>JAUMJM010000027.1:32325000-33575000 GCA_033558235.1 Neomorphus geoffroyi
CCTTCATGGTAAAAACAATAATAGCGGATAAACAGATAATGCGTTTTTTAATTCTCATAGCAACCAGATTATTATAACCAAAATGATTGGGAATATCAGAGGAAAAGTGAAGTTTAGTGAAAAGCTTGGAAGGCAGGTCAACTGAGGGAAAAGCCCCATCCTTCAGCAGTGCTCAGTGAGGGCTGCATGAATGCAGTTAAAGTTCTGTATGTAGTTGCTTTGCTGCAGTTGTAGACTGTAGAAATAGTCCATTGGCAACGATTCTTTGAAAGCTTATGTTTTCAGCTTAAACTGAACAAGTAAATAGACTTCCAAAGGGCGTATTCATCTTTGCATAAGACTATAAAGTCAAAAGAAAAATCGAGGGTTTTTTAAAAGTTTGCTGAGATTTTCTATTTACGTATAATACTTAGTTCTCATCTGTTGAGTAAACTAAGACCCTCTTAAAAAAGGATTAATTTTTTTTTAGTGTTAGCACATTTCAACATTTAATAATTTTAAAAATGCATTTCACAATAGTTCACAGAATTGTTTAAAATTAATATCACTATCCTCTGCTGAATTGATGCAGTTAAACCAAAAACTGTTCTAACAATTCCATGCCAACCCTAGAAACCCGAATCCTACTTACATGTGAGTAGATAAGGAATAACTTCCTTTAATCAAGTTACAATGTTGTAAAAGAAAGGAAGTTTCCATTCTCTAACAGCCAAGCAACTCTCTTTTTGTTCCTGCAGGTGTAAGTGGCTTACTCTCCTTTCCTGTGGCCTTCAATCAGAGCCGAGCTTTCCAGATATCTGTCACTCTGCAGAAATACACAGGCAATGCTACGAACAGCGCCCTGCCCGCTCAAACACTGAAGTGTTTTTAAAGCCAGGCATAATACACCAAATACTAAATATGCATATTGCATATTGACCAGCCAGAAAAGCACAGCAATTCACAAATAGAGAACTTGTGATACTGTAACATATGATCTAATATCATTGATCTAAAGGTGCTTTGGAACCAGAATGAAGAGCAGATAGACCAGATACTAGGTACAAACTACAAATACTGAAGATTTTAATATGGCAGAAGGTTTCTACATGTTAGCATTCACTACTGAAATTTATATATTTGAAAATTGCCCTTTTTTTAAAAAAAATGTGCAAGTAATTTTAGCTAACACATCTATTCTGGTGCATTGATGGATCTCACAATACAGGCACAGCTCTCAGGAAAGACATTGTGATAACAAGATACATTTCTTAAGACCTAATGCAGTTCTGGTTCTATATAGTTTTCCATAATCTGCATGCTAATCTTTCATAAGGAACAACACTAAGAACTGTTTAAAGCAGTAGTTTGACTTGCAGGTGAACTGCATAGTCAAAGTGACTGCCCATTTCTCACAAAAGTTTCTCCTAACTCTAATATCCTTTCAGGATATTTTTTTAATAAAAAGGTTTTGATTTTATTCAATCGTCTTTTCCATTGTGACCTTCAGAGCTTTTTTTTTTCCCAATTCTTTTATATCTATTCCTAAATGTAACATTTTAAAATGCAAGTCTAATATATGGCTAATTCAGGGTGCCAAAAGTGTAATAAAAGCCAATTTTAAAGTTCAGTTTTCATAGCTTTGATATCTTCACATAGCACTTCTTCATTTAGGTGAAATCATGACAGCCTACAGAATTTGTCATTGGTCTGCAGCCTTAGCAGTGACTGATGTTACAGATGGGCTACGCTGATTTGCCAAGCATTCAAACAGAGACTGTGGACTTCCACTCTCTCATAAGAATCTGGCACAAGCACTCCTGGTTTCTTAGGGAGGGAAGAACAGTGTTTAAAACGTTTGAACAATTTCTAGCTCAAAGGTGTGGGGTTTTTTCCTTCCCTATTTCCAGTTTGTTAACTGAAGAGCAAGTTAAAGCATCACATACCATATGTATTGCAGCCATCTACTCCTGTAATTTGAGCTTTATTGCTTCACAGAACAACACAGACCCGAACAATATTGGTCATTCTAGAGGTTTTTAAGCCTGCCAAAAAGCAACACACCCACCCGTGAAGGCAGTTCATCTTGCCTTCCCTTCCCTCTTCAAAAGAACAGCTTCTTCCCTTCCACTAACTCCAGCGATTTCCCGGTCTCTAAACAGTAGGTGAAAACAGCGCGCCAGAGAAGCCACGCAGCCCTTTCTCCCTGGTGCACATGCCTTTCAAGCAGGCTCAAAGCAAGCTCATTTCTTTCACACCTGTTGAAAAAAAGGTTGCTACCAATGATGTTGGCGCTGTTCCTGAGACACAGTTGCCAGTGATTCAAATGGATTACATATGCACCTCTTCCCTTTCAAGAAAGTGGGTGTTTTCTTCACGTCAAGAAAAGTTTTTCAATGCCTCTTGTGCTGTCAGCAGCTCCCTACCTACTGCACAGCTGAACAACTGCTTGCTCCAGGCAATGCTTGGTAATACAGGCTTAAATACGGGTTTGTGTGAAGGATAAGGAGGCTGGGACTGAATCAGTGTGCCTGCACCCCTTTAGAGAACACAGAATTGTCTCTTGTTGTCCAAATCAATCTACAAGTATATTAGAGCGGTCTTTGCACTGCCTCAGAGAACCACAGACGCACACTGGCAGTGTTATACAGCCACCGCGGCACATAGCGTTCCGGTCATTCGACGTGCGGTGTACTTGCTGGTTCCCAAACTTTCTTGCACGTGACAAGAGATGAGGGACCCTTCATTATTCAAATTCTCACAGGAAGCGTGCATCGAGTACAGGCATCGAAACTGCATCTCAAATCAAATCTAACACAAAAGTGAGAGCATTTTTTGAGTTCAAACCTATACGAGAACAAGAACAGAAAAGACTAGAAAAATTTATTCATTTAATACAACCTACTTCTACTCAGAAAAAAAGCAATTACCATTTCTCATCAAATTTTGAGGGGTTTGTTTAGGAGCAACCATTTAAAGGGCTACTGGTTGAGCCTGGCATCCAATTTCTATCTATTTGCTTATATATCAGCTACAACTTTTCTGGACCCAAAAAACGCCTTTTGTAATGCATAGCATGCAGATGAAATTGCACATGAGCATTCGTATCATCTCTAATCAATTCTCTCTTGTATCCATCTGCTTCTATAGTTTAGATCACCTTGGGGCTGATGGCAAAGTCCTGAGCCTGTTCAAAGTATCCCTACGATTTTGAGCCATTCCATCAGCCACACTTGCATAGATATGCAGATATGAGTGCTTTTTCTTCTTTCTTACTCCTTTTTATGGCTTTCTAATTTCCAGATTGCAGGCAATTGCCCTGTTATGTGTCTGCACGTTCGATCTTGATAGATAACAGTTTTGTGTAATATACACAGAGGGCATCCGTCATGGCTCCTCCATGTAAATTACATCTAAATTGTGTGTAGATAGAACATAAATCATTCATGTGAAAAGTCATAGGTGGATAACTGTGTAGAGCTTGACAATAATATTTTCTTTTTGCTGAAAATTAAAAATATATGTCTATATAGTCACACACACACACAAATGTGAAACATTTATTTGGAAGCACAGTAGTGTTTGATGTAAATTTACTGCAATAGAACATTAATTTAGTTGTAAGTACTGTGGATTTCACTGACTGTCACTGCATAAAGGTGCTTTTGGGAGCAATGCATCACTAGGAGACAGGCAGAAGGCATCATTCAGGAGCAAATGTATTTGCAGATATAGGTAACTGGACTGCTACCAAGGGCAGCTGAACACAAATGTGGTAAAAATTGATTGTATGCTGTAGGAGCATGTGGCGAGACTCTGAAATAAGTAACTATAACACAATGACACACGGTGTGCAGCAATCTATTAAGGGCTACAAAGCAGCTGTTGTAGCACATCTTTCAACAACCCATCGGTCCCTTCCTTGCTGTCCTCTCCCTGTTGCCCTTTGTCCAGAGATCTACCATCCTATTCAGCAACGGCCCAAGCATTTACACTGAAGAAGACGGATTTCGTCTTTGCAGAACCATCAGGAAAACACTACGTGGCAGTGAACCTATCCAATTCTTTACTTCAGAATAAAAAATTACACCCATATTTCTTTGGCTTTTTGGTTGGTTTGAGGTTTATTTTTGTAGGGGTTTTTTGGGTGTGTGTTGTTCATATTTTTGTTTGCGTTGCTTTGTTTGTATTTTTTCTAGGCATTTACTTTTGAAAGATTGAGCCATAATTAACAGCAGCCTCTGTAGTTGCCAATCTTTAGTTACCTTTAAAAAACTCCATTGGTCAGCTGGTCTAATCAGAAATCATGTTTAAACACAAACCACCACTTTCAACTGCAGATGTGACAAGAAAATACCTAAAGAGAGGCGATGTGGCCAACAGGAGTCCCAAATACCATCATCACATATGGCTAAATTCTCTAAAGGAGATGCAGGTTACTTGCAACATTCAAATCACTTGGTTTCAACTGCCTATATAGCTATGAAGTTTTCTGCTTATTGCTAGCCAAATCTGGGTTGAAGTCCAAAAATGTTATAGTTAAAAGACATACATTAGTTCTAATATTCTTTAGAATATTCTAATATTCTTTAACAGCAACAAGTTTTCTGATCCAATTCTTTTTCCACATTCATGATCCAACAACAAAACCACATTTGAGATAGAGCATTCTAAGAGGCTTTTTTTTGTTTCATCCTTCACCTTTAATAAAAGAAACAAAGAACAAAACCCAAAAACCTTTACACATCCATAGGCTTCAGTAAATCATCTCATTTCTGAGGAGCTACACTAATTATTGGATCAGGCCTTAACGCTGAAAAACTAGCTGTAACAACCTAATGCTCAGATTTCTGTGGTGCAATCTATTATTATTGCTTGCATTCTTCCTTACGTGCCCATTAAACACATCTAAAAATGCCATTTCACATGTAAAGGTTTAAAATTACAGAAAATGCATTTTAGATCTAATTTAAAAAAAATCAGAAATGTATGTACATTTAACTATTTTAATTGTTAATGTCCTTCCCTAATGAATATAAAATATATTTTAATTCTAAGAAACTTAGTAGTAAAAAGCATTTTGGGATTCTTTTCTCCCCTTTTTAACATTTCCCATTAAAGACGTGCATAGTCTTCAGTTTTATAAGTGGTGTGTGCCACTTCACTGAGCTTATGTGCTGCAGGATCATATACTGTTCATGACTCAAGTACTACTTTTTTATTTCTAAAGCCATCAACAATTATTAAACTGTATGAGAATAAATGTCCTTATTAGCATGAAGATTAGAACATCTTAGGTGCAGAAAAATATCAGCTGCTTGTCAGAAGTCATTTCGAGTGTGCTCTCTTGACCTATTCCCAATTTAAAAGTCTGTTCCTGTGGAACAAGACAGATAATGAGTGCAGCATGAAAACAGGCAGTAAATGAGCAATACAAGAAATTTGTCTTACTAATTGAAAGAGCATAAGCTAAAATTATAGTACATTAGCTAAGTATCCAAAGTGTTAGAAAATGGCATGAGAAATAAATAACTTCATCTTGGACTGTCTTTCTCAGAGATACAGAGAACACAGCATTGCAGAATAAGCAAGGGGATAAAAGGAGAGCCAAGTTACAGTAAGAGGTCACTTGATTCCTAGCTGAGAATCACACATACGTTGCTGATTTAGTTTGATTTCTTTTAAGCTTTTCTGAGGCCACATGTAGACAAAATATTAATGATTCTTTCACACAAACATATTTAGAGACGAGTTAAATCAGACAATCCTTCATAACACAACTCTGCCACAGTGCCATTTGTACAATCGTGAGGAATCAACCACTTGGAATGGGGTGAAGGAACCTATTTGATTTGGGTTTGTTTTTAAAATTCAGAACTACTCAAAAGCTATAATTGATGGTTTTGGCTTCCTAACAGAATTTTAGTAATAGCAAATCTGCTAAAGAGGGAAGAGTGTACACACATTCATTATATACGATAGGGTTGCTTAAGTTAGTGTAGCCAAGGGTGGCTGCAAGATTTGCTGACTGTATTAGTGCACTAGGTGACTCTGGAATAATTATGCTGCCATTCACTGTAAATGAATATATACCCTCTGACGATACCACTTAAAGTACATATTTGAGATTAAAACCAAATAAAAACATTGGTTAAATTGTGTTTATTTATCATTTTTGCTCTTACTTTTTAAAATATCCGTATAGAAAAAGGTGTGGTTTGATACTGCAAAGGAATAAACCACGCCACACATTCCTTTTGAAATGTTATAAATAGGGAAAACACTATTAGAACGACCTCATAATTTGCTTTAGGAAAGGGAGAAGATTTTGACTAGGACCTCACCACGTTCGCAATAGTTTCGAGAAGATACGGCTGTCAGGAAGACACACTGATACAATTATCTTTGAAGTCCTCATCTATTTCACAAATTCTAAAACTGGGAGGCTCATTGTTCTCTAACAAAGGAGCTTCATCACTCCAGTCTTTTCTTTCCAGACTTCAAATAATCTTGAATTTTATATTTTGTCATTTGTTTTCTGACATTGGACTGAGAGAGTTTCCCAGGTGTTTCAGCTGTGGCTTTCACAGGATTGTGAAATCTGAAACGCAGATACATTTTTCATATGTACTTGTATCAGCATCTTCTATAACCAAAGTAATGTTTTGTTCAGTCTCAGAGTAATGTTTATATTGAACAATGTTTTGTCCATTTCTGAGTCTCAGCAAACCTGGAAACTTGTTGACAGAGGTGTACTGCTCCAGTGCCCTACGTGAGGTGGACAAACGTGTCTCCTTTCACAAACAATATCAGATACTTCCTAAAAATGCCCCAAGTCTCAGGATAAACTCAAGACATCAGTCAAAGAAGTTCTGAAAGAGCAATTAAAAGTGGCACTGTCTCTAGCTGACATTTTGAGCATGTACAGCTGAAAAGACAGTGTCAAATTATTGTATGAAAGCGGTGAGAAGATTGCCCAAGACGCAAAAGCTTTCTAAACTTGTTGTGCAATAACTGACTTCTTTGACAACACGATCTGAGAATGCTCAGAGAGAGTCGCAGGGTTAGACAACCTCAGAAGTTCTGCCAGTCTTTCTGTAACACAGCCCCTGTTGACCCCTTTTGGACACCTGAATTAACCATTAATGTCAAGAAGAAGGAATGAAGAGGAGAGTCATGCTTTAATATTAAGATACCTCTCTTTCCTGTGCATTAACTCTGTCTCAAAGGCCATGTAATTTTGATAGGAATAACCATGTTCGCATCTGACCTCCTCCCCCACTGCAACCATATTTTTTGTAAAGCCCTCGTGATAATACTGTAGACGCAATAAAAAAGGTAGCAAAAATAAATGTACTTGAGGAGGTTGTGCTAATATGTATTAATCACATATATGCCTTTCAAATATGACCACATACTGCTGTTCTACATTTATTAGTATCTTAACTACGTAAAGAAATAGGTAACACAGTTTCCTCCAACATCTGGAGATTAGGAAAATACTAACAAACACTTAGAATCAGAGAAGTCATTGCTAAAACCTCATTACTCTCAGCAAAGTCGTGGCTTTGAGAGATGGCTATTGTTAGATTTATATTTTTTTAATAAGGTCCCTCTTTCAGCTGTAACTCTGGCTCCCCAGAACAGTCTGACAAGCTGTTTGTATCCTCCAGAGCTTCTGTTATTATTTCAGTCTGTATAACTACCATTAGCCCTGCTATAATACTACCACTTTTAGTTGTTTGAGGTCATTACTTTTACAATTGCAGCTTTATGTCATTGTATCTTCAGACATTTCCAAAGAAATACCTAAGCCCTCCTCCCAGTACCTTCATAGGGTATGCAAAAGATTTTTACGTGGAGAAATCACAGCTACGTACTGCTTCATTCTGCTGAAAATACTAAATAAACACCTCTATCCTATTTTCAGTTTTTTAGTCACAGTGATATTTTTCTGTAACAACGCCTTTGCATTCTTTGAAACTACATGGCTTTTTAAAAGAGTAAAACTGCCTCTCCTGCAGTGATGCAATACGTTGTAAAACTGGATTTAACAGCTACAGAGACTACTGTCTGACCTAAGCCCACCTTCACAGATATTACAAGAGTACACGATATTAACGCAACTGACAGACATCCACAGCGTGGATGTGGCTGCAATTTAGTAGAGGACTAGGTAATCATAATAGATATTTTGAGAACTCAGCCTCCAGCAACCAATGCTAAAGCATCTTGCCAGCCTCTCCCTCCAGGGTAAACCCATGCTTACTCATTATTTCCTTTACTCCGCACAACAGTGCAATCATTTCTCTTCTTGACCTACTTACATATTGCTTCCTTATTAGGAACTTATTAATTGTTGATCTAATTTTCAGTAATAAGCTTCTCCTCTTTACCAGTAAAGACAATCACTTTCTAGTTCTTGGTGAATAGCTGGGAACTTTTGCCCTTTCACAGGGTTTCTCGTGCGGTTTTGTCTTCTCTTCCCAGTGCAGATATTCATTAAATGACTGACTTGGACACAAGATGCACACCTGCATCTGCTATCTTAAGCGCAGCTTTCAATGCATTCATTATTTTTCTATAGGTTATTTTACCTCTTCAGAAATATGAACGACCACGTTCCTATTGGCAAACACTGTCGTCAGTACACGTCCCACAGGGCATCTGCAAGGCACAGCATTGTCCCAAGCTGAACAAACCTAAGCGAGCCCCTCCCTGCAGTGCTCATGGGGGGCCGTGTGGCAATAATCGCAAGATTAACTGTGTTACTGGGTACATTTGTCTGCATTAAATGTCCAGTTAACAATGGAATAGTTCACTAGCTTTTCTTAGAAAAGCACTTAAAATACGTGGCTATCACTGGTGTATGAATATTTGAGGATCATATAAACTGTTAATATTTTTCCTGGATGTGTTTGTTTCTAGGGTTACTGTTTTCTAGTAAGACGTGAAACTAAAGATTTCAGATTATAGAAATGATTCTTGATTTCCTTCAGCCACATTTAAAATGAGAAGTGTTTTAGCTTTAAGCTAGGCATATTTCTTTACATAAGTTCATCCTAGATTGACATATTTTTTCAGGAAAACTGCATTCCAAAAGGAACAACTAAATTTTGCTATATTTTCCATTAACCAAAGCCTTTATTCATTGCACACCGTATGTACATATTCAGTGAGGGAAATGTAAAATCGTCAAACATTAATTGACAAGTATTGCATTATATTTTAGAACACTAGTAAATGCCAAAAAATCTCAAGGCAATAATAAGAAATTAATAACTTATGATAATTACAGTAATCACACAAACATTAGGCAGAAATGTATCAAAAAAGCTGCAACATAATTATTCATGTATGAAATACACTCAGTATTTTCCTATATCTTTACTATGGCATTAATTACCTTAAGAGTTAAGATGAATTTCAGTTACTGTGTATCTTTTAATTAAAAACTGTCATTGGATCACTTTCAAAGCAAACACAATTAATACATCATCTAAACTTTCTGTTAAAGAGTTGTTAGGAGAGAGACATGCATGTCCTTTTAGATAATACAGCCAGTTTTCAGGTAATAACCAGGCCATTTTAGAAAGGCTAGCACTTTGCATTTACAGAATGCATTATATCCAATCATGCTGGAATTACATAATTACTGGTGATTTTGCAGTTGTTTGTTTCATTTCTCAGACCTTAATGCCACTTAGAGTAATGTAATTATTCACTTAATTATATAACATGGTTGTAATAAAGCTTTTAGGTTGCTCAGCAATGACAGTTGAGAACACAGGTCAAACACGTGTGTATATAAAGCTATACTGTTATTCTAAAATAAAGGATCTTTTTTCTTAATTTAAAGTTATCTACGTTTTAATCATCATGAGACGTTAGACAATGGCTTAATACTGCCATTGCCTCGAGTAAAAGCCCAAACCAGATTTTTCCCTTTTGAAAGAGCACTTTTCTTTTTTGTCCTATTTACATTTTCCCACGGTGACCCTGATTTAGGTGATGAATCCTTACAGCTAGGTACCTGCATCCCAGATGAGGCTCGCTAACGGCAGAGCTCCACCAAGCCCTACAGAGGTCTACAGAGGTTCAGTTTGGAGAGTTTTGAACTGTGGCACGTAGTTATTTTCATCTAGCATCCCACAAATTGTAGTTCTCAGCTCTGCAGAGAAGGTAGACGTTAGACTGGGCAAAATGCCATCATAATGCGACTATATTGCTTTCAACGTCTGTGTTAACTTGTTTCTTGCAATTACTCATTCTTTAGACAACCCAGAACAGTCTGCAGGAAGAAGATCTCTGTGTTAGAGAACACATTTCTGTTTACACTTAGCAGGAAGAAAGGTTGCTGGTCCTACAAAAGGTTTTCTTAATCAAAACTCTTTAATAAATAAGAACACTCAACTACACAATAGGCCAAATCAATATGATTCAACTGACCAAAGCAGTCTCCAGAGGAATGCCATGATGGTTTTCCTTTCATCCTTCCCTTGGCTGCAGAACCTGCAACTATAAATCACCCTTTTCTCGACACACACGACAGCTACAGGACAAGTAGTAGAGTAGCATTATGAGTGTTTTCATGTATTCGTTTTCTTGCTTGAGAGATAAATTCTAACCATAGCAACGACCAGGTTCCGTTGGTTAAACATGACTTAGTACTTTGAGGCCTTCTCTGTAACAGTGTTTGTCCTTGATATGCTAAGCTCATTTTTGAGAGGAAAAAAAAAATTCCAGACCCCTTCTGCTTGCTTACCCATCTTCCCCCTTTAGAACTTAACACACATTATGCTAACAAGGGCTCAGAAGCTACAGCTTTGTACTTTACAAAGTCCTTTGGGTGGGTTAATCAAGAGACTGTAAACAGAGCGTAGAGCTCATGTGGTTACTTCATGCATTCCGAAAGTTACTAAGCATTTTTAATATGGCTAAATTACAATATCAGATTCCTGTTTGTGGTCCCAGTAGACCGAAAGCAGTTTAGTCTTGTGTTCAGATTGAAGTTGACCTTGCTGGTTTGCCTCCAGCATGGTATTTTCCTCTGCTGCCTACTGTGAGTCTTTTATTTCTTGCATTTCTTCGCTTAATGTGAATATCTAAAAAGATGATTTACACATCTTTTCTGTCAGTTCTCATTGGAACTTTCTATGTTGAAATTTTCATTGATCACAAAGAAAAAACCAAAAAAAACCTTCCCCTCAGCCTGCCAAACTGCTCCTCTTCACAAAGTATACTTTTGTACTCCCACTACTGAAACTCAAGTGTATAACTGGAGTCTAATTAGAAAGTAAAACCGAAAAAGAGCTTCAGTGCAACATTCCAAACCAGCACAACTCACGTGACTTTTCACTACAAATGCATATGTTAGCAGTCAGCTAATTCTCAACGATCTCAGGATAGCGTTATGTGACCAGGGTTAAGGTTCAAGCAATTTACATAACAAAGGTCAAGATTATATACCAGAATAAAAAACAAGCAATGAACTGGAAGTTCAAAATTATCATCTCTGAAGTCTAAGCATCAAGAACATCTTACGCCATTAGGAAAGAAAATATTTTTCTGTAAATAAACAGAAAAATACAAATAGATACAATGGCTGATTAACACAAATTTCCTCCTTCAGAGCGCTGTTCAGTTTGCAAGCATAAGCAACTGTAAAATACTGTCAACCAGCAGGTAAATTATCCTGCATGAAAAAAAGGGCTACTGGTTGGAAATGTGAGATAACTCATGGAAATTCAAATAAGACTAATTCTTAGCAAAGCACCAAGCCCTGGGATCTGCTCAAAAGAAATTATTTTGGCAAAAATGAACTTGAAGCAAAAAAAACCCAAACAACAAAACCACATTTGGAACACAATTGACTTATCCTGTGAATGTCTCACTTCTTTCAAGAATTACATAATGCCAAATCAAACTCTTGTGTTTTGGGTGCCTGATAAGAGTATGCAAAAATTCCTGTAAGGCTAAGCGCAGAGTGTTTTTTCATTATGAAAACAAACAGAACCGAGACATTTACAACATTATCTGTGAAAGGGAATTGCCGAGGGGGAGAAGTATTCGATACTTAGTGCAAGGACATCTGAACAGAAGGAAAAACAGAGCTGCCACCTCTGCAAATTATTTCATAGGTTTTTCTGAATCTAAGAGGGAAAAGATCCCCCTTTCCTCTTCCTTTTCCTTTTCCCTCTTTCCTCTAAGAGGGAAAAGATCCCACTTTCCAATTAAAAATGTATTCTGCATAAGTATGATAAATAGAAAATAGAATGAGATTAAATATATGTAATTAAGTTAAACATTCACAAGAGAAATATAAAGCTTCACAACAACAAGATGACGTTTTTCAACTCAGTTCTGTAAGGAAAACCATAGTAACTATTTCTGTCGAAGATAAAACATTGTATGGAATAAACTAACTACTCATATATTGGAAAAGAAAGAAAAAAGTAGGCAATCATTCACCCAAAACTGTTTCAAAGAACAGAGCAAAACCAGTTTCTTGTGCTAAGAAATAGGAGCTTTTCTGGCTGGACACATTTTTCAGCTTTTTTTGGCCCCAACTTGCTAAAACCAATTATCAATTGACAAGGTTTTTTCTGTTCTTATTGTGCTCAGGTCTGTATTAGAAAGCAGAAGATGAGTACGTTCCCCGTTCCCCAAAACTTTGCTTGAGAATGCTGGCTCACAAGCAGCAAAAGAATATGTGTGTATGCGTAACACATGCACACACAGACAGTAAGGTCTTTGACAATATTTTCATTTGGAGGAAAAACCCAAACATAATACAATAATTTTTTCTTCAACAATCCTTTGCAAAATGCAGTAGGAATACAATAATTAAAAGAATTTGGTGTATTACTCCTATCTAGAGATGTGAACTGCAAGCATTCAACCAAAGAGCAGACAGACAATCCAGATCATATTCTTGCTTTTAGAACTAGGAAGAAACCTGAAAGCAAAATTAAAAAAAAAAATAGCTAAATAATGCCTACAGGATTCTCCCAGAGGGACAGTGGGAAATCTTCGTAGCAGAGACTTGAATCAGTCTTCTGCAGTCCAGACAACTGTTTTACCCTAACACAAAACTTCTCCGTCTCTCACACACACGTTTTGCCTAGAAGTTAATCCTATTTTTTTCATCTAGTCTTTGAAAACTGATTCCCCACAGAAAGAAATCCATTGAGAGATTCCTAAGAAAACTGCACTAGAAATCAAATTGCTGTACTGCTGCACACGCACACAAGCACAAGGGAGTATTGTCCATAAGAACAAGAAACCGGGCAGAACCTTCTGCCATGGATCCAAGCCCCGTTGACAATTCTCCAAAGCATTTGACATGTATGACAAACCGCTGTCAACTCCGAATGTGATCCTGACAGTTTGTGAAGCAGGAACAAGGCACTAGGATTTTCAAACTTGTCATTGATTAAAGGCACCCAGATGTCTGACCTACCCAGTTGTTTTCCCGACATTCATTCATGCCAGAAAAACAGTCATTGCTTAGGATTAGTTGAAATCCTCTGTAATATAAGAGGAAGCCTTGGAAAAAAGTTTAATTTGGGGAAAATAAAAGGTTAACTTCTTGTTTGTCATGTTGGTGGCACAGATAGTCATCTCAGAGGGCTGAAGGCAGTCAGTCAAGTAAAAAATAATTTTTCTAGTGTTTAGAGAGAAGCTCTTTGAAGCCTGCACAAGGTAACAGTAACTAAGAGACGTCTCCAGTGCTGGTGCTCCAGCACAGCAATGTAGCTTCCTCGCTTTTGGTGAGGATCCTCCCTGTGCTGCTCAGATGCAGAGGCCACCATTTCCAAGGAGAGAAAGTCAGTCTTATACTAACTATTTAGAACGGCTGCGCTCCTCCCTCCCCTGCCTCTGACAGTTGTACAAGTATGTGCCACTGCAGCAAGGTATTAGAAAGAAATTTAGATTAAATGTCTTTTTAGCAATTGTATCTTTCTCTCTTGTAATTGTATTGATTTTTTTCTAAATTTTCATTTAAAAAAAACCCAAACATTTGTAATGGAAACTGCAGTAACTGTATAAACATGAAATATAATCTGATACCATCTTTTTTGCTGGTTTTAAATTCCCCATTTGTTACTTTTAAAAACCAAAATGTTCCTGTAATATTTTCCAGAACTTATTTTAGTGTAAGTTTTTGCAGTTCAAATGGTAGGACCACCCAGACCCAAGTTTATTACTCCAGGACAAAAATTTTAGTACAAATACCATAGCACAAAAGTCAAAGAAACATGGTGAATTACTGTCGTTAGAAGGAACCGGCCCATCTGCTCTTCTCATGACAATAATACAATATCATTTGCATGCACTGACACATGGACAAAGAGTACTTTGTGTAGTTCTAAGTAATCCTAATCAGTTTTCATTATATAAATATGCACAGAAAAGCTGGAATCTTGAAACTTGGATTCCATCACATGCAGGAAGCAACTGACGACAACACTGAGATTAAGAATATTTTCTGTGCTCGCTAGTTTTCCCGTCTTTTAGTCTAATAAGAGAGTTACCACTTCAGAAAAGACATTGGCATGTCTGTGTAATGACAAGATTTTCACTTTGTTTTGATGTAGTCATTTCCTTAAAAAATTACAAAAATATTTCGATAATTAGAAAGAAACTAAAACATTTCAGCTATTGTCTAGAGTGTTCTCTGTAGACTTCATGGCTTGACGACTTGGCTCATGTCAACAGTCTCAGATGTGGAAAAAAAGCTCAATTGTATGTGAGCTTCGGAAAAAAACCAAACAAGAAAAGCTAATACAAACTTCAATGTATGTTGTATTTATTCAAATAATACAGAAAAAATCCTTGACAAGAGAAATTTAACATAATATTTGCTGTTCAACTGGGACATAACAGGTAGGTTTAATGCCAGAATGGAATTTCCTTTGCATAACAAGAAATCTTTCTTACACAAAATTCAATTCGCATTTCACCAACTCACATCTTTAATATTATGGGCATAGTAGAAAAGAAAGTTTGATTGTGTCCAACTTAATATATTCAAAATAAGATCTCTTATTACATGAAGAGAAATATCATTTTAAGAATCTTTTTCACCACTGAATTAATTACAAAAGTTATTTTTAGAGAGGTTTAAGGATGTTGTCAGTCCTTTCTTTGGGAAGGAACTCTCAAGCTGAGTAACAGAAAATTTCTATGAGGGATTTCCCCATTAGCAGAAGCACAGCATTCAAAAATTTAAGACTAAGGAAAATTGTCCATGCTGCCAATATTACAAAAATAAGAAAAAAAAATCAGGTGGATTCCAGAAAATTTCCAATCAGTATTAAAGTGAGAATGAGCATCTTTTTAAAGATATGACTCAAATTCAAAATTTGACTCAAATGCACAATTGTTGTGGAATCAGATAGATTTAAGAAAAGAAAAGAGTGATCCTAACAGGAGAGTGTGCCCTGCAACAAAGCATTATTATAATGCTGTGTTTTGCAAAGCCAGATAGAAGAGCAATCAGCAACGCGTATAATTCAAATAAACTGAGAGCCAGAGTCAGACCTGCTACCCACGCACTGCAGTCACCGAACAGCCCTTCTGTGAGATTCTCTCAACCCAAGACATTGACTCACTCTTCATTCCCTTCAGCACAGCCACATCAATCGACGCTACAGTCACAAAGAAACCCCTAAAAATGATAATTTGCTGAACAGTTTAAAAGCACCTGGCAAATAACAAGGTAATAAAAAGCCAACAGATTTGCAGAGAACAGGCCACATTGAGCTATTTTAGTTTCCTTGGCAGGGTAACCGAGCTGGCAGATACGGGACAGCAGCAGTTGTGTGTGTCCTGAATTCAAGAGGGCTTGCTGGCATTGCCTCGGGTGACAGCCTCCTAAGCAAGCTCATGAAACACGGCACAGCTCTTGGAAAATTGTACTTAAAAAGTATTTACCAATAATTTGCTCTGAAGTTGGAAGATCTAAATGTGTTCCTGAAAATGGTTCAGCCTCAGGCCCAGCTCCCTCTAATAATTTCTTTATTGACTGGGGTAGTAGAATTAAACAACTATAAAAATTAGAAGGGTCAAAAAAACGGCAGTGGCTGCAAGAAATTTCAAGGACAAGCCTAGACTTCAAAGTGGTTGTGACAAATTGGGAAAAAGGTTCAGACCCAAAGAGATAAGGTGTGCTTATAGCACAGTGCTATATATGAAAAGGTCTGTACACAGACATAAAAAAAAAAAAAAATAATACTTACCAAGAGGGATAAATCATTATCATTAATCACAAAGTCAGTGACCAACTGTGGGGAGAGTGCCTGCTAGAAGACACAGATGGCTGTGCCCAATTTTTGGCACTAGTTTATAAGCACATTTCTTGGCGAGTTCAGAGAAGGTAAAAAAGAGGGATAAGAAGTTGGAAAACGCTATTTGAAGAACACCTGAAGAAAAGCAGTTTTGTGTCAGAGAGGAGAAAGGGAATGTTTATATGGTCTTCCTATAAAAAAAAAAGAAAGAGGCTAGGCGGGCAGCAATCATTTTCCATTTCCACAGCAAGAATGTACTAATTAACTTGATTTGGAGAAAAGAGATTCACATAAAACATCAGGAACTGTGCCAAAATGTGATGGACTTAAAACACCACTTCAGTTATTTGCAGACCCTTGTGGAGTTCATTTGAGACTTGTCCAAAGTCTATTTCTATCAGAAATGCATAAGCGCTTTTAATCCCCACCACCAATCAGAGATGAGATGGATTAGATGATCCTCCTGCCCTTTCCCTTGCGGTAATTTCTATGAAGTCCGGTGCAGACTTTGGTACTATGATCCTATGTGGGACGTGCAAAGATACTACTGTAACAATGCAATGTGCTAATAGAAATTGATTCATTAATTCATATTCACAGCTGTTCATCTTGCTCAAATGATTTGCAAAATGACATTTCTAGTATAAACTGATACAGAGGATATATGAATGAAACAATTAGCAAACAATGGAACCAATTCATGGCACTTCTTAAGCCTGCTGCAACTACTCAAGTACAGGTATGAAGCCTGATTATTTTCTTACAGGATGCTACAGCTTGATCTGGAAACCTCTTCATCTGGTGCTGGGTATTCTGTCTTGAAAACCAATGAATAAAACCAACCATATAGCCATATAGCCACTCTAGGGAACGCGTGGGTTAAATCACAAGCTTTGAGGGGAAAAGCTGTAATTAAAGTAATGGGCCTGCATTTCTGTAATTGATGCAAAATCACTTAGAAAACCTAAGTTTTGCAAGCTGCAGCATAAGAACAGATACAAGGAGAAAAATAATCTGTGCTAACAAAACATAGTGTCAAGAAACAGCCGATTTAGAACGGCCTGTCTGATGGTATGGATAAGTACAGAGGAAGCAGCTTATCAAAACCTATTTGAAGCCATTGCTCCTCCTAGCATTGAAGAATACACTATATTTTTTGTTCCTACAGTTCCTACAGTCTTTGGGGAATGTGATAATAGCCAGTAAGACCAGTCTGATACTCCTACTTTATAAACTGTCCAGCAAAGGGCTCTGGCTTCATCAGATCCTTGAACCTCTGCTCTAAAGTGGAATCCAGTTTGGTTGTATCTGCGTTAACAAGTGGGATGGTGCACCAGGTACATAACTATCACATGAAATAGTTGTTACTGAGAACCAAACATCCATACTGCACAAATCTGGGGGACACAAGGGAGGGAAGGAAGAATTACATCCCAGCCTAAGCAGGTGAACTGTGCTGAGTGGGCACCAGGAGCACGTTACCCAGCTTCACGTGACTCAAAGAATCTAATTTGGGAGCTCAAAGACATTCTGCTGTGAGAAATCACAAAATTCACCCTCCTGATGCAGACATTTCCCTGAGGGGCCTCCAGATACACTGCAGCGATCCAGCTTTATTTTAATCATCTTTGGAAATCAAAAGGAAGAACAAAAAAATGGCACTGCTTCATTACATTTACTACAATATTTGGGTAATTTTCTTTCATATTAAAAATCCTATTAAAACATAAATTGTGCAATAAAAGTTCTATGAGTTATTTTTATTTTTAACGCCAACTGCTAATCATACACTTATTAAACTTAGAAAATAGCATTGTTTTGCTCTGAAATTAATGAAAACAGATTTGTTTTCTTTCCAATCGGGAAAAACAAGAGCTAGGGGGTGCCCTTGCAATACACACTGCAAGACACGATTATTCACATTCAGAATGTTCCATGCGTTCAGGAGGACAGTAGCTTAGTCTTATCCTTCATACTATTTTTACACCTCCTCCATCCATTTTCTTCCAGATTTTCAAGAAGAAATCATATTGAGTCACTCGGTCAATAATCAGGAAATACCTGCAGAGGAATGTCTTTTTTCTGTACAACTAGTACGATACCGGTGAAACTCATTTTGATAGAATGGGCGACCCATAATGAGAGGAAAATAATCTAAACCACATCTCTTACACCTGACTCTCAGTGAAAGTGGGCTTACCAAAAAAATCTTCTGCTATTCCTTATTTTAGAAATTCTTTAATTTGGTCCCTTACACTTTTAACGGAATGTCAGTACCAGATTAAATTTACATTTACAAGCCCAGAGGACACTCTCAGAAAAAGAAACCAAAATGAGTAGTTGATAACCCTGCCCACTTATCGAATGCCAGGCAAACTGGGAAACACATTAGCCAGATGTCATGTTGAAAGCTTCCCCCTAGAAAGAGGCAGCGCTATGCAGAGGGGTCCTTTCTGGCAATTAACAGAAAAAAATAAAAATCTTGTCAATAAAACCACTTTGTTTCCATTCAGCTTTTAAAGGAAAAATAAGGAAACCTGAGGTGGTGGCCTTTTTACAAGAGATATACCTTCTGCAGGGGTTTTGCACTACTTTTACTTGGGGAGATTTCGATATCAAGGCTGCTTTTAAAAAGCTGGCTGTTAGCTCAAACTCTATGCAAGGCAAGTTTTGGAAGCTAATTTCAGTCATTTGTTGGGGATTTAAACACTGAAGCAGAAATGGTTGTTTTGTTAGAGTGAAATTTTTTAAAAACGTAAAACTATCAGAAGTTTTTAATATTCCAAATTCGGAGAGATAATGTTACTTATCAAAAATACTAAGTGCATGCAAGAGTTTTCAATTTGTAGAATTTAATTTATCTAAAAATTGCTCATAAATTTCTGCCGATACATACTCAGAGGAAAAAGAATCCCCAAACATTTCTAAACAATTCAATACGAAAACCCTTAAGGTTATTTCTCTCATGAAACAGAGGAAAGGATTCTTTCTTTGATAATCTATATCCAAGGGGAAATTACAAAGTAAAATGAAAGTTTTGTAGTTTCCAGGCAGAAAACTATTACTATTTAACTATTGCTATTAACTATTCACTGACTTGTTTTGATCAGTAAATAGAGACAAAAAGTATGTCCTGTTTGGCAGGCATAAAATCATTATTAATATTCTGTTAACTACAGTACGTGCACTAACAGAGCAAGTAGATCTTTTTATAATTATAAAATGTGATTGGAAAAAAGCTTAAACTGATAACTTTTCTTAATAATCTTCCCACTTCCCTTAGGATTACTCAAATTCCACACACCAGCTTTCCTCTCTCTTTTTTTTCTTTCCTCTCTTCTTAAACACTGAGACTAATGCCATGATTTTCTAAATCCTGGCACTGGTAGCATCCACATATTGCGGCTGCTGCTTGAATCCCAGCTTCTCTACTTCTTGCAGACATTCTTTGAAGGCAAGCTACTGGTACACTGGCATGCGCAGGGAAGAAGTTTTCATTACAGAATCACAGAATCATTTAGCTTGAAAAAGACCTTTAACATCATCGAGTTCAACTATAAACCTAAAGCTACCAAGCCCACCAATAACCATATCCCTAAATGCCACAACTGCAAATCTTTCCAGAGCAGTTCTGCGCACAGCTAAAGGACATCAGGGTACAAGGCTTTCATACCAACATCTTTCAGAGATACCAAATTCAATGCGAGATCTGTCTTCACACAGCCTAGGAAACTGAGAAAATCGTGTGCAGAACATTCGTGCGTGGGGAATGCCAGGACAGCTGCAAGGGTGTCATTTTGGAGACGTCACCGGAGAGCATTACTTGCATTAGACTCGCTTCAGGAAGCCTCCATGCGTGCACTGAGGCTTATGGTGATGTCCAAAAAGTAGGCATGTTTCCAGTTTCTTTTATAGCAGCAATAGTATTTGTGGATAACCCAGGTACTGAACACACTACTGTTTTCAATAACAGTAAAGACAATCAGTTTCTATGACTTTCTAAATAGAAAAAATCAGAAACTCATTTTTAAAACCCCCAAATATTTACATTTACTTTAGAGAGCAAATTAAAAGAATAGACTGGAAAATAATCCTGAAGGACATGAAAATCAATATTTTCCAGGTACATTTTTTGATAGAAAACATGAACCTCCTTCCTTATACTTAGCTCTTAATTTCTGGGGTTTGGGGTCTTCTCATTACTAGTTAACTGAGAGATTAATCTACATTAATAACAAAAAATATTTTGAGATCACAGAGAGGTGGAATCATATCATAAAACAATGAAGGCTCCCTTGCTGGAAATATTTCAGACTTGGCTTGACAGAATCCTGAATAACCTCATCTAAAGACTCTGTTTTTAAAGGAAAGCTGCACCAGAATATCTCTAGTAGCCTCTTCCAGCCTAAGCTTTTCTATGGTTGCACATCACAAGAGTTGCAATGTTTCAGTCTCAGCAACTCTGGTCAATAGATAGTGACTAATTTTGTATTCATTTTAAAAACTAAATCAAGTTATTTTAGATCTACAGAAGGGAAAAAACCAAAACAAAAGAAAACAGAAGGGATGAGGCTCTCTGAGGAAATCACACACTTTGCTTCCATCTAAATGCACAATAAAAAAATCCTTCTTTAAAATGATTTTTATTTGTTAAAACCTGTAATCAACACTGTAGAGTACCCTTTTTACCTTAAATTAAGCATTAGGATATATGGATTGAAGTGTTTATAGTTTATTTTACTAGGCAAACTACTTATATTATTTCATGTTTATTAACTGCTATCACTTAAAAGTAACAAGACTGTGTCTATAAATCTGCTACTGGATTATTATCAGCAGGTGTGCTGTAAGCACTTTACACCTCACATGAAACACTGGTTCCAACACAGCTGAAAACAAATACTTTCTCAACTAGCAAACTGTTTATTGTACGCTGGAGTGGTTGCTGCCTAGTGAAGGATTTTGATTAAGTTACTTTTGCAGTACTGTTTGTGTTTTCAGAAATTTCTGGAGAAGCTGATCTGTTTCTGGCATGCCTTATTATCCACAGTCAGGCTTTAAACTTTTCATATTTTAATAACTTTCAGTATCAAATTTACAACTGAGATCATTATCTAAAAAAAGAAACAAATAAAACCCCAAACAAACACACCTCTCCCCCCCAAAAAAACCCTGGACTGGAAACATAAAAGATAAACACAGGCACTGGAAAGGAACAACACTGCAGAAAGAAAATACACCTTTATCCTCGCTTCTCTGCTTTAGCACAAACCTGTACTTCTCATGTAAACTACAGAAAAGTAAGATGTGACATTCCAGAAAATAATGGTTTTTATAGAAGTGTCATTAGTGCCCTTGATCACTCAGGACATGATTTCAAATGTGCTTCAGTGACAGAGAACATAAACGCCGTCAGTCTTTGATAGTTGAGCGTACACACTCAAATCTGAGTAGGTACATTGGTTTTTTCTTTATTTTTTTTTAAACTGGAGGGCCATGCATTTTGTTAGAAAAGGTTCTGTTCCCACACAGGTAGATAACTGTGTGTCCTGAAGTCTGACTCAGTCCAGAAATACACTGGCTGCAGCAGAGATTAATGCAGTGTATTGCACTGAAGCACCTTCTTTCCACAACCCTACTGGTTCCTGCCAGTACCTTTATCTTTAGCTAAACACTTGCTGGTAAGTTTTCTACCTACATTTATTTTTTTAAACATCTAGAATCCACTTTCAAGCCTTTCTCTCCAGGAATACACGCAAGAAAACCTGAAAAAATTGCACAAGAAAACCTGAAAAATCTGCTGAGAGTGGCTAATAAAAAATTAAGAGCTTTTTACCCTCGTGATTCCCAGCTGCCATTTGCTCTTTCTCTGCAGCAATCGGTGTAAGTTGAAAATATTCAAGGGTAAAACACAGAACGACAAGCATTTAAAAAACGTAAACCAAATGTTAACCAAAACAACGAATTGTTGCTCCCAATTGGGTGTTTTGTGCAACACATTCGACTTTATGAATGCTCAGAATACAGCTTGTCTATCAAAGACGCGTTTAGCAGAACCTGGGTGAGACCCCAACCACAAGTAACCACGAGCTTGCTGACAACACCCAATCAAACAGCTGATCCAGGGCCCCTGTCACCAGCCCAGGGGAATCTTAACATTCCCTCTAGCAGCCACCTTGTTACTGAACTGCTGGCAAACACAAACATTTTAGCCTGCGTGTCCTACAACAGAGCTGCGTGCAAGTGCCAACATCTTCCTCCTTATTCAGCTAAATGCAAATAACTCATGATCTGTAATAATCTAAACCATCACGCTGAGGAATAATACAACCAAAAGGCCTGTGTTCAGTATCAGGCACAAAGGCCTGAATGCTGGCAGCTACTTCAAGAGCTTTCTAGGGACGCATACAGATAAAACGTTTGAAATCAAATTTGTGAGGTTCTTTTAAGAGCAAGCGAGGCTCTTCCTTTGAAACAAAATTGATTAAACCATGGCTTCTGAAAGTGATTTCTATCTAAAAGTAGTTGAGTGCAACAGTTGGATACAATGTCAAAATAAGCATGATAGATCTTCAGATGACGTCAAGGCAACAAAGAAGCCAAAGATGGGTCTTTTGGCTCTTCACTGAAAGCTCAGAGTCACATACCAGAATTCACAATCTCGTAGTTCAGTCAGGGAACAGAGCCACGATATCGTTGGCTTAAATGAATATTGCTTTTGGTAAACCTGTGCAGAGAAGTAGGAACTCAGTTGCTGGCCTTGTAACAATCCATGAATTCATGCAGCAACACAGGACATTTGTGACCAAACATTGCAGACAAAGTATATCCTGGCTGTGTTTGTTCCAATGGTGAAAAAATCAGAAGAGAACATGAACTGGTGTGTGCTGTTAATAAGTAAATTTGATTTAATTTGTATTATTATGTATTGCTTTAGCAGGCCTTTATTGTATACAAACCCACTAGTGTAGGATATAGTTACTTGTAAGTTGCACGCTTGAAGGTATCCAATCTCCATTTAGAGCTCTTATGCAGACATAAAGTTAAGTCAATGTTGAGCTTCCTCTGCACTCCAGTGACACACAAAAAAAGTCACCAGCCATGCAAACCTTGACTATGTTTTGATTCCCTAACTTTGTAATTTCTAATCTGATCTAATTTCAGTGAGGAGGTGTTTGTGGGGGGAGAGTTTTGACATCTCTTTTGTATGTTGCAATTAATTGTTGGAAATAAGATACTAATATCAATCTTTTGCTCAGAGCCAGTGAATTGGAATTTGTAAAACTGGCCAGAGCGATATGTTTTCACTTAATACTTACTTGTCTGAAACCAGCAAATTTCTCTTACAAAATTTTGGCTACTCCAGCATGATTTTACATATCATAGAAATGATCTTCCCTGTGACAGTGCTGGCTGGAATCTGTTGACTTGTACCAGCATAAATTTTGTCCAAGGGCTGAACCCCTGATCAATTTTTTCTATGACAAGAGCTGTATTTCAAACAAAATTTCTTACTTGGACGCTCAACAGGTAAGTAGTGACTTTTATAAATAAAGGTTAGGTTTAATATTAAACTTGAACTATCGTGTGAACACCTGTATCGGAGTGCTAACAAAAACCATTGCAAAAGTTGAAGAAAAAGTGTTCCTTATGTATTCTTGCTGAAACAAAAGGAAGTATATAAATAAAAAAATAAATAAAACCAGGCTATAAATACCTGTGGTCTGGAGAGTTCACTGTGAAGGTTTAAATAATTACTGCATAGGAATGTAATGGGAAAAGTGTCTTTTTTGAAACAGATGGCAAAGTAATGTATTCTATACAGTTAGCACATTCAAAGGCTCTCTGGGAATTAGTTCAAACAAACTTGGAAAACAAGAATGTAAGCACAGCCAGGGAGAGGAGTTATAACAATGTCCTAATTCGGGAAAAAGATTGATTGGCTAAGAGATCTGGGTCAGTGTTACCTACTGCAAAGACCAGAGAAAAAGAAAGAAATTAAAAACCTGTGGAGAACTTCGGCAACTCATAACCATAGCGTACACTCCGCTGTATGAGGCAGAGGCAGGAATGAATTATATTTAGCAACACAACTGGAGCCAGTGTTTTGTTCTAAATGCTGTATTCTCTCTCTTTGGTGAAGGGAGGTTATAAAAAGTTCATGCAAAGTATAAATATTTTGATTGGCATTTGAAATCCATTTTGAGGCCTCATGCAAGACCAAGGGATGCAAAAAAGGATTAATCTTGTCATAAATATTTTTGCATACATATTTATATGGTATATGAAAAGCTGCTTCAAAGCTGCTCTACTGTATGTAGGCAAAAATGAGTTTCCCTGTGTGAAGATGAGGGGAAAATAATTTCACATCCACTTTGACTATATCAACCATTTCCAACTTGCTGCAGTTATTCATTCACAAACTCCATTTCTCCCTTTGCTTCTTTTCCTCAAGTGTTGGCGGTCTGCTAGAATCTGTCCTAGTAGAGTGGTGTTTCCTGTACCATGCTCAAGTACCAACAAGAAATCAGGTTACCCAATTTTCAGCTTATTTAACAGACAGAGGACTAGAGGCAGAACTCTTCTCAGGCTCAGTAATTCACCTTGAATTATTATTCAGGAGAAGGAAAAGTTATAAATTAAGAATAGGATGCTCTCAAACAGTGAGGAATTGATTGAGAGAAGAAAGAAGAGTTTTCATCTTTGCTTTCTTTTCTCCCTGTACAATATGTATTTGAGACATTTAGTAAGCTCCAATGTAGCTCACTCTTTCAGCCTTCTCTTTTGAACAGTTCGTATTTCTAGCTCGACTTCTATTCGTTCTCTTTGCAGTTCTCTGTCAGTTACCACAGCAAACGCTCTTTTAGCTCACAGAAGTGGTTTATGTCTCCCCACTGGCAGGACAACCTTGCTTTTCTTTCTCATTTGGAAAGCACAATCAGGTCTCTACAATTCAGTCTGAGAACAAGCAACTCTGCAAGCTCAGTTACATCTTTCTCTCTCATCTCCTCCAGATCCAGAGATGCAAAAGCATCTTTTTTCCTTTTTGTTGATGGAAGTTTCTCCCTGTTACCAAAAATGTCCCAGAAGAACCATTTTACTGATCTTGCCTTATGCTCAAAATCCTTTTTCTTGACAAGTTAAACATGTCATTGGAATTGTACACACAGCACATGAGATATGTTCCCTTACTTCCAAAACTGTGTTATAGCTGCAGCCAAACATCTGTGGGACAACTCTCTAGTTCAACCACTAGTAGGATTTTTTTATGAACAAAACCTCAGAAATATGAGCAATTCTGCTCCAGGGCCACATTTCCAAGTTTTCTTCTTCCAGAAATAGGATACCAGGATTTACAAACTAGGGTATTTTTGTTTTGCTGTTTGTTTTTTTTAAAATTTTTTTTTCCCATGACAGCTGTTGCACAATTACTGGTGTTCCTTTGTGATTTGTCTCCAAGCCTGAAGTCAAAATTAAGTTGTCAAAGAGTAGTGGATTTGACTTCACAGTTCAGCTTCGGGCAGAAAAGCAGCTCTATCAAGCTTGACCTACTGTTAAACACTTGTGGCCAGGAGCCAAAAACCATGATCATCTGAAAGTTAATTGTGAGGTTTTGTTGTTCCTCCCAACAAATTGCTCATCAGCTCTTCCCCTCCCAGGATCACTGAGCAAGCAGGCTCAGCTCCTCCGGAGAGATGAAAGTTTCTTTTCCCTGTGCAAGAACTGCTACTTCAGAAGACGAGACTCACTCTATTCCTTTCTAAGAGAAGCACTAAAGGTTTGTGTCAGCAACCCAGGGATTACAGAAATGTGTGGCAGGTTGCTAATCCTACAGAGTAGATCAAGGCCTAGAAAGTCATAAAAAACAGCTAAACCCATTTTCTTTCTTCCCCCCCCCCTCCTGTCCAGAGGCTGACTTAACTATTTTCCCCCTACAGTTTCAGATTAAAAAAAAAAAATAATCAAAGCCAAAGTAAAACCACAGCTGATCAAGGTGTGTTTCCTCAAATAATTTGTTACCACTGGAAGATGGGTGTTCTCTTTTCTTTCCTTTCTGCCAGCACCCATACCACACTCTACTGACCCTGCCACCTCTGAAGACCATTCAGTTCACTTAAATTCACTGCACTATTGCTAAGTGCAGGCACAGGGAAGTGGGGTGGGAAGAGCCAGAAGCAAGGGAAAGAACCAGACAGAAACCAAATCCAACCTCCGGCACATGTTAACTCAGCTCCAAACCCATCTAACATATATTTCTAGGTGGTCATTGTGAAGTTATCTGCCTGGGGAGCCTGAGATACCACTACAAAGTACAAAAGGAAAGGCCTCTTCACAACAAACTTACGGTGGCACCGATCACACAACGTGTGCTTGGGTTTATTCCAGCAGAGCACCTTCTTGTATGTGCAGTGAAATGGGCTTGACATTTCAAGAGCACTGTGGAGGACCTGTTAACCCTTTTTGTTTATAGTAAGCACTGAAACGAAAGATTATTTTTCCCCTATCAGAAAATCCAGCTTTTATTATATTACTTTAAACAAAAATCCAATTGGCCAGGTAATATAGAACAAAATAAAAAGGGCATGTATAAACCACTCCCCTTCCAGTTGCATCCTCACAAAGCAAATGCTTTACTTCAGCTTGGCTTTGTTTCAGTCCGGACTGCATGGAGCTTTTCACAGCCCAGAGGCCAGGCTCTGCGCTGGCTCCTACTCACCAGCCACTTCTGGTCCTCATGATGCTGCAGACTCCCTGCATGTGAACTCATGCCATGCTGCCTTTCCACACCACAGACAGGGAGCCTTTCCTTCCTGAGTACATCCAATTATTTTCAAGGAAGTGTTCATCTCCCTCCCCTCCATCCACAGAATCTGAAATCAGAGAGCCTTCAACGAAGAACTACCCAACGAAACAGGCATTTGTGTCATGACAAGAGAAATCAATTCTAACTGTTTAAGGATTTTCCTTTAAAAAACTCCAAAGCCAAGGCACTATTTCCTTTTACTCAGTGTGAAACGTCCACTAGTGTTTCCTCTGGAAGTTCTAATCAAATTAAACAGATCCAGGCAGCAGTACAAACCCCAGGAAGCTGCGTAACAGTCCTGAACTGGCTAGCAGATCACTGAAGATTACCAGAAAGCAGACAACTGAACTATCCCAGGCTTGCTGATACATTAAGTTAAACAGGAAAAAAAAAAAAGAAAGGAAAATTCTTTTTGCCCCCTATACCAGTCTCCAGCTCATTCAGTCTTCTTGACCCTCATCTTGTTTTGCAACTTCAAGTAACATGTGGCAGCACGTTATCTTTGTTTCAGAAGGTCTTTCAGATCCGCTTCTTCTTCCCTGGGATGGTGAAAAGTAGATTGATTTGCAGTGGTACTTTGTCCAGTTCCTGGCTTCCCATTTGCTTCTTTACAAGTTTTATGAAGGATATCAGCTGCATGGCTGCCAGACTTTTATGACTTCATCTGTAACGTTTACCATGTGCCTTTCCCAGTTTCAGCTTGTTTACTGCAGAGTCAGCCTCTGCCAGGAAAGGTGAAGGTTATTTTATGGCTATGCAGATGATTGCCTTGCACTCTGTACTGTCAGTAATGTCCCCCGATTTGCCACACAGCTTCCCAAAACACACCTTCCAGGGATCCCTGATGACTTCCCATACTGTTCACACTTTGCCATCTGCTGCCCCAACACCACTGTCATAAAGTATGGGTCTTTTGGTTAGATGGAGCAAGAAAGTCCTTTTTTTTTTTTCTTTCAGCATCTCCTTTGTTCCTATCTGCCCCCTAAGCCATAATTTTTCACTTTCTGCAGCTTTTCAGAGGGTTTGATACAGAAATTAGCTCCAGCATCTACAATGGATGCTGCCCAAGTTGCCATGTCATGACCAGCGCACACACACACACAAAAAAAAAAGGCAGGACAAGAATCCAGGCAAGAATAGGTGATAAATGATGAAGGAAAACATTCCCCCATAAGATTTGTCAAAACAACACTAATTTTTTTAATAGAGATTGCTGTACACAGTGGAAAGTAGCAGCACTTGTGGCAGAAGAGAGACATGGGTTACAAAGAACCACGAGGACCAGAGAGACAAAAACAAAGTCACAGTTACTAATTGAGGAATTTGGAAGGTTTCCATGACTGCAAAAAACCTTGCAGAGCATCAAAGAGACTCCAAAAACTGTCTACGGAGTCACTACAAGCAGTCCCATCGCTGCAGGGAGAGTGAAGGGGAGGAGCTGCTGCTTATGGCCATGGGCAGTGCTTACTGTCATTGTCCAAGTGCAAATGCTGGCTCTGCTCCTGGTGAGGTGACACTGGTACCCTCCATGCACTTTTTATAGCTCAATGCCTTAGTCTGAGCTGTGTTTCACACCTGTAGCATCGCATGTAGGTCACAGCTCCTCGGAATTTCTTTGGAAGAATAACCAAACCGTCTGTGATTGATCTCTCCAAACACCTTGACTGAGCTGCTTTTGCAGAGAAAGCAATTCCTGAGTGCTTTGGGAAAATCAGCTGCAGGTCCCAAACAAATTCCATCAAAGGATTAAAAGTCTTTGGAAAATAAACATGGCCTCCAGATCCCAAGTAACACATCAAGCAAACAGATATCTAAGTTTTTAATTGTTCATACAGTATGGAAATGCTTGGAAGAATACTGGAGTTTTCCAGTTGTTATCGAAGTCTGCATCCTTACTGCCCTTTGAAAGGCATTATTAACTGATTTCT
Organism: Neomorphus geoffroyi; assembly: GCA_033558235.1. NCBI lineage: Eukaryota > Metazoa > Chordata > Aves > Cuculiformes > Neomorphidae > Neomorphus > Neomorphus geoffroyi. The sequence goes on from JAUMJM010000027.1 coordinate 32,354,004, forward strand.
CCCCAAAATACTACCATAGTCACAGTGTCCTTGTCACACTGCTTAGACAAATCTGACACATGAATAGAAAGACATTGATCATTTACAAAGCAGAACATTTTATCCTCAGAATAGTGTGCATGTGCGTTGTGCATGAACATATGTATTTTAGAGGTACATCAGAGATATTGGGGCATCTTAAGCTACCTTATTTCCTATGCCCATTTTATTCAATTCACTAGAAAAAGTACGCGTGAATCTCTCATTATGAGTGTTTAAGGAAAGGTGAAAAACACAATCCTTCTCAGAAATAGTTCAAATAAAACAACTGTCAAAGTGTACGAACAAAGCATCTTCTGATCCACTATTCTTCCTGCTTTCAAGTGCTTTCTCCTCCTTTCCTCACCTCCTGCTTGGGTGCACGTTTATCACGCCTCATTTTCAACTCAGCTGTATTATTTCATTACTTATGAGGACATACAGCAACTTAGAAAGGCTGAGTGGAGTCTCAGAGCAGATTACAGCTGCTTGGCAAAATATCGTCTTTATGATTAAAATTTATACAATTGCTGTGTAAAAATATGAGCTAACAAAAGAACATCTTTGCTCGTGAGCACATTGATGTGAACAGCCTTTGGGTGAGGGCAATCACCTACACGACACACACAAATTCCATGAAAGTTTCATAACTAAAATTAGTTTTTCAGCAGTCTTTTAATATCCATTAAAATGCCACCACCTTAATTTTCTTACTGTTTTCCCTGCAATAAGTCCCAGCACACCAATCTAGTGAGGCTGTGGGAAAGACTCCAGTGTATTCTGTGCACTTGCTCAGAGCCCAGATATCCTCTCTCATTATAATCTATCAACTCTTGAAGTTTCATCTCTTTCCATTCATATGGCAGTGAGAGAGGGAATGATTACCCTTTCCTACCTCCTCTGGACAATGTCAAGCTATAGATATCACTCCCATAGCTAACAAACTAAAATTTAAGGATTTTTTATTATATGGGAAAGTTCAATAAAACTACAGCGAAACCAAGTGAGTATCACATTTTTCATGTAGCAATTTGATTTTGTGTCTAACAGGATACTTTCTGACTCCTTTCCAGGCTTTCCGTCATTTTCCTAATGAAGTAGGATGTTATTATTGAACTTCTAGATTTTTTTTTGGAGTATTGCAAGGTGGAGCCATCTCTTCCTGTACATTTTTAAATGGGTGAAAATTATCTTAAATTTCAAAATTAAAAAAAAAAAAAATATCATTACCACTCCATGACAATATCGTTACTACTATACAAATATCAATGAATATTTACATCATTTTGTAATAGATCATTCCCTCACCTTCCAGAAAAAATAATTTCAAGATCAAGCAGGGAAAAATGGTAAGGAAAAATCCTGAGCAGAGTTATCAAGAAATAGCAAGCTGCTATTTATCCTACCATGATTGAACATAAAAAAGCACATTAATCTTCTCCTTTGCAAGTGTAATGGACAGACAGTGAACTACTTCCTCTTCTCTGAAAAGCAGCCTGTTAAATGAGACCTTTGATAGGAAATATTTCAAAGTTTCAGCTAACATGGCTTTATCCACGGGGCTAAGATAAGGAGAGAAATCCGTTTAAAAGAATGAATGTAAAGCTTGACACCACAGAAGACTCATCTTTGAAATTAACCCTCACTCGCATTCTAACACTGATCGTCTACATCATCTTCACATTTTAAGGCGAAAGTAAACCTGAAGACAGGTTTACTATTCGACATCCTTAAAATGCTGCAGAAGCACATTCTAAGGTGATGGAAGATGAGAGAACTGGGACCTCTTGTGCTGAAAACCCAAGAAAATATGAAAGTCTGCAAGATTTCTCAGCCTATTCCCCCCGGAAGGCCTTCAGTCACCCCAGAGATCCCAGCACAGCTGTCAAGGTGTCCCAGACACACTGGGGCAACCTCAGTCTTTTGAAAACTCAAAGACTGTATCTAGCATTGCCCTAAATCATTGTGGTCCCTGGAAGTAAGCCTTAGATTTTCACACGAAGGATAAAATCAAATCCTTCCGGCAGAAGGGAATTACAACCTTACCTCAGTGCTTGTAGACAGAACACATTATTTTTCAGAGCTGCATAAAACCTGCATGTATTTTGTGACAAAATACGTGTTTAGGTGTTTAATGTAGAGCAAAATTTTACAATGTTGGCTTTGACAGGATGCAGGTAAGTCTCCACGTTGCTGGCCAGAATGGCCTGTTGTTGTCAGCACGAATCACTTAGCATTAGCTGTCCCTACAAGAACAGTGCAATTTGTGAAAGCTATAAAAACTTTTTTGTGTGTTCAGTTCCTTCACCCTATGGAATGAGATTTTAGCTTTTGCTATAAAGCCATTACTAGGAAAAGGATATATAACACCTTCTCCTCTTAAAATAATTGGTAGCATAACTACTGTCACTGTTGCGAATGGCAGAAACAGAGGTGACAGCCAAATGGGATTTGCACCTGGAAATTCTCTCTTGAACACGTTACAGCTACTACTTTCCTCACAACATGGTGAAAAGCACGGTGCAAAAAATGTAGCTGTGCGCGTATGCACTGCATGAACTGCGATGCTCAGGATCTTTTCATTATTTGAAGCACAAAGGTCATTCTGATTTTGGTCACTTACTTTAAGTTGAGGTTATCAGACAGCTTAAGAGAACGCGCGTTTGGGTTTTAGTTTTGTATCAGAAAATATGGGTTCTGAGATTTATTCCCAAATTATTACTTCCATCTGTCATTCTGAAAACATACCATTTAATGTGCATCTCATTTCCTAGCCTGTGAAATGGACACTGACATTTTTGACTAAGGTTATATTTCAGATGTGCCTACGAGTATTTCAATTCATTTGAGATATGTAGTTACTATGTGATCACTGAATAAAAGCTAAGATATTAAAAAAAAAAAAAAAAAAAAAATCAAGCTTCTCTAACAAGGAATTGTGGATACATAATATGACTTAAAAAAAAAAATCATTGGGAAGTCTAATATGTTGCCACTACTGAGAACAACTGGTTTTTCCTACTACATTCAGCTTGTGGCGGACTTCACCATGCTCCTAAAGAAAATGTCTCGTAATTTCTACCCATTTATACTTCCCATTTTAGTATTTAGTCATTTTCAGAGAAGTCATGAATAACTGAATTAAGTGTTCAGATATTTTAAGTTTTCTTTGAAGCTTGAGAACTAGAGAAAATTAAAAACTAAATACAAGAAATGTCTATTTATAAATGTACATTTTGATTATTCTTGTATACATTGCCTGAGATTATTACCTGAGGAAGCAATATTTTTAAATCATGCTGCTCGCACAGTTCAGAAATATTTCAGAACGAAAAAGCTCACTTACACAACTTTGCTCTGATGTTTTAGCTTAGAAGTAAAAAAGCAAGTTCTTGCAGTTGCTAATAAGCCCTCGAACTCATGCATAAGTGTTTAGTTAATTCCTGGAGTCATATGTAAAGACAGGATAGTGTGCAGCTATAAATTGTGAATGCATTTAAAAAAAAACCAACCAAACAAAAACCCGCTATTTCCTGAGACCAAACCCTAAATTGACTTGTTATGCTCTGCTTTGGTGCATATATAGCAGTTATAGCTGTTAAATTCATTACTACATTTGGTACAGTTTCATTACAGCAGCAACAATTTAATACCCCTGTAGAGGCAATTCTAAAAAGAAAATTAAATTAGACATTTGCTTTAGTTCAAGCTATGTAAACTATCTAGATATATAACAACATAAAATCTCTTTGAATAATAGGTTTATATAGATATGATTGTTTTCACAGGTATTAAACCAGGTCAGCTTCAGTAAGGTATGGGAGGAGAAAAATCATATACTACAGATGTTGGACCTGTTAGGTAAGTACTGCGTAAGGGCAACTGTATGAACAGGAGTGAACAACAAAATGTAGAGCCGTAACAGAAAGATTCAAAACAGTTACCGACTGATGACTTCCGAGATGAGACTGATTACCTTAGATAGCAAATTTGAGAGCTATGTTTTAAACACAGGAAATGAGTGGATTGAGAACTGCCATCCTACTCAGCTGTACACAGTGGAAAGTAGCAGCACTCGTGGCAGAAGAGAGACATGGGTTACAAAGAACAAGAACCACGAGGACCAGAGAGACAAAAAAAAAGTCAGAGTTACTAATTGAGGAATTTGGAAGGTTTCTATGGCTGCAAAAAACCTTGCAGAGCATCAAAGAGACTCCAAAAACTGTCTACGGAGTCACTACAAGCAGTCCCATCGCTGCAGGGAGAGTGAAGGGGAGGAGCTGGTGCTTATGGCCACGGGCAGTGCTTACTGTCATTGTCCAAGTGCAAATGCTGGCTCTGCTCCTGGTGAGGTGACACTGGTACCCTCCATGCACTTTTTATAGCTCAATGCCTTAGTCTGAGCTGTGTTTCACACCTGTAGCATCGCATGTAGGTCACAGCTCCTCGGAATTTCTTTGGAAGAATAACCAAACCGTCTGTGATTGATCTCTCCAAACACCTTGACTAAGCTGCTTTTGCAGAGAAAGCAATTCTTGAGTGCTTTGGGAAAATCAGCTGCAGGTCCCAAACAAATTCCATCAAAGGATTAAAAGTCTTTGGAAAATAAACATGGCCTCCAGATCCCAAGTAACACATCAAGCAAACAGATATCTAAGTTTTTAATTGTTCATACAGTATGGAAATGCTTGGAAGAATACTGGAGTTTTCCAGTTGTTATCGAAGTCTGCATCCTTACTGCCCTTTGAAAGGCATTATTAACTGATTTCTCCCCAAAATACTACCATAGTCACAGTGTCCTTGTCACACTGCTTAGACAAATTCCGAGATTAGACTGATTACCTCAGATAGCGAATTTAAGAGAGCTATGTTTTAAACATAGGAAATGAGTGGATTGAGAACTGTCATCCTACCCAGCTCACCAAAAGGAGCACGGGAAGAAGCAAAGGCAGAGGTACACATGGGCACCCTGCTAAGCCCATGGAGCTCTTAACTCCATAGTCACAGCACTGGGCACAGGCTCCGTAACCCTCACATACGTAACGCCTGAAGGACACAGCCTCTGCGTCCTGCGTGGCTTCTTAGATCTTCCTCAAAAATTTGTGCATGCTGGAAGCATCCTTTTGGAGACAAAATATTGCACTCAGTGACAAGAAATTGGATTCAGTATGATTATTCCCATCTAATGACAGATAAAACAGTGAGAACATGACTGTTCCATATGAGACAAGAAATGGAATAGCCTTCAAATATGGCACAGCACGGAGCGGTACAGGTGGCACAGCTAGACAGTCCTTAGATTCCTCCCAGCCCTTGCTGTGGAGAGGCCACTTGCCACTCCCAGCTGCTTTTCAACTCAAAGCATCTTTAACTGTATTCGGCCCATGCCCACTGAGCCCTTTTCATAGCTGCTTGTGTTTGCACGGACATCAATAGAGCTGGGTATCTTAAAACCAGGGAAATTCATTGAAAGTCAGGAAAGGATTTCATTTTAGGAGAAAAAAAATCCTTCAGGTGGCTTGTAACTCAAAGAAAGAGATAAAGCTCAGATTCTGTAATTGGAGCTTTTATCCAGCTTAATGGAAACTGCCAACAGCATATCACGGGGAGGTAAAATGTTATTTAACTTGGTATGATTTTTAATGCAAAAACATAAACAAAGCTACCTTTTTAACAAGTGATCATGCAATAAAAGCCGCAATTCTGCTCATGGCAATACTTCTCTGGCATCATCCTATGATGTTTACAATGATCTTCTGCAAGTTTTCCAAATTGCTCTCAAAATGAAGCTAGCGGATACCCTGGCACGTTAATAGGACAACTCCGCTTTTAGATGCTCATGCCAAACAGGTCATCCATGGAGATTAACAGCTAAGAACAGTGCTATTAGATTAAATTGCATATTTACCAGAAACACATTAAACATTTTGCCCTCAGTAATAGTTTTTTCTTTTTTAAATACAATTAGTTTTTAAACTATTTATGGGAACTCGGAGACTAAAGTCAACGAGGTTGTTAGGCTGCTTGTGAGCTTATCTTTTCCTGTGCTTTGTCCTGAAAATTTGAATAAGGACAATGACAAAAAAATACAAGAATACAATATTTCCCTCCACTGACTGGATCTATAGATTTTTAAGGACAGAAGGCAGCACTGTATTATCTCATCTGACTCTTCTTAAACACAACCCAAGGAACACTAATCTGAACCTGAACCTTACTTTTGAACAAAACAAATCCTCTCCTGTCATTCAGGGTGGAAGTCACAGGAGAAATTACTCTGCTGTGGAAAAGCAGGGGAATTACTTGGAAGAGCAAGGGAATTACTTGGAAGAGCAAAGGATGCAGCAGCTGCAGGGGTCCTCATGCAGCAGGGTGGAGCACTCCACTTCCTTCCAAAAGAAGAGAATCTATCAGCACTGTGGGCTGTTGTGGAGTTGGGACAGAGCATTACAGGATACCAAGATATAAGCATTCAGAAACTTAAATAAGAAGACAGAAGCACAGTTTACTTTCTCTAGAAGTCCAAAACGGATGCCAGCCATGCCTGTCAGAACATACCATCTTGAGTTTTGACTGAATCAAGTACTTTGCATGCAGTTTTAATTGAATTACTGTTTTTCATAAAACAAGTTAACCCAAAACCAACTAAGAAGAGCTAAAAATGAAAATCAGTCTTTACTGGCCTAAAGATCTATCAATTAGTCCATATTAGACATCCAGTCGAGCTCATTTATGGCAAACATGAAGAATATGAACTATATAAAACATAAAACTAATCAAGTAGAGAGATTGATATGCTTCTGCCAAGCATTCTTTTCCCTTCAATACAGTTACTGTAAAGCAGTTATTGAGGTAAAGAGGTAAGGGCGATTTTATGCCTATGGATTCTTATCCTATCCTGAGCTACAAGTGAAGGCTATAACGCATGCCTGCAGAACTTCATTGATTTCTGTAGGACACGCTGTTTGCACAGAGATGCAGGACAGTAATAGCCAGAATACATTTTGAATACAGGACTAGATAGTAAAAGCTCATTATTTGGAGACCAGAAGTTATGGATTTTTTTGACCACAGGACACGTCCCCTCCTATCAACACGAGTGCAAATGAGCAACAGTCATTCAATGTCAAACATCCTCTCTCCAGGAGATGTGCTAACATGCAGAGAGGCCGCTTACAGAAAGCCTGAGAGGAGCAGAGAAATTCTCCCTCCCCAATATTGCCAAGATTTTTGCATACCATCTCAGAATTAAGGAGACTGAGTCACAGGTGAGGGAAAATCCAAAACAACCTGCCTATTTTCACACCTTAGATCTCTTCAAGACACCACTGAAAAAGGAATTAACTTAGGATGGCACAACCACCTACCTAAGTGCTCCTCTACATAACAGCCGTTCTACGTGACAGAGGCAGCTATTGAAAAAAATAACAAAGTAATGGTTCAGCGTCCACAAATGCAAAGAGCTGATGCTATTATTTCAGAAGTGCTTGCATTACCTTGCTCATCACAGTGTAAAACATCATGAATAAAAGGCATTTTGCCCTCAAGGAACAAACTTTTTTTAAAAAGAAAAAGAAAAACCAACCTGAATTTGTCACAGGCAATTTATTTAGAACAGCTGAAAGGAAAGCTATGTGAGAAAGACAGTGAATGATCTTGTTAAGAGCCTCAGCAAAAGTACTGGAAGACATTCTTGTCTGTTGAAAAAGAAATTCCTCATCAGGTGCAAGTTTACTTCCCAAAAAGTCAAGCTGAAAGCTTATCGGATTGGCAACGGATTACCTTACTTACAGCCATGTAAGTAATTTAGTGACACTGTGTTGAAATAAGATAAGACTGGGAGTAATTAGATACTTATTTAACAGACAAAACAGCAGAATACTGCACGGAACACAGACTTTCCACCATCTGCTGCAGGCCCTTTAAAGGTCGTCTGGATCACCTGAAGTGCACTTGTGCCTGGTAAGCTTAATTAAGAGCTCAGTGTAGTTTCACAAAGAAACAAATCACTAATCCTCCAGTCAAAAACAGGCAAATACATGTGTTTAGCTTAATGCTTTGCAAAGCTATTCCTGACCAGAGGATTTTACCTCATTACGGTTGTGCAAAAGCTTGTAGGGGCTCACCACAAGATACTTGAGTATTATCTCAGTGCTCAGATATTTAAAAAAAAAATTAAAAAAAGTCAATACTATGAGGTCTTGCTAAATATTTCTGGAATCTCTTTTCTTTAAGAGAAAAAGTTGTTCCTGATTTCTAACAGAATTCCCTTGAATCCTGTAAAATCTGGACGAACTGACGCTATACCAAAAGAAAGCACCTTCTATGTTTGTAACACCATCTTAGCATCTTTCGCCAACTCACTTACTTCTGACCTCCAGTGGCCCTGCCTTCCTCCACGAAGACGAGAGGGCAGACTATCAAACCAAACCAATGAAATGCCTTTCTTTCATCTTGGCAGCTTTGTCAAGTGCAGAAAGATCAGCAAGCTTTGGGAAGTAGGGTCAAATTCTTACATTTGAAACAGAAGTGAATCATTTTCATTTGGCCAAAATTGACTTTTCCTCAATTTACCCAGCTGGAGAGCAATGGCACTTGGACAAGAGAGTACAAGGCCAGGCTCGCTGCTGCTGTAGTACAGCACCTGAAGTGCTTTGGCTGTGAAGTATGGGTCCTTCAGCAAACCTTCTGGACCTCAGCCCTTCTGAAGAAAGCATCATAAATATGTCTCTTTTCAAGGATATCTTTGTCCTGTGATGCACAAAGGAAAAAAAAACCCACAAGTCTGTGCTTTGTGGAGCCAAGCAGCACAGCTCCCACGGGTGGCAATGGTGAAAGGTACCCAAGACAACTCAAAAATAGCATTGTTCTGCACGTGTGTTTTTGTCTCACCAATACATAAAGGTGATATAGTCTATCATGATCACGTGATACTTCCTCAATTTTTTTCCATTTATCTTTCCACTGGCATTACTTTGGGTTCTAAACTTAACTTTGCGTTCTACTAGTACCAGTGAAGCTTTCCTTAAGCCTCTCCCTGCAATGCACCTAACTGATGAAAGAATTATTTGCCAACTTGTTTAGGAAGTATGAAGCTCATGACCTCATATACTGTGTGAAATATGAATGTGTTTGACATATTGTGTTATTATCACTTCAATCACCAACAGAAGCAAAAAATAAAAACCTAACAACAAACCAACACATCCAGGTAAACTGAAGAGATTTACTCTTAAAAATAGCTCAATTTCTGTAAATTATTTCATAATGGTTTAGCTATAGCTTGCCTAAAAAACATGATGAAATTAGGATTATGTATATTATATATATGTATATATATACCCTGAACAGAAGCAGAACACATACAGAAGTGAAAAATCCACATACATCTGCCTTGAACAGGAGGGAAACCCACTTAAATATCCTGGAATATTTTTTTTGCTTTGTTCAGTCATGAGAAAGTTTTTCCAGCTTCTCTCATTTTAAAGCACTGCCAGAAGTGTTCAAGTACCCTTTTTAAAAGTGTATTTTAACGATCTTGCTTGAACACATGACATTTTAAAGTACTCAAGTTTTTCAAAGTTATAACATGGCAATATTAAAGTATAAGCCATTAAAAAAGTAAGAGCAAGCAAAAGGAATCGGTGCAACGTTCTTAGTAGAGTTGAATATCCTTAATCAGTTTAAATCTAAAATTATTCCTTTAAATCTTTCTTGACTTTAAAGCAAACATGAAGTTATGTTTGGGACTGAGCCTGACATAGCTCAAGATGTGTCATAATGAAAGAAGAGTAGCTGGTAAAATAAGAAAAATAGTTTTGTTGTTAAAATAGGTAAGTGTTCTGTATCTGAAAGCAATAGCCAGCTCTGAATGACACAGCAAAAAAGGTTTTCTTGACAACTGCAAAAACTGACTGCAACAGTTGTACTGTGTCACAACATCTATAATTAACAAATCTGAACAACTCGGTACGGATCCGAGTACATCGTGACACTCACAAAACTCCTACCTCTCTTGTAAGCACACAAGACTAATCATGGCAACATTACCAATTAACTGTAGAGCTTTTCAAGGGAGATGGACACATTTCCTACAGGAGAGTAACATCTGTAAGCTCCATTGGCAGCAAATACATCACCCTGAACAGCTCATAGCCTCATCCCACCTGGTCTTGAACACCTCCAGGGATGGGGCATCCATGACTTCTCTGGACATCCTGTTCCAGCGCCCCACCACCCTTCAAGTGAAAAATTTCTTCCTAATATCTAATCTAAATCTCCTTTCCTCCAGCTTAAAACCATTACCTCTCATGCTCTCACTGCACTCCCTAATAAAGAGCCCCTCCCCAGCTTTCTTGTAAACCCCCTTTAATTAAGAGAAGGCTGTCATAACATCTCACTGCAGAATTCTCCAGGCTGAACAACCTCAACTCTCTCAGCCTGTCCTTGCATGGGAGGTGCTCCAGCCCTCTCAGCATTTTCGTAGCACTCCTCTGGACTCTAACAGGACTATGCCCTTCCTGTGTTGAGGACTCCAGAACTGAATGCAAGACTCCAGGTGAGGTCTCATGAAAGCAGAGTAGAAAGGCAGAATCACCTCTCTCAACCTGCTGCCCACACTTCCTTTGACGCAGCCCAGGGCATGGTTGGCTTTCTGGGCTGCAAGCACACATTAATGGCTTATGTTGAGCTTCTCCACTACCAGTACCCCCAAGTCCTTCTCTTCAGGGCTACTCTCAATCCATCCTCCACTCAGCCTATAACTGTGCTTGGGATTGCTCTGACCCAGGTGGGGGACGTTGCACTTGGCCTTTAACTTCATGGAGTCAGCACAAGTCCAACACTCAAGCCTGCTGAGGTCCCTCTGGATGGCATCTCTTCCCTCCAGCATGTCAACCACACCACACAGTTTGGTGTCATCAGCAGACTTGCTGAGGGTGCACTGAATCCCACTGTCCATTTCTGTGACAAGGACATAATAAACACTGGTCCCAATACTGACCCTTGAGGAACGCTACTTGTTACCCGTCTCCACTAGGACACTGAGCCATTGACCATCCAGCCAATTTCTTATGAACTGGATGCTACATCATTCAGATCCATATCTCTCCCCTTTATTAACCAGAATGTCATGCAAGACAGTGCCAAATGCTTTGAACAGATCAAGGTAGATGATATCAATTACTCTTCCCTTATCCACCAACGCTGTAGCCCCATTGCAGAAAACCATCAAATTTATCATGCATCATTTGCCCTTAGTGAAGTCATGTTGGTTGTCACCTCTTTAGTTTCCACATGCCTCAGAAGAGGATCTGCTCCACAATCTTGTCAGGCACAGCAGTGAGACTGTCCAGCACGTAGTTACCCAGGTCTTCCTTGTTATCTTTTTAAAAACAGGAGTTATGTTTCCCCTTTTCCAGTCAACAGGGACTTCACCGGGCTGCTGTGACTTCTCAAATAAAGTGGATAAAGGCTTAGCAACTTCATCTGCCAATTCCCTCGGGACCCATGGATGTATCTCATCAGGTTTTGTGGACTTACACATCTTCATGTTCCTTAGATGGTCATTCCTCATGAATTTTTGCTCCGTGGGATCATTTCAACACAGTAATGTGCCACTGTGTCTGAAGTCATATTGAACTTTAACACCTCAACCCAGGAGGCCCTAAAGAACGTTAACATTTTGACGCTGTTTTCTCCTTCCACCTTCAGTTTTGCAGTTTGATAAATGTTACCTTCTCAAATAGTAATCAGCACTTCAATAAAGTGGGGAGAAGGGAATCAGAACCACTTCCTTTCACTATATATAGAAACAAATGTCTTTAAAAAGATCTTTCTGACTTGGTCCAGCTTTTCTCAACTGCTTTTGCAATATGAGGTTTTACAGCTACAGAATGAGCATATCGCATGCGTTATATACACTGACTTTCAGACAGAGAGTTAACTGTATTTTATTCATTGCTGCAGTGTAATACTGAAGCCTCCTCTCCAGAAGTGTTCCACAGCACAGAGAGGTATTAATAGCCAAAGCAGTAGCTCATGACATTACCTCTTACATTCACTGTATCAGATAAATGTGAATTTACCTGAGATTTTACTAGGCTTTAAGAGACACCTGCGAGTGCTTCTGTACACAGGCTTGCTGTAGAGTATATTACTGCTTATTGGTTTAGATGCTTGGTTTTTAATGGTTTTTAATGGAAATATTCAGGCTAATAAAATAAATTCCAAAAGATTTCTGCTTCTTACTGTTCAGGACAAGCTAATCATCACAGAAATGCACATCTTAAGGTATTTTTAAGCCTGCTTTCAGAGCTAGACGTTTCTTCTCTTTACAACCTGTTTTTATGCCAAGTTCTTCCAAAAGATGCAAAAAAGCATCAGCCCATGTTTTATAATACAAAGACTGCAAGCTGCAAATACAGAGCAAACAATGAACCAAAAATACCAGTCTTTTTCTCAAAATGCAAGTCAAAATGAGAAAGTCAAACTGAGGAAGACTTACAAAAATATTTAGGTAAATCTGCAGCCTACACATCCTTGCCACATTTTGAAAGCCAGTAGCCAGCTCTTCCAAAAGCTTTGAAGGTTTTCTCAAATATCTTGAGAATGAGCTGTAAAGAGACTCTTTTCATTAAAAAAGACTCTTTTTATCACTCAAGTAATGACATAGAGGTATTGGAAGCAAATTGCAGTTCACATTAAACTGAAACAATTTTTACTAGGGGAAAACAATCGAAAAGAATTACTAATTAGAGTTAACACTGAAGCCTTCCTCACAGCTCTCACTAAAGTCAAAGTAGTATATCTGTAAAACTGAGTTGAAATTAGGGTCCTGTGCACGCAGGAACAGACTGGCTATTCATAAGCCGGGGCTGCTAGCAAGCCCGCAGCAGTAACGGGAAGGTGCGAGACAACAAAAAAAGGCAGCAGCTAATTCGAACTCTAGCCAGGTTAGAAAGAGGTGCATTTCCCTTCCTTGAAGAAATTATGGAAAGAAGGTTCAATGAAACCACTTTGAATTGTTCAGGCACCTCTCTCGGCTCCCTTCAGTTTTATGGCATTCATCACAGCTCAACTTTTTCACCCTTACATGCACAAGTTGCCATAGATGGCTATGAAAGAACAAATCAGTGCTTCTGCAAAAGAGAAAAAGCTATTAAAATGTTGTAGGTCGAAGGAATTAGAGGAAGTGGATCTCTGTCCTTTGTCTATTTTTAAGATATTCAAATACTATCATAGCGTAAAGTAACAGTTTAATGTATTAACTGCCAGTCTGTTTAATCTATGTGTTCTAGTAGGTCACACAGGTTTAAACAGAAAAATAGAGCACTTATTCTTCAATTTATCTCAAATCAAAGTTTTAGTCACCCCTTGACAATTCCTGGAAAAATATATTACCATGCACTCTTTTTCCAGGGAAAGAGGTATCTTTCTGAAGGCAGGCTCACTCAGCTTTGCGTGGTCACCAAAAGCTGCTAACAAATACTGGAAGGAGTTAAAGGAAAGGTTGTCATTGTCTGTTCTGTTGGTCTCTTCAAGTGGCTCTCAAAAGAAAGGAGAAACCACATAGAAGTAAAATATTAAAGTGCTGCTCTCTGCCTCCACTCAGGAAGCTTTATGTGCAGCTTTGTGGTGGTGGCTGAAGGGACACCAAGGAGGTGGGAGGAGAGGAAATCCTGATATGATCAGGAGCCCCTGCATAAGCACGTGGTGATGGGTGAGCAGATGATCTGCACATTGCTTAAATGGATGCTTTAAGAACATCACGGTGTGGGAATTTATCTTGTAACCTTTTCTGAATAGGAAGAGGAACAGCTGTCCTCAACACTCCAGGACATTCAAAGCCCTGTTCTAAAGGCACAGAGTGGTGTACGCACCACCTGCAACAGGTCTGCCCTGCCAGAGCACGCAGCAGTCCTCAAACTGTGCAAAACGTTCATATCTATTCTACCTTTTCCATACCTAGTAAGGGATGGCGGAAATTTGTAGTAAGCCCATCTCAGTATTTATAGCTTGTAGCTTTCTAAAACTAACATCCTCTGAAACATAAACAATGGTTTTCTAATATAGCTGTGAGTAAAAATAAATCACATAATTGCAGCCCTCCAAATTTACAAAGTTATTTTTCACATCTATTGCCTTCATGAATTGTATCAATACAATTTTTGCTTACAAAGAACGCCTGAAACAAATCATAGTCCTTCCTCCCATTATTAATTATAATTAAAACATTCCTACAAAAGCGTTTCTTGAACAAATAAAGCAATTTATCATTTGTGCATGCTTAGAAATTCAGATTTAGTAACGTTTGTTCCAACAGGCAACACTTACTCACAAAAAATATGGGCAAACGTGAGCAGGTCAGTCTCCACAGAGACTCAGCTGGAATGATAAATGGAGCTCACGCATCTCACACTTGGACTATTTGGAAAACAAAATTACCTGCTGGCACTTGTTTATTTTTCAGCCCTGCTGTCCATAAAACACAAAGAAACAGCACAAGTCCCACAAAACTCTTGACAGCATTACGTGCGTTGTGCACAGACTTATTTGCTCCAGAAAGCTTTTTCAGCTCCGATCATGGACCAGACCAGAAACAAACCTGAGATGTAAATCATGAGAAGGACCCAGCCACAAAGCAACTGTTCCAGCTCTGCCAAGTGCCATTCATCCCCAGTGACAGTCATTCATTTCCTCTATTGTCACTCATATCAACTGAAAACGCCGCTCATTAACAAGACCGTAAACAACATTTCTCCTTAGCTTCTCCCTCCCCTCTGACAGAGGTCCATCTTGCCAGGAAGAGAAGGACCTCAGCAGGGAAAAGCGAGACAGAATGAGGACAACGGGTAGGAAAAAAGTGGTGGTAGAGAAAGGAAAAATGTTCAGGAGGAAGGCAAGCAACCATAAAGATTGGGAAAGATGGGTGGGTGAAATTATTTGCTTACAACCGTGGTTGAGTTCTGAATAGTGGAAGATTCCTTAGTTTTTATACTAATCGTTTTCCACTCTTTCCTATGTACCCTTAAAAAAATGCAATCTGCTCACTGATCCTCTTAAAGGAAGTTTAATAACATTGAGGAAGGTGAAAGGATTCGAGGCAAGGCAATTAAAAAAAAATTCTTATGAAACGAGTGATATTTTAAGGATACACAATGGTTCTATTTTCATGTGCTTAACCCCACACACTGTAATTTCTTGGCAGAACTGAGTATAAATCAGTTCTTCTGAATTTTTAAAAGTACATTAGAGGAAGAAACACAGTCAGGAAATTTCTTTCCCTAGCATTTATTGTTCTCAGGTTTACAGAGTGATATAGGAGATAAGTATTTTGGATCACAGTTTAACTGTTACAGCTTTGAGGCAACTGCAAGAACTATCTTCTCAAAGTAACCTGGTGACAAAAGTAGACCATCACTACAACAGACTGGTTAGAACCCTCTTGGCTCATCTCTAGTACCTGAGGAAACTGCGGCGTGAGTTTCTGGAGCCCATCTATAGCACTCAACACTACAAAACAAGTTTTACATGGCTTCTGTTGCTTCCATAAATCCCTCTTTTATAGTTCATTGTGTAAGAGACCAGCCCCAGTAAACACCAGTTCTATTTTATGATAAAAAAAAAAAAAGAAAAAAGTCTGTAATGATCTGCCTAATGAGATCATCTCATGAGAAATTTTATATTACAACAATAAAGTGCCTTTTTGTTTTAACCTTTCATTATTCTCTAGGGAGAAATTCACATTGTATTACATAGAATTCAAACCTACCCTGTGACAGTTTTGTATCTATTGCACCTACGTTATTATTTAATACATTTTTTTAAAGTACCTTTTGTCCTATGATACTTTGCAGCAGTGTTGAAAACTGCAGGCAAAAAGAGAGAGACTTTTTTTTTTTTACAGTAAAATATCAAGAGGATGAAGTTCTAAGCAGCAGCATCCATTATCTGCAGATAAGGTGATTTTCACTCTTGGCTAACACAGGTAGTGGAAGTGGTTACTTGTGCTTCAGTCTGAAATGATCAAAGTCAGGAAAAAGGATTAGATGTCGAAATACTTGAAGTGTATCCCTTTGATCAGGATCAAAATCAAGCCTGAACTTTGAATATAATGTGCTAGCACATTTCAGTTGTCCTTTGAAGAGGGAAAAACTTAAATTCATGAGCATGTAATACTGGTGCTGTGAATGGGATAGTAAAGCTGACATCTTATTCTCTTTTCCTAATTTGGTAAACCCACTGTTCTTAAAACTTCCAGTTCTTGCTTAAGAAACCGAATTCCTGCTTTTTAATAGGGTAGTGTTACTCATTTTCCTTATAAGCTATGGTGCTGGGACTGACATCTTACTCCCACCTTCTGCACAGCCATTGCAAACAAATTCAGTACATATGACCAAGTACAAAAGAATTTCTCTCTTTTATTTTTATCCATTGTCTAAAGTAGACTCAGTTATGTATCATGCTCCATTGTCTTATATGTTATGAAAACATATTAAGGCAATGTTTTCCCCCTATAAGTGCATACAGAACATTGGGGGGGTGGGGGTGGGGAAAGGCAAAAAGCCAAAACCACCTCCCTGAACCCAATAGATATCCTAAAATTCACCCCCCCCCAAAAAAAAATTAAAAATAAAAAACCAAAAAACTCAAACTCCAAACCCCCAAAACAATACCAAAAACATTCCACAAAACTCCCCAAAAAACAAACACACACACACACCCCAAATTCCACAAATCCCTCAAAATCAAAACCCACACCAAAAATCACAAAACACATGATCAGAGAGTAATATTAAAGGATCAAGACAATGGGATCATATGGTAATGTAATTGTGCCAGGGACAACTTGACTACGATGAAAAGGGTTCAAAACAGTGACAAAATGAGTAATCCCTGCTACCTCCCAGTTAACAGGTCACTAATTTTTTTAAAAAATGCGGAGGAGGAATCTGAAATTCAAAAGGAAGAAACAGAAGGGAGCAGTAGTCCCAAAGCCAGGCAAGAAGAAGTCTGAAGGCATCTAAGTGGTTCCCAGACTTTTAGGAACAAAGAATGCAACTGCAAAACACAGATTAATGCACAAAGTCACATCAGAGTAAGCCAAATCTAAGCACCAAACTGGCTCCGTGGGCTCTCAAGACAGCTATAAAAATTAATAAAGTAGTAGCAAAACTGACTGATGCAAAGACCACCGGAAAAATAAGCACACAGTAACAAACAGGATGAGAAGTGCTTTTAGTCCTGGATCAGCTCTTTTGCAAAGTAACTTTTAAGGAAAAATTACAAGTTCAAGTAGGCAATAGTAAGTTTACAGTAACTTTATTCAAAGCTAGGATTGAAGATTTCTATTTAAACAGAAGAGACCTCTTCTTTGTAGGTGATAAAGATTTTTCAGACAGTTCACTCTGAATATGCACAAACTATCTTCAGGTATCCTGAGAAAGCCATGTAAGCAGAAAGGGGATAGACTGGACTATTAAGTGAAATTACACTATTGGCTTGAATACAGGAGACCAGAACAAAGAACTGAGATACAGACACAGATTACAAAAGTTCCACTGCTGCAGTTTAAAAGCAAAAGTGTGAAAGATCACAGCATGTCTGATACAAAAATAATGCAGTCAGCTATACAATGCCCAATTTTTATTACTGTTTCGTTCCTTGTACAAATTGGAGCTTGTTTGCTTGTTTCAGTTTGGAGCCATGAACACAATTGTTGACTTTTTTTAAACACTGCTTATTTTGCACATGGTGGGATTTTGCATTCCATCATTATGTAACTGAGTTGGGTTTTTGACCAGGAAGACAAAATGCAGCTAATCACCCTACAAAATCATTTGCACTCAAAGTACTCCACCCTCATAGTGAGAACCAGTGTCCAAAATAAGGCCAGGTACTGAAGCTGCCTCATGCTGACTTTTCAGAAAAAGTTACTTTTAATTTCTACTCCAACGGTGTAAAAATAATAAATTCAAATACTAGAGAAAATTACCATCGCTATCTGCTGCCCATTTTATTTTCTTTTGTCTGAAGAAAGAAAACACTTAAGAAATTTAGCTAATATAAGCTTTCTTAGACTAAAATACATTACAAACAAGCAGCTTAGTTCAGAAAGAGCTTGTATGCACCTTGATGGGTGCTGACCAGAAAAAAACCAAACAGCTTTGATTAAAACCAGTTGATTCTGCTGTCCTTTCCATTGTAAATAAAGCTGAAGTGCACCATCGCTCACAGACTAAAAACCTAGGAGCCTCTGAAAAACTCTGCCTTAATTGATAAACCTGATTCACAATTAAAATTTCCTTATGAAGTTACCAAATTTATTCTGGAATTGTTCTGCTCGTTAACATTTTGAAAAGATTAAAACTCTGTGGCACATTAAGCCTTTCCATTTTTTCTTTCTTTCTATTCCAACAAAAAGATAAGACAGAAGAAAATTTATCATAGAATATTTTTCATGTAGCTCAATTGTTACATTTTTCTGTGGCATAGTTAAGCATTAGTTATTCTATTTAAACAATTACTGGTATGCTTAGCTCTCTAAAATTGCATTTCTCAAATAACCATAGTGATTTGGGAAATCATCGTGATGGACACTCATTCAGGTTTGTAATAACGACACCAAGAGATAAGCACTCCAGGACTGAAGAGCTACTTTCAACAATTTGAATGATTATGCACCAAAGGTTCAGGCAAAATTAACCTCCAATATAGTCCTAGTTTATCTAATGACAAGTACTATGTATCTCAATCACACATAAATACATTTTAGCAACTTTGCATGTTCTTCTAGTTAGAATTTTCTTCCCGTAATGACTGAAAGTTTCAAGCTTGCCAAAGCAACAATTTCTTCCCCGTTTGCCATGAGTAGTTCTTTGCTAGGTGCAAAAAAAATGGACTTTGGTATATGAAATAAACTCAGACAACGAAATCAGCAGCTGAAGAAATGACTGTGTTCTGCGTTGTTACATTCCATAATTACATAAATATAATCCTCAAAGTTTGCTTTAGTCATAGTAGTCTGCTTTACAATGTTAAAATTGGCTTTTGATCAAGACAGAGATTCTTCTCCTTCCTGTCCACAGCAATATAACACCTCATCAAGTTTTGAATAACCAGAAGAAACTCCTTATTGGATATTGAGGGAAATACAGTAACTAAAGATGAAGAAAAGGCTGAGGTGCTTAATGCCTGCTTTACCTCCGTTTTCTATAGTAAGGCTGATTGTTCACTGGACAACTGGTCCTCTGAAGTGGAGGATGGGGTCAGGGTACAATACAGCCCCCCTGTCATCCAGGAGGAAGAAGTTAGAGACCTGCTGAGCCACTTGGATCCTCAGAAGTCTATGGGGCCAGATGGGATCCATCCTAGGGTGATGAGAGAGCTGGCAGACGAGCTTGCCAAGCCGCTTTCCCTCATTTATCAGCAGTCCTGGCTCACTGGAGAGGTCCCGGATGACTGGAAGTTGGCCAACGTGACACCCATCCACAAGAAGGGCCGTAGGGATGATCCAGGTAACTACAGACCTGTCAGCCTGACCTCAGTTCCAGGTAAAATTATGGAGCAGATCATTTTGGGTGCAACTATGCAGCAACTGCAGAATGAGGGAGAGATCAGACCCAGCCAGCATGGATTTAGAAGGGGCAGGTCCTGCCTGACCAACCTGGTCTCCTTTTACGACCGTGTGACTCACTGGGTTCTGCACTTCAGACACAACCCCATGCAGAGCTACAGGCTGGGGACAGAGTGGCTGGAGAGGAGTCAGGCAGAAAGGGACTTGGGAGTGCTGGTGGGCAGGAAACTCAACATGAGCCAGCAGTGTGCCCAAGTGGCCAAGAAGGCCAATGGTATCCTGGCCTGCATCAGAAATGGTGTGGCCAGCAGGACTAGAGATGTCATCATCCCCTTATACTCGGCACTGGTCAGGCCACACCTGGAGTGCTGTGTCCAGTTCTGGGCCCCTCAGTTTCAGAAGGATGTTGAGATGCTGGAGTGTGTCCAGAGGAGAGCAACGAGGATGGTGAAGGGGCTGGAGCACAAGCCCTGTGAGGAGCGACTGAGGGAGCTGGGGTTGTTTAGCCTGGAGAAGAGGAGGCTCAGGGGAGACCTTATTTCTCTCTACAACTGCCTAAAAGGAGGTTGTAGTCAGGCAGGGGTTGGTCTCTTCTCTCAGGCGACCAGTGACGGAACAAGAGGACACGGTCTCAAGCTTTGCCAGGGGAGGTTTAGGCTCAGCATTAGGAAGAAGTTCTTTACTAAGAGGGTGATTGGCCATTGGAATGCGCTGCCCGGGGAGGTGGTGGAGTCACCGTCCCTGGAGGTGTTTAAAGAAAGATTGGATGAGGCACTTAGTGCCACGGTTTAGGTGATGAGGAGGTGTTGGGTCATAGGTTGGACTCGATGATCCCAAAGGTCTTTTCCAGCCTTGTGATACTGCGATACTGTGAAATGCTATCAATAGTGAGATTAGGTCATGTTCAGAAACCAAATTATGCCTTTCTACAGGAAAATTATTACCTGCAGCTATCTTTAGTCTCTTCCCCTACACACACCTCCATCCTCCTCCATGAGCATCAACCTAAAACCCTCCTCCTCCTCCCTCTAAATTTCAGCAGAAATCCAATAGCAGGCTCGAGCGGAGCATCTCGTTACGTAGAATTTGTACACACAAACAGAAACAAAGATAAACAGCAGGGTACAAGAATAATATCCTTCCCCAAATCAGGGCTCAGGGCTGTCTGCACACTCTTTGTTGCCCACAGCAACCACCAGCACCTGATGGGCAATGACTAGCTCAAACTCACTTCACACAGCACGGATAATGCCCTGGCCTTACACACAGCCCAGGTACCCTGTATGTGGGCACAACAGCCTGCTGGACCACGGGAGTTTGCTGCCCCTCGCACACCACCAGCAGTGACCAAGGGCTGCCTGTTACCGAGCTGGAGCAGCAATGAACTCAACTTCCGAGAGCTTCTCCACAAGTTCCGTTTCTTTTGAGCCATCTCATTAGAAAACAACTTAGATGTTAGCTATTGCAGAGGCAAAATACAGGAAGGAAAGATACATCAGCAGGCTGGCATTTTTTTTCATTTGGTCCCTTGGAGACAATGGCCATATCCTTCCTTAGGCAGGCACTAACTAAAAATAACCAAAACTAATCCCTCTATTAAGAATTGCATAATAGTATATTAATATTCACTTAAAATCGTAGATTTAAATAACTTAAAAATAAAGTCACCTGAAGTAGGGAGAAATCAGAGAGAAATAATTTATACGAAGATATGAATCATAATCTGTTACACAATTTTAAAGAAACTCAGATTTGCTGAAATGTAGTCAACAATGCCATAATGAAACAAGGAATTCTAGTAATATGGGGATAACTAACAATTCTGTCCACATTTGAACCCACTTGGGGTTTGCACTAAGAAATTGTGACTATGATGAAACTAAAACAAAATGAGAGGAGGTAAAGGAAGCTGCCTGAATCATGGAATTCAGGTTCAAGATCTACATTCACTCTCTTCTTAATCAAGTGGTTTAATTTTATAGTAATAACATTTCTTCCTTATGTTTATGCATTTTCCCTTTCTTTCAATCATAATTGCACATGTGTAAATCATGTTAAGAATATTTACACAATAATTGAAAATAAACATATAGATGGATCTCAGTGGTAAGAATGATAATTTCACTGTTTGCCCCATGGGCAAGATTTCTGAGAAATAATCTCCCAAAGGGCACAAAATATTTAAATATAACTATTTTAATTTAAATAGCAAGTGTATAAAAATCAAAGTTGTGGGGGGTTTTTTTCTGTTCTTAATACATTAAAAAAATGCATGACTACATTAAGTATCATGTCATAGTAGCACAAGTAGAATATATGTGTTAAAAAACAAATGAAACACTAGAATCAGTAATTAGTAATTCAGAACAGGAGAATTTTTAGTATGAAGACATGTCTGGAACTACTATTTGATGTTACTAAATATTCCATTGTGAAGAAAAGTTGATCAAAGCACAAGTTCTGAGACTCCCATTTTAGAACATTCCAGCAGCAGCAGATCAGTGTCTTGGTACAAGAATAAAATTAAACAAGAAACTAAGTATTCTCACTGAGGATGAGTATTACTGAGAGCAAGGACCAGAATGAAGGTATTCACCTAGCCTGGGAGAGGGGGATGGAGAGAGAGATGTGTAAACAAAAAACATTCATAGTTCATAAAGATAATTTTTTTTGTTCTCCTTTCAGAATTATCTCCCTTAGAAAGAAAAAACATATGTAGAAAAGGGGATAGGATGTTCCTCATTTAAAATATTTGTATAATGGCCAGAATTACTCACCATATATTAAAAAAAAAAATAAACAATAATAGTAATAGTTTTTATTTTAAGCATCTTATTCTTTGGCTGAATTCGTCCCTTTTTACAGATCAAGCTACGAGGCACTGATATTTGATACGTATGCTAGGTTCATTTTAAATTTTCAGGTTTATGTAAAGGAACGTGTTTTAGTGCTATAGATTTCAGAATTGTGAAAATTGAAGGAAAAGTATAATCATTGTTGGTGTTGCTATAATAAATGACTGGAACCTAAATGGTTGGCCTTGAATCACCATACGGTATTAAAACAGTGATTTTACAGTTCTTTCTTGCCTGTTCTGCCTTCCACCTCTACAAGGTTACATTATCCCAGAACTGTCACAAGTTCTGCTTTGTTAGCACCATTTTATTTTAGCAGAGATTCTAACAACCCAGATTTATTTTTCCAGATACGCCTTTTACAGAAGATGATCAGTTTCCATACAATTTCTACTGGAGAAGCTATAATAAGAATTTAAGGCACACTAAACTGAGAACTATACATTTTGTTGAGAGTCCAAAAATAACTAGTTCAGATTTTATTGAAAACACCAAGCAAATACTTTCATGCGTCCAATGAAACATTCACATGGATAGCATCTGACAAAAGCAGCTGATAAATTGAACAGAAACACTTTTCTGGGAGCACGTTCCCATAGCAAAGGGCAGGGCTAAGCACTGAAGTGATGTCGACTCTTGCCTCACAGAATAAACAAGGATTTGTAGTGTCTCAGATAGAAAAACCCCCAGTTATTCAGAGACAACCTGTTCGTTACCTACAGCATGTACTGTGTGTACAGTTTTGCTGGGCACACACAGCAGAGCTGAAATCTTCCGAGTCCCTGTTCTTAAAGAACTTGTACTACACCCCAAAACTGCACAGGTTACCATCTGCTTTACAGTGCTGGAAGACAGAAAAGAATTCCTGTAAAAAATGTTACTTCTCCTCAGAACAGGAAAGTTTTCTGAAAATTAGAGTTCTCTCAAACTGTCTTGCGAAGAACCACTCTAGGGGCATCTTGCTTAGAAACTAAGACATCAATTAAGCCAGCCTTTCCTACAAATCCATGCAAGACCTGAAGCAAAGTTAACTCACTTTAACCCTGCTACAGAAACTGGGATCATCAAGCAGCGTTGGGGGATGCACAGAAGAAATTCCAGTTTTAGAACTCACCGCGCTACAGAGGACACGCGAACAGCAATATTTCTAAACTTCACATGCTTAAGTGGTGTGTGCACATTACAAACCCAGCCATACTCAACATTCTTCCTTTCAGCAGCTTCGAATGATAGGAGAACCTCGAGGCTTATTGCAGGAGTGGTGCAAGGAAAGCACACCAGGTGTGTCAGCTACCGTAATCACAACTCAGCTAACGGGTCTCTCAGAACCAACTAAGCACAGCTTATCAGCAGGATTTAGGTGATGAAATACATAGTTGAGACAAACAGTCAATAAATCTGGTTTCAAATACAGTATCTTAATTAAAACAGTCAATTATTTTCTTGTTTTCCAGGTCAAGTTAATTGCCTAAAGGCAGTCACTGAGCTACCCTAATGCTAACCTTTCATCCATGGCCAATTCTCAAAAGCAAACGAGTCAATAAAGTGCTAACCACACAAATTCCTAAAACATAATCAACCCCCTTGATTATTCCCAATCATTGAAATCTTAATCTATACAACTTTGCTGGTTTTGCCCACACAGGCTCATAAAGAGTACAAATGACCACAGTTTTGCAACTGGTTGTGTTAAATGAAGTAAAAATTACTTAAACAATTAATCAAAATATTATTTAGACAGTAAAAAGAAAATCAGCTTTCTTTTGCAACATGTAAGGAAGACTTAAAACTGTAGTTTTCATTAGTTGTTCAAATTCAGTTCACTCAGCTGAGAAAACAAACCAACAATCCCAACCCAAGGTGTTCTTTGTTGCTGTAAAAGGACAGACCGCAAGTCCCACAAGCATCTGACTCCATGCACCTCCAGACCTTCTCCTACAACTCTTGAGATACCGTTAAGCAGCAACTTTAGGCACATTAAGCTGTTGTTTATAGAAAGACTATTTGCCAGCAACTAACACCATCCACTTCCTAAGGAGAAGCCACGTTCCTCACCCTCTTGCATTTGCACCAGGACCCCTTTATCATTATCCCCCCAACTCCCTTTCAACAACTTCTTGTGTTCTTTTAGAAACTTGGACCTACCTCCGTCCCCAACAGAGCGCAGGAACCTCTCCAGCAGGAGCCCAACACCTCCGGCTCAGCTGGGCTCTCCCCAATCAGGAGTCCTCATTGCCACCACCTGGGCCGGCTGCAGGTTAACTCCTGCCCTGCCAGCCCAGCAGCAGTGCTTTCACCTTTAGCATCCCGTCTGAGCATACTGGTAGGCTGAGAAAATGAACCTGTAAACCTTCAGGTAAGCTATAAAAGGGGTTAAAAATATGAAGCCTAGCTTGCCGAGGTTACACCAAAGATCCTGTGCTTCAGTTGGGGGCATGCAAATCCCACCCGGCCCTCAGCTGTGCCCTACAGCAGCCCTGCTGGCAAATCTCCATCACAATTTAAGGGCTCCTAAAGGTACTCCTGAAACTAAGCAGGGATGGAAGTGCCTACCCAGGTGCCGCACAGTTGTTCCACCATTCCGGAAAGTTCGAAGTTCAGACAGTGGCACAGTGACACCAGCTGACTCTGCCTTTGCTACCAAAACTGCAGTTTATGCCAGCTTTACTTAACACCTAACAGAAACCGGCAAAAGTAGAGTTTACTTGGGACTGATCCAGTCTCAGGCGTTGCTGCAGGAGACTGCAAAATCTTGTGTCTTTCCTTGAGTCCTTATGTTGTGACTTGATTTTGTTTGTAAGGACACTCTGGTATTTTTATTTTTTTTAATATATATCCTTTCTCTTTCATATACCATAACAAAACCAAAGTAGGCGTTTAAGCATCGAATCCCACACTACTAGGACCCCATGCACCAATCTCATCTGAGCCTGATAACTCCAGTTCACTGAAATCTGAGATTATTGGAATGGCCCTGATATTTATGGTGTAAAAATAACATCCTAAAATGTAACACGTAAAAAAAAAAAAATAAAAGCAATTATAGTAAACGAAGAATAGTCTCTGCATGTAGTACTTAAAGATTTTTTTTTAGTAAGGAAGAAATAAAATAATAAGAGAATAACTGGCTATTGTTTTACTTCTCTGCACTGCTTGGTTTGACAGTAGTCCACAATAAAAAATTATTGCTCAGATTAGCACCTCTTCAACACCTTTTCAAAATTATGTAATTAGAAAAATCAAGGCAAGCTACAGGAGCAAGTTCTTTCTCCCAGTTTAATATTAGGGATGTTTCAGCAGCCTACAGATCACAGGATTCAGGGAAGGGAGTTGGCTGTGTTGAATATTCATTTGAGCACCATGGTGCCTCAAGGAATCCAAGGGCCCTGGAATGGCCACTTTGGGAATGGCTGCATCACTCTAAGGCTGTCCCTCGGCTGGATCTGGCCAACTCCAGACCAGAAGGGGTGGGATAGGCTGTACAAACACACATTACCCATGTCAGTAGGGATTTGATTATCAGGTTATTATAGCTTGAAATGTTATTAAAAGTCATTCAAAGGAAGTAGGCTGATGATACAGCGAGTGGTGGAGTACACCGATAGCACAAAAGTGATGCTAATTTCCAGCTGCTTGGTGATTATGGACCATGACATATAGTGTCATCCTTGGCCACCCTGACAGGATCTGGGAGAGCATCTTTGTGCCCATATATAGGCGTTTTCTCTTTGACGGCCTTTGAGGCTGCTGTAAGAAATCCTAGGGGAGACTCTTGTCGGTGGGACTGTTCACTGCATGAAGGCACCACCCTGTGCAGAGGATACTTGCCTTTTATTCTTAGCCATTTTAAAATGTCTGTGGAGACAAGAAGAGTCTCTGTTTTAGTTGTAGAATGACAATTTGTTATTTTTTTTTCCCACTGTACTTGTCAGCTCATTTTTTGTATGCTTTCTGAAGAAGGGATATATGATCACTCTGTTGGGTTATGAAGTGTGTAAGCTTTCATTATTATAAGGAGCATTTTATGAAAGTGTAATGATTATTTGTTTTCAGAGTTTTTCCCAATGTCCAGTGAAATACAACCCAAAACTACTTTTTTTGGACATATTAATAGATTTTCAAGTAATGAGAGAATCTTTTTATGAGAGAATTTTTCCCTATTCTATTCTATTCTATTCTATTCTATTAATTACTTTTATAGAGGGTATGTGTTTCAGTATGAACCAAAAAGAGGGATGCTGAAACACGGGCTTTTAGCTCTTTTCTGTTAATGTCAATGTACATTTGTTTTTGTAATCTACTTTGATCTGTCTGTATCTTCATGTAGACATATATATAAAGATGCAAATATTTAACTATTTACCTCTTTAATTCTTATCTAAAATGCAAATATTTCTTATCAGACCCTCAAATATTCTGAAATATCTTCACTGTTATCTTCAGTGAAATAGCAACTGAGCGTTTAACAGATTTCATGATTGTGTCTCCAAAACTGCTGACTCCTATCCCTCACAGAAAAGAAAGCCCATTTCAAACTCCAAAACCTAAGCCTTTGCAACTATTTTTCCTGATGTCTAATGCTCATTTTTGGGAAGAGAAAATACAGGGATGAACACCGTTAATTTAAAGTTCTGTTCACGGTCAGTAAAGGTGATAGACTTAAGTAAATCTGAGGATTAATTGAGGATTAACTGTTAATCTGAGGATCATTGTAAGAAAGTAGCACAGGCCATATCTCATATTTAAACCAGTAGGCATTTTATGTTTACATACCTTATGGTTCAGACATACATCTTGATGATCTTGCTTGCAACGTGCATAAAAGCCTTTTTAAAATACTCTGGCATCTGCATTTATGGGGAGAACCAAAACTTAAAAATGGAAACTCATTCTGCCCAAGCTGATGGATATTATACCTCATTATGGCTGCCAGACCACGGAATCAGTAATTCAAATAAGGTAAGTATGGTATAAGGTATTAAAACACACCTAAAGCAATGACAGACATCAGCACTTTAGAGTAGAGAAACAGCTGGTCTGTACCTGTTTGTCTATGACAGAGAAGCAGCAGCCATGTCCCTTTACCATGAGCTGTAAAGTTATGATAACTTGGGATAAAAAAAAAACAAACATAAAACTCAAACCATGTTGCAACTGAATTAAAACTAATGTTCATTTTGATAGGTTTAGATTTATGAAGGTAAGAGTGTTTATCATGAGTTCACAAGACTGAGGCTTTGTCTCAGTAAAAAGACAATTATCACAGTTAAATGATCAAAGGATGTAAAAATAATTTATGAAAATTTAATGACTTTAAACAACAATCCAAAAAGTAAACAAAACATTAGGCGTATTCTTTCCCTCTTTATTTCCTCTCATAAATGTGTTCATTTAGGTTTGTGAATATTTTTCACTTTATAACTTTTTTGTTTAGTCATTGATTTCAAGTCAATCACAATAATTTTTGATTAGGCAAAAACTTTCTTAATACTCTTAGGTTCTTCTTTAAAGCACCTTATTTCACAGAAACACCAACATGTAAGAAATGTTTTTATTAGGTAGTAGAGTACTCTTCGCTCTAAAAAGGAAGCCACAACAAAGTTTTAAAAATCTCTCTTTTTGTTTTCTGACACAGGGCTCATTTGATTCTCACAGATTACATAGATCACTGATTATTTATGCAAACTATATTGTTGAAATACATATGTAGCTGCACAGCAAACAACCTGATAACCAATGTTAGGGAAACTTACTTTCCAGAGCAGTAAATCTTCATACAATTCCCTTCTTTCATTTAGACAAGCACATCCTATTATATATGGCTTATATCTATGTAGAAATCTCCAGCTAGTGTAATTTCAGCTTTCCGAGTGAAAAACTTCACTATTTATTGAATAAATGGTAGGTCTTTAAAATTACCCACAGGCATTCATACTCACTAACAATGTAAAAACTGGCGAGTCTCTGCAGTTACAGCTGTAATGGGAAAATATATCCAGAGTCACGTGATATTCATGAGCTCAAAATTTACTCATAGATCAAATCTTTGGAAATCCTATTAAGGGTAGCACCTTGAGATGTCATGATTAATCCATACTAGTCCTTCAGGAAATCTTTGCGTAGTCACTTTGAATGTCTCAGTAATTAACTCCTCAATGTCATTTGTCTTGGCTCAGGAACATAATTTAGGCTATGCTGGAAACAACGCTGTCTTCCTCGTTGTCATATGTCATGCTCACCTACAAGTAGGGATCATTTACGTTTTTTTATTTTAGAGGTAATTCTGTATTTTTATTAAAACATTATTCAGATTTTGATAATTGCACAGTTACAAACACAGAAATACCAAAAGTATTATAGTTTTTTGGCTGTGAAATAACATGGAAGAATTGCCCATTATATATCTCTCAGTGTGGAGCAAGGAGTAATTTATTTGGCCTGGAAGTTGATACATCTCTAGTGAGAAATACAGAATAGAGAGAAATCTGAGAACAGGCCTTTTTAGTAGTTAATGTTTCCACTTCTTGATTCCTTAACCAAAAACATTTCCTTTTCATACATCATATAAAACTAGTATAGCCTATATATAAAAATGGTCAAATTACTGTAATGATGATGATTTTCAGTCATTTTCACTGAACTTTGTTGTCCTACTCATATATTTCTACATGCACATATCTGCGTGCCTCATGTGCTTCCAGACCTCTCTGTATTAAAGCTCTCCAAATTCAAATCACTCCTGAAAGCTTGTTCTTTCCATGCATCGCTGAACCCTCCTTGGGCTGAAGTGGGAAGTAGTGAGGAAATGATGGGCAAGCCCTGTCAAAGACAGGCATTGAGACAGAGCCTGTGACAAGGTAATTAAAGAAGGCTGTTTGGAGCCTGCTTTCGTTGGAGTTAGGCCAACTGATTACAAGCTGAAGATGAGTGATTGATGACTTTTATTTCTTCCTGTACTTCCTTCGCTTGTTTTAAATTTCACAGACTATGCATCTGAAAAAACCTCCACCAAACACCCACAACTCTTTAGTATTTCTTCATCTGGGAATGTTTTTAGGCTTATCCATAATTTTGCTGGAAACACTGGATTTTACGAAGATTTGCCTAATCTCACCCAGTTAGGGTAGGTGCCAGCCTTGATTCCTAATCCCTTTTGCTTAGCTTGCAAGCTCCTGCTATGGCCACCTGGCCAGACCTGCCCTTCATCCCAGGCTACGGCGGCTTTTGGGGGGCCTTTTCCTTGGCTTCTCCAGGATCTTCTCAGACCTGAGAGCCAGGGTGGGTGGATGGTGGGGTCCCTTTGGAGGAGGTGACACCCACGAGCCCTGGGGAAGTGCAGAGACTGTGGCTCTCTGGGAGCCCCACACCAAAGCTAAGTCACCAGCTCTACCCTGAAATCTCCCTGAGTTTCATCTTAACTTCCCTGCCTGAGGTCAGGGACTGGGTCCCTGGAGTTTGTATATAACTTGAACACAGTATAAAATATGTACATAATTAAATATACATTGTAAGTCTGAACATCTCAAAAACACCCATAGGCTTCAAGTTCCTGCATTATATTGCATTTTATTGCACAAGTTGGGCATTCGAGCCTACTAGATTAGAGTTAAATCTTTTAATGATGTGGTTCTTTTAGATTCAAATCCCTTAGGAGATGAACCATTTAACTTGTAAAATTTATTCAAACTTAAAATACTACTTGTAGAACTTTAACTGGTATCATATGCAAAACTAGAGAATATCCACAGAAAACAAGAGTATGAGATATAAATAGGCAAAAACCCCCTGCTGTGCATAGTACTCAGAGTTTTAAATAGCAATATTGTTGAAATTCACAGTGTGTAAGTATGTGCATATATTAAATATATTATCTATGTAATATACATAAACAGATATGTGTGCTATATATACATATTCACCTGCAAATACATTATATATAATATATATGAAGTATGTGCAAATATGAAACCAAATATATATATTGTATGTGAGCATTTGAGTGTATTTGTAAGGGGAAAGACATTGGGGACTTTGAGCAGCTCAGATTAGTAAACTATGTTTACTTCTGACAAGAATCAAAAGAGAACAAACACACTGTATGAGAGTTGCTATTTACTCAAACACAGCAGCCAGTGGTGCAACCTGGTCTGGTCTTCTGGTGAGAAAGCTGCGAGGAGGAAAACAAGCTAGTTTAGGACATTGCTAAGCAGAGTTTGGCAGCTGCCTCTTGGAAGCTCTGCCTGCTGTGCTTTAGAAATGACCAGTTAGGGTTGCCACACCGCAGTGGTAGGCTTTGTGGTCTCTCCACAGAGGAATATGTTCCTTTCCTTTTCAGTTTAAGTTAATTTTTAAAAGTTGATTTATTAGTGAGTCTAAAGATGTAAACGAAAATACATTGCAGTGGACAAAAAAGGGAAAAAATCCCTCAAAGAAACAGATTTATTACACAAATACTTCTATTTTAGATACAGTGACAGGTTTTCTAGCGCATTTCCTTTACGACGTATAAACCCCAGCTTTATTACTCAAAAATTCACTGCTTTCAGTTGTGTTCTAAGATGGCTGTATGAGCAGATGGCTTTCTAAGTACTGTGATAGCCTGATCCAAAAACTACTTCCATATTTGGTTTATTTTGCTTCATTTATAAACTTAGAGGAGAGCAGACATTTACGCTTATTGTCAGCTTGGAAAATGAAAAGCAGAGTTTTGCAAGGCAGCAAACACCTCTGCTGAAAGATTTTGTGTTGTAACACTGATTTCAGTACCTGTTGCAATGACATCTTTTTGCGTTTCACCCTTTCTAACTCAGATTTCTGTTTGTGTCCTACAACAAGGAGGTACTGACTACATTAAGGATACCTAAGGAAGGATACCCTATCCTTAATACTAAGGAAGTACCTGTAATTTAAGGAAAAAATAACCAAAATGGCTATTGTTCCTTAACTGAAAGAATTTATTGCATGGGTCACCAGTCACTGGAAGCCACATAGATACACAGGGGTTTGACTTGTATTAGAAAAAGAAAAAAAACAAGTGCGATTTTAACTGTAAGGACAATCTCATCTGAAGTGACAAGGTAACTATTTCTTCTTTAATAACAATGGGGGGAAAAGTGAGGGGAGCTAAATGGTGTCGCACTGCTGACTTTGCACAAACAGGCTGTATATATGTTTATTTGCCTTTCCTCCAGACTATTATTGCACTTTAACGTTTATCTATTTCTATTCTATTGATCTTGTACAGTAGCGAAGGCTGAATTAGTTTTGTTGTGCGGGTCATTTGATGTATCAGGAGACAAATTTTGCCTGGTAGACATGGTTTAGAGGAGACAATGCAAGTTTAAATGTCTGAGGTTTGGCAGTTTACAAATCAATTATTTGTGTTAGATAGCCAACTGCTGCACCTACTGGGAAACAGATTATATCAGATTACTCCACTTTTAATTAGCCAATCGTGAAGGGCTGGGTTTGAAGAGGAACAGAAATCAATCAGAAACTGCCAAACTTGGTCAGCTGAGTACACAGTGCCGTTATTGAATTTTAGACGTTGTTCTGAAGCAGAACTTGATCTCCTGAGCTCTGCAAGGGGACCTGCCTCACACGAGTGATCCATCTTAGAGCCAAAGGTTATTCTGGACCAAATATTTCCGAGCATTTGTTATAATTAGCCTCTGACAAGATCTGTCACAAAGCAGAATCTCATTAGAGAGGACAGAGGAATGGGGCGCATTGCACCAGAGCTATTTCCCCAGTGATACAGTAGAACAACAAATAGCATTAGATGTCTGTGTGGGGGGAAAACACACGTGGGCTAGCACTTCTGTTCACTGGGGAATGCATAGAGGAATGCACAGAGGAAGGCTGACAGATTTTAGAGCCATTTCTTTTGCCTGTTCAAGGGACTGGAGTGCTTCAAAACTGAGTCACTATTTGCTTTTCTATCTCATTGGCTTTATAACAAGATAATTCTAGCGACCCAGAATATCCTGTCCTATAAAGTAAGATTTATGGCACGCTGTCTTAGAACCTAATTCTCTCATGCCTTCACCTCACACAGTCATTTGCTCTGTAAACTACACATACAATGGCCTCACATCAAGATGGTCCCACATTGCACAAGCAAAGGGAAGTCAAGGTTAGCAGCTCAGCTGAATTATAGTAAAAAAAAAATCATCAGAGGACATAGCATAAGTTTCTACTTTTTTGCAGGAGCACAGAAAGCAGTGTGTCTGTCTCTCCCGGTGCATCAATTGGAGGTTAAATTTTGGGAAGTTCTTGTAGAGCTTTAAATTGTTCCTGGGCACATTTTCCAAAAATTTGTCTGAACCGAGAGACTACAAAAGTACCCTTGCAAGTGCTTCTGCTGCCTTTACTGCTCTTCATTTTAAAACCTAATGTGTGTCTCTCTCTAGTAAACAAAGACCACACTTCTAAAGTAAATTGATGCCTTTGTATCATCCTCACGCAGATTCCTGGATGAGAAGGACCTAGCAAAGTCCTTTCAGTTACTCATGTGGCTTGATTCTACCAGAAGAGGACGTTCAGTATTACAAACATTTATAGATGTTCGAAGTTAATTGTGTGTTTTGTCCCAGGGGTTGGAGTGTTCGTTCACACTGCAGTTAAATACACACAGAAAATTGTTGGATCAGAATGACATTATTCAGTCCTTTGTAAGATCAAAGAATTCCTGTTTATTTTTTTTAGATATCGTTATTATTTTCAGCTTTAAAATGCGTTTTGTTGTAAAAAATGAAGAAAACAGCCAACTGTTGTTTATTCTGGTATTTGAACATATACTTGCTTTAATGTTCCATTTGCTAAAATTTGAGTCCCATCTCCACACATTGATCTGTGGTTATATATATGCTTTTCTTTTACTCTGTCTGTTCCTTACAAGCAAGATTCCTACCTTGGAAATAATAATAAAAATGTATATTATGCTCATCTGGTGACTAAAACCATGACATGCCACTTTTTTGGATTTTGTGCACTGTTCTTGATGTTTGGCACCCCAGAGCCCCACGTGGGGGTTCTGTTTTGTCTAGTCTTTCTTTGTGTTTCATTGATTAGGTGGGTGCAGAAGCAGAACTTCTTTGTCACTTCACTGGAAGCTGTCTGGATGGCTGCAAAGTGTATCATAAATCAATTCTGCTCAGAGGACTGCTTGCAACAAAGTCAATAATGGAGCAGGAAAGCACACATGCTATCAGAGGAGCCAGAATGAAAGAAGGGAAAAAACCCAGTACTTGACTTAAAAAAAATAATTGAGCGGCAGCTGAGTTTTGTCACATATATATATATATACAGTCATATATATATATATATATATATACGGTATAAGGCCACATTCCTTGTTTTCCTCTATGTCAGCTTCTTAATGCTCTGACAGTAAACACACCACCATCACAAGGATACATCCTAAAGCAAGGACCTCTCTTTAGCAGCTGGAATGTAAAGGGTATTCACTTACCCTTCAAAGATAATTTTCTAAATTCATCTTCATGCAGACTATCCCCAAACTTTTAGGATTTGTAACTGTGTGTTATGCATTTGTAAAATTTTATGCTTCTCATTCCTTAATGTGACCCTCTTTTTTTTCACTCAATATTTATGCATTGACATCTGCCAAAATAATTCCTACAATACTAGTTTATGTATTATAGCCAGAATGGAATTATATTTGTTCAAAATCTGCTTTGGGCTATACTACAATGCATCTCATTATTGTAATTTCTGTCAATTCCACCTGTCTGTCACACCTGCTGTTCTTCTACCCAGTGTCCTGATCCTGGAAAACTATCCTGACACCCATTAATCTTACCAGATACGACGAGGAGGAGGAAGAAAAAGAAGAAACCCACAGAAATGGATGATGTTCTGTTAAAGTCAGCATAGTCAATCATTTGTGCTAAAACAAGAAATGTTAAACAAAGTATGCTTTACTTAAGAGAAATTCTTGATTTAAACACCAATAATTTCCCTCCAGTTTAGAGACCAAGTACTGAAATCATTAGTGTAATTTGTCAATCTGTGTGAAATCGCTAACAAAAATCCTCTGGGGTCAACACAGATTTAAATTTTCTTTCAATTTGTTTTCCTGATGAATATTAATACTCTGTCGTTCCCAGTTTCAAGATGGTTTTTTTTAAAAATTTTGTTCTCTAATAGAAAGGTTGGTTTTCAAAGGAAGCTTGGTGCTTTTTCTCTGATCCCTTTGTTCAAAAGTTTAAGGATTTGTAGGCAATTCCTTTGAGAATCATTAGTCTTAAGACAAATATGAAAGTTATTTAAAAGTTTAGTTCATTGACAGATAAAATAAAACTTTACACTTATTCACTCTGGAAAATAATGAGCAGGACAAGTTACCAGTTAATAAGCAAAGACTATGATAAAAAATACAACCTAACTTTTCATCACTGTGGTCAGACATCGTACTTTTCAGGTTTTGTTCTGATCTTTGTCTTGCCTATTAGCTATTATGTCTCAATAGCCATTTCCACACCTCCCTACTTGATTGCCAAGTCCAAACATGCTTCTGAAAGTGGTTAGAAAAGGAGTTCGTATCATTAATGATAACTTTCTGTTAGAGACAAATTGGAGATGAGTCCTGCAAAGGTGTAACCTTCCCCTCCTGCAGCAGCCAAAGAAAGAGAATTTTCTTTTTGCTCTCTGTAGAGAGTTGTTCTTCCCATCTCCCAATGTGGCTTGCAGGGAATTTAATTTTTTGCCTACCAAACAGAGCACTTTGCAGATTGATTTTTTTTTTTGCCTGTGCAATTCTACCAATTCTGCCTTTAAGAATTAACTCTGCAATTTGATAACTGTTCCAAAGATGTTCTGACCTACAGGTTACACCAAGCAGTCTTTTTCAGTGCTGTGACTTCTGGGATGAACAAGAAAGGACAGAGACATAGACTGCTGCTTTTCTCTTTATCTCTAGCACCTGAGAGCAGTTCATCTTATTAAAGACAGGTGCTGGAAAACCATGAACGGTTTTGTTTTCCACTGCTTGTACATCTCAGCACTAGATCTGTCACCTGTTCTGTCCCATTTAAGTGGCACCCAGCAGGATCTGTTCTTTTCCAAACACTTTTTTCTTTCTCATATTATTGCTAATGTGTGATGAAGAGAGCATGAATTTTGAATGCTGCAATTATCATTCAACAGATAGGTTTAAATGCTCTAAATGCTACTTAAATTCACACAGGAAAACATTTTCATGCTGGTGGGAGAAAAGCCATCGAAATAAAGTGGAATCAATTTTTATAGAATTATGTCTCTTAAATTTCTATGGGGGTTTGAAAATCACTTCTGTTATTACAACTCCAGATAAAATCCCTTAAAGCTAAAGAGCTCTCTTTTTTAATTGTTTCAGCTAAAAATGGGTATCCCTTGTATGATCCTACACCCGATATTGAGCAGTGGACAGAGTCACACAGAAACACACAGACATCCAGCAAGGACTAAAAATTTCACTGGCTTTGCTTCAAATATGTACCTCAAATCATAGCCTGGATTATCAAGAGAATTTACTAAGGTGCCGAATTAAATTAATTTCTTCAAATACGTAACTCTTTCTGAACTTATAATATGTTGGAAAATATAATCTGAGAGCAAGTTTTCCTCATTAATGTGCCTCTGGATGCATGCTATGATACAAAGGCTATTTTGAATGGTGGCTTTGAAGGGAGTGACAAGTTTTGCAAGAGACTGAGGAGTCACTAAGCATTTATCACATCACATCAAGCCAGGAGAACGTATTAAACCTTATGACTAGTATTATACAGGGAGAATTCTTGCAGAGCTTGCAGACGTTTACCAAACAAAATATAATTTGTTTTTCATTTAATGTCGAAAAAAACTTTTCTAAAATCTTTCTTTATGTAGTCAGAATCCTGGAAGAAAGCAATGCTGCGAGCCCATGAGATAGGCAGTCCTGTGCTGTGTTTTTACATGACTGACAGGTGCACTAGAGACTGCCAGGCATTCATCCACAGGCCCAAGGGCTGTTGAATGCAGAGAAAAGGTGAACACCGGCCAATTACCAACCTAAATGCATACTCTGGAGAGTCTCTTTCCTGCACAATGATTCTCAAAACACCCATTGATGTTCATATTTAGAGACAGTAATGTTTTTAGTGGGGAAAAAGCACCTTCTATCATAACAAGCAATACACAGCAGCTTCAAGCCAATTAGAGAAAATAGACCACAGTTGAGTCAACATTCGATAGCTCATGATTTAGAAAAGTATTCACCTTGAAACAGTCGATATGTGCATTACGCATGGATATTTAACAGAATACCTCAGCCATAGTTTAATTAACTGTGCAAACAATTAACAGTGCTCAAGTACAAAGGCTGAAAATTCTCTACACAGCTTCAGTGAAAATGTTGTCATTCTCCAGAAGTGAGCCCTGTGACATGGCTGGCTCCACAGATTGTGAAGAGATCCTTACAGATGGCCAGGGACTCCTGCTCTTATGATGCTTATTTATCCATCTGTGAAAACTTTCCAAAGGAATGAAAGTATAACAAGCTGTAATAACAACCAATGCTTAGTGGCTGTTGAAGCACAAAAGCTTTATATGCACACTGACCAAGGATTACAGTATCCTACTCATTTTCTGAAAGGCAAATGAGGTGCAAATTACAGTTACGAGTCTTCTGTGCGTCACACTATGATAACAGTTCTGTGGCCATCTCTGCAAAAAGGGGAACATCTGTTTCGCTCTTCTCTGAAAACTACAGTATTGACTTTAATTTTCTAATTCTCTTTTGGAGGCTATTAGCTGTGTTTTCTTACCTTTTCAGTCTATTGCTTGGATCCCCGAGTGGAGGAGCAAGGTGTGCGAGGTGAAGGCTTCCCCAGCCCTGGTGGATATCCACGAGGGGTGCAGAGTGCTCCTTCAGGGCTCACCTTGCTGGAGCAAGCTCAGGGGAGAGCACTGCTGCCTTGCCTGACGCCCTATGCCCGTTCACTTGCACACAGTGCTGTTCCCTCAGCTTGAAGGTATGAAGCTGATCTTCCTTCAGGAGCCATGTGCTATCCAAGAATGATCCCAGGGAAGCATATTCTCAGGCAACCGGGAAGCTGTTGCATGCTTTTGGATTAATGTCACCAATAAACACTGTTCTGAAAACATCACTAATGATTGAATAGGTAGTTATATTGGCCCAGAATGTGAGACAAATTCTTAGGAATAAAACACTGGAAAATGGTATGGGGCAGCGGGTTCTTACTTGGAAAATGCTGGGGAAAAAAAGAGAGGGAAAGGGTAAAAAAAGAGAGGGATAGAAAGACTGAGCAAATGGCAACATTTTTGATATATCATTATATTACAAAAAGCTTCAGGTGCAGCGTGTTTCCAGTCAGATTAGCAGATCTAAAGCACCAGCGGTTTTCAATTTTTATTTTCATTTGAGAGTACTTAATTATTTTCCTGGGGAGGTACACACAGTAAATGTAAGCCCAGTGTCAATCAGCTTTAGTCGACCTTGTGGTCCATAGTAAATTTAGTCTTCAGGACCTGTGGATCAGAGGTTAAAAGCCCTGCCCTTCCACCCTTTTGAAAAATTGATTTGTTAAAGCTTGTCACTGTAAGGGATGGACTGGCTGCCACAACAGTAAGGGTGCCTTTTTATTTCATTACACTTCTCTTTCTATTTAAATCTGTGGTTAGACTGGAGGAGAAGAATTCACGCTGTAAAATCCCAGGCGGGTTTGGGAAGGGTAAAATAACAGTATCCCAGCGGGTAATGATAGTTCTTCAACAAGGTAAATGGTGTATATCAGAAGGTTCAAATATTGCCAGTGGAGAGCATAGAATAGGAAAAATTAGGAACTGTAAATAAAAAATATTCTTGGTCACTGTAAAGCCTAGGTAATTTTTTTCATAGCAGATGATCTATAGAAAAAGCAACAGACTCTTGGCAATAGCGAGCCTGGCTGAATTCTCTTAACCTTTACCAATTGGTCTATACAAGTTTAACTGCAGCTGTCTGTCTCCTGTGGCTCTACACAGAAGACACATCAAGTGCTGACACAGGTACTGTGCAGGGAAAGAACAGAAGGTGAAGTTTTCTAAAGTCAGTCACTGGGACATGCAATATATTCTTTGCTCTCCTTGGCCCTTGCAGGCATTAAAGAAAAAAAATAGTGTATTTTCTACTGTAAATCCCTTTCCTGTGGTAATATCATTCCCACAGAAACATACTTATGGACCTGCTTGAAAGCACCCATGGTTGCTAATTACATAGGAGGAAGCTTTTAAATTTATCTCAGAAAAGCAGGTAAAGAGGGATGCTGAGCCAAGAGTATCCTGAGCCACTGGATGCCAGTGCTGTCCTACCACCACTGCTGAGTTTCCTTCCCCGCCCTCGACTTGAGAAAGCAAAAAAGAGGCATTGCTTATGCACAATAAAGTGAAAATGGTCAACAGCTGAGAATAAAAAGAAAACAACAAGTTACTTTGAACTATGAAAAACTCCTAAGGTGTTTTCTTTCCTCTAAGAATCTTAAACCTTCTTTCAGAAGAAAGGAATGAAAAGCCAATTGAAATGCCATACCCCACGTTATAAATAAGAACTTGACATTAGCTGAGTAAAGTTATCCAACCTGAATGTCACTGAATTACTCCTCATCTTCCTGAGTGGTTCTGAAGCTGTTGATAACCTGAACTTTAGTACATTTGTGGTTGTATTTTAGAATGTATTTAGACAAATACCGACCTTTGAAAATAAGTCTCCCTCACTACAACTCTGAAGAATATGAACTTATTATATGCATCCTTTTTATGACCAGAAAAGAACCGGGTATATTTAACATTACAGTTCATTAACTGAACTTCATTGCTTTATAATAACCAGTTGAATATAACTCAGTGACTGAGTTTTGTCTGGTTTTAGTTATAATGAGTAGTATAATGATATGTGATCAGAAAAAGCCATGGACGATAACAACAAAACTACTCTTCTACGTACATCAGTGTCAAACGGTACGTGAGTAAAAGCATGGCAGATCTAACATTTAGCTTTGCAGGTGACTCAGTTTGTGTTCTGAGCCATTCAGGCAAAGAAATGTGAAAAAAATCAACACTTTATAACAAACCCCCGAAATTCCACAGGAAAAAAATATCTAGGACCATTCCATTTATAAATTTATGAATAAAATCTTTTTGAATGTGCAGACTTTGTGCCTGCTGCTACTGCTAAGACTGTCATATTGTTGGGACCATCTACCATTCTCCCAGTGGCCATTTACTGCTCTGGCAGGAAGCGACTCAGTGTCAGCTAACAAAGTTCACACTAAATAAGAAGGCTGTAGGCTGCTCTTGAGTGTGAGCCCTTTGGAGCTTGCCCATTTGCTCAGTTATCTCATCTCAAACCCTCTGGCATATGCTGTATTTCTGTCAACTGTATTGAGTGTTATTTATACTGAAAGAGATTCTAAGTAACTGGGGGAAAAATATAACAAACCTAACACATTGCTGACCTCTCTGCTATCAAATGGAAACCTCCCACTTCTGGCATATCCCTGGCAGAAATTAAGAGGGTTTGCACAGTTTTGTGATACTTCTTTGTGCAGTGAAGGTGCTAGCAGAGTTGCTCCTATATGGGGCACTGCATAGTTGAGAAGTTTGTTACAATAATTATTCTCATAAAATTCTAGTGACCCCAACCTTTTATTAAAAGACTACTAAGGAACTAGAATAGATCACAGCTGTTGAGGCCCATCCTAAAACATAATTTAGGGAGGTGGTTTTCTTTGCCAAACTAAATCACCTGAACAGATTTCTCACATATACTCACTTATAGCTCTACACCAGTGAACTAGATATGCACAACCTTGAGAGAGCTTATTTGCTTATCAGTTTCTTGCTTTATTTGCGTAGGCTTTTTAGGCTGTGATATATCAAGTGCATTAGCTGGTCTCCATATAAGAGCCCTACCTTTCAAAAAAAGTTAATATTTTATTTTTTTCTTTCTCTGTTTCCAAAGGTCCAGAAATAATGTTGGTACATTATTGCCAGGAGTAATTATGTATTTGGGATTTTCTCCACGGTGAGACAGCCTCTTGAGAAAAACACCTTTCTTTCTGAGTTGTTGTGCTCACGCTGTATAGGGTTTTCATAATGGACTCCTGGTATCTCAGAGAGAGGATTTGGAGTTGTT
Organism: Neomorphus geoffroyi; assembly: GCA_033558235.1. Taxonomy (NCBI): domain Eukaryota; kingdom Metazoa; phylum Chordata; class Aves; order Cuculiformes; family Neomorphidae; genus Neomorphus; species Neomorphus geoffroyi. The sequence continues at coordinate 32,394,628 of JAUMJM010000027.1, forward strand.
TCAAAGGGTACCATCACTGCAGCCTTAAGAGGACATTCTGCAGGCAAGAATGAGAACATACCACATTATAGTGTAGATAGTGTTTGAGAAAGAGAAAAAAGAGAAAGGACAAGAGAAAAAAAAGGAAGGAAAGACTCGGGGGGTGGGAAGAAAGGATGGAATATACTGAACAGCTTCATGTAGGAAACCTTTAGTTTACTGAGTTTAGGGAGTACAAGTTTCAGATTTGGAGTACTTTTTAGCTCAGGCCACTTCAGTATTACTTGGTGCTGGTGTGATTTGCCATGATGTTGCAGAGGGATGATGAGGATAAGGACTCAGTGCATCTTGGGAAAAAAGGTTTAGCAGAATAGCACTGGCCACCTGCTCAACCACCAACTGTTCACACATTATTTTTTTTTTCCCCTTTTTTGAGCAAATGTGCCAAAGGATATCAAAACACATTTATCAGAACACTAAAGTAATAAACTAGAACAAGGTGTCTGTTTAAATAGGAAATGTGGTAGAAAGATATATTAAAAGGGTTTGAAAAATGCTTCTCTCTCAGTTTTGTCCTTGAAGGGTGAGTTAGTCCCTCCAGTATTATTTTCTAGTTCAGCAGCTTCTTGCAGATTCCTGGGTTGTACAGCGATAGACACTCACAGCAAAGGCTCCCTCCTTTTGCCACCTTCTGTTCTTTCCTCCCTCCTTCTCGTGCAACCTCGCATCCCTCAACTCCTTGTTCACTCTGGGCACACTCGCTAGACACAGAAACCATTTCCTTCCCTCCACAAGAACCATCCCAAATACATTGAACAAGCTGTTTCCTGTCTGTCTGTTAGCCCATCTCAGAAGTCTTCTTACAAGTGAAAGAGAGTTTGTGTGGAAACTGGAACAAACCAACCTAAATACAAATCCTTTTCATCACTCTTTTACAAAGGCAGGCAGCTTCCTTTGGGCAGACCTACAGACTGTAGATATCTGAAATCGAATTTTCTGTTCTATGGAAATAATTTCTTTCCTCCTATTTTTACCATTTTAATTCAGGATGAAAATCAGAAAATGCAATTTCTAAGCTGGCAGAAATTCCAGTTTTTACCTACTTGCAATAATTCAGAATATATTGCAGCATATTTTCTGCATGGAATAAATCAGCAAGTTATTTTAAACATATAGATTTTTAATTAAAATAAAGATTATTTCAAAGAGAGCCCCAAACATCCTGACTATTTAAAAAATGTCTTTCATTTTGATTTAATCAAGTTCTGTTAAAGCTATCCTTATAAAAGGTTCATTAATTTAAAATCAGTTCAAGAGAGATACGAGACAGAATGCTTTCAACAAGATAGATTCCAATTTCTTGTTATGTTGAAAGTAAAAACATTTCTATGAACTCCGTATCTAATACTCATAAGGAAATATTTAAATTTATACAGTAGGTTAAGATTTTTAGAAATGCTAGCTGTGTTTGGTTATCTGTTTCTTTCAGTGTGAGTAATCAACCTCTTCAAAAATTACTCGTCTTTAAATTGGACAGCCAAAATCGCTAGACATTCTGGTCCTTCTTTTTTTCTTCTTTCTCCCTTTCCCTCTTTCCTTTTATTCAAGGCTTCTTTGGATTCCCAACACTTCTAGGAGAAGAGATTAAATAAGAGCTGCGTGTTTAATACAGTGCCGGAGTATAACATTCGTATCTTGATATCTTATCAAAGACTCATAAGGGTGGGGAAAATATTCTTACAAATTTTCTGCAGGGAAATGTAACCTTTTCTTGCAAAGACTTCAAATAAAATCAGCGTGTGACAGAACCAAGTAAACTTCTTGGATTTCTGAGTGTTAGAGGAGTGACCCCACCCTGCAATATTCGCTGGCAAAGGCCATCAGTAATCCCTACACTGTCTCATGCTGGAACAATAGAAACCTTTAGGAGATGGTACAGTTTGAAGCTCAGCAATTTTCTAGTTTTAAATTCTAAGTATAAATATTGGAGCCTGAGGCTGTCCGTGCTGTACTTTAGCTGATACCTGACCAGTAAGGGATTCAATTGTTTCTTTTTGGAGATGTAAAATTCACCTGCAGAGAATCTCCAGGTGTCTTAAAATCTCTTCTTTCTGTGTGAAAGTGCGATCTATGTCTGCCTCATGAAGCTAAAACATTTTGTGCCTATTCAAATGTCCACCTTCCTACAGGGCACGGTCAGCAATAGCAGCAACATCCCTACTTTTAAATGGAGCCTGTGAGAAGCTGTTGAAGCACAGTATCTTTCTTTCCTTCTTTCTTTTTTTTGTTTGTTTTTTGGGGTTTTTTCTTGTTGTTGTTTCTGTTCTTTTTTATATTGGTGCAAGTGAAAATGCCCTTGCATTTATGTCGTTATGTTATCCCTATCGCTTCTTCCAACCTGCCAAGTTGCTCACGTGGATGCTTCCTAATTTGCTTTGGAGTCTAGAGTTTATTGTAATCAAGTCAAAGTAAATTGGGTTAACAAAAATCTATTTATTAGATTCTGAAGTAAATCTGTTTGGTTTTGAACCTGGCTGCCAAGAGCTGAGTGAGAGAACAGAAAGTACAAAATCTAGTGGAGGGCATAAAAATGTCAGTCAGCTAAAGGAAGATGAAGGACCATAACCCCCTCATTCAGCACAGGGGAAGATACCTGTGTCTTGGGTGGATGCTGTCATCTCTCCCACAATTATTATCTCCCTTCTCATTCCAGGAAATTACAGATGTGCTTGCAGACAAGTAACCATGGTTGTCCCCTCCCTTCCATTCTCACATCATGCATTTTGGTGAAGTATGTATGTTTTCTTGAATATATTATCTAGGTCATCAATTATGTGTGATAAAAAAAGAAGCCAAGAGAAAGCAAAGAGAGAAGATGCTCCAACAAATCTCAGTTCTCAGGGCACCTCACAGAAATGCAATATTTGCAACCCCTGAATTCTTTCTCAATGTTGACCATGATGATTTGCTTGAACAGAGCTGGTAAAACAGAACACTAAAACTTGGGAACAATTCTGTGCAGAAGCTACAGCAACAGTCCAGTTGTTGCTTTTATGTGAAAAATTGTTCAATTATTTACTTGAAATTGCGCAAATTCTATCATGGTCCCAGGCTTTTCTAGTATTCATCTGTCACTCTCTCTGTCATACAAAACTGCCCTGAATTAAAATCCACATCCCTTTAGCATCTCAGCAAAAAGCTGTCAGCCAGGGCTCTTGTTCTGATGGATGATACCGGTGACAGCTGCCAGAAAACATAGCTAAATTGCTCAACAGATACCTTGAAGGCGTATGCAGCAAAATGTATTACCTAAAAAGAAGCATTATCTATCTTTCTGTTCATCAGCTTGTACTTGTACGCTTTATTCTTTAATACAAACCTTCTAAATCCAATTTCTCTGGAGTCACTTATTCAGATATCGGTGGTATGATTAGCAAAAATAGAATTGGTTTGGGGTTTTTTTTTTGGTTAGCCAGCTGAATGTACTTGATTTTAGTGAGACTGATTTGTTCTTAATTTCTAAAGCAGATCCAGCTACCGCAGAGCTTAAATGGATCTATGAGTCTTTCTGCCAAGTAGGTCCCATGTCTGGGGACAGCCCCTCAGGAATAAGTGGACTTGGGAAACAGAGCTTCCAGTTTCCTAGGATTGCGTATTTTCGTTTAGCTTTGGTAAAAATGAGACCAACTGCTTATTTTTTTATTCAGTTAATTCTGAATGAAATTATTCTGATCAGATTGTTTCTCAATAAAAACTGTTCTATCAAAACATTTCTAAAAAGCTTTAAGAGAAACAGTAAAATCTATGACATTTCTCAAAATTTAAGATTATCATCAACACATTTTAGCTCTGCATGAGATCTGACAGTCCTTAAAAAAGCATGGATGAAAACAGTGTTAAAAAAGTAGAAACACTGAGGTGAAATAGCAGAGGTCAAACTTCAGGTCACAGAAGAGGCCCAAAGAGAGCACAGGTCTCCTGACTCCTAATTTGGGGCCAGACACTGGCCAGCAATGTCTCTAATTAGCAGTGTAGATATCAATTTTATTCACGTCAATGATATTTACCTACTTAAAGCTGTGACCACAGTTAAAGTGTCACATTGAGTTTCCCTTGAAAATCCAGGTTGTTATTTTATAATTAGCATAGTATATATACATACAGGACAAGGCTGTCTCAGCAATAGGTTTAATTCATCAGCTAAGCCTTGGCAGTCAGGGTACATTTTAAATACTCTACATCTGTTTACTTAGTCCTTGTTAATTTCAGTGCTGAAGAAGCTGACTGCACATTTGTTTCATGGTGCTGCTCTATCCCCAGCAGGTTCTGCTCCTTCTTGTTGATAAATATATTTCCTGTCAATTAATTTTTAAGTGTTTTTTTCTTCCTTTTTTTTTAGCTCAATGAATAAATCAGAAAAAATATCTTCAGCCAGTTCAATTTATCTACCAATTTTTTTTTCCCAGATAAAATACTTTTTTACGGAATTTCTGTTTCTGTTATTTAAACAACCACAGAGCAATCAGGATATGCAATGAGACAAAAAAATACCGTTAGTATTTTGAACACTTTACAGTGTATAACTTAAAAATAACGTTTCATCACTAATTGTCTGAGAAAACATACAACATAACTTCTCAAATAATAATAATTTTGCTAGTAAGTTATTCAAAGAAATAGAGATAATTTAGCGGAAACGGACAGTACAGATCTCACGCAGTTTTAGAACCACAGCTCCATAATTTCACATGTAAATGCAGATAGTTACCACATACACAGTTCCACTTGTAGTCTGTAGCTACCATAAAGCAGTACTTTCCTAACAGTCATGTATCCTACAGTCCTTTCACCTTACAAGACAGCCCATCCAATATTGCAATCAGAAAGGTTCAGCTGGCCCAACAGCTGGTTAAACTATAAACCAGTGATGATGAATTAAAAATTTTGGAGGGTGTATGCCCTCCTCATTCAAAGTCTCCGTTAGAGTGCTACACGGTGGCATTAATTCTTTATAGATCAAACTCAAAAGTTTTAAATACTCAAAAGTTTTAAATACTCAAAAGTTTTAAATACTCAAAAGTTTTAAATACTCAAAAGTTTTAAATACTCAAAAGTTTTAAATACTCAAAAGTTTTAAATACTCAAAAGTTTTAAATACTCAAAAGTTTTAAATACTCAAAAGTTTTAACATACAGACAGAGGAAACCAAGGTGAATGGGATTACAGAATCAGGAGAGAAAGAATTTGCTCATATAACCTTGAAGAAGTATATTGGAAAGCAGTACTCAAGAAGGCAAGGCAGTTAGAGAAAAGATTGTCTAAGGATGAAGTCAATAAGAAGACAACTGAAAGGCTTGAACGCCAGCGCAGGAATTTTGGAGAGACAAGAAAAATTGGTGCAAAATGTAAAAAAATTCTATGAAAGGGACAGAGGAAACCATGGGAAGGAGGAATCAAGGGTATGTGGTGGCCTGGAAAAAACAGGTTGCATATGTGGGACAGCATTTTACGATAATTAGTGCTTTAGTTTTAATTAAAAAAAATGGTAGCATATATAAAACTGTATTTGTTTAGGACAAAATCTCTTTGAGGTAGAATGGTTTGTGGTAGGGACATATTTTTGGTCTCAACATTTGCTTATAGATACAGATGAAGAATTTTGTTAAAAATAATCCCATAGGACAGAAAAAATATGTTATATTGAGAATGTACAACTTCCTTAACACAAATTAATTTAGACTGGATACACCTGACATCCTGGAAGAGTAAACTTCAATATTTAAAATAATTGAGAACTAAGCACCAACATGGTATGTTCTCACTACCAGAGCCTGCTATTTTCTTTTTTGTGTGTGGACTATTTTGAAGTTTTCTCCTGTAAAAAAATTTTAAATTTTCCATTTCAAATTACAGTAGACTGGAATAAATTTGTAATCAATCTTGGTACGAGCATTGATTTTATGACCGTGTCATACAACTATTAAAAACAATTTATTTGTTTATTTCAAAAATTCTTCAGAAGCTTGAAACTCAATTCTACACCCAAAATCAATGTGAAAGGGAAATATTAATTATTAAATAAAAAAATTTTGAGTAACATATTAAACTTTATAACCACTACAAGACAGATGAAGGTGAAATCTTGTTCTCTTTTGTCCCCAGTGATGAAACCCAGTAAGGTCTGGAGAGGACTTCTGATTTATTTTGTATGACTCACTCAAGCAGATGGACATACTTCCTAAGACGCCTCTCCAAAGCTCTGTTGGAAAGACAATTAAGTGCATCAGGCAGTGACCTAATTAAATATTTCACAGATAAGACCCTGCATAAAGAAATGTTTAAATTCTTGAATATGGTGTAAGAAAACCAAAATTATTTACCTTCACCAGGAAGTCTGACTATAGAAACCCAAAATGTAGCAGCTGGAAAAAGAGCAACTCAATTTTTCCCCAGTAAATGCTATTCCAACCTGCGGATTGAAACCAGCTTCCTCTGCCCTTGAAGCCCAGAGCTGGCTATGTTTGACTTTGCTGGGTGGAGTCATCTGAAGTAGTTTTGGAACAGGAAGTGAGCAAGCTTGCTCAATACGATCCTGCATCTGATCTAGCCACCTAATCCAAAAAGATTAGAGTACCTTACCCTAGGTGTGCACGGCTTCCGGCACTCAAGCACCGAGTCTGCATTGACATGTTTTCTGCAGGTGTATTTCCCTCTTTGTGTGCTTTCCATAGTTAAAGCTTTTCAGATGAGATTTTTTTAATCTTTGAAAAGGAGATTTAGAAACAGAGGGACAGAAAGAATCCAGTATCCAGACAAGCCCCTTGCCCCAAAGTCAGATCATCTATTCCCATGTCTTTATTGACAGATGTTTGTCAAGAGTCTTCTTGAAAACTTGCAATGAAGGAGACTTCGCAGCATCCCCAGGCAATCTATTACTTATTGCAAATCATCAGAAAACAAGCTCAAAGGTACTGACGGTAAATTAAAAATCTGCTTAGAAACCTCAAACAGGTGCTTTGGGGAAATCACAATCTGCTTTACCACTTGGAGAATACTGTTTATCTTATTCATGAAATTTGTAAGTATTGTACATATAATTACATAAAGCAGTAATATACTAAGTACCATTAACTGATATCACAGATTATTTAACAATCAGTCCTAGTCTCGGGCTGTCTATTGTATCTGCTCTACAAACACAGAAAGCCTGTTTTTGTCCCTGGAAAGTTGTACTCAATGTATAAAAGAGGCAACCCACGGGCAGACCGATCAAAAAGTACAAGACAGCACTGGAGAGCTGCTAGGAAGCGCTTAGTATTTCGAACTTTCATGAAGTTTTTGTATGCTTTTAATGAAATCATGGAACTGAAGGGAGAGACGAGAGATAACTTTGCACTTATTTGTAGATAACTCCCTGCAGGTACGAGAGGCAGCACAGAAAAAGCTGAAAGATTGTTTTAATGTGAATCCAGCAATATAGGAGGTTGATGGCATGGGCTAGTCAAGAGCCAGACAAGTGGCTTCTCTATAATGAATGGGAGATTATTTAAGAAATGGTAAGGCAAGAGTAAGAAAATGGGAAGAGACTGTGAGCAGCTTAGAAATTGATGGTGAGCAGCTTGTATTTGATTAGATTAACAGAAAGAGAACCACAGAGAACTGCTTATAAATGAAGAAGTAGTACCAGAAATAAATCTTCTCAATATTTTTCTGGAAGATTAGGGGGGAAATAGGGAAGACTACATTTGTCAACGTTGAGCAAAAGAATGCTTGAAGTAATAGAAGTACAAAAAAGGCTAGATGAAAATTTCCTCTGTATGCTTTGCTATAAAATCCATGTTTTAGTTATGCTGTTCAAGGAAAAAATCTGCTAAAGCTAGACATACCTTGTATATGGAAAAATAAAGGGGTCTGAACTGAGGTTATTACTTGGAGAAGACTGGTATGATGATAGTGATAATTTCCGCAATAATTAGGAAAATAGGCAGTAAGACGACTTGAGGGAATTAAAATTAAAAGCTCCATTTATCAGCCATGTGCTACTAGAGGCAATTGCTTGTAAAGTAAGGGAAGACATTTGAGGAACGGGACAAGATTTAAGTGTGGAGGAAAAAAAAAAAATCAATCAAGATTATTGTTGTAGATTGCAAGTAAACCAACTAAGGGGAAAGTTTGCGACTGCTAATGAGGCTTATAGATGGGAACTACTTGGGGATTAGAAATTTTAGCTAGTTTGTGTGTGGTATTTTTGTACTTTGCAATGCCAAACTTCTGTTGTGACATGTATAAGGACATTGTTTTGGACCACTATTATACTCACACTTTGCAATTATACAGAAACAGTGATCAGCAAAAACATTTTTTTGAACCTTTATCAACCTTTAAGATATGCTGATTTCTAGATTATCTAAAGGAATGTTCTTGCTGGCACAAACTGCATTTTCAACTTGTTGCTTCTCAAGTACTTTAAAGAATTAAATATTAAAAATAAATACTGAAAGTATGTTTACCTGAGCAGAGTTTTGTGATGATACTGGCTTAATGTCAATATAACATTGGGAATTTTAATTCCAACTCAGAAGTTAACTACCAATGAAAGAAACTAGTTGTTGTGGTTTAGCCCCAAGACAACAATGAAAAACCACGTGGCCGCTTATTGCTCACTCACTCTCACTCTTCCTGCTCCCCACTCCCCCCTCACCAGCGGAATGAGGAGAAGAACTGAAAAAAAAGGAGATAAAACTTATGGCCTAGGATAAGAACAGCTTAACTGAGCAGCAAAGAAAGAATAAATACAACAACAATAATAATAATAACAAACAAATATATGACATGAGTGATACAATGCAAATTGCTCAGTACTTGCAAACCAGCACCTGGCATGTTCCTGATGTGGAATCTCCAGCCATGCTCCACAGTTGCACACCTGAACCACACTGCCCCGTGCTGCCAACCCCTTATAATGCTGGGCATGATGCTGATGGCATGGAATATCTCATTGGCCAGTTTAGTCAGCGGGCACACCTGTGTCCCTTCTCAATGTAAAAATTAACTGTTTCCCCACCAAATTCAGGAAGTTAACCCTTTCCCAGCCAGAACCAGGACACTAGTAAAGGAATTTATTCAGTATGCAGAAAAGAACTTGCAACTATACCGAGGAAGTTCTCACTGGATATTTCCATGGCAAGAAAGAGTACACGTGAGGGACTTGTTCTGGAGAGGATTCATTGCACCACGGAATTTTGCAAATCTTCTAAATTGTCATGAGTAGCATAGGAGTTTATTCAGTACAAGACCATTATTACTAACCCTACGTTTCCCCCCCCCCCCCCCCCCCGCTATTTGTCCCATCCAGCAGAACTGGAGAAGACCTAGAAAGATAAAAACTAAGATATTTTCAAAGGCCCTATAGACTTCAGCCCCCCTTCTAACAGAGGTGGATTCTCGAACCCTCAATTGTTACTACAGAGTTTCTACCATGGGTTCTGATCAGCTTTTGTTTATACACAAACCCACAAACTTTAAGGTTTTTGTGGTTTGTTCAGGGTGTGTGCATGTGTGTGATTTTGTGGTTGTTTTTTGGGTTTTTTTATTTGTTTTTCTCACATCCCATTTTAAACATGCCAATGGGCAGTTAAACTTTCTTCATTTTAACATAAAATGGTCTATTTCAAATTAATTGCTTTAAACTGTAGAATTATTTGCAAGTCTTTAATTCTAGCAGTGTTTGCAGCCTGGAGAAATGATACACTGATAAACAGCTTTGATCCCTGCATAAAACAGAAGTTGTTAATCTTCTGCAGGCTAATGGAGTGAGAAATTTTCGTGAAAGTCTTAAAAACTGACCTAATTTAGGCTTTACGTAGGATAACTATCTTAGCAGTTACTTGTTGAAATGTCAACACCTTTATATCATGAAACAGAACATAACTGTGTCCTCACCTTTCCATATTTCATGAGGGTACTACCATGACCTGTAAAGTCAACAGTAAATAAAGTTGTGTTCCTACTCTGCATATAGGCTCTTAGTGGAACTGGGCCTTCTTAAAATGAGTCTTTTCAGGGATTTTATCAAGTTTAATTAGGCCTGATAATCTTTAACAAAGAAGTTTTTCACAGCAGAACCCTTACAGAGGTATCTTGGTGAAACCTGAAGTCCTTTTAGCTCCAAGATAAAAAAGCATCAATGATTTTGCTATGCAAATAAAATCTGCATATTTTTTTCAAAACACAACTCTACCACTTTGGCTTCACATTGTACAAAAGTTTGAAAGAATGCATATAAACACTATGTAAACCATATCACCTCCTGAGTCATTTAATGAATTGCATGGTCAGCAGTTCGAAGATCCCACTTTGTGCATAATTAACATCAGTAGAGGTTAATTACAGCTACCCATAAAGCTTCATTACAATCAAGCAGAGAGTAAAGCTAATCTTAGTTTAATTATTTAAAAAATTATATTATATAGTCAATGTGATAATCACTGTACAACACACTAAACTTCTAAATTCTAAATTCTAAAACACACATTGAAACTTGTGCTCTATTTTGCAAGTATCGTGTGCAGGGAATTTTATAAAATACTTTGTTGAGGTAAGGTAGATAGTCCGTAAATACTTATAATCATTAACAGAAACACAGGCAGTTCCACAAATAATACAAAGGAAGAACAGGTCAATGCTGAACCTTGATCATCTCAAAAGAAGATTTATCAAAACTCGTTGGTGATGACGCAGGAGTTTTCACTTCACAGTTACCTTTCTCCACGGTGCAGTTGCAGTGTTTTATCTATTAACCGCTTTCTTCCTGCATTCATCCAAAGCTGGGTAAGTTCAAGATCTTAGTATTTTTCTCTGTGTCGCAAAACTTGGCTCTAAAATTTCTAGCAAATGGAAAAATTAGATAGTTCTCTTGAAATCCTTGTACTCGGAGCAGATAAATGTTACTCTGGTAACCCACTAAAGTATCTTCAAACTGAATTTAAGAGTTTATCTCTTCACAGAGAATGAAAAAAGGAGTACTAGAGAAAAAACAATATGACAGGAAGGAATCCTTCTAGCAAGTGTTTGTAAGGTGGTAAGGCTAGACTGGCCTCTTAGTACCTGTAATTTTTATATGTTTTTAATTGTAACATGAAACTTAAATCAGATAATTTTGCAGACTGAATTGATCTAGATGCAGGTATGCAAGGGATTTATTACCAAAGGGAGCAATCCTGTCTTCCTATGGAAATACTGAAGTCTTATTCTTCACCATAAACTACAGTCACAACAAATCCAGAACACCTTATACTCTAATCCCTGGAACATACAGAGTAATCTGAGTCATGCAGGAGCAGTGGGGAATTATCTTCTTATATTAAAAAGGTGAAATTATTACAGTGCCCTAAGATCCTTCTTCCTATGGCCCTTTCAAATTGCCATTGCATCTGTCATCATCAATACCCCTAAAAAGGGTGTGTGAAGTTGTTTCAGTTCTTTAAAAATTATAGTTAATGGCATGTATAACAGGTACTCCCATCCGGACTGATGTCTAAACTTTTTTGAGAAGACGTTGATGAACAAAAAGGCTAAATTCTTTCTTCCCCTTGTAAAGGCCAGTACCTGCCTCAAGCCCGAGTAAACAGGTTTGGCACGGGTACTGCCAAGTGCGCCAAGAGCTCTGGCTTTCTCAGTGCTTTTCACCCATGAGAAAGCTCTGCATTTATCCTCTTGTACAGGTGCCGTGTAACAAAATCACAAGGCGTTATTCCATTTTTGTTTTCCAGTTCTTACATTCCACAGGAGGAAAGGGTTAGGCTGGCATGCAGATCCCAGGGAAGCCAGCTCAAGGTTGTATAAATCTGGAAGAAGTTAAACGTTTATGATGAAGAATATTGGTTTAGGTGCTAACAAAATCTTGAGAAAAATCTTAGACTTTGAGATAAGTTATTGAAATGAAATATTTTTATTCATGCTTTAGTTTTTGAGGGGGAGGAGAATGTTTAATAATAAGAAAAAAAAGACAGAATTTTTTTCATCTACAGAGAAAAAGTGGAACAGGAGAATGTTGTGGAATCTCACTTTTTCCGTGCTGGGAAACATAATAGGTTCTTCAGTAAACGTCTTTTTCCCTTTTTGCATTCTTCTAACCTATTGGAACTTACTTACAGGAAAGAGTAGATTTGTTCCCTGGCATTTGGAAATTAACACGTAATTAACGGGCAAAATTGCCACATTGTATAGGGCATAGAAGCAACTAACAAAACTGTTAATAATTGCTAAGAAAATTCATCAAGTAAGCAAACATACTCCTACTTCATTTTCGTCTCATTAAGTTAAAGTAAGCTTAGTTTTACAATGTACCATTTGTTATTTTGGCTTCTATATTTTATTTATCGGTTGTATGGTTTTCTGCTTACTACGGTCCTTCATTAGAATATATTACAAAACCTTATTTACTGTGTGAATGAAGCCTCTCTCTGTCACTGACACTCTTCCATTCAATTCTCACTAATAAAAGTACATCAGTAAAAAGTAAAACAAACAAGCAAACAAAAGTAAACCCCCATATTCCACAGAAAGTTTTGACTGCAAAAGATAAGAAGTAGCAGAGCTCCATAACATTTGCTGGGAACTTCAATATTGCTTTTGGCTAAATGGAAGAAATCCAAATAACAAGGGGAACAGAGGAAACCTAAAATCCTAAAGTAAATTAGGGAAGATTAGGTTAGACTCCAAATAATTTCTAATAAAAATTAAAAAGGAACTGTAACACCGACTGTTTTTTACAGGGAAATGGAGAACTGTGTATATTCTTTAAATAAATTGTTCAAACACACTTAACTTTAACCTCAAATTTAAATTGTGTTGCCTGAGGCATGGAAGCACTGAAAGGAACATGCTATCGTTTTAGGCATGGGTAGTCCCGGTCCTTCAATGGGTCTTAAAGGCACGCTTAGCTTAGACAACTGCTTGGCTTAGGGCCCTAATGAGTTAGTTAAGCAATTCATGGTGGACACAGTTCTGAAAAGGGCACAAGCAGCTATCAAACCTTAGCTTATTTTTAAATGTTTTGAAGAAATTAAGGTCAAAAACAGTATTTAAAAATTTCAGTAGAGAGCCGCAGGAAATGCAAGGTCTGTCAGCTACGCATGTGGCTATGCCCGCATTTCCTTTTGAGAGTAACCCCAGACACCTGCAGCACAGAGCTTGAAGAGGCAGCTCCAGCCAAGGCTGCTGTAGGTACAGCTGGAGATGTGCGTGGCAGGACAGCCCAAACACATTTACACAGGTAGGTTGCTCAGTGAAGCAAGCATTTAGATGGGGAAGAAACAAAGGACGGAGCATGCCGTACTCCTCAGAGCACTAGAGGCACATTCACCAACGCAGATTTATAGTAAGCCAGATGGACACGTGTTATAAGTGATATGGCATGGATGTCATGTTCAACTATCATCAGATGTTAACTTACCTAATTTTAGAGTAAGCAAAGAGCTAGCATCTGATTTTTTAACATCTCCAGCAACTGATGTATACATAAAGCATGTATTTATTTATTTATTTATTTATTTTTCTCTTTCCCACTTCCTCATTCATACAGCCCTGTGGGCACTGTGATAATAAAATTAAAATTAATCTAAATAGAACTTAATACTCTAAAATCAGTTTTGTTCCACTGCATTTAGCAGTATGAAATAAAAGAAACCGTGGTTTATAATAAAAAAGGAGACCTAATAGAAACTGAAAAACAACTTAAATTTCTATCAAAAGGAGTACAAACCAGTTTCATATGTGAAAACTTACCTTTTATTTATATCATTAAATAGCAAACATTTAACTGTGTGGTTTATGGAATGACCAAAGTAATTTGGGATACAAATACCTAAAAAGCATTCATGACTTGCCATGTAGAACATAACAGCCTTTTCAGCGTTTATTAGAATGTAGCTGTCTCAAAATGAGGAACACTGTGTTTAAAATACTGTAATGGATCATGAAATGAGAAAAAAATCAACATATACAACTTAAAAGTTTAAGTTTTATAGGAGTGTTTGGTGAACGCAGGTGAATTTCTAGAATTACAGAATACACCCAGGTTGCAAACTTGAAGGAAAGAAAAGACCATAGATTATATATGTGAAGTGACAGGAAAGTCAGAAATGGATACAAGCTATTTTAACACTTGAGTCATTTGGGACTTCTCAACAATTCATTCTATCTATGTTTCAGGGACTCCTGACAAAAAGCTTTTCATTCTTCTATCTAAGAGTACAAGCAGCTGTATTTTGGAGTATGCTCTGTATAGATGGGCTAGACACAGCTAGATAATCTCTGGGTAACGGGGCAGGGGAAGAGAAGGGGTTTTAGGAGAGAAAAGGGGAAAGCTATATTGAAAAACTTAGTGTCGGGGTTGTCACCCAGGGATGAACATGTGGCTGTAAAAATGCAAGGATTTTCTCAGGCACAGTGACAGGGTCTCACATAGAGGGATATGAGGACCTCAGTCCTCAGAGAATAAATCCTATGAGAAGGACTGAAGTGGTTAATTTCAGTTTAAACTGTTTTAACTTTCTTTTCCCGTCATAATGATATTGTTTACTGCTGCATCTCTCCTCCATCCTAGTTACTGGTAAGAATACCTCTTGAAAACTAGTGTGACACAACCCATCACTGGTTACTGCAGAGCGTATTACTATCAATTTTTTTGAAGTATGAGTATGACCTCGGTTCCTTAAAATGGATTCTACATACCTCATTAAAAATATTTCTCTTCTTTCACATTAATTTTTCATGGTCTTGTACAACCATTTGTGTTTTTCAGTGACATAGCACTACCTGCCCACTGTGGGTGTTTCAAGCCTGATCCAAAACAACTGATAATGGGAGAATCATTCCCCTTGAATCCATGGAGTTTTGCATCTGGTTCTCTTTCCTGTTCATCATTTTTCTGTAAAAAAAAGAGTATTAGTACTTTACCCCTCTTGAAAACACTCCTGACCTTCCTTTGGCTTTTTATCCAAAACAATGTTCGTTTATGAAGTCGTGTCAGAGGAAGAGCTATTCATTTTCCTGAAGGGTAAGCTACACACATTTTGCAGATGAGCCTGGTCTTGTAGAGGAAGCAGCCTTCAGTTTTTGATAAACAGTAACATATTGCAGCAGAATGATTTAAAAAAACAATTGTTATAAATTTTCAATTCTTTCTGCTGACAGCCACAGTGGTCTAGCGCTTTGCTGGGCTGGCTATGATGTTTGCCAGCTCCCATTCACAGGATTCACAAGAACAAGTATTTTTTGTACTTAGCTGCACAATATGGAAATGTTCAGTTCTGGCTTCAGAGCTGCTCTTCACCCTTGCAAGTTTCCTACGTGCTCTCCAGAGTGGAAGCCAAGTGATCTATGAACTTTGTATGCCTGAGAATTAAGATTTTAGGATACAGAAAAATAAACCTTATGACAAAAATTTTGAAACAGCGATGCTGTGTAGCTCTTTTCTGCGCCTTTTAACAGCCCCACAGGAGGTCACTGAGATCATACCCTACAGCTTCAGCAACATCTCCTTTCATTTACATTTCATCAGATTTTCTCTGGTCTGTCTTGGTACTTATCACAATAATTGCCTTGCAATGAATTTTGACAGCTACTGTGAAGGCAGGGAATAAGGACATGAGAGTGGCTGTTACAGGCCTAAAATTTCAGAGGCTGTCACTATCACAGATTGTGCTAAATAAGAGTGGGAACCCTCAGGTTTGCAGTGGAGAACCTCAAGTTAGCAGGTGGCTTACCTGTTCAGCAATATTTTTTGGTTTTCTAACCCTGGGTTTCTGGATGTTCTGGTTTGTCATCTGATATTATTTACAACCTTCCAGTTCGACGCACACAGTACAGAACTGCAGTTCAGAGTTGCCTGCTGGAAAAAGTTGAGGCATGTGGTTTGTGACTTCTTCCTGGGGAAAGAGCAGAATTAAATAAATGAAAAGTGATGAAAGCCTTTTAATAGCATTTAATTGGTAATTGGATGCTTTAGGAGTAAACAACCGTTAAACAATATTGATGGAAGGTCTGTCAAAAGATGAATACATTGTCTGGTAAGGAACTGTGTGGGTAAATATTTCAATTGCTGCAGTCTAGCCAGACACATTGCGTCTGAGTAATTCCTGAACCTGGTCTTTTAAATCGAGCTGGGCTGATTTCCAGACAAGAGCAAATCTATCCTCTGGGTTATATGGCTAAAGACTTTAGTGCAGAGCTATGATCGTTGTTCCTTCTGTGATTTCCCATTCTTTCAAATCCCGACATTTTATGTTACAACATTGGTTTTGTTGCCGTTGCTTTAATCCCCCAGACACTGCTAGATTTAGAAAGCTGTAGAATAACTGACTACTACACAAGGATTTGCTTCATCATTACAGACTAGGATTCCAGTTCCCCAAAACATCATGTATGTGGGACAAATCTTTGCAGGATTATTCGGGAGTTGCCCTTCAAATATCTGCAGGTCTTAGTCATGGATAAAGTTTCTGTTTAACTGAAATTTTCTTAGTCTGCTGGTAAAACAGTTGTTATGATCGGAGCATTTAATGGAGATCAAAAAAATGTGAAAGCATTCTATGACAACCCTTTCAGTTCCAAATTTTATTACAGACACATGGTTTTATTACAGACACATGCATGGTTTTAGCTGTGTACACAAAGGGAAGTCCTGCTGGTTCAAACTCCGTGGGACCAAAATCATCTAATGGAAATACTTAAGCAGACTTGATCATATGTTCTCTGTGTAAGAGACACCCCCGAACCTAGAAAGATTTTCATCATGATCATATAAATAAGTTTAGTGTTGTTTTATTTAAACAGCTCACACATATGCTTACAAATATAGCATCTCTGCAGTACTAAGACCAAAACTTTTTTTCCCTCAAGTTTACTAACCACAAATAAATACAATAACATAATTACAGTATCACAGTATCACAGTATCACAAGGCTGGAAAAGACCTTTGAGATCATCAAGTCCAGTCTATGACCCAACACCTACTCATCATCTAAACCATGGCGCTAAGTGCCTCAACCAATCTCTCCTTAAACACCTCCAGGGACGGTGACTCCACCACCTCCCCAGGCAGCGCATTCCAATGACCAATCACCCTCTCAGTAAAGAACTTCTTCCTAAAATCGAGCCTAAACTTCCCCCGATGAAGCTTGAGACCATGTCCTCTTGTTCTGTCACCTGTAGCCTGAGAGAAGAGACCAACCCCTGCCTGACTACAACCTCCTTTTAGGCAGTTGTAGAGAGCAATAAGGTCTCCCCTGAGCCTCTTCTTCTCCAGGCTAAACAACCCCAGCTCCCTCAGTCGCTCCTCACAGGGCTTGTGCTCCAGCCCCTTCACCATCCTCGTCGCTCTCCTCTGGACACACTCCAGCACCTCCATGTCTTTCTCAAACTGAGGGCCCAGAACTGGACACAGCACTCAAGGTGCAGCCTGACCAGTGCCGAGTATAAGGGGATGATAACTTCCCTCATCCTGCTGGCCACACTGTTCCTGATGCAGGCCGAGACATTGGCCTTCTTGGCCACTTGAGCGCACTGCCGGCTCATGTTGAGTTTCCTGTCCACCAACACTGCCAAGTCCCTTTCCGCCTGACTCCTCTCCAGCCACTCTGTCCCCAGCCTGTAGCTCTGCATGGGGTTGCTGTGTCTGAAGTGCAGAACCCAGCATTTGGACTTGTTAAACCTCATGCTATTGGAGTCAGCCCATCTCTCCAGCCTGTCAAGGTCCCTCTGTAGGGCCCTCTTACCCTCCAGCAGATCGACACTTTCTCCCAGCTTGGTATCATCTGCGAACTTGCTGATGAAGCACTCAATCCCCTCATCAGATCATCAATAAAGATATTGAACAGGACCGGGCCCAACACCGATCCCTGGGGGATGCCATTAGTGACCGGCCGCCAACTGGATGTGACACCATTCACTGTTACTCTCTGCTTGGCCATCCAACCAGTTCCTAACCCAGTGCAGAACATTCCCGTCCAAGCCACGGGCTGCCAGCTTCTCCAGGAATCTGCTGTGGGAGACAGTGTCAAAGGCCTTGCTGAGTCCAGGTACATCACATCCACAGCCTACCAGGTGAGTTACATGGTTGTAAAAAGAGATCAGGTTGGTCAGGCAGGACCTGCCCCTCCTAAATCCATGCTGGCTGGGTCTAATCTCTCGCTCATTCTGCAGGTTCCGCATGATTGCACCCAGGATTATGCGCTCCATAATTTTACCTGGAACTGAGGTCAGGCCCTTCTTGTGGATGGGCGTCACGTTGTCCAATTTCCAGTCATCCAGGACCTCTCCAGTGAGCCAGGACTGCTGATAAATGATGGAAAGTGGCTTGGCAAGCTCATCCGCCAGCTCTCTCATCACCCTAGGGTGGATCCCATCTGGCCCCATAGACTTATGAGGATCCAAGTGGCTCAGCAGGTCTCTTAACTTCTTCCTTCTGGATTACAGGGGGGCTATATTGCACCCTGATCCCATCCACCACTTCAGAAGAATTCTTCACCCTCACTTTATATACATGGAAGGTCAAATATGACTATTGCTCACCTAATGATACTTATAAGCTAAAGGAGCTGCGCCTTTAAATTTGTCACTATTATAAGCAAATTAATTTTGAAAAACTGATGTTGTAAGACTTAAATCAGTGAGCATGTGATAGCAACCATGTGTTTTTTACAACGTAAACCAACATATTATTTCAGTAAACACACATAACTATACATTTCAATGTAGAAATACTTATTAATATTGCTGGTAGTACTTCTTGGCATAATTTTTAATGTTATTGAAACATTAATACACTCTAATTCTATATAAGTAGCAATTGTAACTTTAGCATGCCTTTTTCTTGACAAAATTACCAGAACTAGCAAGTAAGAACATAACAATAAAAACAAGTTTAGTCCAGATTTTTAAAGATAATGTATCCTTCAAAATGTTGCAGGACCTGAGTGACGTAGGTTCCACTATTAGAACTTTGATCTTTAGGGGTCTGCATGTCAGAGACTTCCAGGAAGAGCTACTTTGCTAACAAAATCTATATGGTATTTTCCTATTTCCTTTATCACAGAGATGTAACCCTGCACATTGTTATAACATGCCAGTAAGACAAGCATCCAGCTGGGATGCGGAATAATAATTTCTTCCCTTTATTTCCAAGATTGGAATTAATCCCTGTGTTAGAAACTGACAGAATTTATTTTGGGGATTAAATTCGCTCAAAGCCTTTGTTCACAGGAAATGCAGCATGTGATACAGAGATGACTCTAAGCATTATCATAAGCTAATAAAAAGACAGAGATAAGGACCAAATCAGTAGAACGCAAATTTCAAAGGCAAAATTCCTTCTGCCTTCTTTCCTTTTCTCTCTCCTTTTCCCTTATACTCTTTCTGCTCTACTTTTGGATTCAAACTCCTTTCTTCACAATGTTATTTTATGGAGTCGATGAAAACCTGATAACCTCCTTTTGGTAAGAAGGCAGAAGAACTAATTGCTTTTTGTTCACTATCTTGGCTGATGGGTGAGAAGCTAAAACCTAATTTATCCAGTAATTGCTACGTTCATGAAAAACAGCATCAAAGCCTTGATGCATTTTACTGTTGTCTCTTGGGAAGGCTCACGTCTAATTCTTATGCTGATATGGCTCATAATATAGTCCTCTGACTGTTCTATTTGCTCTTGCAATTACAAGGTTTCTTATTCCATTACGTATATTCCTCTGAACTAAGATTAGCTTAACTGAGCTTCCTTTGAAAACTTGCCTACCCATCAAATGCATCAGGCCTAATGCATTCTGTAGCCACGCAAAATCAAGGAACAGCACAATTTTCTGCTTCCTGCAATGATCAATAGGATTCGCATAATGGGTGGAAAATTTTTAATCATGACAGCCCAGCATCTAGCAGGCATAAATCTTCTCTGCATTGTAACCTCTCCATTTCCCGCTAGTGCGAACTTGCAGGTATTGAATAATATTTATGTAGCAGATAAATTATGAAAAGCAATACAATTAGAACTTCACACTTCAGTGATGATAGGTTGAGATCCCAGAGGCCTATTTCCTAGACAATGTACCAGCTTCCACATTCCAAAGGCGAATCCACTTTTTTCTCTTGAAACTATGGTTTTCACTGAAATTATACTTCCCTGGATCTGATCTGACATAGCTCAGGAAAGCGTGAATTCATGAACACCATAATAGCTAAGAATAAGTGCAGTTCAATGAGAAGACAATCTGCCACTAAATGAACGGTCCCTGTCTCTAACAGAGTTTGCTTTTCTGCCACTGTCTTGGCTCAGCTCATGGAGATGTCAAAATCTCTCCCTGGACCATTCCTCCTCTGAAAACCTTCAAGGGAAGAGGAGTAGCCACAGGTACCGCTTTCATTGACAGCGTGACCTGAGGCACACTTGCCTTCTACAGGCTACAGTCAGTTACCACAGGTTTTAGAGAGAGGTAACTCTTCTTCTGCATTTCTTTAGTGAGAGTTTAGAAATAATGACAGAATTGTAATCTTAGAGTTAAGATTTTTTCCGTTTTAAGCTGTCCATATTTAAAATTACTTACTTTTTTCACTGATAAAATTATAGAAAGAGAAAATAGTTCTCAGTTATTTAAAAATATCTATAAAAGTTAATAGAGCAGCCACTAAATGACCATTCTTTTCATTGCATGTAAGTTTTCTGTCTGATGACTATGGGCAAGATTTTGAAGAAATTGGGGGGTTTGATGTCTCAGTTTTGAAAATGTATTTTAAATGGCAGTTTTAGAAAACTTGGAGTCCCTACCTCCTTTGTCAAAACCTAGTACAGTATTCAATGTTTAAGAAGGTACTCTAAATAGTGGAAAACAAAATATTCAAAACCGTTGTGGAAAATATGACTGAATGTTTGAACTGGAGTTAGGTAGTTGTACTGTACAGTCCTTCTTCCACTGCCTTTGGGCTTGGATCGAATGCTTAAAGGAAGGCGGAGCCTCCTAAAAACAGAGTTGCCAGGTGAAACTGAGTGTCATTTTGCATTTTTTTGCTTCTAATGAAAGCAGATCATGTCTTCACTGTGTGGTTGGGGAAATTAACAAAATTGAGATGCTCGATTTTTTCCCCTCAACTCTAAAATACACCAGACTAATACTGCAAAATTAAATTCGAGAGTAATATGAAAACCAAGACACCCTGTATTATTATTCAATAAATTTCAATCAAAAGAGAGTTGAGCATCTTAAAATATGATAAATTTGTACTTTGGACAGCTTGAGATTCTGTCTTTGCAAAACATATCTTTTCAATTTAGAATACTAAAAGTGTTTCTGGAAACATTTGTTTCCCATTTATTTTTCTTTTATATTTTTCATATGACTAAGAATTTATATTTGTGCTATTTAGGCTTTTTAAAAATGTTCTTAGTTCTGATGGAATTCTGCTGACCAAGAAGATACTAGGAAGTGTTGGAGAAAACCTAGCTGTCTCCTTGTACTTTGAGTTATATATAGTTATGTAATCCCATCCCTTACATTATTTTACCCGTACATCTTCTGTACTGACATACATCTAAGTGCATATAATATCATATCAAATACAGCAAACCTTTGTGGAGAAACAACCACTCTGACAAACTGTGGCAAATACTTTTGTAGTGTTTATTTTATTATATTTTGTGCAAGAAACAGGAATGGATTTGCCATGAGAAATTTAGCAAGAATATCAAGTTTGAATATTGGTACAAATGTTGCCATTGTCCCAAAACTGTATGCACATTAGTGTCCATTTCTCCAACAAAGTGTTTTCTCAGGAAAAGTAAAAGAAATTTTTCTCTGTGGAAGTACAAAGAAAGGTGCTTAGAAAAAGTTTCTCAAGGTTGAATAGCAGAACTACCTCTGTGTTAGGGTGTCTTTTACTGTTCTTTGAGTCTACAAATCTCAAGGTTTGGTCTTAACTAGGGAAGAGAGGAAGGTCTGTGGTGCAAAGGCTTAAAGGAATGAAATAGTAGCTGAAATTCTGCAAGTGTTTAAGATGTAACCCACTCCTCTGCCTGGCTCCGTACCTCACAGGCCCCATCGCCAAATGAGAACAACCAAATTACCTGTTACAGACTATAGTTATATAAATCTTTACACTCATGTTCTAGGAATGGATTTAATTTTTGTCATCTGTCATTATGTTATAATCAAAACCCTATACATGGTTTAGTGCCGAGACACTTTTTTTTTGTCCTTGCTAGACTGTCATAAAAATATCTTTATGTCTCCTTACGCTCGGTGAATCAGAATAATGATTCACTATGCCTTTGATCTTAGTGCGGAGCAGGTTTCATTGGGTATGAACAGAAGTGCTAGCCAAACGTGAATCACTGAAAACTTAGACTGGTAAATAATATTCAAAGAAGTCAAAGCATTATGTCATTGCTGGAGTCTGACATTTGTTTCTGTACTAAAAATGAGAAATTTACAGAGGACAGCACAGTTTTAGGGCATTCTTGTAATAATCACTGAAATACAACTGGGAAAAGCCAAGGGTACACGATAAACACTACATTATTACACTCTGAAAACTGTAAGTGTCTACATATTCTCAGAGGTTTAGAAAGTAAGAAAGAAGATTTTCTCCTTCTCCCTAATTTTTACAAAAATTTTCTAAAGGAGAATGTATTAACTTACGGCAAAGACACATAAATGTAATCACAATAAGATTGTGAAAATAGAGTTTCATATCTTATAGGATTACAGAATGTGCCCAGCAAATTATCTACAGAGAGCATAAAGCTTTTTTCTTATTATTTTTTAACATTAATATGGGGGGAGAAAAAGAGAAACTCAGTGTGAAACATTGAATATATCATTAAAAAGCTAATCAAATAAATAAAACATTTAGTGGTGGGTTCTACTGCTACTTCAGCTGGAATTTGGAATGAGATATGAAAATTCTTAAAGCCTCTTTAATCAGAACATTGAATTGCAACTTCATAACCTCGAAGTCTTTCCTGTAAGCAAATGTACTTCCGGGCCAATGGTCTATATTTGAAACTAATAATTCAGTGCTTGCTGTTGGCACATAGAATGGGGAAGAGACCTTGATGGAGCCATATCTGTGAACTGGGTAGAGCTGAGGGTTACATGGCCAGTGGAATCCATGAGGAATTAAATATGCAGGGTTTATAAACAATATAATAAAGGAACGTTACATTCCTGTACAAAGTATTGACTGCTTGCGAATAGATATAATTTATGCTATGCTATATCCTTCTTTCTTTACATTAAGAGGAAGATACATTTTGAATTTTTGTACTTAGCCTACAGGAATCTGTGTGACCTGACAGCCTTAACTTACAGCAAAGTCTCAGGTTGCTAGTATTTCCTTCTCAAAATTTTAAAACAGTAGCATCTAATAACTAATCCTCTTTATTTCATCAATGTTCCTATTTTGATGACTTTATGATACAATATAGCAATGAGGTTCTAAGGAACCAAATTAAGAAACAACCCTAGAAGATGTACAGTGTAGCATACCACTTTTCGCCCAACCCATCATACATGCAAGTATCTAGGTTCCATTCAGTTCCTCCTCATATAAAACATTCCATATAGATTTTCCTCAGGAAAGAAATTCACCTATTCAAATATGTTAAAACCAGAAGGAAAGTCACAGTTTATTACCAGATTAGTGTAGAGAATATACAGTTAGAATGCCATCTAATTCTGTGAGAAGTGAAATTGTAGAGAATATGTCATGTAATGAATTCTTCTTCATACTGTTATAGATGAAACAGGTCCCTCAACGAAACTGGCATCAAGGAGATTATAAAGGCTAAGAAACGTATAAATTACAAACTTAGCTACTACTAGCATTAATAAAAAAGGTATAAAATGCCATGCCATTAGCAGATAGACAGCATCCCCATTCTGTTTAAATCCATGGATTAAGTGGCCTCTTCCAGGTAGGACAGGTTGGTTCAAATGCTCTTTGTCCACTTGTCAGCTCTTATGTTCTCCAAATGTATTAACATAAGAGATATAACATTTACTTGTTACTTTCTAGGAAATATCTTTTACAACATCTACAAATGCTGAATAGCAAAGAATGAAAAATATCTCTTATTAAAAAAAAATCAACAGAAATAAATAAGGAGAAAAGATAGCAAAATTATTCAAATCCTAGGAACTTGGCTGTTCTCTGCCCTTGTTACTTCTGAATAAGAATTGGCTAAATTTCTGTCACAAGCCCTTGTTTCTCTTTAAGGTCAGAGAGTGGGGCAGCTTCCCACCCAGCAGACTCCCTATCTACTGAACACTGCTGATTGCACCGCTCTTATCCTGAGGTCAACGTGGAGATGTGTTACGCAGAGCTGTGGCCGTGTAACATCACCAGTGGTAAGCAAAGCTTCAGAGTGACAAGCAACCCTTCACGAATGCCTTCACATTACTGTAAGAGAGCATGACTTTTAGTCACTCTTCCATTACCTGTTTATTTTTCTCCAAAAGCTCCTTTCTGGCAGTTAAGCCAGAAAGAATGAGAAAATGAAATATATGTAATATTAACACAAATAAATACAGCTGACTGCCAATGTAAAGATCCTCCTGGAAACTCATCACAGATATTTAAGGTAGTGATCAGTCATTAAGTGTAGTGATCAGTCATTTTCCAATATCATTAAGGGACTGACCCTTCTTGATCATAGAAACATTGCAAATGAATGACTCTGGGTGGGTCCAAAGTGATAAAACAGAAATGTGTGGAAAGTGACAAAATTTTCTACAATTTTTAACTAATAAATTAGATAAGAAATGGGCAAGATTATTCCCATTTAATCTAAAGGTTTTAAATTCTGCCAATTGTCAGTTATTATGCTGTGTAGATTGGGCACTAAGCACTTTGAAAGTTCTACATCCTTTGTAACAATGAGCAATTTCAACTCCATATCCTGTTACTGTTTAGCTCACTAAATTATTCATGCATGCATGAACATGCACAAATACAGACACACAGACATATATATAGTTGCCTTGGCTACAAACATCTTAAAAATGATACACGACTACCTTCCAGTTTAATTTGCTGTGTATTTTTTGTAAAGCACTGTTTTCCTCTTAACATCAAGAAAGAAAAATAATTGCAACACTATTTTAAAAAAGGCTAGAATATTATGTTAAAATATATTACTGGCATCGTTTTGTGTCTCCATGCTCAAAGTAATCAAAATGTTTTACCCTCTTTTATGTCGCACATTAACAGGTTCCGTTGGAGCTGGGGAGCCACAGTCTAGACAATATAAAACACCACACAGAAATGACAGTGCCTGCTGAAAAAACTTTATGTTCTGGTAGTCCTTTTTATCATTATAACTAATTATGTAGGACCAAATAAGCCTACAATAATAACTCAGCACTCAGGGGTTCCTAGAAATGGATGCTCCCTGTGATGCTGTGGATATTAGGAAATGCAGTTTCACAGTTTTACTGTCAGTGGGGTCATGTGATCGATTAAGTACTGTCAAGTAGGAGAAAGAAAGGGAAAAAGAAGAGCAAGTCTTTGGTGGTACAGCTTGGTTCTCCCTGGCAATTTCCACTGCTCTTTCATTTTTATTATAGTATATTCTTAGGTAATGATATGTGGACAGGAAGAAATTCTACTTCGCATCCGGCTAGCTCAGTGAGACATTAACAGCCTACCTCAATATACTGGAGGAGGGGGGGAAATATTGTTTCAGGAAGGATAAAATTTCCGGTGATTATTATTCAATGTGAAATTCCAAAACATTAGTAGTTTTAAAAATTATTGGGGGAAGAAGAAAAAAACACAACTTTAAATATTTTCTATTTACATGTTTCAGTTTGCAGTGATAAAGGCTTTTGAATCCAAATAAAATTACTTTCTGGAAATCCTATCTTTTTTTTTTAATAAAAATCAGGTTCTGATTTTCTAGAAACATTATTTTCTTTATTGAAGATGTTTTTTGAAAGAAAACTCATTTTTATCGATAACACAAAAACATGTGAGACTATGCTGAGTACTAAGAAATACATAATTGCTTTCTCTTTTTTAGATGTTTCACCTTTGACAAAAGTTAAGCTGTTCCTTCAGTAGTTTCCAGGCAATAGGTTTCTATTGTATTGGTATTACCAGGAGGAGTGTTATTTAGTTATCGGTGGTATTTTCTATTAAATGTTTAAAAATTATGTTCATTTTCATTGAGCATGTGATCCATTAATAATTTGGAAGAAAATCTATTTCTCCTGATGGCATATCTGTAAAGTAATTGCAATTGTGCTTAGTGTTAAATCTCCACATTTCCTTGAGTATAGTGTCACACACCATGTTGCCAATTTCCCTTTTCTGTTCCATTTCAGCAGAAGCAGCCAGGCTTTCACTTGCTTTATGAACTTTAGAAAAGGGACAAGCTATGAAACAGATCCAAAGCTGCACTGGCGTACCATTTGGTGCATAATGCAAAAGTACTTAAATTTGGCAAACTGATTTGTTTTACATAGGAATTACTAACAGTAAACTAGAGACTCTGTTATTCCACTTTTTCAAGGCCACTTTTGGGGAAGAAGAGATCATTGCTGCCATGAGTGAAAAAATATATAAAAAAAAATGTTGAGTCCTACTGACACAGGTAAGCTTTGTATGGCCCTTGATTCAGGATTTTAAACATGAGTTTAATGTATTTTGAATGAAACAGGCAAAGAAATTTCTTGAAAGTTCTAGAATAGGTGCATCACACTTATGAGACAAGAATACGACTTTAAACATCTTCATTCCTCTAACTACATTTTTGTGGCAGACCTACTGCTTATTTGATTCCAGCTTGGCTTTGTCCCCCTGTGATTTATATCCACACTGTTCTCCTGTACATCAGCAATGCTAATACCTACTCTCCTTGCTGAGCATACCTCTTTCCACCGGCATCTGCTCTGACTCAACAGACCAGACATAAATGTTTCGAGGACATCATGGTGATGCCGTAAGAAACACTGTTCCTATGCCTTGCCTAGCTGTCTGCGTGAACGAGCCGAGGTTCAGCCTGGCAAGCAGAGCCAGGAGATGATTGTTCAGCTCTGGCATTTTACATTTTCATACACTAGCAAAGCATCTATAAATAGCCTTTGAGAAACATAAACATTTTAGTATAATGGGATTCATGTTTAATATGGGCAATGACTTCCCTTAGGATCACAATTAAAATGTTTAGACAAAATTAAACTGCTTCTTGGGAAGATACTATGATGCACAGTGCAATATTTAAACAAACTCCCAGTGCCTGACTGCAAATGGTTCCTTGCAATCAAGCTCTGAAAAAGGAGACAGCATAGCTGTTTATTATTGCTGCATATGCTGATAAAATATGGGCACTTGAGCACCAGTATCATAGAATCTTATAGAAAAAAGCTGAATTTCTGAAAGAAAGCGATATTCCTCTTTCCTGAAAAACAAATTAGTAGTTGTCTGAGGCAAGTTTGGGACATGTTTTCATTATTAACCAGCATCATGTTATTAGCCAGCTCTGGCTTTGGCAAGACAGATTTTCATGTAGAGAGTAGTTTGATAGAAATTGCCGTCTGCTTATTATTTGAAAGGAAGAGGTTTTAATCACAGCATTCTCTATCCTTGTAAGATCCTTGGCTCTGGCTGCAAAGCACTTCTGCAGAGCTCAAGCAGGGAGGAAAGATAATTGTACAATGCTTTTATGAGGCTCCAGTTAATCCAGGAGCTAATAAGGGATTGTTTAGCCCTTGGCACAACCTGGGATAATCTCTGGGCAGTTCTCACCTCCACCCTATTCCAATCCTCTGCAAGAATTTTTTTATGGCAGTCTAGTGATGTCGAAATTCAGGTGGCTTTCTAGGAAGATAACTAGGGGGTTTCTCCCTCTTTCCTAGCCCTGCACCCACGTTCAGGAAATTTTGTAGAGGGGATTATGACATGGGTTTCTTCAGAAACTCTTTTATTCTGGGAGATAAGTGGTAGGATCTGATAGTGAACAAAAACAAGCACAATCCCCCCGTAATTCTATCAGATAGTCAAGGCAAAATGAACTGTATCAGACCAACTTAAAAAGGACTAGTTCATGGTTTCCAAATCCTATTTGGAAGTATATGCTACTTAGACACAAAAGAGGTGTACAATTACTTTTAGTATTTAGTTGGTATCAGGCTCTGTATTCTGGTCACTTAGCTAAATTACACTTTTCTCTACTGCTGTAAGGATTAAATTATTCTCAGTTATTATTAGTTCCAGGTACACAACAACATAATCACACTAAGGATTTGTATCTTAGTTGCACTGAGAAAATCTTGCCCTTCTAGATTCAGAGTTTTGTCTATATTACTGTCAAGATGACACTGCACAGAATCATAGAATGGCCCACGTTGGAAAGGATCTCAAAAGATAGTCAGTTCAAAATTTCCTGGGAAATGAGCACTGAATTTCAGTTTCAAATTTTCTTTTACTTCAAGGCCTGCCTAGTTCCATGGGCACACTCTGAAAACTTGTTCACATATACAACAAGGAATGTCCCTCAAAGATGGTACACTAGAGGTAGCACCACAGTCAGTTGAGGAAACAGACACAGCAAATGGAGACATTTTGGCTTATCAGAGCTATTTAATCTAAGCACTATGTTGAACTGTAGACTTTGCACCGTAAACACAGGATTTGGGGACAGAATTTCCCCAACAATGTTGCTATTCTCTGTCACAGTCTATACTGCCCCGGAGATATATACTAAATGCTTATTTGAAATTCATAATTCTATAATGCTTTTCAGCTTCCACATCTTTCCTAATCTTGGTTCGAGTCATTTCATGCTGTGCACAACCTGCGGCTGAGGCTTCTGGCATTACATATCCTTCTTTAATTAATATATGGCCATAGGGACACATATCCAATGCCAGCTCCTGATT
This sequence comes from Neomorphus geoffroyi, assembly GCA_033558235.1. Lineage (NCBI taxonomy): Eukaryota > Metazoa > Chordata > Aves > Cuculiformes > Neomorphidae > Neomorphus > Neomorphus geoffroyi. Next base: position 32,423,536 of record JAUMJM010000027.1, read on the forward strand.
GACTGCCATGTGCATTGACCATGTTGACCTCAGCCAAATTTCCCTTCCACCCCTTACATGCCAAAATGCTCGTAACATACTGAAGCCTTGGAAGTACAGGGACATTTGTTTTTACAATTCTAGTTATTTTGCTTCAGTTAAAGCTAGAAACTGGTATTTCCCTCTTACATATCGGTCATGTTAGTTTCTTGGTAGAGCAACGGAGAAACCATTTTGCATGGAAGACTGGTGCAATTTGAAACCTGAGATAAAACACGGCTTCACAGTCCATGTGCTTGCAGAGGTATATGGATCTTCCAATCCCCCCTCTCCATCCGACTTCGCGGTGCAATCAGTGTTGATAACATCAGTAGAAACACCGTTCAGCTTGTGTCCCATTTGGTGTGAATATTCTGCTTGTTGTAACTCATCATGATACTTCATATTCAAACTATGCCAGCATCATCCCCTTTGTAGCCAGAGGGGAACTCCTGCACTGCCATCTAGAAAGGGCTCAGTGGTCCCAGAGTGCTCAGTTTAGCACATTAAACTTTCTCATGTTCTTTTATTAAATCTTCACTTCAAAAGGGCAGCATTTTAAACTATGATGTTATGGAGACACTTTTATCTTTGCTTTGTTTCATGAGTATTATATAAATTTCCTTATTTGAACTGGCCTTTAAAATGCCTGTTGGTATATGACTTTTTAATTCTTACAAAAAAAAACCCCAAACCAAACCAAAAAACCCAACAAAAACCCACAACAGAAAAAACACATCAAGATCTCAGTATTTCAGATTTCATGAGTCATTAAAAGCCACAGAAATTTTCTTCATCCTAATACATAAAACTGAACATTTCATAGTATCTATGAGGGTAAAAGGCAATAAACAAAAAAATTAAAACTTACATGATGAGATGTCTAACTAAAACCACCGAGGAATCATTACAAGTGAAACCCTCAATTTCAAAGTATGAAAATATCTATAAAACACGTTCGTTTTCTGAAATATTTTAGATTTTTTCGAAGGACACAATGCATAATTTCTTCCTCCAGAATTATTTTTCTGGAAGTATCTTAAAGAAACCTTTGTAGTCCACACAAGCAGTTTTTTTCATTCTGATAATGCAAGTAGTTTGTATTACAAACAATTTTGCAAATTCAGTCATAAAATGCCCCATGTTTTTCCTGAATAAATGCATATAAATATATAGCAATGAATTCTGAGAACAGGAAATCAAACATTAAAACTACATGAGTGCTCACTCCCAAGGAAAACAGTTAAAATATTGCACAATTTCAATTATTCTTCAGTCCTCCTTTAAACAAAGAAACAAACAAAAAAACCCAACCCCAAACCTGTGTTGTTATTTAAAATCCAAAGGCCATACGAGCAGGCTGATCATTTAGCTGACTCAAGATTGGTTTAGAAAGAATTCTGCATGAAATCTGACCACACCTGAATTGTGAATTAAAAAAGAAAATTACGTAATCAAAGGAGCCCTGCAGCCAGCTCATAATACAGTTCTGGTGTCAAACCTAAGACACTGGGTACCCAGCTTCCTTAGGTTTATTGAATATCCCCAGGGTTTTGCAACCATCCAAGTTTCATGGACTAAGATTCAGGGATACCAGACCTCAGATCTGGATGGCAGGATCAGAGGTAAATTTGAGATCAGAATCATCGCGAGTTTTGGCTGTAACCTGTCTGATGTGACTATTGTTATGAATTGTGCGTGAAACACAAGCATACAAGAATATGTGATACCAGTCCCTTCCAAAATAATCTCTGACAGAAAACACACTGGCACATCCATTCCAGGATTCCTTTGTGAGGTGCAACGTAAATATTGCCATAGGCCGTAAAGACAGGATTTTCTTGTCCCCCTGTGAAGTTTCTCTGGAAATACTTCATATAAGTCTCATGGTAGGAATCTATTATTTACAAAACTTCTAAACATGCTATGAAAACAACAGCCTGTTTCCCATAAAAGCCATAAAGTACAAAATTGTGGGGATCCTCCAGAAACTGTAATTTCCATGATGTTTCCTTTTTTATGATACTTCAGAAATAATTTGGGTGTGCTTCAATGAATCTTTATGAAGAAATACAAGATAGCTTGGATATTTCTCTTCTTAAAGAAGAAACCATTTGAGCTGAAAATGTATATAATGTATACACAATTTCATTTATTTTGAAAATGTAATTTTATATGCTAAATAAGATAAATATGCTAAATAACATAAACATTCTAAATAAGGTAACACAATCTGCACACACACAAAACAATTTAATTATATTTCTGCAAAGTAATTTGCACTTTGTTCAAGCAATGTCTACAAAAAAAGAACAGCATCTCTTGACAAGTTCCACATTACTTTAGAGACAGTGTCTGGTCTTATGGGTCCTTGCTTTGGCAAACAGCAATATCGGTGACAGAATTGGTCTGTTCCTGTAGCCATGCATCATTTCAAAATTCAAACTGTTTGTGCTAACTAGAGAGTGAAGAAGCACCTCTGATTATGGAGGGGTCCGAGTTGAGAGCCAAGAGTCTCTTCTGCTTCCTTTGTGCTTCTCCAGAGTCAAACTCTGACACGAAGTACAGTCTAAACTTATCCCAGCCTCCAGGTGCAAAGGGAATGAAATAATACTAGATCAACTGTAACAAAGGTCATAAATATAATCTCCTCATAAAATTTTAAGAAGTGTAGAATAACACTACCAGAGGGAAATGAAGAAGCAAATTTAAACTATTTAGACAAGGGACTATAACAGACTATGTAAAAAATGCTAAAATTGTACTACAAGTGAAAAGTTTCACATATTTACAGGAACGCTATGCACTGGCACAGTATTCATATGCATAAAAACTTTGATCTTTAAGTAATTGTACTTCATATTACACCACCCCAGATGAAAAGGCAGTCTGCCCATAGCTTTCTCAGTTGTTTTTCAGTCAGAGGATATTTTGGACCAAATCTAGTAATGGGGCTTCATAAGAATGGAATCTTTGTTTACAACAAGAACAGAAGTTCAAAACTACAAAATATAGTAAATGTAATTTTCAGGCAATTGTTGACCTGTTTTCATTTCATTATTCATATAGAAATTTCTCTTAGTTAAAATCAGCCTGAAAGTATAATACTTCAGTTTCTTGGACCACACTCTGAATGCTGCATTTTCCCTTTACACCCTGAGTTTATAACTTGACTGGCTCCAGCACCTGACCGGCCCTTTGTTTTAACGGATGAATTTCAAGCAGGGAATATATAATTTACTTTGATATTTGATCTGTTCTCCGACTTACAGAAAAATGTAAATGTTGCCCACTGAGCTGAATTCAAGCTTTCTGTAAGCAAGAACCACCTCATAGAAGCCTGTAGGAAAGATAGTGTGTTGATATAAGCAAAGGCAAGGATTGATTAGAAAATTAGGTGCAAATGTGCTTATTCAAGGTTCCCTATAAAGGGAACGAGAATGATAGCCATATCCAAAATACTTTCACGCTGTCTATGTTGTTTGTCCTGCAGCAGTTTTGGAACCATTTCTGTTCAAGGGCACGTCCAAGTACTTGACTTTTTTCTGATAATTTCTTTTCTAGGCAGCCTCACAACAGGTTCCTTTCTAAGTGGTGCATTATAGATTTTCTAGAAATGATAGTCCTAGGAGGGAGAGAAATGAACTGAGGTGATATCATAATAAATTCAATAGGACCAAGGATTTAAGCTGGAAAAATAGCTGCATTTTCAAGAACCCATTGCTGACATTCTGAACAGCTTCTCTAAGGTCACTCACGTCATGTGCGTTCTACAGAATCAAGAGAGGAAGTATAAGGCCCATCAGCCATGCACTTCCCTTACGTGGTATAGATTTTCATTCATCCTGCATATCGAGAGTGCAGTGTGGTGATGAAGTGTCCCTCCATTGCTTGCTTCAGTAAATCTCATCTTCCCCCTCCCAGGGAATACTCTGCTACATCTATTGACAAATTAGATACAAATCTATCTTTTTGTCCTCATTCTATGCAGATGGTCACAAATATGGACCCAGTGAAGGTAACTTAGGCTTTGCTCCATTCAAGTCCCATAATCCAGGCTGGGGCTTTTATCAATACAGGACTTCATGTTCAAAAAAGAGACTCAGCCCTCCCTTCCTGTGTGTCCCTTCCCAATGCACAGAGACCAGGAAGAACCACTATCATAAGCTTTTGCAAACCTGAGACTCTCTATGTAACTGCAGTACCTAACTGCAGCAGGACACTAATTTTGATTCAGGCTTTAAGGCTATATATAGTGTGAATAAAAAATTGGGAAGATTAATACACTTTATACAGGAGCATGGAACTGAAGATGGAAAAGCTATAACAGAAATATGCAAGAAGAATATGTTGCTTTATTTTATTTTTTCCTGATGGTTGCTACTCTCCTTCCTTCCACTCAACCAGTTCATAAATTATGCTCGTGGTTCCTTACACCCATTGAATACCAAATCTCATATTGCCTTCCTTCTTATGAAGATCATGAGTTAAGGGAACAATAATAGCCACATTCTTAGGCTATAATAGCAACATTTAGAGGTATTTGTCTTTTCCGTTTTCTGACAGATCCATTACTAGTTCATTAGCCTTTAGTGGGTAGAGACATTCAGTAAACAAATGAAAGTAACTCCGTTTAAGAGCTAGTGAGCTAAATACAGCTCTACGCTTAGCCTGCTAATTACATGGAGTGTTGCAAGTGCACACTGAAACAGATTCATCCTTTTCCTGCAATTTTACAATGTCTCATCTTAAAATTTCTAAAAGCTAAAGCACACTGAAATTAGCCTTCTTTGTCAGAGTGTCAGTGCCTACAAAGATATGAAATGGAAAACCAGACCAGGAGAATTTGTGCTACTTTCTCTGTGCTACATAGCTCAGTAAGTGTGGGGAATATGTATTTTAATTTCTAAAGATAATTATCTTCCCCTTCTACTCTATTTCCTTGTTAGGGTGACAGACTACTCCAAGTATTAAAAAAGTATCATAGTTTAAAGGCCAATCTCTTTTTAATTTTTAAGCACAATATAATAAAGATTTTAAAAAGAAAGAAAAAAAGGAGTAGTACATCGAAGTCCAGTCTTGATATTTTTGCTACAAACTATTCTGGAACTAAACAATCCACTATAAAATAAAATAAAATATTCACTATACTAAGCAACGGAATATAGCACATACTGCTCTCCAATCTCCACATCTTTTTCTCCACCCAACATTCATCTCCTGCAGAGAAAGATCATGCTGATCATCTTACAATACTTGTACAGTAATGCCTTTGGGGAAAGCATGTACAACACAGTGGGACTTTACCTTGGCTAGAATGGGCGTACAAAGAAATTCTAACCTCTCCAGCTACTGCAAAAGTCAAAAGAAACATAATTTCCATAGTAGAAATGTAATTGGTCCACCAAAGCCAATCCCTTATTGCTAAAGACAGGCACATTCTATCCCTTTTTCAATATTTTCTTAGGAACAGTAAGTTTCTGTTTTCCTTCTGGACAGTCAGGCAGACTCCTCCTCAGAGACTTAAGTCACTGGAAGGAACCATGGAATGCCAGGTTGGAAGAGACCTCAAGGATTGTCTGGTCCAAACTTTTTAGGTGATTTACATTTAAATAAGACAGCCCAGCAAGCTGTCATGCTGAGACTCAAAACTGTCCAGTGTAGAGGAATTTACCACTTCTCTGGGGAGATTATTCCAGTGTATTCCAAGGAGGCTAATTCCTATCCAGACCTTATCTGAAACAAACTCAAAATTAAATAAATGACAAGAAATTGCAACTACTATTTTAACATAACTGTTTCTGTTGGGAAAGAAGCTGGAGGTGATGGTTCCACATGGGAAACCTAAGCTTTTTTATTTATTTCAGAAGACTGAATTATGTTGTTGGTGCAAATGCTTGCTTTACTTTGACAAGGTATGATGCAGATGTCAGAGATGTACATCTTGGGAAGATATGTCATTGCAGGGTCTTGTTGTAAAGATGCTTTTAAGAAGCTGTTGCCTCTTTTTCTAATTGATCACAGGAAGTGCATGTCTTTTGAGAAGCACTGAGAGCTGGGATCAATGACAGGCTAGTTTAATGCAGCTCTTAACAACAACCTGCAGAGATTAGGAGGCTGTCAGAAAGATAACACCGGAGATTTATAGATTGTTTTCTGAAGCCATTCTCAGCTCTCACGAGTGCTCTGTTTCTGTATGCTTGGATATGTAATCTGTACTCTCCTTATACATCCAAACCATACTCCCCATTTATGAAGAAAATAGCATTGTACCTTTATATGCTGCTCAGCTTATAACAACCTGGGAGGATGGCGAGGGGGGTGTCTGGAAGCCCAGCTGATTAAGTAGCTCAAATGGCTCAGGGATAAATAGGAAATATGGGTTATATCTACAGTTTCTCTTGTTACTTGAGTAGGGCATAATGGGCCTAATTCAGCTGCTGTGATGGCATTAAATCAATGGAGCAGCATTATCAACAAATGAGCCCCCTGTGTGCTGGGCTCAGGTGCCGCAATGTTTGGGTTTGAAAGTCCAGCTTCTGAAAGGCAGCTGAAGTCCATGGGGAAGGGCTCCACTCCATCAGAGGAAGGAGAGGGTCTCTTTTCTCACATTCACAGCTTGGAAAGGAGTCAGACTGATGTGTGCCAAACACAGAAGGGAAAAAAGGTAATCTGCAGACACAAAAGGGGAGCAGCATTATTGATTTTCATGGAATTAAGATACCTTACAATAGATGAGGATCTAGTCCCCTTCCCTCTGAGTGAATGAACCAACGATTCTAGCATTGCATTGAGCTTTCCACAGCCTCATGGACATCTCTATAGTACCCTTTTACAGGAATTTTTATATTTATGGAATCTGCCTATTGTATCTTTTGATATATTGAACTTTTTAATCTAATATGAATTACACAGAGCTATCCATTGTAATTATTCCTGAAAATTATGTCACTTGTCAGTACTCAGAATGGAGCAAAGTAAAAATGAATTACCTGAACAGTCACTATTTAGTCAAAGGAGAAAAGAAATTCAGGATGTGCAGGGAATGGTTACTCCCTTAAACCGTATAAATTGTAAAGATAAAACCAATTAACTACTCATTTAAGGAATAGTAGGAAGACTTTCTCTGTGACTTTCACATCATTTTATTATCGTGAGTCTGGAATGGAGACACCTTAAAGACAGAAGTATAATGTATTGGGCAGTCTCAGCCCACAGATTAATTTATGCTTCTTTTCCAGCTCTGCAGAGGACTTGCCATAATTTTCATAAATAGATGATAAGGACAAAGATGGACAAAGACAATTAACTTAGTTTCTCATGAGGCCTGTGCACTGTACAAGGTGATGACTTGAACCCAAACCTCAGAAGCTTGAGATGTATAGCAGTTAAAGTGGGTTGGTATGATTTCTTACCTACAGTGAAGCACTAGGCAGCACCACACAGGCAAGCAGCAAAAAGTTCCCTGTTGAAACTGAAAAAGGGGAGGATTCCTTTTTCAGTGTGTAGAAGTGGAAGTTGCTTCCATGCCCTGTTTGTTACTAGCTTCAGTTTTAAAAATATTTCTTTAGGAAAAAATACTTTAAGTCATCTATGGCAATCAATAAATAAGGTGGTTAATACTCTACAATTCTGTTCATTGCCAATTTGGATATATTCACTATTGCCTTTCTGGCCATGTGCCTTATATGAAAAGAGTGACAGTGTCACATTTAAAGAAGTCTTAGAACTCAAAAGGACCATTTAAAAAGTCTAAAAAATTCAACATTACTGATACAAATTTCCACTTGAAATTTGGAGTCTATTTCAATTAGAAAGTAGAGAAAAGGAAAGAGAACAAGACTCTTAAGTACGATTTTTTTTTTAATGACAAATGATGGGCTGAGTAGGGGCACTCAAACTAAAGTGCATCTTTAATGAAAACTGGCACTGAAAGGTTAGCTGTAAGAAACATAAGCTGGCAAGATTCTAATTTACAGCAAAAAAGAATCTCACAATGTTGACTGAATGTGCAAGACAGTTGTTTCTCCACACTGCCACTTGGATTAATTTCAAGGAGTCCTCCTTACAAAGATGGCATTTTGATTTCGGAAAGAAACAGTTCTACAATGTATTGGAGGAACAAAATCTGTAAAAGCATAGCTTAAAATAGTTTCTGTATACCATAATGTGCATAGGCTCTACAACTGAGTATAAACCATTAAGCCTTTTATGAAATCCATGTAGCAAAAAGATCTGAAACATTTTTTCCCCAATTTTAAAGTTTTATATTGAAAGCAAAGATTAGGGAAGATAGTGTTAGCAGAAATTCTCTAGAGCAGCTGAGAGAAATGCAGTGGAGTACATCTACAAGATATTCATACAAATTTGGTGTGAAAGAATTCTCCAGCACTAGATAAAATGTATATTATGGTTGTCAGAGCATCTGACCAGGATGAGGCCCTTCAGAAATAAATTAAAGCAGCACAGAGAGCTCTGTTAGAAATTTAAGTGGGGATTTCAATATTAAATGCAGTTTTATTTTAAGACTGCAGGATGATTATTTCTCAAGCGTTAGAGAAGATGGGGAATGCATGAGATTTTTTGTATTGAACTCAAATGAACAGTAACATTGAGGGGTTGTTAAGGCTCATTGTATGAGATAAAAAAACCCAAACAAACTACCAAAAGCAAACAAAAAAAACAATCATAGAATCATCTGGTTGGAAAAGACCTCTCAGATCATCAAGTCTACTTGTACCTGTCCCCTTACTAAACCATCTCCCTGAGAAACTCATCAACCCGTCTTCTAAACACCTCCAGGGATGGCAACTCCACCACCTCCCTGGGCAGCTGTTCCAATCCCTGACAACCCTTTCAGCGAAGAAATTCTTCCTAATGCCCAGTCTGAACCTCCCCTGGCGCAACTTGCAGCCATTTCCTCTCGTCCCATCACTGTCACTTGTGAGAAGAACCCAGCACCCACCCTGTCACACCCTCCTTTCAGGCAGTTGTAGACAGTGCTGAGGTCTCCCCTCAGCCTCCTCTTCTCCAAGCTAAACAACTCCAGTTCCCTCAGCCGCTCCTCGTAGGGCTTGTTCTCCAGCCCCCTCACGAGCCTCATTGCCCTTCTCTGGACAAGCTCCAGCCCCTCAATGTCCTTCTTGTAGTGAGGGGCCCAAAACTGAGCCCAGCACTCGAGGTGCGGCCTCACCAGTGCTGAGCACAGGGGCACAATCACCTCCCTGCTCCTGCTGGCCACACTGTTCATGTTGGTTCTACAAATGATCTCTGGTGTACAGCAGTAAGTATAACAGGAAAAAATATGTACTTCCAATGCATTAGTTTATTTAAATTGCTTTACTAGTAGATACTATCAACAAGCAATTTCATCATACTCATCAAGTAGATTTTAACTGGCATGTTATAGCTATCAGTAATAACTGACAATCCACCGATGTTTATAAACTAGTGTAAAACTATTTTTGCACTTCAGTATAGATTAAATACTGAATATGGAAAATTGTTCTAAAAAAAAGACAAAGAATGTTTTGAAAGGGTACATACGTACCAAGTCTCACTAAGATATAATTTGGTTAAGTTAGAAGACAGTACAATTGGTGGTACTTGCTGATATTTTCTACAACAGAAAAATCTCCTAATAGTCCTTTCAGCAACTCTGATGTCTGAAGATGTGTAGAGAAGCTAGCAAACTAAAATAAATCTTAAGGTGAGCGGCAAAACATTTTTAAAGTTTATATGCATTTCCCCTGAAAAAAATTGTCAAAGTATGGCAAGGAGACACCGTGCCATGAAAGGTTCTGTGCCAGTGCCAGGTGAACAGATACACCAGCCCCAGGCTGCACCCTCCCCAGATCCCTGAAGCAGTTGTCTGCAAAGCCTGGAGATGTTGGACAGGAAACAGCCACAAGAGGCTCCAGTGTTGACACAAACAAAAATAATGGACTTAGACAACAACCATAGCATGACTGTCTTGCTGGCATCTCAAGGATATTGTGGACAGCATGGAAGGTTTTTTGTTGAAAAAAAAATTCTACATTAGGGAACAATGTTATAACTGACCAGGGAAGAAAAGTACAGGTTGTTGTTGCAGCTCTATAAGATTTTTCAGAGGCTCTTTTAAGTTAGTAGCTAGAATTAGGACTAACGTTGCCATCCCCAGGGCTTTATGGCACAACACCAATCAGCATTGTTATAGCACAGTGAAAAAGAATGGTTTGATACTTCTTGACTCTGAGTGAATACTGAACTACATGTTCATGTATGTTTGATAGCTTTTATGTTAAGATATGTGTAGATGTAGTTGTTTAGGTATACTGCTCACTCAGGTCTGTACTGAGAGAGTAAGATGTATTTGTATAGTAATTCCACTGGTAACTGGAGCAGAAGCAAGAGGCAGCACAGTAGCAAATAACGCTGGTAAAGTGTTGTTCAGCAGTAATCTGGAGCATGGGAAGAAAAGCTAAGTGTTGTTTCTATCTGCTCTCATTGCTGGGCCCTTCTGAGTTACCTAGCTCATCCAGAAGCCCACCTTCGCAAAGCTTTTTGCCAAGAGCTGCCTGTGACTAGCAGTGATCATCAAAGCTGGTCTGTCTTTCCTTATTGTGTTTCACTCTGGTACGCAGCTTCTTGTACACCTGCTCATTTGCCTCTCCTGCAACACACCACAATTAACTTTCCCGGCTTGATTCTATAGAAACAGAATTTTGGGACAAAATACAACTGTTGAATAATATTTCCTTTCAGGGAAAACAGTATGGAAGTTGCAAACAACTGATAAGCAAGGAACAAAAGTCATTTTCTCATTACTAAGTGTTCCATTTTCATAATAAAGAAAAACATATGAATCCTATATGTGACTTCACTTGAATGAACATCCATGACTGCACAGAGCCCTGTAGGCATCAGCAAGGCATCTTCCCAAGACTGAACCCTGCCTCCCAAAGCTAGCTGCAGGACCAGGACTGTAATGCCATAAAACCCCAAAACCAGAAAGCTACTGTTGTTCTACTTTCAGTTTGTGTGACTCAACTGGGCTACGCAGAATTATAAATGCTTATAGTAGACAGTCAGCTGAGATACCATTGCTCAACAATAAATATATTTGGCCATTTGATGGCAGTGTGAAATTGTGCATTGAAACATCTTTGTTACGTTCAGGTTTTGCTCTTACGACCATACACATCTCTTGCACCTCTCCTTCTAGGGCTTTTACTACACATCTCAGACCTCCACTTTTTTTGTATCATGAAAAAAACCCCCACAAACCCAAAGGTAAAAAACTGTCAGGAATAAGCAAAATAGGGATCATTTTATCTGGAAGAAGGTGCTGGAAGTATTGATACATAATGTTTGTAGACATCTTGATGGTTTGGATGACTTGAGGTCCTTAGTGCAATGTTCTCAATCATTCCATCAAATATAAAAACATATCTTGAGTAATTTCTAGTCAGATATGTCCTTATAAAAAAAGCCAACCCCAAATTTTTAAATTTTAACTCAAGGGGAACCCTTTTTCTCTGTGTCCATGACAATACACATGCCAATCTGTGGCAAGAAGCCTTGTAGAAGGATTTGCATTGTACTTCTGTATGGCTCCAAGATGCCCAGCATCCAAGACACAGGTATGGTTACTATCTCTGAACACATCATACTAGATACCTTCTTTGTTATCTTTCACTTTTAAACAGTCTCTTTATTTACAGCTCCAACTACCTGTCAGCACATCATTCAGTTGAGGGAATGATTCAGAACAATTTAGTTGTACGTTTTACTTTTTTTTTTTTCATTTATTTTTGTAGATTTATAACAGGTGAAGGTTTTTTTCAGATTTATTAAATGCACAGAATTACTACATAAATCAGAGGAAGTGGTTCACATACAGTCTGCAACATCTAAGAGAGAAACTATCACATTCATAGCCCGTATTTACTTTGTTCTCTCTCTGCATGAGGTCTCCCAGAATTTTCACAGCATGCAGGTGAATGTGGAAGGCCTTGCAGCAGCAAGGATAATTCTTATCCCAGGCTATTCTTCAATTGTAGTTAACCCAAGCAACTGAAATTATTCTATAAACCTGGTATAGGCTAGAGGGTAGTCACTTTGAGCAACCTCCTCCAACATTCTTAGTTTTCTGTAAATAAAATGACATTGAATCCATTGGTCTTTAGCTACACAAGGTCTGGAATAACAAAAATAAATGTTTCTGACTTTCCGGTTTGGACAATGAATGTGGTGAATAAGGGATTAATGACACAAAGACATATCTAAAGCACATGATTTTGATTTGGTTAATTTAGATCTTAGCTGACTGCCAGACTCCCATCCAGCTGCTCTCTAACTGCCCTCTCCCCAAGTAGAGAAAACAGCATTAAAAAAAAAACTCTGGAGTGAAGATAAAGACAAGATCGCTTACTAGTTACCATCATGGCAAAACATACTCAGCTTAGAGAAAACTAATTTAACTTATTACCAATTAAAATACAGTTTGATAGTGGAACACAAAACCAAGGTATACAACACTTTCTAACACCCCTTTTTCCCCCAGCCCAATTTCACTCCTCCATTCCTAACTCTTCTCCCACCTTGAGCAGTGCAGGGGCATTGAGGTGGGGGGCAGCACACAGGAGTACCTCTCTGCAGCTCCTTTCTCCTCGTGGTTTTCCCCTGCTCCAGCTTGGGTCCTCCCCACAGCTCCTCCAGGATAAACCTGCTGCAGCGGGGGGCTCCTCTCCATGGGCCACAGCTCCTTCGAGGTGTACCACAAGGTCCTCCACCGTGAAGAAACCTCTATTCCAGCACCTTTTTATTTTTTCCTGCCTTACTTAAATAGGTTTCTCCTGATGTCCCGAGGTGCCACGCTGGTGGCTGCAGGGTGCAGCCTTGCCCTGCAGCAAGGCCCCTGGGGCCTCTCCTCACAGGGCCTGCCCTGCAGCCTCCCCACGGCAGACTATTTGCTGCGGACAACTAATGCAGAAAGATTTCAGTAACACAGACACCAAATAAAGTGCAGACTCCCAGGATCAGCCATTGCAATGCGTAGTGCTTTAGCAAAAGCAAGAAAATAAAACCTGCTAGACGAGAGAAGCAAAGGGACAAGCTCAAAGTAGGAAAAGATCCAACCCCCCTTTTATCAGCCTGTTGTTGTCTAGCACCTGTGACCAGGAGCCTTTGAAATAACCCAGACCAGTGTTAGCAGTAATTACACTCATCTGACAATAATTAAAAGACCTTATTAAAGGACAGCAAAGAAAGTTAGGCCAGGAGGATGGTTTAGAGAGGATTTGAGCTATGATTGGTTTTGTGGGAGTGAGGGGCTGAAGTATGGAGGACAAGGGTGGCAGAGGAGACGCTTTCTCCTGTTAAAACAGGCAGGCTGTGAAGGGGTGCTATGACTTGTGCTAAGAGCAGGAGTAGTGGCAGTGGTTTCCTACAGTTAAAGAAAACCAGGGGACCAGAAAAATAGTCTCAAACCTCAGCTGGTGCCCTTCATCTAGGTACAGGCAAAGTAAACAGGTTCTTGAGGTGGTGACGGGTCTGTGCAGAGAAACTCTGGTTCTGCTGCTCTATTCTGCATGTGCTGATGTCTGACCCTCCCCACGCCTTGAGGGTCCAGGGTATTTGAGGCAGGGGAAAGCCATCAGTGATCTCTCCTGTACGCTCTTTTCTCTGCTTCTTCTGCAATGTGATAGGAATAATCCTAGATGTGTAAGGGAAGCTAACTTTTTGTTTTTAAGTTTGAAGTGGGGAAATAGTTCTTCATAGGCTGCTGAAGTACTTTAAGTTTGCTTAGTTATCACAATCTCAGCTTAAAGTGAGTTGCTATTTTCTATGTTCATTTCTTTGGAAAAAAAGCCTCAAAGTTAGTGAATCTTCCGTATTCCCATAGCTGTCAACTTGACTGCAGATGATTCAGAGGCAATGTGAATTAGACTTCATTTTGAGTAGAAATCATCAATTCTACTTAAGTACAAAATGTGGAATCAAAAAGTGAAGTGCTTTATGCCCTCTGTGGATCTTGACTTCATCTAGGTTACCTTACATCTAGCAGATAAATCGCACTGAAGATGAAACTAAATGTGTAATGTTATCTCCATTTAATATTTGTCTAATTATAAGTAAATATATTGCAGCAGAATCTCAGAACAGGAGTATTTCAGACACATGCTCTTATCTCCTTGATGGATGCACAATGAGCTGAGTTAGTAGTCACAGCCAGATACAACTATCTGCTTTGTTTTTTGAATATTTCTAGAGGAAGTTGAGAAACTTGTTGTATAGTGCTCACTGCTATTTTTAACTTGCAAAGTGGTTAATCTCATTTCAATTTAAATACTCAGGGTTTTTCTAGGGGAGAAAAGAGACTTGAAAGCTCATGGTTTAGCTGTTGGTGGTTGCATAGAGTACCATGCTGCTAACTTGTTAGTGAGGAGAAGATGGCTTTCTAACTCCATGTTCTTAAAGGCTTATGTTTATTTACTTAAGCAACAACTTAGTTCACTAACATGGAATGTTGGTAGGGAGAATCTAATAATCAGTTCTCTCATTTTGGGTTTTTGCTGAAATAAACTTGTGAAATGTTTGTGTTTCTAAATATTTGGATATTTCCAGGATTATAGAATTGTTTAGATTGGAAAAGACCTTTGAGATCCTTGAGTCCAACCAGTACTGTACACATGTACACATTACATGGCCTATAAAATCCCACTGAAATGATCTTTCTACTCGATAGGCTGCCTTCAGTTCTAGAGTTTCCATTTTCTTTGGGCATCAAATATACCCTGAGAGCACAGTGACCTCAAGCAGTTGTGGTGAACATCAGAAGACATTGCAATCATATTAGCAGCCCCTAAATTATTCAGAGCACTTTCTGATAAAACAGTGCTGCAGGACAATGAAAGTGAAGAACAATTCCCAGCAGATTAGATTTTTTTCCTCTTGCTGTCTGTAATTATTTCTATCAGATAAGTTATTTGCTATGCAAGCTTACCTTCAAATCCATGTTTGTTAAAAAGAGAAAGGGGAAGAAATCCTTTGTAGGGCCTGCACATGATTAAATGGCTTTAACAAAGCATAACGAATAATAATGGCAAAGACCTGTCAATAGGAATTTTAAGCATTTTGGCTTGTGAATTAGAAAAGCAAATGATATCAAAATGATTACCTGTAACAAATAATTGGGCATTTGCTAATGCTGTCTATAGGTGAATATTACAGATGAACTGTTACCAGTACCTGTATTTCTGTAAATAACACTTCTGCAATTTTCATGTACTTACAGGAAAAGAATGTGCAGCATGGAACTTTTGCTTTTATTAACATATTCTGCAGGTTCCTGAGGAAGGAACTGCTGTATGGATTCTGCTCATGGACAGCCCAAGAAAATTATTGGGTTTTTTTATTTTTCTTTTTTAGACCTTAGTTTGAAATGTCTAGATGAGTCTCTAGTATCCAGAGAAAAGTATTCATGAGTTCCAGCACTGCTACAGAAAGGATGATTCAAGGAGGGACGTTTGGGTTTCTTTGGGTGATGGGTGGTGATTATTGTCACATTTGGCCCTCAAAACAGTATTCGCATAAAATCATATTGAATGAAATAGTTGTTTGGTTTGGGTTTTTTTACTATTGTGTGCTATCAGTTTTCTGTAAACCAGATTTAACTTAAAGAATGCATTAAAGTATTCACTTATTTAAACTATTACATTGTAAACACTGTTCTCTGGGAGATGTCTTTTTGCATGAAAACTTTGTTTAATTCCAAAAATTAGGCAATCTTTAACATCTGTTACTTTTGTGTATTGTGTTTGAAACTGGTAGTGCTGAATTTGTTACATTTCTACTATCAGGTACTCATTGTAGGAGACAGGAATGTGGTGGGCTATTATCATTGAAGAAAAAAACAGAAACCTTATGGCTGTCCACTGAGGAACAGCTGATCAAAAGGAAGCTTAAGTGAGCAGAATATGTTGGATACTATATTTCCTCACTGGAAAAATGTGTACCAAAGTACTTAAGATCTCTCTGTCAGCCCAGTGTTCTGCTATCAGCGGTGTAAACAATTTCGACAGGATGAGGGCTGGGAAAAGTGGAGAGAGAGCAGAAAAGAAGAAAAGGAGGGGAAAAAATGTGTGTATTGAGGGGATATTGTAGTGGATCTTTTAAAAAAAGTTTTGGGGTTTATTTTTTAATAATTATGAAAAAGATTATGCGGTCCTTTTGAATCCATATATTCAGCCCTGTATGGATATTTTTCTATTGCTAACAAAGGACAATAAAGCAACTGAGCATGTGTCAGAATTCCGCTCTGTATTTTAAAAAACTTGAAACAGATTCCTTGAATTCAAGTAGTAATCCTATACTGATCTAGTTTATTTTCTGGTAAGGAAAATCAGTGCTACATCAGAATATACATCAGTTGTTGCAGAAACCAAGTCAATCAGACAGTCAAGGTGGATCAGCCTAGACCTCCATCTAAGTGAACTCCCCAAGGCATTCTTAAAACACAAACTTGATAGCCTGGTTTCATTTGCAAATGCACTAGAGCTGCTCTCTTTGTATTTAGAGGACGCTTGGTTGCTGGAGGAGGGTGTCCTGCTGTGACTACCTCATGTCTTGCCTCACCCTGGAGCCTTTGGCACCACCTCACTCTCCTTAGTTGCTCCCCACAGAAGTAAACATCTGGACTTCCAGTCATTCCATTTTGAAGGATTAAAGCACCCTGAAAACAAGACAAGCGGGAACGTCCTTCATACAGACTGATTAATACTTGTACAGACTTCTTAGGAGCTAAGTACTATTTTATTAAATTCTCACTCTACTAATATCAGAAGATTTTCTAAGTTAAGCACTGGTCTACACAGGTTGAGTTTCCACAGCATGCCTCTTTTTTTTTTTTTTCTTTTCTTTAAAACTCATTTAGTTTCTTAGGCTTGTTTTAATGGAAAAACTTTTTAAGATAAAGGAGGTAAAAAAAAGACTAAGAACCTTGAAATATAGCTTTAAAAACCAGTTTAACCCTATATTCTACCCCTGGTATTCAGATCCATCGGTGTATAATGAGGCACCACTATGATATGTATCATGCAGTGCTATGAGACAGGCATAATGAAAGTAGTGCTCAAGTAAACTGCTAATTTTAATTTCCTCGTTTCAACATCTTTGTTCTAAGTTAAAGATAAATGCCTTCTAAAATCTGGCTACTAAATTCTGGTTTCCATTCCTAATTCTAAGATATATAAAATATAGCTGGATCTGAAATCTGCAATCTGAAGATGAGTCCTGATGAACATCTTTTGGTACTAAGTGAAATCTAGTTTCTGGTGTGTTGATGGCATATCACTGACTGAATCATGGAGTGACAATGTATCTTTTCTTATGACAGCACTGACAGCTTCATGTGACTGAGCTAATTTAAAGGGATGTTGATTTAATTCATTGAAATAAGAGTCTGATAACAGTCTGCAGTCTCTGTGTAGAAAATAACATGCATTCCTGCTGCTGTTCACAAAAGTTGACAACAACGTGTTGAAACACAAGCTTGACAAATCATTTAAGCATTTACTTTAGCCTGCCCCACTGCAGCAAAACACTTAAGCACATGCCTAAAGGTATAGGCATGCTCAAGTGCTTTTCTGATTAATGATGGACTGGAGCCCAAGTGTCTCATTTCAAGACTAACTTTGTGTCTTACTGCTAGATTGGAAGAATTACTCATTCCAGTACTATCCAGGGAGATTAACATCACATTTCACTTCCCTTTGTCCGTGAATGCTGCTTATAGACATTGGATGAACCGAGCCCATGGGCTGGAGGAGCTCTG
Source organism: Neomorphus geoffroyi (assembly GCA_033558235.1). Taxonomy (NCBI): domain Eukaryota; kingdom Metazoa; phylum Chordata; class Aves; order Cuculiformes; family Neomorphidae; genus Neomorphus; species Neomorphus geoffroyi. The sequence continues at coordinate 32,441,372 of JAUMJM010000027.1, forward strand.
AAATATTGACCTGCAATCAGACTTGCCACCAAGTGATGATCTGAATTCCTCAGGTGGCAACCAGAATGAACTCTGACCCCTCCGAAAATGAAGGTTTATAAACTGTTACTTCATCATCTGGATGAATGAATCCTAAAAATCAGTTTTCAGGAAATGAAAGGGAGGACATGGTTAAAGTGCTTTAACATCCTGTCAAAATGTCACTTATGTGCAGGAATGGTGTGTGTTCATTTAAAAAACAGAGATAAATGCAGAAAAAATCATGGCAATCAGTTCTGAGCCGGGAAAAAGACACAACAAGGAAAGAAAACAAAGGATAAGAGCATTGCTCTTATTCTGAATCCCCATTTCAATCTCCAGATGGAGAAAACAAGGTCAAGTTCTGAGTTCAAAGAAAAATGCAGCCCCTATTGCCAAGGCACCGGAGACAATGTCAGACTTAATTGTCAGATTACTGTCTAATCAATGATTTCTCTGATTAGTGACCCACTGACTATACAACCAAATCAATGTATTTATTCCAAGTGTTAATCCTGATGCTCTAAAAGAGTAAAAATCAGGAAAAAGTTACAACATGAAGTAACTCAAATCCCCTGCATACCAATTGAATCTGTCATCTGGCTTGCTTATTTACAGGATTTGAAAGGTTTATTTGACAACAGAAGGGCTAATAAAAGGAATCCAAGTCATGTTTAATTACAGCAGTTTTATTATCTTAATTAATCAGTCCACTGCCATGCACTCTAATATCATAATGTTGTATTTCTGCAGAATGGAGTAAAAAAGATTTCTTTATTTCTCTTTGTATAATTTTTGCCCTGTACCTGCCATGGCACTCTTGTTGAGTTCATGCTCGTAGATATGAGCACAGTGTATTGAGTCCTTACAGAACCACTGTTTAGGTGAAGAACAAAAAGAGGCCTGAAAACTGAATAGAATAACAAAAAGGCAACAGAGCCTGCTCTCTAATTAATTTTAGATGAAAAGGGAAAATTAGAAAAGGCAATAAAGGATTCAAAGCCCAGAGGTATTGGGAGAGGAACTTAGAAAATATTGCGTAATTGTGGAATTGATGATAAAAGTGCTTGATTACAACCAGAGATTATATTTAAAAAATGCAAGTTACGACTTCATCTATGCCAAAAGTAGATAGATACGCTGTATCCTCCTGATAGTTGAGACAAATGTGAAGGGGGAAACTGTATAATACTAATTTCAATTTTAATTTACATTTCAAATGCAAACTGTTTTAATTATGTCTAATTGAAATGACTTATTGCCTTAAGTGGTAAGGAAAAAGGCCTGTGTAGAAATGCAATTTCTTAATCTTTGTCCTGTATGTTGTTCCTGTTCTTCATTTGTTTATTGTATTGAATGCTAAAATGGGAGATAAATCTGTGTCATGCCTTTGCAGATCTAGCTTCGTGAATTGAGCTGAATCATTATATGAGAAAGAGGAAACACTTCGTGTAGTGGAGAACCAACCATATGAAAAGCTGAACCATTTAAAGGTGAACTGACACACTGTTTTTCAAAATAAGCACAGCTTAAATTCCCAACTAGAAGTAGCTATGTAACCTTAAAATATGTACAGTTTAAAAGACATTCTGTAAATACTTTCCTTATTTAAATGGAAAAAACTTTATTTTGGAGCTGATTATTTTGTGGCTGCAAGGAGTATGGTTGCCATCACCTAAGGACTCTTCCTGTATTTTACAACCAACCATCAGCACGGATGTCCTGAAGAAAATACCTCCAGATCTCTCATTGTAGAGAAGTGAACTGGCTACTGATCTCCCCTAATTCCAAGTGTCTTCTCATTTCTGTAGCCAAATGAAACTTTGGAATTTTATTACAGTTTCAATGTAGAAACTGTAGATAGATAGAGCAGGATAATCAGAGTAAGGCAGTCTCTGTCTCAATGGCTAGGGCTGACTGAGACAATGACTATCAGTATGAAGGCACACAAACAGAATCAGTGTTTCCTCTTCTCTTGGAGAAGCTTCAGTGGAACTGTGCAGTTTTAGGGCTTTTGGGGAGCACAGAAATCCTTTTAGAGCACAGTCAGCGTTTGGAAATTGCAGAAAGGACCTCTGGAGGTCTTGTGGACCAACCCTCAGCTCAAAGCTGGGCCTCACAAAATTACTTTAAATTATTACATAAAATAACTTTACTAAACAACTGTATTAGCCCCTGGCTCTCCATCACAGCAGCATCAAGCCTCTGTGTCTCACAGTGCTGGGGTGCAGCTCCAAAAGAGCAGTTCCAGCTCTCTAAGAGCAAGTGGGTCTTTCTCTTTGCACTCCTAATAGCATCATCTCCTCTACTGGCCTAGGTGAAGGTGGCAGCCAGAAACCCTGGGCTCAGGGGGACATTTTTCTGGTCTTCAAAAGTATTTAGATATTTGCCCTGGAAAAACCCTTTGCAGAGTAAAAATGTGGTGTTGAGCACTGAACGTTGTTTTATTTACCTTTTACTCTACGTTTGATTATAAAATAAAAAATATAAATTATTTCTGTAAGAATATCCAAAATTATTTCTGTAAGAATATCCACTGACTTTGTTGTCGATGAATGTGCTGGTTGGAATGCGCTTCACGAGAGCTACCAAAATATATTAAAAAGCATAGAAATAGATGAAGGGTTTGTGTGTTTGTAATCTACTATAATAGGGATAATTCCTTGTTTGAGTGGTTTAAGAAAAGCTAAAGAGGAATTATTTTCTAGTATGATCTGTAAGACTTTTCATAAAGGAATAGACGTAAAAAGCAGTTGTGGGGACTTCTTATGCCATATGTAGCTGACCTGAGGGAAAGCAGCCTGCCAGAAATCTCTCATGAGGACTAACTATCCATATAAATTCCTGTGTTTGAGTTGATGCTTGTAGACATGCAAAGGCTGATGTCAAAGTTCTGAAGGTCAAATTAAGACAAAGTTTTTCTAGGTTTCTTTGAAGAGCAAAGTGTTTTGGACTATCTTTCAGCTCCTGTAACTCAAGTCTCCTTGACAGCCTATTATTTGTTCAGTCATATTGCATTCTCTGGAGTCTTTCTGACAAAGTTATCAAACGCCCCACTGGGACCACAGCCAAAGAAGCATTCACCTTTACACAAAGGGCCAAATCCTGATAAAAAAATGCACAGCTGGAGTAAATGGACTGTTTGGTCAGAAAATAAAGCTAAATGGAGATTTCTGCTGCACCTTCTCACAGCTGGTGTAAATCCAGGCCATAGGAACTACTGAATATAGGGAGGTTTCTCCCCACGCTAACACTCTTGTGCAAATAGCCACAGTAGAGCTTAATCCATTGTACAGAGGTGTCCTTTTATTCTGTCTTTATTGACTCTCTATTGTCTATTCCACTATCCATAAGGAAGGTGCTTTTTCTTTATTTTTATCTTGCAGCTGCAATAGGAGCAGTACTTAACCCTTATTTGTATAGTCAGTCATATTAACAGAAATTGTTTATATGCTTACTATTCTTTATTTTTGATATGTTTAATCCTTTCTATTTTTTTGCAATTACTTGCTCAGCTTTTCATAATTTTCTTTTTTAATGATCTAGGCTCCCATCTTTTGCATATCCAAAGTGATAAGTTTCCAGCTGCCCTTCATTCTGCAATATGTTCAAGCCTGTTAAGGAGTATCAAAACAGATACTGCCAGTCTACATCCTATTACCAATTTCTAAAGACTGCAAAGTAGGTCCTGGAGATGGACATAGTGACTTTTGATATGCAGCCTGTAGCTAAATTTAGAAATTATATACGCATTTCCGTTGCACTGGTAGCTACCATGGGTAGACCAGTACATTAAGTGTACACAAACAAAACATAATTCTTGCTATGACTCCATCTAAGTTTCAACTGAAGAGTTAACTCAAAAGAAAACCAAGCTCTTCTGTTTACCTCCGCATCCCATTTCCTGTAGCACATGTATACTTCTTAATCAATTACAGTCCAGTCATTACATAGCTTCTATAACTGATTTATTTTTGTATGAGCATATATATAAATGCATATATATGTTTGTACATACATGCATATGTACAAACACATTCTCACAGACCAAGAAGCTGCCTAAGATGGTGAATTCCTTAACAGGCAACTGAGCGTGAAGGAGGAGAGAGAAAAAAGGAAATTCATATAAGTGCATAGGAATGTATTTGTTTTACTGATACATTTGGATCTTGTTTTACAAAATCCAGTAATAACATGGAAACATTCCCTATGGTTCACCTGAAAGTGGTAGTTTTGGTCAGTGCAACTTCCTGGCTTTCCACCACTAAGACAGACCTCCAGAACTGTCAGTTTCCTTTTCACATGTTAAGAAATATGATTCACCTTGTAAAAGGCAACCATCTGTCAGCTCTAGGTTCAGGTACATGCTTATCACAACTGCTAGTGATTTTCTCCAAGTAGAGTAGTGCAGAGATAAGGAAGACTGTCTGCATACTGCATATACACCATCACCTGCTGCAACAGACAAACTAGAAACACATGCTCTTTTACCTTGAAGTGAGCATTACATTGGCCATTAGGAAGAGAACATTTTAAATGGAAGGATTACTGTTGATTACTGATTACTTTCTGAACAAGATTATTTAACGAATTTTAATTTCCGATAACTAGTTCATATTTTGTGATTCAGAAGTCATTTTGGAAGCATCTTCTAACCTTATAAAATCTATCTAAATCAAGATATATGATTTTCACTTTTTGTCTTTCCTGACACTGCATCCCTAAAGTACTTTGCTGAATGACATAATACAGTTACAGAAATAAAATCACAGGAGACAGAGATAAACTGAAATTCAGAATAAACAATGGATGTAATGTGTGTTTTTCTTTCTGTGTAACATTCCAAGATGCTGTCCAATATTGTAACTTTGTCAATGGGATTCCTTTGTCCATGCTTGATTTGAAACAGCAGAGATGCAGTTCACCTGAGAATGCAAGTATTCGTTTTGATAGCTTCTGCCTCTTCACACATCAGCTGGGGTTCTCCATCCAGTAAAAAATAATTGAAGTGGGCTGTGGGTGTCATAGCTAAAGTGAAAAAACAGCCCACAGTACTTTCTACAGCCAGAACACAGAACAGGAAAGCCACCCCTTTTCCCTCATATTGCTATAAAACTGCGTGGGTTGCACAATGTACGCTAATATACATTTTTTAGTCAACAGCAAACTTTTCCTCCACCTACAATTTGGTCTTTGTATTTGATACACAAACATTTCCTTGCATGTAAAAAGCACTGGCTCCTTTACAACTACCCATCAGCTCAACTCTGGTAGGATTTTTGTGCAGAGATGAAGTGATGCAGGCAAGACATTCTGTTCCTGCTGCTACCAGAAAATCTCAGCTTGCATCAAACTCAACCATTTCTCAAGGCCTTTGCCTTTTCACAAGTGAAGACTTCCAGACAAGAATTCAGCAGCAAAGAACAAGAAACCACCAAAAGCAGGAATGCCAAAACATTGACTGTTTATCATTCCCTTTTCTAAGTCATCCTTTCTGTGACTCTGTCATCTTCATTTGCTATGTAATACGCTCTACTCTTCTGTCTATAAAACCAGCTGTTTCATGTAGGTCAATTCAGATTTTTTCTTGATTGTATCTCTGACCCTTTAACAATGACACTATTTACAGAAGTCAGAGGAACATCTGCAAATAAAAGTAACCTTTTAAATAAAGTATTTTCAAAGAAAAAAGCACATGCTGTTCCATTTATTGAAGATTTATTTTTAATGTAACTCATTGGTATTTATTTGAATTAGACTGATGTGGCAAAAATCTAGACAAAATGTGAAATATGATAACTATTACATTCCTTATTAATATTTCATATTTTAATGTGTAGCTACAGTCACCAATAAGCAACAAAAAATATAATTCTCTTATTCAACTCTCACAGCTTGTATTATTTTTATGAAAACAAGATTTTCATCATATTTGCTGGTTTTCATCAGTAATGTGATTTCCCTCTCTGTGCCAGGCAGTATGTTAAAAACACGGCATCTCCCGGAGAACTCTGTTGCTATGTTCTAGAATCAAACCACCTTACCTTAATTTCGTAGACAGCAATCACTCAAACTAATACCCAGAAAATCTGGCAAAAGTCTTATCTTTTCATATGTCTGTATCAGTGAGAAATGACTTCTCCACACCAACTCCATGTCTCAGTGTATAACAACATTTGAACTGAAAGATATCAAATTGTATGGGATAAGAAAAACATGCAAAGGCACCTACAGGAAGAATATACTCACAGGCAAAGATTTGCTTAAAGACTAAACTGAAATTCTTTCTCTTGAATGTTGCTGAAATAATATTGTACATTAAAATAAGATACAAAACTATCTTTTTTTGAAAACTTTAAACATATGTCAAACTCCTACCCAAGGGATGTTTGTTAGAAATGTGCTGTGAGCAAACAGAAAACAGTATTAAATACTGCAAACCTAAATCTAACTTTAGAAAATTTGCTAAAATACTTAACTAAAATATCTGCACGTGTTTCATTCACAGGCCATAGCATAGGTGTTCCCATCTCCAAGAGAAGGCTACTCCATCAGAACTGGCAACCAGACAAAAGGTTTGAAATTAGCGAAAGCTGTTATAATACCTGCACCCCTGGGGCTGTACCAGGGCTACCAAGGAGTTGTGATTCTCCACCCTTTCCTCTCTATGTCCAAAGATGACCTAAAGAGTGATTGTGTTACAGTGCCCACTTTTGAAGCTGAACTCATGCATTTCTTTGACTCCGTCTTTGACTCCAATGACATTCATCTGCCTCCAAAGCAAATCTGTGTGGCAAAGTCCAGAAGTTTGTTATCTACTCTGCCTTCCTGTATGTAGTTTAAAATGGTTTCGGCTGACTTATCTGATTGCTCTCTCAGTCTCAGTTTGCGCGATTTAGCAGATGACAGTGAATTATCTACAGCCTTCATGATTTTATAGATCTCTGATGTATGATATTCCAACTCAAAACTGTTTGATTTGTGCAGTTGAAAGTAGAAGTAAAGACAAACAACTTTTTTTTAGGATTTTGAATGACTCAATGAAAAGTAAGAAGGGTCTTTTCTTTTTTACTTTTTTTTCCCCCAAACATCTTCCCTTATAGTATTTTGAAAACCAGAAGAAGTCGAAGCCCCCTGAAATTGTTTGCATTTCAAAGGAAAGGACATCCCGTGAAAAATATTTGTGAACAACAGAAGGAAGGTGTGTACGTGAGTGGCACCCAATCTTTATTGAATACAGAAATAAATATTTCTGTTTGCAAAAACCATAACAAAAATAAATCATATGTAGTTTGGATAGCAGCCAAGGACCCAGCATTGTGAGGGCTATGGGTTATAAGAAGATCTGACACCATTATCACCTTCGTAAATAGGACATAAATCAAGATGTATTAGGATGACAATATTTTCTGCAAAGCAGTACTTTTAATAACCACTCTATAGTACTTTAAGATTATCATATTAGTGCATGGAATACAAACAGAGAAAATAATCACTCTCTGAAGAATAAACAAATGCAAGATTATGCTAGTTCAAGTTCATTTTTCTTCTTTACTAAATATTACTACTCCTGTTAAAGTTGTTTCTGGCAGACGTAAAGTAGCTCACCTGAATAACTACTGCATTTCAAAAAAGCTCTGCATACACCAAACACTCTTGAAAATCTAGGCCTCATTATGAATTTTATGCATTTAGAAATTTAGTAGGGACCAGCTCAGAGAATATAACTTTTATAATGATAGTAATGAAAAGAGTAATGCAGATCGTATCTAAAAGTGGGAAAGTAGTGTGCACGTGCCCATTTCCTAAAGTACCGAAAGTGCAGTATTTGCCAACCATTTTGCTTCAGATGTTAGATATCTCCTAAGGATGGCGTAAAAACCTTGGTAATAGATGATCACTTTAGTGACCGCTGGGAAATGAAAGCCATTTCATGGCAACTGGTGTAGCTGCTGCAATATGCTTTAATCTCTACTGACCTGAAATACAGCTGGTACTTCAGAGCAAACCATAGAGGCTTATGGAGGAGTAAGGATTGAATTTCTTGCTGCTCTGCGTCTTGTATCTTCATTTACCATTGCGAAAACAGGAATAAATCAGCTGCTTTCAGATCTGATTGTACTATATACCCACTTTACAAGATGAAGGATGACACAGGTAGGAAGACAATGGGGAATATGCCCACAGGGATTTAAGTTTGTTTTTTTGAGCACTCATGTTTTTCTCTTTGGACAGAATGATGCTTAGGGAAAACACTTTATGCACAGTGTAAGGGAAACCAATAAATTATTTAAGAATTCTATGTTGGCATGCTGATTCTTGTTTGCAAAAATATGCCATATACTGGGAAACTAAATTATTTAGGTTAGCTATCCTGTTCCCATATACAGACATAATGTACAAAATGGGAAATCTGTGTTTGCTGCCGTTGTCAGTAAAAATCAATAGATGGGATTTTCAGTGATGTGTAGAGGCAATGTGGCAGAAAACTAAACAGTTATGAACACTGAAGTAACAAAGTTTTGCCACGTGTATCGTAGTAGTCGGTAGATAATAGATAAGTAAAATTACTGACACCACAGGATCCTTATCCTGAATTTTTCAAAAGTGTTACATGTGGATCTATACCTTAAGTGTTTATGGGAGAAAAAAAAATCTATATTAGCTACACCATTCTGGGTTTCTATAACAAATTGCAGGATGTTCAGACTCCCAGTTTTGCTTATATGCCGGCTGATAGAAACTGATATTACCATTTCAGCTGCTGCAAATTTAAGTTATTAAATGTCATGCCTGCATTGGTACACAAAACTAAATATGACAGACATATAAGTGTCAAAGACAATTTGTGTAGTCTACTGGTAATCTGTTTTGAGGTATAACAGTGTATTTAACTTGTGGCTGTGAGTCACACTGCGAGCCAGATTGTAAGACATCAGCATTTAAATGTGTTCTGTGTTTCAAGGGGTTGTTGTGGTTCATAATATTTAGTATTCAATAGACTCAGTGTGTTTGTACTCCAAGAGGACTGCTAGTTGCTATGACATGAGACAAATTTTCAAAGTCCTGCTCACAAATACATAAACTCCTATTGACCGTGGTAGTGCTGCCCTCTCTCCTGGGCGAGTTTGTTTTGAGCACCTTCAAGCATGCACAAAGAACCTCTGCATCAGGAATTTAAAAGTATAAAGCTGATATTTGTTGGCACCACACTCAAAGGACAGGTAGGTTCTAATCAACCGGCCGGGCTGAACACCGGTGATGTCACCGTTCCTCAGCGGGTGGAGGAAAGGCTGCTGTCTTCTGTCAATGCCAACAAGCTATTACACCAATCACTTAAGCAATGGACACCTCGACCTGATGGTCCTACAGCTCTTGACTCACTGTCCTTTTTTGCCTTTAGGATTTTATCTCTTTCCATGTCATCTTCTTCTTGAATCCCTGAGCAACCAGTGACCCAATCTCAAACAGCTCTGTCTCCCTTTAATTTTGCCTTTCTTATTTCTCAGTGAGCTTCATTGCCGCTCTTTCACAAGCTGTAGGTTCTCTCAGACATCTTCACCAAACTCCTGGCAGTGTGATAAAGCGTGGTGTGACTGACCAAGCAGGAGGCTGTGCCCTGGAAGCCGGGGAAGGCTTACAGCAGGCGCCAGCAGGGAGCAAAATGAGACACAAAGCCTGATGCTGGTTACACTGCTTTGTGGGGTGCTGTTGCTGATATGAAAAGTACAGAGGACTGGGGGATTGCAGCATCTGGTCCAGCCTGGGTAAGGGAATGGTGTAACCAAGGTTGAACATTTGACAAGTCGTCCTCTCCATAGTCTCAGGGCCACAGCATCCAATAGGGGATGGCAGGGAGGTCAGAGACGTTGCCGCTTACCTAGGTGGTTTCAAAAGGAAACAAAGAGCTGCTACAGTTCAGGTGGCTGTTGTGAGGTGTTTAGACACCGCAAAGAGCTCCAAAAGGTCAGCTTTGCAGATTAGTGGCACTGCAGAGACAGGCCTTGCTTTTCTCCATGTCCGGGTGGGTGGTTAATACAGCAATTCCTAGACTTTAGTATTTCCAAGCTTCCAAGCTAATGGCAGAGTTGGTTGACATTAATGCATTCACATTGAACAAGGAGAGGTGAACACTTTTAACTAGCAAAGGTGTTTTCATTCTTAGATTAATAGATGACATTTTGGGTGGTTTTAAGGGAGGAATAGTAGGAGAACTAGCAAAATCTTTCAAACCGGTAGAGCTGTGTATTGATGATATTCCATCATGTTTTTCTGGAAGCTATATTTTGGTATGAATAATTTAAAGGCTTTTAAATAAACATATATATTGCTAAATATTTTAAAGAATTAAAACATAATATATGGTTAGAATTAAAGATAAGCATACTTAATTTACCTAATAAATGAAACAATATGACTCAGCCTAACAATCCCTGATTCCTATATTTATTTCTTCTTCAGAAAGTCTTCTCTTCAATCTGATTGTAAAGATATTAGAGTTTTTCTCCCTACAAATGAAGATAATGTAGACATTTGAGAAGGCTGGTACAGCTTTCCTCCCCACAGCCAGTATTTCCATTCTGTGGGGGTTTCTGAACAGAATGGGGAGTGAACTTCAAGTGAAGATTCCAATGTAAATAATGTTAAACTATTGTTATTCTCAAATCATTAAGGAAACATTTAAAATGTAGTTTGCTTAAATGAACTAGATGGTTGCACTGTTTGAACGGTATTCACCTCTTTGTCATGCTCAGTAGCTAAAGTATCCACGGGGTAATCACTCCTGAATCATTTGCTTCAAGATAACAAATATTCCACTTTGCAGTGTAAAAAGGAAATTAAATAAAACCCGAAATAGGTGATTTTGAGGTCACAACTGTCAAACTGAAAAATGTCTAGCATATTTGCTGGGTAGCAGGAATGATGGAAAGAGGGTACAGATCTCTTGCCAAACATAAAAGATAATGAATAGTGAAACATAGTGACGATTGTCACTCAAGTAGTTTTCAATAATGAGATTCAGTCTGTGTGTTCCTAGCAACAGATGCTCTCAAAGCCCCCGTTAGGAATGACCTTTAAGCGCAGTATTTGTTGCAAAAAACTATAATATTAACTGTCTCTTCACAGATTCAGATATCCCACATAGTGCTTGCATTCAGCAGAATGCTCTGAGAGTCCAGGTTTTATTTCTTCAAATAAAAGGGGCCCCACTGGCTACCCCTTTGCCTTTTCTCCTCTCCCCACCACAATCCCCTCCACCTCACAGTATCACAGTATCACAGTATCACAGTATCATAAGGTTGGAAAAGACCTTTGAGATCATCGAGTCCAACCTATGACCTAACACCTACACCTACTCCTACTTGTCATCTACACCATGGCACTAAGTGCCTCATCTAATCTTTCCTTAAACACCTCCAGGGACGGTGACTCCACCACCTCCCCAGGCAGCACATTCCAACGGCCAATCACCTTCTCAGTAAAGAACTTCTTCCTAATGTCAAGCCTCCCTCCCATAGGGATTGTAAAAAACAAATGATGAAATAGATGATGAAATAGGCAAAAGTGCTGCCAAGGTGGTTGTGCTGTCTGCTTTCAGTTCCTTGGATTTGGTGCCTGCTCTGTTCAGAAATATCAAGTTAGGTCTGCAGCCTGTCCTCCCCCTGCACTCAGGTCCCGGACCAAGACTCTTTGGGGATACACAGGACTGAGTCACCTGCAGGAGTCCCACCACTGTCACCCACTGGAGTTGCACTGCCCCAGTCACCCACGGGACTCCCATCACCCACCAGTGAGGGGCACATTTGTGCTGCACTTCTTCTGACAACCCCTTAACTCCTAAAAAGGTCTGGCTCCAGTACCTAGCACCTCCCTTTCGCAAGCACCAGCAGCCTCCCCAGTATGAAACCAGTATGTGTTGTTTCATAGAGAAAAGACTGGAGGAGAAGAAGGAAGAGGAGGAAAGGCCCAATTTAAGTTTTCCTCCTGGATTTCAGTCCCCTGAGTGAGTGGGAAGCAATGAGTGACAGTGCTTTCTCCCTGTTGATATTTTATTTAAATGGATACTGAAATCCCTGATCCTGTTCTGTTGTTTCCTCACCTTAAAAAATTAAATAAATTAAGTAAATTTACTTAAATAAGTACACTTCAATTTAAAGTAACATCTTTTTATCTTATAAAGTTCCAGATATTTCATAAAAAACTCAATTTCCAGACTCATTCACATGAGCATTCTGCTGATCTTTTACTTTCTTCATACTAAGGATCTAGGTTGAGAGTGGTTTTGAACAAAGCTACACTATTTATGCTCATTTCAACTATATAATTTCCTTTCCTTTTTTCCTCTAAGAAAAGTTCACCATAAAATCGATTCAAATTTCATAATTGTTTTCACCTCCTTTCCAATACTTCTCCTTCCTTCATGTGAGCTGAAAAGTATCATGAACTTCCATGGATTTGTCTAGAATTAATTGCGTAGCTTATATCAAAGACAGTTTCTGCACTTGATAAAATCCTCTAGCTAGGAGTACTACCATTTTTTAACTGCATTTGTTTATCCAGAGGAGTTACTGTCGTGTATACAATGACACTTGTTGCCAGAGGTAGTATTCCATAAATTACACAACTGGACAGAAAAAACTGTATTGGATATGAAAATGAAAATAGTAATACTATCAGTGAAACAATGAAGAGATAGGTAGATAAATGTATGAAAAAGATTCTCCAACAATCCTCTTTAATCTCTCCACCTGTTTTTGTCTGGGTGGTGGCCAAATGCAAAATTGAAACAAGCTTTATGATTTATTATTTTGTATAATAATACAGGAATGTTTATTAATATTTGCAAATAGTGTAATATATTATTGATTTTTTTCTCAACCTTGTTTAGGTACCTGCATATGGAGACTGAAAATGTAAGAAATCTTCATAATATTTATTACTTCAACAACTACAACTGCAACAATCTTTTGGCATACGTAGTCTACTGAATTAATTCTTCTGTTTGGTTGTTAATTGGAATTTATGTTCCTGTTGTGAAACCTCATGTATTCTCACTTTAGTAGCAGCAACTGAGATTAATACTACAGAAACTCAGATACTCTGTGCAAAGGTCCATGCTTGACAAATTAATCAAGAAAAGAGTTTTCTATTATTAGTGTTCTGTATTTTGAACAAGCATTAGCTAAATGCACTTTTTATTTACGTATCTGAAATGAAGTGTCAAAGAATAAAGTAATGAATTTTATTTCAGTTGCTAAAATTATCAAAAAAGTGGGAAATAATTGAAAAAGAATGTGTATCAGACTCCCTGGAAATTGTAATTTAAAAAATAACGCAGATAGCCAGGGCATCTCAAAGCTAACAGCACTGGGGAAAAAATTGGAAAAAAAAAAGAAATAACAGAACGAACATCTTCACAAAGGTGGTCCATGACATGGGATCACAAGTGTGATGTCAGAGGGTAAATGCTGTGCCCAGCAAGAACCAGGTAGGACAGATTGCGCCAGTGATTGTGTAACGTGTTTGCACCCTCAGGACAAACCAGGCCATCGGCAACCTCTGGTACCTGCAGGGACACCAAAGCCTGCCAATAGAAAATGGCAAATGGAAGAAAAGACTTTTTCTTTTTTTTTCTTTTTTCAAACTGATTTTAGCTCTGAAGCTCTGAGCTGATGGAAGAGCCTTTCATTGCACCAGGAGGGACCTCCTGGATTTATGATCTTGAATTTCCACTTTCCACGTCAGTAATTAGCTTATTGCTTTCCCTTAACTTTCATGTGTTAATAAATTGAAGCCAGTTCTGCAGCTATAGGAACAACATAAGAAATAGAAAATATATTTAACAGAAAGAATCAAGGTGCTTTAGTGACAAAGACTGCTACAGAATTATGGTCTTGGCAGTGACGGTAACTAACCATAATGTGATTTAACACAGACAGCATTAGATTTTCCTTCAATGTTCATTTAAACAAATGTTTTTCATAAAAGTATTCACCTGAAAGAAGGAAAACATAATTTGGGAAAGTTCTACATCCTGTGCGACAGAGGATCATCACAATTGCCTTACATTATCTGCTCTTTATACATTATGAATCACCATGATGTTTGAATACTGTATTTCCCTCTTGGCTTGGGAATTGACAGGATGTGCACATTTGCCCTTCGGTTTGTTATTTCATACTTCTGTCTATCATTTGCATGTACATTTTCATTTTATTTGCTCCCGTCAGTGCTTTACACGGGAAACAAGTCTATTCGAAGGAATGCAAAATGGTGGCCTGGCCAATTCTAAAGTGAACTGTGTCGTGATACCAGTTAAATAATGCATGAATGGATCCGTGCTAACCATAACTCACTGCTAGCGCTATTTATTCCTTTATCATGTGTCAGTTCCCTTTCCTGTCAGGATATCAAATGGCTACAAAGTGCAGTGTGTTGTTTTCCTTATCTTTGAGCGAAATGTTCCGTTATATCACCTTTTAGGCTTTTAAGATTGCATAATGAAGCACACATAAAATCTAAAGTGATCTTGAGTAGTGTATCCATGATGCAGTCTGTTAAAAAGCAATACAACACCAGGATTGAGTGTTATGCCACTGCTATATCAGGTTGGTAGAAAGGAGCATGACTTAAATAATTCAGTCGTTAGAACAGCAGATATTTGCTGTTGGTTTATGATAGGATTTCAGGGAGATTTGTATATATCCACGTAGAGACATCTAGAGTTCAAGGAACTTAATTGGGCTGAGATAACTGTCTTTGCAACTCTGGGATTCATGACTAAAACCTGTTTTCTGGCTTACGCCACCATGTGTGCTTGTTTTAAATCCTTCGGGCTTAACCTTTGAATTTTTACAGCATGAGCAGGTTAATCTCTTTCTCTTATAATATTCTTCCTTAAATGGGAAATGCCACATTGAACATGTAGCATAATTTTAATCTCATTGTTCTTTTTGGATTTCAGCATCAGAAATTAAACTCTACATTTATGAATCAGAGTGGCTCATGTGGTATTAGCATAGCTGTGAAAGAACCTACTTTTCTTCTTTTATGGAATAAGGGGAGTAAGAAATGAATTCGCTGTCTAAGATGCCTCCCAGAAACATGTATTTGAGTTGCCAGCTTTATATCCTATTTTTTATATTTTATATTTCAACTAACAATGACATATCAATTATATCATTGTTTTTAAAATACACAATCTAATAATAAGTGTTCCTCCACAATATGCCACCAAACAGATGCTTGAAAGAACAGCAGCGATTCAAATAAAAACAAAATAGAAAACTTAAAAGGTCACATCTTTTCCTGATATTTTAGGTGTCAAAATTCACTGAGCATAAATATTAAAACTTGAATGTGTCAGCTGTTAGAAAAACTCCCAGAACCTGCAAAAGTATCTGAGCCACTTAACCATTTCCGTCACTGCAATGAACTACAGTATGCATAAAAAAGTGTACTCAAAATTATTATTACATTTGAATTTAATTTAATCGAGGGTATACAGATTCATTTGGACCAGAACCTAGTAATTTTAAAATTAATCTCATTGAGAAGCTGCTTTTAAAAGATATTGTTCTTTACAGATCCTAAAGAGCAGTACCACACAGGTACCTTGCAGCCACCGCAGCTGACATGGGGCTCTGCTGACAGTTTGAGCGTCTGAGGCACCACTGTAACTGCCTATGAAACATCCACGTCTTCTGCTCTGCCCCTCCAAATCCACAAAATATGCTTTTACCTTATGGTCTGTCCCAAACCAACACGCATCCTTTCTCTTCTTGCTCTGCAGACCTCTCAGCAGGATTAATTAGCTGAGGTGCAGCAGCAGAGTGGAGCCAAGGGCAGTGTATCTTATTGCCTTGTGCCGGCGCACCCCGTTGGATATTGGCTTTACGACTCACTTAATAAAATATTTAAACATCTCTTTTTTTTTTATGCCCATAGGGAGCATGATTTTAATCACAGGCATAAAATGTTACTTTACCAGAACCAAATAGAGAGAGATGATTGGGTCCCGTGCATACTGCCTTTCCCAGATGTGCCAGGACCAGCTGGTGGGCAGTGCTGGTGCCGACACGCAGGCAGCAGGGGTTTGTCCTGCAGTGGATTGGTACCAATGCCTGAGACTAAGCAATTGCAGATAGCCTTCAAGGTGTTAACAACCAGAAGAGCTGCCACCCCAACCAAAACCAGCGCTGTTCGGGACATAGCATTGCACTGGGGGTTTGACTCTTTTTTTTCACATACACAAAAATACTCTATTTACTTCCCCTCATTAATCTTAACATTGTCAAAAGTCATCTTATGTCACGGGTCAATTGGTCTTCATTTGATTTTGTAGATTTTTATTTCTTGTTTGGAAGTATAGCCCACCTGTGTCAAGGTAGCGGAGACTTGCAGAATCCTGATAAATTGAATCTTAGAAAATACAAAACGTAGGGTCAGGCTGTAATATTTCCTAGATTTGCACTTGAAAAAAACAGAGAGTCACAGATTTCTGAAGAGGAGGCAAGTCTAAATGACAGCAGTCAGAATACCACAAGACACCAAGCTCATTTCCAGCTTTCTTCCTGTTACAAAAGGCTATATAGCTACAGGATCAAAAAGCAAACCAAGGGATCAGAAGCAGAAGCAACTCAATCTCCCTGCTGCATAGGCTGGGCGGGTACTGTGAGTTTGCTGTAGCCCCCAGACGTTGGCTGTGCCTAAAGCAGGCTCTGCTTTAGGAACAAAATTTTAGCTTTAATGTACATAGGTATAATCACAGACCTTTTCCATGAACACGATTTGAGCTAATCCATTATCCTTGCCCAAATTGGCCTAGCTGTTTATAAGATGTTAAATGCACTACAAAGCCTAACGTGTTTGTTATGCTCCATAATCAGAGCACCTGTTTAAAAGCCCACTGCAGCTGTACTTCCAGATTACAGGCCATTAGGCAAGTTATGCAGTACCTTATTTTATAACCTAATCTCTCTTCCTCTTTCACGTTTGAATTTTAGTACCATAAAAATGAGATTCCCCTTCCGTACACCTTTCTCAGGTCCTTTAGTGATTGAGATGAGGAGAGTAATATTAATATTTATACAATGCTCAGATCTAACTTTCAGTTGCTATGGTAAAATACTGTTATAAAACATTTCATTAACTTTTAATCCTGTTTAACAACATTATTCCCTCTTGGAACTATACTGAAACTTTGGATACTCATGAGACACAATTGTGATGAAAGATTCTAAAATACTTGGGTGTTTTTCTTGAATTATTGGAAAACAGAACAGAAAAAAGACCTTGAATTGGATAGAGTTTCCAAACTGTAAAGTTTATGGTGCCATTCTAGCAGACATCAAGCCATGGATTAGCTAGGTGAAGGACCATGGCATGGGTGGCAGCAGGAGGGCAGGGCGAGAATCCTGGTACCTCTGAAAGGCCTTGCTGGGCCACTGCTCAGGGGCCAGACTCTCACCCAGCTGTTGATTCTTCTTACGAACTTTAAAAGATAGTATTTCCCAGGTAGAGTTACTATAACTTCCATTTACTGAGAATCAGTATTTTCCTTACACCTAAACAAAAGTCTGTATTGAATCGACTATTATAGGATAGTTAAAATAATTCAGGGCTGCTAGAAGTAATTTAAACTAATTACCTCCAACTCAATATGGTCAATGAGAGAAAAGAAAAGAGACACTGTCCTAACGGACATGGGATAAGATTGTGATGCACGTGGCGACATGATACTGAAATAGCTTCTCCCAGCTTGGATGCTGCTTGTTAAAAGATTTATATAAATTACAGCTTTTTCTTTTGTTACCAGAGTTGCGATTCATTTTTGCAACGGATGCAAGTCATCTTAACACACAGGCTGGAGTACCTTTTTGTGAAGAAAAACACTACAAGCACAGAACAACATCATAACCCAAGTTATAAATAACTCCATAATAAACGCTGTAAAGTACAAGACTAGTCAGGACTGTTTGTGCAATCGCTCTCAGGCAGAAGGTTCAGTATGAGGCAGGTTGGGTATCTTTGTTTTTCTCCAGGTGAAAGACCAGTGCGCAGCTGATGTTCTTTCTTTCAATAGCTCTCTAGGCAAATGCGTACAGTTTCAGAGAGCAGCCAACTCTGTAAGGCACCAAAAAGCAACAGACACCCTTAAGACAGTGACTTTTAAAAAAGTATATCTCTATGCTTTCATTCTCCCTGAAAGTCCGCAGAACCATCTAAATGTAGTGTTTCTAGTGCCCATTGGTGATGCTTCAGTTAGGAGTTACACAGGATTTCCCCACAATGAAGCACCACAGCAATCTCCAAATCAGCAGAAGGCATTTATTCACTTTGCTTCTTTGCGAAATTTGTGATCTGGGCCAAAGTTCATTAATAATTACATAATCACTAATAGTTTTGGTTTCTTTTATAGTGTTTTTATTTCTATTTTTAAATGAAAAATAAAATCAAACTAGATTCACTGTTTTGTTTGATTTAAACACCAAGAGGTGTTATCTGGAGGCCTTTCTCATGTCTAATTATTCCTGCACATCCAGTACAGTGTTGATCTTTGAGGTCAGAATTCCAAAGCAGAAAATATGGTATTTCTTTCTTCAGAGATCACATTTTAGGTTACAGATGATATGCATTTGAATCCACAAAGGTCAGTCCCTCTCTTGTATATGCCAGGATGACAACAGAATAGACTTCTCTGTTTTAATTCAGTGATAATCTTCATGAACAGAAATGTCTATTGATCTGTTGATACATGCCTATCAAAAAAAATTCAGTACTTGATGCTGGAAGTGGTTACATTATGCTTTTTGTATTGCTGATGGAGTTTTTATTTTGATTTTCATTGGCAATAGTTGTTATGAAAGTCATCAAACTTGGCTAGTAATCTTTACTTTCACTTATTGGATATCTCCTACTTTGCGTGATTTATCATATGTGTTATAATCAGTGAAGAGGCAGCCTTTTTAAAACAAGGTCTAGAGCAATCTTTCCTAAGAAAACTAAGGGGAAAATATAGTTTTAATTCATTTTTACTGTGTTTTCAGGAAGATATATGTAAAGAAAACCTTTAATTGTCTCTATTGCTTATTTTCAATATTTGCAGCAGTCTTTCTGGGTGTTATGCAAAATTATATTGAATGGCATATTCTACAAATAATCCAATTCCAACTCATTATCTTTACGTTATGTCAGAATTTAGATGTATTATGCCCTGCTTGGCAACTACTTCAATACTATGTAAATAGAAACAACAACAAAACCCAAACTCAATCACTGTATTTTTTTTAGACACCAGAAAGATAATTAAGTGATAATAAAAGATAGTCATAATGTAAATGCACACCACAACTACAATAATCATTAAAAGAATTATTTCTCTGTGTAAGAGTGAAAATATCATCATTAATTTATTGCTGTTGTATGTAAGCTACAGAAAGACTTGGAGATCATGAGGAAAATAGGGTTTCCATAGCCCATTTGATGATTTTGGTGGTTTTGTGCTACCTTTCTTAGGTCAAGGGGGGACAGGAAGGATGGAAGGAACAAAGGAGAACTGGCATGGCACGGAAAGGGTTCAGGTGTTGTAGGACTTTACTTTTACTGTTATTTTATGAGTCTTACTAGCATGTATTACTGATTGCAGTATACCTAAATTGACCTTAAATTCCCCCTTAGAAAGAAAACTATTCTTTCCTCTTATATCATTGTCACACATTGAATTTCACCACAGTTTACCTATTCAGACAAGAAGTGTCTGAAAAATGAATATTTCCTAGAAGACATCTAGCTGGTATCTTTTAGCTGGATATACCCCCCAAACATGAAACACAGTGCACTAGCTGCCTTGCAGCATTCTTGCCAACTTTTGCATGCATTTCTGAAGTATCAAACTTTGCTGCTTCTTAATTTTCAAATAACTTAGTAATTAAAAGTGAATAAAGGTCATGCCAGAATAAGACAGCCACCCTAAAGGTGTGATTGGGTCATTATTATGCAAACGGTGCCCCTACACCTAACCCCCACCGTGCCATCCAGCAGAAGGGGAGGACATTAACTACAGCAACTGGGTCATGATTTACAGCCCATGGGGCAGGTGAGTGCCCTGTATGTGCTCAATGTTTGAGTTGGGGTCATTGTATTTAACAGGTCTGATCTACAGAGGGTCCCGATTAAAGCATTACGTTTTTGTTGTACTTTGTTGCACCATTACTCTATGGAGGATCCATAAAGACCCTGCCTGTCCCCACAGGGCTGGGAGGTGTGCTAGGAAAAAGGGAGTGGTTTGCCCCAGGAGCCGCTGAGGAGGTGCTTGCTCTGGTCCTGTTGTCAGGAACATCTTAATCTTTTTTATTTTCTTACTACTGCAATAACAGCATAAGTGGTTTGGTAGGTCACACATGGGTCTAGCTTTGCTGAAAAGGTTCAAACAAAATCCAGGGAGGATGTCCAGTATTTTAAAGGTTTCGTGAGTTTGTAACTCTTACCAGTACTTTAAATAAAGCTTACTGATATACGTCTAATCCCATGTTTAATTTCTTATACACCATTAAACTAGCAATTATTAAAGCTCAGTTTGTCTCCATCACTCTTTTCATAACATTTGCATTGCTCACTGAATAGTTATCTTTGTACTCTTCCACTCAGCTCTCTGAACCTGTGTTAGGCATGATGCATGCATAAGCTATTGTATTTTATATAAAATGGTAGTAAGATATAGTTCTAGTTTTCAGAAAGGTTCCCAGTATACACAGAACACACAATATAGCCTGGATCCAGTTCCAGGGTCACAGCATCCCTCACACAGCCGAAGCTATTAGGTCTTCTCAATGGTGACTGGCGAGCCCTTCCTTACTGGGGAGCTCAGCTTGGCATTTTGTTTTGTGGCCATCATTAAAATTCCTGTGTTGAGTCAAGTCACAAGAAATGTAAGTAGGAAAGTGAAATCTTGACAAGCTTAATGGTCATGTGAAGCTACCGTGATTTATTAGTTTGTCCCCTGAAATAAAATTTTTAAGTTGATTGTACTATTCAATAACAAGTGACATAATCCGTCTCAAATCTACTCAAGTGGCAGTCAGAGCAGGACCTTCTGAAGACCCTGTATACGTGCTGTCTCCTGAGTGCTGGTGGAAAAGAGCTTTGAACCAATGTTTTCTGGTCTCAGGAAGAAATACAAGGCAACACCTGTCTACATGAGACAAGCTAGACACAGTGCATGGCTTTCTGGTGAGTGACCTCTATGTAATGATGTAGTTAGGCTCAGTAAATACTAAATAGCTTTGATACGAAGGAAAAGGAGGGAGTTTGCCAGGAAAGAAAGAAAGAAAGCAAGCAAATACAAATTTTTGAAAACTGTCAATCTGTCTTATTCCAGAGTTATTTGCAAATGAATCTTAATTTAGTGTCACTTTTATTTGAATGATTTTATTTTAGCCTACCAAAAGTGTGCAAGGATTATCACATATTGTGTTCATGATTTGTGGTTTGGCATTTGCTTTGGGAACATATCTAAGTGA
Source organism: Neomorphus geoffroyi (assembly GCA_033558235.1). Taxonomy (NCBI): domain Eukaryota; kingdom Metazoa; phylum Chordata; class Aves; order Cuculiformes; family Neomorphidae; genus Neomorphus; species Neomorphus geoffroyi. The sequence goes on from JAUMJM010000027.1 coordinate 32,462,911, forward strand.
TATTTTTTTCTTTGATTGGATGAGTCCCTAATTAGAAGTTTTCAGGAACTACTTGTGAACACTTAATGGGTGTTGCATATTCATCAGAGTATTTGCCACTATATATTTGCATGAGTATTCCTTAAGTTATCTTAATCTACAAATAGTTCAGAAATAACTGATTGCTTGAGTTGTTGCTTAAAGATAATATTAATCAAATGGGATATAGATTCACTAATTCACCAGGTATTCATATACCTTTGTCAAAACAGATTAAGAAAGGTACTATAGAGGCCACTTACACGAGTATTTCATGTTTAAGTCCCAGTCGATGTGTTGATTTAAATATGTCCTTCACAACATTGCTAAGCATTCTAGTAAATTCTCTTTCAGAGTTGTTTGCTAAATTTCAGCCTTCACTATTCTGATTTAATTTCATTCTCTTTCATGTACTACAGTAAAGAATTATTAATCCCTGCATTAACTTTCTTTGACTGTTTTGTGGGTTGTTGACATGCTTTTCCGTAGTATTTAATGGTGGGGTTTTTGTGAATTGCATGATGTGTTGCTTTCAATGTTTTTTTCTTTTTAATTTTTTTCTTAAACTCCATTTGGTAACTTTCTGAAAATGTATGGTTCTAAAATGAAAAAAAAAGATTTCACCACAGCATTTCCATAGCCTTGCTTTGCCTCTTCTGCATCTTAAAAAGTGTCTAGAGCACCTTTTGTTTTTCTGACTGTATCATTAATTCATGTCTGCATATATTAATCTTTTCTATCTTTCAATATCACATCTTGGATTTTCATCTTTCTGTTCTTTTTCTCTCATGATTTGTGAGCATTCTTTGATGCTCTTCCTTTAATTATTTTCTGAAAATTTTAATCTTGGTACCCTTTGTGTTGTCTCTTTACTCTTGTGGCATTCAGAATTTTTAATTTAGTATCACCTATGAATTGCATTAGTGCACTGAGAGGTTTATGTTCGTTATATAATGCTGTTATGAAAGGTTTGTACTTTCAGTGACTAGTGGATTTAAGTTTTTGCTTGAAACTATATTTCAGTGGAGTCACCATAGCTGCACTGTGGCAGCTGTAATATAACACCATATCCTGACCATAAAAGTCTAGTAATGAACCTAGCTAGGTGTAGGGTTTCAGCTTGGGAGTTTTCCTTTTGCATGTGTATAAAGCATGGGATAAGTCTCTTTTGGCAGATTAAGGAATGCAGATGAATGACTATGGCGAATGGATTTCAGCGGGGAAGTGTCGGAGACTGGCTATTACACCTGAATTGGTGTTGCTCCCTTTGGCTGATTAAGACTCTCAAAAATTCATGATTTTACAACGGGAGCTGAATTACTGAAAGAAAAAAAAAAAAAAAAGAGGCTTGATATAGCTTTGGCTTTGGAATCAGGCAGATGTACAAACCCAGTTTTTCTGTGTTTGTGGCCATGGTGGTAGCCTTACATTCCGGCAAATAAGACACATACTTGCTGCATGACAGATGAGAGGCTGCACCAAAAGAAGTGTAACCAGCAGATTGAGGGAGACGACTCTATTCTCTCCATGATACCTGCTCTCACGAGACCTCACCTGGAGTCCTTTCTTCATTCTGGAATCCTTAGTACAGGAAGGACTTGGATCTGTTAGAGAGAGTCCAGAGGAGGCCACAAAGATGCTCCGAGGGCTGGAGCACCTCCCATGTGAGGACAGGCTGAGGGAGTTGAGGTTGTTCAGCCTAGAGAAGAGAGCCTCCAGGAAGATCTTATAGCAGCCTTCCAGTACTTAATTGGGGCCTACAGGGAAGCTGGGGAGTAGCTTTTTACGAGGGAGTGTTTTAAGTTGAAAGAGGGGAGATTTAGATTAACTATTAGTATGAAGTTTTTTACGATGAGGTTGGTGAGGTGCTGGAAGAGGATGCCCAGAGACATCACGGATGCCCTGTCTCTGTAGGTGTTCAAGGCCAGGCTGGATGAGGCTTTGAGTAGCCTGATCTAGTGGAAGTTAGGGGGGGTGGAACTAGTTGATCTTTAAGGTCCCTTCCAACACAAACCTTTCTATGATGGTTGTATGATATAGGTCTTCAAGCCCTTCACCTGAACCTGCAGATCAAGGTGACCAAACTGAACTGCACTTGGTTTGAAGCTCTACCATCACATCAAAGACCACCTGCATTTGCCATTGCTTCCAGGCTTCTTTGCGGCCATTACTCAGAAATTGTTAACATTTACAGGAGGATTTATTAGATGGTCAAAGTTAAGTTGTAGTCCTCTCTTGCAGTGGGTTACTGCAGGGTCAATGCAAAGAAAATTACCTCCAAACAGCTATGCCCATTGAAGAGAGAACTCTGGTGGCCAAGAGCTTGGGAAATACTTTCACAATTAGAAAAATAACAGGTTTCTAATGTATCTCAGTCCTAGTTGGATTCCTCTCTGAATGATACTGATGACGGGAACCTTAATTCTCTCACAGTGATTGAGTCCTGATTAAACAGTAGAAAAGTCGAATTTTGAAATTTGGTTTTTTGGTTGATGAGTTTTGTTTTACATGTATCTACTAGAGATGGGTGTTAAAGATCAGCCATTAAAGCTGTTCTGGTACAATGGTGTATTAATCATGAGTATTAATCATCAGCTTAAGCATCAAAAGCTGTTTTCGGGGCGGGGTTATATATTAGTTTATTTTCAGCCAGTCTTTTTTATTTAAAAATAAAAGTAAGCCCTCTAAAAATATCTGTTCTGTCATTAGAAACTAAGATAGTGAAGATTAAGACAATTTAAAGCTTCCACTAAAAAAAACAAAAGCAGTGAAAACATGTCTCAACCTACTGCTCTCCATGTGAACAGAGAAATAAAACAATAAAAATGATTCCTTATTACAAATACTTACCATTGTGTTTAAGCTAATTCCATTTGATACCGTATAGCTAAGGAAGTATTTTTAAAGACTATCAGAATTTAAGGTGTGAGTGAAGTCATACTGACAGTGATTCGAAATTTCCACTCTGGCATTTTGAATTTGATTAAAGTTTTGAGCTTTTAAAGCTAAAGTGTATGTTTTATATAACACAGAAGGGGCTCTATTGTCAAATGGTCTGAGGAACCGTGACTCAACAGCTATCATCAAAAAAGCACAAATCCACCAGCAAGATCTTCTAAAAGACTATAGGCTGTTATTATAGCACCTAGTGGAGTATAACATGTTATTTATTCTGCAGACATTTTTCTTACAGCCATCAGTTCCTTTGCAGCAAAGGCTCTGTCTAAAGGAAACACGTATAGTTTTTCTAGGGCACGTGAGTCCTGGTTGAAGAAAGTTCTTCAGTATTTCTTGTGCAAAGTAACAGTGGAGACAAATTTGTTCTGTCATCATAACTCAGTAGCTTTCACATGGTATTTTTTTAGTACATGTATTATATCAAGTACTGGTACAGGAATACAATCTTCATGATGGAACTGTTATTTCAGTGTTGGGTGTAGTCTCCCCATTTAGTATTGATGAGATGCCATAGCTTTCAACGTTATGGAAAACTGGTGCCAGGGGAGCAGGAAATAAGATGTCTAGATGCCCCAGGCTTCCTCATGTCCTGGTCAGATGCGTTGGAGACCAGAAGGCATAAGCCGATTTTCTCTGTGATCAGTTATTTTGAAAAGAGAGGTGAAACGAAACAATGATGTAGTGAATCAGGACTTTCTCAGTCCATTACTTGGTGGATACAAAAAAGTAAAAAATAGGAAAAAATGTAATGTATCTGCTTTTATTTCAGATAAGGCCGAAACAAATACCCTGACATTTACAAGCTGAGACTGGCTCTTCCAAAGTATAATAAGGTGGTATTTGGATACCTCCTCCTTGGGGGCATCCCAGTTTACAATTCTTTGTCTTTTGAAAGAAGATAACCAAAGTTAACATGACAAGCATTTCTCATGCCCAGCAAAAAAAAAAAAATCATAAAGCAATCTTTTCCTAGATTTTCTTTGTCTTTCCTTTCTAGCTCTCTTCAGCAGTCTTGGTAATTAGGAAATATTTCCTGCTTTGTCAGTTCAGATTTGTTTGTTCTCTGCTAGTATCTCCCACATGGCTAGAATACAAATTATTTGCTGGAAAAAATGAAAAGTGATGAAGAGGGTGATTAATGACCTAACATTTTATTTTGCCAGATAAAACAAGAGGGGTTTCACTCAGTTTGCCTCCAGATAGTGTTTTGTATTCATTTTGCAACGTAGTTAGAACTCAATTGTATCAAAAGTGAAAATTTATAAACCTACAGCAGTTTGTATGATGTGTGATGAATGATTGATTTCATACAGCCAGAAAACTCCTGAAAAGATAAACTAATTCTATGATGAACAACGCATTTCATACTCAATTAATTATACAGTACATTTTGTTTCAAAATATTAAATGCCTAGAACAGTCTTCTGCCTGCAAGCATCTGGGCTTTGTAATGAGACAAAAGTCTTGGTTTCAATCAGCTGTCTGCATGAGAGTTTAGAATGACTTATGTCTGAATTAAAGAGAGGTTTAGGGCAGTGATTTCCTGGCAGGAAATTAATAATGAGCTAAATTAGAACATGTCTAGAGATGATTTAAACAACTTAGCTAGCATTGTCTGTGACAGGCTGTCAATTTTTTTCCCCAGTTCTACTATTGTCTAATAAATAATTGAAATCATTAAAATGTTAGTAGTGCACTGTGACTCATCTTGCAAGGCCAAACTAATTCATATCATCTTTCAAGGAAATTTTTATGGAAAAGCAAAAAAATCAAAGCAGAAATAGATAGTAGTGTTGGAATAGAAGATGGGAGATCTGAAGAGCATAATCTTGCAGTCTACAAGGTGTGGTTAAGCATGGCAAAAACATAAGCCTGATGTTCCAGATTGATACAGCTTTCTGTGCTGGTTTGTATTTTGTCACATAAATCCTAACATCAGAGCAGATTTAAGTCCCCTTCACACTGCGAAGGATGAGAAGAGGGAACCAGAGGTAAACAGCTAATGTCTCTGAGTCATTCAAAAATAGCATTGTACTCAATTATCTTTTACTCCCTTTAAATCAGTGTGCACCAAAGAGAATTAAAAAAAGAAACAATTCTGGGGAGTGGGCTTTAAGGTTAAACACCCAGCAACAAGCACTTTCGTTAAGCAAATTATCAGAAAATTCTGTTGGCCTGGTCAGGTTCTGTCATGCCAAGATAAATGATTTCTGACCTTTTTCTTATTTTAAGGTAAACTAAAATCAAAATAATTTATCTTACCATCCATTTCTTAAAAATTAACATCAATTCTACAACTTCAGGTAATGTATCAAAGAAGGAATGAGTAGTTAAATGATGATCAGTGACACTAAACTGCCTGCTGTGTGCGGAGAGGTCCCATTCAATGAAAGTGCCGAAACAGTACAAGCTGATACTATTCAAGTGGCCACTGAAAAGGTAGGGCTAATGATATGATTGACACCAAAACCCAAACCCATTTCTATAAGCACTTTCACTAAGGAGGCAGAAAGAAAAGGGAGATTATTCCTATCAGCTTCACAGCGGAACAGGAGCTGTGTATGGCCCTGACTTGGAATCTCCTAAGACAATAAGTTGTCCCTTTTTCTGTTTCCAAAGCCTGAGTGAACTTATAAGTGGGGCAGCTTCACATAACATGGGTTCTTCAAAAGTACTGGGGCATTTCCCTGCCCTGCTGTGTCCTTACAGGTGTTGGAGTAACAATATAATAATTCCTTGGCAGCATGTCAGAGCACACCCAAAGAAGAAAGGTTCCCTACAGCCTCCACTTGGCTGGAAGTGATTACAACCCATTTACTTTAGAACTGAATTTAAATCTCCAGTGCTGCTGATATTTTGTACATGAATGGATCCTGTAGGACTTAAACAGAACACCCTTTGCATCCTAGAGGAATATGCAAAATACCATAATACTAGTCACTTCCTTCCAAGAAAAAAAATATTGGCTGAATATTTATCAACATTGACACTTTGCAGAAAGTAGTTTTGCTTTCAGGGTATTCTGGTGGAGTATTTTTCACTGATCACGTCCAGTGTGAATTTTTCAGATTTATTCATAGAGACTTAGAACCTAGGAGCTAATTTTCCAAGTGTCAACATCTTTCAAGGGATAAGACAGATAAATATGTATTAGGGGAAAAGTTTCAAGAAGGCAACAAAACTCTATTTCAATATTACTATGCTTGTCTTTGTGGTCCAGTCTTCTATTTAGTGGTATAATAAAAGCGCAGTACTTCCATGGAGAACTAACAGAACAGATAGATAATAGTAGATAACAGTAATTGCTCCCATTTTGAAGTTCCCCTATTTTGAAAGCTGGGATGGAAATTGTAATGGAGAAATAGAGATACAAACAAAGTATTTGAGTATTTACATTGTTTAGTTTACTGATGTTCAGTTATATCTTAATGGGCTTGTTGCACTTAGAGTATTATTTAAGTTAACTGAGGATACTTAAAATGTGACTGCCTATTGCCTAGAAATACAAATAAAATGCTACTTGTTTGTTTTTTCACTTCCCACATTAATGCAGAGTTGTTTTGATATTTAATCTCTCTCATAAACATTTGCTTTATCTTAGCAGATAATTAAAAGTATTTCTACTCAGTTTTCTTTTTCTTTGTGGGAGAAAACAACAATAAACATCTTTCATAAAGTACTTCGAAGTCGGCGAGTAGCGCAGCAGTTTTATGGTGAATACAATGACAATTATTAGATCCAAAGCTCCAAAACTGTTTGCTGTTTTATTCCCCTCTCTTTATAAAGGGTAAGTGCATACACTACATCACAGTGTAACAAAGGAATGCAGAGCAACATTGAGATTAAAGGCCACTTAGTTCTATGTGAAGTGGATCCTGTAGGTTTCAGGTAGTATCTTTATTTGAAGACGGCATCCTCTGGTGCTGAAGGCTAACAATAGTTCATCTGTGGGTTTTCACAAGCCTGCCATAGTGGGTGTTTTCATCAAGACGTGTTTCAGACAATAGGAATCTAAAAGGAAGTGAGATGTAACTATAGCAATTGCATAATCCTTCAGAAACCACATATTACAATTTACCACAGTCTCAGTTTCAAAGTATATTTGATAAGGGGTAAAAAGCAGAGCTAGAAAGCAATTAACTCAACACATTGTTAGGACGTGGGCATATCTACTGTAACAGGGAAATTCTTAAAAATTTTAAGGCATGAAGGATGACAGGGGAAGAGTTCAGGCATCATCTCCAAAAAGTATTTGAGTATTATTACTACTAATAAACGTTCTGGGTATTTTCAGAGTCATGTTTGCAGGGAGAGGTATGAAAGAATGCAGCTGGACCCAACTGCGTTAACTTTGGCTCCATTTCTTACTTGACCCAAGTGAAGTTTTGCAAAGCATGACAGCTTTCTGAATTTCTAGCCAGTTCTTTGCTTTCTGCTAAATAACCATTTTCTGATTCTGAACATTGTCTATTTAGTTACTTCATCTTAATATGAGGATTTGGGAGGTTTGTTGCCTATTTGTTTACAATATTTGTTTGGTGCAAATAAAAACAACAAACAGGAACAACTTATTTCTCTTAAACTACTCAATTATATAGACAAACTAAAGAAGGTGCTTAAGAGTTGAAATTCCAATAACATTTAGATTGTTACAGAATCTTTGAAGTTACAAAAGTTTAATAGGATTCATTGTTCCCCTAATATTTTTTTTATTTGTTCCCAAGCTAAAGCCATTTATCTTCACTGACTATGCACAAAAATCTATCCCTGTCACAGTGATACACTTTACCTGAAAAAAAAATAATTTTTCAGCTTAACTTTCAATTTTAGATTGCTGTATTCTTGTTACCAGTGTTCTGTGATTTAGGAGGTTGGGATTTGATTTGCGATGTGAGTACTCAGATTTACAGACGTTCTGGCCACCCCAGTGACCACTTGGACATCAGTTGTGCCCCCAGTCCTGCAGTGTCTGTGTGTTGCTGTTTCTGTCCCCTTTTGTAAGCACTGTAATCTTTACTACTTAGGGCAGTCTACACATTTTTTTTAGAAGGCTGGTTTTCAATTAGCTTCCAAACACTGCCAGAGATTGAAAACATGGATTAGCTAGACAAATGATTCAAAGCTAATTAGTTAAAAATAGATTCTCTTTTTCCAAATACTTTTTTTGTCCCCTTCAGCTATTTAGCACTTTATAATGAGCAGAATTACACTAGTAGGCCACCTTTTAAATATATTTTCTCCTTAAAAATCAATAAAGACCTTTTAACAAAATTCAATAGTCAACACCCATGACTTACACAGGTGACTAATTCAATACAATCAACATATCAAGTGATTTTAATTCTACAAGTGAACACAAATTGTTGCTATTTACTAGAGCACTTCTATTAAAAGTTCATCCATGAAAATTACAGACTGTCATTATAATTTTTATTTTTGCTTATGTAAACCTTTCAGAGAATGCTTTCTGCATTTACTAAAACAGGTCCTGTTAGAATACAAATTACTCTTGAAAACAAAATAAATCATTCCCAAAGCAAATATTAAGCAGAGACATAAATTTCAGTTGATACAGCAGCATGGTTAAAAGAACATCAGCTGTGTAACAAGATACATACAGAGCTGGTTTGCAAGCCAAGCAATACTATATAAACTTAGCAAGCACTGATCCATTAAATGAGCTCTTCTATACACGATTTCAAGCATGGGTTAGGAGCAACACTGTAGACTTGATTCAATTACCCAGACAGTAAGAAAGAAATAGAATTAAACCAGAAAATAACATTGAATTCATGGTGATGCAAAAGCAGGATATCTTAAAGGGAATAGGCCCCTGGACTTAAATTCAGATCTTTGAGGGCGGTTTGAGGAAGTTTAAATCTGATACGTTATATGAGTGTCATCAGCAGTAGACAGAGAGGACGACAGAGGCTCTTAGCAAGTAATGATGAGGTTCCGGTCCCAGAAAAGTCACTCAGGCTAATTTTTCCAAGAGTCTGCTGTGGACCCATTATTTAATTCTAAGCATTGAAATCAGAGGGTAGGGTGCTTGGCGGGAGGAGAGTGGGGTTGGGACGAGGATGGGGAAGAAGGATCTTAAATTTTTGGTAGAAACTGTAAGAACTTGGCACGAGCATGTTCTACTAAAATTGTGGAAATGAGAACTATTGCCTTTGAATTTGCAGAAAGTGTACTGCTATGTCTTTCACTGGTACAATGCTGCTTTCACCCCTGCACCCCTAAGAAAGAGTTTCTGAAATGTGCAAAGTAACCAAGCCTTGTTTTTTGGAGTGGAGAGTGTGACTTTCTAAACACTAAAGTTTATTAATTGCAATACCTCACTATGTCCTGTTATCTTACATAGAGAACACCTGATTACTATTGGAATAACTCAAGTTTTTCCTGTTCTTTTCCTTATCCTTTGTTAATGTGTGATTTAGAGTTTATGACCCTCACAGTTCTCTTAGTAAATTATAACTGCTATGCTGAAATGAAATACTATGCTATGCTATGCTGAAATGAAAGAAAAATTAAAATTTCCATATCATTAAAGGAAATATTTTTGTATAAGATTTACACAGATCACACAACTTATCAATAAATATGAGTTTAACATATGTGGGAAATGGAATATTTTTTGCTGCTTAATCATATTCAGTTTTCTTCTATAAAGTGTCTGAAAAATACGCCAGGTTTGCAATCAGATTACAGTTTTTAAATTGTCATGAAGATGGATTAAATTTGTTGTACCATTCACTATTCTCATTACAATTATCATCACAAGAATGAATTCATAATATGTCATTTCCCATTCATTACAGACATTGTCATTGTAGAATGTGAAATGAGCATTAAAATGCCTCACACATCCCGCACAACATGACAGTACTGTAAATCAGACCGGTCTGACCTTTTCAATGTTCAGCTATTTGATATGTCGGTCAGCCCTGTTCCCTGCTTACTTGCAATTGGTTGAATGTGTTGTGGGAAAACCTTTGCCTTTATTTGAGATATGAAGCTTACAATAGGCTTGAAGTGGAATTAGGATGTCAAGAGTTGGCAGACCATATGTTAAAGTCTTTCTCAAGTCATGTGTTCCCGTTAGCATATATATTTGAAAATATTAAACGGCAGACAGAATACTAGGTTGAAAAGGATAGAGACTTAAAAGTAACTTTCCAGAATGAACTTGGGAATATGGTGAATTCCAGTAAAAACCCATACTGACACTCATTTTTAATATAAACCCAATCAGTTGCATTCACCTTGCAAAACTACTGAGACAGTAAAAAGGAAAATAGTCCAAATGGTATAAAGAATAGCTACTATATTAAAAAATATGTTCATCTACTGTATGTTAGATTTTGGCGACTATCTTACCACTCAAACTAAATACATTCTCAATAACAAATATGAGATATTAACACTAAACTATTACCCTTTCCTTATCTTTTCTCCTCCTTTTCCTTCCTGCCCCAGATAAAGCCACACGTTTTCATCTGCAATGTTAGTAATAAAACAGCTTTGCCAGATGTGCCGTAAAGAGTATTTTGTTATACAAAAAGTGGTATGGAACATCTTTCCTCTTCTTTCAAAGACACCTATTTTACTGTGGCCTTGTACATAACAGTCGGTAACGAAGAAGTCTAACCAGCGGGGGGAGTAGTGTAGTAGATGATAAAATATGGGTTCCTCTACATTTGGGAAATAATAGTTAAATATTAAAGTTACTGCTTTTAAGATGGTGCAGTAGAGTAACTGAATAAATGTCAAATACTCTCTACTGCTTAGCCAAAATTTTCAAAAGTAATAAGAAAGTTGGGGGTTTGCCTGGAAGGGAAAATTATTTTCAAGACTTAATTGGTTCACCCTTTCTAAAAATGTCACTTAAGACATATAAACGTAAGCATCCTACCTTTCTTAACACTTCTGTTATCTATATTAAATCTTAGGTCTATTAAAACTACTTCAATGCTTTTGATTTCAAAGGTGAAATTGAAGAATCAAAACCATAAAAATGAAAACAGGGTTAGAAGAAAGGTACTCTTACTATTAACGATGACTGAGAAACTGAAGGTTTAAGCTAGTGAGCAGTAAATGAAGAGGAAAAGAGAAAATATATAGATGCATGAAACATATGTTGGTGAAAATCTTGATACATCTTGGCCTGCACAGAAGGCGTTTCCATAAAATTAGTCATTCACCTGAATAGGATTAAGAAAAGTATCAGTAGATTCATGCAATTATAGTATGCATTAAAAGTCTTTGAGGATGAATATGTGGAAATATTAATACCAAAAGGAACAGGAAAATCATTTAAAAAAGACTTAAATAGTAAATAGTAATAAATGAAAATTAATTGAAATTTTTGAATTTGTTATGAGATTAAAATCCTACTAAATATAAACTATTGATCACTTTGCTTACTCTAAAACTTTCCCTCTGCTTAACTTTGTCCCAGGATTACAAAAGATTAAAGGTTCGCTCTGGCCAAGTCCTTGCTGGCGAAGGAAGAATTCAAAAGGGGGATATTAAGAGTACCAAATAGTCTGATTCCTTTGCAAGTAAAGTTTAATGCTTTGAGGGTGGGAAGCTTTTAAAACTATGTAGTGCTCAAGCACTCAGTGTACTCAAATATGATCTGAATTAAGTCTATCTGTCTTTCTCTATACTTACATTACATTTATCGCAGCAAGTTTATAGTACCTAGAAAGCTGGCATTATTCTGAACTGTAGACACAAGAATGTATTTAGCTTCTAGTTCCCTTTTTCGTGATGATTGCAAAATAACCCTCTGGTTATGTCATACTTTGTCCTCCTTCTCCTTTACTAAGTCCTTGCTTTTTTTTTTTTTCCCAGAAGCTCGTTTTGAGAGGGAGATGGGAGGAAATATGGGCAAAAAGAACTAATTTAGAGAGTTTCCATTTTTCTTGACTACAGAAGCAGTCTAGATTATGCTGTTAAAGTGGAAAGAAGTGATCCTTCATAACTTTAACTTTGCCCGGAAATGCAAGACTTGATGAATATAGGTGTCCCTGTTTAGAATTGCTCCAGCTGTTGGGTGGTGATAAATGTCTCTATGGCAAAAGTGATAAGTAAGCTGATTTTTAAGACACTCTAGGAAAAGAAATGAATGCTCAAAGTTTGGCTTCTCAAACTATCATGCAGAATAATCTTGGTTTTTTCAAAGTTAAGAAGCAATAATTAAGATCCATTTCCTCTTGTTGATACAAAATATCTACTGGGTTCATGACATTTCTTAATTTCTCTACAAGCGTGGCCCTGATCTTGCAAATGGTGAAGGCCCATATTTTCCATAGTTTTTATTTTTATCCTTCCTGTCTTGTGAAGAGATTATTGTTGGGAAGAGGGGCAGTGTGTATGCAGAAGGATCTTGGTCTTGAAATGGCAGAAGTTTATTAAAGCTGACAAATTTGGGTAATTTTCTTACCTAGTCAACATTTTCAGTAGTTTTGTCTCATCAACACCAGAAAGAGAGTTGGAAGGGACCTTTAAAGATAATCCAGTCCAACCCCATCACGTCACATGCCAAACACCTAAAGTCACTGTGTTATATCCAAGTGTATAACACAGGTCTGAAGAGGATCTTCTTGAGGCCAATTACTTGTTATGAAGTACTGTATTATAATCAGCTTTTTACTGTGTCATCTAACAATTTCAAAGAGCATTTTCTTACATGAACTGTTTCACTGTTATTGGAATGCAGGGTCTAATAATTAATTGACCTAAAGAAATTAATTTCTCACTAACATGTCGCTGTTTTCTGCCTTTGCTTTAGAACAAAGCTGATGTGCTGTAAATCATTCTCAGTCTGCTTATTGCTTGCATTCTTAATTGCAGTTATTTGAAGACCAATCTCTCTTGCAGGAAAAAAAGAAAGCTAAAAACTTTCACTTGACACAAGGAAAAATTAGACTAAATAAGAAACTTTTCACATAGTTTAGGTTCAGCTGTCTAATTTGTACATATTGATTGTAAATTATTTAATCAGATGGTTTTCAATTAAAATGATACACTAAGTTCATCAAACAAAAATTGCATTTATGGGCTCCCTCACTGGGCAATTTATTGAATTACTGTTCTTAACACTAGCCCTTCCATTTTGTGGGTACAGAACGTAAACTGATACTCCTGGAGTAACGTTTATAGATCAGTTCAGGCTATTTGTAAGAGATCAAAATTAACATTTTGGTTTTGATCAAAGTGAGAAATACATTTGCTTTTGGAGAGTTGTATATGGCCTCCATTACAACAGTAACCATGGCAAATTCAAATGGAACCTCTTTGGTTTTTGCTGACCTGAAGTACAGGAGAAATAAAAAACCCTCTAAAGTGCTTTTTACTCAAAGTGATGGTTCCTGAATTCAGGAGTTAATTCTGGTGGCAGGGACTTTGTATTGAGTAACAAGGGAGATGGTGCGTTATTCTAGTCTATATTCTATAGTCTACATCATCTTGTGTTCGTCCCCCAGTGGAAATAGTTTCCTATTTATCCTGCTTATCACTGTGTACTTAAAGCATTATCCTAAACCAAGTTGGTACTCTCGGTAATCCAATTGGTCCTGATCTTAGGTAGCCTTTGAAAGGAAGGAGGAATGTATATTGACATTTTGGATTGTTCTGTGTTACTGTATTAAAAGTCAAAGGAAGGGATCTCTCACTTTTTGTTGAGCGATGCGATTAGAATCTTATCCCTGGTTCTAAAGTCACGGTTCAGCAGGAGAAAATTCTCTGCTTCTCCTACACGAGTTATCCTCCTGGTACAGTTTTATGAGAAGGATAACTCAAAAGCTGGACCAGTGATAGATTTTCAAGGCTGTGAATTTGAATTAGGTCAATAAAAAAAGTAACTGAAATGGTTGTGCACTCCTGCAAGAAGCTCGTACCTCAAAAAGGGTGGAGATTACTGATGAGTGGGGCAAACCACTAACTCTAGAAATAACAGGGACAGTGAATGTCAGGCACACGAGTGTTGCTCAGCTATGAAGATTGTTGCCTACCTGGAAACTTACTGACACACACCTAGTTAGTACTGGAAAAAGGTCTAGAAGGATCCATTTCCGTATATTAAGATCACTAAAATAGCAACATCACATATTTTATAGGAAGACAAGTAAATTAGGGAGAAAGGAAATATTGAGAACAGCTTTGTTTAACCGCAAGCTGTGGAAGTGTTGGGTTCTGAGATAAGAAATGCAGATGAATCTGAAACATATTAAACAAGTCCAAGGAGGAAGTTTCACCTTGATAGCAACATAAGAGAAACTGACCTAAATGACATCATGTGTAGCAAGAGGCTGCTCAGCCATGTAAGAGAGATGCAGGCAAAGAGGTGGTGGAGCAGAAGGAAACTTTAAGTGAGGAGGCAGGGGATTTGGAAATGAATGACTGAAATACAGGTTTGTCAGAATAATTTTCTTTGCTTTTTAGTATGCCTTCTCCATTCTTTAGGGCTTTCTCTGAAAAGAATGCTTGTACTGCTGAGAGTGTTGCATTCTCATTGCAAGCCATGATGAAAGGGCAGAGGATCAAACTGAGGAGGTGACAAGTCATTACCCTTATTCTGGAAGAGAATTCATTTCCGAAGTGACAGCTTTAGTATACACAAAGATGCAGAATATTTTTTTTTCCTCCTTAAACAATGTTTCCTTCTTAAATGGTGACATATTTCTACCATTCAAAGAATAAAGAGATACCTACCTGCCAAAAACAAATCATAGCTGCTGTCAGAGACTTCTCCCTCAGATGCCTTCCTGTCAGGTACATTCAGCACTCAAATGCGTGACATGGCATGAACCTTTGATGTGCATCGAATTGCACTGGAGCGGAAAGGCCTCGTGCTGGAAGGGGAATCTGCAGCCATGCTTCATATTCACTCTTCGGTCCACATGTTTGAGAAATGGTGACTTGAGAACATACATTTTTGTATGTATAGTATCAATGACAATTTAGATTTTAATGTTAGATTAATATTTAGATATTATTGCTTGGACTGCTATTCAATCCTGAAAAAGAAACCATAAACAGAACAAAAAATCAGTAACCTGGAATGTTTAAAATGGCAAAGACTTAGAAAAATCATGAAGAACTACTTTGTTTGTGATGTTAGTAACATTTGTAGCAGCAAAATGCAGGATTTCCAACTCCTTGCTTGAAGATTATCCCCTTTGATTTAATGTGCTCTTCTCCTCATAGAGTTCAGGGTAGTCAGAGAAAACTGGAATTTTCTTTGTCTTCTCTATCTTTTTGACTCCCACCCCATTGCCCTCTCAGGCATAGGCTTAGCTACAGCAGAGGGTATTTTTCAGACTACTTTGTGTGACTCAGGGTATTCTGATGATGTAAAATAATACCAGTCAATTATTTCTTCTTTCTGCTCTCTTTTACTCCTAGCCTTTGTTGCAGAGAACCACATTTCAGGCAAGTAATATTAAAATTACAGCCAAGAATACTTTTATATGTCCTGAGAATATGCAGGGTCCTGGGGTGAATGTGCACCTACATACAAAATGAACCTATAAATTATATGGACAAGTCATTTAGAAAACCAGGCTAAGTATCCAACAAATCCTTTTCTTTTATTTATAACTTAGAAGCTTTAAGCCAAGCTAGGTTAATTATGTAAATGGTACAACAGGATGTTTTTCTTCTGCTGGTTAATTTTCCTCAGTGTTTCAGGTCAGTAAACAGTTTTGGGTTTGCTTTTTTAAAGAAGTCTAATGCTTTAATATCTTTTACTTAGTTATTGTTTCCTGAGGTCTGACAGATACTCTAGAGGGTCTTAACATACTGCACCTGCACTGCTCTTTTCTCAGCTAAGCTGCTGTATTACAGCAAGCTGCTAATAAAAGAATTTATTAATTCTCTTTGTCCAGCCACAAAATCAGGAGGCACTGGCTGTTAATTAAAAAATTCAGTAGTTATAAAGCTTTTCCTTACATTATTTAGAAATATTTTGCTAAACCTATACAGTAAAAAAAAATTAATCAAGTTCAGTACCTATCTGTGTTTTATTCCTAGAATATTTTTAACATGACTATGTTGGAATGAAAGTAGTCACATTGTTTTTAAATGGTATGTGTTACCAAAACTTTAGAGAGGGCTGAACAGACAGAAAAAGCTTGTATTGCTGTTTGCTCCTCATTTTTCTTGAAGTGGTCCTTCCTCGATAATGGATGCAAAGCTATGTATAGACTTTTCCCAATAGACTTTCAAAACTCTAAAAATAAATAAATCCTCAAACCTCATGGAGAAAATGTTGATGTTTGGAGTACATGCTCTACGTCTCCCCAGAGCATCTTGGCCAGGTGACCTTTTGCAGACTGTCAGCAGTTGTGACAGAGGAGGCTTGACGCAAACTAGTGCAGTGCTGGCTTGTTTTCTGCAGGCGGCTCAATCATCTGAGGACACGCTGATACAGGTGAGGCAGGTTTTCTCACTGCCTCCTGTCTACGACATCACAGCTGCTGCTTCTGTCTTTGTGTGATGCCGTTTTAGTGGGGTGTGTAACATGAAATAATACAGCAAGACACATCGGCAACAGCAATTATTGCAGGGAGAGCAATTTACTGAAAGATGAGAGGCAATGCAAATAGGAAGGAAAGATAGATAGATAAGGAAAATCCCCCTTTTTCCCTTTCTTTTGCAAGACACTACACTTCCTTAACTTGGCTTTGCAATTAAGGAAGTGACAATTGAGGATTGCTGTCTTTGTTAGCTGGAGTAGTTAAAAATTATGATGAAAGCTCATTTAATGCATCTTCCTGAGTTCAGGCTGCCTGTTCAGAAAAGCATTTCTCCTTAGAGAATATCCTCTGCTCCTTATCAGTGTCACTGATAAATGGGAGCAGGCTGTTCACTGATCTGTGAACACTGAGAAGCACAGCCCCGTGAATACTCATGTGTTTATAACTATGAGTACACCGATGCACTCCACAAGAGGCAGTGGGATAAAAAAGTGCAAATTAACATGGAATGGCCACATTTATTACACGGCACAACGAAAGATGTCTTGGCTCTTTAAAGTGTGCCTGCTTTACACTATGCCCGCAACAAAAACCCTATTTGAAAATGAGGTAAGGACAGAAGCATCATTTGCAGGCAGCTATATATACAGATATTTCTATATGAACATGAACCTATGCCCGAGTTAAATATCACAGATTTATTTTGAGCTTGTGGACCACTTTAGGAAGAAGATAAATGTTAATGATGTTCTTGAGGCTACAGGATTAAACCGTGGCCACACGGGCATTGAAACAAATACTCCCGATGCTGCTTTATAATGAGCTTTGTGATGACGTGTAGGACAACTTGAGAGTGGAAAAATACTATGCTGAATATTTAGGATTCTGGATAAATTTGATATATTTAATTTTGACTTTTAGCTCTACCACACTGAGAAATCAAGTTCATATCCACCCTTATGAAAAATCAGTATGTTTTCTACTCTTTTTGCATCACCTAAATGTATATTTGAAGCTTACTGCAGATTTTTTCTAGGGGAAGACAAGTTAATAATAGCTAAAAATTTCTATGTTGCTGATGGTAAGCTAAAAAAGTAAGTTTAAGCAAAAAAAATCTTTAGACAGTTTTTAGTCTTATTTCCTGTTCTAGAAGCTGAACAATATGAACTGTCTCAGGCTTAGAACAGCAAAACAAATAAAAGATCTCCCTCAGAAGTTTCATATTTTATCCTAAATTTTTGCCCTGTAAAACAACAGGTTTTTAGAAGAGGTTTTTACTGAAGATACCCTAAGTGTAAGGGTTTATTTACCAAGTGGAATCTTAACAGTGGATAGGGGTCATGACACATTCAACGCAGGTCAGCCCCTTGATGGGTGCTGTTGCCTCAGATAACTGATTTGGGATTGCATTATGCTTTTCCGATACACAAATGACACCTTAAAGCCAACTTGTAATGCCCAGAGTCATATTTGCTTTGTCTTTATCTTAACTCCCTCGCCCCAGGCTGCTAGACAAGCACTTACTCATCAGTGCATTTATTGCTGTGGTTCCTCAGGCATTCTCTTGACATCTATGTCCAGCCAGGACAGGGATCATTAGCTGTAGGAAAACTACTACAGAAAAACTTCTCTAATATTTTGGCTCATCTGTGTGAGTCTATCACACAAGCTGCCTTAGAGCTGCATGTTCAACAGTAGAGCATCTGTGGCATCGGAGTGACTCAGCGTACTAGAAGCAACCTGAAGCAGCTGAGGGAAATGCCTTGTAAGCAGAAGGCCCCAACGAATATTTGTCCCCTCACAGACAGATTGCTTCTTGTGTCTTGCTCAAAGTATGAAAATAAAGTAAGAAAAATGGATGCTGAATGCCAACTAATATCAAAAGGAAGCATGCTCTAGCAGATGACACTGAAAAAGCTCTGTCCAGAAAGAAAATGACCCAGTGCTCCAATGGCCTTGAATACTCTGTTCAAAAAACAATTTTCTGGTCTTGAGAGACTAATATTGTGTTCCTTTTAGCAAAAAAAGGCGCCTGGGCCAAAACTGGATCCAGGACCTGGACTTGATGACGCTTTCTCGCCTAAGAATTATAATTTCCTATCTTGGCAAACTGGTTTTGGAAGAAGATTCCTAAAACTCAGTTAAGAACTGTCATAGAGCACTGTGATACTTAAACTGGATAGCAGCAGGCATAAGAGATCTGACTTAAAACCCCTGAGACTTTGCCTGTAACTCTTTTCATTTAACAAATTAAGAAAATCAGCTATGATCACCTTCAAAACAGCTGTGTTCTGAGTAGACACAGAGCTGCACACAATGTTCAAAGCAATTCCAAAGATCATTTCCTGAAAGGCTGTTGAGGATCTCCATCATTTTTGCTTTCACATCTTCTATCAACAAAAATTGGGTTCCTCTGAGCACCAGCTTGATCTTTAGGATCTCTTCCCCGTAAGCCTCAGCCAATTATTGAAAAGTTTCCATTGTGAATTTCTTCGGTTTCAC
Organism: Neomorphus geoffroyi; assembly: GCA_033558235.1. Classification (NCBI taxonomy): domain Eukaryota; kingdom Metazoa; phylum Chordata; class Aves; order Cuculiformes; family Neomorphidae; genus Neomorphus; species Neomorphus geoffroyi. Next base: position 32,481,876 of record JAUMJM010000027.1, read on the forward strand.
AAGGAACTTGATGTTAACTTGCTGTTCACTCTTGCACACCACCATTTCCTGGCTATGGGTAAGAAAATATCTGTATTTGAACACGTGTCCACTGGTACTGATCGAAACAATCGATTTCAGCCTTGTCTCACTGTGACAGGTTAATAGTGGCAGATTTCAATGAATAGTGAGTGGACATTTCTGTATTTTTCCCTTAATAAATATCATATTAAATCAGATTAATACTGGGGTATTTTATTTCACAAAATTATTGACTTAACACTTTACAAAAGTCAGTATATTTTTAAGGAGTTTAGGGATTTTTTATTATTCTCTATTTTCAAAATAAGAAAATGCATTTTTAAGAATCATTGACCAGAACGGAGACTCTCAGGTACTGATTTAGAACACTTTTGAATGGCACTTTCCTTATCAAGGGCCAGTCTTCTATTTGTTTTCGAGGAACATCATCTGTCTAAGTGTCAAATTAGTGATAAATAAGAGAATTAAATCCACTAGGCTTCAAGAGCCCTCTTTATTAGTTGTTACTTACCCATCAGTGAACTGCTACAAAAACGGAGGCCATGATTCTGTTAATCTGCTATCAAATTATATCATTCATTTTTATCATAGTTGTCTGTGTAAAAAAGCTGTTGTAAGAAAAGCAAATACTTGGTTTGGGTAAAATTTTTACAGATTTTTTAATCTCTTTATCATGGCCTGTTGATGCATCTTCTTAAGGCATAAAATACCAAAGGCAATGCTAAACTAGAATCTTTTAATAACTAAATTTTTTAAACTATTGAATTAAACATGGCAACATTTCTTTCCTGGATGAATTAATGTTCATCTGTGCAGAAACTTTTGAATGTAACATTATTTAAGCAATTTAAAAGTGAATTAAAGATTCATCCATTGTATCAGGTATCTGACTTCAGGCTAACATTTTAATCTCAATCATTGTTACAGTGTTTGCCATTCAAAAACTCTCAGAGATAAAGATGAAGGTTAATTCATGCAGAACGAAAACTCAGTTCCTAGTTGACAAGTATAGTTGGGTATTAGGGAAGTGCAAAATATGTTAATGGAGTTATTGTTTACCTTAGCATATTAGGCATCAGTTACACTTGCTTGAATGATTGTTTTTAGCTTTTGCATTTCAAATTTATTTTTGTTTTTATGCTGTTTTCATAGTTGCTATCCTGACCACAGAAGGACTCCTTTTTTTTCCATTGTAAGGTAACCCACAGATTTTATTAGAATGGTTTTACAATAGATGATTGACAAACGGTTTTCTGGGGGACTTGGTTTAAAAAAACAACAGTTGTCACTCTTCAGCTTTTTCCATTTGCTAAGTTATTGTCCTTCACTGACATTTTTTCATCAGCAGACCCGCTTCATCTCCTGGTTAGGCAGGTATAATTTCATCTAACCTACTCATGAATTTTAACTAGGAACAGGGAACTCATAATCAAATTCACTACAGCACGTTCAGACATGCTGAATCACACTGAGAAATACTCTTAATGGGGGGTCTGACTTGGTCAAAGAAATGTTTCTTCTTGGAACAGGAAAGGAAAAGCTGTCCGTAACGTGACCAGGCTATACAATTGAAATATGCCAGGAATATATGCAATGAGTATATATGTATAAAATACAAATATGTGTATGCAGGATGTAACTCTGCACACAAAGGCAGTCCCTGCATCCACAGAGCCTGTTTCAACAGGTTGGAAGCAGAGGGCAAGAAACTGCTTCTTATGGGACTGTCTGCTCCAGGGAGGGCTTTTCTTCTTAATTCTCAACACTGCTGTCAGGTGCTCTGTTTGTAACACAAAGATTAATCTTACGCTGAAAATGTTAATTCTGTAGCTATGGGTGTTTACCAAGTCCCTACAAATGGCTGATCTTTCTGAACCCTGCTCAGGCCTAGAGCATCCCGGGCAGCGCGATGCATGTACTTATTTTGTTGTATCTCAGCAATACAGGTGTTCGCTTTTCCCAGGTTTCATCTTATTTTGATGCTTTTACTAAATAAAACAGTACGTTTTTGAAGTAGCAAAGAAATATATTTTAAAATTAAACCTCATCACATAATGTCATGATATTTTCCTTTTCCTTGCCTGATGCAGAAGTGTTCTGTCCTTTACACAAGCACTGACAAATCTGCTTTTCTATTATTCTTCTGTAATTTTCAACAGAAATAACCAGCTCTGCTAAGAACTGAATGTAATGACTATAATTCTGCTTACTTTAACTAGATGACCAGGTTAGGAAGACAACTAGTCATTCCACTTAGTGATAACTACAGGCAAATTTTATTGTGTAATTGCATATTAATACCCAGCTAGGTATTTTCACAATGTTTGTCACATTCTGACTTGTTGGATTCTGGTTATAAAAGTCCAGGTGTAGCCAACAGGTCCCTTTTGTTTCATCATGAGGGAGAAAGAACAAGGATTATGTATTCACCCACAATATGGGAAACAAGCAATTAAGTTAAAATTTCACAGAACTGTCATGATTACCTGCCAACACCACTTTTATTTCATTAATTCTGCCTTTAATTTACAGGTGTCAGTGAAATCAGATGATGTAGACGTTGCTTAGCAGAAAAGCCAGTCTATAGTATTGAGCACTTGTGCAGCAGTCAGAAAATCCTGACATTTTAGTATTAAATGGTTATAAATATGCTATTTTTTTAATGAAACATTTATGCACAAACGAGCTGAATTTCAGTGGGTGGAGAATTATACAGACCAGAAGCTACAGGGATGACTGATTGTTATCAGTAATTACATGTTCTAACTAAACACTTTTAGATTTCTAGCGTTACTGTTTCTTGTATCCAAGTGATTTCATTTTAATCTTCTTGAACAAGAAAAAGGAACAAAATGGAACAGTAACAAAGGAAAAAAAATCCAGACCTTCTTACAAAGGTCCAAGCTGTAATTTTTTTTAATGTTTGGCTATAGTTATAGAAAAGCTTTAAATACCGATTGTTTTTACTACATAGAACTGGCAAGATGAAAGGTCATTGGAATTTTCCTGTTCTCTCTTGAGTGCTTCTCTGCAACAATTCTAACTCAGAGAGGGGAATGTAAGCAGTTGTTCTTAATATTTACTGTTTTGACCTCACTCTAAACAAGTTCTGTATGCTTTTCACATGACTGAAAGTAGACTTACTAATGAAGATGCTACCTATCTCTTTTATTTTCAGCATTGGAGAGGCCACATTCCAGATAACGTCTTCTCGGAGGCCAGAGGATGAGTATCACCATTTTGGTCAAACCTGCTACTTCTCCCAGATGCTCCATGAGTCCTTGGATAAGAATATAGGAGAGAAATGTACAACTATTAAAAAGAGAGTAAGGTGTGTCATTTTTGCTTTTCATAGCACAGGTGGTCTCTATCCACATTCAGAACACAAGACTTCTGGTTCAAAGAGGAAACCATCAGAAGCAGAAAACCCTGCTAACACACTTGTAAGTTATAAGCAACTCTAGTAGATTTTTGTGGTTTTATTTTATGATATAATACAAATATTTTAGAAACATCTAAACATGTGGTTTGACAACGGCAGCAATGAAAGTGATGTATGTTTGGAATAGTTACTTAAAACACAAAATATATCTAATATAAAAAACGAGTGGAATTTTTTCCTCCCTCAATGTAGGGAATCTGGTAAATTAATAACTTGCATGGGAGTTAGGAATCAGCAAAAAGACATATAATCTGAATACACTATGCAAATTGCTGAGTCTGGCCACTTAACTTGAATAGAAATACATAAATAAATTTGAATTGATTTAGAAAGCACTGAATTAAAAAAATAAATCTTGGAAGTAAAGAAAATTTAAAACTAAATAAACTAGTTTAGGATGAAATCTTTATTAAGGCATGTTAAAGAAAAGCAAAAGAAAATAAAGGACTAGATTCGCGGAATGACTGGAGAAGATATGATCTTAGCCTATCATCTTTGCTTGATCCAGTTGATGCAATTACATTTTCTTAGATGAAGAGAGCTAATGGGGAATGCAACTGGTTTCTTGTCTCATAGTTCCTTAAAGCAAGTAGTACATTAAGTGCCCACCACATATTTCCATTGAATCGTGCTCTTTTTACAGTTCTCCATCTGTACCCTGATGAACACTATATACTGCTATCACAGACCTTTAGAAGTTCTGTTTTAGAACCAAATATTTAGTTCGTCTTGGATATTGGGTTTGTCTTTGTGATTTTTTAAAAAAATGGATGAATATCTGCTACCAGACTTATCTAGAATGCCTTACTTTCCTATAAATCTGAATCTTAGCCATCTACCATGATTTTAAACTGGTTCTTAAAGAAGATTAAATACATTTTTATTGTAAATATGTCTTTTTCCAGCACCTTTGGGAGCAGAAAAGCAGATGAAAAAGAGAACATTGATGCGAGTACTGAAAAGATGAGAGGCACACAAAAAATGTGAACTGCTCAATTTACTGTCTAGCTATAATGAGGTATTGCTTAACAATTAAGTTAAATTATGCAGCTGTTTCCTAGTATATTGTGCTAATGCATCTGAGAAATTATAATTTTCTGATTGGAGAATGTTATGTGGAAGAACTGTAGCGTTCCCCATTCCTGCAACAATTCATTTCATGATTAAAAAGGGAAGCTAGTATTTTTGCAGCTGGCAGGAATAGGCAATAAAAGATGACAATCCAAGGAGGCCTGTTAGTCACTGACACAATAAAATAATCCCAAACAAAAGCTGCAGAAAGAAAGAAGCTTGAAAGGGTACCAGTGACACAGCCGCAGCTCATGGGTTTCTGTGGCGGAGTGACTGTATACCCCACCAGTAGCAGAAACACACGATTGTTTCAAAGAGAAATGCTGTTGTGTGTTAGTTCAAAGACAAGTGCTCAAAAATTTCAGGGAACAGTTAACTCAGTACTTTAAACCAAAAACTGCACGCACATCAGGGATATACATCAGCTTCAAAAAACAAACCCCAACTTTTTTCACTGGCAAGTCTTAATAATATTTAGGTTTTTTAAATAAATTGCTCGAATGAGGATTAAGTGAAAACTGAAGATTGGGGAAAACTAAATAGTGTTGAAAAAGTAAAACAAAGGAAATAATACACTGGCATTCCATGTTTTGCATGTGGAGTATTCTCATGGGAAAAATGGCTACATAAAGCAGAGAAGAAATTAGGTATGTTAATTGGAGCAGGTGGCTTATTTTTTATTTAATTTTTGACCAGCTTGAATTATTGAGACTATTTAAAATTCTGGTATAACAAATTCATAAATAAATCTGTATTACCCATTGTTTAAACTTAATTATGCAAAAAAAATCACAAAACCAAAAAATCTAGATGAAAACACATAATAGCTTTTGAGAAAAAATGAAAGCTTTTCAATTAACATCCATACTTCAGATCGTCCTTTTATTCTAATCATCTGTTTTGCATGATTGTTTTGTTTTAGTCAGCATTTCCTTTTAAAGACAGTTGAATTAGGGGAAAATATAATTTTACTTCACATTTTATGAGTCTGAATAAAATAATATGAGGTTGCTCCATGCTTCATGACCATGCATATTTAAATATTTTCTATAAATACATTTACTTACTTTTGTGTTAATCTTGTGACAAAGCACTGCCTGGAAATGATAACAAAGTAACCTAGGAAAATACATTTGGAATCATTCTTGCTTTTGTTTCTACCAATTGTTTCATAAATGCAAAGCAGATTTAGCCTTTTAATTTCCTTCAGTGAATCTAATTCTTTAAGCTGTGTCTGCACTGACTTTTTATATTGAGTTACAGTGTTATGCATCAGAAAAAACCTCAGTCTATGATCAAATGAGTTTCCAAGATATTTTTCCAATCTTTTCCGCTATGTGTATAAGCTGAGGCTCCCCCTATGTAGAGGAAAAGACTTTGAAAGAAATATTTCTGTTTTCCCGTTTTTTTTGGAGTGATTAAAGAGTTTTTACCCATAGAACAAAGCAGTATTTTTTTGTTTGAAAAGGATGAAAATTTGGGAAATCCCTTAGAATATAAAAATTATTTTTCAGAAAAAATCTTGAAAGGACTTAAAAAATACCACAGCCCCCCAAATCATTAAAATAGGACATAGTAGTCCATACTCAGTCAACTCATTAATTTGGTGGCTGGTTTGAATTAGTTAATAATGTACATAGCTGCTTGGCCACCTTATCTTTGCTGTGTGATGCTCACTTACCTCTTGCCTCTTATGAAGTAACTGATAATTTTTGAGGTGCTCGGGTGTTACACACACTTCCTTCTCCCTCTCCTGCATTTACGAGATATTGTGAAGATCCACGGCCTTTCTACCTTTCTGAGGGAACATCCAAGTAAGGCACCTTTTATCCAGTGGAGAAAAGAATGTTTGGTGTGCTCTGAAACACTCGATATACTTCCCTTTTGAGGGACCATGAGTTAGTTTGAACAATTAACCCCTCTCCAGAGGTTTTCTGTTCCGAGGTGCAGTTTGTCTCCTCTTTCTCCCCTCATCTCTCAGTAAGCTAAGCAACCGTATCATAAACTTAAGCTGGAACATCAAAACTATGTTACATCATAAAGCATTTCTCTTGGATGTCTGTTTAATTTGTCCCTTTTTTAAGCTGTACATTCACCTTGTGTACTTTTTTTGTGAGCAGACAAACCAGCTTTGTTCTGTTGTTCGTGTCCACTTGTGGCTGCTGCAGAGGTGGAAGAGGCTTGGGGTTTGCGTAAGCGTGCACTAGCTAAACAGGCAAGAGCTGAGGGAGAATATCCTGAATAAAACCAGGTACTGTTGCTCTTGGGCCTATCTTGCAGACTCTAATTAAAAAAAAAAATCAAGAGGAAAAAACCCACCCCTATAGACTGTTTAAATAAAAAATCAGCTATTACTACAGGAGCATATTAAATAAATGTGCAATTTCTGAAGTTCCCTTTCTTGCCAAGACTTCTCTCTCATATACTAAACAGGAAATTTGGAGTTAATTCAACGAGAACAACATAAGCATAGGAATGTCAAACCAGGCAGGGAAATAAATCACCATCTTTGCTGCTGCAGCCCTTACATAAATAACTATATTTCTGGTGACACTGTTTACTCTGCATTACCTGATTGCTTCTGTTCAGTACTATAGACTGTTGCTTGTATACTAAAGTCTCCTAACTTTAGGTGCTTGTCTGCTATAAAGAAAGTCTTTCATCTGTAAGAGAGATGTGTCATCTCTGGGAAGGCAGGTCCTTTGGAAGGACGGAGTTGAACAAAATAAACAAATTACCTGAGATGCACTTGACTGTAAAAAGAAAGTATAGCTGTTATCACTGCACTGCTATGCCATGTACACAGTTATAAGGGTTATGCGTACAACCATATATTTGTGATATATGGTGTCTGCAGCATAAATTTATTGTTTTATTTAGGTATGTGAATGGATATAAAAGTCTACAGCAAGTTCATAACAATTTTCTAAAAACAATGCAGTTTGGGTATTGATAGTATAAAAAGTATAAATAAAGGAAACTCATTGTGTGCTATGTTCAATTCTGGATCTTACAAATATTGTAATATTTTAGAAATTATTTGTGTTCTGGTCATGTAATAAGCACATACAATTTACACCTCTTAAGATGTGAGGTTACCACAAAAGTTTTCGCAGACTCTAAACTAGGGTCATCTACCCTACATTACTGCTGAAATGTACAGAAGATGAAATCTTTCATTCCCTCTCCCCTGAAGGTATATTCTGCAGTTTTCATAGTTATAGCAGAATGATAAATTAGAACATAATGCTGTTGTGCCACTAAGACTTTTTAAAGCAACTATCCAAATGTTAAAAAATATAAAAAGCAGTCACACTAGTGCACAGTGCAACACAAGAGGACACGGTCTCAGGCTTCACCAGGGGAGGTTTAGGCTCGACATTAGGAAGAAGTTCTTTACTGAGAGGGTGATTGGCCATTGGAATGTGCTGCCCGGGGAAGTGGTGGAGTCACCGTCCCTGGAGGTGTTTAAAGAGAGATTGGATGAGGCTATTAGTGCCATGGTGTAGTTGACAAGTAGGAGTAGGTGTAGGTGTTGGGTCATAGGTTGGACTCAATGATCTCAAAGGTCTTTTCCAACCTTATGATGCTGTGATGCTGTGATAATACTTTTCCTTTCCCAGAAGTATGAAAATGCTTGACCCTTTCTAATTAATCACTGTCCAAAAAAAATAGATTTCTTCCTTGCATTACCTTGTTTCTTTCTCTTCTTTCAAACATACCAATTTAAAGTTTTTATGCTTAATATGATTTATCAGCCTACCTCATTTCAGTTCCTCAAGCACTATTTGTGGAAATTACCTGTGCTCTAGGCTCTACAGCTCTGTGCAGCTTTACAGTGAACACAATATTGTAAAGAAACTCACAGCATTTAACAGCTTCTTGACAAAGATTAGTGTATAAGTGATGTCATGTCATCATCTAGGAGACAAATCCCTTAAATAGATTTCAAGTTGAATAGGCAAAGTATCAATCCGAGAAACAGTGATGTTAGTAACAAGGATAATATTAAACCAAAATAAAACTGTATCAAAGCAGGATACACAGAAACTACAGACATTCAATACTTACCTATATGTATAAAGGTAGACCAAATTGAGCCATTTTTCATGAGGGACTAATTAATTTTATTAGAGAGTAAGTAAATTCAGCTGTGAATGTTTGAGAATCTAATGACTTCCAGAGATTCAGAATGAATTCAGCAATAAAAGCTAATTAGAAGGGAAATGGATGCCTAAAATATCCCTGGTGTGCATAAAGAAAGAGTATAAAGACCATTAATTGAAATTAAAATTTAACAGTAGCCTAATGCTGCATGACATAAAATTCCATCTGTTGTGCAGGGCCACAAAACAAAGATATATGGGAAATAGTGCGTGGTGTCTCAGCTTTGCTGGTAGTCAATGAACGTATTTTAACGTCAAACCACTCCACACAATGAGAAGCCTGATGTTCAGAAGAGTGAGTTTAGGGCGTGGTGATTCCTCTAATGACTAAATTAGTGAGAAAAAACTAAAAATAATGCTGCATAAGTGGGACATTTTATTTTTAATTAAGTAGGTGGAGTTTCTGCCTTTTTTTTTTTTTATCCTTACAAGGATAGAAGAGGTACTCGTGCATTTTAGTACATACAGGCTGTAAAATCTGCATCCACACACTTTCTAGCAGCAGCGGTGTGGTGCAGGCATCTGTGCACCTTGCAGGCTTCAAAAAGAATTCAGGAGCAGGAGCAAAATCAGTGTCCTTTCTCACAGCTTCTCATCTGAAACGCTATGGAAGTTACTGCAGAACACGTATACGGAAGTAAACGATGGCTTTGAATAATTTATCCTAGAACGCCTGCCTTCTGTTCACAAAATGTCTGTGAATGTTTGGGGTTCTTTATAATAACTGATTAACAGTGATTGCTGCAACCAGTTTCAGCACACACATCTCTAACATGCATTCCTCTGAAGCAAATCTCAAGATGTGGACTGATGTACTGATGAAAGGTGGTTACATAGTACTTGCATTTCCATGTTAGATTAACAGATGCAATCAAAAAGAGTCTTGTTTGTTAAATGACGTATCTATTAATTTATTTCTAGAGGATTTCTAATTATTTCCAACATGATGATTTTACTTTCAGGTTTATGTGCCAGACTGGAATGGCAGCTTTTCAGAAAGTGAATCTAACAAAGTGATTGTACGATTCTTAGCACAACACGACTGTGGACTGTGATTGTTACCTAAGGCTAACTGCATGCTGAATAGGCCATAATGTCAAATTAGATGCTATTTGAGATTCAAATAGGACATTTTCTGAATGTCTACATGTGCACTAGCAATTCAGCACCTCCATTCTGGGAGATCTCTCAATGCAGAGTTAATGGCTACTATAGAACACATACAGTGAAAGAAAATAATGGGTTGCACAGAGGAGAGTCACCATCATGCTGTGTGGACTGAGGGAGCAAAAGTCCTTTACAGAAAAAGTTATCTAAACAGAGATCAAAACAAAGATGTGACTTGTTTCCAATAAAAATTCTATGAGTTATTAAGAAGGGGAAGAGAAAGCCAAAGATAAAAAACAAATTCATAATGAGCAGTTTTAGGAATATTTAGCTAAAGGTAATAAACCATCTGAAGAAGCAGCAGAAAAATATATGAGGATGACCTGCTTCTTTTAGTGTAGGACCAGAGTTCAGAGCCTTTCTGGACAATCCTTTCAATCATTAAGAATATTTAAAATATAAATGGGAACAGATTGCTAATGAGGACATTTTTAACTTTGATTTGCAGGGAGGTTTTTACAGAAAACAGAAGAATACCAATATATATCTAACTATGCCAATATTAAACACAAAAGTAATGGTAAATGGTGGCATTAAAAAGAGAAGAAACAACAGGTGTAACGAGCTGTTGCCAGATTTCCACCACGCTCTTTGCCAAGCAGAAGCCAGTTAATTCAGTTGCAGGATTCTGTGAGTTACAGGAGAGATCAACTGGCAGCTGGGGGAGCTGTGGCAGGAGGTGTACTAAAATTGCCTTTCTTGCATCTACCTGCTCCAGGCTTTGTAATCCATTCTGCACACTCTGTTCTTGCTGGCCCATCTCCTTGTTCATTTCCTGATATTGATCTTGCTCTATGTATTTGTGAGCTACATAGTACTAGAGTAACTTTAACATTAATTTGTTAATAAGAAATGGTGCATCTCTTAAGTCACTGGTAGCGTACATCCTTCAAGAAGCGTACCTATAAGAACAACTCTCCTGATGGGCAGCAATATTTCCTAACGTTCTTGTCAGACTGTGCTGGATCAACTGTCTTTAATTCTTCTCCCCATAGTAATCTTCACTTAGTATTAATTGTAAGGTGTGTATGTGTCTAATATTGCCCATTAGAGAGGTATCTGACAGCTTCTATATGCAAATGTCTCTCTCTTTCAGCCAAGACATAATGATTATGTACATAGTGTTTATAAACATATGGTAAATCATTTTATAGAATGCATTTCAGCATTGCAGGGTACTTGGGAGAAATATTGTGAAAGCCATCTGCCTGCAAGTAAGATAATGAGAGGTGTGACACACAGGCTGCTAACTGTGAAAATCCTAATGTCTGCTGCATTGTTATCCTATTTGTACTTTTTCATCATGCAGACGGTGACAAAATCTGAACCTGTTACTCCTAGAGCTTCAGCTTTTGAACACCAGGCATTTTTCTATTGCTAGAGTTTAAAAATGCTTCTCAGAACTGTGAATAATGAATCATGCTTTGTAAAAGTTTTGTATTTCCTAAAACAACATATCAAAACTTAATTGACCTTTTCATCTATTTAATGAAAAATACATTTCACCATCTGTGATAGTTTCATCCACAATAATCCTGTTCAGTTGCTGCTGGTCTGTATCTCAAGTTTATGGCAGAGAGTGTAATAAACTTATTCCTCGAGTTAAATAGTGAGCCTTGCATAAATCCTGCATTCAAACTTTCATCCCTAAAATTGGATGCCTAGGATATATTTCCATTAGTGGCTGGTATGATGGGATAAAATACCCTTGTGTGAAGTGTGTGAATGATTCGAAAATGGAGGGAGGTGGTCTATACAATGGATGCCCTTCACAGTGATGTCAGCACACTTAAGAGGAGTGAGTTAGCAGGAACCTCCTGAAGTTCAGAAAAGGCAGATGCTCCAGGGCCAGAATAACTCTGTGCATCATCAGAGCTTCGGGGCAGAGTGGCTGCAGGGTATCGCTGCAGGAAGGCACCTGAGGAGAAGTAGCTGGTTGTGAAGCAGTCGTACACCCTGGAGGGAAGGAAGCCTGGCAGCACAGGCCCACTGAGGTTGTAATTTGTGAGGAACATCATGTTCAAGTATTATCAACATAAAATGAACAGGCAGGCAAAGCTAATAAAGTATATTTTTCTATTTACTTTGCTTTTTAAATATAATAAAAATTGTAAGTACTTACAGAAGTTAAAGAAGAATGAGGTATTGCTTTAAAATGTAATGGCAAGGTAGTTAATATCACTCTGTCATATCTCTCCAAAAGATTAAGCTGCACGATGAGAGTATTTTGTGTCTTTATCCAGAAGCAGAACTTCAAAAAGAATACCAGTTCCCATCATTGTTTTTTCCAATTATCTTGTGTAAAATCACAGCATATCAACACATAAAAAACTTAATTGTCAAACCACGGAAATCTTAAAAATCATATAATCTACTGAGGGAGCTTAGTATTTCACCCCCCAAAAGTTATAAACATGATACGCATGTGCTTCTTGAGATGTTAGGAAACTGGTGTCTGTGGTAACTGAGACAAAAGTCTTGATATCAGATAGTTTTTTCTTGCAAATCTTTGTTGGATAATTTATGTCGTATCTGGAATGACAGCAACATCCAGCTTTCATATCATGTCTAAACTTCCAGCATCCACCAGAGCACCAACTCAAAGACATTTTTGTTCAACTTCTCAATCAAATGGTTTACGCTATTTTCATATCACTTTTTTATCTCTTTTGTTATCATTGTTATGATGAGAAAGCATTATTTCCTGCGGCTGTAAAATGAAAACCATTAGAAATCTCACCAAAAAAACCCAACATCCAAAGCACTGGGTCGAGTTAACTTTTTTTCCCCCAGAAAAAGTAGTCATTATGAAAAGTCACTCAGCTAGGTTTTTCTGAAGATTTATTCCAAACAAAATCTCCCTTTCTAAATTTATCTTCTCCAGCTACATCTATGTCTAAATTTTGTATACTCCTAAAGAGATTTAGATTTTATGCTCATGTTTTAAGGGAACTGAGAGACCTGTGGTTTAATATTTTTTAATGTTATTTCCTGAAGCTATTGTGTTTGACTGCTCTTCCAGGAACAAATTTTGGGGGATATGCAGTCAACTCATTTTTATTGCAACCCATTCCAGCCATTAAGCAGCATAATTTCAGCTACCATGGAAATGCTGATTAAATCTACAGTTTTTATTTTGCCATTTTATCTGCGCCTTGACAACTAATTGCTAGTTTGGTTAGGCATCAAAGGGGCATTGAATTCTCAGAATAAAAATGCAATGAGACTGCATCCTGGGAAGGTACGGATTGCTCTCATCCACATTTATTGCTTGATAAATGGTACTTTGATCTCCATGGCACCTTCCTCCTCCGTGGTCACCAGTAACCTGGGCTGGAAAGTGTTAATGCCATGATTTAAGAGTAGTTTCTGTTGAAACTCAGCTTGGACCAAGGAGTTGTGTGCTGGCGTGGCGGGAAGGCAGGAGGGCGGGAGAGAGAAACACCCACCCTCTGTGGGCACACTGGAAAATGCCCAGTGTGATGCTGGCCAGGGCCACTAGTTCAGGTAAGGGCCTCGGTTTTAAGGTGTTCAGGCCTACACCACGTTCTGCAGGAGGCTGCAGGATGGCACCTGCGAGGAGGAGCTGTGCCCCGCAGCCACCAGGGTGGCACCTCAGGAGAAACCTATTTAAGTAAGGGCAAAACCACCCTTCCAGCAGTGAGGAGGGCAGGTAATAGCATGAGAAACAGCCCTGTGAGCACCCAGCTGGGAGAAGAAGAGGGTGCTGCAGCAAAGATTCCCCTGTGTGCAGGAGTGGGGTTCTGGCAGGAATCTGTGCCTCGTGGAGAGGAGCCCCTGCTGCAGCAGGTTTATCCTGGAGGAGCTGTGGAGAGGACCCAAGCTGGAGCAGGGGAAAACCACGAGGAGAAAGGAGAAAGGAGAAAGGAGAAAGGAGCTGCAGAGAGGTACTCCTGTGTGCTGCCCCCCACCTCAATGCCCCTGCACCGCCTGGGGAGGGAGAGGAGTTGGAAATGAAGGAGTGAAATTGATCCTGAGATAAAGATGGAGAGAAAACTGTTTTAAATTGTGTCTGTGATTCTTACTCTATTTTAATTGGCAATAAATGCAGTTAATTTTCCCCAAGTTGAGTATGTTTTACAGGTCAGTAATATGCAGATGATTTACCTGTCTTTATCTTCAGCCATACCCTTTTCATCTTATTTTCTCCTCTGTCCCACTCAGGAAGGGAGTGAGTGGGTAGCTGGCTCACTGCCAGCCAAGTCGACCCATCGTATTTTTGTATGTGACACAAGGAGATGTCACCTCAGCTCTGCCAGCCCCTTGGACAGAGTCCTGCAGCCGGGGCATCTCCCAGGGGGGAAGCTGACATTGCCAATGGACTGCAACCAATCCTGTTTTAACTACATTTTTTTTTTACACACAATTAGCACCTTTTGTGTAGGTTTTGAACCAAGTGTTCCTTTCTCTTCTTGAAGAGGAAGAATATAATCAGTGTATTTTCTCATAGATACGATTATGAAACTGTCTCTTACATTTCCTGTTAAAAATATCACCTGAGGGTTTGGGAGTTTTCTTTTATATGTTTTTATTTGTTACTACATGTAGGTGGGACACAATGCTAGTTCAATAATTATTTCTATGTCGTGGTGATAGTAGGATATCTTTAAAATTATTCAGAAAAGCTTTAACTTAACTCAAATGTTCACTTTTCCTCCTGAATATGTGTGCTATACAACAAAATTTTTGAGAAAAGCCTGGCTTTATCAAATTATTTCATGTTCTTCTAAATTGTTATCACTTTTGGGCCAGGTAAATGTAATGTATTGCTTCATTGCTGATACAGTAAGAGATTAGGAGGCAGGAAGCATTTTCTTGCTGTAAGTAGGCCTCTTGAGAAGTTTGGTTATTTGCATGGTGTCAGGTATTTGAACAGACCCCAGGTAAATTCTGTTTTTTTATAATTACTGCAGAAGCTTTCAGAGTCAGTCTCCAAGACAAATCTGTTGGTCAACGCTGGAATACCATGGGTATAAACATACCTGGGGATGTATCTGATATGACTAAGATTTAAGGCAGTGAAATATTTTCCTGGATTCTCTCCCTTAGTCAGTGTTGACTACAAAACTGATGAGGCCCTTGAAAATGTGATCGCTATTTTTATACCCTACATTTGCTCTCATTCCTTCATCTATTCTTGCCTTGTGCTGCAAATACTTTACCTCATATTTACTAACGCCACAACTTTGTATTTAATCTTTAGCACACCAGCTGTATTACCTAAGAAGATAGTTTGCATTTTTATATTACTCTCAACTGATGCTCTCAAGTACTGAACAATCACTAGTAAAACCTCACATCGAACAGAGATGAACTGAGACATAAATGTTGAGTTACTTGTCCAAGACTACGTAAAATTAGTTACAAATATGAAGAAATAATACAGCAATACTGGCTTCCTGTCATAATTTAATTCTTCAAAGCCAGATGTAGAAACGATGTATTTAACAAAATGACAGTTATTTTAAAGCATGGAGATATTTCTGTATCATTTATTTCTTTGTACTGCGTGGTTTTTAGCAAGTCCTAATGCAGGAGAATGTGACTTAGTATTGATACATGGAATAAAAGAGACAGTTGAACACAGCAAACACACGTGAGTAAGAACAAATATTTTGATGGCCCTAGAAGCAGTACCTGATGGAGACTGCTGCTGATTATACCTTCTTCAGCCACGCTTTGAAACCTCACGGCATGGTGCGGTCACATTATTTGTATCATTATGTAATCTTAAGTACTCAAGCACTGTGTATAAAATGCTCTTATATTTAACACCCACTTGTTTTTGAAAGGAAACCCATGTATTACAATAAAGTTGAAAGTCATGTAATCTGTTCTGAAACATGCAAATAATACCCTTTAGTACTGAGAGGAATTAAACACATGTATCAAGAGGAGAATATGTCCTAAACAATAATCTCTGTCTAGCTGTTTTCTCAACAATAAATTACATTTTACCTGAATCAATATTATTATTTTTTGCCAATTGGTATCCTGAAATTTGATATTATGAAAGTTCAGGGCAACAAAAATTAAAGCTCTTCTGCAGAATGAAATTCTGAATTTGTAAAAGCCTCACAGATTTCTAAATAACAACATGTGGTAGAACTGTTCCTTAAGTCAACACATTTTTGGATTAACTTAGTACTGCTTGTCGTGTTTACACATACAAACTTCCTTCTGAAATTTAATTTACAAAACATTATAGCCAAGAAAATATTATATAAAAATCCATATCTGGCTGCCTGACATTATCTTTCGTTGAGTTAGAGATAAAATTACTTCTTCCTGTCCCATTTGCTGTACAAGGCCTTTGACCACTTTGTGTAGTGATTTTTCTGCTTAGGAGATCCTCAGGATGCTTAGATCAAGGAAGAGAATTTAGATGATGGGAAAGATTAGATTAAAAAAAATAACATAGGTGCTTTTTTTAAAACCATCATGGCAAATATAGATGCTGCCTCACCACAGACCACCTGTGCCCAACAGTCCCTTACTATTGAAATGCAGCCTGTATATTTCTGGTTTATAAATAAATATAACCACAAGCTTAATTTGAGGTTAACTCTAAAGGCTTGTTTATGTTTGGCTTCACTTGTCAGTTGTGATGCTTACCTCTGATTATTTCTATTCTAGAATTATTCTTTTCATAAGGCAGCTAAAACACTTTTCTAGGTGGCCTGTATACTATGAAGAAGAACCAAGTCTTTGGATTTTACACGTTTCTTAAACCTCTTATTCTTTCTGATTTCTGCAGTTAGTACTTGCTATAATCTTAGAAAGCAACAGCTTTTCTTGATAAATGGAATAGCATTTATATGTATATACCTCTTACCATTTATTCCCATAATTTACTCTCATTCACTGTCTATACCATCTCTACAGAGTTTCTGCCTTGCAGCAGAGTATCTGATTTGTAATTTAACCCACTGAATCATGTGGTGTGGCAGGTCTACAAACTTTGGACACTATATTCACTTTGATTATTTTTTAAAAAAAACCAACCAAACAAACCAACCTAAACCCAGCAAACACACACACGCACAAAATCCCCAAACCAATAAAGCAGAGAATGTGTTCTTTGTTAAGCAATTCTGGAGACACTCTTTTTTTTTTGTTCTGGTCTCATTCCTTTTGTCAGTTTGGAGTCATTGCAGTATCACTGCCTTAGTAGTGGAGCATCCCCTTAAAACACTGCTTCTGTTCCATACTCCAAAGGCATGTGCCTGCCTTATTCAAAAGGAGCCATGCTGAACGCGGGTCATGGGAATAAAACAGTAGCTAACTGGTGAGAATTAGCAGCATCAGACTATTGCTTTGACTAAATTGTCAGCTATTATTTTTCAGTGTGATTTTGAAGGCAGAAGGACCAACTGTAATGTCAATAACGTCAACCCAAACTGACAAAGTTAGGCACGTGTTTTTCCTTTAATAGCAAATAATAGTTAGAAGTTTGAGCCAGTTATAGCCTTCCCGTATGCTTCTTCCACAGTTGAGGAAAACAGGAAAAAAGTTACAGGAGAAAAGATTTCTCAGCATGTTTTCCTTGCCCTTACTCCAGACTTCTCAATCTGTGTGCAATGCATGTACTTGCTCGGTTTTTGATAGACACTGCATGGAAGGGTACTACTATGTCAGGACCTGCTATAACTTCCTTATTCTTAACAGTCCTATTTTTACCTTTACCTTAAAGATTTCACGTTAGAGACAATGTCCATATCACTCTCGTTTGTAAGAAAGTGAAGGGCTAAAAAAGAGGCTTATTTTCTAGAGGGGAAATTGAGCCTTATTATTGCAATTTAAGTTTTTCTTATCTTACAGACCACAGATTCAGACATGTTCATCCCTTCTGGTTTACGAAATACTTTTGCATACTTATGGATTATCATCACAGTTTTCCTTATTCTCTTCTTTCAGACCAACAATTTCAAGTATTTCTCTTTCTCCAAAGGTAATATACCCTATCTGTTTCATACCCTTATTTTGTTCTATACAGCTTGTCCATGTTTCTTGGAAATCAACGCTAAGAACTGGACAGCAGGTCCGAGCCAAAGCTTTACCAATTCTGGCTGCAGTGAAAGATTGCCTGATGAATCTTGACTCCCTTTCGGTTTCAGCTGTCTGAGGGGCGTATTTGGCTTTTAGTCAGTGGTGGAACACTGTTGACTCATGCTCATCATGGATGCATAACAAACCTCGTATCTTTTTCCGTGAAACTGCTAACTACTCGATCCACATCCTACATTTGCACAATTAATTATTCATACTTAGGTACAGAACCTTGCCTTTGTCCCCACTGAGTAAACACCCTATGCTTTTCATCTCCTTTCCTGTTTGTTAAATTCATTTGAATTCTTAGCTTGACCTCCAGCTTATTTGTATTCCCTACAAGCTTTGTTTTATACTGATTTAAAAACTCATTGAGATTTCACAATTTTGTATTGAAGACAAAGGTCTTAATACTTGGTACTCATCCAAATCTTGAAATGCAGTGTAATCAGGAAAGGCTCACAATCCTTAAACAGTGGACCTCCTCATTGCAAAATTTTGGGTTGTCTGTTCCCAGGTGATGTGAGTATTTGAGGACTATTTTAGTTTAAGAAGATTAAAGAAGAATGCCCACTGTGTTCCATAATTTACATTAAAATATATCTATGTGAATTAATTGGTAACTTGGGACCACTTTCCTGAAAGAGCAAGAAAAATGATAACAGACTTTACCAAAGTAAGCGGTCGCACTTTAGGCAGAGAAGTGAAAATTTTATGTTAATTAATTTTCAAAGATTTATATTTTAATTTAAATGTGATTTTAGGATGTTTCTGTATTTCAAAATTTTCAGATTGGCTTACTCTCTCTGTACAATGCACTTATGTTACTAATGGCAAAGACAGGCTCTTGAAGATACCTTTTAAAAGGTTATTGCCTTCAAAGATTTGTTGCCATTCCCTATTGGAAATACCCCTCTATGCCCAAGGAATGTTAGCCTAGTAACTCTACTAGCCTCAAGCTTCGCCAGGGGAGGTTTAGGCTCGACATTAGGAAGAAGTTCTTTACTGAGAGGGTGATTGGCCATTGGAATGTGCTGCCCGGGGAGGTGGTGGAGTCACCGTCCCTGGAGGTGTTTAAGGAGAGATTGGATGAGGCACTTAGTGCCATGGTGTAATTGACAAGTAGGAGTAGGTGTAGGTGTTGGGTCATAGGTTGGACTCGATGATCTCAGAGGTCTTTTCCAACCTTATGATGCTGTGATACTATCTTAGTGCTGAGTCAGCTGAGCTGGTTTTCTGAGACCTTTTATGAATTATATGAGGTCTAGTACCAGGATGGCTACTGTTTTCAGCTGACGTTAAATGAAAGAATGTGTTTGAAGTTGGGTTTTTCTTCAATTTTTTTACAGACCCTGACAGCTTGTGGAGGTTTTGGGGTGGTGGTTGTGTGTTTTTAAAGAGTTGCTTTAGTCAGAATTTAAGCTGAATACTAGAAAAGCTTTCAGAGTTCAGCTTTATCTCTGTATTTCGTAGTTCAGTGCTCCAATAATGTTTAGAGTGGATTTCCAGGAGCAGAGACCAGGATAACACAGAAAATTTCTGAAAGGAGTCCTGTCCCTATATCCTATACCTACCAGGCTTTAGTTTTCTACGGGTTGAATTTTAATACTCAGCAGAGGTACATGTACAACAAATGAGGGAAAGGCTAATATCCTCAGCATTGTAAGAGTTAATGATCAGCCATGCCATTAGCCAGAAAAATCTACATTTCACATAGAGCGATTTTTATTTTTTTTACAAGTGCTGTCAGTAGGTCACCATCGGGGACGGTCTCCAGTGGTCCTGAGACGACACTTAGAAGATATTGTATTGAGCAATATTCTCCCAGCACTTGTGACAAACCGATCGGGGTGGGTTCATCACAAGATTTAATAAAGTTCAGCGCAATTACCAGTGGCAGTAATGTTTTTTAATTATTCTGAGACACAGTGAATAAGGCCATTAACTAGACTTTATACTGCAGGAATTTTGTATCATTTTGTAAATTGCTTTGTGGTATTATGTCTTGAAAAATATATCTGTTTGTGCATGTACTGAGGGGAAGGAAATTATATTCCAAATTTTATTTTCTGTCCCATTCTAGATTCTCAAATGTCAGTGCCTTCTCTAGTTTTGAAAGCTTCTGAAAAGGTGGATTTTAATTTAGAGCTGGAGTATGTCTCCACATCATCACACAGAATGGCTGTGCTTTTGAAACGCTGTAAGGAAGGAACTGTGTCCCCAGGGAACACTGTTTGTTCATGTGAATGTTAATATTCTTACAGACTACATCAGTTGAAAAATTCTCATGGTTCCTGGACTAGATCCACTGGACTAATCACACAGTTCTGGAGTACTGAGAAAATACCTCAAAGAGGCTCAGCACACTGCAATTCCACAGCATATGTTGTGTTGCTTTAAAGCCGAGTACAAACAATACTAGAAAGAAGGTCGGACCTGTCCAGTAAAAACTGAAATCTACATTCAACTTTGAAAGAAAATTCATTTCCATTTTTAAACATATGTGATGAAGACAAAAAAAGGTTTTAAAAATGTCTTTAAAATGTTGTGGGGTGTCAATATCTAGCCATGTGACTGCAATGCAGGAATAAGGAAGAAGGGGGTGTATCTTCAACAACTATTGAGATGTGAGACAGGAAAATAATCACATGATATGCATCAAAAAGATAGTTCACACTTTATATGTACAGTGTCGATCCACAAAAAAAAAACCATAAAAAGAATTTGCTCTATTAATTTCACAGTAGATGTTAACAAGAAATTGCTTTAGAAGAAGGAAGTCCTTGCACCTTGAAGTATGTGGTGGTGAATACATGTAATTAAAGAACTGAAGTTAGTCTGAAATTTGTTGAATTACACTGCTCCACAACTGGCTACTTATCACAGTTTAATCCCTGTGGGCAAAAGTCATACACACAAAAGGGAAAAAACAGGCTTGTCATGAATGCTGCTGTTCTTTATTTGTTTCAATTATTTTGTATACACCTTAAAAATGTTATTGTTTTGTAGAAGAGGAAAAGGAAAACGATATAATAGCTTTCAGTATCTACAAGTACAAGCTGCATTACAACAGTATCTCTTTCAAACCTAGAAATATCATTAAATGCAGTGAGAAAGTCTTACAAGCTTATAAGTATGATTGTGATAGCGCCCGGATAAATACATAAGAATAATAGAGCCCTGTCTCTTCATCTAGCGTAAATGTGTTTAAACTTCGTTAACAGTGAGGGTTAAAGATCAGTCATCAGCTGTTCTCCATAAAACCAGACTGGCTATCCCTGAGGAGGCTTAGGAGAGCTGGGAAAATGTCTAGGCCTTCTGTAAGGAGACCAGAGAGCAATAATGCTCTCATGGCTGTTTCTCTCTCTTTGGTACTTTCACCGTTTCTGTCACCTATGGGGATTGGACTTGTGAACCACAAAGTTAAAAAAAAACAGTATTAAAAGCAGATGTGAAAGATGAGAGGCTTTGCTTGAAAAAGAAGGGACACACGGATGATGTGACGTGATGTTTAATGCTGCGACTGGAAAGAAAAGGGAAGAAAAAACCTACACCCACAGACGATTACAGAGCAGAAGTCGGACGCTGATCAGTCTGTCAGTCAATCTCAGGTTTTTACTCTTTTCCTTGCAGCAGTTTCATACTTTACAGATACGGACCTGGATGTTGAGCCCAACCCAGAGGTTTTGCACAAAGTTTCAAAACATTCACACAGTGACTGGTTTTACTCAAGTTTTCCACACACTTCCTTTCTCACAGCACAACCATCCTGTTAGGTTTGTCCAAGGTCGTTTTATACTTTGTTGACACGTGATATAATTAACATTGTTTGATCACCCATGCGGCTGGAGCCACCTATTCTGCTGCCCCCACAGTTCAATTTTTACCTAGAAGGACAAATCAGTAATGGGAATTTTTGGGCCTGAGTTCAGTGCCTCTAACCAGTAGAAGACAAACAGTGTAAATCCCATTTAGCCACAATCAAGAAAGAATGAGCTTCATTTTTACATTAGTTATTTGAAATATATTTTTCTCACTTGCTTGTGTCTGTCTCTTTATAAGCAGATGAAAGAAACTTTCTTTTGGACGTATTTACATTCTGCAATACGGAGCATCCCACTTCAGACTTGAACAGCTTTTTACTGCTTGGTACTTTTCGAAACACTCATTCAGCTACCTTAATAAGATGATCTTATTATGCCCTCAGTTCAATTGTGAACTGCTGTTGGTCACCCAACCCATTAGCTAAGGCAAAACACACAGCAATTCAGCTTGACATACTTAATGAGAATTCTGAGGCTGCTTAATTATCAGCCTTTAACATTAGGATATATCAGCAAAGCTTCAGTTTTATGAATGTTATGTGCTGAATCTTTTGACAATACATAATGATCCTCATCATTGTGCAGCCTGTGAATAGAATAATCTGATCAGTTCATTAAGACTAGAAAGGTCTGAACACACTAATAATGCCATTGTTTACACTCTGAACACTGAAGACAAAATTAATTTCTGAAGTAATTCCATAAAATTTAATGCAGTGGTTCCATGGAAACTTTCAATCTAAGGAAAACAAGTCCTTCCTTTTGAGGAATGCCAAAACTCCACCCTGACAGTCCTTTTTGTATAACTGCCCTCTTGACTGAGGTGTATATTACTGGAGATTACTGTATTACGGGAGATACTACAGGAGATTACTGATATTGAGGTGTGTATTACTGGAGATTTGTATATAATGAGTTATACATATAATTTTGCTATGTATGCTGATTTTGAGTCACTTAAGTAGTAAGGGGAAAATATATGGTTCATCTATTCTGAGCTTGATGGAGTTACATCAGTGATTATTTTGTCAATGTGACTTTATCTTTGGCAATTTTTGATATGTCATATTTTCTGAAATTATATACATGACAAAACTGTAGCAATTCTAAATTTGTACTTTGAACCTAGCAAACATGTCTAAATCTGCTTGTTTATTTATGATTTCCCTGCTTTTGGAAATGAAATGGTGAGATGCACTAAAGCGAGATATTTGGAAAACCTGCTCACACCTAGCGAATCTAACCTCCTTCATGATGCACTCCTGTACAGGACTAATTAGAACAGCTAAATTAGGTTCCTGCTCTTAATTTCTGTTTAAGGAACATGTCCCTGTTTAATGACTGTAAAGAAGGTAGACTACTAATAAACTGTCAATATACTTCTATCACTTCAGACTTGATTTCCTACTTTGACCCACAGTTCTTATGTGAGACACAGGAGTTGACAAAGACTTACATGAAATTTCACAGACCAGGATACTCTTTTAAACACTTGTAGATGCTGATTGCTTTGTAAAGCTTTATTTGTAAATTTGTTTGGAGGCCACCGTGTAGGTGTTCTGCCAAACTGTCTAGCTGTTTGCAGCAAGAACAACAAAAATCTTCTCTCTTGAATAACTTGCAGCAGTTACCCTTACAAGGATACAACTGGTCACCTGGCTAAGGAATAGTTTTGGGGAAATTACACCCTGAATAATGTTACTGAAATAATTGTCAAGGGGTAAATGAAATGTGAGTGATGAGTAGAATAGCTTCAGTTGAAGATCCTAAATCCTTTATTACAGTATCTGGCATTGCAGTTTTTCCAGTTTTGTGAGGTGTGTGTGGCTTTTTAGCTATAAAAAGTGACCCGGAATTTGAAAAGCTCTGTTTAACTGGGAATAATAGTGTGAGTGATTAATGTTCCTCAAAGAAATGTCGTGTCTTCAAGGCTATTTCATATAAGAGTGTTTTAGGCAAAGTTCTCCATGGAGTGTGTTGAAATTACATTTCAGAGGTCAGTGGAGTTCTGGCAATTTCTTTGCCAATGTAGAGAATGTACTGAAGTCTCATGGTCTTTGGTGCAGGGAATTCCCTTTTGGTGCTTCTACCAGTCACAGTATGAGTTCTGGACTATTCACCTCCACACCCATTCAGTTAGAATTGACTCTATGATTACAGAGCTGGAGCCGTACCCATGATAACTCCCTTCTCCCCTCTGGCAAACGGAAAAACAGTTCAGCAAGGATATAGAAACCTTTCATTTTGGAGGAATAACTGTTTGTCTGCCTGTCTATTCATGCCCACATCAATAAGCGACTTCTTCATCAAGTCACTCAATTTGCAGCTTAACTGAGCTCTTTAACCAAATCACTAAACTTTTCCAATAAACTAATACAAAATCTCGTCTGTTTCCCAGAGTTGAAAAACATCTTGGGCAGACTGCACTTGACATTTATAAATGTACAATAAGTGACATGATTTTATGCAAGAATATACAGCAATAGATTCATGAATGTATTGCTCACCTATTGTCTTTACCAACTCCTCTAGAAATAATTAGCAGGAGCACTTCGTCCTTATCCACAAAGAATCAAAATTTCAACTACCTTATTTAAAAAGCACTGATTATCACACTCCCTAGAAAACTGTAGACTTCAGGTGAGAAAGAGTTGTTTTCACAGCTTTTACAGTTAGTTTTTATTTTTCCTAGTACATTATCACAGTGCTCTAGCTTGTCACACAGGCTGTGTGAAATAAAAACACTGTAGATCAACTATTGCCACGTTTAAGAATTACCTTCCTATGCCACGTTCCATAGGAAACATTTGTTATAGAAGTGAGATACATGCAATAGATGTATCAAAACAGGACCTCCCTTCATATCACTGCCGTCAGTCATTTCCCATCAACTTGTTGCTGACATTTGTAACCCTAGTTCTTTGAAAACTATTTTCATGTGATATCCGCTTGTAAATGAAATCAATAAAACATATCTTTAATATCTTACTCAACTGTCTCTAGGCACAGGGGTTTTTTTACTAGTCCCACCCGACCCTGAATTACCTTTGGAACTGTATCAAACTTGGAGCTAGATCATGTGGAGCTTGTCATGGGCTCAAACAGTTCTTTCATGACACACAGCAACAGTTTGAGTTTTTTTCAATCATAATACTTAATCACAATTATAGTCATAATTTAGATTGATACACAGTGCATATGAGAATCTTAAGTTCTCAGCTTTTTTAAAGCTAGACTAAATACTCGAATGCAGTTAGGCTTTTAAAAGCCTGATTACTTTGTTTTAATGCCCTTCTTTCATTTATTGCTACTAAATGGATAGATGGTTTTTGCTTCTAACACTCAAAATCCCTTGCTAGTTCTTATCACTTCCTAGCAAACATCTGTCACCCTTTTTTTTCTAGATTTTACCCAATCCAATTTTAAAAAGGGCAATGATAGTTTTTTATTCTCTTCAGCTTTTATGAGAAAAGAAATAATGTTTTTATTTTTATTAATCCTGATTTTATTCTGAAAGTATATATGATAAATATTCAAGGAAGAAATACATTTTATTAACAGGTCAACAAATCCCCCAAAAGAAACAGGTGTTCATAAAAGATGATAGTAGCATACGGAAGTTAATATCTTCATTCCTTCTCTGTAGTCATAAGAGGCTGAGGTTCTGGATACTTGAATTACAGTGCAACTACGCCTTCTCACTGCAGGTAAAACCATCAAGATGTGTCTCCTTAATGTATAACTTGACTTTGAATAAACATGCATTTTTGTATCTTCACTGATAAAATTTTTGAGGACAGATGTTAGAGATCTATGGAGAAATAGAATTTATCTGATATCAGGAAAATCTGGCTTAATTCTGGCATAATTAGCATTAATTCTCATTTTCAAATTTATTAATTTTGTGCACAAATGAGATGCCCACCCAAATTAAGTTAAATATATTTTTTCTTCAGTGTGGATGATTAGAGACATTTTCTAATTCCTCTTTCCTCAGCTGAATCTAATGTAAAGATCTCAGTCAGGTTTAGCCTGCCCTGTTAGAGCATATTCTTATTTAAATATTTCATTCCTGACAGACAGAAATTAAAATGTCAATCTCTACAGTAATTTTCCTCTTCATCAAAAA
Organism: Neomorphus geoffroyi; assembly: GCA_033558235.1. NCBI lineage: Eukaryota > Metazoa > Chordata > Aves > Cuculiformes > Neomorphidae > Neomorphus > Neomorphus geoffroyi. Next base: position 32,507,766 of record JAUMJM010000027.1, read on the forward strand.
ATTGACAATGATGAGAACCCAAATGAAATATGTAAGGGATTTTTTAGAGAAACAAAGAAAAAATAACTATCTCAAAAGATGAGATTTTTGAAGAGGTGTGAGATTGTTTCGAACCCTTTTTCTTACTTGGCTTTTTCCCCTCAGAAATAGCCTTGTAGCAGTCTTTGCCCAAGACATTATGACTACCACCCACAAGCAGAATGGGAATATTAAAACAAAGCTCCCATGTTGCTTCCTCATCACACAAGATTGAAAATAAATGTAAAAGCTATTGTCTGAAATTGAATCCTTTGCATGAAAGACCTTTTCTTTCATACTAAGATCACAACTAAACTATGTATTCAAAAGACAGTTGTTGAATCCTCTGTTCTGTATAAATTAGCAGTTTCCTCTATTTTATTAAAAAAAACACATACGTTTTTCCAGTGAAGCAGCATTATAACAATGTACAAATACTTTCATTCACAATGAAATTAATTTTTTTGTGAAAAAAAAATTAGTCTCTTTTCCCCTACTCTGTAATGTCTACTTCTTTGCTGCAGAGACTTTCTCCCTGGGAAATGTATTTTAGAAATATTAATATGTTAAAGGTTGCCTTTTAAACACACCATATGAGGTTTTTCTAGTGCAATATGCTAGATGAATGCATACTTAATCTATATAATACCCAGAACATATTGTGAAAAATTTTTCCATGTAAAATGTGATAAAAATGTCACCTGTTGCTCATTTATAATATGTTTGTCGTTGTAGGCTACATATTTAGGTCAAATTAAATTGCAAGGAAAATAATGACTCAAATATCAGTAAGCGCAGTGTTTGTTCTGCATGAAAGGAAAGACTTCTGTTCCTACTAGAAAAGATTTTAAATACAGGAAGAATTTGAATTACAATTATGCAAAAGAAAAAATTAAGACTAAAAGTATTACAGCTTTGGTTCTGAATTAAAATAACTATTCTTTTCCTAAAGGCATTGAGGGAGTCTTTACTTGTCTCTTGGACACTTCTTACCAGTGTGTAACATTATGGAATTTTTATCATGCCATTTATCTCTACAACACTGTAAAATAACATAGGTTAGGAGGGGTATCTAGATATCATTCAGTCCAACTTACACGACTTAGCTGTTGGAGATTTAGTCATAAATAATCTCTTCAGCAATATGCTCCACTGAAAAGGACTCCATGAAGAAGGGGGAACGTGTCTTTATTTTATTTCTTAAGCACTTTTTCTCATTTGTAGAGTTTGCAGAAAGGTTTTTACTAACACTGAGGTTATGTGTTGCCCTAGTCTGGCTCTCAGACTCATTAATGCAATAACACTAGCAAAAAAAGAAAATTTGCAGTACTTTTGGAGAACTGGTAATCCCAACTGCTGAGTCTTAGCAAAGCTGGGGGGGTGGGGGGAGGGAGGGGAGGGATTTAGTAGCCTTATTTTCTCTTGAAATAACCAAAAGAAATAATTCATTTCAGTTTATCACTTTGAGTTACATATATTAGGTAATATATATATTTATACTCAGTTACACCAGTGGAATTTCTAGGAGTTAAAAAGGATAAATAAATTAGGGTAAATATTTGACCTATTGGCTACATGTTTTCAGCAAAGATGAAGATATGTTTTCCTTCAACGTAAGTATTGACCTCCTCTTTGTTTTGGTCAATACTTAGTTCTTGATTCAATAAATCTCAAGAGATAACCAAAGAAAGATTAATATTTTTTATTGAAAACAGTGGGAATTATTTGTATGTGGGGAGCACATAAAGTATTTGCAAGAATTTTCTTACTTGAAATTTTTGAAAAACAACACTTAATGGAATAAGTAGCATTTCTAGCCTTGCCAGTTATATTAAAGCATCTTCTCTTTCAAAGTTACTGTGTGTTCAGCCTGAGTGCGTTCTAAGAAACCTGGTAAGTTTTATGAAGATTTCATAGGACGAGAGAATAAGAGGTCTTCATGGACTTCAACTTAGTATTCCAAACATAGTCATGGATGTCCCTTATTCCTTGACCCCATTTACCAAGTGTGGGAAGAAGAAGCTTTTGTACCATGAAAAACCTGGAAGACAAATTTCCCGCACATTCTGTGTTCCGATATAGAGAATGCTGTACTTTGTGTGGTTGGTGTTTCTTTTGGAGGTTAATCAGAGGCCTTCAGAAGGACTGCTCTGCCTTAGACTGAATTTTGCCTGTATATGTCTCAGTTGTTTTTCTTTTCTCTTCTAAAGATGAATTCTTACTTCAGTTTTCTTATGCTTTCAGTAGAACTGATGGGAAAGAGAAAAAGTGAACTGGAATAACGTCTACTAATAATGGCATGCATTTATCTCCATTACTTTCATGCACATTAAGTATTGATAGACTAATGTTTATAAAAAATGTGGAAAATTTTGAATACTATTGGGAGCTGAGCGTTGGTCAGGTTTGCAGTCTTTTTCAATCCAGTGTTCCCAAGAATTGTTTTTGATTTGGGGAGAAGTGTTTTCCCTTTTTTCCAGATTTACCTTTAAGGTACTTTTTCAGCTGCACATTGTTATGTGCTTCCTCTTCATAGCTCTTCGGTCTGCCTGCAGAGTTGGGGGAGAAGCAAGCAAACAAACAACAACAACAAAAAAACCCAAAACAAAACTCCACCACCCCACAACAGAAAATAGCTGAGGTTGCAGTCATCTTAAGAAGAAGATAGTTAAAATGCAATTACAGGGACCCATTACTTGCCTGAGTTGCAAATAATATTGAATCAAAGCTGAAAGCAAACTGCCTGAGGAAAATTCACTCACTAAATTTATTCATCAAAACATGAGCAAATGCCTAAAAAAGATTTTTTTTCTTGTTAACAGGCTGAATTCATTGGTTAAATTATTCGTTGCTAAAAAAATGTGAAATGTGTTGCTTAATGATCCACAGAGCAATTAACCTGTCACTTTGCACACTAATTTACTAAATCCTTTCCAATCTCCCTTTATATTAAGCCTTTATTGTTAATTTGAAGAGATTAGATATTTATTTAAGTATATTTGATGTTTCCTGACAAAATGTTTAAAATAAATCTGCTACAGAAATTAATCTAATATTCTAAGAATATTTTCAATAATAATATAAGGACTCTTTGGAGATGACCTAGTTCAGCTCCCTGCTCAGGGCAGAGTCAGCTAGAGTACGGGTAGCCCAGTTCCATGTCCATCTGGATTTTTAATATCTCCTAATATCTCCAAGGATGGAGATTTCACGGCCCCTATGGGCAAGTTGTACTGATATTTGAAAAAGACTTCTTCATCTTTTGTTTTGTTTTTTTTTTTTAATATGGAATTATAAATATTTCAATTTGTGGCCATTTTCTTTACTCTTGCCAGTATTTATGCACATTGAGATTCCCCTAAACTCTTTTTCTCAAGCCTGGTCATTCCCAGCTCGCTCAGCCTTTCCTCGTATGTCAGATGCTTCAGCCACTTCAGCATCTTTGCAGCCTTTTGCTGGACTCTCTTCAGACGTCATTGTCTCTGCTGTACTGGGGAGCCGTCAATAGCACCCCAGGTGTATCTCAGCAGTGAGTAGAGGGAAAGACTCACCTTCCTTCTGGCAGTACAGTTCTGAATGCAGCCTGGGATTTAATTGAATGCCTTACTTCTCAATTTCTTTGATTCTCCAATTTTGAATCAAAAAGAAAAACACAAAAATAACTATATTTTACTGTGCCACTTTTACTGCATGAATTTATATAGGTATGCATTGGTTCTGTGTGAGCTCACATACGTATGAGTCGGATTTTGAAACCACAAGCAGTGATGCAAGATATGTGTAAGTGACGATTAGTATTTTCCTCAACTTTGGTACTGAGCCTACCACACTGGATAAATACAAAAGAGGGCACAGATTTTTCACCAGATAATGTACGCTCTTAAGCAGAGAATCTCTTAATGCTTTTCAGGCAGAACCAGTGGTCTCCAAAGTGGGTAGTATGCTTGCTAACTTATATCTCAGGCATTACCTACAATTTAAATATTTTATTTGAAAGAAATATTGGCATTTTAGTAAGGAAACAGAATCTGATAGCAGAAAAAAGAAAATTAAGTAGCCTTACTTTATCTTTCACACTATATTTGGGACTTTTAGAAGCAGTGGTGATGCTTGTTAAAAGAACCCATATAAACCTGAATTTGAAATGATGTTCCAAATGTTAAAAGTAATAAAAAAAATCAGATGTAATAAAGTTGCCTGATCCTTAAATAGAAACATCCTTTCTGAAACAAGAATGATAAAACGTTTGAGATGATAAGATTGTCGTTTCTATTTACTCAACTAACCAGACAGACTTTAGTATTACTGCCCCTAAACACAATGCAACACTGCGAGGGTATTTCTGATTTAACAATGATGTTAGTCATCCTTTTGAAGCAAATCTCTGCATCATTCTCACTTGCTGTTTCCAAGTCCACATCACAGAACACTCTAGAAGCGTGACCTGAATTCCTTTCAGCTGAAACAAAACTGGAAAATACACCCTGAGAGAATGTCTGATGCACTTCAGGTCTAAGCCATTCAGTCCATGGGACCAGGTCAGATGTCATACAAAACCAAACAGACTGTCACTGGGTGGAGTCTGATTGTCACCAATTTGTTGCTTATGGTTATATAGTGGAAGATCTAAGTTTGGAAATCGGAAATCAGAAATCATCATACTCACTACTTTGCTTTAAATGCAGGGAAATGAACAGCAACCTTACAAACCCTGAAGAATTAAAAGATGTAACAGTAAATTGCCTCTTTTTAGAGGATTCACTTTGTTTTTATTCTCTTAAGGAGCTACCATATAATAGAGATATCCAAATAAAGTACGGAAACTTCACAGTCCCTAGTAAATACATGCTAAGCGTGTTACCTTTCTTTAGATGGTTGATTTTGAATTGATCTGTTTAAATTCTCTTCAGACAGCAATTAGTCATAGACTGTCAACAAGTAAAAACAAGTCTGTAATTACTAACTCACAGGGATATGTTGCTGTTCATAATCAGATATAGATATGATATCCAATTTTATAATTTCATAAAAATGTTCAAGCAAATTACAGCCTTGTAATAATTGGATGGCAGTTTTATCTTTGATATTATCTCTGTTGCTAGTTAATATTGGCATAACATCTTGTAAAAATGGTTGTCTTTCTAATCAAATGTAGTACATGTTAGGCAGAAAATGTGTGTGATGAAGAGCAATGCACACTGGGAGTGTTTGAAGAGTTTTACTTTTAACTTAAAAAATACAAAAGGCAAACCAAACCCACCCACTGGACTCGTTATTAACCTAAAGCTATTTGTGGACAGGAATCTGGCCACCTACATACCAGTTATCTTTCAGCATTTATTTCTGATGCTGAATAAGTACGTTGTTACAGTGGGATTTTTTAATCTGAGCTACTGGTATCGTAGGTACCGATGTTTCCATAGCACTATGACTTGCAAGCAGATGGTTTGACTACAGCCAAAGAAAGTGGAATGAAAATCCCTTTCAGACAGTGGGTTGGGACACTGCTGCAGGTTAATGCCAGGCTTATTTGTTTTAGAGGCCTGTTGAGAGGTATTAACCATTTTTTTTAGCCTGTCCCTTTCTTCTGTGGCACCCAGATTCTGGCACAATGTTTACTGCTGTCCACTTTGCTACAATACCCTTGTTCACTGTTTTTTTAAAAATTGTTGAATGTTACTATGAGACAGTTAGGTATAGTTCCCAGAAAGGAAATCCTGTGCTCTGGGCAGGATATGCACCGGTATCTTTGCTGCACAAAAGGATATGGAGAAGCCTGGTCCTAATTTTCATTCGAGTTATTTTAATAACTAATTTCAAGCAGCAAATCTGATGGACAGGTTTAGACAATTCCGAATAGACAGTGTGCCTGGTATTTTTCTGCTGCTTTTTCTGGTTTCACTTTAGTTAAGTTGGTTTGGTGTTGTGTCAGAAGGGTAAAAAATACGAGAAGTTGTACCAAAACTTAACTAATTACACCAATCACAAAACATGTAAAATTAAGGATAACCTTAAATGTTCCTTTAAAGTACTTTCTTCCCCAGTTAAATTATTTTGAGGTACACTGCAAATGGTGCTCTTTCAGTAGGTCTGTGAGGGGATGGCAAACCAAGAGTCTCGGGAGGGTATGAAGCGCAATCGCTCCGTTAACCATCCAGAGGAGCAAAGAAGATCACAGAGAGGAATTAAAAGTTGAAAAATATCCATCCATGAGATGTGATTGCACTATTGAGTTTTCCCTCATACTCGTTATTATTCAGTATCTCATCTGCAACCTTATTTTCCCAAATATCAGCTGAGGGGGGCTAATAAGATCTCTTAAAGTTTTATTTTCATGGTTCAAAGTCCACCATAGGTGTTTGCATATGAACTCCAATAACCTGGACTTTCAGCTGGCCTTCCAACCAAACTACTCACGGCTTCAGCTTCTAGAATTGGGCAAGAGTACATATGTACAGCACAGCTGTTTCCGACAATGCATATGCATTTCATCGTTATAAAACTGGTTGCAATGGCAGAGGATAAAAGTGGTCGCATCCCCAACCGTTGATCGTTGATGTATCTGTTTAACTTTCATTACTGCTATACTGAAGCCACAATTCTCAGTGTCAGATGTGTTGGTAGGAACAGAAATACAAAAAAAAAGTCTGGGAAGAAGCCAGTTGAATTAAATTTACTGGCATGATTGTATCAGATAATGACTTAGATTTGTATAACCTGTGACTGACTAAGAGAAGGTAATTATTATTATTCCAGCCAGGAAAAATAAATAAGTATTCAGCACTATTTTTCAGACCCTCACACTGAAAGACCCATTGTATGGCTGCCACAGAAAAATCTGAATAAATATTGTCCCATTCTGTTAAAAATGAAAGAGGGTAATAGGCTGTAAAACATGGAAACAACACAGCATTGAGAGAAGGAAAAAAAGAGACAGCAGATGCTGTTTTCCAGACTAAATCTCCTCTGATGCACTCCAGGGACCTCATTTAATCAAGCATCATTCTCACACTTCATCACGTATATTATTCAGAAATGATGAAGAATTCTGGGAATAAATTAGTCATTTATTTCAGGATAAATGGTTTTTAAAATTTATTATTATTCAAGCTATTTTGAAAAATTTAGTTTTTTCTTTATTTTTCTCAAAGGCTCCATGCTCAGCTTAATCAGAAACTGCTTCATGCAAGGTCTAGAAGATCAGGACCTTGACTCTCTTGGTAAAAGTCATTTTTCTGGGACATATTTTCCTCTGTTACTGCTTTCTCTCTGCCTCTGATTATCAGATTAAAAATGCTTCTTTCAGTGCACTCTGACTTAGGGGAATGTCTATAACAACCTTTGTTAAAAAAGAACATTTTTTTTTCTGTCTGTGTGCATTAAAGTGACTTAGCATAAGAGCACCAAAATCCTTTCCTTTTTTTTCCTCTTGTCTTGTTGACTGTTGGCTTTCCCTGCCCTTGTACATTATCCGCTGCTGTTTACCTTTAGCGCTTTACTTGTCAATTTTATAATAATGATACAGCACAACTTGACAATGTCCAGGTAGATATATTCAATGTTCTCTTGAAGAGCTAATACAAGCTGATACAGCTGTGGGAAGGCTTCTGTCATGTTTCATCACTCAGAGTGGTGCCTTATCTCACATGTTAGGGGACAACCACGAGTCACCACCCAGCTGCTATAAAGTCTATCAGAGCACGACTTTCATGGCTAGATCACAAATCCGTAAACAGCGTCTCTCTTGTTCAATTATTTTCGACGGAGGGATTTTGATTAGATGAATACAATTTATACACCCTTATTTATTTATTATATGAGTAACATAATTTATATACTTGGTGATGTCTGGGTGAGAAATTGGATAGCCATACGATGAACTGCATTTATCCTGTACAGCGTCCTTTCAGTGCGCACACTAATCTACCCCTGGGCTCTTCAGGACTTTGCCAAGTGTTACACAGTCAAGGAGGAAGGCATGCATTACAAGCCCTAAATGAAGTTAGAATTAACTTGAAAATGTGAGAGGCAAAGAAATGTTATTACAGAAAGAATCCTTTCCGTATGTGAAAGTATTTTTTACATATCTGTATATAATATTTTCATTCAAGTGTCAATAATTTTTTGCCAAAAATTGTCTAGCTTTTTCCATAAATCAAAGAGCATTGTCACTAAACTTTTTCTATTTTTAGTCCAATTTTTTTAAATTATTTTGAAGGGGAATAAACATTGACTTTTAATTGAAAAGAAAAATACAAAGAAAAATTTCTATGGATTTCCACAGTCATTCCAGAAAACATTCTTTCATGAAAATTAGAATAGGAAAATATATGGATAATTTTCAGTCAAGTCATTGAATTCTGATGGGAGTTGAAGTAACATGTTAAAAGGCATTAACTCTAGGGCCTTTCTTCTGGATTGAAAGGGCACTCTGCACCCCACCTTCCATGTAGCTAAATGTCCATCTCCTAGCAATTTTTCTGGGAGATGTCATGGGTGCCTTGCAGCCTGTCAGCCATGGTTTCCTTCCTGCAGAAAGTTAGGAGAAGGAATGATCAATTTAGTAATTGTTTGCTTTCAGGCTTTTTCCTAGCAGCACTGGGTTGGGATGTGGCTGAAGCGGGTGTCTGACCCTGACAGCAAAGTTTCCAAAGGTTTGATGAAAAAATTCTTAATCCCTAATATTTGCAATGTCTGGTTTATTTCTGTATATGAGTAACTTCAAAGTGTCCTGCCCTCATTGTGTGCTTAGGATGCTTGACCTCCATTTAGCAACTGCATGAATTAACAGACCAACCAGAAACTCTAAAGAGCCAACTGAAAATATTATATACACTTAGAAAGGAAAAGCTATATTGAGGTGCCTTGTAGAATTGTTAAACTAGTTGTTTTCAGATACTCAACTGTTCTAAAAGCCATGGTCTATTCCTAGAGAGTGCTGGAAGGAGCCAGTGGAGCAGTTTCAAGTTCCATTCCACGTAAGTTCTCTCTTTTCCCATCCTTTTGTTCTTTCTGTCCTCTCGTTTTAGACAACAGAAAAACATCAGCATGCCAAACTTTGACCAAACGAAATAATTTTCATTATTTGTTTGCAATATTGGATGACCAGGAACTTCAGAGCAGAATTATGAACTTCACAAGCTGCAGGGTGATGGTTCACCATAAAATGAGTTCAATTCTTTAGAAAACAGAAATGGATCTTTCTAATAGTCTTTCTTATTATTATTTCAGAACAGTAGTCCCTGGAAAGCCCTCAGTGTGAGAACTCAATGAGGACTGGACCACAGAGACGTAGGAGAACTCCATATTACTTTGCAGGTTCTCCTGTGTGCTGTGATTCACTGCAATGAACTTCACGAACAAGAGATTTGTGTAGGTGATACGGTGTTTTAATGAACTAAGTGATCATATTAAAAGATCACAGTTCAAATCCTCATTAAAACTACCTTCTTATAAGCAAAATTAGAAGGTATTTAACAATATGTGCTGTGATATTGTAAAAGTTCATTTCAACTGGAGGACTAGGCTTAGCAAATATTAACACCAATTTGTATAGTACATGATAAGATAGTTAATGCCTTTCTATAACATATTTCTCAACCAAGCATCTCGTATCTAATGAAATGCAAAATGTAGGGAAATCTGAAAGTCTTTCAGCTGCCTGAGTTATTGTGCCTAGAATCTAAAGCACAAAGAGAGGGGAGGTGCAAGATGGCTTTCTTTAAACAATATCTTAGTGCTTCTAGGCTGACAGAGTAATGTTATCCCCTTTCCAGACCCAAATCATTATAAATCTTCATTGTCAAGCAATAAGCCAACTGCTTACTCATAGTGCTAGGCTTTAAATAAGTATTCTCTGTTCCTTCTGTGAAACTGGGCCAGTAGGAAAGGCAGTTCAAACTGGGGAAAAAGAATTCCCAGAACTGGACACAGTTACACCATCTACTGAAGAGAGGGTAGATCAGGCTGGGAGGCACCAATCTGCTCCAAACACTCTGCACATGTATATGCATTTGAATCAATCACTGTTGAGTGAGAAACCGGTGCGCAGTTCTTGGGTGGGGTGTTCAAACTAAGAGAGTTGTATTGTCAACATTGTTCATCAGGATAGGAGTTAGTATATAACAGCCAAACATTACGATCAAAAAACCAGTGAAAACATTCTGAGTTAAATTAATTAAATCAGTATATTTCACATAAATTCAGCTTTTCCTCTTGTATATAATTTTTCTCTTCATCTTTCTCTAAACATTTATATTTCTGAATTTTGTCATCTCTAAAAACCTCAACTGATTAAATTAAAAAGAATAAGTTCTAAAAATAATATACTAAATTTAATATAATGGATGTCGCATTAAACTTAAACTGGTATTAAATGATAACATTTTAAAGGTATTTGTAACACTGTTCTGGTGAATTGAGATTTCAAAAATACAGTATCTTACTACTGTGTACAGCAGCTATAAAAAGGAGGAACACAAGCAAAACTCTGAACTTTCACACCTGAGTCAAATTAATTCTAAACCCTTCCTGTATTACAATGAAAGTCAAACCACATTGGTTTTTTATTGTAGTTTGCCTGATTTAATTTCCAGTCTCAATCACAAAATACCCAAAACAATATGGCCAGTCCTCTTTATTCTTGCCTAGATAGATTTTATTCTTGTGAAATTACAGTTCCAAGTTTTTATCAAAAAGGTAGGGATACAGATGTCAGAAACTGAAAAGCTGGTTTCTCTTCCACAGCAAAACGTAAGCCAGCACAGTCAGGATGAAATGTTATTGCCGTGCTCCAGCTCTCCAAGTACAAAATGGTATTTATAACTGCATGTAGCATTCCCTCACCAGTGTCTTGCCTCCTTCTCCACCACCTTATACCAACACCATATGCTTAATGCTTGACTACACCAGAGTGAAACTGGGAGGATTTCATTCGTTATATGGGTATGACAAAGACAGAAGTATGGTCTCTATGGATTCCCCAACTACCACCAGCCCTAGTAAAGGAGTACTTCCTATGAGGACAATTCCACCTCTGCATTTGGTTTTAGGACTCTCAGCAGTGGGATTCCTCAGGGAAGTGGCTTTACGGATGCACTGGGCAAAAAAAGAATGGTGAACAGGATTTGGAAAGTAACAGATCCTTACTGGCATTAACTGCTTGAGATCCACTGGCTTCAAGAGGTAACAAGAGACCGCAAATATTTTTCAGAAATGAGTGCCTTACCCATGACCACATCAAGATGTCATTAATGACTTCCAGCTGAACATTCCCATTTTCTAATATTTATTCCTGAGCCTTCTATTTGCACTCATGAGAAAAGGTGGGAAAGGGACAGAGGAATGTAAAGAGTCTGTTTCGCTAAGTTAGTCTGTGGTGAAACATTTATTGCATCTTCGGATCTTCTGAATTTCCCTGAGTTCAGAAGAAATCATTTTGAGAATTAAACAATATATTTTGTAATGGAAAGGAAAAAATGTTAGGTTTTTCAGGTTTCATGCTCTACACCTGACTATAAAAGTGGGATATTGCAAGTAGGGAACCCACACAGCTCATGTTTGTTTTTTTTTTACTGGAAAGAAGCCTTTGGCTCCCCTAAAGGCTTTTCAGATTTCCCAAAAGTATGGTAAGACAGACAATGTATTGTAACACAGCAGAAGAAAGAATGTGGATATAAAGGGAGAGGTGATCATGGTTGCATAAAAATGAAGAAAATGATCAGTTTTACAAATAGTATGCTTAGCTTATGTCTAGTAGATTAGAATATATAACAAAACTACTTCACACTGACGCATTAAAGTAGTGCCTGCAATGTTTAAATTTATTAGAGTTCTGAGTTCTGGTACGATTAGGTCACCATTTTGTTCCATAAACTAAGCATTTTACATACAATTCATCACATTGTTTTTTGTTGCCATTTGAAAAGATGAAAAATATATTTCTTCTGATATGTGCATATTTATTAATACGTTTATGAATAATTTATCTAGTTCTTTCTGAATTCATGAACACCAGGTAGCTGTACCATGAAAGACGTAGGAATATCCGTTGAATCCAACATTTTTGCAAGTGCTCGTTCGGTTTTTGGCACACCCTCAACTGGTTGCATTACTCAAGGAGGGAAACGATGGAAGGAAACAACTTTCCTGTCCTGCTTCAGTGGTTCACCTGTATCTCTCTGTGAGCTGCCCGTTTCTTATTAAGGATCACATTCCCTGGCAGTGCAGTGCAGTACCACGGTGGGAAGCTATGTTGTTGCATGTCTAGCAAGTGTTGACTTCACACACGATTGCAGTCTGGGCTCAGAAGATATATTCCTTCCTGAGATGGTGTCATTTCTTTTCTCTCTTTAAGAAATTAGAGTAACCTAAACTTCCACTAATATTATGAACCTAATTGGTATATACAAAGCCCCAAAATATTAAACCGAATACTACAATTTGTGCCCTGATTGCACTAAAGGCACTAATAGGTTAACTGGAGGAGTTCTTAATTATAGATTGTGTAAGGAAGCAAACTCTGCCATAGCTCAGAATCAAAAGGCTGTTCAGAGGACTGTCAAACTTTTTTTAAGTATTTCAGGAAATTAAGGATAAAGATGACACTATTTCTTCTGTAGTTGAGGCAGAGGGAGAGAATGTTGCCATCATCATATTATTTACTCATTATTGCTACCATGGACCAGTCAAGGCTGAGGATTGTTGTTTTGGAATTTATCCATTAGAATTTAAAATGGAATATGATATATGAAAGAAAACTGCAATACATTAATCTGCCATCAAAACACACTGACCTTTCAAAATATTAACATTCTATGTATTCGGTTTCTCTTAGATTTTTGTTTTTGAGAATCTTTTGACAATCTCCAAAGAAAATATACCGCCTCGCTGATAAAATTAATATTTAGAATTTGTGAGAAAATAAAATAGGCATATTCTCAAAGTAGGCCCCTTTATATGCAAAGCTCCTCTTATTTATCACTACCCACTCAAACAAACCATCACCTACTAAATTTAAAATCCTGTATGACAGTTTTGTGGCTATCCAAAAGAACTTTTTTTGTTGTTCCAAATGATGTGTCATGCTGAGTATAATTATTAAATGTAAGAATTATTAGCACTACACCTAATGCTCTTTCACTTAACAGATGGCTTATGAATATCTAGGACGACTTAGTAGCCCTAAAATTATTCATACCTCTGCTATCTTAACACATGGTTAACTTTCATCTCCTGTGCAGAGTCTAAGAGATGTTTTAATCACCCATTTTAAACAGTATTTTCTGTTCTTTAAACTGCATATGCCACCAGCATATTTTTTAGTAAGTTGTGAAAACAACAAATGTTATCTGTACTTTGAGATTCCAGTGGCCAATCTTTCTTTCTTTTAATGTTATTACCTCATACCTTTGTACAACTTACCATAGAATCTTAGGATAGTTTGGGTTGGAAGGGACCATGAAGGTCATCAGGTGTGGTCTCGCCAGAGCAGAGTAGAGGGGCAGAATCACCTCCCTCAACCTGCTGACAATCCTTCTTTTGATGCAGCCCAGGATACAATTGGCCGTCTGGGCTGCAAATGCATGTTGCTGGGCCATGTCCAGCTTCTCATCCACCAGGACCTCTAGGTCTTTCTCTCAGGGCTGCTCTCAATCTCTTCATCCCCCAGCCTGTACTGGTACTGTGATTTGCCCCAACCCGTGTGTATGACCTTGCACTTTGCCTTGTTGAACTTCATGAGGTTTTCACAAGCCCACTTCTCCAGCTTGTCAGAGTCCTTCTGGATGGCATCCCATCCCTCAAAGGTGTCATCCTCACCACTCAGCTTCATGTCATCCACAATCCTGCCGAGAGTGCAGTCAATCCCACCCTCTATGTCACTGATGAAGATAGTAAACAACACCGGTCCCAGAAAAGACCCCTGAGGGACACCACTCATCACTGATCTCCATCTGGACATTGAGGCATTGACCACTCTGGCTGCGACCATTCAAACAATTCCTTATCCACCGAATAGTCCATCTATCAAACCCATGTCTCTCCAATTTAGAGAGAAGGATGTTGTGGATGTGTCCAAGGCCTCAGAGAAGAACCAACAGATGACATCCACGAGTCTTCTCTTGTCCACTGATGTAGCTGCCTCCTCACAGAAGGCCACTAGGTGGGTGAGGCAGGACTTGCCCTTGATCAAGCCATGCTTGCTGTCCGGAATCACCTCCCTGTCCTCCGTGTGCCTTAGCATAGCTTCCAGGAGGATCTTCCATGATATTCCCAGGCGCTGGGGTGAGGCTGACAGGTCAGTAGTTCCCCGGGTCTTCCTTTCTACCCTTTTTGAAATGAGTGCAGTATTACTCCTTTTCCAGTCACCAGGGACTTCGCCTGACTGCCATGAATTTTCAACTATCGTGGAGAGTGTCTTGGCAAATACATCAGCGAATTCCCTCAGAACTCTTGGATGCATCTCATCCAGTGCCATGGACTTACGTCCATGCAGGCTCCTCAAGTGGTCACAAACCTCATCTCTTACAGTGGGAGAGACTTTGCTCTCCCAGTCTGTGTCTTGCAGCCGATCCCCTGGAGAGGTGTGGGAAGAGAGGTTGCTGGTGAGGATTGAAGCAGAAAAGTTGTTGAGTACTTCAGCCTTCTCCTTGTCTGTTGGTACCAAGTTAGCAGTCTCACTCATCAGGGCAAGTACATTCTCTTTTGACCTTTCGTTTCTGGTTTACATATATGGAGAAGCCTTTCTTGTTATTCTCTGCATCCCTTGCCAAGTCGAGCTCCAGCCATGCGTTGGCCTTCCTGACTCCATCCCTACACAACCAGTCAGCATCCTTATACTCTTCTCAGGATACTTGACCCTACTTCCACTGCCTGAGCATTTCTTTCTTGCCCTTCAGTTTGAGTCACAGTTCATGACTCAGCCATGCTGGTCTCTTGCCTTTCTTGCCAGACTTCTTGCACATGGGGATGGAGAGCTCCTGCACCTTATGGAAAGCATCCTTAAGTATCTGCCAGCTCTGCTCTTCTCACTTGTCACCGAGGGCAGTTTCCCAGGGAGTCCTAATGACTGGGTCCTTGAAGAGCTGCTGGTTTGCTTTCCTGGAATTCAGTGTCCTGACTATACTGGTTGCTTGACCCATATCCCTCAGGTCTGTGAATACCAGTGCATGATCACTACATCCCAGGTAGCCTCTAACCTTGATGTTCTCAATTACCTCCCTTGCATTGATGATCACCAGGTCAATTATCACATATTTTCTTATCTTTTCTCTCTTTCTTTTGCTTTCCTGCTCTTCTTCTCTCCGTCTTTCATTCTCTTCTCTCCTATTCTTGAATAGTTAAACAACCTGCTGCTTTATGATTTTGTTTGTTTGCTTTATGTCACACAATATGAATTTCTACACCTGTTTGTTTTTCTTCAGCAAATTTTAGCTTCTGTGGGTTTCTTCGTAATAACTCCTTTATCAGACAGCATGCAAGTTCTGTAAGTTTTAAAATCTGTGGCGTATTGATCCATTATCTCAAAGAGTTCTGTCCACAAATGAAGCAGTGATGTGTTTCATACAAAGAAAGTCAACTAAATTAGCTTTTCTAAAAGGTGAATATATTCTAAATCATCAGTGCCATTTTTTCTTCCATGTGCTGGAACAATGGAGATGATCATGAAGATAGAAAAAAATATTTCTTATATTGTGGCAACAATTTCCATGGCATTTAAGTGCATACCACAGATTTCTGATCAAATACAATGCAATGATGAGTACTGGTTTGTTGTATCATTTAGAAACTCAGCTGCAACCCATTGTAAGAGAGTAATCTACTGAGCAAAAAAAAATGGCAAAAATCCCCAACCCAACTGCGTTTGCAGACTGCAAGAATCAAGCCTCACATTTTCTTGCATGATTTATGGTTGTTCAAGTATTTAAATATTGACTGACATGTCTTTTATTGAACAAAAACATATACCAAAGTATCAATAGAAAAAAAACAAAGTGAAGCAGTTCATGGAAGGACTCTTGAACAAGGTGCTTAATAACAAAGCCAAAAACTAGTTCACACTTTAATTGTGAAAATTGTGAAGCTCTGCCACAATTGACTTATTTGAAGTTTTGTCATTAAATATCAACCATGACTGGGTCTTTTTAATGCAGTGTTTTTGTTTCACATTGTAGTGTAATATTGTAACAATCAGGGAAAACTATGTGTGTTCCCCCAGTACCTGGGATTATGCAGAAAATAAAAATGTTTTGAAAATGCTGAAGAATTTTCTCTCCATTAGCTAGTGCTAGATACACTTGGATTCTTGGTTAATTAGCAATGTTTAACTGAGTTTGGCAACTAAAAATAGAAGCAGAGCACAGCATACAGAGATCAGTCTTCAGCTGGTATAAACTTGCACGGTTTAATAGGAATTCAATGGAATTGCACAAATATACAGTGGCCAAATGCTTGGTTAGTCAGAATGTAATTTTAGTTTTGAATTCCATACAGGAATTTCTTGGGTTTTTTGCTTTAATCCCTCTCATGACAATCAAATAAAATGCTGGATAAGAGATTTTACTGTCCTTCTTTCTTTGAAGGGGGAATATATTATCCATAGAGCAAAGAAGACTAAATGCATCTTAGAAGCAACTTGCTGAGCTAGTTGTGGTTTACAGTCCTGCAAATCAATATTGGAGTTCAAGGTAAATACATTCAAGGCAGCACCAATTGTGTTAATACCTTACGCACTCACCGGTCACAAACACCAGTCTTCACTCCCATGTGCCTCAGCGGCTTCAGGGTTAGAGATGTTTAAACGCTCTCAATCTAAGTTTGTTTCCCGCATCTTCCCTCTTATAAGGCTGGTTCCTCTGAGCCTTCAAGATCCACCCTTGTCTTGCAATCAGAGGTACTATTACTCTATCTGTCCTTACTTCACCCTTGGCTTCAAATAAAACCAGCAAACAAACAACTGGACCCATGCAATGTTTTAAACGGAGAGCAAAGAAGCACAGAAATGTATGTCTTTCAGCAGAGGTGCGGTAACTTAAGAACATT
The DNA here is from genome assembly GCA_033558235.1 of Neomorphus geoffroyi. Classification (NCBI taxonomy): domain Eukaryota; kingdom Metazoa; phylum Chordata; class Aves; order Cuculiformes; family Neomorphidae; genus Neomorphus; species Neomorphus geoffroyi. The sequence goes on from JAUMJM010000027.1 coordinate 32,524,824, forward strand.
CTGAGTGTTTGACACAAGCACGTTACAGGAGCTCTGCATGCAGCTCTGTAGAGCCTTTGTCACAGGCAGGGTCACTTACACCTATCTCTATGCTGAGGAGTAGACTTCATTTATACAGTTGTGCTATTTATCCTGTCCTGCATAAAGTGGTCTACCTTATGGGTTCATTCTTGCTCTTTCACTGAGAAAAAACCCATAAACTAATGATCCCATTTTTATTTTCCTTCAAAAAAACCCCCACACATGCACTTCCATGGATAACTTGTAAACTTTGGGAAGATAGTTTTCTCATTTTACATATTAAAAGCCTATCATATTATCATTAGTGCAAGACAGCAGCCCCAAAGCAAGACAATAAAAGGAAAGTAATTTTGGCTTAGCTATAGCTATGCAAAAAGAAAAACAACTGAGGTGTGTATGTTTCTAATAGTGATTTACTCACACATGCTGTAGGTCTCTGTTATTACAGTGGGTTATAATGTTTCTCTGGAGAGATCAATTATTTTCTCCACTTACCTATGTTAATGGCATGTCAATGTAATTTATGACATCCAAGCACCAAATTGCAGTGGTAAATGCACTGTAAGTTTTGTGAAATTGCCAAGTGATACTGGAGATATTTACATTTCAGTTCCAATCCCAGTTCCCCTTTGAGGCATGAATACTCAAAGGAATCTCCAGCTTCATCAGATGTTTCTGGCTATGATCAGGAGTGGTAAAGTAAGTTTCTGCAGTCTATACTTTTGAAGGATGAGGAGCAGATCCTTAGCAGCTCTTGTAATTAGTTATACATGCACTGATTTCTACAAACCTATTCCATACGACTTCCTCTTAAAGGCAAATTATGACTGTGCATTAAGAAATTAGGCTGGTAACTGAAAACCTGAATTTAAATATTCAAAATCTGATGAAAGCTCAGATCCGGATGCAACCTCTTTCCTTCAGAACTCTCTCTATCTGCTTTCAACCTTTACTTGCATTTAGCACAATTTTTATTCCAGAATCATTCAGATGACAAGTCTTTAGAAGACAACCTCATTAGAATCTTTTTTGGCTTGAATTGTTGCTTTTCTCAGATATGAGTTGTTTACTACTCCTAACCTTAGCAGTCTTTTGTTTGTACATTTCTTTGGGGGAAAATGCCATATGTTGGATTTTGGCCATGAAAATGTCAGAAATGGTTTTAGTTGGTCGTTCATCATCCTGCATTATACTTGGAAAATCTTTGTCCAGTTCTTAGTAGATACATGCATATCTTCAAAAATGTTACACTATGTTTAGCATTCATGGGTGATCCCAGTGATAGTCGAGCAAAATCAAAGTTTTAACCACCTCTTTCTTCATAAATATGGTCTGTGTTATATTTATTACTGCTACTAATATTTACATATTTACTCTTTTTGTTACTTGAGTGCCTAGGAACTTTTGTCAGAGAGAGTTTTCTTGGCAGCTCTCCCGGACTTTGCCAAGAAAACATGATTGCAATTGTTCATGAATGTTTTCATAATTTCCTAACACAACTTCTTTCTATTTAATGTATCGCTTTACAATATTTCATTCAAATTGATCACATAATTCCAGTGACTTTTTAAAGTAATTTTATAAAAAAAATACATTAAAGTTCTAGCGTTTTTAAAATATAAGCAAAAAAAAAAAAGTAGAAAATTACTAGCTTAAAAGAAAAAGAAAATCTAGAATTTGATAGACAAATTTTACCAAATATAAAAAAGAAAAGTCAGAGATGCTGATTTTCTTTGTTCCTTGTCAAAGGCCACACCTTGTTCCCAGAAAACATTTTTCACATTTAAAAATAAGGATATAGAATAACATAACCCATAACATTTAATTAGAAAAAGTTTTAAAAGTGGAATATCACAGAATTTGATACAAGATCACGATTTTCCATGTAAAGTTTATGTCTTCATCCCATACAATTTTTCCATTAGCTTATCAGTGAACTTAACTGGTTCACATCCCATGTCTCCCTAAGTTGAACACCATAATTACTTAAACGTCAAGTCTCTCTATTTGATTTAATGATTAAACATTTTCTTAATTTCCTTCATTATGAAGTACACTTAGGCGAAAATATCAATGTGGAATTTTAAGTATCCTGCAGCTAGGACATTCAGTTGTTTGTGTTTTAGGCAAGATATCCAGTGTTTTGCAACATCTTCGAGATGGAATGAGGCAAACCTAGCAGATTAAGTAATAAACAATGAGAGGCTCATTGACTCTGAAGAGGTTACAAGCTCTTAAGGAACAATATAGAACAAATTTTCTGTCACTTGACGTCTCAATACTATTACTGTATTTATACAATTATATTTATAATATCATAGAAAGATGCTTTACATAACTATTTCCATCTTTGAGAATGCCTTCCTTTTAACATTGGTAAGAATGCTTGTTACGTTTCTTGAGTATTTCTGTTCTCAAAGATCATAACAGATAAATAGCAACTATAGCTTAGTGTCTTCATAAACTTTATTGCTGAAAAGAAAGACAGGAGAAAATTCCGCAGCACAACAGCTGTCTCATAATTCATATCTGTTGTTATTAACCAATTCCCAGACAAATTTTATCTAATTAGTTTTGTCTGTTTGTTTATCAAGCATACATGCTTGACACCCTATTTAATTGCTGCATTTGCCGATATTTCAAAGTGGTACTTCCGCAGATTTTGTGTCCTGAAAGGACCAGCCTGCTTCATCCTCATAGCATTACTAACACGAGGGATAGAAAAGATGCTAAAAGCCTAAGTATTTTGCCTGTGTTACACTGTCAGTCTGCTTGTGTGTAATTCCCAAGTGGGAGTTGCATCTGTATTTCCAAAGATCTCACTCTATTGTACACCATAAGATAGGTAGACTGTAATTAAAAATTTGTGACAAAAAAAATCAAATCACCAATGACACACATTTTCAAATCCATGCAGAATACAAGGTGTTGGGTCCAGATAAATGAAAAATGAAAAGGATCATGGATAATTTGTATGGAATGAAAGTGACATAAGAAAAGAAATAATGTTAGCAAAGATGTTGCATGAAGATGTTTTCATAAGTAACCACAGAATTCAAATAAAATATCAAAATATTTTATTCTTTATATCTATTAGGAGCTACTGGCATGACAGGAAAGAACAAACCTACACTTTCCTTTTGTGTATGTCTGCATTGTGCATCAGAGCACAGTGCCTTGAGCTAGCAGAGCCTGAGTTGAATGAACAACACAGGTTTGTGTCTTCACTCCTTCCCACGCCTTCCTTTAGACTAAAAAATACAAGGGCCAGGGTACGGGAGCTGAGCACCACCCCACGGCAACACATTCCCTACCCCAGGACACCTGCCTTGTGAGCGTGGCCAGGCCAGATCCTGACACCAGAACGCTTCTAGCTCATGTGGCTATTTCTGCAATGCACTCCCTCCAGCTGTTGTTCCTGGGTGAGCACGGGTACAGCTGTATCAGACCGCTACCTTCTCTCTCTCCCTGTTCCTCAGAGGTGAGATCATATTTGCTCAAAACAGATTGGAGGGACAGTCACTCGCTGCCATGTTTCATAGAGTGCATGACAAGCCTAGATGTCTTGTCAAGAAAATGAAATGAACTATGTCTGGATGACCTTCAGGAAAATGAGTAACTGTTTTGTAAGCTTTTCATGACATATACCTAATATTGATTAATAGTGGATATTCCATCCAAAAAAAAAACCCCACCACCAAGCCAAACCCTCTGCTGTTATTCTTCACATTTTTCTCCAAATTCTGATTATCATTTGGGCCATTTGAAACACACGTGCCTACACATTCCCCTGTGTTATAGTTTCAGCTTGGTTTGATTTTTTTTTTCCTCCTCTTTCCCAGAATTTTTTCTTCCTTTGCTGGCGGGGGGGGGGCAGGGGCCATTTCCGGGCAGACCGGGGCAGAGGTTGTGTCCCGTTTGCCCGGACATTTCCTTTCACTGGCTACTTCCCGGTCTCCGCCTCTTTCTCCATCTTGCTACCTAGAGAATAGTCGCGCTTTGCTACCTCTGCTTGCGTTGCTGTATTCTCTACCTCTCCATGTATATTTCCTTTCCCTCTGTGTGTGTGTGAGTGCGAGTGTGACCGATAACCATCTGGATCGGCGCTGAGGAGGAGGCTGCCCGGAGCGGAGCTGCGGCCTGGGAGAAGCTGTGCGCCCCGCGCCAGGGCTGCCCGGAGCGGAGCTGCGGCCTGGGAGAAGCTGTGCGCCCCGCGCCAGGGCTGCCCGGAGTGGAGCTGCGGCCTGGGAGAAGCTGTGCGCCCCGCGCCAGGGCTGCCCGCAGCGGAGCTGCAGCTTAAAGTGACGGCACCACCCGAGCTCGGGTACGGGACTCCATATTAACAACTTCATCGCATTTGTTGTTGACTTTGTTCTGTTCTGTGCACACATACACTTAGAGCAAAGAACTGTTATCTGTTCTGCACAATCTCACAATCTCTGATTAAAATCACTGAGCATACTTTGGTTGGTTTGGTTGTTTTTTTTCATCCAAACTAAGACACACTGACTTTCTCTTTTGATTCTGTGCCTCACAGTTGTTGGATAATTAGTGAAATTATGGATTCTGCTGGACAGAAAATAAGATTTGTGTTTGTAGTAGTTGAACCGAGTGGAATATGATGTCCACAGTTCGCTATTATACAGCAAACATAGGTTTTATAGCACGATTTACAGGGAAGTATGTTCTTTTAAATAAGAATGTTTTATCATCACTAGCCCTTGTGTTCCCAAGAAATTGTTACAATGTTCCTGATAGTAATACTAAAATTAGATGAATCAGACCTGACAGAGAACGGCAGTACAGGGAGCGCTACATTAATTTCAACAACTCTTTTGCTGTCTTGTTGACCACAAAATAATAAAAACTATCCCCCCCCCCCCCCCCCGAATGTTTTGAAGAGGAAGAGGGAGAGAAAGGGGTGGAAAGGGAAGCAGAAAGCAAGAGAACAATGAAACAATAAAAATCCAATACTAACAGAATCTTTCAACCTTAAAACAATGAAAAGATTCAGAGTTCGGAAAGCCATTGTCTGCCATTTGTAGAGAAGGAAAGAGGGAAATCAATATTTATTTCTTGGAGAGTGCCAGTCCCAGCATGTGGTATTGATATTTTCAACAGGATAGAAAGGCTTTTCACAAAAAACCTTTCACTTTTCCACCATTAGAGAAGATCTGTGCATTAGCTTGAATATTGCCTGATAACACCACTCTTGTTTAGTGTTTTCTTTTGGGGAGTGTTGTGTTATTTTTATTTGCATTACCAGTAAAACTTCTTGCATTGCTGTTGCTGTTTTAATACAAACGACTGTGAAAATAGAAAGCTCCCACTGATGTACCACACAGGTGACTGCTCCTGAAAAATTTGCAAAGGGTACTGCAGCAAAGTCACACTGGCAATGGGTGACAGGAGCTGCTTTGTCCACACCAAAAGCCTGAGATATTTGTTGACTGCAGCACTTTCTGGTGGTCCCTTGTTATAAATTTCTGATTTCATCGCTGTCCTGCAGCCTCCAGAGCCAGATCTGTGGATCATAGAGGTACACCAAGGGATGACTTTTAGTTGTTATTCAACTTCAACGCAGCTGGGACCTTTCTAATGGCAGCTTGTTTTCTACACTCCAATTCTGAAGAGGAGTTCTTCTGAAGATAGCATGCATCCTGAACTGGTACCACATCAGCCTTCGGAAAATGCTGCCAATGTTTCTTTGACCCCTGTTTTCAATGTATCATATGACCTGACTGGTTTTACATAGCTTCTGTATCATCACGCAAGCATTGCTGGGTGGGGGGGGAGGTGTGCTCTCACCTGTCTCAAGAGAGGAAGAAAATAAAAAACTCGTTACCTCTGTTTGCAGGAGTAAAAATAACCAATCTCCATTACAAAAGAAAAGGATATGTTAATGTAAACTGTGCTAGGAACGAACTCTTACGTGTTATCAACTAAACCCTTATCCACCTTCCCAGAGTAAACTTTTATAAAAATCAGCAAGGTCTTGGGGGTGGTTTTCAGCTAGGGAGGCTCTCATAGCCTCTGTAGCAGGTCTGAGCCCTGCTAATCACTCTGTGGCTCTCTCCTCGTTCTCCCCCAGGGGGGTGTAAATTGGGCTACCAGAGCACACAGCACATTGCAGTATCTGGTAGCAAAGCAAATCTTCTCCCTGTCCTCCTCCCACAGCTTCAAGCACTTCAAGCAAGTGTTTTTATACACTATTGTTTTATTGAGTTTGTGCCTCCCAGTGTGCTTCAGGCACTCTTGAACATCCTCTGATTCAGGAAGATTTTTTTCCATTGCTGCAGGCTTGCAAGATCAACTATGAGTTATTTTATCTTTTCTCCAGAGGGCTAGGACTGCTTTGGGTTGGACTTGCAAAATATTGCTCTTTAAAATCCAAAGACTGTAATCCAGTTCTTGATATCTCAGTCTGGGCCAGGTAGGTGAATTAGTGGAATTTAAGCATATATCTCGTCTGAAGAATATTCAGATCAACCAGAAATAGAAATATTCCTCTTTTATTTTTTTCCAAAGAAGCAAACAAGCAAAGACTAAATGTAGTCTCCTTGTGACAACATGTTTGACCTGCATTAGATTGTTTCCAGTTCATGGAAAGAAAGATTCACACAGAAGCAGAATTTTAGTATGACTTTTCCAAAACTGTAATGTTCAGCTTGCGTAGAAATTATTCAATGAATACAACTAGAATTAAAAAATAATTCTAAGTGCCCCAATATGGAAATGAGAAAATGATCTTCTGGGGGGAAAGTTTGTTTCTCCTTCCCAGTAAAATATTTAAGCCACAGGAGTTGTTGGCTCAAAAATTATTGTCCTAGAATATTATTTTATATGCTCTTCAGGTGCAGGCACAGAATAGTGCAAATTCGGAACAAGTGTGTAGCTCTGAAACCAAGACTTGGTACAGAGCATTCAAAAAGTGATCTAGAGAAACTGATTAGATTTGTGTGAATTAAATGGCCAACATAATCACTAGAACTTTATCTCAGTACCTGAATTTCGATTTCCTTGTCAGAGGAAAATAAATCCCCTAATTGTTAGGGATGGTATTGTTAACAATTTCACCCAAGAAGGAGTGATCCTAGTCTGAAAAAAATTGATCGGTGACATTTTGAGATTAAAATTAAATGCCAGAAAGATGATTCTGATCTAAATTAAATTAAAACATAGCAAAAATGATGGAATGGTTTATGTCAGAAATAGAAGAGAAAGTAAAATCACTTGAAGGATAAATGCGACATAACCTTATAACATCCAGTCATCCATGGGCCACCCACATGAAACTGGTGTGAAAAATTCCATCGGCCCTGGGATGTTTCTCAGATTCATGTACCATTAATTGTTTGTGAGGGTGATCTGTAGGGCTTCTGTTTCTCATTTCTCTTTTTGAAAAATAAAAATCTTAAGATCTTTGGGATCTCAAAACTTTAGTGGTCTGAAGTCACTAAGAAAGATCTTGATTGTTACCTTGTTGAAGTTCAGATCAATCTTTCAAACCCAAATGTTCAATTCATGTTGTCATTTGCCTTCATAGGAATATGAGTTTAATTTCCTGATACTGTATGTCTGTTGATTGCGAACAGAACTGATTACATGCATGCTCGGTTCCCACCCTGTAGGACCTCCAGTTAAGACAGAGGGGAAAAAAAAATGTGAAAGAATCTTTGTGGGAAATCCATCCATGTTCAATGATTTCCTTCACAGATTCCCAAAGAAAAATGCCTTAGGAAGTGGTCCCTCATTGTGTCTGATCAAAATGCATCTGCTGGCAACTGATCTTCAAATGCTTTGCACATCAGACACAGATTGCTTGTTGGTTTTGTGCTACTTTCTACAAGCGGCATCCACAGGATACACACACGTTCTCTCATCAAAGCACACTAAGTGTTGCCACCCGTGGTGTCTTCAGAGGCAAAACCAGCTGGAATGAAAGCACAACCAAATTTGCTTGAAAAGCTTCCCAATGACTACAGAAAGATGGTCTTTAGAGGAACAGGGGTAATTCTTCCAGTCTTATCCTTACTACAATAATGAAGATGCAGGAAACCTCATTGGTCTTGCTGAAGTAACAAATGAGATTTTCCACTGCTACGGAGTCTCCTGATTTCACCTCGGATATACGCTCTGAAGGACTTTGCCATTACGTCAGTATCTTATCCACATCTTACAACATATACTTCAGCTACAGTCTGTTTACAGGCTGTGAGATGCGGACTATGGATGGGGAAATGCTGCCACGTCTCAGAAGTTGGATGGTTATCTGCCTAGCTCCTATCTCAGCACAGGAAAAGTGGTTTCTGCCCTCCTCCAAGCACTACGAGAACCCGACTTCCCGACGTTAAGTTCATACCTTCATCTGGTGACATTTTAAACCAGCCATCAGAACAGCAGTTTGTCAGAATGAATATTCACTACACAAAGTCTCCAGTGGGTGACAGCAAAAAGAGTAACTCACGAGTGTAATTCTTGCTGGTGCCCTTGTTGAGGTACCCAGGGTGACTGTTCCTGCAAGGCCAGAAGAGGATCAAAGTAGGTTTAACAGCAATCAGGACCTTTGAACTATTACCCTAGAAGCTTTACAGGACATCAGAATTACATGGTGTTTTATGCAGATCCTCGGCTCCAGAAGACCTCTTTGTACAGGAAACAAGCGCGAGCCTGCGGTAGGCAAGAGACGTGGCCTCTCTAGGCAGAAGTCATGCAATATAGCAAGCCCAGGCCAGGACTAAGGCTGGAATCAGAATTCAAGGTCAGAAACAGACTGGTGGTGCAGTGCAGCTTAATAGCTGCTCACAAGGGAAAATTGGGGTCAGATCTCGCTTCCAGCTCTCTTCACAATTACTTTTATCAGTGAAGGAACTGACCTTGGGCTTGGCCAGCTCAACAGCACAGGCTGACCTGTGCCGCCTGCTGCTGCGCTGTGTTGCAGCTGGGACGCTCTGTGTGCAACCTTCAGCAGCAGCAGAATGTGTGGAAACACACTCAAACTCCAGGTAACTTCATGCTAAATGGATGGTTTAAATCTAGTGGTTTTTTCCCCCTTTCCACTGTTTTGGAAAAGTAACTGGTTATATAAAATGCAATCAATGCACACTTGACTTTTGAGAATGATACATGTGCAAGTGTTACAGAACATAATTCACTGAAGTCAAGTATTCTTGAATCATATTTTAGATAATTGGTTGGATTAAATAAAAACTGATTGTAACTACGAAAGTACAGTTTGATTTTGATTCTGCTTTGCAATTTAAACAGTTTTTGAGCTTAATTCACAGTATCGCAGTATTACAAGGTTGGAAAGGACCTCTGAGATCATTGAGTCCAACCTATAACCCAACACCAACACCAACTCATCATCTAAAAATTCTTTGTGGCCCACCTCACTAAGGTACTTTTCATTTCTATTTGCTGCTTGTTTTCTTCTTAACATTCAGTGTTTCCATTCAGAAAAGGTTTTCTTTAGTTTTTATTATGTTATTAATGAGTTCTCTCTATTCCTACCTTGCCTTTCCCTCAGTACATTCTTCTCTTACATATTACTTTTGGTTTTATTTATTCTCAATGGCTCCAGTTAGAAAAGAGGAATCATCAACACTTATTTAAGCCTGGCTTAACCATGTGTTGAGACATTGCCTCTTCACGCTTGTTTAAACTTATTAATTTACTTGAAAAATTAGGACAATCATGATTTGTGCAAGAACTCTGTTATGCTCTGCAAATTAATTATGTTTTTATTTGCCGTAAGTGCTTTATTTTCAACAGTGGAAAAGTTACCAGGTGAAATTTAGACCTAGTATAAGGTGCTGTGTCTGAGTGGGGAAAAAACCAGGAATGACAGGTCAGTTTACAGCTAGCTCATGCATATGAAATTGCGTGTTAACAGCTCAGTGTCACAACATCCTCTCAGTGAAAGTAAATGGAGGGGAAGCAAAGGCAAAAGAAAAAAAAATACAGCTGTTGCAAATATTTGAGCCAACACATTAGCTGCTCACTCACACTACCATCTTCCATGTGCCAGATTACCAAGACATACGTACATTACGGACTTTGGACGCATATTTGTGGTATATCCCAGTAATCACTAACTATAATTCAGAATCTTTATTCTTAATACATTGGATATGAAAAATTAAATATTTAAATGTATACTTCTGCATACAATTGCTTGAGGGATCTGTTATAGTTTATTTGTATTCGTGATCTGAAATAATTTTGGTAGCATGAAATCTTTTCCAAAACCTTTCAATGGCCTCAAGTATTGTATTCACAGAATTCTCACGCATATTATATGCTTGTCGAAGCAACCTCAAGCAAGGAAAGCTAATGTTTAAAACACATGAAAATATTAAAAGATTTTAGGATAAATAGAAGTACTCCTCACCCAGCAAACTGCTTGCCTAAGGGAATATGGGTATTCAACTTCCCTCATTGCTAGCTTTGGTTAACAAATCATTTGATACAGGGTAATTCGAAGCACTAGATGCTATAATAAATGTTACGGTGAATAAGAAACACTAACATGTATCAGCACATTAGCATAAAATTTAGTGCCAGCTCCTGAGAAGAAATTTAAACTAGATGATGCTTTCCTCCTACATATTGACTTAGACATTCCAATTAAAAAAATTGTTGCGCTACACTTGGGGGGCTTCAGAATATTTCTTGATTTTAATTGGTATTTGTCAAGATAATTCAGCCATTTGACACTTAAGCAAATGAGAGTGTTACACGCTTTCTGAAGTATGTAAGTTGGAAACATCTATGAATGGGTACAGAATACTCATGACTAGAATTTAGACTGTGATTAACTAAACTAACATTTATTTATTTTTAGGTGCATACCTTCTAATAGGATGTTTCACATGTAAGGTATTAATCTCAACATTACATCCCAGGGACAAATGCAAATATCTGTGATTCATTTCTTGCCACACAGATTTTTCTAGTGACAAAAAATATGGTGTTTCTCTGCCTGTCTCTATTAGAGTTTCCGTTTTCTATATTCTGTTTACAGTTTGTTGTAAATTAAACAATGTCAAACTGACAAGCTGCGTTGTTTTCTAAATTTACTGGCTTGTTAGGGGTGAAAACACTTCTTTTGGGGAAAAAAAAATGAATATGCTTTTTCTGCAGCAAGATTTAAATGAAAGCAATTCTCTATGCTGTTAGCATAAACAAATTTGGCTCAAGTGAAATGCAAATTAAAGCTATTGTATGCACTTCTCTTTTAAAAGGCATTTTTTTTTATTTCTATAAATTGTTGTTGGTATTTCCACATATTTATGTTCATTTTGCTATCCAACAGATTACACTGAGTTCAATGGCCTAATTCCAACCCCTTTTGCATCATGTCTGTATTAATTCAGATCTACTGGGTCAGGTATCAGCTTACAGTGAAGTGCACTGAAGCTTCTTATAAGCCTAAAATTGCAGGGATAGGACAGCACAGAGCAAGCACTCTTCTTGTGTTTAAGGTGTGTATTTGTGGATCCTAGTGATATGTTAATGCTGTAATTTGGGATATAGATACAAATCTATTCTTCCAGGATTCTGACTTGAAAACAAATGAATGTGACTCTGTTAATGAGGTAACCTACGTGAGCCATGGGAAGAGAGGTAGGAGAAAATGTTCATTGCCGTTGTCCACTGGGACTCTTAACGCTTTAGGAGTTGATTCAGAATAATTGAATTTCTGTGCTAATAAATCTCACTAGATGCTACAGATATTCCAAAACACTTCCTACCCTGATAATCTTACCTGAGATAGGGATATCGGTCTGAGGTCAAACTCCCTGACACCCCCTACCCCGCATCCCCGCACCCCGTATCACATCTGGTCCCATTCCCCTCTGCCCATGCACTCAGGGGCTACTCCACTCTGCTTGCATGTGGTTTCCCATTGCTGCACTTTACACAGCCTACTGGTCAGGGGCTTTCAAAGCATCCAGCACCCTCAGAAACAGCCTGCTAACTGCAAACACCAACTGCTATTTGTTTTTGTTCTGAGGGGCTTCATCTTCACCTCATAAGCAAAGTTTTTTTGACCGGCTGCGCTGATTGGTTCATTTAGTTCTGCATTTGTGAATTGCCCACATTTGCATTTGTAATGCTAACTGTTCCTTCCAGCAGTTTAAGGAACACTAAAGTGAACCTTTTCCAATGTAAAATGCGTTGAGTGGTGACTGTTGGGCTGGATGCCTCTTCCTTCATGTCCCAATTCATTAATAATAGTCCCAATTCATTTAATTGAGAAAGTTAATTAGATCCAGGCAGTAAAAGCATTTTGTAGATGCTACAAATCTGAAACTATAACAAGCACATAATCAAGTGGATGGGAGATGTTTTTAGTTTCTTCCTTCCCAAACCAGAAAGGCTAGTTTACTAACACCCTCTAGGAAAATGTTTTTCCATAATAAAATCTCTCAATATTGAAAAAATGTCTTGATAGGTCTATAAAATACTTATTCTGAATTTTCATTTTTCTCAAACTTTAATCATTAAAATATTCATTGATGTCCCAATGTTGAAATCAGGGCATTTCTCTGCCAGACCAAACACAGGGATTTGCCTAAGTGAAATTAGACATAAATGTGGTGCAAAACTAGACAGGTCTATGTAGAAAACTATGAAAATTTGAGATTATTATACTGTATGGAGAAAAAAATAGCTGGTGATCTAATCACGTAAAGACATATCATATTTATTTAACTGTAGTGTGACATAAAGTTTTATCATTTTCCTATTAAAATGTCATTGATGGATACCTGAAAGAAAATGTACTATATTAATGAGTCAATACAAGAAAGCTAAACAAAACATTTAGATATTTTTTCTGACAATAATTTTTAAGATTCAGGGGTAAATACAATTATCTTGTACAAGAAGTTGATGAAACTGCATTTTGCTACAGAAGGCTGTTTAATCATAATATCTGACAAGTTCTATCCAATGATTTCCAGATAATTATTGCTGGCTCAAATAAAGTAGCTTTTCCTAGACATAGTGTATGGAAACTGTGAGAGAGAGAGAGAAAAAAAAAAGAAAAGGCATTTACAGATCCTGAAATTAGATTTACTGAGGCATTTAGACATGTGCATAAGCACAGGAACTGCAGTCATCTCTGGCAGTATTCATCTGACTAAAGGATTGAAGGAAGCTTTAAAAATATGACAACTACAGAAAAGAACTAGTGATAAAGTTCATTCAGAAATCAGCAGAGAATTTGCCTTTTTCTAAAATTATAAAAGCATATTTGTTTGTGCTTAACCTCTGCCTAAGGCTTTCTGAGGTGCAGCCTGGGGAATCATCTTCAGTCAAATCCAGATGCAGATGAATCTTTCAGTTAATCAGAGCTCATCTTCTACTCCGCTGGCTCAGTGAGCCAAGAGAAGGAGTTGTTCCAACCTGACTTGTTTCCCGTTGGGAAACCATTACGGATTTTAAACCATATCACTCTGTCTGGCAAAGGGCACGCGCTTTGTGTCATACCATGGGTCCTGTGACATGGCCATGTTCAAGACGCATCTCCTTTTACATTTTGTCTTGCCTTACTGAGCTAAGGAAAAGCGGATATGCGTGTGTGCGTATGTTTGGGCATGCAGGCATGTGAGCAGGCGATTCATCTCGTTCTCTGTGAAAGCAGGTGTGAAAAATTTGAAGAAAAGACTGCTTTTATACAAAAATTCAATACTAATTTCATAGAAAATCACTAAAGAGCTGATTAATGAGGAAGATTACTTAATGCTTCGTAATTAGATTGATGGAACTTACCCTGTGCCCTTAATCCATTGTGTATTAAGGAAATTGTCTACGGTTTTCATCTGAATGCATTGTTTATTCCTAGCCCTTCATTTCAAGGTTGTCATTTGTGCAGTGTAATTTCCTTTTGTTTCTTTGTGTTAATAGTTCAGTGTAAATTACTTGTCTGGTTAAAACCAAAGGAGAAAGAAGTCTCCAATGGTATTATGGTAGAAATCAATGGGCAGAAATATAATTAAACAAACAGGAAAAGAGAAAACGGCATTGTTTAAGGGTTGCCGTATTTTAAGTCTAAAACCAAGGGGATGAGGGTGATGGCATCCAAAATTGTCCCACATGATTTGATGATTGTGCAATTGCTGGAACTTACACAGTCATTACAGGAGGTGACAAAAATCTTAAAGACATAGATTAAATGCTTCTGGATCTGAATCTTGATTTCCCCAGTGTATAGCTCCTTACAGCCTCTGTTCTAATTCCCATCCATCTAAAACAAAAGATGAAATTACCAGAATGATTTTCCTTCCAGCCTGATTAAATGGAGCAGGAAAATAGACAACATAAATGGCCGTACATTATAATTAGAAACTTGTTTCAATGTAATAATCTAAGGCGTAATTTGTGGTATAAATCCTATTTCAAGAAAGCACTTAAGCATATATTTAAGACCGTCTATATTGACACAAGGCATTTAAACATATGCTTTGGTCTAAACATGGCCTTAAATTCCGATTAAATATCATATTGAAGTATATATGCAAACTTACAGTAATTTTTTTAGGTAGATTTTTCCCAAGTGATGATAACTTTAAGAGCTTTTTATTTTGTCTTGAATTAACATTGATTTCCTGAGCAAGAATCAACATAGGCAGTTATCTACCGTATTTAATTTCCATCTTCCTAGAAAACTGTTTGAATGGACCAGTGTTGTGGTTTTTATCTTTGCTTTAAGTGTTACACTATTTTATTTTCTCCTTCAAGAAAGAGGAACTGCTTTGGTCCTTGCTGATCTCAGTGCAAGAGTCATACATTAGTAGGCTGGTAGTAAGAGGAAATAAACTTTCCAGAAGATTCATATTAGTATATTTCATAACAATTAATTTACATCTTTGTGCAAATTGGTAAATTCCTTTTCTTTTTTTTCTTTGCTGCTTTTGAAGATATGTGTTATTGAAAATTCATTATTCCAGGTTTTGAGGTGTAAGTTTAAGCGACAAGAGATTTTGCTATTGCTTGTCAAATGTCTTCCTCTGAAAGGACAGAAGAAAGCATAAGACATACATGTTATTTAGAAATCGGTACCAAAGACAAAGGTTAGTTTGCCGATGTATCTGTGAAGGAAATGCCTAGTTTTTAGTTTCTTGGCACTGCATAAAATCCACATTTCCATGGCACATTGCCAGCAGCAACTTGTGCCTGCAAGTCCATGACAAAGAGCTCCAAATGCAGACCCTTTCCACGAGTACTTCTTCCCACAAACAAGGGACAAGTTTTCCTTACTGTAAAAACATTTTAGAAGACAATTGATTAAATGAATAAGGCACCTAGTAATCAAAACCATGCCCCTAATCAGAGTTCTTTTTCTTTCAAGCGACTGATAACTTATTTTCTTTTCAAATCACATCACATCATGAATCACATCAGGGGAAAAGTCATGAAGTGTATTCTCCTGTGCCACTACAATTTGCTATAGTTTGTATATAATTCCCTAAAAGATGTGATATTTTACATATCTGTGTCTTGAGAATTATTCTAACACACTCATCTGTCTCATAGCTGGTTCCTTTCTGATTCTACATCTCTGATCCTCCAAACAGAAATGAGAGAGGAACCACCTCTGATGAGAACCCCCCCGAAATTAATAATCAGCTAGCTTAAAATAAAATTAATATGATAAATATCAATTATTTTTATTTGCAACACTTTGCTTGTAAACAAAGACACTACTTACCAAATAGAAATGTGTGAAAATATTGCTTGTATATAGGAGAAGAGCTAAAGAAAGCCACCATCAATTGTAATTATAAAGGTGCTTTTGATTATATTTTCTTTCTTTTTTTGACATTTCACTTCTTTTTTCTTTTTCCTCCTTTTTATATTATTTTCCACTTGAAGTGTTAGGAAAACTGACTGAAGAAGATAAGAAACAAAAGCACTACTGATAAGCAATCCTATTTAAAAAAGTTGTAGAGGAACACGAGCTGAGCACCCAAAATGTTAATTTGAAGTATTTCTTACTACTGTAGTAGCCAGAGGGTATGACAGGAAAAGAATGAAAAGCTTACATATAGCACTTCAAAATTTCCCCACTCATTTTAATTGAACTTATGTATGGCTTTTGTGCCATTAGAACTTGGAAGAAACCTTCTCCTAACCAAAAGCACAGCTTGTACTGTACATGTATAAACCCTGCCTATATGTGCAGAGAGCTTCCTATATATAAAATACACATACACATCCGTAGACATACACATAGATACGTGTTTGTGATGTGTTCCTATATACCCATACACGGACGTGCGTTCGTGTGTGTATAACAGATTATATACATTTAGTATTTCTCTCTGTGTTCCAGCATTTCTGGTATAGAAATGAAGCAGTAAGATGGGAACCATTGTGACGCTGTGGCAGCGAGAGGGCACACAGGAGAGCTGGCAGGACCAGGCTATGCAAAGCTGGTCCCAGTACCTTTGCACCAGACCTCAGAACTACCAAAGCAGACACAAAGCCCACCACCTCTGCGAGGGTCTGTGAGATTCCCTGTCACCAGTGGCATGGCTGACTTACACACGCTGCTGGCTCCCCACTGCTCATTTCTGATGAATTTAATAGGTGTTGAGTGTAGCCAGGTCAGTCTCATGGGCCAACCAGTTCTATTTGATTTGATATAAAAAGGTCCCTGTTTCTGCCAGCACTGAGCACCCTTATCTAGTTCTAGTTGTTGTAGATCAGCTTTACTCAGTTAAGGAACCAGTGACTGGTTTCAGAAATGGCTTGTTATTTTTCCTTTTGATACAGCTGGTGAACTTGCGTGCTTAGTAGAAATACAGGCAAAGAATGAGAGAGCACTAAAAAAAGCTGTAAGTAAAATTATATTTTTACTCACAAATAATATGCTTTTAAAACACTTTCTAGGAGAAAGCGGTGTGAAGGGCACATTCAAAGAACAAATGATTTATGTTAGGAATTGATCTTAAAGATCTATCAGAACTTGCTTTCTAAAAATGTTATAAATAATTTAACTTATTTTAATTATTTTCATGAAATAATTTGAAAATTTCTGCAAGAAGATAATAAATACAAGACTTTTGTTTTTTAAAAGATCAAATAGATTTAAAGTAATACTTCAAAAGTCCTCTATTTACTTGTAATGTAATGTGAACTAAATAGTTCAGTTGTGCTCCTGTGAACATAAAAGCATACTATTTGTAAAAGTCTGTCTCACAGCAGCAGCTAAAGATCAAAACAGTATAGAAAGTTAAAAATAAAAACAATTAGGAAAACAAGTGAGAAGTTCTTTATTAGATATCAAAAATATTTTGAACTTCTGTTTCAATATATTTGCTTTCTTATAGCATATGTGCATGTGAGCATCTAAGGCAAAGAACAGGAACACCTCAAAAGCAACAAATATATGTTTTGTGGCTGTTAGAATCTAACCTTGCTAAACCGGAGTGAGTTCCACCATTGATTTCTATAGTACCTGGCTTTGGTACTATTGAATTCAAGATTTAAGTCTTTCATAAAATTCAGACTTTAATAACTTTAATTCCCTGATGGCTGCAGAGTTGCTAAGGAAGCAGCATGTGACTTTATACTACAAATTACTTCAGGATCAGCAATGGAACCTGAAGGATTCTGTGCAGAGAACATGGGGCTGCCTGCCTATATACTTTCACCCCATCTCATGTCATATCAGCTGACCTCACCTACAATGAGTCACAAATTTCAATAGGAAATGGTTTTTTTGCCAGTGTACCAACAAAAAAACTCTGAGTGAAAATGCTAATTCTAATAATGAGGGCCATTAATGGATATTCAAGTTTCAATTTCTATTTAGGAGAAAGAGGCTAACATGCTAAATTTATTACTGCTGTCTAGAGGCTAAAGAGTCAATCTTGTTCTTGCAGTTGGAGCTCTTTAACTTTCTATAAATAATTCTGCATTCTGAATAAAAGAGAAAGGATTTGGGGGCCCTGTGGTTAGGAAACTTACCTGGCACGTAGGTGGCAAATTGAGGTTCACATCACTGCTCTAATGGGAATGAAATGGCTTATAGAGCCTGAAATAGCTCCAAAATAAATGAGGTAGTATGTGATAAGAACAGTTACCTGGAACATGGAAGGTGTAGCTTAAACTCTCAGAATGTGAGGGGCTCATTTCTTCCTCTGAGCCATAGTGAGCCATAGTCACTGGATCTCTGATGTTCTGGGGTAGGAATCAATCTCTTGCTGTCTCAGCTGTAAAAGCGTAGAAGCCTCTTTTCATTCCAAAATTGAAAACAGAGAGAATATTGGAATCAGATCAGCCATCTCACAACTATAAGAAAAACTTACTGTGAACCAGAGTGACATTGTAACACTCATGCTCTGCTTGAGATGCTGTGTGATTAGTTTTCTATCTGAGCTATAATCATTTGGCAGCCATCTCTTAACACTGTAATCAATTCAAAATTTAATGCTGTAATAGCTGAAACTTACAGCAATCAACCCAGAAGGGAAAATGCTCAGAAATCCAGAATAATAAAATTAATGAGGTTGTTCTGTGTTTCTGAAAGTAACGTTCTTAGAAGTCCAAACAGCAGGAAGATGCCATGTGGAAAGAGACTGTTCCTAGGAGCTGTCCAGAACTTTTCACATCCTGTTTCTATTGAGTCTTATTATTCTGTTTTCATGTCTTCTTAAGGTCCATGTTTGCAGTATTAGTGTTTTACACAATCATAAATGGTCCTAAAAGCTTAAGGTAGACTTTGTTTAAAATCCAAATGTGCCCTTGGGCTATTTGGATTCAGATTCTTTTCTGTGATGTTTTTTTAAAGTGGCTAAAAGTAGGGAATCGAACCACTTCAAATGCATAGCTGAAGTAAAATACTCATACACATATACTTACTTTCAGCAAGTATGAAATTGTTACTTGCAACCAGAAGATGGCTCTGCAATCAAGCTGGGCAAGCTGAAACCATAGAGATGCAGCATTCAAATTTTTTTTCTTTTATCCCTTCTGTTCCCTCCTTCTGCAGTGGAAACACTTCAGTTCCTGTAAGCAGGAGTTTTACGAAAACTTTTTCCTCCTGGCAAAGACTCACTTTCCCCAAAGTCCTCTTTGTTTATAAGGGTAGGACACAAAGACAGAAGCACAGTCTGATGGCTCTAACCAGCTTCTACTGAAGTCAATTGGTATCTCGCTACTGATTTCAGATTGCAAATACAAGCTTCCTAGCAGATTCTTTCTTTAAATCACCATGAGTGATGTGGATGGCAGGTTCCTACACTCATCAGTCTGTTGTGAGCTGATTTGTTTTTAATGATTGCTAAAAAGCTATCAATGACTGTTCTTTGATGTTATAGAGGGATGTTTTTCAGAAATGGTGGTGAAGGTGACATAGCATAATTTTCTTGTTTAGATACCTGGCTGCTGGTGTTTTAATGTTTTGTTTCACTACAAAGAGTTGTGCACCATGTGTCTTGTATCTGTCTTTGCCCCTTTGATGAGTTTTCAACAGCTGTAGCACTATTTCAAAAGGATGCATGGAGTAACTGCTCACATCCTTGACAAACTTCTGAACAAAGCCACATTTGGAAAAGCTAACATTTTTTTCCTAATCAGAGATGTTAATTGGCAAAAAAATCGGTGAAATCAATGAAGTAACTCCATTGTGAGCCTCATATTGAATAAAACAAGGTCTACCATATCTTTTCTCAGCATTTGTTTTGAATTACTGCTGCAAAACAAAACCAAGGAAATTACAGGTGCTATCTACCTTATGAGAATTTTAACATGTGAAAACCAATTGGTTGTTGTGTACATTCTCCTGCTGCGCTGATTGTTTTAAAATTTCAAAATGCTGGTTATGGGGAACTGCTGAGTGGTTTTCTTTCTGTAAAAGAAGGCTATACAGGCAAGAGAAAAAATCCTTCGCAATTGTTTGAAGTTATGTTAATATAATAATGAACACTTACCTAGTATTTTCCATGTACGCTGGATTTAAATATGAAGATATGGGACTTGTTAAGCACTGTTGCTCTATTTTTCTGCGAGTTGAGATCCATTTCAATGTCACTTCTGTGGAGTTACAAAATAACAAAGTAATGCAGCAGTGAATGAGGTCAATTCACTTTTACATATGTGGAGCTCAGACAGAAAGATAATGCTTTTATTTTTTTCTTTTCCTTTTTTTTAACATGTTCTCCATGTAATTACATAGAATTTATCCAGACGTTCTTGTCCTAAAGGACAGGTGGAACTTTCAGGATCTCAAATTCTTCCTTGTAATTTATTCATTTCATTATGAACCTGCAACCCTCCGGGGGGTGTGACACAATATTATAATACATAATGTTCCTGAGTATTAGATTTTCATTTGGCTCTCTGATTTGTCTGACAGATGCGGGGCAGGGAGGGAAACATGTAGCTGGAAACATCCCCACGGACTACACATATGCGACTAATAGAATGCACAGGTTATTTCAGTTAACGCTGACATTAACTTATGTTGGAAATATTCCCTTCTGATTTTACTCTCTCTGGTGAAAGAAGATGGTTTAATGTTTTATTTCTGGATCTGCTTCCTGTAATTGTGCTCTCCCAAAACAAACGTATCTCAGATGTCCATATCAACTTCTGTCACAAAAGACCTGTACAATAACTCTTTCATGAAACGGTGGATTGCTTTTGCTTTCACAGAAGTTATAGAAACATAGATAGGCTCTACAAAAGATATCATTTATTTGTAATCCCAGAATAGGTGCAGGATAATAATTGCTTTCCCTCCCCACTGCCACAAATGGAATTGAATTCAAACCTTTGGTACTATTAGGTCAATGCTTTCAAAACCCCTTCAGATTAAGCCTCCTTTCAGACAAAGTTAGATGAAGACAATGAGGCTTCTTCATTCTACGCTTTGGAAAGCTCATATTAATGGAACTAGCTATTTTGTCAGTCTTTTGTTAGGGGAAAGCAGGAACTGGCTAAACTGCTATCTTTTTCGCAAATATTTACATTTAATAATAATGCAGTCTTACATAAATAGTAGTTGCTGCAAGTCTTTGTCCATTAAAATGTGTGTCAGCAGTTCAGCCTTTCTGTTACTGCAGTGTCTTGGAAGGTGTGGAAGTCTAAGTAAGATTTTCGGTCATAAAGAACCACTGAAAATCAACATATTTTTCAGAATTTGAAAGCAAATTCTGGATGCTAGATTGACTCCATTCTCCCTTTCTCCTCATTCCCTTTGTGATTTATACTTTTTCCTTTTCTGGAAAAGAAAATCCCTGATGATAAAATTAGAAGGATACAGGGGATTCAGTTCCCCACTCATGTCAGAGTTCCTATTACACAAGCCTAGCCGATTCACTGGACTTAGTCGTCATTTGCATTAGAAGTTCTTTATATGTCACTTGGTTTACAATGATACAGAATATGGATGAATGGACATGAGACAAGCCTCAGCCAGTCAGAGCACAGAAAATGCTGTCTCAGCCTCTCAAAAATTCTCTCAAATCACTGCTGGTTGTTCAGCCTGATCCACAGAAGACAATAACCTTTCAGAAGACACTAATTTCTTCCTCTAAATTGACCAAGTTAATTTTTGCTCAAAGTGGAACAGTTTAGGTAGGTTATTATACCTGCTGCCAGGGTCAAATGAGATGTCTTAAGCCCCATGAGCTGCTAAGATTTTTTCTCAGCCTGCAGGTAAGTAGTTTGTTGACGTCTCTTTTTATTAATACAGACGAGAAAAGTGCTTATGCAAAGCAGAGAAAATTGCAAAAAGTAGCTCATACCATTATTGAACACATTAAATGCAATTTAAAGTAATACAAACTGTGCTGCTCACTGCAAAAGCTGAGGCCTTTGCAAACAAAATATACATAGGTGCATGTACAACGAGTGTTAACACTTGTTTTCTTCTTGGAACACCTGCTTAGAAATGTATCAGATAGCTAACTTTTACCATGAATAGCAATTGCGATTTTTCTCCGTTTATGCAAGCTTTATAGCCTAATTGGAAGCATTTAGATTCCAAAGTTGTTGCCATTACTACCAAGTCTTTCTGGAAGTCTTGCCATCTCCATGGCAACTGACCTACATATATTAAGCATTTTGATACAACACCAATCTTTTATGGTATTCTTAATTTGAGATATTAATTTAATATATTGGTGCTTTACACTGGAGTTTACATGTTTTATCTTTTTTGCTATAATCATGGGAAAATTTGATGCTGAATAATGTCTTGCTAAAGCAGAGTTCACGCAGTGAAGCAACTGCCACAGGATGAATTAGCATGGACTAAGGAATACGTAGTCTTGCGTTAAACCAACGGGGTATGAAAGCACTAACTTACTTAGGTCATGTAGTACAAACCTTTTGTGGGTCTAAATAAGCTCTTTTACTTCTAAGAGAAATCAGTAGAATCTTTTCCAGTTATATAAATGTTGCAAGAACAATTCACCCTGCCTGGGGAGACACCACAGAAATCAGCAGCTCGGATCAATTTGGCCAAAGGTGTTTTCCGTAGCAAAATATTCGCAGAAGGGTTTGAGTCGGGACCAAATGAAAAGCGGGGTGCAATACTGCGGGGTATACGCTGGTACGCCTTGTGTTTGGTGTGGCGAGTCCAGGCAGCGCCGTAACCCAGGTGGTGGGACAGAGAGGTGGGACTCATGGGAGCCTTCCTCATGGTTCCTATGAACCAGTTGTCTTTTACAACAATTCCTGGACAAAAGCCAGATCCAATGACCTGGCGTAAAGACGGCTGCTGTCCCTTAGAAAACCCGTGTCAACTCCCCACGTGTGTGGGTGAGGTAGGGCCCGTGTTACACATGCAGAGCTAAGCCAGGCAATTGAACTGCGTGAGATCAATTTTTGAAGGGCAGGGAGAGCCTGGAAGGCGGCTGTAGCCACCAGGATTTTTCTGGAGCAAAACCATTCTGCTCTTGCATGGGGCTATGAAAAAGCCCCCTTGATCTCAAAACTGCAAATACTTACTTTATCCATATATTTCTGAATGAACTCACAAACCATGTGCAGTGTAGTAGAAATATGACATATTACCCCGCTTCAGAGTGTATTAGTATTTCCTGAACTTTTCAGTATGTGTGTCATTAATGCCATTACAGAATAAAGGAAGTGTTCTGGGATAGGGGTGGGAATGAGGAGAAAACACAGCAGTATTTACAAATAGCTTCTGCAAACTGTAGTTCAAAAGAGATGACATCTTCTGTAATTGCAGATGAGTATTTTCTTATTTGTTTGCTGCCAGAAATATATTAAATTATACTCATCGCCCCTAGCTAGTCTGTAAGACTTTCTTCTTACTGGCCAGAGTCCCATTCCCAACAATCCTTTAAATTCCTCATTTTTCATGCAACTACCTTGATTATCTATGCTGCTAGTGTGCTCAGTGGATGTTTGTTGGTAGAATGGATCCCAAGAGTATCATTCTTTTTATTACATTTCACTGACGTATGGATAGAATAGTTCTTCCTCTTTGGAGGTCAGAGAGAAATGATCTATTTACTTCCTTCTAAATGGGGGATAATTCTGTTTTTCCTTGGCACTGAAACTTTTCTATGAGACACCTTCCTGGAGACAATACTATAAAAGACACATTTTTAGCAGATTTGAGTACTTTCTGCAGTTCCCTTTGAAATATTGAATTAGATCGGAAATTATTTTCTTCTGCACCAGTGTCATTTTACGAGTGCTTTGTGCCAGGGCCTTTGATGCCAAATTTCATCCCATGGTGATTTCTTACATGTAAACTCTCAAAAGCAAATTTTACAATAGAGTTAGTAACTGGCCCTTGGCTCCAGTAGTGCTGCTTGCAGGCTGAGTTAAAAAGCAGGCTCGATGGGTATAACACCATAAGCACATACTCTTTTTAGAATACAAACCTTAAAGCTCCTCTGTAATTTCTACTCCCCCGAAGCTCCATTTTGCTCTTGCCAAATGTATATGTTAAGAGGATGACTATACATCTTATTAGCAAATGTGAATGAAATGAGGAGTGGAGTGGGCTGATTAAAACGCAGTCACACATTTCTGTGTTCTGCGGCTGATAAACTAAAATTACTTGGTGAGCTGGGGATAGGGGATGGATGAATACAACTGCCTAATTGAGATTCTTTAAAAAAATCATTTTTTAAAAAATCATTTTGAATATACTTGTGACTCCCTCCTTTTGCCTCCTCTGAGCCTTCATGCTTTTAGACAGTAACCATTTTTGACTTGACACAATCTCACTGAAATCAGTGGAGAATTTCAATTAAATATAGTATTGTTTAAAACAGGATCCAAATGCTTAGTATTGGGGAAACAATATAAATATTTTTGTAGTTTTCAAATGAATTTTCATACCAGAAATGCACAAAAACTCTGAACCTGAGTATGTTCACCTGATAGATGTGTAAATGGCATCGTACGATCTCAGTGCCCAATCTCAACTTGCTATGAACATTGGACAATGAAGGCAATAATGGTATTTACTGAGCTTCCTATGACCTAAATCAGATTTGAATAAACCACTCATTCAGGAATTTCATTCTCCTTTAAAAATACAAACAAAGAGTTTAAAATCACGGCCTCGTTATGAAAAATTAATAATTAATTTTAAAGTTTAGCTTTGCAAGGCATGTTGTTTGCTTCTGTTCATTTTTTTCAGGCATGAGAAAACAAGAACCAAAAAAATATACTTTTTTTTGTGTAAGATACACTCTCCAAGTTTTATTTCTCCTCTCCTGGTAAACAGGTGTATATAAAGTTTAAGAGAAAACTTTAGAAATTCAATATCAACTTTTTAGATCCAGTGAGTAGAAACACTCTAAATAAATAATGTATTAAAAAATTGCAGCATATTTATCATGGGATTGTGAGGCACGTTAATCTATAATAAGAAAGATGGATCTCTTGTCCAGTTCCAGTAAGGCCAAACTAACTGCCCTTGCTTACAGTAACTGGTAAAGAGTAGGATATAAATGGTTAGGATATAGCAGAATGATGTACGGTATAGCTATCCAGCAGCTTACAGTATTGCAGCCTTTGTCTCTGCTGCATATGTTCTGTGGCTTAAAAATTATGCTTAATATTAATACTGCTTCCGTGGGGAATAGAAATAGAATGCTATAACTAAGATAGGAAAATATATTTATGGACTAATTTTCTTTCCAACATGTCATATTAATAATGACCATCTTTCTTTCATCTAATATGTAAAAGGCACAAAAATGTATGAGTAGAATTTACATCTATTAAAAATGACTTCTAGCTATACCCAAAACCACTCTGTTACCACATTGTTTTTTTCTGTTGAAAATACACAAATTTGAAATCTAGCAAGATAATTTCTTAGCTGTTTAATAGCAACTTGAACGTCCTAAAAGGAGATGTGGTCACAGAAAGAGGGGGCCATGTTCCCATTTCATACCAGTATCGCAAAATCATACTCTTTACATGTATCTGGTGTTTAGAATTTGTATGTTATTCTCGTTAGGGAGAAAGGTACAGCATAAATGTTACACTTCATCTGTGCCACCATGGGACTCCACTGATAGCTGAAGTCCTGCTCTGCTTCTCCTACTCCTGCTGTTTACTTTCAGAAGGATTAACAGAAATGCAACCGCAAGAGCAGTCAGGGTCAGCTTGCTGAACTATTGGAAAAGCATTTGATTTTTAAAAATGGTAGGGTTTTGATAGTTGGACAAGGCAGGGGAAGAGAAGGGAATTCCTGAGACACCCTTGGTTTTGACAGCTAATACACCAAACTGGGTGGGTGTGTAATCAAATCCTTAGATTAAAACAAAACAATGTAATGTTATAAAAACATCGTGTTGTAGAAAACACAGCCATGTATTTCACTTTAGAAAAAAGGCTTCTACAGTATTTTTTTTCAAAATGGATGAAAAATCTTCCTTTTAAATGAGTCATTGTTATCTGATCTTTCCAGTATGGTTCATTTTAATACCTAGTATCTAGTGAATCAAAGCAGGAAACTTCACTTTTCGAAAATAATATTGATATTTCAAACATGGTATTTTATCCCATGCTTAAGAACTTGCAGATATTTGACAGAAAAAAAGAGAGAAGTCAATAGCTCAGAGTGAGAGAGACTTAGGGAGAGATAATGGGCTTTGTTATGCCATAATAATTCATTATCAAATTGCTAAACTATCTTCCTCAATGCAATATTCTAATAGGGAGGCTGAAACTTTCTGAAAGAAGAATAAGGACATGACCAGCAAGTCCTGCTATGAAAAATGAAAGGGATTTTTGTAGAAGTTTGACAATACAGCCGCTTATTATTTGGCGCAAAATACTCATCTTTTAAAATCATTTGTGGCATTGAGAGTCAAATCTAGATGTGTCAGTACTAGGAACATACACAGAGTGCATACTGGCAAGCAGAATGTGTGATATTAAACAACCCATAAAATAAACAAAAAAGTGTTTGTGAAAATAATAAAGAAAATAAATAGAAAATTTATAATTTTAGTTCAGAACCAATCCTTGAAGGTAGTTATAAAAAACCCCTGCTATTAGGTACAGCAATGCTTAGGGCTATTTTTTGTTGCTGTTACTAATGCTGAATATTGATATTCATTGTGCATCTCTTTCTGAAATGCCGTAGGGAATCTGAACTCTGTTTTCCAAGGTACTGAACAAGCATGTAGAGAATTTCTAACCATGAGTGGAAGTCAGCAGTTATATATATTAAAAAAAAGGAAACCATCCTAAACCCAAACTTGAACTAGTGCAGTATTTGCAATTAACTGGAAGTTTCAGGAGGTAGGTTTCACCTTTTGTAATGTAGAGTTGCACCTCCTGGTAGAGAGTTTGTTCATTTACTGCTTCTTCAGACCTGTGTGGTGAAAGTTTTTCTGAAAGTTGATGAGCTTACTGCTCCTCAAGAGATCACCTCTTATATGTTTCTCAGAGTGTGAGGCTGTGTTTGGAAAATACCCAAATATGTCACTTCAGTGGTGTTGCCTGCATACTTAACTGATATATGGACTGAAATAAGGTGAATTAAGCTTTCAGTGGGGAAAATAACTAGGACTATATAGTAAAGATTCTGGTAAGAACATCAGTTCGCAAGAATGCTGCTGGAGAACAGTCAGCTTGGATGAGAGATTTCTTCATCCTACATTTGATTAGTAACTGCAAGTAGCAGTGTGACCGTGATTCCTACTACCACCTTTTACAGCAGTTATCTTCCCTCTTGTTTGAAGTATTGGGTAGCTTGTTTCTGCTTGTGGATTAGGAAATTTAGAGAATGTATTAAAAGGTAAAGCAAAAAAGCATTGGTCACAAATGTACATTATAATTCTGACAGTGATCTTCCTTTGGAAAACAGCGTAACGTTTCATTTTATGATTTGTTCCATCAAACAACATGAAAGATGTTAATACAAGGTGTCGTCACTACATCATTCTGGAGACTTACAAGAATCAGAAAGGAAAACAGCAAAGCAAACTAAGCCTCTGAATTCATAAGGGGATCTGCATGGGCAGAGAGAGAATGATGTCAGAGTACAAACAAATATACGAACAACAGTGTTGATCCATTTGCGAAACTGGGACAAAGTATATTGAAATGATATGAACCTAAGGCACTAAATCCAAAAAGGCATACAGTAAAGTGTGAGCTATTTTTACTGATCATTCCGAAACAATGAGTCCTTTGTAACTTCTTTTATGTAAGTAGCCTGCAAAACATGAAATATTTTCTAGTGATCTAGCTAATTCTATAAATATTTATATTCAGAATGAATTTCACAAGAGAGGGAGATAATACATTATAAAATATGAATACCAGTTTCATTTTTTTATGGTAATAATAGATGAAAAATTCCATCACAAAGAAGAGAACTGATCAATGAAACTCTTGGCACATTCTTGAGCAGAATTCTTTGGAGGTGCAAAGTCAATGAAGTTTGTCTTTATTTCTTTGTCTTTTAACTCTGTGATGATTCCCATTTTGTCAATGGTCATGGCAACACACAGCTGTTTTTTTGTTACAAATAGCAGAAGCTTAGGCAATACCACATCCACTGAGGGAGCTGTAGTGGATGGTAGTGAACTGGTGAAACCATGTGTGCTTACTGTGCGTAGAGGAGCCTGCCCTCTCGTTTCATCTCTTTTTAAAATCCTTTTGTGCTTTCATCCCAAACAGGGAATTACAGAATTCAGATATTTGTTAAATGTAAAAAAACAAAACTGAAAAAAAATCCCAAACCAGCTTATCACTTTAAGCTGGCAACTCAACTCTTTCTTTTGTGTTAGGTCTTGGAGGTGCTGTTAGAATTTGTACTGTGAGATAACACCTGTGTCAGATTCTTGTACCATTCTGGTAAACTTTCTTCATTATGAACATTGATGACCTATTACTCTTGTTTGCTGTTTCTTTACAAGCAGTTATTTTACTAGAAGTTCCTCTCTTGTAGCCTATAAGGAAAGTTCTTGCCAAAAAAATGGAAGAATTGACTGCATCACCTTCATTCATGCTTCTTTGGACTCTTTCAAAAACTGCAAGCACTGATTTGGAGAAGATGGAAGAAATTAATATAAATTGGTTTACTACATGTTATGGGTTTACACAGAATTTTTCTATTCTGAGGGTGCGTTTTTTTAATCTGATGGGCTGATATTTAAATAAGACTTCTCTAAATTTGTGGTCATGTGGATCCAAGCTGGAACCCTTTTGCTTAGACCAGTTTTGTTATTTCCACTTTCTTTCATACTAACGTGGATTTTAAGCAATAGAGCTGCTGTTTGTTTGCCAACTGATTCTGGCTATTTGTTACTCGTCAAATTACTCATTTGCTTTGGAGGATATTCTGTTGACCTTTCAACAATTTCATATGCTCTGAAGACTGTCTCCAGTCTAGGAAATTTCCTAATTGCCTCTTTAGACGAAACAATGCAAATGAACAAATTCGTTCTCCTGCTGTAGCATCTGGTCTCAAGCTTCGCCAGGGGAGGTTTAGGCTTGACATTAGGAAGAAGTTCTTTACTGAGAGGGTGATTGGCCATTGGAATGCGCTGCCCGGGGAGGTGGTGCAGTCACCATCCCTGGAGGTGTTTAAGGAGAGATTGGATGAGGCTCTTAGTGCCATGGTGTAGTTGACAAGTAGGAGTAGGAGTAGGTGTTGGGTCATAGGTTGGACTCGATGATCTCAAAGGTCTTTTCCAACCTTATGATGCTGTGATGCTGTGATACTGTGATACTGGTTGTTTTCTTCTTGTGTTCCTTTACACCTTTAGTCTCTACCAGTCTCTCTCCAGACAGCGAGCACATTTTGCCACACCTGCAAGTTTAGCTGCCAGGGCTCGTGGCCAGCTCAGGTAGGGTGTGGGTGTGTGGATGGCTTATTGGAGGCTGACGTCTCTTCTGCTTTCCACCTGCTTTTAAGCTGAGGCTCTTACCTGTGCTTTTGACCTGCATTGCAGATATCCCTTTACCCTTTGTCCCCTGACCCTGACCTGTCAGCTTTGCTTCCCTGTTTGACCCCAGATCAGCCACCCTAATACAGACTTGCAGGTAATCTTTGGACACACGGCTGCCCTTTCCCTGCCCTGCTTGTATCCGTCAGGGCTACAGTCTTGTTGGGGAGGGCCTCATTCAGTCAGCGTGGCTGTGATGTTGGGCTCTTGACTTGCCTTTTGTGAATTTATCAGGCTCAAAATACTTTTCATTCCTCAACATACTTTTTTTAGACTTTTTTACTTCTAATCACAGCTCATCTGCCAGATCTCTCATCTCCCTAGGGTGGATCCCATCAGGCCCCATAGACTTATGAGGATCCGAGTGGCTCAGCAGGTCTCTAACTTCTTCCTCCTGGATGACAGGGGGGCTGTATTGCACCCTGCCCCTATCCACCGCTTCAGTAGACCAGTTGTCCAGAGAACAATCTGCCTTACTGTTGAAACTGGAGGTAAAGCAGGCATTAAGCACCTCAGCCTTTTCCTCATCTTCAGTTACTCTATTTCCCTCAATGTCCGATAAGGATTGAAAATTATTGCTGCCCTTCTTTCTGTCGTTAATATATTTGAAAAAGCACTACTTATTGTCCTTGACACAAGTGGCCAATTTGAGCTCCAGCTGGGCTTTTGCCTCCCTAATTTGCTTTCTACACAACTTGACAATATTTTTGAACACAACCTGACATACCTGCCCTTCTTTCCAAAGTTGATACACCCTCTTTTTCTCACTTAACTTCTTCTGAAGCTCCTTACTCATCCAGGCCGGCCGTCTGCCCCTGCGGCTCGTCTTAGAGCACATCGGGACAGCCTGCTCCCGCGCCTTGAAGACTTCATTCTTGAAGTACCTCCAGCCTTCCTGGACCCCCTTGCTTTTAAGAACTGTTTCCCAGGGTACTCTCCTTAGTAGTTCCTTATATAATCTGAAATCAGCACACCGAAAGTCCAGCGTGGTCGTCCTGTTTTTGCTCTTCCTTGTTCCATTGTTAATGGAAAACTCAATTATCTCGTGGTCACTGCAGTCTAGACAGCCTCCAACCACAACATCACCCACCAGTCCTTCTCTATTGGTAAACAGCAAGTCAAGGAGAGCCTCACCCCTGGTAGGCTCACTCACCAGCTGTGAGAAGAAGCAGTCCTCAATACACTCCAAGAACCTTCTGGGCTGCCTCCTCTCAGCTGTGTTAAGTTCTAATAATTTCCCCTTTTTTGCGGTTGACACATGCAGCATTTAAGGGAGGTTTTGTAGACTGCTTTGATTGCCACTCTATGATTACTTTAATGCACTTCTTTTTGGGAATTACACAAAGTCTTTAAAGTTAGGTTAAAATCTTACAAGTGTGTGTATGTATATGTATATGTACGTGTACATGTGCGCATATATGCACATAAAAAATAAACCATTCATAATAATATGATTATTACTTCAGTATTTTTAACACAGATTTCATGTAATATACTGTATACTATACTACATATTTTAGATATGTTTGTAGGTTAACATAAATATTATAATTACATATAGAAAAGAAATATATTATTACTGTAAAATTGGTTTATTCTGGTTTGATACTATGAATCATAACATTTATGGAACTTCAGAATTACTTTTGAGGAGCACCTTATTGCTTATAACTATTTCTTCAAACTTTGTCTTTCTCTTAGCTTCCAAATCTGAGGACAAATTCCAGTCTATTTAATTTCCAACACATTTTCTTGAAGAAATAATTTTAAAGACCTTAAGTAAAATTGTTGTTATTTTACAGAGCCAAATATTCAGAGGTCTCTTTCTGCCATTCACACTCATATGGAAAGCACCTAGATCTGCAGGTAGATCCATTTCTTTTATGGCTCCATAAATGTTTAAAAATATTTATTAGTTTTCTATCTCATAAAACTTGAGTTTTGGACATGTTAGATTATAAATATTCCAGTAATAATAATAAATCCTCCACATTTATTTAGCACCTTTTCTCCTAATGCAAAATGCATTAAAATTTAGTCCTTAATGATATAAGACATTATTTATTGCTTTTTGAATTTCTGCGATAACTCTGAGATGCCTTAAGTCACTACTAGGTTTTGAATTAAATTACCAAGTTAATACTTTTATGTTGCTCTAAGCTAAATGTCCATTCGGAGTATTTTCTTTACAATGTCTGTAGTGCGGAAAGAACATCACCCTTTTCTAGTCCATTCTTCGGCAAATTGTCTCAATTTTGATTAAAGATGAAATATTCATCTTAATAAAATAATTTAAGAGTCCAAGTATTTTAAGTTGTAATGTGAATGTCTGGGAAACAGTGTAATTTTTAAAAAGTAAAGTTTTATTGAAGGGATATGAATCAGCCACAAATCGTGTTTCTTCTCTTGTAGAGTACCACCAAAACCAGAAAAACAGACATTGAATATAGAAGTATATAAAAAATATGGCATTTTAATAAATTTCCTTATGAATAATTTAATTTATGCGGACTTTGAGTTTCATTATGCTCAGTGGATTAGCGACTGGGGTGGTTGCAGTCCCTTCCGTGTGTGCCTTGGTGATAGAGTTTGAGGTGCAGATGGCAGGCTCATTGGGAGCCAATGCCAGCAGGCTCTAGAAGTGTGTGTTGCGTGCCAGCAAGGAGCTCAAAGCTTTTGAAACTTGCACGCCATCAGCCTTGGCAAAGGTGACATTTGGAATTAAACCTGTTAATTTTTACCACCTGAGCAATTTCTGGTACATAGGGAGTAGAAGTGCTGGAAACACTGCTATCTGCAGGTAGATCTGTGTGTCTTTGGTGTGCTGTGTATTATTTAACAGGTCCTAGACACTTCTAGCATTGCAGAATACTTCCTGCAACTCATGCTTTTGTGTGGATTAATTTGACTTCAGAACCTGAAAGTGCACGTGCAGATGGTTCTGGAGGAGGCTGGTGACAAGCTTAAAGGTACTGCCTGGTTACACAGGAAATTCTGTTACAAATGTCATATGTATCCATGTATTTGTGATTGAAGAGGTGAATCTGATGTTTCATGTGTCTCTCATAAGACTGGTGTTTTGGGCATTCCAGAAAAGTACGTTTCTTATGCTATAAATGCCTGATCCATCAGGCAGAAGAAGCAGGCTTTAGATGGTTGGGGTTTTTTCTTGTGTGTGTGGTTTTAGGTATTTTTTATTCAGGACTGTCCAAGAACTGCCAAAAGAAAAAAAAAAAGGTATATTTTCTAGCTTTATGCTAGAAAAATGCTTCTTGCACTGCCAAATCTAGTCTGTTCAAGGTTGTCTGAAGTTCATAATGAGAATATATGAAAAGGTTAATTATATGTTAAGAATGGTATAGGGACATAAGACTCTATACAGATACGCACTGTCCATCAGAAGAGCTGCTTCAAGGTGATGTATGTGTCTATTGGAATAGAGGATGATGATAAATAAAGCACAGTTGAAAATAAGAAAGCATCGAGAAACTCATAAAGCACATGTCACATGGAGAGGTATGACAAATTCCCTAATCGTAGGGTCGGTGCAGTCGGAGGGCTCGAATAACAATAAACAAAGAAGTTATTTGAGGACTGAGAGGCTGACCTTTCAGCTGAGAGCCAACCAGTAAAGTCTGAGCTTCTGGAAATATGGATATAGACTTTCTACTGTCATGGACCATGTCTTCTAACACTTTATCCAAGGCTATTCTTACCTATATAGAGGGGTCTGGATCTATTTACTGTCACGGTACAGATGAAAAGCATATACCTATTCACTGATTGTAATTAAGGCCTGCAGACCATTTCCACGGAGGATAGTGATAAATGTTTAGTCATACACAGGATTATAAATAAAAGTTGTCATTAGAGACCTTATTCCATCATTATGTCTGACTATTACCTATATGACAGTCGCTGGAATGCTGATTTCACTGCAACAACAGAATTCAAATTCTGCTCTGTGACAGGGCACTTTGAAATTTGAATTATTATGAGTAATTGACAAAGTACCAGAGATGTTGAAATCCTAATTCTGAAACAATTCTGCTTCCCTTTAAATCAGAAGTCAACACAGAAAATCAACTGAATGTGACATCGACAGTGGACTTCATGTGTTGCACGTGATAGGGCTGTAACAATTGGGACAATGTGCTAACGCCAAACCAAGAGAATGGCTGTTGTAGTTTAATTATCTTCAAGAGCAACCTGATTATCTGACAGACAAATATGGTGCTTACGTTTTGCAGAAAGGTACATTTTAGCAGCCATATGACCCTTTTGCGCAGAAATATTGTGTTTGATTTTGATGCTGTGTAAAGCCTGAAGGTTTTTTTACTGATAAGGTATTCCTGATATTTGAATGATGGGCTTCAGCCTAGGACAGTCAATTGATAATTATTTTCAGACCCAGCAGGTCAAAATGTTTATGTATATTTCTACAGTAGCTGCAGACAAAATAAAAGAAACTAAAAAAGAAATCATTTTGTCTTCAAATGAGTTGGTGTATTTTGCTAAGGAAGAACGTTATAAAACAACTGCTCATTTGAGAAGTAATTAACCTTCTTATACTATTTGCATTATTAATGTACTAGAGTTATAATCATGTGCTAATGTATCTGAATTTCTAGTAATGTTTTCCTCGCTAAATAAATAAAAGTGAATTGAGTAAAGAGATGACATTTGTTTAATTTGCTGATCGGGATTCTCTTTTTTCCCCTTCATCCAAAGCCTCGATACTTTGTTAAATAGAAACACTTAAATGGATGGCATTTCATGATAGGTTTTGAACCTAATTATATCAAATGTCATAGCATTATTTATTTAAAAGCCTTTTCAAGATTACTGTACACAGGGAAAAATGTGATTTCTTCCTTTTAAAGTGCTTAAAATTTTCTATTAAGTTCTTCTAATTTGTTTAGCACTCTAACAAATGCCCTCAATCAAATTTACTTTTAGAATCCTTTAGAAATATTTCCTTTAAAGGTATTTAGTCTTGTAATGCTGTTTACTGCTCCTGCTTCCCCCCTTCATGAAGATCTCCTAGAACCAGAACCAGCAAAATGCTACGCTTGCTCCAAAACCCTTGCCATGGTTTACATGTATTTGATGGAATAAATGTTTTCACATAACAAAAGTGATGACCAATGTAATCTATATAATTGAAAAGGTTTATCTTTAATTAAAAGATACTAGGTAAATAGAAAAAAAAAAAAGCTCTATGTACAGTATGTACACTTCGGCAAGGGAAGAAACTGATGTTTCTAATATACTAAATTCTTAGACATTGGCCATACCCTGGGCCTTCTATAGCTTTGAGAGGGAAAGACGAGCCCAAGAACTACTGAGCGTATAGAAAGAGCAAGACTGCTGCATCAACAGAACTGTAGATTGGGAGCAAGTAGGAGTTCCGATTTAACTGTCTTATTCCACAGCATTTTGATTACTCAAGCAAGAAATGAAGTACTCATCTATGACTTAAGAAAAACTAGAAAAGAAAAATAAAAAAAGCAGGAGAAAAATTATAATTGAATTTTTAAAATTTTTTATTGAAAACCAAGAAGTCTTCTGTTCTGAGAAGTTAAAACTAATGATTAAAACAACTATTGAGAAATAAAATGCAAAAAGTGTTTTCAACAATACACACACCCCCAAATAAGGACTTAAATTGTTCTACAAAATGGGTTAGAGATGTAGTCACTCTCCATTGAAGACACTGATGGAGACCTCACCTAGCTCTACAAGCATTGCTGAACATTTAACCTCTTATGAATCCCCAGGGTTTCTACAGGAGGTAAGCAGAGAGAATTCAGGTGTCTTTAATCATTCTATAATGTCCTGCTCAGAATTTCCCCCTGGAAAACTCAACTCCAAAGCACAGAATCTTAGTGTTTTCTTTTCTTTTTCCTTCTTTATGGTTTTGTTTTTTTTTTTTTTTTTTTTTTTTTAATGGGCTTCTTACACCATTACCAAAATGTTTTTATGCCTGACCAGCCTTCTCCTTGGGACACTACAGCATTTAACGAACCCTGCTCAATATGTCTGACTTAAACAAAACCCCCCACAACTTGTGTGGCTTCCATCTTCAGCCCATCAGGTGACTATTATAGTTTCATCCAGGCCATTTCTTTTTTATTGCTGTATCCCTAGAGTATCTTGGGAGGGATAGTCTCTAAGTGATTCTTCTCAGATTCCTCCTCAAAGCTTGTACAGCGAAACTGGAGAATCTTTGCTGATTTTTACCTCTTAAGTCACCCTGTAAGAATGATAGAGTAATACTGTTGTGGTAAGCTACAAATATAATGGTGAAAACTGGATGAAATAATGTATTCTTTCTTAATACTTTGAGTCCTTACTTGCTTTGAAATATGAATATTATTTTTATTTCTCAAGTATGCACTTGTAAAAAGCACATACAATGTTACATATTTTAACGCTTCTAGTTTGTGCATAATATCTTATTTGCAACTACAAAAGGCAGCTCAGAGAGCTCCCAGCTCTAGAGAACCCAACACAGAAATCAACATCTGTATTTTTTTTCAAGTATTTTAACATTAAAGATAAGAAATAGGTCAAACAAAATCTAAATGTCAAAACCTGTTAAATTGTGCAAAGTATTTTAAAAGTAGTAGGTGTGTATACTAGGACATTTCATTTTTAACATTTTGCATCTTCCCAGTTTTAGTTG
This sequence comes from Neomorphus geoffroyi, assembly GCA_033558235.1. NCBI lineage: Eukaryota > Metazoa > Chordata > Aves > Cuculiformes > Neomorphidae > Neomorphus > Neomorphus geoffroyi. The sequence goes on from JAUMJM010000027.1 coordinate 32,560,959, forward strand.
TCATATCGTGTATAAAGTCAGGTCTATTTTGTCAGAATTCTCTAGTCCTTCAAGTTTTGAGCAAATGCCACCCCCAAAAGATTTGAACTAGAAGCTGATAGTCTATGTTGCCGTGTTTGAATCTTACCCTGGTGGGAAAAAGATAGCAGGTTTCTTAAATAATCTTAGCTAACCTTTACCTTTCAGCTTTAAACGCTTTTATATAAAAGTGTTGAACTCTTCACCAGGAGAAAGGTTCTCTTTCTAGCTCTGTCTCACATGAGTCTGCTTGTCAGCTGATATTAGAAATATGCCAGTACTGAAACACTATTGAAAACTGCCTGTTGAAACCCACTATAATAGCTGTTGTTATCAGTTCAAATCTCCGTGGCTAGGAATGAACAAATCATTTTGGAGGGGCTGTTACTTGAATTCTTGCTAATTATTGTTTAAAAGGTTCTGCAGTGATTGGTGAGTTTTTTACTTGCTTTCCTTCCTGACCCACTTCAGTTGTCTTTTAGTTTCATTCCCTTAGCCTTTGCCAGATCATACCAGAATCAAAAGTCTGTTATATCCTTAGAACATCTGTTCATAGTATTTTTATCTTCACTATAAGATTGCAATTTTTATCCAAAACTGTTATTAAATTATGCTGCATATGTTCTAAATAGCATAAAGATTTTTTAAAATACATCGCTAGATTTACAGACACGCTTTAGTCTCTAGGGTTAAAAATAATTCTTGTATGGTAGCAGCCTCAATGGATCTAAATTTCATGTAGCCAGTTTCTGATGCATTCTCTTTTGCAGGTTGATATTCAGGTAATGTATAGAAATAACAGCACTTAACAATTTCCTCAACTCATTGTGGAAGAAATGCTGCCTGCAAGAGAGAAAGCAGTGGCTGTGGTATCCCAAAGCCCGCTCATTTAAAAGGATATACAAAACATTTATTAGAGGACACAGGTTTTGCTAATTTATGATGAAGCCACACAGAATTAAGCATTGCTTCTGCCACCTGGACCTCTTAGCCATAACTCTGGATCCAGCTTCAAGCTACCTGTGACAATTTGTCCAATTCTTCGCAAGGATAGCTTTACAATTTAAAGAGGTCCACGGAGATAGGCAGATATAGGAACAAAATCTGTTTGTGAACAGGGTAGTAATCAGTATATTGGACCAATATATTTCTGACTATGACCTAATTCTCCGGACCATTTGATCTTAATTTTGTTAGACCTACATTAGAGCGAGCCATAGGGAAAAAACTTGTAGACTTTTTTGCCTCCCATGATTTTGCCTTTTCTCCTTTAAATCATACTGGCAACCCATGAAAAATGTTGTTTTCCTTTTTTTTTCACCTAGTCATAACCACATCAACAAATACTTGCTCCTAAATAATTGATTTAAATTTTGGTGGCAGCTGTCATAAGAATGAGGGGTTGGAATATTATTTTGAAAGAGAGAAGAATTAACAGTGGCCTGAATTTAAAAATTACACCAATATTCCTTAGTTTCTGTGAAAACTTTTCAAGCCTTTCCAATGCCATTCATAAAACCTATCATCTCTGCTTAATTACACCACAAATGAAACCACTTCTTACCTCACCTTACCCTACCACTTCCTTTCCCTGAAATCCAATCATTTTAAGATTTACAACTGGCAAAATATCTCTGTAACATCTGAAAGATTACAAGTATTTCTATATAAAAATTTCATCAGGGTTGTGGATGACAATGTTACTCCTTACCTACAAGAACATGGATGCAAGTTCAGAGGATTTATTTCACAGTACTTTTAGGTCAACATTTTACATTCTGCAGATCTTTTCTCATCTGCAGATCTTCTGTCTCTCAGAATCAGCACCTTTAAGAATAATAGGAAGAGGGATAACATAAATAGTCTGAAGAAAAGGAGGCTCAGGGGAGACTTCATAGCTCTACAGCTACTTAAAAGGAGGTTGTAGTGAGGCAGGGGCTGGTCTCTTCTCCCAGGTGACCAGTGACAGAACAAGAGGACACGGTCTCAAGCTTTGCCAGGGGAGGTTTAGGCTCGACATTAGGAAGAAGTTCTTTACTGAGAGGGTGATTGGCCATTGAAATGCGCTGCCCGGGGAGGTGGTGGAGTCACCGTCCCTGGAGGTGTTTAAGGAGAGATTGGATGAGGCACTTAGTGTCATGGTGTAGTTGACAATAGGAGTAGGTGTAGGTGTTGGGTCATAGGTTGGACTCGATGATCTCAGAGGTCTTTTCCAACCTTATGATACTGTGATACTGTGATACCGTGATACTGTGATACTGTGATAAATGCCATCTACTAGTGCCACTGCAGAATAAAACCAAGCCATCTCTATCTGGTTGGATTTTTTCTTTCATTGTAAATAATACAAATAATCTCCACAATCTGAGGCACGTGTTGCTAATGGAAGAACTGAGGTAGATGATTTCCTGAAAGACTTAAGTAGCAGGACACTCAGTCAAAACACAACATGTTCTGGGTTTACCTTACCAAGCATGAAATCGTGAGGACTGTTTTTACAGCGGAGCTTACAGTCACAGCAAGAGTATCAGATTTATAGTACACAAGCTCAAGAACCTGAAGAAATGTTCATGCCATCCTGATTCATTAGGAATGAGTACAGTTGTCAGTGAAGAGCCTTCTCTTACTTTCTGTGTCCCAGAGCTTCTTCCTTTTAATGTTTCAAGGAGAGAAAGGGCTGACGGAGATTCCCTACTTGTTATTCCCCAGTTCTCTCCCTGCTTTTGACCTGAATAAATTCGATGTCACCTTTTTCCATTTTCACACATCCAAACAAATTTCATCAAAAAGACAGTAGCAGGACAAAGAAGAAACAGAAATTCAGTTTAATCCTAAGATTCAAATGAAAAAGCCTTGCTTTAGGAGCATTGTAAATGTTGTTTAGTCAAATTGAGATAAAATACATGTGTTGCATTATCTATCAATCTAATATTATTTAATCTAATCCAATTTAGGAAAAGATACAATACTAAAGAAAGAAAAGGACATCTGCATTGATTTTGAATCTCCAGGAAGCATTGATTTAGAAAAGTATGTCATTTTCTGCCATCATACTTGGGTATAAAGGTCTGGACCATTTTCTGTAAATCACTGTAGGTATATTACTTTATGAATTACAATTGTTTGCTTAAAAACAGATGGTGCTCCAGAAGTTGTAATGGGGATCTAAAAAATTTATTTTCTTTGTATGGATGAACTAGGCTAGTTTATCTGAAAGGCTTTCTTAGTATGCCATTTCCGTGAGCGAGAACACCACGTATTTGCTATGGGTTTGTGCAGATGTACTGTTCGGTGACAATGGTGTTCAGGCTTTGCTCCCTCAAAATAAAGATAATGAGGGTAGAACACTATAGAAGGATAATTCCTTTTTTTTTTCCTGTCAGGTCCATATATTCCAAGAAACCGCCTCCTCGACATAGGAAGATGGGTAGATTTAGCATATTTCTGTACCAGAGCTGTGAAAGTAATGTTTCCCTGCCAATAGCAATAAACCAGTAACCTTCTCTGCCAGTGCCTGTACCAACCTGTATCAAAGAGGCTTGGATATAGAAAGGAAAGCGTCCTCTCCAGAGTGTGTATCACTTCATATTATTTCTCGCTATTGTTGTTCCCAGCCATCCTAGAAGTTTTATTCAGTCCCTGGGAGGGGGGACACACACACTCAAACTCTTCTCTCCAAATAAACATTACACTGGTCTATGCATAATGTAATATGATTTAAAAAAAAAAAAATAGCCAAACCACAATACCTATTTTCTTGATATTTTATGGACATGACCTGTATCTGGGAAGACATTTTGGAATTTATGGTACTGGAATTAAAGATGTCATCTTCTGAATCTTTGCAGATCTTTCAGAGTTGATGGATTGCTAAAGTGTTTGCATATAATGAATATGAGATTACATAGATAATGCAAACCATTTCCAATTCTAGACTGATATCCTGGCTCCCATCCTTCACCTTTATTGTCTTTCTTTCTATGAAGAGTAAAAATAAACAGAATGTACATATAAATATGTGTATACAAAGACAGCTGAGATTTCCAGGTGACTATTCAGAATAGAAGGAAATATTAACTTTTAAATCTTTTTAATTATTAAAATTAATTATTAAAATCTTATTTTATTTTCGTTAAAATGAAGAATTCTGGTTTAATTGCATATATTCTGCCTTGTATGCAATAAAAGAAGATACAGCACAGTAATCATCAAACTTTCCATTTTCTCTTGACAGCCTGGTATCCAATAACAAAAGTTTGTTGTATGTGTTCACTTCCTTTTTGAAGAGGTTGGTCAACTGTGCAATAAAATTAAAAAGCAAGCTAAACTAAAGTTTCAGGTTACGCCATACTAAAGCAGCATTACACAGTATGTCTTAGTACTTTTGATGCTCTTAAAATAATGTGAATGTAATAGCAGCCATGCTTCTGTGTAAAAAAAAATAATAGAAAAAGCTGCCTTGATTTTTGATAATCAAGATAGAGTATATCAAGCCTACCTGGAGGATATTTTGATTCCCTTGAATAAATATAGATAAATTAAGTTAGCAGTTTCCTATTGTCTTGTAGTCCCCTGTTTCTGGTCTGCCAGGTTTTTCTCGTTCAGCAGCATCCCACTGGCTAGAACAGCACCGGTGTTCCTCAGCAATGTTTCTGTCATTTTACTCCTGCATAGAAATTTGCTTCCATAAGAAAAGAAATACTTTTAGGTCAGATGCAAAGCTGAGTCAGAATGATCTTGTGCAATTCTGTATCTGGTTTATGGATCACCACCTTAATAAATTCTGTCTGTAAAGCTATTTTGACGCATGGCATTTCAAGATAAGACAGACGTAAGTGTATGCATCAGAAGAAGAAAAGTAAAGAACTGAATGCTCATAATGTGTTTTTTCCACTAAACGATCTTTTACTAAACTGAACCGTCCACGAGAGTATTGCTTCTATTTCTCTCCACATTAGACTTCCTGTGCATAAGTTACTTGCAAAGTAATGAGGACATCTGGTAGTTTTTGTTCTTATACTGTAGTGAGCTGTTATCACATTACATACTTACATTGACTCGAAATGGTGCTTGTTGCAAGCCCTTGAGCATGTTTAATGTGTTTCTGACATGCTATTACACAGCTGCCCTCAAGACCTGTGACAATCTGAGTATATCAAAAGCTCATATGAAAAAAACCTTTATTTTAAGGAGCGCTTCAGTATTAGCAGTGTTCAAAATCACAGCATTGTACCAACAGCTTGTAAATAGGTACAGCACAGGCTCAGGTCATTCTGAATTTAAGCACGGTATGAATATTTTAACTTGGAGAACATCAGTAATGAGACATTTTGGTGAGGGGAAGGGGAAGGGGGGCCAAAAAACCATGCCACATGTTTGCTTTTCCTCTGCTATTGAACATGAAGGGTTTTCAAGTGACTGCTAGAAAATATTTTCTGCTGAGTCATAACTGCAGGCATATAATGTTAAAAAACCAAATCTAGTCAATAAATACCCTATTGTTAGGGGCTAGAAATGAATTTATACCAGCTATATCAGAAGAATTCCTTGCATCATATCACAATACTTATCTTTCACCCAAGCTAGGCTGCCACATAAAGGAAGGAAGAGAAGTCAAGGACTTAACTTTTTTTTTTTGGCTACCTTTTCCGTTTTCTTTTTGCCTTGTTCTGTCCTTTTGTCTCACCACAAATCAATATAGAATAAGATTGGCTTGCTGGACACTAAGCTGGTACTTGATGAAAACAAATTGAATGGAAGTGGAAAGCAAAGAATAGAACAAAATTTCTTACATGATAAAAATAATTCTACATTAAACAAATGTATACAATCATTAGCGGTGTAACAGCATTTACTGCGTTCAGCTACTACATTAAAAGAGTTGTCATATTCATGTCATAAATAAAACACCCACCCACTCAGCCTTAAATACCCACAGGCCCACTTTTCAGCAACTGATGGTGTGCTCTATATGCAGGACTACACTGAAGTTAGGTTTATTGTGTGCCATAATAATGCATATTAAAGATGTATATCATAAAAGGAGATAGGGGGCTATGATGTGTATTGTTTTCTGCAGTATTTCCAAGCCTGAGGGATTAGTTGATGTAAATTATACAGGATGTCTACGTTTTGTAGATGAGTTAGTGAAAAGGAAACACAAACAAGAGCATCCAATATGAAACTAAGAAAAATGACTGAAGACTTTACTGACTTGCAAAATGAATTATGCTGGTTCATACTTTTACAATAAATTCTTCTTTTCTTTGTGGCATCTCCTTCTTCTCTGACATTGAGGTATGTCTTTTCTGAGGAGCAACAGTCTCATGCTTCCACAGTAAAAGGGTTCCACTGTAGCACCCAGTGTGACTCCCACTCTATCACAGGCCATTTACGTTTCGCCTACCCATTTCGATAGCTTCTTTAACATGTATTCTTCATCTATTATAATCTATTATTCATCTATATATTAATGTATCTATTCTTATATTCTCCATCATGGGGCCTCCAGGAAAGATAGATGGAGAGAGGCTCTTTATCGAAGAGTGTAGTGATAGAATGAAGGGTAAGAGTTTTAAGCTGAAAGAGGGGAGATTTAGATTAGGAAGAAATTTTTCCATGAGAGGTGAGGCACTGGCACACGTTGCCCAGAGACGTTGTGGATACCCCATCCCTGGAGGTGTTCAAGGCCAGATTGGATGAGGCTTTGAACAACCTGAGCCAGTGGAAGGTGTCCCAGTCCATAGCAGGGGTTCTGGGACTAGAGGATCATGAAGGTCCCTTCAAACGTAAACCATTCTGTAATTCTGTGATTCTGTGATCTTATCTCAAAGCTATACTATTTGTATAAATAATACAACTTTGGAGACAGGAAGATAAAGAAATGACCATCATAGCGAATGTTTTTTTAAGGTGGTTAGAACTGGCTACTGCATAAAGCAAGCTGCTGAGCTAGGTGTTAATCCCCAATATCCCAAAACTCCAGAAAGTAAGCATTCAAAAATTATTTAAAGCATCAGAATATTCCAAGCATGAAAATTCATAGTTAGCTTCTTTTCACAAAACCAGTTTCCTTTCTTATGAACTGGAGGTGATTTAAACAATTTAGAGATAATTTATACAGAATTTAGGGTGGTTTAAACAGAACTCTCCACGGGTTTCCCACAGCTTTTGGAAATACAAACAGTTCTTAATCTTGAGGCCATTTGTAAAGAAAAAATCATTACTTATGTTCAATAAACAAAAATTCACTTGTTCATTATTTATAAAAGTCATCCTAATTTCACAGAACAATGACAATAAAATCAGAACAATATGCTCCTATTTACAAAGGAATTTTTATAATTCCTTTCCCTGCTAAGTCATATTTGATAGGATTTTTAGCCATTACATCAGTAGCTGCAGAATGCAGTCTGTTCAGCAAAGTGAGTGACTTTCTTCTAATTCAATAAGCTGTTCAACCATAGAGCATTGACAACTGCCTTTGTGAAATCCAGTATGAATTGACTTGTGAAAGTCAATTAGAATTAAGTATTTGGTTAGCGATTCTTATACACACAACATCCAGACACCTAGTCAGTCAGATTCTCTCAACATGGATGTGTGTAGATTTATTTTACCTGTAATTTGTTTATTTACCCTATCACAGAATGACATCCTTGCAACATTTAATCTATTGTCCTTCAGTACTAGAGGTAGCTTATTCAGCCCTCTGCTGCCAATTTTTATCAGCATGCTGAATTACTGTTGTAGATAATTGTATTATAATATGCAATAAATCCATAGTAGAAGGATAGGCAGAAGCAGTCTAAACCCAGCTCAGTACTTCTATTTTCCTTCTTACTGAGCAGTGAAGGATTGATTCCTCCACTCCTCATTACTACCAGTCCTTCGAAGTCAGCTACGGCCATTCCTTGTCAAACTGGCTGGAGGTTTTTATGGACACATAAAAATCATGACACGGCTGGCACAGGTTCCATCAGTGCAAACATAAAGTGCACAGAGATTTCTGTTGTGTGATAAGTAAATTACTATTGCAGACACAATGCTGACCACAAAACAAAATTGTAGTAAGGTTCTAGATTTTCTTAGATAAGAAAAAAAAAGATGGACTGGATCTTTTAGTTGTCAAGAGACCAGAAAATTAAAAATAAACAACAAACCAAATGCTTCCAAGTACATAGTTTCAGGATTTCTGCTTCAGAAGCTGTGAGAAAGTATGTTTTCAGGCTGTTCCAGCCTTGTTTTTTCTCTAGACCACCCTGTAACCACCCTGTTTCCTTTTCCTGCTTCTTTGTTCCCATTTTTCCTTTCAGCAGGGCAGATGAAATTGCAGCGTGTTTTGAAGTCATCACTGTCACTAACCTTGTTTCTTTTGCTTTCGTATTTTGGGAACAGAAATGTAGCCCTTCTCAGCACTGTGGTAAAACAAAATCAGCTGTGTATTTCTGAAAGCACTGCTCCATGTTAAGAAGCAGCTCTCTGCCACAGCCATCCCATCAGCCCAGCCAGAGAGCACGGCCAGCTGGGGTCAGCCAGTGGCAGCCCTGGGCATGGAGCACCTTTGCTAGGGACAGGGATGGACCCAGATTTGGATCGTAATACCTGACCCACTGACTAGTAACTCTGGAAGAAGGCTTCGGCCAGGGCCACAAAGGTACTTCTGACAGAACACCACAGCAAAACAATTCCTAAACATAGGGTTACATTCTAGTAGTATATTAGCAATGTTTTTGAAAATCCATCTGTCTTCCTTCGATGTCCCTGCCTCCTTTTGAGTCTGACTGAGAATGTAATCTGAACCATTGTATTAGGTATTTTAATAAGATCTGAATACATGCTATCTACCTGCAGAAATATGAATTACGCTGTCTTGATACAGACTCTGATTTCATATAGCCTCTATTATGGTGCAGATACTCTTCATTTCTACTGTGTTGATTATTCTTGTCAATATCTCTTTTAATTTGCTCTGGCATTCTTCACAGAGGAAAGCTTTTCTTGTGTCTTTGATTTACCTCTGCAAACCTTAATAAATAACTTCAGGTGGCTGAATTTAATTCATTTCTCCTCCCATTTTTCTCATCAGAAAACATCAGAATTACAAGTGTACGTTGTAAAGAATCCAAGATTTACGTGCAACAGAAATATGAGTAAACAATGGAACAGCCCAGTCTACTTTCCATTTATCTGCTAAAACACTAGGTATTTTTAAAAGGGCAGCTTTGCTTGGCAATATTACAAATAGATGGGTCTATTTCCAGCCACTATGTTCTTGCTCTCGGGGCAGCAATATTGTGCTTTGTTGAAGCAACAAAAAATTCGTTCACTTAGCTGCACAAAAGTGTCAGTTTATCACCGTCTTGCACAATGGAAATTGCAAAGCCTAATACAGACAGTGAAGAAATCTACATATATGTACCCAGCATGCATCTGATTTTGTCTCCGTTGTCTTGTAACCACACTATCTCCAATAAAATGCAACAGATAAATTTTACGATAGTAGTCAAAAGTGTTTATCTAGCTCATTAAGGATCTTCATGGGGAATTTGCTTCCTTTTTTCTTTTAATCTTACCCAAGTGTATAGGAACCACATATAATTTTTATAGATAAAAATCTTCTTGGTAGCTAGCTGCCCAGAGGCAGAATTTCAGTTATATCCTCTAGCAAACATTTGTGTTTGTAAGTTGCCTAGGTGCAGCTCTGTGTCTTGTTTTAAATGTATGGGTACGGAAGGAGAGCTGGTAGAAGCCAAACCTTTATATCTTGTGGAAGTGCTCCTGTATGGCAAATGCAGACTCAAGGGCAGAGGCTTGAACTGGTTAAGAGGGAGCCTGGCAAGTCATCCTCGTCAAGGGGGACTACATTTTATGTAGTTTTTTGCTATGTTATGGTTATCACAGAAGTAGGCAGGTGGGCTGCCTTGCTGAAGACGAATAAGATGGGTAACCTTCTCTTGAAATACTCCACATATAAGTCTCAAAGAAAGAGTTTAGGAAGAAACCTCTGGTATACGTGTAGCCTTGTTAAAACATAAACCAACTTGATCCTTTCTCTACAGAAGGGCTGTTAAGATACACACTGATGAGCCCACTTGGAAGAATAATTACATAACTTGTGGGTGTCTGGGCAGGCCAGGGCAGGGCAGGGCTTCAAAAAATGTGTGGCCTAAGCAGTAAGTGGGAAGTATGTGAAACACTAAGTTGCTGCAGACTGCTGAACGAGGTGGTAGAAAAACTCTTCTTGTGAATCCCAAGGTGACTGACATGTTGCTCAAGCTGACACCCCATGGGGCTTTACAAGAGGGCTCTGGGCTAAGTGCCTTCATAGCAAGCAGAGAAAACAGTTATGCATTATTTTCTATTTTTCACTGCCCAGCACACCTAGTCTTTTGATGCTAAAAATTATATATAGTTTATATTCTGAAAACATCTTGTTTTTGAAATACAGAACTCTTCTTGCTCAGAAAAGGTGCAGGCAAATCCCATCAAAATTCCACCTGCTTCACCATGTGCTCCAAGACTTCATACCACCTTCCCGATGCAATTCCCCTTTCCTTCAGGTTTCTGCCGTACTGGGAAGGGGGTTAGAAGTCCAGTGTGAGATTTCAGACCTAAGACAGCAGAGCTGCAGAAAACCAGAGCCACCAGCCCCAGGCTAATTGAGGTTCCCCATTGTGATACCAGGTTTCCAGATCACACCTGCGTCAACACCTGTTTCAGAGCTGCAGTCTGAGGGGAGCTCACAAGCACGGGTCAGGTCAGAGCTCTTCCTGTCAGAGCTCTTCCTGTCAGAGCTCTTCCAGCTGCAGCTCCCACTTCAGGCAGCGTTAAGGCAGTAAATGATCCACTGCAGCCAGGGCACAGGCTAGCACAGAAATAATTCACTGGAACTATAACTTAGTTGATTTTAATTATCAGTGCTTTCATTGCTTGAATCTGGGCCACTCCCATTTTGGGAACTGACCTTCACATGGGTTTAAGTGCCCCGTGCAAGACCTGATTAGAAGAGTGTGGTGCCAGCTGGAGCTGACGGAGGAGAGCAGGGGCACCTGGGGTGGCCAGGTCTGGGAGCCTCTCAGCACCAGCCTCCACAGGTTCACTCTTGCAATCTGGTAAATGAAAGTTTTGATAGGGATAAATTTTAGCAGCTGTGAATAGGGTGATGTGCTTGTTTCCCTCCTTGAAAAGTTGAGGAAGAACACATACTTGCCCTTCCCAGGGAGGCGATGCACTTTCCTGCTTGTGTCGGGCACTTGCTGTACAACCTGAGGCCACTCTCCTGCTGGTGTGGCTGGAATAACTGCAGTGCAGTGTGAGCAGCCACAGGAGAACTGAGCTGTAGTTCCTGCCGCCCTGTGCTGTGTATGGAAAGTAGAAGGTAGGAGTGTCAGTGTTATATTTGGCTTTATTATTATTTAAGGATATAGCAAATACTGGGCATAGGCTGAGATGCAAATTGTAATTTCTCATCTTCCCAAAATATATATATAAATACCATTAACCTGTGCCCTGTTTATTTCTTCTAACTCCCTAATTTACTGCAGTGGTTTTATAGTGCCTCTTTATTATTATAGTGTCTAAGTGTACTGGGAGAACATATATCTTGTTCTTTTGATAATGAAACTAATCTCCCTAGCCTGGTGATGATGGAATCTGCTTTTCTCCTTTTATAGAACTATGTTTTTGTTTGTATGTCTTCCCTCCTCCCTCCCTTCTCTATCTAGGATTACTTACCTGCTGCTTTTAGCAGGAAAGCAATGTACAGCTGAAAGGCTAAAACCCAGCATAGGTGTGACCTTTAATCAATATTTCCTTCTTTCTATCTCTTAAAAACTCTTCTTTTTTTTTCCCTGTACACTGTGTGCTGCCTGTTTCTTGAAGCTTTATGGCTGTCTAGAATACTTGTGGCTTAAAAGGCTATCTCCAATACATCTGCAGCTCTCTGCCCAGGTGGGGACTGCTAGAAAGGAGGTGGGAATGGTAGTGGACTCCTGGAAGCTCTTAGAGGATATGAATCTTAGTTGAATCATGATAACGACGGTAGGGCATGCAAGTCAGGGTGCTGAGCTCCAGTGTGCAAGTACTTGCAGTTTTCCCTCAGTGACTTACGGTCGAAGCATACAGTCCTTTCGTATTTTTGTCTCTGAATCCTTCACCCGTGCCGTGTTCCTTCAGCATGTTTCCTATTATAAGCCTTCATATTCTCTTCCTTTCTTCCATGTTCACAATCTTTCTGTGACTTCTTGTATAAGATAACCCATCATATACTCTCTTGCCAGCTTGCTCAGCCATCTGAATAGTGACAATGATCATGTTGAAATTGTAGGTGCTTATGCCTGTCCTCTGTGGGCAAACCTGCTTACCCAAACTTCACTCAAACTTCAGAAAAAGACATGTTATTAGTAGTTTGGTGGTGGTTTTGCAATGACAAAGCAACACTTCGCTCTCAGCAGACTTAAGCTGCTGCGGAGCTGGAACTGTTGCATTAGCAGCAGGTGTGATGGCAAGTACTTAAGGCTAGATAAGATGTGCCTGTTCTGGAACACATTTCTGCATCGTCAGGCAGTAAAAACTATGCTTTAAACTGCTCCAGTGCAAGTCATGCAGTTATATAGAAGTATTTTCAAACATAAATATTTATATGTATTGGGTGGTGTCTTGTGGGACAGGCTGGGGGGGAGCAATGAAAGAGATTGGTTTAATAGCACACACTGTAGCTTCTGTTGAATCTGCTGGACAACAGCATCATTAAAACTCTCTGCCCTTCACTGAGAAGGGTAGGGTTTTTGTTGGTTTTGGAGTAGCTTATTGGGCATAAGCAAGTCTCTCAATATCTTAATACCTCTTTTACTAATCAGCTTAGAAAAATTGTGATATTTCTCTCCCTAGTTGTCATCTGCACTTTTAAACAGTTCTTCAGTTTTCCAGGAGCCCACGCAGCTGCCCATGGATAGGGCAGATGCCCACCTGTTAATTAGAAGCGTCTCCCTTTGTGCAAATTTGTTAGTGGAGGTGGGAAGTCAGGTGGTGCCTGGCTGAGGGCTTGAGGGCATGAAGCTCAGAGGGACTGTGCTGGAAGAAGGGATGGCGTAGAGTGGACAGTCTTACAGTTACACTGGCAGCCGTGCGTAGGTGTCTAGGGCTGTGGGTGGGTATTTAAATGCTGTAGGCACTACTGGAAGCATCCAGATATCTTGTCTCTGATTTGGTGTGTGGTTCCCTGGCCCAACACCAAGTAGCTATCCCCATCTGCAGGTATTCAAATGAATGAAAAAAACCCCACCCCGGTCCTTAGATGCTGATGTGCAGCCTTGTGAAACCTCTTAAACTAAGCAGTCCCATTTCATAGTTAAATGTTCAATATTTTGTAAATCATGTGATCAAGTGTTTGTCATCTAGCCTCCCCATATTCTGCTCAGAAGTGTCTCAAAACCAGCGAAGACTGGGTACAAACTTCATGAACATGAATTGATATGTTGTTACTTTTAATAAAAAGCAGAAGTTCAAGGATGTTTCAGTGGCCAATAAAGTTCACATTCAGTGAAATGTGAAAGAAGTGATTCTGTCCTTTTCCTGTGGCTCGCTTGTCTCTGGGCTCCAGGCTAGAAAACATTTCCAGGAACATTCCCCTGTTGCTACTGTTTCTCTCTCTCTCATGGTTTTGAATCTCATGCTAATATTGTATTTTTCTAAAATTAGGATTAAAAAATTCTCTAATCACTTTCTTTTTGTACTTTACACTTGCCACTTGAACAAAAAAAATAAAAAGTTCTGATAAGGATTATTTTCTTTGTATTCCTGTTGAACTGCAGCCCTTTGTATTTGAGATTGCAAAATCCTAAATCACACTAACAAGATGCCTGAAATGGACACTGGTGGAGAGGAGAGAAAAAAGTATGTGGAGCTGGTACAGATAGTATATGCTATTTTTAGTTTCTGACAGCCCAGGAATGCTCTAACTCAAGGACTGTTCACGTTGTTTCTTTCTCTTCTCTTTGCAGCTACCAGTTCTGTAATGACTTAGTAACAAATGTACAAAATAAGGCTATCCAGACTAACTGGACATTACCAGTGTCAGAATGGAGGCAGGAAGGAATGTCCTGCGCTAGCAGGAACAGACTTGGAGAGGTTCAAGTCCATGGGAAAATGGAACAAGGGAAGAGTAGTCCTAAAGATAAGGTGGGAGGAGAAAAAAAAAAAGGCAATCCTGGACATTCTTCCAGACCCTCCCCAATGGATTATGTTGTCAGAATGGGGGCAGGAAAGAATGTTCTGCACCTGAGGGAGAGTAAAAGCCAAAATGATTCAGTATTGTGTATTTAAGTGGACAAAAGGGCTGATTACACCTGATAACTTGTTTTGGCTGCAATGTAGCTCCTTTGAGAGATGGGTATGACAGGCTTTAAATTTATATATGAATTGAAAGGAGCCTTTTGACCTGGAAAAAGTGTGTATGCTGCCCGTTGGCAAGGGGAAATGTCAATGTGTAATGTAAAAGGGAGTAAGGAGGAGGAGAAAGAGAAAAGGAGTCAGGGGAAGGCAATAAGTGGGATCCTCTAGATAGCCTACCTTCACTTTATAATCCCAGAATGGGGAAGGGGGACTATGTCAGACTGTAGAAGGTTAGTGATTAGGGGAATAAGGGAGGTGGTGTCAAAGGGGCCTACGGACCAATTTGAGCCAGAAGATACAGAAAGAAGCAGCGCATCTGAAACATCACCAAATTAACTGTTGCACAGACAATGCGTGAAGAATGTTTGGCGTTCTAAAGGTATAATTGGCTGAGAGTTCCTTTATTCTGTGTCCTTCTCCATCCCTCCTTGTTGGAGACATCCAGTCCAGGCTGTAGTAAACAAACTCTGTGATAAAACCTAGGGATTAACCCAGATGGGACCCTCAGACATGTCACTGAATCCTTTCCGTTCAAATGTCCAAGTGCTGGCAAACAGGTGAGTTCACCTGGGACCTTTGGACTGGGAGGCTGCAGAGAGCAAGATTTCTGAAATACCCAACGTAAAAGGGGACACCCTTAGCCGATGTATTAAAGAAAGTTAAAAGCGCGCAGTTAAATTATGTCAACAAGTTTGGCTAATTCAACACAAAACCAACCCAAAACTGTGGCCACCACCACAAAGTTTGGGGTTTGATTTTTTTTTTTTGAGCATTCCAGGGATTGTTGGGGAAGACTCAAACAGGCTTCATTAAAATACAGAGGGATGACCCTTCATAATTTTAATAGAACACTAGGAAAGAAACACTTGCCTAATTGGCAGGGAGGAAACAATGTATTTTTTGTGTGGTTATTTTTGATTTTATTGTTGTGCGTATGTGTAATTGTGAGAAAATGTGCACAGATTTAATGTGTGCATGTGCGTGTTGTGTATAAGCCGGTAACTGGGGAACCTGTTAAAACTGTGATACCATTTATCAGGCTGCTAGTGCCCCAAAGCATACTCAGGAGTTCAAGTTCCTGCTTGAATTAAGGAGTTAGAGCCCCCTGTTGGTTATTGAAACTTTAATTTTACAGACTATGTAAAGCATATAAGAATTGAATAGGTAATGAGATTGTAATTTTAGTTTTGATCGAAACTAGAGACTGGGATTCCCAAAATATGAGTGATGGGTTGCGAGACTGTTGTAATATCTCTATATACTAGATGTGTAAACAGTGTAAACCCATTTATGTGGTGTTTATTTTGAGGGAAGAGGTGTTGGCTGGGTTTTTGGATTTTGGGGGGGAAGTGTTTTGCCATAAATTTGAGTTTTGGGGAGAGTGGAACAAATTTGAAGGTGAAATTGTGAAGATAATATGTCGAAGTAAGTCTTGGGAGTAGCAGTTGTCGTGTCAATTATGGTGATGTACATTGTTATTTGTTGTTGTTATAAGTGTGGCTTTGGAATACCATGTATAAGTATAATGGGAGGCAATCAAAGTGGAGGTTGTCAAGGGGTATAGCCCTACCTGAAATTAAGAGACAGCTAGTACTGAAAACCACTCGTGCTCAAGTACAGGTGCTTATCACTGTCAGAGCCTTACCACGGGATGTAGATCATTATCTACCTATAACTGACCCCGAATGTCAGTGCAAAATAGCAAGATTGAATAAAATTTGGGCTGGAGAATGCAATACCGAAACCTGTTAACTGCAAGATCTTAATTTGGCAGAATGAGAGAGTAAAGCTAAGACCTGAAGTGGGAGGCTTGTCCAGCATTATGTTCTAAATGTAAAGTGTGTGACCTGGTTATAATTGCAAGATGTGGCCATTGTAAGCAATGTATAAATCGGGTTTTCCCAAATTGAACCTTTTAGAAACTTTTTATAATTGGTGCAAGAAGACATGTAAGTTTGAACAGTTAGTTAATATTCATGGCTTCTGTTGTATCCACCACGGATACCTCATGTTAGAGGACCTCCAAGGCTGAAGAAGGCAAGACTGGATTAATCTCTGTTCCTTGTCAGGAAGCTCTACTGCTGGTTGCAACCCCGTAAGTGTTAAGAGACAAAGGGACAAGTTATACCAGACCTCTTGGCAGTATTGGTGTTACTCTTATGAGAAGTGCTGTGAAGGAGAGTGCTATGATATTAACAGACCCCCTTGAGAATTCATTCATGGCCCTGGCAGGAGGGATAGCTTAAGTGTGTAACCTAACTAGATGCTGGGTGTGTGGAGGGCCATTTAAACTCTCTGAATAGCCTTGGATGTCAGTCCCAACAGTTCCCAGTCAAATGGTTAATAATTACACCGAATCTTCAAATCAAACAGACCATTACATGGACCTGTGGAAAATAAAGTATCCACAACAGGGGATCTACTGCGTAGTCCGTGATGATTCAAGTGGAAGAGCAATGGGGGAAAAGTCAGTGTAAGTATGGATTCCCCATAGGTTTATCCAATATTACAGACCCACCACTTGGAACTCACATGAAGTTATTAGTGGGGCCTGAGAAATGATATATAATTTAAACCAGATAATTAGACTCCAGGTAATTTTTGAGATTATCACAAACAAAACAGCTGATGGGATAGATCTTTAAGCTGATGAAGCTACACAAATGAGGATGGCTATACTTCAACATTGTGTGGTATTAGACTATTTTTAGCTGAAGAAGGAGTATGTGGAAAATTAACAATAATTGTTGCCCAAAAATAGATGATAATGGGCAGGTGGTGAAACAATTAACCAAGGAGATTCACAAAATTGCCCATGTACCGATTCAATCTTGGAAAGGACTAGATGTGGATTTACTTTCTTAGTTACCTGGGGGTCCATGGGTAACACGTATTTTATTTTATGTGTTAGGTATTTTTGTGTTATTATTGATTCTTCCCTGCTTGATTCCATGTTTTTATAAAATTGTTTACCCATGTTGTAGAGGCGATGCAAATAATGGCTATACCAGTGGATGCAGAGAGAGCCATGACAAAAGGAGTGATGAAAGTAACGATCAGTAGAGAGAAGGATATCAGTGCAGAGGCAGAACAGATATTTCTCTGTTGGGAACAAATTAATTGAATGTGGAAAGCTTCAGCAAAATGAATGAGTATAAAAATAAGGGGGGGGTTTTGAGGGGTTGCAAGTATTGTCATTTGTCATTTTGCTTAAGCTGTGAGTTGTAAATGCTTTGCCAGCAAGTCTATACCCTTATCTGGAAATCACTTATGTTTAGGATGCAGGTGGACAGAAAGCACATAGGGCCTGGGCCCCAACCAGGGCTCATGCGAAAGATGTCGCGGTTGTGAATAGGGCTATTGAATATCACTCAGGAAAATGCACCTACGCCAGCCGAGGGGGTGAAAAGGTTATTGCCAAGGAAAACTATGAGCCTTCATCCAGTGACTCCTGGAGACCCTGACAGAGCATGCAGAGTTAAAAATACCCCAGAATTGCAGCCTTCAAGAGGAGGGTCTGCTGAAATGGTGGAGCTAAGCAATTAATTACTGGAATTATTAATGAATATATATTAGTGTGACCTTTTAAGTGTAGTCTGGAGAAGTACCCAGGCGTGCGTACGGCATTAGAGGTTTACACCCAGTGCTATGATTAAACTTTTGCTCTGCAGACTTTGGTCTCTTCTACAGTTTATTCGTAAGCTCCTTTCTTACAGTAGAATTAGAAAGCAATTTGATAGGAAACTGATTTGCATGATTGTCCTTCTCCGCAGAAATTGTGGTAGTGTGATTGCAATCATTTCTGCTGGTCAGCGTTTTTAGCCTTAATGTAGCTACCTGGGAGCCAGGTAGCCTTTTTATGTAAGACTTCCTTTGGAACTGAAAGAAAAAGAGGAGAAAAAACTCTCTAGTGATGTTTTACTGTAGCAATTTCACATGTTAGTGGTGGCAAGCAACACAACCAGATTTCACATTTGATCTTTACTTGAGGTGATGTCTTCAGATGTGCTAGTCGTGAGAGCTGCTTCTATAGAAAGCTGATTTCTATTGCTGCCTGCTTAATGCTCCCTGTAAAATATTTTTTTTAAAAAATTAAACCTCCTAGTCTCTTCCAGTTGTTTGCAGATGTATTTGTATCCCTGTTGAGGAGATAATCAGTGTTAAGCAACACTAAATAGGTCTTAGTTGTTCTAGTTTTGTAGTCAAGGTACCCATATGGTAAAATAGCTGTATACGAAGGAGGATGTGGTTGGCTGGTACTCTGGGACAGAGGGTGTTCTTCCCTTTAGTGAGTACAGATAAAACTGATCCCATGTAACTTTTTCATTGACAGGCTTCTTTACCTGAAAAAGTAAAATTTGAAGGTTTTGGTTTTAAATCCTGTAAATACATAAAGAAAACATTGAGCTTATTTTACAACCTCACTTTGGGAAATGGTTGCAGTTAAATGCTGGAGGTGTTGCATCTCAAATTGTATGTCTTGGAGAAAAGGAGTACTATAGGTTGAAAGAAAGAAAATAGCCCACCAGCCTGAGATACTGTTAAGCAGTAGTCTTTAATTTTGATGCCGGAGAAGCACTGGGAATGTTCTTACGTGAGTGCCTCTGAAGAAAGCATGTAGGTGTACTGCTTATATTTACGCAACACATATATGTTCACCACAGTTCCCCGAAATCGCTACATACCATCTTGTATCTGATTTACAATACAACAGTACCCCCCTTATTGTGCGTTTGAGCCAATTCTGGCTGTTCCTGGTGATCCTTTGTTTACAGGTGTCTGATGGGTGAGTTCCTTATCTCTAGCAGACAGCAGTGAAGTATGGGATCCTTCATTATTAACCAAGTGAACAAGTCCCCTTGCCTCAGGGTTTAAGTGAGAAGAACCAGACAACTCAGACACTTTCACTTCAGTAGGTCCTCTACTGAAGTGGCTGTTCTGTAGAGCACCACCACGAAAGTTAGCAGCCTAAAGAATCTGCACCAGCTTAACTTCAGTGTTCTTCAGCCAGTGCTCCTGCTAGCAGTTCACCTCTCCAGGACCCCTCCTCAGTCCCTGTCCTTTGATGCTGCTTGGATGTGGGAGGAGCCTGTGTCCATGCACTGTGTGGTGCTGAGAGCTTGCTCCCTGCCTGCTACCAGGAGCAGTGACAGCCTGTTTCCAGCCATGCTGGTCCTGAGGAATCTGGCTTTGGAATGTGCTTGGTGCACTGGTTCTGTATGTGACAGTACACAAGGACCTATGGGTGCAGGCAGGATCTCTTTGCCCGTCTTGGAACTGCAGAGAGGTCAGCGTTCACACTCCCTGTCATTAAGTTAAACCAGCTAATCTAGGTCTCTGTTCAGGAAGGGTAGTGCTCCTCGGCTGATAAGGTGATGGTGTGCATGTCTTGCCTTGGCTTAGTGCCTGTAATGAGCGCCTTACTTCGGCTAGAAATTGCAAAATCTTCAAAGCTCTTGATTTTTTTCTATTTAGAGAAATGAGTTGCTGAAGTCCCCGAAATGTTTAGTTTTCATCCTTATGCAAGATACTGAGAGATGCACTCTTTTCAGCCCTTAGGTAATTATTTACTTTATTATTGCGCTGTAGTGAGATAGGATTAATGTAAGTTACAAGTAGTAACAGAATATGAAATAAGACAACAATAAGCACAAGAGTAAAAGATAAAAATAGACTCGGGAATTAACCTAGTAGTTTGAGAATTTTATGCATTTGTAAAACGCTTGCAACTATGTTTAAACATTCTTTTTTCTGATAAGGAGTGTATTTTCAAATATTATGCATACAAGATTCACCTGGGATATAAGAATTTTAAGGAATTCAAATGTTCATTGACAGGAATGAAAAAATATACTTTTTATGCAGGTTGTCAACCGGAATAAACTATTCCTTATATCTTATAATAACCATGGGATAACTAATAAAGGTACAATGAAACCCCAAATTCAATTGCTCTTTTTCCCCGTTAACTTTTCCCACTATTCCTGTCAAATTTGTTTTTCTGCCTAGTTCTTTAGTTTGCTCTCCAAACCATTCCATGTCCTTGGTAAACCTTAAGACCGTTCTCATAAGTATCTTTGAATTATCAATTTTGATTGTAGGCAGTATCGTGAAGTATCACATTTCACGAATTTGGGGTTACAGATTGAAAGCTTTAGATAATTCAAGTAGACACTGGTGAATGTTGAGCCTAATCTCTTGACAGCCTCCTGGCTCCGAAAGACTGACAACTCAAAACCTAGTGCTTGCTCTAAAAGGCAAGGTGCAGGAGAACAGAAAACTGAGTCTGGCAAGCGTCTTTCCTGGGTGTCATATTTAATAGTTATTTTCTTTTAATATTAGCAGTAACCAGGCCAATGACCTTCAACTGGGTGATTTTTTTTGTTTTGTTGGTTTTTTTTTTCTTTTTTTTGCTTTTTTTAATTTTTGGCCAGTGTCCTGGCAGGTGGTGGTTACTGTGCTGTAGTACCCCCAGCTTCTGCCAAGCTCTGCTACATGGAGTTTGGCTGTATGTGAATGCTGCTGTATATTGAAAGAAATTGTTAACATAAAAAGAAAATTGTTGCAAATGCAAGCCAGACATATATATAGCACTCTAAAGGCAAATATAACATCATCATTTAAACACATGCAAGGGAGCACAGTCTACTTCTACTATATAAAAGCTCTGGGATTATGATGATTTGAATAAATTAAGGGTAAATTCAGTCCGGGGTGATGTTATATTGAAAAGCCTAGGATGTGTTTTGCAGCAGATACTGTGATGTTGACTGCTAATTCTAGGAAAAAGTTCCTCGATTTAAACACTTCTGGGAATCTTGGTTATATCTGATAATCAGGGAAATGGTGTACTTAAATATAAGCAAACTGTATTAACAAGGGGATTAGAATGTGATTTGATGTGAGAACTTTTTTCACTAAACTGTTAAAGAAGATTATGTTTGTTTAATCTTATAATTTAAGTGCAGTAGAAATTTGGAAGAGCTGAAATTAAATCTATTTATTTAAGTGACTGACTTTGGTACAGAATGCATAATCAAAAGGGCTTAATCTTGAAACTAGTTCTAAAAGTCTAGATTTTCTACATGGCACGGTCAGTTTATAATTCCCAATCTAAAACTTCACAGAACACTTTGAATGGAACTAAGTTAGCTGCATCACGGAATTCTTATCTGCAGCTGTTTCTGCTTCCTCATCAGGGGACAGAAGCAAATGTTTTCAATGACTTGGACATTTCTCTGCACAGAGGTTGCTTTTTGTGTTGAGATTGCTTTAATAGTAATTAGACAACTGTTACAGATGACCACGAGTAGCTAGTAGAATATGAGAACTACAAAGCCTAAACTATGAATCTACTTGTATCAAATGTTATTGTTGCCATTTCAGGGGATGGGAGATAATTTCAGTCAAAAAACTGATACTACTCACTTTTTAATCAAACACCGAGCTTGGTTGCTTTGTAAATAAATGACATTTTCATTGCCAAACAATGCTCTGTATTATTTGATAGTCATTCCTTTCACTGTTAATTGAAGTTAATGGATTGCTCAGACCTACAGACTAAATAAATGTGAAATGGTCCTACTTGGTTTTGCCATCACATACACTACAGGGAAAATATACATTTTGTTTTAACCTGTGTTCCCATGCAGTATTTGACTGTAAAACTTTGGGCTGTCAGACCTGCTATTTTTAAGGAGAGC
Organism: Neomorphus geoffroyi; assembly: GCA_033558235.1. Taxonomy (NCBI): domain Eukaryota; kingdom Metazoa; phylum Chordata; class Aves; order Cuculiformes; family Neomorphidae; genus Neomorphus; species Neomorphus geoffroyi. The sequence goes on from JAUMJM010000027.1 coordinate 32,583,074, forward strand.
AATAGCATATTTTTGGTTTTAGGTCTGTCCGTTACTTAAATCGAGAGACACTACGAAAGCATAAGACAGTTACATCCCTACTGCCTGTATATTTATCTTATTCTGTTTTCCTTCCTCAGCCATACTTTTTATGAAATGTAGTAAAACCCACTCTTCTATTTGTTACAAGTCAAAAAACAGTGGCTTGTGCTGTGCACAATTCATTATGCCCAAGAACAACTTAGACAGTATTTCTACTAAAAGCTATGTTCAATTTTTCTGCCTTCCAAAGACTAAAGGAAGACTGGAATGATTCCTGGGCAAGGGAGGGCAAATTACTTCAGGCAGTTAAAAATAAACTGAAGTTTATGTTCACTTCTGCATTCTATACACTCCCATGCCTGGGCAAGACAGAACTACTGTACTAGTGCTTGCTGTGTCAATAGCTTGATAAATCTAGGGACACTGTATGAATCTATTCATTTATTGAAATTACTTTGTTATTAGCAGAAAAAAAAATTATAAAATTTCCAAGTTTTGTGCCGCAGAATCATGCTAACCCTTCTCTTGGGACCAGCAGGAAAGGTTCTTTGAGTACTGTGGACACACATAGTGCCTCTGATGAAAGCTTTGGTGCAAGTTTTCTATATTGAGGTTTGATTCCTTGGTGTCACTCCAGCTCAGAAGTGTCTGTCTGCCCTTCTTAACTCTTTAAAGAGGTGGTCAGTAAAGGAAGGAGAATGATGGAGTGCTAAAAGAAAGAAAGAGGAGCACCAGACTGGGCATCAGCTTTGCCATACTCTTCTACTGTAATGATTTATGGTACATTGGCATCAGCTGCTAGTTTTCTAGATTTAGTTTGAGAATGGCCATAACAGACAACCTCCAGCAGAATACTGATTCTTTGAAACCTTTATCTGATGATCCTTTGAGGTAAATCCTACATAAACCTAACAAATGCTATTTTGTTGTGAGAGTTTTTTCTTCCCTTTTTCCCCCCCCCCCTTTTTTTTCCCAGCTCTGAACCACAGGAGCATTAACTTAGCTGAGAAGAATATAATGAAGTAGCTCTTTCATGTATGTTAAGAGAAGAGCTCCCTCTCTAGACTAAATGCACATCTGAGTAGTGGCAATTGAGGTCTGTTTTCTATTGCTTACAATGTCAAGGGTGTGAGTTGCTCCTTTTATCTTCAATAAGACCTATGGAGAGTTGTATCCTTTGGGGGAGTTACATTTGGTGAATGTTACAGCTAGATGACAAAGACTTTGAAATTGAGCTGATAGGGCTTAAGTTGTCAAGTCTGATGTACTTTTCTGATTTGTTTTGTGGTTGTTTTTTTTTTTCTTTTTGGTTTCATGATCGTTCTTTAGTTGAGCCTTTTATCATTTTAAGTATGGGTTTTCAAGTTGTTTATTTCTGTACCATGCATGTATCCGTAAACTATATGATGGTGACTGAAGCTTTAAAATCTGTTGATTTATAAATCAAAAATATCAGCAACCCCTCCCTCCTCTACCCCATTTTCACTATGGATGAAAATAAACATATAATTGAACAATGTCAGATGATAGAAGGGTGTAATTAATGTTTTAGTTTGAAACAGTGAAAAATATTATGAGGCTGGGTATCATAATTGGAGTTTGAGGCAACACTTTCTGGCTCATAGCTTCTATCCATTTAGCACTTATTTGCTCCTTGGTGCATTGAGTGAAATGAATCACCAATAGATGTTGTGTGTTTGACTCACTGACAAAAAATACCATTTAAAAATATCTCGGAATGAAATAGGCCATTATCCTTGTCACAGTGCTTATGGCTGTAGCTTGTAGGAAACAAAGGCAACTCAAGGTAAGTGAAATGTGGGTGTTGATGAGTATCTTACAGATAGCTCAGCGGCTGATCCTGTACAAGTAAGGACACTGAGATCATCGATGTTGAGGCATTACAACTGCTCTTCTCAAGATATTTTTCATAATAGCTCTCAAGTGAAATTTTTAATGAATTATTAATTTTGGAAATTAGTACATCCTGACCTCTTCCTTCTTATCTCCTCTAGTATGGCCCTCATATAAAGACATGTGGCTGCAATCTGTTAGCTGTTTATTAGTGATGGCTGTTCTTGCTCCTTGCTGTTCTACTCCTCAATGTTGTCAAGTCTGGAAAAAGCTTTCAGTTGCTTATATGCCACTTCAGGTTGTTTTCCTGCACCAGGAAGCCTTGTTTATATTGGGTTAGCCCTTGGTTCTCCCAGGATCAAATCAGTGCTGGTTAGGAATAGTGGGGTTTTCTTTTTTTAATGGTTTTTTTGTGTACTGTAGGGTTCACACTAATTCCTATCTAACTTTTAATTATTTTTAAAAAACGTTTTCTTCCATCTTGACAGCTAATTAGTATATCGTGGTTGGTTGTTTTGTAAACTGAAGAAAATATTTCTCATGGTACTCTTTCTCTGCCTGGCAGACCATGTTTATTTTGAACATATCCAGTGATACCCTCATCTTTTTATATCTGATACTTGGTCTCATTTTGCATAAGATAATTCCGAGCATATGACTGCAGGATTTAAATAATTGCTGTAGAAATTAAATCATTCAATTTCTGTGTAATGAGATAAGGAATAATTAACCCAAAGTTGAAAAAAAATAAAATCATTTGTTAACAGCAATAATTTTTGGCAGACCTAGTTGGACGGTTAAAAATTCAAGGAAACAAGCAAGTGTGGGGAAATGGGCTTTTAAAACCAATCTTGGTTAAAAACCCCAAAGCCTTCAGGAAGGCAAATAGGTCAGGCTTTTGCTACTAAACTGACTTTATTTGGTACCTATAACAAGCTGGTTTTTGGCCACAAGAAATAAATTAGTGAATTAATACATTGCACCAAACAGTCCCCTAATACGATGTGCTACTAATGCTTTCCTAGGTACACTTATTGACCACTAGCAGTCATTATCATTAATTGAATGGCGGCTCCCTTCTGCTGTTGTCTAAATCTATTGTTACTGATTTAGCTTATGCAGTACTTCCAGCCAAACCTGTTAAATACTGATGCTCTAGGATTACTTTACTCATCAATTAAGCCTGGAAAGCCGAAATGCTGTGTCAGTTGGTATATACAGGTACTTAGGGCTGGGTAGCTATGATGTGGCTTTGCTTTGCTGTGTGATGATACCTATTCTTAGGCCACCTTTATTGAAGCCCCGGAAATGCTCACCTGGAAGAGGATTATAAACCCTCTCTGTTTAACGCTTATGACTGGACAAATATATGGCATGGATGTTTTACAAGCTGATAGAAAGGGATGAAGGGGTAAACACTTGATGTTTCTTAAAGGCTTCTATTATATCAAATTGGATACTTCTGCTGTTTTTTTCCCAAACTCTCAAAGTAATGCATCTCCTATGTGACATTTTTACAGTTAGATGTAAAAGGTCATTTATCTCTTCTCTCAGTAAGTGAAAATATATTCACATGTCAAATCTTTCATGTCAGGGAGAATCCAGATTGTGGACTCGAAAGCTTTTCATGTCATGTTTCTAATTAGGTCTGTGACTCATTCTCATGAATAATATATCAGGCTGCATATTAACATCTAATCCAGCTAAATCATCAATTTACAGTAAACTTTGGCTGCAGCAACTTTAGTAAAAAAAGTCAGACTGTAACATTTTTTCAACAGATGTTAAAACTTCTGTAGTGTCTCTGAGTACTAAACATGCAAAGCAAGTGATTAGATTCAAGTTGCTGTACTTGGAGGTGAGTGAATGTGATTAAAATCATAACAGTAGGTTTCTGAACAGGACTTTGCAGTTAAGGCAGAAAAAATCCCCTTATTAGGTACAAATTGTTTTCTTTTATGATCTGAGGAGGATACTATTTGTCCATGTTCAGACCAAATGGTTAGAATAGATCACTTTATGAAAACCTTAATTGTTGTATATCTGCAAGTGCTGCAACAAAGAGGTATCAGCTAATAAATTGTCACAAAGATTTTTAACCTGGTATGAAATCACTTATCACCTGACCTCAGTCTTGCAGAATATTTTGTGAAGGATTGTCCCAGCTCCGGTATTAATATGCAGAGTGGGACTCTTTTGGATGTAGCTGGTGTTTTCTGTTTGTGATCGTGCTGACAATTATGGACAAACAGCTTCACTCCATCATGTGGTGTTCATCACCAATTAGTCATTTGACAGGTATAATTTCTCACTGCTGTGGATCACTATTGTAACTGTAAATTATCTTTGAAAGTGTCTTTAAAATGTTGTCATTTCGCACTCTTGCCTGTTTTCCATCACCTAGTTCACTCTAGGTTGCTGGCACTGGCACATTTCCTTCCTAGTTTATTTTATAGATAGAATGATATTTTCCTGCTGCTCCCTTTCTGCCTTTCACTGCTGCTTCCATCCCTTCTCCAAAGAGCTGGGTTTACAGGAGATTGCACTTCCTGATTGCTGTGTGTGTAAGACCAGGGAGAGAAAAATGGTCTATGGCTGTTTTTTCAGACTTTCCTATCGTACCATTGCTACATCTGTTGACTTTCATGTTGTAAGAGAGCCTTTGAAAAGGATACAGCTTAGATGTAACTTCTGTCAGACCACATCAGAATAATCAGCTTTGAAAAAGACAGGTACCATGTGCTCAACTGTTTGTGCATATGTATTCCCTCTCCTTTGTAAATGTTAATTCTGAGACTGTGATACATTCTACTATAAAATACCTCACTGGATCTCTCTTGCAATCAGAATATTTGTGAATATAAAGAAAACATGAGGATTTTGAACTTAGAGTGTAGGTCATGGCTGTTCAACTTAAACTACCCAGCTTATCAGATGTGATCTGATTTTTGCATGTACAACTGTTACTAGTGGGGGTCTTGTATGGGAATGTGAGGTGTTAAGCTAAGTTTGCTTTTCTGTTTTTGGCTGGCTTCCAGATAGGACCTACTGGCAAATATACAGCCAGGATACATTAAGTTAAAACATTTCAAAGTGAATGACTTAAGAATGGACTATTACCAAAAGTTAATGGGAGAGAGCGGGCAATGTTTCTGAAGTGATTTAGAAAACTAAGTTGGTCTGCATTTCAAAAAGCAAAATGATATTCTTGTGGAGAAGTAGTAAATGTGATCCCTGTGTCATAGATTGTTGCGTGTGAGCATGTGTATGGTATGTAAAGAACCAGTAGGCATGCTTGGCTGTGCTAGACCATAATTGCAAACTACAGCAGCTTTTAAGTACCTTTTTAAGCATTTTTTTTTTTTTTACAGTTGCCTTAATCTTTCTGAACAGTAGCATGGATCAGAAGGCACAATAAAACGGGGAGGTGACTACTCTAGATTGTTCTGTAAGACAGCCTCAAAACAATGTTTTTATATTTGTAACACAAGGTTAGAAAAAGAAAGAAAAGAATTGAGTAATATCGTGGATTATTCATTTAGGGTCAGAACTTCAACTATGAAAGAAGGATGGGGTACTTTTCAATACCTGATGTGTGCTTGCCATAAGTATCAAAAACTAGAATATGCAGGTTGTGTATGGGTACACTAGTCTGCATGGGTTGATGTCTGTCCTCCATCGTATTGCATTTCTCTGTTTTGTCAACTTTATTTGAAAACTTGGGTTAGTGATGATTTTTTAACTTAAGAATCTGAGTGTTTTATACACCTGACAATGACATACGTGTAGTTCAGCATCCCTGGAAAGCTGCATTTAACTCAAAATGGTTGCTTTTCCTCTTAAGGATCAGAAGTGGATAATGAAAGCATGCTAGAAAAGGCTTTCTTGACCATGGGGGAAAGAATCACAGTTTTACTACTTGTGTGCATACCTGTACAGGCTTGATACAACTTTAAAATTTGCCTATAATTACCCCAGGGTGTAAGACAGTTTGTTTTGAGCTAATTAACAAACTGAAAGATTTAGGATGTTCTGGCAATTAAGGAATTTTACATAAATTTATACTCCATTCAACTCTCGGAGCATGATGATATAGTTCTTCAGTATAATTTTCTCCAGTGGATATTTTGCATGAGTAGGGGCTATTTCTTGAGACTTTTTATGTACTAATAATGAAACCAGTCACATTGTTAGCCTGTTGTGCTCTTAAACAAATGGGTGAATCAAGTTCACGGTGCTTAGGAAGACAAATGATGCTTCCAAAGTTGTCAGCAATTCTGCATAAACAGCTGGTGATTTAGTTGATCATTGGCAAAGAAAAAAAATTGTCTATCTGCTTGACTCCTAGAAAAGGAACAGAATACACTGTCATGTTCACTATTTGAATTAAAGACTGTGTGACAGTTGATTTTTTTTTTCTATTTCAATTACATCTTATTGCATCACGTTATGAACTGCACAGAAATTAGCTAATATATTAGTTTAACATGGCAAACATCTGTTTATTTTGACACAGAGATGATGACAAATAAGTACTTTTCCTTGGAACACTTAGGTAAAGTGGCTTTGAATATACAGATTGAGATCTCCATCTTTATCTTGTTGTTGTGTTAGTTCTGGTGTATTTTGCCTACACCTTGCTAATCCTGCCTTGTTTGTAGGCTGAGTTGGTGGTGTACTTTTTTTTTTACTTAGCAATCCTGTTTGTTTGCACAATTGCTATATATGTGTACTGAGCTTTTGTTTTTCTTATTCTCTTTCTGGAAGCTATTTTAATCTATTTGCTTTGAGTGGCTAATTTAAAGAACTTGAGAGATTATGACAGTGGACAACTGAGATGAATTCAAGTAGTTCATCTTTGTCAGAAAAATCATGTGTCTTGCAGCTGTCCCTCTTAGAAGAGAGAGGAGAAATCGAGCAGAGAGCTAAAGTTCAGAGGCATATAGTAACGGGGAAGGGGCAATATGAGTGTGTCCTGAACAAAGCTGGGAAAAATGGGTACTCTTTGGATTGAAGTAGATGTGTGGAAGCACATAATTCCATATGAATCTGTAACAGATGATCCATTTACTCTGAAGCCATTAACATAGATAGCAGATCTTGAACAAGAGAAAGTTCTTAGGGGTGTTCTTTCCAAAGAGTAGCTATTCAACCTCAGTTTGGTGTTTTGGTTTTGTGTTTTTTTGGTTTTTTTACTTTTTAAATTGATAAGGATAAGAGAGGAATATCCTTTCCCAGGAGAAATTAAAAAAAAAAAATAAAAAATCTTTTGGAGGAAAAATATGCAGAGAAGACCAAAATGTAAATTGTAGCTCGAATGTTTCTTTTTGCTAAGCTGGAATAAAGACAAGATTTAGGCTCAACTTTGTAGGTATTAAAAATATAAGTAGCTAAATACAAGTAAACTGCATTGAGGGGAAAATAGTGTTATTCATATTTGAAAGGAGGAAAGAGAAGACCAAGTATGATAAAGAAATTGACTAGGTAATGTATTTCAAAGAAGTATTGAGCTGGCTAGGATCAAAGTCACTTTTACATGTAGGGTTTCTAGCTAAAAAGCTGTGGGAGGATATGAGTCTGATATAGTCAGAAAGTCTTAGAAGCTATTCGTTATCTGGAAACAGCAGAATAGCCAGCATTGATCACACTTCAGCAGAAGTGGAAGGGATCAAGGTCATAACAAGGTATGTTAACTTGATCTGCTGAAAACCTGAGGCTGGAAGAAATGATTGGTAACTTAAAAGCAAAGTCTCTTGATAACTTGCTCTGTAAAGACAGGAGGCCCCCAAACATCTAAAGGTAGGAAAACTTTAATCACCTTAATCACTTTGAGATTTTCACAGGCATTAGGTGAGTTGCTCTCCTGACCCTGTGCAGATGTGGTGCCTCGCGGCTTGCCTCTCCTCAGAACGTGTTCTTTCAGTGTGCTCTGTGCTAAGGTTTTAATTCTGTGTTGAAGCAGCAGCCAGCTGGGCTCGGAGTCTTGTAGGAGTACATAATTTTGGAGTGATGTGATGGGAAGGAGAAGGAAGGGTATGAGGGAAGATGGTGCAGGCATGTATATAGGGGAGACAGCAGCAATGACTCCTCTCATCTGTCTGATGGCCACTCTGGAAACTACGAAGTGATTGACGTCAGGTGCTGGAGCAGGCTTGTTGTCCAACCTGTGTTTAAGCATTACAGTTGCAAATGTAAATACACAGTCGTCTTATAACTGGATTTGGGCTGAATTTAGTGCCTAAACAGAGATTTTTCAATTTCCTGGATGACAGCTATGTGCTCTGGCACAAATTTTACTGTGCCAGACACTGCTCCCAGCCTGTCACTGAGATCAGCTTCATTTAGGGTGGGGGTGCCCACCTGCCCAGGTGATGCACCTGCACAAGGTAGCTGTAATTACAGAATTTAAGGAATAAATTAAAAGGAATTGATAATGTTTCTTAAACACAGCTGATCAATTTGGCCAATTTGCAGACATCAGAGACTTGAAATTTTATTTATTTTTTAATGAAAATGCTGAACACTCCATAATTTCGGTAATACAAGGGGAATTGTAAAGCCCTTTTTTCAGAGAGAACCTGTGCCATGTTTCTCAGTGAGTAGTGTCTGAGCTACAAAGCCTGGACCAGGATGGTTTTCTTTTGCTACTGTTGCACTGTTTTACTTTGCAATGCTTGCAAGTCTGCAACATATGGCGTGGCTATATTGTCCTATGAAGAAGGAAAAAACTGTTTATGACTTCTATTTGGATGGTGAAAGCTGAAAAAAACCCAGAGTCCCCAGAGTTACTCTTCTAAAACTAAAAGCCAAAGTGTTTGATGTGATGTCAAGGGCTGTTGAAATATGTAATTCATTCCATCTGCTGCCTTTGGTGCATGAGAACAACGCATTGGTGCCAGCTGCATATGCCTAAAACAGAGAGGAAAAACCTTGGCAATCATTCCGTTTACTCTGCTACTTGTAGAGTGCCAGTGAGCCACAATTTCTATTTTAATTTTAGCCCGTGCCCTGGTTTGCCTGGCAGGCCGAGCTTAGAGGGGTGCGTGCTGTATGCACTCCAGTTAAGGAGTCTTTCCCTAGATTACCAGTACTGGAGTTTGGAAAATTCATACCCACTCACCAACTTTCTGTTGCCATCTGTGTAGGAATTAGGCATCTATCACTCTGTTAATCTAGTCTCAGTGTTTACAGAACTTTCATTCCTTCATTGCTTTTTGGCTGGTCCAACCAAGCTCAGCTATCAGTTATTCAGAAAATGTAGTTAACGCTGAATTTAGTGACTTAAACAAATACTTATGAAATAATTGGTTTTCTAACAAAAAAAAAATCTTGTACTGCTGCTTTCCTAAATAAAATGCCAGGTTTGCAAGCATAGCTGTCCAATAAACAAGCTCAAGGAGATATTTCTTTTAAATCTTAGCGTTTCTAGTCAAGGATTAATATTTGCTTTCTCAGTCTTTCTTGTGATTTGGGAACTGATCTTTCCCATCCTCTTCGTCAAGAATTTCTAAACCACTCCATTATGTCTCTGGCATTTGTCCTGTATGTGGAGGGCAAATTTGATGTGCAAAATAGGTACTATTAAATCATTCTCCATCCTTTAGGGAGGCTTATTTTAGGTTGCTTGAGTGCTTTTGTGACGTGTTACAGTGGTCCGAGAACAGTCAAATGGAAGTGGAATTTACAATCCTGCTTGAATATTTTATTAAAATGAGTAGCATTTCTCTGATCATTTTTAGATGTGAAATTTTCAAGTTACTGTTTAATAGAAGGATGAAAAAATTGAATATCAATAAAATCTTCCTTTTTTCATTTATCAACCAATTATTAGGGAAATAGAAAATTAATTCCATAATAAATTATATTCAGCCCTCTCTCCCTTTCCTGTTATTTATGGAACACTGGTGTCTGGTAAATGTGCTCTCTGTAAGCTGGAGCTAAATGGACTCATACATACAATGAAGGAGTACATGGTGAGACATCATAAAAGAATTGTGAAAAACATAACCAGATTTAAAAGAAATGCCCATATCCTTATGGATAACAAGATAGTTTAGTGTAATAGAGAATGCAGTGAGACAGCTACTGGGTCTAAACACTATTTTTTTAATAGGTTTTTTTTGAATGGATGAAGTTGCTTGTTAGCCACGTATACGCAAATCTGGTTGCACTTCACAGAGGAGAAATAAGAATCCGAATCGTAAATAACTTTTGTGGATTTGTGTCTCTCTACTCAAATATAAACATGGAAGTAGTCTTAAATCAATGTGCCATTTACAGGATTCAGGCTTGCTGCATCCTTAAACAACTTCACATCTTGAAGTCAAACCCGCCATGTTACATGAATCCAAATTGGGGAAAGTGTTTAATAACACTGAAGTGGTTATTGGGTGTTTTTAACTTAAAGTCCTCAAAGCTGTTTTGGATTTTGCCACTAAGGGCATTGCCTCTAAATTAATTTGCTTCATGCGTCCAGTTTTGTTCAGTAGTGACTGACAAATATATTTCTGCACTGTTTTCCTCATATAATGATAGTAAATCCAAAAGCACATGTGTGTAAAATCTTAAACTTTCCACTACTCTTTTGCATGCTATAAACAAAGCTTATGCTGATCCCTGAAACTGTAAACTCTTTGATGTGGTACTCGTAAGTGTAATGGGTTTCTGCTCCATAACTGGATTCCTACATAGAACAAACAAATACTACCTCATGTGTAGTGCTATACAGCTGATAGCCAGTCATCTCTGCCACTCTGACACTGTACCAGAGTCTGTCTGGAGAGAAGCAAAGATGGATTCATCTAATGGCAAATTTGTAGGAAATTGAATCCCTGCAGGTAAACTTTACTCACCTAAGATGGAACTTAACCAGAAAATGAAAGGTAACAGTCTCCCTTTTGCAAATGTGTTTATTTATCAGGAAGGCAACTGAAAAATCTTATCAATAGGTGAATTTCAGCTTATTTGATTCATATAATTTTGGAAATACATAGGAAGATTATTTCATAGAATAAGGAAATCAAAAGTTAAAGTTAAGTGCTCTGAAGACATTACTCCAATTTGCTTAGCAGTTTGAACACATGAGAGAGAGAACGCCTTGACTGTTCACCTAAATTAGTCTGTGTATCAGTTTTGTAGTTGATAAATACTTATTTTCATTAGTATGTGTATATTTTTGATATTATGTGATATTAATTTCATTCCATAGTAAAGGAACTGGTAAAGTAAAAAAAAAAAAATCACAACAAAACAGCATCCCTCACGCCCCCCAAAAACCCCTGAAATGAAACAAAAAACCCCTAATCCAAAACCCAAACAAAGAGAGGAAAAAAAACCCCAACAAACTAAACCAAAAAACCTACACAAAACCCCACCAACTCCTTGTTCCTTTTTCTGTGGGCTTTATACATTTACAAAGATCTAACACAAAATATCTTTTAATAAAGGGTTGTGGGATTCTGAAGACAAAACATTATCCTTTGTTTCCTATAAGTAGTTAGGTTTGCCTAAGTATCTTGCTGCAACGTGATAATTCTGCCCCAGGAAATAAGAATCTGTTTTCAGAAGGGTAGAAGAAAGTCTTGTAGTGAAAAGACTGCCTTTGCAAAGAGGTACGTATTCTGCTTGAATTGGCTGATTGGTGTCAAACTGCTCAGAAATCACAGCATTTTTGAAGTATGGGGAAAGGATATTGATAGTTTTAGCTAACCCCCAGTTTACAGAAATATCAAGGAAGCTACTACTAGACTTAATATTTTTATGAAAACATTGAATGAATATCTAGAACTTTCTGCATGGACAATGCATGATTTACCTGTGAAGACTGCTGTTTCTCTAAAAAAAAAACCCTCCAAACCCCAACAACAAACACATGCACACCCCCAAAAAACCCCTGAACCAGCCCACAGCACCTCATTAAATTGCTTAAGGGAGCACAGGAGTGAAAAAATCTGTCTTTGGGAGGAACCAGCATAATTCTTGTTGATCCCTGATGGTGCGTTACAGTATGGAGATACCAAATCTGCCTCTAAAGGAGCACTGAGAAGCTTTGATTATTTGCCTTCTTTGGAAGGGCTGGGATATCTTTGGACTAGAACTTCTCTGTGTGTAAGTGACTCCCCGTAGGAATCCCAAGGTCTGCTAAGAGCGTGTGGGTGGTGGTGAGTGGCAGGAAGGTTGAGAGAGAGAATCAGTTTTTCTCTGTCACGGGACAGAATGGTAGCTATCCCTGTATGTTTTTACTATTAACTTTTGATTGAGTTTTGTGTGGTAAGTTTCTATCCGTGAGCAGGTGACACCATGGGAATCTCCGGAAAAGTGGTCTATGCATTTAATGATTATGAGAAGTTATACTCTTGAAGCTAAATGTAAGAAAGTGGTGCATTTTCATGGGAATATATACATTCTTTTAAAATAATACATCAGCGTATCGGCCGCAGGTGTTTTTATTCACTTTGGTGCAATGCTTAGCAAATTATTTTCAGATCATAGAAACAATCTACACAAAATGTCAACGTCTTCCAATATTTATCTAGCCTTATGCTTACTAGAAGTATTTTTTTGTGAAATAGACTGCAAATATAAATCCCAGATGAACTTTCAGAATCTATAAATTGCTCATTGTGAAGAAAATACCTGTTTTCTATAAAAATGATGGATTGGTAGAACATAATGGCTTGCTACTGCTGTTATAGTTAAATATTCTTTGAAATTAAATAATTTCATACTGTTTTAAGTAGGTACAGCTTCCATAAGGCTAGACAGACAAGATAAGTGCACATCTACAACTGAAATAGGGCAGCTATAAAGAATTCTGATAGCTCTTATTTACTTTTATTCTTCTTACTCTGGAATGGAGTGGAAAATGCTGAATGCTGTCTCTTTGTAGAGTATTACAGATAGACACGACTTACATATACTTGAGCATTAACATTCTTTGCAGTTAAATGTTTGTGCAAAGTAAAAAAAAATAACCGGAGTGCAGATGCTATTTTGTTTTCCTCCTACAATGAAGACTTAAAAATAGGATTGAATATAATTATCATCTGCAAAGACACATGATGGAACATGTTTGTTTTGAACAAGACATTGAAAAGACTGAATTTACAACAGTGACAATTGGGACAACTGTAAATTGCAGACATTGCCTTCAACCTTTTCACAGGGAATTTAGATTTGTTTCCCCTTATTAAGAAATTAGATGGCTGCTCAGCTGAACTGCCCCTGGCTCTTCCAAAGGAATTACTTGTTAGTGGCCAAAGAGGGATTTTACTGCCAGGCAAACGAGAAGGAAGTAACACTCCATGACAACTCCCAAGTGCTCCGATTTCATACTCAATATACATTTTGGTAAAAGCTGAAGTTATTACCATATCTCTTGAACAGTGAGAGGGAGGAATTTGGGTTGTTCATATGCCATTTGGTAGATTAAATAATTTTCAGCACAATCTATCATTTCTACTTTGCCTTGTACTGGTGTTTTCCAGAGTAATTTATAGGGACTCTACACCGACTCCAACTTCATCACCTTCTGTCAATGTTGTTGTTCTTATTGAAAAATACTAGTGAAATTCATGTTGTCTTTGTCTCTTGTCTGATCTGAAGAGGTCCCGGAGAGTCAATGGACACTGAACTGATCATTATCTTTTTGAAGTGTATGACAGTAGTGACAATTAGTGTATGCTCTTGGAGCACTCTCATACTTGTATGGATTTTGGCCTCAGATGGTGAGAAGTGTTATATTGATGAATATTGCATGTCAAAGGGCAAAACAAGAGGTGCGCATAATGAAGAAGGCAGCTGACTATCAAACTTTAGGCTTCTATGAATGTGAAACTTTGTTTCAGAACCTGAAAGCCATGATTCATTTTGGATAAGGGTTTTATAGACTGGTGGAACACGTACCATAGGGAGATCTCTACATCGTAACATGACTTTAAAACAGCCTTTTCGCTAGTAGAGGTGAAAGCTTCATTTGTGTGAGCCATGCGACGCAATGCAGGAATGCACTGCCTTGTAATAACTTCTGAGATCTGTTACTGTTTATAGCTTGGAGAATGAATTGTTAAAATGAGCTTAAAATTTCAAGTATGTTTCACCCCAAAATGCAAGACTTGGTTATCTCTCAACAGAGCTAAGTCTTCAGTTAGAAGTCCCGGTTCACTTAGGAAGGACTCAAATACCTGTGACACAAATTCTCAAACCTCCAAGAACATAATTTAGTTATCTTAGAAATCTGGGGTTTGCTAATGTTGACAGTAAACACTACAGATCTTTCAAGTAGTCCTATTTTTTGGTTGTGTAATTTATCTCCTCTGTATATGAAAGGAACCTCTCAGTAAAACAGATCTATGTAAAGATAGGGGAGGAGCACAGAAAACCTTTCTTTACACCAATAGATTTGGGAAATGAAAACGATTGCTTCAAGGATTACTGAAATGTAATGAAAATAATTTAGTTTTTCTTTCTGATTCTTGTAAGATGGCAAATCTATAGACATGAGGGGTTTTTTGTCTGGAATAGCTTGTGTAGTTTATGTAGCACCACTGCAAAGTACGTTTCACTTAAGATTCTGTGAATACTGTTCTAAATGTACTGTTCCTGATATGTATAAAAAAACTTTGAAAGTTTTATTTTAAGCAGATTGGAGTGAGCATTGTCCTTTTCTGAACAAAATATTTCTTTTGACATCTATTTGATTATGAATGATAAAGCAAAAGGCTTGAAGCACTACTGTCATTTTGACATTTAAAACAAGCAAGCTGGATGCCCAGGGCAGCTGTAGTCTGGTTGGTATTAGGATTAAGTGAAATTAAGAGAAGGCAATACAGATTAATGATGTCTGTCAGTTTATGGAAAATGACCTCTTAAGCTAGCTTTTATTCTCTGACACTTGAATTGGGGCAAGTATTTGTAGTTGTGAAAGTACATGATATATTTTCATCTCATGCTGCATAATATTCTGGGGAGGAAAAACGTTTACTCCTGTACAGTATCTTAAGTACACCTGAGAAGAGGAGAATGTCTATTGTAGTTTGAAAGAACTATCAAAAAGAATCTTATTTGAAGAAGGAATAATTTTGGGGAATTTTGGTGAAGACTGGTGCTATGTTCAGTGTCATTCAATGTAGTATTCCTACCATTGATACGAAAATAAAGCAATGGTGAAGGAGATACAGGGTTAAAAAAAGGCGAGTGAATGAGTAGCGAAGTATAAATAATTCTGAAGAGCCAGCCAGTTTGCAGCTCTGAGAACCAGTTAAAACAATTCATGTTAGTAAAACTCAGCTTGGAGTTATGGATGCAAAATACCACAGTACAGAATGAAGACACCCAGTCGCTCCTTGGGAATAGGAGAAGGCTCTGGGCTTCATAGCTAACAATCATCTTGATTTGAGTATCACTCAAAGCTTGCTGTTATCCTTGAACATAAAAAAAAATATGAGTACGAATATAGAGGTAACTCATGTTTGTGAATCTGGTGAAGTTGCTAATAATAAGGGTTTTAGCATCTATACTTGAAAAATTAATGATAAACTTGAGCAAGGAAGGTAAAGCAGCTTCCTTCTGGAAGTTCTGGACAGACAAAATATTCCTATAGAGAACCAGATTCAAACTGTTACCTATCTATTTATAGTAGATAAATATATTGGTGTGTATATAATTTATCTAATATATGAAAAATCACAAGTGATTTTCCAGTGTATCCTGACAAGGAAAAAGGACTCAATATTAAAGACTTTTGAAAGAGAAGCTTTGTCTAGTAGAGAGCTGCAGGAAAGAAACTGAAGCAAATCAACATTTGGACTTTCTCCATAAGTGAGATGATAATCTTTGGAACATATTGTCAAAAAATAATAGGAAGTTTTGGGGGGGTTTTATGTCTTCTTCATAGGAAGTTTTGGCACCTTGAGGAGGATAATCTTTACAAATGTAACTTATTAGATCTAATGAAGGAGGGTTAACCTTATCCAATGAGCTCAGCTCAAACACCCTGAATTTGTGCAGCTCTGAGGTCAAACACTTTGAGCTGAGAAAAAAAAGAGCATATTTTTATAAATCTCTATAAATCTCTGCCGCATCTTTTTGATGTATTTCCTTTGTCATTAGTATTTAAATCTTTGAAGTATCACTATGCTTGGCATTTGCATTTTGGTGGTGGTGGCTACATGAAAATGAAGGAGGATTTGGTAAGTCTGTTCTACACATTCTTCTACAATGGAACTCCTTGACAATTTTACCCATGAAAAAAAACATTCCTAAGGGCTTAGGAGAATCAAAAAAACATACCTCTGATTGTGAGCATTGCCTTGTATTTAAAAGGCTGATTGCTCTCCTTTCACATTACAAGTTTGCCCTTTAGATCCTTTTGCAATTAGACTTAAAGATACAGCACTAAGTGCAGTAATTATCTTTTACATGTGTTCTCATATTGTTAAATTAGTAACTCTATGGACAAAGCAAATTCTATGCAACGTCAGGCCTATGTGACTTTGGAGTGTTAAAAAATAAAGTGGGTATAATGAACAATTAAGCTATCTGTGTTGACATCATGTGTGTTCGGCTCTGTCCTTTCATCATTTCTCTGGAAGATGAATATCCTGGAGCAGTTTCAGGGCAACTTGTGCATGTATATCTGTTTCCTTCAGCATATCATTCTTACTATGGCCTAGTACCTGGCTTTGTATTCCTTTCAGGTTTTATTGTATAATCAGAGTTGTTCCCTCCCCCTCTGCAGTCTTTCACAAATAATTGAAGCAAACGTGGTAGGGTTTTGGCGGACCATCTGTTATGTGTGGTATCACATCCCCAACAGAGACAGAGTGGTCTCATGATAAACAAGTAGACAGAGTAAGGACTTGATGTTCCTAAACCTTGGAAAAAACAGATTTTCCCTTTCCTTCCAGTCCAACCATGTTGACTGGATAACATAATCAGTATTGGTGACAATTATGTCAGAAGTTCTGAGTAAATAAAGTAGATGATGATCAGAAAACCTCAACCTTGTGACATTAGGTACTCATAGTTTTAGTAGCGTCGTGACTCTTCTGAGTAAAACGGATGGTGTTTAAAGTGACTCAGAAGTTTTCACAGTAAACAAATCTCTTCTGCAACTAGCTTTGCTTTTACAAACTTTATCAGTTACATGCAGTCTTTCATTACTCTTAAATAAGACTTTAGCCAAACAATGTAAATGAAGACTATTAAATCTATTAGTTGTAAGACAAATAAAACGTTTACATTTGTCAAAAAGAAAAATTCATGTAATCTGGAATTGCTGTGACAGACTGCCAAGTTTGGTTTGAAAAGTTGAGTTTACGTCATTAACCTCATATTTCTTCTCAGAATCATTACATTATATACAGGGCAGTTAACCCTAAGCCTGATGGGATGGTTGTTCACAGTAAGAAAATAGTACGTGTCATTTCCACACAATCTATAGCTGTATTGCAGGCTTGGCTACATTTAAGCTGTACCCCTGCTTACACTGGGAAGCAGCCACGCCGCAGTTTGTGCAGCTGGGCTACGGGATGCTTTATTTTGCCACAGAGGTAGAAGATAGGTTTGAAATTTGAAGTCATCTTTTTGAATTCTTATCCTGAGTTTCTGTTTGTTCTTAAGGAAAAACTTCATCTTACAATCTGTAGAGAAACATGACATTCTCCATAAGTCACTACCAGAGCCCAAAGGTGATAAATGGGAAAATCCCACAGGTTTTCACTCCAAATCTTCCAACTCCCGGCTCTGATTGCTCTGCCTCTTCTAAAACCTATTTCATGTATCAAAGGAAAATGGATCTCTGAAGCTGGAGGAAATTAGTGAAAGAGATCTGTGTTATCCAAAACAAATGTTTTGATATTATGGTCCAAACCACAAATTTGTCAGCTAACCACAGATTAGTGAAGTTCAAAGACTTCCATTAGTTAATCAAAATTTTCTTGATATTTATGATATCCTCTGTAAAAAGCATAGGTCAAACTTAGGAATGTTATGGTAATTTAGGTATTGAAAGTGAGTTTTTGAGTGTGACCTGCTGAGTGTATTATCTGCTTTTATTTTATATTCATGTTTGGGGCAGTGCAACATTTACTTCCCTCCTTGTAAAACAATTTCTATTCTTGAGGTCTCTACTTGTACGAAGAATAATACATGCTGTTTTGTATTTGTTTGCCATGAATATTGCTCAAAGGTATTTGGAACATGCTTATCATCGAGGCATATGTGATTTCATACCTGGAGTATGTGTGAAAATCGTAGTCTTCTATCTCATTTCTTCAGTAGAAATGCATCCCAGCCAAGTATTCACTTTGGTAATAACATCAGTTGTAGATGATCTGCCCTGTTAGTTTGACTAAGTTTCTAAATACAATACCTGACCTCATTTTGTACCTCCAGGTTCTCTTCGTTTATTGGAGATTTTTTTGTTTATTGGAGATTTTTTTTTGTTGTTTGTTTGTTTTTTTAGTAAGGCCCTGGTATTTTGTCACTTTTTAGCCATTGGTAAGATTTTCAGTTGCATTTCTGTCGCTGTGTACCTCCACCAGTGCTAAGCAGTTCTTAAGCTGATCTATCCAGCCACGGAAACCAGAATGACTCATTTTAAATCCTTCTGACAAACTGCAAATGTAGAACAGAGATTTCATAGGGTTGAAGCTTCTCTTAGCCTCTCTAAAATCTTCAAAGAGCCCTTTTATTACCCGTGCTGAATACTGCTGTTCTGCTGTAGCTTAATCCATCGGCCTGAGACTTGAACAGTCCCAGGTCAGGGAGAGATAGTCATTGATGCAGCATCTTTTACTGATACTGGGCATTACAAAGTAACATGCATGTTAGAGCCTTAATCATTTAATAACAATAGAAAATAGTAGCTGTAACACTTGCTGCATTCCATTCTAATCCATTCGTAGGACTGATGTGTGTGACCTTAAATACATTTTCTCCCCTCTCCTCTCCCCCTCTTAAAGCAACAAAACAATATTCTATTTAAGCTGTTCCCTGGACTAGGCATTCTGATAGGTTTCTCTTGTTTCTTCAGGGAACAGGTCAAACTAACACCTGCAGGAAAGTCTCTTAAGATTTGTCAAAGTATTCAGCAATCACTTTCACTTTCCAGTTGATTGGTAGCATTGATTGTATTATTTCAGTATAACACCACAGACGGACCATTTTGTGCTCCTTTTGGGATGCTCTTGCCTTCTTAGAAGCTCCTTTAGTTTCCTTCCGAGTCTAGTGCGCTACAGTAACCCTAAAACTTCTGAGCCCTTACAAAGTTATGCCCAGAGTTATACTAAGAGGGCAGAATTCCTCTTTTATGTTATTCAATAATAAAAAGGACTCTGAAGAAAAAGACTGATAGTATCAAACAGACAATCGTGTGCTTACTGACAAAAAATTTATAAATTTGGGTTAGATTTCTATATGTGTGTCTCAATCTGCTTAAAACCATGTTTTTTCCCTTTGAATTTTGGGTCTGACCAGCTCTTCTGTTTTGTAGCATCTGTGTTCATGACTAGTTTTTACAGGAATTTATCTATATGGAGACCTAGAGAATCCTTTTTTTATTTAGTCCAAGTTAATTGGAATGTGACTGAAGTTGTTTGTTATTGTCTGAAATGTGCCTATCATACTCTCTAGGCACATGTACATAAATTAATACATAAAAATGACCTCATTGTCAAATAAAGAGAGTTTACCAACCTTCTCTTTGCTTCTGCAGCCAGCCCCGCAGGCAAAAACCTGAATAAATAGATAAGCCCTGCAGGATGCCCTGAAGGTTTGTATACTTGAGCTCTGCCAGGCTGTTGGGGTTAGGGAATTTGAGACAACCTTGCCACTGGGCAATAAAACATATGCACTTAAGGTTGTTGGTGAGAGCAGATGAGCCGACCTCAACTTCTGAAATAGGACAGAAACTGACTTAATGATTCAGAGGTTTCTAACTCCAAGCAGCACCTTGAAAGCTGATGGTTTACACTGTTACAGTATGATGCTACCATAGGACTTTTATTTATTTATTTCTTCCTGCTGAAGACACGGCTGTCATAATAGACAGTATTTTTCAAATCTTTTCCACCCGGAATATCCATTTAGTATTTTGGGAATAAGTTATCATATGGGCAGGTGATGACTACTCACTGCAAAATTCTTGAAATTCAAGCCTATGTGTAGCCTCTATGATTCAATATTGATCTAAAAAGGAGACAAAGCAAAAAACCCCTTATGGTTATTTCCTCAGGCAGGATGGAGTACAGTACTAAAGCAACAAAAGGAGTTCTTTATTCATATTGCTTTTTAGAAAACATGCCAGCTTGTTTTAATTTTGACTTTATCTTCTTGAAGACAAGAAATGGAGCTCAACTCTAACAAATAATCATAATAGTGGGCAAATAATTTTCCTGTTTACCACAGATATCTACATTCTACATTTTCAATTTTAATTAGATTTTTTCTTTTAATGTGGTCGATTAGATACATAGCAGAAGGGAAGGAAAGAATGTGATATTCAAGACTCTTGCTCCACTAATTAAAAATTCTCTCAAGTAAAATTTTTATTTGAACAAGTAGTAGTATGGCAATATTATGGAGCTTATGGTGAATAAGAAAATTAAAACTGACTAGACACTCAGTATAAGTGTGCTTTTAATGAACTACTGTGACAACACTAAAGGAAAAAAAAAGGAAGAAAACTCAGTGAAAAACAATACTTGGTTGTTGGGAACATGACCTTCTGGACATGTCTGTAATTTGGTAAACAGCCTCTTGTTCTTTTGAGGCTAATGGTAAATCATCCGTTGATTGCCTGGGAAAGCTTATCAACTGAACATAATTCCATGATTTTTTTCCAGTTACTTTAGAGATTAGTGCAATTTAGTATCCTTCAAATATGTACACAAATACTTATTTCAATGCAATCTGCTGATGGAAAAAATAGGAATCAATAAAATAGTAGTGGGATCTTCATAAAGGAAAATTAAATCAGAAACTGCTTAGCATTCACCTAGCCCAAGTCATAGAAATCTTAGTGATTTGATTTGTCTAGGAGGAAGTTCTATGTGGAGGATTTTGGAGCTTTTTTAGGTATGTTTATGCATAATATCCTTAAAGAAAATGAGACTTCATTTGATTATTCAGAACCAACTATTTTGTACATAAGTATAAAAAGTGCAGATCACAGTGGAGAATTTGGTATTTGGATTAGATTTCTGAAGCAAAAGAGTAATTCTTCCCAGTTTATTGCTACTGAGGAAAACAAAAACCCCCAACCCTATTCAGTAAGCCAAGTTTCTGGTTTGCATATAGCAGATCAAATAGTGCTTTTTGATTACCATAACCTGAACAAGGCATTCGCAAAAGGCCATTTCTTCTAAAGCCTCAAGATGGAAACATGAGGTGAATATCAAGTTGTAGGAAACATACCTCAAAGCTTGACGTTTTCTTATTTTTATTTTTTTTTAAGATGAGGGAATGAGTAAATCATTGGTAGTAGAAGGAGATAAATGTTTAGTGCTTCAAAAGTGAGCAATACACTTTTCTTAATCTGTGTAAAATCTAATGCGAAGTGACACATTGTGCTTACTTGGCACATAAAAGCACATCGGTATTTTTGAGCAAGTTGAAAGCTGGAAAGAAAATTAATCCCATTTCCCAAGGAAGAAAGCAGTTTGATTTTGAGATGACTTCTCCATAGGTCAGTATCTAAATATTATTTCCAACAGGCTTCAGTTGCTTTCTTTAAAACTTATTCTATTTCAAAAAATTATACTAGAAGATTTGTAATAGAGGGTTGGAACCCATTATAAAATTGAGACAAAAACCTGCTGATAGAACCAATAGGATGTAAATTCTTTTTGTGTGTGTGTGAGCCCTGAAATTTTGAAACACTGATGTGTTATATTCAGAAAAAGCCAAACAATTAATTGGAAATTTTTTATTAAAGAGACAATGTTGAATCCAAATTACCAGCTATGGATATTAGAAGATATTGATGAACCTAGTGCAGAAAATTGGACAAGGAGCAAGAAAAATGGCTACAAAATGTTATATCACTGTTTGAACTAAACAGCAGAAACAATATGCTATTGTTTTGCGATAACAGTAAATGATGCTGAATCTTTAGCACATATGCCAACTGGAGGTCTAATTATTTATAGTGTGGGGCATTTTCAATAGGAAACTCTGACTTAAGCTTGTTTGAGTAAATTTTGGGTCAATTCTTCCTCTGAATGGCCGAAACTAATAGTTCTATAACGCCCTACTTCTAAAAATACATCTTAAAACAACAGTTAGTTCTGACTGATTATCCATAAATAAATCTTTTCTATTTATTGGTGGCACCTTAGTTTTATTTGGCATCCTGTATTTAGTATTGCTATTGTTTCACATTAAAAACCACTATGGTTCTTAATATTTGTACATCCCAGATGAGAGAAATATGCTAGAAATGACAAAGTCATGTCCTGGATTCTTGTGCCTCCTGTGTCCCCTACTTGGCTTCCTTGTGATGGACAATTCAATTTTGAGGATTTTTTTCTACATATTTAACTTCTTTTCAGTCCTGTTGGTTTTTGTTGGTGCAAATGAAACTTATCCAAGATGAGTTCATTGTTTTGCTTTTTTTAGAGTTTCTTACACTACAGATACTTTCAGAGAGACTATTTGTTGTGCAGGCAAATAAATAGTTGTATTTATATGTTTTATTACTAAATCAAGAAAGTGGACTTAAAATGCCAAATATTATCAAGGGAATTTTTCATTCACGTTAAACACTTCCATTTGAAAACATGGGGTTTTTAAATGACCATAAGAGCCTGGAACTGATTCCATGCTGCATTTCTTTCCTTCCAAGTCCAGAAGATTTCCATTGTCTTCAAAAATGGATGGCAAGATTTGGTATCATGTTCTGAAAAATGACAATGGTATGATGTTTCATACATTAATACTTTTTGTATTTACCTGTCAAATAAAAGAATAATGCATGGATATTGTCTCCTGTTTCAGAATGTAACACTTTCCAAAACACATTCTGATTTGCTTTCATAAATAGCATTGAATATGGTGAGTATGTACAGCTTTTCCAACACACCAATACTTTGAAATATATTAAATATTTATTCCAATATTCTGAACTCAATATTTGGTATTTGGTAATCCAAAGCATAATATGCTACTACAGTTTTACCTTGCTGTCTATTTTGAAAGCTTGTGTTGATTCTATTTTCTCATTATCCTACAGAAGATTATTTTAAAATAAAATCTTTACCTTAAAGTCTGCTTTGTTTTCATAAGCTAAAAGAACACTTTCTTCCTCATACTGTGCCTCAAATGTGCAGTGTTGATGATTCTTTAGCTGCCATAGTTCAGCAGAATATCTACATGCTTGAAGGCATTTGGATGTTTTGTGGAAGCTAGTGGTCCCCTGCATATCATTCATTATATGGAGGAACTTGCTTCTGAGGGAATGTGGAGGCTGTGGGCTTCATCACTGTCATTATCCCACAGTGGATGATTTCTGCAAGTGTAGATTATAAATACAAGGTGATGAGCAATTTTGTTTGGAAACCACCCTTTAGAAACCCAAAGGGTGCAAACTCAAATGCAGGTAACGTGCAGTCAAATCCCCAATCCTGGTGAGACTAAGCAAACCACTTTATTCAGAGTGGTACTTCGTGTAAAGGGTTGTTCTGCCTTCAGAGAAGGATGAGTGAGCTTATAACAAGTCTTTTCCATCAGCCTGATTCTGTTGGCTCATAAATATGTGAAATTTAGCATTTCATTAAACACATTTTCTTCACTTATGTATCTCTCAACTATTGCATGTTCACTCTGTCAATTGACCATTTTGCTGAATATCGCCTGATCTCAGACTGTATGGCTCTAATAGTGACAGTGAGTTAGGTAAATGAAGTAATGGCTTCAATTCACTTTGTCCTTGCTGTTACCAAAGTTCTGGACCAATTTATTCTCAGAAGGCTATGCAGTAATTTTTCCAAGTTTTGCAGAATGTTTTATAAACAGAATGCAAAAGTGGCTCTGATAATCAAAGAGAAAACTTATTAATGCCATTTCACCCCTACTCCTCCCTCCCACTACGTTCTGCTCCCTTTCCCCTTTTCCCCCTGCCAAGAAAAACAAACAACCCCCCTCCAAACAACAATAATAAAATCTCTCACCAGCTGTTTGGGAAGGTATTTTTAAGATTTTGCTGTCTCCAAGTTTAAATACCATTAAAGAGCCTGGAAGGCTAGAGCATAAACAAACAGCTAACTACACAGAGAGAATATTTCCATGAGTAGGTAATTTAGTTTTATAGTGTGGAAGGAAAAAGTGGCTGAACAGTAATTAGTTTACTGTATTGTTTCTAATAATATTATATGATTAACAGAGCATAAATGGAAGAAGATGAGTGAAGGATTTTGCATTAGTACTATGAATTGTTTCAGCCTTGAAGAGAGGATTATATCTTTATTAACATGACTGTTGGCAAAAGATTAAGTATTCCTAGTGTTGCTCTTTATAACAACCAATTTAATAAATAAGAAAATGAAATACTCATTTTCCAAGAGTCAAAGTCAGTAAAGGCATAACAGAAGCCTAGTTGTTTGGACAATGGCACTTGGGTCTCTGACAAGGAAGGAATAGTGCAGATTTTTATTTTTTTTTTCAGATGGTGGTCGGGCTGCTGCTCAGCCTAGGAGAAAAGCTAAAATGTTTGCTTATTTTAGGGAGAGTCAAGTGTTACGGTAAATTGTACTAGATAAGTAGATAGAAAACCTCACTAAGAGTTTGCCAATGTCCTTTCCACACAAAATTTTAAAACAATGTGCTAAATTTTTTACAAAAGTTTAAAAATAAAAATTTGAAATTGAAAATTCAGACTTTGGAGCCTGTAGTATTCAGGTTTGTGTTTCCTGTTTGTTAGTAGTAAAGGTGAAGAGCAAGAAAAATTCAGTTTGTGTAACTTGGTTCTTTGTTGACATTTTATATGGAAATTTACTTACAGTCAGAAAGCTATTTTTCACTGTTAATGAATATCCAAATAGAATGATAATTACGTTTTGCATCTCATAGAGGTGAAACTGGCAACCTAAACCAGTGAAGTGTCTTTGTAAACTTCTAGCTGAAGAACCAGTAGACAAAAGAAAAACAAAATCCTCCAGGTTGAAAGGGACTTTGGAGGTTTCTAGCCCAGCCTCCTGCTCGACATGCTATGAGGTCAGCTCAGGACCATGAGGGCTGATGGGTTTTGAATGCCTTCAAAGATAGAGGTTGCATGACCTCTCTCTATGCTATTCTGCTTAATTCTTAATTGTTTAATTGTTTTTCTAGTGGCTCTTTTCCCCTTGTATCCAGTCAGAAACATTTGTTTCAGTTCATACCTCCTCTGGCTCACTTTCTTGTTGTGCATCACAATGAAGATCTTGACTTTATCTTCTCTATAGCCTCCTAGTACTGAATAGAACTGGAAGGCTACAGTTAGGTCCCTCCCGAAGTCTTCTATTATTTTCCAAGCCAAACAAACCTGGTTGCTTCAATATCTCTTCAAAGGACATGTCCTTCTGTGCATGGATTATTTTTGTGTGCCTCTGAACTTGCTTGAAGTTGCTGCAGTACAGGAACAATATCAATATCCAGAACTGGGTGCTGTAGGTGCAGACAGTCTGGCAAGAGCAAAGTAAAGAAGAATAATCTGATTTCCTTGAGCAAGCCTTTGCTGCTGGCAGGGCACTCTGTAGATGTGTGTATCTTGCTGTCCACCAGCCCCCTCAAATACTTTTCCATAGAAGTGTTCTGCAGCCAACATGTTCCTAGCCTGTACTATTGTTGGGGTCAGTCCCTCCCAAGGGAAGGACTTTGTGTTTATGCTTCTTCAATTTTATGAGATTGATCCATTCTTCCAGCTTGTCTAGGTCCCCCTGAATTTGTGCTGCTTTTAAAAGGCCAAGATCAGCATTTGCAAAGATGTTCTGTCTCGGGTTATTTGTAAGTGTGCAAGAGAAAGCCAAGAAATGGCATCTTACTGCCTCTGGTCACCTGAAGCCACCACCAGTGGGTGAGGCAGTAAGAACCACCAGAGGTCAATAGATACGAATGGCAGGTTTGCAGCACTTTTCTGCATGAAATGCTCCCTAACTTCTTGCTGGTGAGCGGGTTTCATGGTAGAGTGGATGATAACATTAATCTTTCCCTGATGACTTTCTTCCTGTGGAGGATGGGCCTTGTGAAAAACAGGTGTTCTTTGCCTTCACATCAAATTTATTTCTTCCCCAGAAGGCAGAGGCAAGGATAGATCTGTGATTTGTCTCAGAATACTTGTCCATGCTCCCCTCTACCTTTTCCCAAAGAAGCCATAAGGAAAAAAACTCTGTTTAAGATGAGTTTCATATAGGTTGAAAACCATAAAAAATATCCCAGATTTCTCCCAGAATCTCCCAGCAAATGTGCTGAATAACTCTAAATACTGAAGGGAAATTTTTCTTTAGAGGATGACAATATGTTATTTTTGAGGACAGCAGAGAGTAACATATCCCGAGACTGTATAAATTAGTAGCCTTGCATAAGGTACCATGCTAGTTATTTATAGTTCTAACAATTCAATAGTTATGTCTCTCCTATGCATTTAAATTGTGAGATAAGTAAGAGTTCTTGTGCACCAGATGTTCTAAACTACTTGACTTATCACGTTAGAGGAAAAAGTCAATGCATGTACTTGCTTTTAACCTCTGATACAGTAGGTGTTGTCCTTTGGAATGTACCATGAAGCACCAAGCACTGCTTCTATAAAACCATCATTAGTGGTGAGTGAACTCACTCTGAAGGTTTTATTTATTCTCCTCATTCACTTTCATGATTTCTGAACTGGAAGTTACTTCTGTGAGATCTTTAGAGCTTTAACAGCAACTTGTAGATGATGGTTGTCAGAGGAACTGTGCAGTTCTTTCAGCAGGTTTGGCTGCATTTCTGAAATCTCCAGAATTACTATAAGACATGGGATAAGACTAGTGCAGTACACACGCAACACATAGAACACAGCTCATTTCCTGAATGAAGTGTACTATAATGCATGTTGAAAAAAATCAATTATAACTCTTTTAGAAATGATTTGTAAGGTGTTTAAAGGGTCAAGGATGAAAGTACCACGCCGTTGCACAGAAAACTGCTTAGCCAATTAAAAATCTGTATCGTAGATTAGTGCCTTTAACATGTAACATGTGAGTATTCATTCAGGTTCTGATTTCTCTTGACTCTCCTACACTGTCACTAAAAACTTATTTTTCTCTGATAGTCATTTTCCTTTAAAACTGAACAGTCTTATTGGGCTGTCAAAGCAGCACCATTTTTTTTTTTTTTAGTGTTGAGTGACACTGTGTTTGTCTTCTCTCTTGATTTGGAAAGAAGTTACTTTGCAGTGATATGTAGAAGACCGGATCTTTTGGGCTTTAGTATGGTTGATATTCTTGAAATAACTGAGGATGGATATGAAGAATGCCAATATTCACAGTTTAGTGAATGTAACCTTCAATTAACAGCTGAGAATCTCTAGTGATTTCTTACTAGGGTCATTATATAAACCCAGAGTTTTCAAAGTTTTGAGACAGAGATGCAATATTATTATCATCTCCAAAAGCTGGAATTAATTGAAGAGAACTAGGGTGGGTAGATAATCAGTATGCTCAAATGCCCTGTCAAGATTAAGCTTTTCTATTTAACTGATCCACAAAGGGAAGTACTGTCCAAGATGTGAGCATGGCGGGGGCAGAGTGGTCTTGGCATAACTGCCCCAAATCTGCATTGTCAAATCTGTTGCCCGGCTTCGATCTAAATCTGGCTTTTAGCTTAGACACGCTTTATCCTTGGAGTCTTTATGAACTGTTTAACTGTCGTCCATTCAACTGACTGAATTTCATGCACTGTAAACCTAAAAAACTCCCATATGTTTCAAGAGGACCAGAGGCACCTGTTTATTATGAAGGTGTTGGAGATTCCAGTAGAGAATGAGACTCCTGGTTCCATAATAATTAAGAGTGTAAGGAAGAACATTGTATCTGGTTAGCATTTGAGATGAAACTTTGCATGGGCAGGTAATTTTAAGTAGATTTTGCAGAAATGTAAGAGCTAACTCACTTCTGGAGTAAAGTGCATGAGGTGGGATGGCCAGAATCTCTTGTATTAGGTGGGTAAAGTGTTAGTATCTTCTATATATGTACCAATGAAGGTGGTGATTTTTTTTTCTCTTTGGCTGTCCAGACTTTAATGCTCCCTGTGGTTGTATGTTGTTGCCTTCATGAGAGCTTGGTATATGCTATATAAATTTGAGGAAGGAGGAAAAGCAATAAAAAATTGAAGTGGGCGGGCCCTTTCCAGAGAACTAAGGTTGTCTCTAGAGAGAAATGACTTGGGTGTTTGGCTGAAGCTGGAAGCTGCTGTGTTGTTTTAGGGTAGAGTCCCATTGTCAAGAAAGATGTAAATTATGTCACTGTCTTGGGGTGTGTATGTCTCCCCAAGAATGCACAACATCAGTGATGCAGCTCCACGCAGAGCCCAGTGCATCTTATCTAGCAGCTTTTGCTGCAGATCTGCAGCGCTCACAGATGCTGAGGGGACGCGCTAAGGTGCCTCTACTGGCTGTTCTCCCTTATTCACGTACGCGCTCTGCGTCTGATCAGTCCCACGTGCTGTCTCTAGTGACAAAATATGTTTGTTACTCGTTATACCTATTGACTTAGTTTAACTGTAGGATGAGGGTATGACCAAGCTTCAGGCTATTTTTTAATGCATCTTTAATATTGCTGTTGATTTGTGCAGCTCTTGCTTAGAGATAGCAAATCTAGAGAGAGCTTGTGTTTTAAAGCTAAAGCCGAGTGGCTATGCACAATTAACTGGCTGCAATAGCTGTCTTGTAAAGCTCTTAATAATGATGAATCCAATTTGAAGGACTCTTTTGCTGTTGGAGATGGGTAACAAAATTCTGAGAACAGTCATGTGAAAATGTAGGGTCTTCTGTGCCGCCTTAGTGTTTATTGAACCCACTTTCACCACTTCTGTTTTGAGAAGAAGCTGTTGGTTTTAACTGCAAGGTTGTTACCGTGTCAAATCCCAGTTGATGGAACATTAAGTTGCAACAGGAATGCTATTATATGTTCCTGAGTAGAAATATTTTCATGACTGCTCCATGCTTGAATGAAATGTTCCATGTTTCTATTTTTTCTAATTGAACCAAGGTATTTAAATTCTGTCTGGTTACCTGTCCTGAATATGGCTACAGACAGGGTTCTTGGATAATCAGGACTATTTCAAGGGCCACCACTTGCATGTGTCAAGTGACTAATTGACACGTGTTATGTTACATATAATACAACTCTTCTAGGTAATATTGTTTTGGGAAGTTCATGTTGATTTTTGACCTTTCTTTTAAATTTATTTATGACACTGCATAATTGAGAAACTGAAAAAATAAAACTTTACATAAATTGTCTATTAAATGTCTAAGAGTCTATCCAAGTAAATTTATGACATTTTAAAACTAATTTTAATATTTCTTTCTGAAAGTGTTGAAAAAATGTCTACAAAATCAAACAGCTTAACAGTTCCCTGTCTACTGCAAGTTCTCCCTAGCTTTTCAAATGATTCACCTTGTTTTTATAGCGACAATTAAGTTTCAGTGCAAAGTGTTAGCAGTGACAATGAGCCTTTACCTATAATAATTTGACACCAGAACCCTTCAGTTTTAATTATAGGTACCGTATGGTTTATCTACTGTTCCTATCATCACTCGCGATGGTTTTGTACAGACATTTAAAATAACTTTGCTCTTGATCATAAGAACCAACCACTTTGAGGTTTGGTTTTTTTTTTCCTTTGTTATACACAATAAGCTTTGAAATGAATTGCCAATGTAGTTACAGTTCTGGAGATGAGGATTTACTAGTTGTCAGCTTGTGATGGTATAACATGAAAAGGCAATCTCTTATTTAATCAAGTAAAATTGCTAGATAGCTTTGGTTATGTGTTTGAGATTTGCATTGCTAGCGGCATGTTTTCAGGATAAAACGTTCTAATACCGTATATCGGGGACACATGCATTTCGATTTTGCAAGCCTTCCACATTCCATGGATGAAATGATAATCGTCGAAACACTAGTCAATGGAGAAGAGCAGAGGCAATAGCTGTGTCTGTACTGCAGACATATAGTATGTCTCCTCCTTTGTACCTTAGAACCAAACATAAACATGCTCTTTATCCACTCATTCCCTCGCTTTCCTGTGAAAGCAAAGCTGGTCATGCTAGCTAGGGGTTAGGGGCGGCAGGTTCTCCACCTCAGATGCTTAGGAAGCAGGGACTGCAGACACACCTGCCCTGAAGCTCAGATATAGGTTAAAGTATCTGTAAAAATGTTGTTGTCTGGTCTTAATGGGTCACATTTTGATCAAAGTAAAACAAGGAAGGACAGCTAGCTGGCTGACTTATTAGGAAATGTCTGGGGACAGAAAAGGGCACTTGTCTGTATTTCATACCTTACTGTACTGACAAACAAAAGCACATTTTACTTTAGCTTTCAGCTGCTGCCCTGGTCCAAAGTAGAGCAGTCCTGAGGTGGTTTTAGTTGGATGTAAAATCAGGCTATTTCTTCCCATTGTTTAGTGAATGTTGCCAAATTGTAGCCCAAATTAAAATGCTTTTGCATGTAGTGGATGAGGTGGCTGTCCTCACAGAACTTTCAACTTCGTTATATATAAAGAAAGTGAAATGCACTGGGTTGTTCTCTGTGTGAATGCTGTAAGGAAATGAAATAAGAGGAAAATATATTCCCCCAAGTTTTTCTAGCCTAATGTTAAGAGGTAAGGAAATATAATACTATGTGGGAAATAGCATAGAATACATGTTTTATGACTGTATAAAGTCATATATATATATAGTCATATACAAGTCCTTCCTTTCTCTATCCTCTTCTTGTCTCTTTTGATATAACTATTGGTAGCCCTGTAGGCTCCCAGCCAGTCAGTTCTCAACCTGTACTGTTGCTTGAGTTCTACTGTTTAGTAACAACCAACGTGTTTGTGTGATGTTCCTTGTGCAATGAACCTTATGGTGGGATCAGCACCACAGGATCCAGTTATCTTTCCATGCTCATAGTCTACTTCTCACCTTAAATGTTTGCTGTTTTGGCCCAGAATATGCTAACCTGGAGCATTTGGCTTTTTGAAGGGCAAAGACATTTAGAGATGATCTGAATGGAAATCTCTTTCCTTTTCTCTGCCTCAAGTTCAATGTCACAAAAAAACCCCAAACCTTGCTTTGTCGTCTTTTGATAAAGTTAGCACCTCTCTGATCTGAAGTACTGATTCATGATATTGGATTGTATGTAGTTCTTCGGATGCAGTTTGAACAACCATGTAGCTTTTTTTTAGATGTTGTTTTGTCAGTAAGCAGGTGACTTTCACGACAGCTTTGTTTGTGGATATGCAATCAGGCCTAAAGGAATGCGAGAATCCCACAAAATCAGATTTCTTGTCATCTGTCAAGGCTTGTCAAAGTAAAATTAGCAACTGAAAGAAAACAGGAAATTATTTACATTTAGCCAAAAGAGTGAAATACAAAAAATATAGAAATACATAATGAGGCGTACGTAAATGGAGAAATATATAGTGGTGTATGTTCCTGAAAAACACTGGGAGAAAGATGATGTGAACTGGAGCTCACAACTGGTTCATAAAACCACCTGATTTAAATGGAAGTCTTTTGAAGACTGATATTTTTCACCTAAGATATTGGCTAATGCCAACTTACCTTTGCCCCTGATAACATCTGTGTATTGACTTCATGGATTCAGAATGAAGCAGAAGGTGTTTGTTTAAAATTACACAAACTAATGTACCAAAGTAATAGGATCATGAAGTCTTCAATTATGCTGAAGATGCTCCACAAGCTTCTTCCTGGGCAAACCCACTTGATGTGAAATCAAGGGAGAATAAGACAAATAGTCCAGGTTATTACTGCTATCTTATTTTTAATACTCGGCAGGGAGGATATTAATGGGAAACTAAATCAGGAAGAATCGTGGTGAAGAAGGAAGCGACACTATGATACAAAAAAGAATGCTACCAGGTGTACTGAGGTGTACTTGAGCTGAATATAAGATAGTGTCTTAAACCTGAACCTTTAAAAAAATAGGGAAGAAAGGAAGTTTTACATCCTGCAGGGTTTTTTTTGTTTTTTTTTTTAAAATTAAAATTAATTTTCATGGAGTGACTTAGTGTGTGTGGATAAAATATTGAAGCTTAGCGTATAACCCTAACCCAGACAGTGTGACACTTTTAGCTTGAATTTCTGTCATGCCTCTGAAGAACTGAGTGAACACTACCAACCATGAGTAGATGAACTGAATGCATTGCTCCCACAACATGCCCATTAACATGCCATATGTGGGGAACTAACATTTTAGTTTATAAAATTGCAATAGGTGATGAGATAAAATACAGTAAAATGTTATGCATTATTACTTACTATACATAGATCGTAGAAAACAGTATTTTATTTACTGCAACTCCACGTAACACAGTTAAGAGTAACAAAAGAAAGAACATATTTCTATAAACAGAAACTTCTAAGGACAACTGGTGGTGTAGGGCACCTGCACTGCAATTTGGAAATGACAGTTTGCTTTAAATGGAATAACTGTGGGAACAGATGCTCATACGTTAAGTGCTCAGCCTTACATAAAGCTGAAGTTTACTTTCAGATTTTGGAATTTTATTTTCAGGTTTGTAGGGAATCTCAATGGGATGTGTGACAAGTGATAACCTTGCAGGAAGCAGGAAAAATTTATATTTTATTTCTGTTAATTCCATGTGATTCTTATTTTTTTTAATTTTATTTAATGATCTTAGAGGATACCAGGCTGACAGCTCTGCAAACAGAATCCTTTTGTTTATCGAGAGTGTTAATGTTTCTCATTTGCGAGATGGAGAAGATCCCATCTGTGAGAAGCAGGTTGTCTTCACAGCTTTTTTCCTCATCTGGGATTTCTGTTTGTGACTAACCAAAAATGCACCTTGGATATAACCTTCTGTTTTCTTTTACTTATTGGAATAAAAAAAAAAGTGTAAAAGCTAATCTCATGGATCTTCCCATTCATTGATATGGTATTTGATTAAGGTTTTTTTAGATTTGAACTGTTGTTTTTAGACACAGTGGGAATGAAGCTTTTGTATACTGTTCTTTGATTTGCCCTTGGTTAGTTCAGAGTGGCTCAGGAAATCATAACTTTTCCCAAATAGCCAGGACAGTAAGAGAGTTCGGTGGCTTCCACACTGCGTGAGAATTGTTTCGATAAGCCAACTAAATATTTTGTTTACTATAAAGTGTTTGAAAACAGGAAACTATAAGAATACTTGATATAAGAACAAACCAATATCAAATATCCTGAATTACCAGTATATGAAGATAATAAGGCAACCAATGGAATGAAGTTTTAATTGAAGTTTGGCTAGTAGTAAATTTTTCTGAAGGAATTCATGGCAATTCTGCACTGGTAAACTGCGCTACACTGAACGCAATGTTTTGCTCTAAAATCCTATCATATGTCAGTAGAGGGACTGCAAAATAGTTACCAGAAGAGCTAAATGAAGGTGGTGAAATTTAAATTTTACTTGTTTCCAGAAGGAAGTATTTGAGAAAATGGTCTTGCCAAAATTTTGCTTGTAGCTAAAGCAATGTCATCTTTCTTTCAGAATGTGCTCGGTGTGGTTTTGTACATGTGCAATTAATAAAACTGACACCCTCTTGATGTTGCCAATACGGAGCTGTACGCTTGTGTTCTCATCGGTCTTGTTACCTCTAGTGTTGTCCAACCTTACAGCAATTAATAGCAAAGAAGGGAGAGATTTCAGCTACATGTGCGCTTGTAGCCTGGTGTTTTCTTGAAGCTGATGTACAGCTCTCGGAAAAAATAACATGAAATAACAGGGAAAGTCTCAAGCAAAAGAAATCTTTTGTTGAAGGAAAAAACCCAACAACAGACCACAACAGCAAGAGCTCTATTGTGAAACTAAAGCTAGCAAAATTTCATTTTAAAAACTAAAATCTGAGTACCTTTATAACATCTTTACAGTTTAGGATATTTTTATAATTACAAATATAAATTACCATTGGAATAAGGCAGAGGTTATAAGAGTCAGAGTTCAGGAACCCTGATGTAAAGTAAAACCAGCCACAAGTCCCTGATTTTTATTGGGGTTTTTTTCTTGGTGATATGCATTGCCTCAAACTCTTGCTGTACTGACTTCTGGTTTTAGTAAAACATTCTGACATTTTCTCTGAAAGTCCGAAAGGTGTTTTTTATATATATATACACATATATATATCTCATATTAAAATATTTTGAAGCTGTTACTGACAAAAATAAAAATTCTTTCCCGTTTCTGAAATGTGTTTGGAGACGCTTTAATTAGATCATCTTTTTTGAATTCCTTTAAGGCTTCTGTTGTGGAGTTAGATGTATTCTGCAGGCCATTAAAATACCTACCAGTGAAGACAGATTACAAGCTTCTATTCTTAGACTGACTAGACTAAAGGTACTCTTTGCCATCCTCTCTCAACCTAAATGATGGCAAGTACTTTTTGGTTTGGTTTGGTTTTTTTTCTCCTCAACCTCACTCCCTCACACCCACCCCTCCAAAATCAAATATATTTAATTAAATAGATAAATAACAAGTATTTGTTTCCTATAGATATGCAACCAATCCTGCAACTCAAATTCAATTTTTTTTTATAGTAAGCTCTGACAGGCTTTCAGTTCTCTTGGCTTTTATTTCCTACTTTCTTTGAATGAAAATATTTAATTCATTTCAGAAGGAATACAAACGAGTTAAACTGCTGTATTGTTCACAATCGGTCTCTTTCCAGCGTTGTAAGCCCACTTAATTGCAGATGCTTGGGAAAGTGAAATTTGCCTTGCTATGGTACGATTCTGCACGCCGACAGTGTCTAAGGCACATCCCAGACGTTCTGTCTGGCTCCCAGGTCCAGACGTGTTCCTTGGCAGCTTCCTTCTGGGTGTGAGGATGAGATCAGTGCGGTGTAGCCTCCTGCAGGCGTTTAACTGCCAACGGAGGGAAGACTTTGCCTTGAGCTAACTGGTCTGGGGAACGAGATTACAGGGTTTACAGTGAAGCACGCCTGCAGCAGATTCAATCAAGACTCGTAGATACGAGTTGAACATTGACAAGCAGCCTTTATGTTAAGGTGTACCTTGCTTTGTCCTTCCTTTCTCCGTTCTGTGTAGATTTTGCGTTTTATCCTGAGTTTTGAATAGCATTGAGAAAGCATTCAGTTAATACAGTAGTGCCCTTTTATTTTTTTTTTTAATACCATATGATGTGCTAAATAAAGTTTGTTCTGTAAAACCACTCTCGCCTTCACTGAAGTTCAGAATGGTTTTGTGCTACAAAGCCCACAAAAATGCTGAGGCACCTACCTGCAGTTTGCTATTATGTTCTGTACCTGCATTTCAAACGTGCAGTATTTTGTTTATTTCCTTTCATATGTATTTTGCCTGCCTTAGAGCTCATTCCTGAAAATGGATCTCTAGGAGTTTATAACCACTAAAAGTGTAGTTTGGCGTTTATGAGGAAAAGATAAAGTATCACAAGGGATCAGGTGCCCAGATCAAAATACAGGTTCTCCACTACAAATGCAATCTCTTAAGAAGGAACAGGGACCACACCATCGTAGCACAGGTTGCTACGACTTCTTGCTTAGAAACTCTAGCAGTGTGGTGTTTCTCTATTTAGAATGTAGTTTCCTCAGACAAACTGCCATAAAGTAGAGTTTATAGGATAATTCAGTCCAACTATTTTTTCCAGTAGCCATTAAAGTTAACACACTTCTGGAATTTATTTTAAACTTAATGTGAGGAGTATTTATGGATATTTTGTTAAATTAAAAGACTGATTTGCAACAGCTTCTTCTAACATTTGTTTTCTACTTCAGTTTTTATTTGGTTGGACTTTGAGAATGCAGAAGAGGGACATCTTTCTTTTTGTAGACGCTTTTTTATGGTTTTTGTTTGTTTCTTCTAAAGAGCTGCTATAAAGAAACCACTTAGAGTCTCTCTCAGCTGTATTACAAGATTGCATTGATATCTAATATTTCATAATTATAAAATCTTCTTTAATTGAAATTGAGAGAATAAAATTGGTTGTAAGACAGAAACATCAGCCATGGAAATACGACTTTCAATAATTCATTAATAAGTTTGTCACGGTTTAGCCCTGACCCAGCTAATTTTGGCAGCTAAAACCGTGCAGTTGGGCTCCCAATTTCCTTCCCCCACCTTCAGTGGGAGGCGGGGGGGGGAAATTAAAGGAAAAATGCTTACAGGTTGGAAACCAAAACTACAGGTTTAATGAAATGATAGTACTACTAATAATAACTATGAAAATAATTAGAAAATAGTAAGTTATATACAAATATGAGATTGCACCCCGCTCCTCGATGAGTATAGGTCACCACAAATGCTGCAGAGTAGACACTAGGGAATGGGTCTGCAGCTAGGAGGGAGCTGAACACAGGAACTGGATTTAGAAATTCATGGAACCAGAATTGGGAGCAGCGAAACTGAGAAGGTTCTCACTGGATGTTACCCATTGCAGAAAGAGCAAGACATTTGTGATCCCTCAACTTTATACAGAGTATGACGTGTAAGGGATGGAATATTTTGTTGGTCAGTTTGGGGTCACCTGTCCTGTCCAGCCCTCCCTGCAGGTGTGGCCTTTTTTGCTGGCTTTTGAGTGCCATTGTCCCATGTTATCACTTCTAGAGAGAACCTGTCTAAAAAACCTACCAAAACCAAAATTAAAAAGTAAAAAAAAAAAAAATTGTTTCTAATATTTAGTTCACTTATGAATGGAAAACAAGGTGAAGGAAGGACCCGTGGTAGTTTTACGTAGGGAAGGATGAGGAAAAAATATAAGATAATATGCTAAAGAGGTAAATAAGATGACAATAAGGGAGAGCATAGATGCGACAGCAATAAGTTAAATTTCCACATGAAATCTAGTATTTACTCATGATCTTGAATAGGAGACAGTAAAAGTTAGATAAAGTTCAGAAGACTATTGTTTTATTTTTCTTTGCCAGACAAGACTGTGTGAGAAAGGATGTTCAGTATTTATAAATGCAAGGTCAAGCAGTAGAGGGGAACATTTACATTGTATGGCTTAAATGATGTATAGTTATGAACCTTTCCTGGATGTCTTCATAGACAGCTCAGTGGAAACCTCTGCTCAGGGCACAATTATGATTTGCTAGTTTAGAAAGATAGACAGCGTAGTGACAATTGGTTTCCTAATGTCTCTTATGTAAAACCATCTGGAAGAGCAGCCAGTACTAACTGCCTTATATAAAGACATACATATTGAAAAAACTGAGGCAGTTCAAAGAAGAAGAATAGGAATGGTTTAACGTAAGGTGTTCAGTACAGTATATGGAAATTCATAAAATGGTGAATGGTGTAAAAAAGAGGAATCGGATGTTTTTCTTTTCTGTTTGTGCAAGAAAAAGGGGGTGAATAGCCATCACATCTTATATGTAATAAATATCAAACCAAAAGGAAGAAACATTTTCAGATGCAGTCTCTCATTTTAATGGAAGAAAGTGTCCTTAAGGACATGAAAATATAATAAAATGTTCTTTTGGGTCAGTGTTGGTCATCTAACCCAGCATTATTTGGCAAGATGCTGTTTAGGGACAACGTGCATAATGACCAGGTTTTGATGTTGTATCCTCATAGTTTATACATCTGAAACTGTTTGAGAATACTTACTATTGATTTCTCTTAGTATTTATAAATGGATCTGTTAAATAATTAATTTTAAAGTGCTGACGCTCAAATTCCACAGAAGAGCATGACTTGTAAACATGGACTTTCTTTACTTGCTTTAATCACCCTCCTCATTACTTGTAACAAGTGCTTTCTCACCTAAGTACTGCAAGATTTGGTGAAAAAGGATCATCATCCACTGCTTTCATGGTTTTACAAATATGAAACCTTTTGCCTCCTCCCTGCAGACCAAGGAACCTCAGCCTTTTAGTCCCTCTTGTGTGGCAGCTGCTTCCTCCCCTTGTTCAGTTTAGTTGACTTTCTCTGCACCTTCCCCAGCTCCATCTACTGTGTCTTCCTTAAGATAACCAGAACTGCATGCTGCCCTCAAGTGCGCCAGGGCTCAATATCCTAGCAAAGTAATGCTGCTTTTGGGGATTCTTATAACTCCTTCTCAGCAGTGCTCATCTCTTATTTTGTGGCCTTTTTGGCTGCCACCACATAACAGGCGGATAGTTTTGCTGTGCTGGCAGTGGTGCCTCTAAGTTCTCTGTCAGTTGGAACTGTCAGATCCAGCACTACGTTGAGGTGCCTAGACTGAAGTTTGTCTGTCACACCTTTGCCTACATTCTCAGTTTTGGGGAGGTCCTTCAGGAGTTTGTCCTTGTTAGCTGCAGTATTTGATTTGGAAAGACTTGTGCTTCTCTTCCCATTCTCTTTTCTAGGTCGCTGACGAAGATGGTGACTGAGAACAGTATCTGGGGGATGCCACTGTTGACTTGCCTTCAGCCTGTACAGCAATGGCTAAGCCCTAATATTTCCTTTTGATTCTTTGTTTAGGATTCAGTCCAGAAATGGAGGTTTCCTCCAGTCTACTGGAAAATTTGTTTTAATAACTTTCAAGGTCTTTTGGAAATACAGCTGCACTACGTTCATGGAATTGCCTTCATTCACATGTTGTTAGACATTCTCACACAGTATTAGTTCTTGGGATTGGCAAGATTTCCCCTTACAGAAACCATCCTGGCGTTTTCATGTCAAACTATATTTGTCCACTATTCAGTTACTTTATCAGTTGTTGTTTTAGATCTTATAATTTTACCAGATATGAAATTCAGACTTACCAGTCTGTGTGAATCCTTCCTAGACCATTTTAGTGAAAAGAAATTTCTTGGGAAAAGACCAGTCCTCTGGCATGGTGACAGTGATGAGAGTTAATATAACAGGGAAAAACACACAAAAGATTCGTGTGCCTTCTCACAGGACCTGATGTTCCCTTGATCTGATGTACGCTGGTTATTTCTGTATTTTATTTATTCTTCAGACCAGTCAGAGGAAAAGTAGATAACATGGAAGCCCAATGCGAATGTCAATCTTTTTTCAGATTCCTCAGAAAAGAATTTAAAATAAAGAAATCCGTTATAATCACTATTTGACTGTAGATTTGGTTTACCGCTTTTGAGCTTTTGTCAAGGTTTTCTTCCCCTTTTGCTTTTTTTTTTCCCCCGTAATTTCAGGAAAGTACAAGATTTCTTGTATTTGTCTCCCTTGTTAACTACAAAAACCCTCAACAGCTCTCCTTAAAGAACTGCTGTTGTTGTGTCTGTATATGAGGCACGGGAAGCTTAGTTGGGATTACATTCTTTTCCAGTCTATTCACTTTAGAGCTCTCTCCCTCGGGAAGCTTAGCCTCAGGCTTTTATGACAGTGATACAGTACTACATGATAGAAGGGGAATTTTCCCCCCTAACATTAATCCAGCTGTAATAATAGAGGAGCCTCTGTTGGCGTTTGCAGCAGTGCCTCATCCCTTGGACGTTCTGGAATTCACTCTCTCCCTTTCTGTCTGCACTTTTGCACTTGAATTTTCCAAGCTAAGGGGAATGTTTTTCTGTACAAAACCTCTGAAATTTGACCTTCTGTACAGTTTGGGCAGCCCACGGCCTTAATCCTGGTCATGTAGTTCAGTGTTAGAATCAAATGTATCTTTCATCTTCATCCTCTTTGCAATTCTCTGTTGCAGGAGTGCTTTAACATA
Source organism: Neomorphus geoffroyi (assembly GCA_033558235.1). Taxonomy (NCBI): domain Eukaryota; kingdom Metazoa; phylum Chordata; class Aves; order Cuculiformes; family Neomorphidae; genus Neomorphus; species Neomorphus geoffroyi. The sequence continues at coordinate 32,622,806 of JAUMJM010000027.1, forward strand.
CTAAATGGTGTTTTTTGTTTGTTCTTATCATTCCATCACACATCCGCATAAATATTGAAATTAATTAAAGTATTTGGAAGTTAAACAAATTTGCTCTACAGTATCCTTGTATTGGAAAGGAACAAATGGAGAATTCTCTGTATTAAGAGTTGTGACACATAAGTGTTTTCTATAAGCAGGTTTTCCTTAGATTTTCCAAACACTATTTATATATTTTTAAATGTACGTTTCCTTGAAGTCCTTTGGTTAAAAGCCAGTATTTCTGAGTATGATGGATATTTACCTGTTGCACCTGAAACAGAACCTACTTATATGATCAAACTATCAGTGTACATACGTGAGTCTTGCACTGGTGTAAGTGAAATGAAAAATCTGTCCCTGGAAGGCTTTGATATTCAAATGAGCACTCAGTGAACACTGAGAGCCTTATTAAATTCCGTATTTCTATCAGTGCCCTCGATTTCAATGCGTTTAGGCAAGCCATCACCTGCTGATGATGGAAGTGTATCCAAAGAGAAAAAGAAGTTTTCAGGCCTTTGAAACAATAACTTGTTTCCGAGTCTCTTGACAGAAATACAGACATAGGTGGTCTCCTTTCACGATGCACAGTGGTCTAAAAGGAAAGAAGCAATACTTGGACATTTCATTATAAACAAAACCCTTATAATAATTTCTCAGGAGCGGTTAACTTTATTGAAATATGGATCCAGTCCTTATTGGTGAGCCTTGGAAATCACAAAAAAGAGTTACATACCCCCTAAAGATTGTGTTCTTCTGAATTTTATAGTTAACTTTGAGAAACCTGAGTGGTTTTTTTTCCGAAAGATCATTTCAGAAGGGCTCTTTGGTATAAGCCCTGATTGACATCAATGCAAGTTTTACTGGTCTATGTGATGAGGGTCTATGTGATGCAGGTTAAAGATCTAGTTTAAGCTTAGATAGTGTTGATATTTCTGCTGCATTGCACAGAAACACCCTAAAACTGAAAAGCTAACGTAGTGGGCCTACACGTGGAATCATACTGTTTTCAGGTATATAACATACAATCTCGGTGCTCCATGGGAAAGTCAGTGTCTGGTCCGTGTTCTGCTTCACAGCATTCTCCACAAATTTCAGAAGTCCTTCAATTCACGTTTTTTTTCATAGCAGATGCACAAAACAAATGTCCACCACCTCTTTGAAACTTTCTCCTCATTCCTGAAACTCACAGGGCCATGGATTGTGGCTTTTGAACACAGAATTACAAGGCAATTATCTCCATAATAGCCTTGGTGAAAATCATAAGATTTTCCTTCTATAAATCGTGCTTTCAGTATTGATGTAAATGAGTGAAATAAGAACACCCAAAGCAGTATTAAGTCAAGGATGATCTTTCATTTTTTACCTTCTCTTGTCTCCCAAGAATTCCATAAATCTCAGAAAATCTTTAGGATTTAGAGGCCAAATTACTTTGGCTGAAGCAAGGCCTTTGAAATAACTTGGACTGATTATGTGTTAGTAATTTGTGTCCTACGTATTTCAGTTATAACCATTTGTCTGATTTTTTTTTTAACTTATGCAGATGTGAAACGGCAATTCAGACTGGAAAAAGTATGTTTGATTAACTAATCATTTTTGGTTTGAGAGTGTTGTCCAGTGGCAGAGTTGTAGATAAAAAATTACAGTTTACTTACTGCTTCATCATGGAGGCTAATATTAAAATTTGCTATTTGCACTTGTTCTGTGTGATTCAACTATAATCTGCTTAGACTTTGTAGAGGATAGGTGCTCGCTTTTGTATATGCAGAATTGAATCTAGTTGCTTTGTGAAGGAGCTTAGGCTGGTGAACACAGACCCGGAGCTGAATCGTGGTAAATCCCTTCAATGAACTCAATAGAAATCTGTGTTAAGAATTGTGCCCTTTTTTTTCTGAATATTATAAAGGAGTTTTGATTAATGGATCAAAGCCATACTGGCAAGTGGAAGAACACAAAATGTTTTGGTGAGGTCTAGTCTGTTTGTAGACTTAAAGAAAGTCTACTTTAAGTAGAAAGTTAATAACTACTTAAAGAAAGTTGAGTTTTTCTGTAAAATAATGTCAAAGTGATTTTTTAAATACTACTTCTTGGACGTTTCCTGGAGGTTTTTTCCTGCTGGGACTAATAATTGTGTCTGTTATTTTAATTGTATCTTTTAATAATTGAAACTAAGCAGTCACTAGAGTAATTCAGAAAATAACCCCTCTTTCCTATAGATCGAATCCCCAACATGAGAACTATATATATGGAACTATTGGAGCAGGTTAAGAAGAGGGCTATGAAGATAGCTAAAGTTCTGGAGGCGTCCCTGCCTGTGGCAGCGGGGTGGGACTGGATGGGCTTTGAGGTCCCTTCCAAGCCAAACCATTCTATGATTCTATGCTAGATGGCCACTCAGGTATTCTTGTGAGCACCACTGAAATGGTAAATCTGATGGCACTGTCAACAAGACAACTATCAGTCTGAAAGCAAATTAATTCCACTTTCCAATGGCATGCTTTAGGCATTCAATATTAACACTACAAATTAAAACAAATTTGACAATGTACTTTAAGAGCACTTAACCAGGAGATAGTATGCTAGTAACACCTTTCTTCTCAGGAGAGCTGCATTAAGAGATGACAGAATCCTACTTGGCATTTTCTGCTGAGTACACAAAGCATATAAAAGTGTAATTAAAACACAGTTCATTGCTTATAATGTTGTCTCTCTAAGAAAATCTTTGATATCCGTTAAAAAATTAAACTTAGTATTTTTTTATTTAGAAATACTTATTGAGCTGGATATATCCAAACCTTTCTAATTCTTTGATTACCGAATTTTCTCTCATTTGTTTATCCTGATTTTTAGTTCTTCCTCATGGTCCTCAGAGGAAAAGATATGTAAGTACCTAAGCACAGTAATAACTTCTTTTTCTGATATTTGAAGTGACTATAGGTAATTCATTCCATTCAGTTATATCCTGAAACATAAATGCCTTTTTTAAGGTCTGTAGAAAGCAATTATAAAGCTGGTGACTTTGAACTATTGAACTGCATGCCCCAATGCTGTTGGCAATGCTAAAAATGGGAATATTAGATTAAATTTTTTCAAGCAGAAAGTTCTAATAACTCAAGTAATAATATTCATTAACTTCTATTTACACCATTTTAATCGGAATCTACATTGTATATTCGTTTTATTTTTTTCAGAAAACCATTAAAGCCTTAGCCAAATGCTTATTTCACAGTATCTGCTAATTCAGATTTGGTATACATTATGGTTGAATTATCCAAGGTGGCACACTATTACACAGCTCAGCTTTGATTTGAAGGGGTGGGGCAGTAAGTGCTATGGCAAGTTATTCTTAGGGTGGGTTAGCAATTATAATGCCATTTGCTGTGTGTAACAACACAAAAGAAACCCAGGTCTGTCGGTGCTGAGTTGAGCCTACAGAAGTGACAGCATGATGAGGCATCCAAGTCTTGCTTGTGCTGCTTGAAGTTGTGCACGAGGAGATGCCTGGCTTTTCAATTAAGCCTGGCAAGGCTTTCCTTGGTTCCCCAGAAAGTCTGAGAGTCAAATGCCAGCCCAGCTGCTCAGCGTGTGCTATGAAGAAAAAGTGGGTTTATATGATGAGAGATAAAATCAGTAGGAGAGGCTATTCAAAATGACAGCTTGAGATTTATTTCAGCAAATTCTGCTAGACTTCTCAAGTTGTTGGATTCTGTGACTGATCTTGTTTCTGTTGAGTGCAAAATGCTCAAATCTGTCCTGGAATGAGTTAAAACCTTTCTGAGTGCCAAGGATTTGGGCATGGTGCCTGGCAGGAAACTCTCTCTGCTCAGGAACTGATAACAGTGCAGGATTTGCAAAAGAGAAGACAAAAGACTTAAATGCTGCTTTCTTGGCATCCTTCAAGAGAAAACTGCAGGGGAAGAAGAGCAGCACTGCAGATGTGAGCAGAGATAAGGATAACCAGGTTAAACCTGCAGTTTCTTGATTAACACAGGAGTGCAGAAGCTCATATATATATATTGGATAGCTGCTTGAAAAGAGTGTCATGGTACTGAGATGTGATCTTATTAATTTTCCTTCCTTAACAGGTTTATTAGAACATGGCTCATGCTTGGCTACTCACCACTACTATTGTCATGGCTTAGGTTGTTCACAATAATGGAAATTCATGTCAGATAAAGTAAATGGAGCTGCTCTTCATTGTCATTATCATTATTTAAAAGGATTTTCAAAGTCAGATCTTGCTATCAGTGCCACAGATCAGCACACCCCTAAAACGTGATCAAAGAGCAGTGTCCCAGAGAATGTGTCCATCCCCTATGGTGCCTGACCAAAATACTGTTCTATGAACTGCTGATAAACAGAATAAATGTTGGGAATTGTCAGTAGTAAGACTCCTGCTTAATAATGGTAACATACTACAATTTTTCCCCCCCACTCTTTCGAACTTGTTACTCTTGGCTTTAGTGAATATGGCTGCTCTGATGACAGCTACAACCATTTCATCTGGTAGCTCCATTTGTTCTGGTTGCGACAGGCTCACAGATTTCTTCCACGCAAGGAGTGGCTTGAAGGATTCCTTCAGATTGCAGATGATATTGTTGTCTTGCTTTTATGCACCACAGGCTGTATCTTCCTGAAGTGTGGCTGCACTGTGATAGGAGCAGTTCCCTGATTTAGGAAGGGGTCTTTTCTTTAAAAAAAGGCATATACCTAGAGTCTGGAGAATTTCTTCTACTAGAAGTCTGATTGTCTTGCTTACGGATTATAATGCTGCTCTTAATGTGAAAGGTTTCGGAGTTGTGCCACTTACTGCAATATTTTTTATTCACCTGTTAGTGTTGTGGTAGAACCTTGCTTGCTTGCATTTTGTAGCGTACAGTACTATTTTTGTGTCACATTGTCTACAGTTTCTGAGCAACTGCTGCATGGGTGGCTTTGCTACCTCCTACTCCAGTTCTAATACCTTGTGGTGTGTTATATTTCTGTGTGGTGTGATTGTGCTTGCTGGTCATTTATCTAGGTAACATCTGTTCATCGAGGGTTTGTGAATACTTTGTTCTATTTCTGATGCCTTTTCAATTCTTATTTTTAGTGATTTTTGCTTTTCAGCCTCACTGAGATTTCACAGATTAAGACTACATATTGAAGGATGCAAGCAGTCTTTTCTTGTCAAATATACACCAGTTATTCACCCTTGAATATCTTCAGTGAGTCCTTGATTTTCTTTATTAGCTGTTTCTTCATGAAGAAGTACTTTGCTTTGGAAGACAATAGGTTTGAAAGAGCTCTGCAGCTGTCTGGGCTTTTTTGCCCAGTGCATACTGGAAATTAAGCAGTCTGGCTTGCTGCAGCCTGTTTGTGTGCACCTGCACTCCCAGTGACCAACTTTATTTGAAACTTGATTTATAGCAGATTTCTTGAGTTATTACTCGAGCCATCAGTGGATTTTGTCTGTTGGACCAGTTCCTTTTATTCTTTAATACCATGTATTTTCATAACTAAACTGTTAGCAGTAATAGAAATAAACACGAAAGGGGAGAAATCCCAGACCTTGTATTTCAAGCCCAAGACTTCTTCAGATAGCTTTGCTAGGGAGGAGCAATCATTTATTTTTATCCCCATCTTTTGGAGCAATGCATCTCACTGTCTATAGCTACTAGATGATAGTCACAAATAATAATGGTAAGAAGATTCTTAGAGCTTCTCTTAAGGGCAGCCTGGGTCAAACCTTACTTTTAGTTGAAATTGTAAGTAAAAGAGCTGTGTGACTGTGCAACTGCAAAAGTTGTGTCTGTAAATTGTCATAGAAGATGTATGAGAAATGGATACTACATATCACAGGAAAACAGAGGATCTAGGGAGGACAAGCTGAGTAAAAAAAAAAAAGCCTGAGAGATATAATGAAGCAGGTACTGTGTGTTGAGTTTATGCTTCTCGTGCAAAACAACGTGCTAGGAGCAAACGTTTTTGCTTCAGCGAGACACTTCCACGCTGTTCTAAAACAGCCATTTACAGTGGTGAGTCAGTGCTCTGCGTTCTTGCGCTGTATCTAGTAACAGTTTGTAGAGCTCAAGCTTTAATAAATCTGCACCCTTCCGGCATCTTTTGATATAATTGTTTTATCTTAAGATTACTATATTATTTATAAACAGATGTAATTCTTTTTGCTCTTAAAGACAAGATGTGTAATGGCTTTCTATCCAGCTGTGTAACTGAAGGACACCCAGATGGACAAATCGGTCTTAGCTAAAACCACTTGGCGATTGCTAGTAGGTACTTATTATTAATTCTCCAAATTTGCTAGCTTTCTTTGAGGGAAAAGTTCTGGACTGAAAGAGTTGGGAGACTGAATATTAATTGTATTTGCTTTAAGAATTTTTTTGGGGGGTTCTGATTCCTAATGGGATAAAGATGGGGAACCCGTGGTTGAATGGAAGAAAAACATGACAGTTTGACTGCACAGTAGTTATTGCTAGGGTTAATATATTCTAAAAATAGTAGTGGTACAATGGGAAACAATAGATGAGTAATAGAGGAAACTTTGACTTAGAATCCCCTAGAAAGAGCTATTTAAATTCAAATATATGAATACGGAGAAAACCGTATGCCAGTGGCTCGGTGGTTAATATTCTGTGAAAATGGAGCTGGTGTCCCATTTTGCCAAACATGGTGGCCTAAGAGTAAGTATAAGAGCTGTGACTTGATGTCTTACTGAAAATCTTAGAAGATTAAATGAAGGATTTTAAGTAAATTTTTATATGCACAAGCATTTTCACTGGTTTCTAGGATTTCTTGTTTGACAGATATTGAAGTTAATAGGTTGTTACTGTGGAATAAGAGTATGTAGAAAGCCATGCAGGAAAACCTCAGAGAATAGATAGAAAACAAATTATATACCCTGAACAAGCCTGGAAAAAGGATTGGCACAGACAGTAGTACCATCATTGCCCATTTGCTTCATCCTGTGACTTGAAGATTTGGTTTCTGAAGCTGTCAGCTGTCTCTCTTTCATAAACTGTATATTCATTTTCAAACAATGATAATACCATCTGTGAAACAAACTCTGAACTTTGAGTTCAATGGAAGAAGATAGAAAAAAAAAAGAATCTGACCTAGAAATAAGAGAATGGAAGCTCACGTGCAAACAGCAAGTCGATAAGGTGTTTAGGAGCTGGGTGAAAAAGCCAGAATATTCAAAAATCAAATTTGTAGTAATAACTTGTTTTACTAGTTTTGCCAAACTGATAAATTGTGGTATTTGGGCTTGTGAATTTGGACTACAGCACAAACTCAATTTAAATGTTTTACAAGTGTACTGTCCCTGAAATTCTGTGTTTAGACTTATCAGACATTATGTTGAATTTTTATAAGCTTCCATTTAATTTAGACATTGAATTTTTAGACTTCTATGCATAATTTGTCTTCTACCCTGTGGGTTTCCAAAGCGGCCAGTTCACTGCCTCTCTCACTCTTTTTCATCCTACCATTTGACTATAGTGATGCGTACCATAGAGTCATAGAATTACCCGAGTTGGAAGAGACCCAAAAGGATCATTGAGTCCAACTCCTGTCCCTACACAGGACACTCCCAACATTCAAACCATGTCACTGAGGGCATTGTCCAAATGCTTCTTGAATGCTGGCAGACTCAGTGCCATGACCACTTCCCTGGGGAACTGTTCCAGTGCTCCACAATCCACTGAGTGAAGAATCTCTTCCTAATGTCCAGATTTGAACCAGTTTTGACTGGGGAATCATAAAATGAATGGCAGACTGACAACAGTGGCTTCATTTCCTTCTCCTATTACTCTTCATAGTTAAATCCCTAGATACTCTTGTGAGTATGAGCCACAAATATTGAAGGGGTGTTCTTCCATACATACCAACATCTTCCTGATTAACTGCAGAATCATAGCTTTACAGCAAGGAAGGAAAATTGGTCTTCTAGACCAATAATGTTTATTGATTAATTGATTCTAATATAGTTCAACAGTACAGTTGATTCCATATTCTGGTGAGCCACTAAGTCTGAGAATTTAACATTTAAGGCTGGAGCCTAGACTTGCCATGGTTCTGTTGTGTTCGGTTCTAGTGGTCTTCTCTCTTGCCCAGGGTTTTTTGTGTTGAATTTCACAATTTTTGATGTTTCATTTCTTAAATCTTTCCAGTTAGTTGCCCATGCTGAGGTGATTCATCTTTATTTCATTTCTACTATGAAGATTTGCTGGGACAGTAAAATAAGATGTATGAATTGTTCTGCCTTGAAACTGTACTAATATGACCGACTATACTAATTCATGACCAAATTCTCCCAAGTTTGGGTCACATTTAATTAAAGCTCTGGTTGTGCAATAAAGTTGCATGATACTCTAGTAAGCAGCAGGGATGCCATTTAGTAAAATATTTTCTTAACAGCTTTTCATTGTCTCTCCCATCTCTGCCATTTCAAAAGGGCCTGGTTTTCCCCAGTAGGGGACTTAGAGGGGAAACTTGGCAACATAATCCGATAATATATTGCACTTTTTTAACAAAGAATTATTAATAAATTGTTTCAGGAAACAAAATACTTGGCCTGTAGTTTCTAAACTTGAGATGACAATCAACTTTCTGCTTTGAAGAACCTGAATTTGTTATGCAGCTCGCAGTTTTACAGCCAACAGGATGCTTCAGGTTCAAATAGTTTTTCTTAATGCGAAATACTATTTCTGCTGTTTTATCTTCATAGTGAAGTTGAATAGTTATGTTCCGAAAAATTGTCTTTGGGATTAATTTCACTGATGGAGGAGAGAGTTGCAGCAATAATTGTCATATTATATGTTTTCATCAAATCAACTTTTTCTTTTGATGAAGGCCACTGTTCAGCAGCTGAGTGAAAGCATACTTCTTAGTCTGAATGATGTATTAGACTTCTACATATGCCTGAATACTTTACTATAAGGTATTACATTTGTTTTGCACTGTATAGCTCCAGTCACCTCAAGGTTAACAGAGTATCTATTATGTATATGTTTAAAATGCATTAAGCATTTTCTTAAGTATTTTCCAGGCAACAATATAGCAGTAAGCGAGGTATGCCATGCTTTGGTTCATTGAGTCCTAATCGTTTCAAACTGTTATTGATCAGACAAAATAAGGATCTGCTCTGGTTCTGTTAATAAATATTGGAGACTATGGGTTCAGTTTTTAAACAAGGTTTTGAAATGATTCTTGTTAAGTTCAGGTAGAGCAAAGGGTAAGAAAGGAGTTACGCTGAAAACAATTAAGAGAACTGAATAATTTCCAGGTATGATGACAAAAGAAAGAAGCATTATTGGAAGGTTAGAGAGGGGGTGACAATGGAAATCTGACCTTTTGGAGGAATATATCAGCATAGCTCCACTGACTTCAATGATGCTGCACCAGTTTTCCATCAGTTAGAGATGGAGATTCAGCAGCAGTTGCTAAAGTAGTTCAGTTTAACTCACTTTCTTCCTTTCCCAGATTATTTATTTGTCTCTGTATGTGTGTTGAAATAAATCACTCCAGATCAACTATAACCTGACTTGCATTTGACTCTTCAGGTTTGTGCGTCAGGGATATATTTTTCTATATTAAGTTTTTCATGTTAATGAACCCCTATTTTTATATTATTTCTTGGATAATTATTTATTGAATAACTAAACCATGCTGTCCTATTCTTCCTTGAACAATGTAGTAGTTCTGCAGTATTTTTGCATAATACGTGACCAAGAATCCTCTGCTGCTTCAGCCTGAAAATATCGGAACATTTTATTAGCAATATTGTGAGGTGGTGGAAATATTGTCCAATATTAGCATTAAGTAGGCATGTACTGTTAGAAATAACACTGACATTTCTGTGTAAGCTTCTTCAGCTACCCACCTCCAAAGCACCTCATACAAATAATTAATTCAGAAGGCTGGTACTTTTTGGAAACAGAAAGGTTGCTCTATAAAGAGTTTCAGTATTGCTGCAGGAGAACTAACTTCCCAGTCTGGATACCAGAATAAAGATGTTCATGCCACTAGCATGGTGGGAGGAGAAGGATAGCTGGGAGACAGCATGAAAAGGGCACTTTGGAGCTTCCCCTGAGAAACCACTGAAAATGGGAGAATCACACGTGCGTGTAACAAATATGCATGCAAAGCAAGGAGCAAACACAAGGAATTAGGAATCTGTGTACATTTGCGGAGCTGTGATCTCATTGGGTTTAAAGACATGTGGAGACAATTTGTGTGGCTGAAGTGTTGCAATGAGTGGACACGGGTTCTTTGGGAAGGGTAGCTATGCCTACTGCTTTGGGGGTGCTAGGGACAGTGATTTAGAAGAAACAGAGGCAGAGATAATAAGGCTGAGTTAGAGCTGTTTGAGCGTGCCGAGACGGATGATGTCTTTGTGATGCCACTATTGTCTTTGGAATGTTTGGAGACTGGAGGAATTTCTGGATGACCAAAGAAAAGCAAAAAGCGGAGACTGTGGAGAAGACGAAGTCTGGCTCTTCCTAGAGGTGCACAGGCAACATACATGTGTCAGAAAATGGGCAACTCCAACAGAATGTACCAAAAATTCTTTTCACTCCAGCAGTGTTCAATGCTGGCCAGAAAGGTTGTGGAGTCTCCGTCCTTGGAGATATTCTACTGGATGTGGTTCTTGGCAGTTTACTATAGTTATACCTTACTATAGAAGATGTTGTACATCTCTCGTAACAGAAATCATTCTATGTTTTTGCAGCATGCAGTGGTGTGGGCAAACAAAGCTTCACCAATGAACTTACTTTTTCTCTCTTTTTCTTTTTTAAATCATTGCTTTAACGATCTTCAGTGTACTGTGTTGTATTTAGACTCCATACGCAATCTTTTGAACAAGAGTATTTGTTTCACTCTAAAGCTCTTGTTGAAACAAAAGGATTAATGTTTTGGGATTTAATAGTCTCCACTTTAGCTGAACTCAGTAAATCTGTCTCTGGGCTGACAAAGTGTGCTAACTGTTTTGCGATGGATAGAATGATGACAGCATTGAATCTTTTATTTCTGTAATATTGAGGAAATGCTGAAGAAGTTAAATAGACAGTGCAAAATCACAACAGGATTATTAAAATATCCAATGCTCATGTGCACAATCATCACCATAATGAAGTCTGGAAGCGATTATAATGGAAGAAAAATGAACTAATGCCAGCAAGCTTTTTGTTGTAACAGTCATTTTGTAAACAAGGTTACATGAACTTAATTAGAGAGAGAAATAGCATAGGAATGTTTTAATGCATGTAAAATTCCCCGCATAGCAGATAGAATCAAAAACCAAAAGTGCAGAAATTTACAGGTTGCATTACCTCACAAAGTGGTTCTTCAAACTATCAGCATGCCAGTTCTTCCATCCACTACTGAGTTCAAATGGCAGATTTTAGAGTGGCTTAATTTTAATAATGGGGAAATCAAATAACATTGAGGGAACCAATTCAGAATCAAGGAGAACAAGCAGAAATAAACATATGGTCATCTGTTTTCTGACGGTTATTTTAAAATTACTCTATTATGGACAGAGATTTTTTTTTTTATAAACTCAGTAGCAGAATATTGGGCTGAGTCAACAAACGACTCCTGAATGGTAACTGTGATACAGTAATGGATTCTTCATTGCTAAAATAGATTTTAAATGGAGTATTTTCATTGCATGTTTCTTCAGAATGAAAAGAATGTATGGAGGTGTGGGATATATTTTTTACAGATGCCCATGGTGTTTGAAAGCAGTTGGTTTATTGTTGTCATTATGGGGTTTTTTGTCAGTTTACTTGTTATATATTTGCCTTAGTTGTCTGGTGCATAATTGTGGAGTACAGAGAAAGTGAACATGTTCATGATATAATAACTACGAAGTCATACCCATGTAAGGCTTCCATTGGTTTAAAATTAGAGGAAAAGCTATTTTAAGTTTTTTCTGTAATAGAGTTACTTTGTTTATTTCGGCATAGTTTGAATTGCTAGTCTTTCAAACAGCAGTTGTTGCTGATTACTGACATTAAATGCTACCTTCAGAAAATGTCTTTTTTTTTTTCTCTCCGAAGTACAAGAAAGATGCATAAAAATAATAATTACATAGCTCAAAGAGAAAAGTGTGTGTTTTTCTCCCAACTTAAAGCCATAGGAAAATAATAGCTTCGTACTCTGAACTCAAAAATCAGCATTCAAATGCGTATGAAACTTTCCCATTAATTCATAATCAAATGGTGCCAAGCTTCTCTAATTTTAAAGGATTATTCAAGAAACATCTCAACTAATCTTTTCTTAGATCTTTTGAATTTGTTTTTTTTTCAGAAGATGGCAACTTTCATTATCTCTGTCTTTAAGTAATGCAAGGCTGTATGAACTTGCTTGATTTGATTCTGCAGTAGCTATGTATCCCAAACTAGCTTTCACTTCAGATGCTTGAGAATTCATGAGGCTGGATTTTAAATTCTGACCATCACACCCACTTTAAAAATAGTGTTCACCCCTTAGATTTGAATTTTTACTTGCTTAGTGTCTTGGAATAGTATATAATATCGTATGATTTATTGTGAAGAAATTTGAAATTTTTAATGACTATAACAAGTATTCCCATACTACCAATGAGTTTTTCACATCTAGGGACTTACTAGTAATGTATATAAACCCCCCCATTTTATGTGATATAGTGAATCTTTGTCATTCCTACTTTGACACAATCAGTAAATCAATGTATATTTCAGAATTACACTTTGAAAAATCAGAACTATGTGAAGCAGTTTTTTGAGGCTGCAAAGACACCAATGTGTATTGAAATAATCTGATTAGAGTGATACTGCAGACAGCTAATTCAGCAGTTGATGGGTTTGGTCTATGGGGTAAAAGATTAATAAGTGAGATTTTTACAGAGTAGGAAAATGTTGTCTTTAATTAAAACCTTGTATTTCTAAATGAGGTATAGATGTTGAATATACACAGTGATTTATGTCTATGGAATTCTTGGTACAGGCTTCAGACTACAGCTCATACAATGAAGTTTTAAGTATTATCAGTTTTATGATTCTAATAGAAAAGCATAATTATTCCTTTCAACAATGACATGTCAGAAAGGCAGCAGAAAATGTCGAGCTGAGCGAGTGCACTACCTCCTGATTAAGGCAGATGTATTCATTATTGCTTTACTGACCTTTAGTCCTTGATAAACTAGAGAGTTCTGATGTTTAAAATATATAATTTCAATAATTTATTTAGGCTTCTAATTTTTTTATCTATTTACTAGAGATGAACAAGTGGAAATGCTTTATCTAAAATCAAGACAGAAGGAGAAACTAGGCAGCTCAGAGTTAAAATGTAATTTCTGCTCTAGAACAGTACTGTTAATAGTTGTGACTAAGTATAGTGTTTCTTCATGTGTTTCGAAGGAAGAGCAGCAGAATTTTCTCTAATTCTTCACAGATCAAATCTGATACCTGATAATATACATTGATCGATAGACAACTGCATTCCTAGTGCTTGGATGATGGATAATTTCAGAAGTAATTTGTGTAGGTTCCCAAACAGAATGTAACTGATAGGAAGTTTGCACTGATGGCGGTTCGGGATGAAATGCAATTAACAGGTAATGTAAAGATCTCCAGGCCAGTTGCTGTAAATCCAAGGAGTTTAAATGTGTAAGCACATGAAAGACTGAAAAATCAAACATGATGATACATGATGACCAGTTAATTTATTCAGGACTTTGTTGTCCTAGTGCTGTTGTACCTCCTTGATCAGGGACCCAGAAGGTTGGCCAAGGCCTTACACAGCAAGAACAGTGGATTTGATTATTTTACAGACAGATTTTCTGCTGATTCTCAATTATTAGCACATTAGATGAAGAGCCTTCTTGACTTACTACGACTGAAGGAAGGAACAGCTCCTAATAAATAATGGTTTGCACTCTCTAGATTGCTTGTTGCAAGAGGAGAATGCAATGAAGGGAAACACTCAGATAGGGCTCTGAATTGCTAGTCCAGCTGGGAACAATTAGGACAGTCGTTGGCTTGTTCTGGCTTTACTCACCTGGCTGTTTTCCCCAAAAGGCTATGTGGGAGGAAAGGGTAACAAGACTGCCTGGCACTTTCCTTGCTTTCCTGACAGGGCTTTGAATTCGCAGTCAGGGGAACCTAAGCAGACATGAGATCTGCTCTCTATAGCTTGGAGTGCTTCTTGTTTATTATACCTGTGGCTGATACAGGCAATCTGGGAAGCTGAAGCTTTGCAACTTGGGGAACCGCAAAGACTGTACTATTTGTGAAGTACCTGAGGGAAAAGCTGCATCGCTCAGCGGTAAACAGCCTACAACTTGATTACTGTGTTGGCAGCTTTTGTAATGCTCTAGTATGTATATTATAAAGTTCTTGTTTGAATATTTTGTTCTGTGGCGTCTTTTTAGTGCAAAATGCTCCTTCCGTGCAAGCTGATTTGTGCCTTGAACTTGTGTTTCATTCCTAATGTTATAGCAGATAACTACATATCATTATTCATCTGATTTATTTAATTATTGATCCTTTCAACTTTACAAGACTTAATTAGAATTTGCTGTATTGAACGAAACAAAAAAAATTAAATTTGTTGAATTAGTAAATAACAGAGAATTAGTAGTAGTTTTAGTGATTTAATTAACACAGCTTTATCCCAGCACACTAGTTAATGAAAGGCAAGCACTGGGCCATCTGGTACAGTTACAGGAAATATGGAAACAGAACTGCATTACTTTGTACCTTACTCTCATTCGTTATTTGCATTTTGATGAGTCCACTGGTTCTCCTATTTCGATGATTATTTGCTTTCATTGTGAAGTTTCTAAAATGCTATAGGAATCTTTAGAATAAAATGTTTTTTATAATTGTAAGATGGTTTTAGACGTTTCACAAAACTGTTCAATATTCTCAAGTTTGAATGGCACAACAAATATGACCTAATCAGAAGGCTGTAGCCCTCACCTCCACTCTATCTACTTAAAAGCTGCACGTCTTTGCTTAGAGATGGTCACACTTTTTCTCAGTTTAGTTATTGTCTCAGGATGCCAGTGGACTGGAAACTCTGGAATGTTTTTTTCTAAAACCTGTACATAAAAATTTCCAAGTTCTCCATAAGCAACAGCGCAAGACACTGCATAATCTCAGGGAAGTTTTTCCATAAGCTTGCATCATTCTGTATTCTGTGTTCTTCTAGTTACAAAGTTAATTAAAAAAGAAATGTGGCTTTTTTCAGTCTTTTTTTTTTTTTGTTAATAGATAAGTAAAACCCCCAAATTTTTAAAGTTATTTTAAAATCACTTCAGGTAACTATTTTAGTGTTGAAATGCATGCCTAGGGAATTAAGTTTTCTGAATTATGGATGTTTGAAATTTTCACTTAAGTACCTCAGAATGTCATTAAAAATGTACTTGCAATGTCTGCCAAGAATTAATCAGTGACATTTGAAGTTATCTAAGGAAAAAAAAAACAAACAAACAAGTAATAAACAAAAAAAACCCCAACTAAAATAACACCAAAACAAACAGAACAAAATTTAAGTGATTTTGTTCCTGCATCTTACGGAAAAGAAGGAAAGCAAATATTCCCCTGAAGGATTCACTTTTCCCAGCAAGTATTTCTTAAGATCCACGATTGTTGTGTTATCTATTTGTCAACTAACAAAGGTAGTTCTTTGTTGTTGTTTTAACAGCATCAGAATGTGAATAGAAGTAAAAGGTAATAACTGAAATATATTGATTTTTGTGCTTTAAAACAACTTGTTTTGGCCATCAAAAGCTTCTCATTTGTATCAACATACTCCTTTTATCAAAGTACTACTGGTGGATGTTCAAATACCCATACATTTTCTTGAAGACTTGAGCAGAAGAAGAATTAGGATGGATGTACTGAAGTAACTTCAAAGATTGCATAAGGTCTTACATTTTCAGAAAGACTGAATTCTAAGCAATTGATGATTTTAGTCCCTATATGTCATATCTTTGACTTGGAAAACTATATACAACTTATAAATTGTAGCTGTTAGTAATTAGGATGTTGTCATGTCCTCAAAAGAAGACCTTTTGCTTCACAGTTTACATGGTGACGTTGCGGCAGAGGAGGTGATGACGGTTGTTTTGTCCAACATTAATTTTCTGACACTAAAATATGATTGCGTGACAAAGCTCAAGCTTCAGAAATGAGTGTTCTGTTTGTTTTGGGCTTATTTCTGTTACTTTATTTTTATAGATGGTCTGTATCTTCTCACCCATTTTTAGGTTATGTACAAGAACATATCGTTCCCTAACTTTAACTTCATTGGTGTATTTTTCACTATAAAATTCAGATTGGGAAATGGCTTTATTAAAGCCTAAATATAGCTTTAAAGTTATTGCCTACATAGTGGGAGGGGAAAAAGAAGTTATTTGCCTTTTGAATCAGTGCTAATTATATTTTCCCTTGAAAACCTTTGCCATCAACTTGGTTCTGCGATTAAACAGTGCAGCTGAAAAAGTCTGCTTTTTACTGCAGAAGTCATTAACTAAAAAAGTTAATATTTTTTTAAAAAGTTGCTAATCATGTCCATATTCTTCCCCACAGGCTGTGTCTGCCTTGTATGTTGCATAGCATTGTTTCAAACATCAGAATGGGTGTAATCTACAGAAATTGCTTTTCATCCAGAAACAGTAAGGGTTGCTTGACGTCTGCTGCACTTCAGTTTAATTCCTCTTGATTTCATCTTTTCTTTTATAACTCTTAGTGCCATCTAGAGAAAGCAGTGCTAGCCTAAGGCAAGTACTTTGGCTGTGACCATATTAACCAAATAGCATGACCCAGTGGGAGCAGTAGATCTTCACAGGAGGACAGCTGGTAGTGAGAATCGAGCTCTACTAAATGTTTCAATCATTAGCTCTTATCTGCTCCTGTACACTGAATATATACATTGGTGTTTGGAGCTCATCAGATACCCTCCAGGACTGAATGTTTCTTTAGTTTAACTTCATAGGAATCCACTCTCTACATCCCATGGCTGTTTGCAGGGTGAACTGAAGCGCAATACGAGGCAACAATTGCAAGACTCGCTTCTGACCTGAACTGAAATGTAAATAGGCTGAAAGTAAGACATCTGTTCAAGAGTCTGTCTTATGCATCCAACCACTAATGACCATCCGGTCACTTGTATTGAGTAGAGAATTTGAAGTACAGTCTCTCAAAATGTACGTTGTCAGTACTGAGTCCTCAGCACAAAGTGTGTTTCTCTGTGGTTCTGCTTCTGCCCTACTGCACTGCCTGCACACGTCACTGCCATCTGAAGAGAAAAATAGGATTTTACTTGTCTTAATTGAGGTAATAAGAGTCACTCTGCATAATTTTGCCTAAACGAATCATCTAAGAAAGGCTCAAGCTTCTGTTGTGTTCACTCTTTAATCTGCTTATTATAGCAGGATGTGTGGGTCTTACTGTGGTATCTTAGGGATTGTACCTCTCTTACTGAAGACGAAGTAATACTCCGTGGAACTATAAAATGTGCATAGTCTTTTACCCGTGAATGGTAAGTTATTTGGGATCAATGCTTTCAGTGCTTCCCAGAAGCCACATAATTTTCCTTAATAATCACGGTTTAACTGCCTTGCTTCCCTACACAAATGTAATTTCAGCTTTTCCCCCACAGTTCTAGTAATTTTAAATGTGTGACTGCAATTAGCTAAAATGCTAACAGTGAATTGAGTTTGACACTGTTCTTTCAGCATAATTTCAATGAAGAATTAAATATTCTTCATCCTTTCTGGAGTCTGAACGTAGTGTTTTAACTAACCATCAATCAGAAGTTCATGTCTGCTTTCCATTACCTTTCCAGTCGTATTCTGTTAGGCTTCTTTCACCATTTTAGTATCCAGCAGCCTGGCAGTTAGACACTAAGTGATGCAACTCACATCTGTCGTGTCTGGCTCATTCTTTTTCTTATCCCCAAGGTGATAATTGTATCATCTTTGTACTATTTTGTTTTGTTGCCCTTTTTATTCTTATTTTTTATGTATATGTGCCTATTAGAAGAAATGAAAAATGAATCATTGCAAAGACTTTTGTAGATGCATATTTTATCCATGCTGCAGCTAAGAAAAAAATGGAGTAACAGCAAGTCTGAGTCCTGTATGCAGGCAGCCAGTAAAGAGAGGGAGAACTGGCAGTGTAATTCAAAGCAGAAATAACTTATTTATGCATAAACTGCACTTTAGCAATAGGCTTAAACTGTGAGGGGAAAATAAGTTAAGTGTGCTGCTAAGTTATGTATTTTGAATTGGCTTTGGAGAAGCCTCTCACTCTGATATTGATATGGCTCTGCAGTTGCTTAGACAACTGTTGGCTGCATAGTCAGACAATGTGAGTACTCTTCCTTTTCCTGCCCCCCCCCCCCCCCCCCAAAAAATAAATCTGTAATTTCCAACTTTAGTGGAAAGTTGTCATTTCCTCATGGTAGTTTTCTTTTGTATTCACAACATACAGACGTAGTCTCACAGGTAAAAGCTCTGAGCTGATCAACTAGTCTCTGATATAATCTTCTTTCTCCACTATGAGTACTTGCAAATCTGTATTTCTAACCATAGGAGAAAAATGTGCTCTGTTTCTGATGAATAATATTACATAAATGATTATCATTCACATTAAAAACTTCAGCAGGTGCAATGCATTGCATCCAGGTGGGGTTATTTGGTTTAGAGTGCTGCTGGAATTAGGGGATCCAAGTCAAGAGGTAGTTCTCAAATTTCAAACTTATTTGGTTTTGTCTTAAAATATTGTACTGTAGGTCTTCAACACCCAGAAAGTCTGAGAGGAAAAATAAATGGAATTCAAAGACTTAAAAGGCCTGATAACGGCATATGTGTTTGATGCAGAGGGAGGTCTTACTATGATAAATTATTTGTAGTATATGAATAAGATAAGATACAAGTGGCGTAGAAAGTACATAATATGGAGATGTGAATCTACTTGGAAAGATTTAAAAAAAAAGAGAAAAACAATGAGAACTGAAGGGTTTGTGTGCAAAATCTGTGGCTTCAATGGTAATAGATTATCCACACCGATTTTTTAATCTTGATGGTTATTTGAAGAGAAAACAGAGCATTCAAAAATTGCAAGCAGGGACATTGATATTTGTTAAAGTAGATAATTTTATTCTCAAAAATGTTGGATTTCTCTCTACTAATCTTGTACAATTGGGATAATGTTATTTTAAGCATGACATTCTTCTGGCGTATGCGAAATTCTATTGTAGAATACACATTTAGTTTTTCTTATCACTGTTTAAGCACCTTCAGAGATCATATCTATCTGGATTTAGGCAAATTAAGGTAGAATTATGAAGGTATCTATGATCTATCTTTGATTATTGAGTATTAAAAATGGAATACAAAATAAGATTAAGATCTTCTTAACAATAATGATTTATTACCAGAATGACAGGAAACTGTACAACTGCAAACAAACCATCTAGAGCATTATGGAACAACTGGCCAAGTTGAGGTTCCTGGGAGCTATGGTAGTTCATACGGTGCTTAAAATACCTCCAAGCAAACAGTAGAACATCATGTTGTAGTTAGAAATTAAGTAAAATAACCTGTAGTAGCATCCTGGTTTGGAGGTCTTTGGGGACACTTTTCTATGTTATCATCTCTATATTATGTATTCTAGCTACTGCCTTAAAAATGGAAGTGTACAGCATGCAGGGTCCTAAGCCAGTTTCAGTCTGACAGCTCTGCATGTGTGCACTCACGTGTGCACGCTCTCTCATCTACATTAGATGGTGCATTGTGCTAAAACTCCAATTGATTTGCAGCAGTTTTTCCTAAACCGAGCTGAACTGAACAGTCAATTACAAAGTCTCTCAGCAAGAAAATGCATCTGAAAGGAAATACGTGCTTCATGCGATCCCCTGCCATCTTTTTTCCGTCATTACTGGGTTCTTTAAGTTTCAAAATACTTACATCCACATGAACCAGGATGTACAATAGAAATTTTGTCATTATTGTAGTCAAAAATATTCAGCCTTTTCATTTGTAGTAATTTCTTCTATGCTTGGTTTGTAGAACTATATTTTTTTAAAAAAGAGAACAAACTAGTGTAGTAATTGGCTCTAGCATTTGACTGAGCACAATTTTAACCAAACCCTTCAATTCAGCAAACTTGTTCTGCGGAAGTTTTGTCCCTGACAGTGCTATCTCTATCTAAGAATTAGCTTCATTCCTTCATTGCTTGTTAAGGAGAAATACATTTATGTATCTCCAAGGGAACAACCCCTTGGTCAGTATGATACGGTTTTACTCCCTTGCCCTCAGTACATTTCTTTATTAGATGTTAAGAATTAAATGGAATTGGAGAAAACCCTAAAAGGGAAATTCTGCACTTGCCCAAGGGAAACTGTACCCCAGACCCACCACTCATATGAGTGAGCTATTGGTGCTCGATACTAGCAACTGCTGTCTCTTCCAACTTAAGCATATGCTCAGGAGGAAACTGTATTGTCCAGACTCTGATGTCCTGACCAGTCTCAAGACGTGTCTATATTTTTCCATTCGTAAGAAATATATTGAACTAATTTGTATTTTTCTCCATCTTCCTTGCGTGCACACGACTGACTCTTCCAGCAAGGCTTGTTCCAGGGAGTAATTTACTTCATATCTCTTCATGGAGTATCTTGCCCAGACAGTTGCTATTTCAACATGGCCTGCACAGCAATTCTTGATTCTCTTCTGTAAAGCACTTTAATTTTAGCAGGAAAGGAGGACAATTTTTCGTATGTTTCCAAGAAAAAGCTGTGACAAATTAGCTATATTTAAAAAATATGTCGAAACTTAAAGATGTTCTTTTTAAATATTCATCAAGCTGGGGGTTGTTTGTCTTTATACTGTAATTTCTAGATTGTTTCACTATGATTTAGCATTCTGGTTTAGTTTGTTGTCACAACATTCACTTTCATGCTTTGAGCTTAGTTTTACTGTTTTGCAAACATGGAATGGAAGACCGATGACCTTCTTACCTACATTATTCTATTTATTCCAAACTTTAAGCTTTATAATTAATGCCACCTCACTGTCAACATCCTAGATCCTGTAAACAGTCAGAAGTTTCAACAGTTGCAGAGCTCTAAAGTTGTTGTTAAACATTATGTAAACAATAACTTCCTTTTATAGATCAAGACAACAAATCCAAATGTAAACTCTAGTTCTTGAAATCTTGAGCATCTTTGCAAAATGAGCCTTGTGCAAGTCTTATCCAACTCCTCGTATGAATGGAGTACTCCAGGAAGCGAATGCATGATCGTCCCTCTGGCCTACAGCCCCTTACCTCTCACAGTTTGAAATGGTTGAGTGTAAATTCACCCTGAAGTAAATTTCCATGGCAGTTTTGAGTACTGTTGTGCATGTTTAGAAAACAGGAGGCCATTCCTTTAGGTTCTTATTCCATAATTGTAAATTCTTCTTAAAGTTCTCCTTTTTTTAACAAAGTTGTTGATTTTCTTGATTGTTTTCATGTCATAGCTCTTAAGGACTCCTGGAAGTAAAACATAACTACTTGATCAAAGCTATTCACTAAAGTATGGTTTGTATTTACTCAGCTAGTGGTTATTTTTGGTTGTGAAATTAGAAATGGTGGGTGAGCAGGAGATGTTACAAAATGCCATATGCTCATCATTTTGTTTATAGACTACTTGTGAATTCTTCTGTTTCTGGGATACCTTTGAAAACTTTTACTTTCTCATTGCAATGTATCTATTTCTTTTGAGTTGAGTCATGTTTTTTTAATGCCTTATTGAATATCCATTTCTATTCATTGTAGATAGTTAAGTCTTTTACATATTCAATAATGTATTAAAAATGTTTGTGGAGTATAGAATTATAGCAAATAATTGTAATGTTTATCAGACTAATGTTTAAAGTGTTTGTCAGAGCTCGAGATGAAAATGACAGGATCTCATAATGTCCTTGATAAGTCTGTTCTGGGGGACTTGGTGCAAAATAAAAGAATATTAAAGTCCAGGGTGTAGCTGCTCTCGACTACTGTTAAGTTTATTGGAGGGGTGACAAACTCTATGAATTAGAAATATTTGTAAGATACATGTGGATACATAAAGTTTTAATTTAGCACTCCTTAATAATAACAACCAGTAGATTACTTCAGTATCTTTCTAGTCCTGCCACTCAAGTGAAATGGTGAATATAACCGTGCTTCTTAAAACTTGGGTAACTGGGCCATTCGTTTGTAAAAGAAGCTATACTGGAAAAGAGTTTCAGTTGAAACAGAACAATAACTACTTCATCTCTATTATCAGTTTCTTCTATTATACTACCTGGGCAGCTTCTAATTAAAGAAAGTATGTAGTTACTACTAATGGCTCTGGATTCTCTCTTGACATCTAATGTTACCTCAGCTGGATCAGTCTTCATTTCTTCAGTAACAAGATACTCCTAAACATGAAGACATTAGGAACAAATGGTGTAGAACATAACCTCATTTACTGCCTCTGATCACGTATTGCACAAAAAGTCTTTTAAAATTTCCCCAATTCAAAGGACAAAATAAACAAGATATGAAGAACATAAATTCATTGAGGCTGAGGAGTGTTTGATCCTTTTAGTTTCTCAAATTCTATCATAATGTCCCCTCCTCCATCTTAGTCTTGAAAAAAGAAAACACTTTGTGGCTGTGATGTGGATAAAATATAACATCATATCTATACCTGGGAACTTAGGTAGATATGCCATATTCCATGAAAATCGTACTACTCAATCTCTTTCTTCCAGAGGTTTACTGCTTACCCGGTCCTTGCAACACTCTGAAATCAACACATCTCTGTTGACTTGGGAGCTAAGGGCAAGACCCCAAGTCCTCTTGCAATCGTTTGTTTCTTAGGACTCTTCACTGTTCCAGCTATGAGAACCCAAGCCCGTTTTCAATCCTCTTCATGCCTGTTCTTTATATTCCCGAGGGAACGATATCCCTACCTTCAAGCTACAATTCTATGAAATAGTTATTAAAAGCACTGAACATCTTTAAAAATGAACTTTACTTCCACTCTTTCTGTTTCAGTACTGAGACTGCATCAGGCACCTGGTAGGTGGAAACATGTATTTCCTAGCTTACCAAAAGCTCATCAATATTAGACCTGCTTGATTAAACAGTAACGATATAGCCTTATGTATTAATATATAGAGAAAGATTAACAAGAACTTAATTCCAAATTTTCTCCAAGGTAACTTGAATCTGAAAGTTTTTAAGGAATCAGAAACAAATGTTTCAGATGTGACTAAGGAAAAATATATGGATGATTTGTGCTTGAAGAGGTAAGGCTCTTGAAATTACCCAGGCAGTAGAAAGGACAAGAGTGAATGAACTTTAGTTATAAGACAAGGATCTTGAAAATGTAAGTTTAAAATACTTAATGGTTTTCACAGCAGATTCACAGTTGACACTTTCCATTATACATATTATTTTATGCACTTGGATTCAAAAGAGCTATGAAATACGTGCTTCCATTTATCCTTCTTCAGAAAATATTTGCATGAAGATGGGGAGAGGCAGAGAGAGGAAAATCTGCACTTCAGAGCTATCCTCTGCATACTGTGTGCACCCTGTGCTTGGTGATGCCTGGTGAGGGATGGGCTATCAACATAAGTACAAAATCCTGTCAGATAACCGGGGCTAAGCTGTGACCTAAGATTTGTTTCCTAATGAGTGAGAAGTTTCTCAGCCAAAGACAAAGTCCCTTTTCATTTGAATGTTGATCACAGTTTCCCATAACAGCCTTCCGCCTTCCCAGGTTTTTCTCTTGCCGTGTCTCTCAAGAATATAGCACAAGACTTTGCTTTTGCTCTGCTATACTGATGTGCTTGGGTGTTGTTTTGTTGGAGGAAGCTTGGGTGTCATTTTGTTGGAGGAAGCTTACACTGAAAAAATACACATTTAAATTAAATCCACCAGTACTCTGCACTATGGTAAAATGGGCAGGTGAAGCAAATCATTTGAAAGATATAAAGCCTATTAACCTTGGATTGTATAAAATAAAAGTTTGAGGAATTAGTTTTAGATCAATTAATACTCCTTTAAATTTTTTTAAACTAACTCACAGGAAATGGAAGCATGATTTCCTGTTAATAAGGTAATTATTTACAAACAAATATTTACAAAGCTATAAAATAGATGTAGTATGATTAATTGGAATTATAAGAAATCTTAAAACTGAACCACAGTTTTCCTATGTAAAAAAAAATAAAAATGACAATACTGTGATTGTAAGTTGTTTGTTTTGTTTGGAGTTTTTTTAATATCTGCATTTTCACAGCCCGGTAAGATTCTCTGCAGTCAGAGGACACAATCAGATTCTACTTATAAAGAGGAAACTCTTGACCAGGCCATGGCTTGCTCTGGAGTCCTGATGTGACTGCTTGGGCTGGTTGGTGAGGAAAACTTTTGGCATGTGGAGGGGTTGTTTGGCCAGGATTCCAGCTTCACACGTGGAGCATGGAGGAAGGACACGCTGTCAGGGCTACCAGCAGTGCACTTGGAGAAAAACAAATCCGCCTGGTCCTCCTGCTGCTAAATCCTGCCCTTCCACTGCTAACCTTTCCACAAAGGGACATGCATCTGCGCTGCAGATTTGGAGCTTAACAAAAATAGTCTTGACTCCTTCAGACAGTCACACTGTCTTTTCAATAGGGTATTCTTTGTTCCTGTTAAAAATGAGATCAGAATAGCATGGCTTAACTATTTTCCCGTGTTTAAAGACCAATGAAAATACAGATTATTTTTCTTTTTTTTTTCATGGAAACCTGTAGCTATATTTTCCAATATTCAAAACCTGAAACTGTAGAAGACATGTTTGTGAAGTATGGTTGTTTCTTAGAATTATCTTTATTATTTCTCAGCATTGTTTGACATAACCTTTTGATAGACAGATATCCATAAGACTTTGAAGATTTCTTCTGAGGCTTATTCAGCAAAGATGGAGAGAGTTTAATTTTTTGCTTGTGTAACCATCCTGATAAAAATATAAATTTTAACTTAGAGTCATAAAATAGCATTAGACAAGGGAAGCCAAAAATCAAAGTGCTGTAACTTGAAAAGTAGAAATAATGTCATATATTGTCCCAGGAAGGTTCATTATTTGCTTCATGATTTTTCTTTTGTGTTACATCCTCCTGCCTGCAGACATAGAATGTTTTCTTCCTCCATTTTCTGAACTTTTCAGCTAAATGTCCTTCAATATTTTAAATTTCTGACTTTCATTAACTGAGAATTAATTAAGGCAAACATGTTTTTATTGTTTTCCTACCATTTCCTTGCAACTCTGAATGTTTTCCTGGAGGGAGTCTTTCTCCTCTTTCTTAATAGCTGCTCATACCCAAAGTCATCCAGTTTCTCGGAGATGAATGTAATTCCCCATTCTTGATCTGTTGCAAGCTCCCGTTTCTCACGCTGGTTTGTGTTGATCAAAGACTGAGTCTTTGAAGATGATTTCTTCTTTTCCGTTTTGTAGATACCTCATTGCAAATTTGTACTGATATTCTTTAACTCTGGGGTGTAGATGTGTATGGTGTGTTGTTTGAAAAAGGGGGCTTTATTTAGAGCTAAGAGGATGCCAGGCTGTCTTGCTGAAAACCTGACCATCTCCTAAAGAGCTTTATTACTTTGCTGTCTTGCTCTGACAATAGTCATGTTGCCAGGTCGGGATGCTCCATGGCTGCAGCAGAAACAGTGTTTTGAAGCATCTAATACTGCTGATAAGAGTATGTTTGCAAGGAACCTTCCTAAGGTTCCTAAGCAGGGAAGAGACTATGTGCTCCTGGAATGGCTCTCTACTCTACATTGTCATTGGCACACATATATATAAAGCACACATATATATGATTACTTTATAGCACATATTTTTGGAGAGAGGAGGAGAGAGTTGAAATCCCAGGCTTCACAACCATGTCAGGAATTTTAAGTACAACTTCTGGGTGTTTCTAGGAAGGAGGCTATATTCCATCTTACAAGGGAGGTTGGATTTACCCTGGTGTTTCAAGATGGCATGTTGAGTTCTTCTGAACAATGCTGAGATGTACAGGTTATGAGGTAGTGTGGCTTTTTTCAGTTGTGTTAACGTGAACGTCTAAAATGAAAGCTTCAGGTTTTGGTGGGGAATGAGTCGCAAAAAATTGCCAGCAGCAAAGTGTCTGTTTAGATATGGCAGAAGCTGCTGTTCCTGCAGAGATTCCAGTAGCCAGGAATGTTGCAAAGCCTTGTGCATAACTACTGAAATGATAAGGATTTTGTCATCCTTGTCTTGCAGTACGTTTTTGGACTATGTGCATGTTCTGAAGTGCTTATCATGCAAAATCATTTACTATACCTATGCAATTAAGTCACTATGACTCATGAATATTTTCTTGCTGATTTTAATAGTAGGAATTTAAAAATGTGGGTTGCCTGCTGTTTGCTTCTCCTTTGGCAGGTCTAAATTAACCTCAAGAATCAGAATGCTGCTGGCTATAACCATGACTGTAAATTCAAAGGGCACTTTCAATAAATATTTTGTAGTATTTACTTAAAGTCCACAGCTTCGGCAAACATTTCTGCTAGTAATTCATTTACAAGAACATGCCAAAAGCAAACGCAAAAGGTATGTAAAATTGAAGTCAAAGCAAATGTTTTTTATAATTCAAATGAATATTCAGAGTTAATATTTTGCAGCTTTGGCTCAATTCTAGTGGCAGTTCTTTGGGGACACGCTGTCTTGTCCTTTCTTAGCTGCTGGAAGTATCATTTGTGTTTATAATGGTTAAGAACAACAAGCACACTTTTACCTACGTTCAAGGAGAAGCAGAATTCTGATCTAGCTTTGACTCAGCCAGAGCATTTCTCTGGACTTTCAGTTATCACCTACTGCATTGAGAGAACATAAAAACACATCTCCCGAGAATCGTTACAAACACAGTAAAATAATTTGCTGGTGTAAAATCATTTCTGCCAGCAGAGAGGCTTGAACTAGGACAACTTTGATCTTAGAATAAATTATGTTTTAAATTGCTTAGATCTCCTGCAGATAGTACAGGAACAAAGAATATGCACCTTCATCTCTATTTTTATTACCTTTTTTCAGTTTCTAGTATACCAAAACCAATTCTTTCTTTCCTTTTATCCCCTAATATAGGTAGCATTTCAGTAGAGGGATCTTCCATCTGCCACTTAGCCCACTTATATCATAGTTTATCCATTATTTGTATAATCTACAGTTGTATTCTTAGAAATAATTAAAAATTAGGACAAGTATTTACTGTATTTGAATCTTACAGATATTGGGGTTTTGTAAAAGTTAAAAAAAAAATGATTACATAAATGGCAATTCTATTTGGTAAAAAAAGCTTTGTATATTAAATTATTATGACTAGTGAAACTTTCGTAGTTGATTTCCAGGAAGAGATTCTGCATAAATTCTCCTTCCCTTGTTTCCATTTTCTTTTTATTGTCTCTTGTGCTGAATGATTTGTTTTGATGATTATAGATACTTTGCATTGCTCAGACTACAGATTTATTTTACATGCAAATATTACCTAATTTCATGTCTTCATTAAACTTTAATAATGTTTTATGAACATAGTGCATAAAAGACAATATTGAATCAACAAAGCTTGTATAATGATGATTGAAATACAAGATCCAAGAAGAGCAATGGCAAAAGTAGTTTAAGTACTAGCAATGCTGGTAAGCCTGCAGATGCATTGCTTTTGGTTTTAAGTTCTAATAGTTAAAAAAGTATAAAGAAGTCTGGAGAAAAAAAAAAGAGGGAAGATGAGAATATTACTTTTCCTATCAGTGGCATACTTGAAAGTAAATATTAATGATGATCTTCATTTGCATGGAGTGCATGTCATTTCTTTTAGTGTTTTTAAGATGATAACATAATTAGAATAATAAAAAGATACTCAGTTTGTGGATTATGATGTATGATGAAAAATGTGAGTAAAAAATGTCATGCTGTTGGAAAAAGGCAAAGATTAATCATCTTAAATAAACCCTAAGTAGAAGGCATTGGGTGAAAGAATCTGCTCCTAAAGATCTGCATTAAATAATCACGCATAGAAGCAAAGCAAGTGTTCTATTTAGTGCTGTTATTGAAGCAGAAATAAGGCATTTCTGTTGTTTTCTCTGTTTTGGTTGGTACCTCTGAAGGTCTCACTGAGGGAGAGTGATTTAGTTGACTAGAGCTGAAAAAAGAAAGTTAGTTGTGTTGGTTTAAGAGCTGCAACCCCAGCTGAATCGTAGTATTGACACTTCTCCTTTTCTGGTTGTACATTCACAGTAACAGACTCTTCAAACTCATCAGGACCTCTGGTAGTCAGACTACAGGCGGAAAGTGTGTAACTTCTTTCCTCTTATGATGTGTATGAAAAACCAGCGTGCGATGTGGGCTGACAAGAGTGTCCCCTCAGTCATGCATGGCTGAAGAGACTGCAAACAGCAAGGTCCATCTGGACCGGGGCTTGCCCAGGTCCAGGAGAGCGCAAGAACTGACCGGGTGCTGTAGTGTGTAGGGATAGCAGAGGGGCTCCCAGGGATCTCTACTGGCGATGCAGAGATCTTGGAGATCCTTGCTGCTTTGTTTTTTGTTGTTTTCTGTACTCTGAGGCTTTTCTCCCTGCACAGGTGTACCTGTTCCTACCAGTTTTACCCAGCTACCATCGTGGTTTTGGGTAAGGAGGGCATTATCTGACTGAATAAGTGAACCTGTAAGTTCTCAAGACCCAAGCAGCTTTCTGCTTCTGATGCCGTAGAGCCCAGCAAGAGAGCGAGAGCCGAGGGCTGCTATGTGCAAATATCTACCTGGGTTTTGTGTGTGTATGCAATGCGATATATTCTCCTGTGGTTGGAGTGGCTGGCCTGAAGCAGTGAGGTGTCCCTAGAGTATCAGTGTCGTCTCGCACGGAGGACGTTACTGCAACATAGAAGACTTCCAAGGACAGGGGCTGGCGATGGTGATAGACTTGATCCTTATTGTGCGTAGCCAACATCTGAGAGGACCACAGACTAACCAGCCTGGCAGGTAGCAGACCCTACAGAAACTGCAGGGAGGTGTGGGGAGAGCTGGCGACTGTTGTATTACTAAAGATATGTTTTTCTGGGAGCGATGTTCTAGGGGGGAAATCCATGGATGAACAATTTAACAAGTTACCGAGGAAACCAACACGGAGGGAGAGCAATGCAGCTTTTGCTGCTATGATCTACCAGGTGGACACAGCTACCACTTAGTTTGATTCTGAAAATACCAAGGGGGGGAGGTTGGGAGGTGGAAACGAGTAGGAAAAAAGGAAGTGCTGGTAATGGAGAAGAGCGTTATTTAACTGGCATGTGCGCCTAAAAAGTGAGATGGAGAGCAGGAATGCTGGCTGTCAGATGACAGCCTGGTATGATACACATCTTGGATGCTGTTGAAGAAGGATGATCAATAGGACAGTGATCAATGGAATAGAGAGCTGCCAGACTACCAGCTTTGCAGGAGTGAGAGACTAATATGTACAGGCAGAAGAGTGTCACAGCACGAAAAGTGTAACACTAGAAATATTGTAGAAACTTAGAAGCAATGCAAATGCCCCACACAGGATTTCTACACACTCAAATAATAAAAAAATAAGTAATAAAAATAACTAGAACTGTACTGCAAACTCTCATTCAGGACTACAACACTGATCAGGAAATATGAAGTGAAATCAGAAGATGTGAATTTATGATGCTTGGTAATAGCAACAGATTTTATCTACACACATACAGATTAGGTCAATGTTTCATCAGGATGATATAGACATAAAATTTTTAGAGACTATAAAGGACTGAATGGCAATGCTAAGACCTGAAAACCAAAAAAGCCAGTCTGAATTTTGTTTCACAAGACCTTGTTAATGGGGAATTAAAGGAACCCCCCCTATAGCAGTTTTCAAAGTACAATGAAGTTTCATGTTGTAGTGGGAGAGACCAAGCTGAATAAATTCAGTGTGAAAATACTTACTGTAAAGAACCAGAACTACATTTAACAACAACAACAAAAAAAGTGTAAAAATAAATATACTAGCAGTCTTAAAACCAAGATGCCTGCTAATAGGCTGCAGTGTTCAAAAGTGTCACATTAGAAGCCCAGGGTAAGCCACCATCACATTTATTTTTTATTTTTTTATTTTTTTAAGAAAAAGGGTAAAAAAAAAGGACAAAAAAAAGCCATCAAAGTGATCCATCTCCTGGGATCACGACTGCAAGGAGGTTATCATAGGGGAAGGTTTAAAAAATTCTTTTTAAAAGTACAAAAGCCTGTCCAAATGAGAACTAGAAAGCCCATAAATCATGGCAGGTCAAATGTAGACAGGAAATAGAGTATTAGAAATTTGAAGAGCACCTTAAAAGGAGTGCTCAAGCTTCTAGTCAAAGGTTCTTAAATCAAAAGCAGGAAGTCAGGTAGGACATAAATAGAGCTACTTAATGACCAAACTGCAAGGAAGGACCTGGGAATTATAAAGGCATAGCAGAGAGGTTCAGTTAATTCCTTCCATTGATCTTTCCTGTTGAAGACATCAGGGAGGTTTCTACGCTTGAGCTACTCTTTCTAGTAAGTAAGGTAGGAGTCGGGTGAATTAGATATGTTTGTGTAAATATACTGAAAGTATTGGACCAAATAGGTGTATTAGCTGTCAGTAAGTCACTAGGGCAGGTGGCATTCACCTGTGAGAAAGTCATACATGAAATTTCAGAGCAGCTGGCCAATGCTTTGACCTGGCCATTGCAAACTGCCACAATGCTGGAGGACTGGCAGGTTGCCAGCATAATTCCCTGTCACTTCCTTCTCACAAAAGGGACTCCGTAGGGAACTACAGGGTGAGTCTGATTTCCGAGGCTGGTGGAAAGGCAGAATACAAAATAATGACATCTTTGAGAATGTGAATAAACACAGTCCATTAGGAAAGAGTCAGCATGTACTCTGTAGGGGGAAATCATGTACTGTTGAATTGCTGTGCAAGTTAAGCAACCTATGAATGAAAGGGATTCCCATGAATGCAGTGTAATTCATTTTGCAGCAGGACTTCAAGAGAGGTATTAAATAATAAGTTTCCATCAGGCTTTCCTGAAGTAACTTTCCTCCTTAGAGCAGAGGACAAGAGGGACTGCTGGCATCTTGTGTTCTTAACAGCATTCATGGCTTATTAATTTCCACTATAAATTGTTTTGCTTAACCTAACATGTTATTTATCTAACAAAAAAATTAATCTGGAATTCCTTAGGGCAAGTAAAGTGAGTAAAAGGAATTATCCCTTAGATGACCTCTTAACAAAGAGTTGGCCCAGTGGATGGGTACTGCGAGGAGGACGGGAAGAGCTTGTTTCTAACCAGAATGCAGAGGTCCAGGGGCACAGAGGGAATAGCAACAGTGCTTCAATAAATAAGAATCTCTGAGATGTTCTGTACAATGTAGCAATGGGCTGTGCAGAATCACTGGCTCCTCCAATGTCTGTGATTAAAATAAACTATTTTGGATTTCTATTCTGTAACAGGGTTATTTTCAGTGAAGGAGAATCTGTTATAACTCAAGGCAAACCCTAAATTATTCTCCTAGGCCTGTTAATAGGCCAGGGCAGCTGGTGAGCATCTTCTTCTTGTGGGACGCCAGGGTGAACGTGCACACAGTGGGTCAGGTGTGTCATGTTGAGATGGACGAGCCCTTCTTTTGGAGGGTAAGTGGAGCCCTTCACTTGCCTTAGGTGAGATAGTGTGTAAGCATGGAGGCATCAATGTAGCGGCCCAAGCTGTGTCTCACTCTACGAAGACAAAGTTTTCTTCAATGTTATTCTTGCACTAACATTGTACCGATGTGCACGTGGCATAGTGCTGTTCATACCACGTATCGCTCTGCCTTCTGGCAGGGTATTTAAGAGGTAGCGATGGTAATCCCATCTACACAACGGACAGTACTGTTGAATTGACTGGAGCAATCTGGTAGGCTTGGAGTAAAACAAATGTTTTTGCCTCAGCCCTGCTACAAGTAGTTCTGTGTCTTTGTAAATTCGTGCTGGTTTTCCTTTCTTTTTGTTTGTTCAGAGTTTGAGGATTTTTTTTTTTGGTTTTTCATATTTGGGTGGAAGAGGGGTAGGAAGGAGGCAGGGAGAGGCCACAGAGAGTAAAGAAGAACAAAAAATTTAATATTAGTGTGATAACATGCTTTATTTCCTATTTAAAAACCAAACTTTTGTATGAAATGCTAAAAGCTGAAGTGACAGAGTGTCTTTTGCACCAGAATCCAAACATCAAGTTCCTGCTTTCATCTACTGGAAACACTACCAAAAAAAAATTCCTCAAGGATGGCTCACTGCTGAACTTTCCCACCGCCCAGGCAATAGGGTTGGTTACGAGACTGAACACCTGTGTGTTTGTACAAAACAAAAACTCCGTACAGCAGGCAGATCAGAGAAGGGTCAAAGCACGACTCATGCAAAGTTAAAACTGCTGAGGAGAGAAGAAATTACTCAAGCTGTGCTGTAGGATTATCTGTCTTCAGATATCATCTCTGGCACCAAAAACAAATAGCTGATCTGCAGTATTTGAGACAGATACTAATTTTTTTAATGTTGAAATGGCATTCAGCCCACTTTGAAGATTTTTTTTAAAAACTTTTGTGCTAGGCTATGTCTCGGAGTTGGTGCTCATGGTCACTCTCTGTAACTTCATAAATATGTCATTCAGTTTTCCCTTGTTGACACCTAAGTACATCAGATCATCTGTACCCAAAGATATACATACAAATGGTTTTCAAAGGTATTCCACTAAAATACAATTTTGGTAGTTTAAACCCATTATAACTTTTCTGAAACCAAATAATTCTTTTTTGTCATCCTTTGCTTAAGATTCTATTCTTCTACTATAACCCATCAATTTCATTCCTATAATTTCCATTTGTGTTTCCTTTTTGCTGAGACGGGAAGTGTTCTTTTTCTTCTATAACTACAAAGGTAGACTGTTTATAAGCTTTTGGTTTTTATCCACTATAAGTTGTTTTCCTCAACTTCTCTTACGGTAACAGAGGGAGTATCTTTGGATTTAACACTGAGCGATTTTTTTCAGGCCAGCAACCAGTCTTGGCACCATATTGTTTATAAATATAATATTCTTGAAGATGTCATTTCCCAGGAGATGTTAGAATTATCTGCTGTAGGTAGCAATGGCATGTATTTTAGCTTAGCTTTACAGGATGTAATGCGATCCAAAGAGTAAACAGGGCATCTGTAACAGTGTTTGTAATCACTTTCACTTTTATGACTTCACATTTTTACTTTTATTATGTCTTCATTACACAGCAAGCTGTATTTCCACTTTAACCTTCATCTGTAGGGTGAGTAAAAAATAAGGTTTCAATAGACGTAAGCAATCCTTCATGTATAAATGCTGTCTTTTGATGATAATACTTAAAATATTTTGGATGAGATTTTTCTGTCCACTCATACTACACAGTGAAAAAAACACTTTGAGTTTTCTTTTCTGTAAATACAAAGGACTCCTGAAATTGTCCAGTTCTATATGCATCTGGAACATATGTTGCGTGTAGAAATCGGCGTCAGTTTGAAATGCATCCTGCTCATACAGATGTGATTAAGCACTTGAAACATAGTGAGAATCCACGTATGTCAAATACAATTTGAAATTAAATAATAATTTCAGAATCTTGTTCTAGTATCAGTTATATCGCACTGCCTGGATAAATATGAGGAAACAAAACAAAACTAAACAGTTCAGTGATTTGGTTTCATGTCTTCATTTGGATAAAGGAAAAAACCTCTGGATTATGCATTTGCTAGTAATTTACTTTCTAAAATGACTCAACCTTTTTCCATCTTAGCTGTATCCCTGTCCAAGTTTAATATGTTGTACAGACGTATCTTGTGAACTGTCCCTGACCTCTCATCTTTAGAAGTTTTATTTTTCAGGAAAACTGACAGTATCTTCAGAAGCAGTCTCAAAAGTATCTGTACGTCAGGGGAATTATTGAGTTTAAAAATCTACGTTGTATCTTGGGAGTTTTTTTCACTATCCAAATCTTAGAATACAAGAAATAGGAAATCAGATAGTCCAGAAGATTCTGATGAAATATTTGCATGGATTTTAAGACCTACCTGAAAATTCTCAGTGCTGATGTAATTAAAAATGCGAATAAGTAGACAAAAAGGGAAAATATAGGAGAAGGTGAAAAGGCCTCAAGTCCAAGCTGCTGGATTCAGTGCCAATTATTCTTGGAAGCAGAAGAGATTTTTTGGGCACTGGGCAAGAAAAAGATTGCAAGAATGTCTAATGAAAGTAAGAGAAAATCTAGTGCTAAAGCATAAAAATGTAAGAATAAATGTAGAAGGCTGTACATGTACATCTCCTACAATAACAAAATTGCATTTATTTCTACAATGTATAGTATTGTTCTCAACATTGATCATGGCAAAAATGAAGTGAAAATAAAAATGAAAATAAAAATCAAAGCATTTATTTTCTTTGGGGAAATCTAAATGAGAGCTTCACAATTGCTGGCCTGGAAAGCATTTGTTAATTATCATATGAAGGCATTTCCCTGCAAAAGCAGTCTTTCATATCTCCTCATTTGATTTTTGCATGTGATTTTTTTCCCTGTCTTTCAAATAATTATTTCTTCTCTCTTTTAGATTTAGGAAGGAATTCATAATGTTTTGTTGTCATCCAATATGCATTACCTTGTTTTTAAGTAACAGTAAATTCAATCCATCATCCTCTTGAATAATTGTATTAATGCATGATACTATTGGAATAATCCTGAAGATTTCGGAATGTTTTATAAACTGGAGTTAATCAATATACTTTGAGAAGGATGTGTGTGTCTATATATAAAGTAGAACAGAATATACATGAAATAATACAAGGAGATGAATTCTTATCTCTAATGGAGTTTTATTTAGCCTTTCCAGTGAAATAACTTAGCTAGTGAAATTTTGTGATGCAGAAGCCCATATCTTGTTTTGTGACTCTTCCATTAGCTGTACGACTGTACCACTTTTCTCTTTTTTTATAGATGAGGAAATCATTTAATTGCTTCCCAAATGTTTTTAAGAGAGATACTCTGACGTAGCAAGAATCTGTTTTCACACACTATAAATTGCACAACTGAAGTGACTTTTAAGCTTTAGTATTTGCTCTTTTAAAACCATAAACTTGATTGGGGTGCTATGCAGTACTCTTGACTTCTTGTAAAATGTAGGACTGTTAGCCGAGTAAGTTTTATTGGAGCCGTAAATGTAACCACGCGGACATGTCTACCTTGAGCTGTAAAACTCTGCCATTTCTTGTGAGGTTAATCTCATAGTATACCCCAAATTTTCACTATATCTGAGAATCCTTCTGTGCTGATTATCTTTCCACAGCTTGCTGACTTGATGGACCATTTGTCTTGTTCTTGGTTGAAAAAAAGTTGTGGCAGAAGGATCTTTGCCTTAAATAAAAATTAAAAAATATTCAAGGAACAGAATATCTCTGAGAAGAGATGAAGGTGCCTCACATCAGACCTGACTAAACTGAGATAGACATGATCATGGTTTACAGGTTGTCCATATCTGCACTCTTAAGAATAAAACTTCAATAGACTTTATACTCCACATTGGAAGAGATTAAACGTGAAACACTGTCCAAAAGAAGGTGGGCATTCTTCTCATTCTTCTGAAAAACTGTATGTAAACAACAGGGAGGATTAAGACAACCAATGCGACTGTGAAATTCCATACCCAAACCCACAGAATCTGTATGCGTTGTCACCATGAGACGTTGTCTTAGAAATCAGTGTCAGTTTAGCAGCTCTTACAGAGAAATGAGTTCTTAACCAATGGGTTAAGAACCAGTGGATCTGGTGTTTGGGTAAATTCAGAGCAGACTGGTGTCCTTCTGGAGGAATGGGTCATACCAGCCAGCTGGGGCTTTTGGTTTTGTGAATTTTGTTGTAATATATTTTATTATAAGATGAAAAATCCTCGAATTGGTAATATTTCAGATCTAGTTTTATCTCTGTAAAATATCTAAATTTGTCTTTGTGCAAAATATATTAGTACGGAAGATTATGCATGTTAAGTTTTCCAGTTTCAGTGTCTTGTGCAACCTGTCAGAAATCAGAATAATTTCAGAGGGGGTGTATGTTGAGACATTCCTTATAATATCAGCTCTCTGCACATGGAAGAGAATAAACTAATAAACTATCAGGACTGTTTTAAGATCTTTATGATGAGTGAGGAGATGGAACTATTTAGGGGAAAAGATGACTTCCCTATTGTCTTTCAATAAGTAAGAAGTTGACACAAATAAGAAATTAATATTTTAATTATTATTTACTAATAAATTTGAAATTATTATTGTAATCTTATTAAATTCTTTAGTTTTTGAAGTGCTGGTGTTATCAGTATGTCTGTTCAGGGCAATTGTGTTGTTTTCTTTTACAACTCATTGTTTTACGAGGGCAGAAAGATTTGGACAAGACGTAGCACTATATAATGCTTATTCTTTTAATCCACATTTTCCCTAAAAATGTCCAATTGCAGCAGTTTTGCAACCAAAATTCTTTGTGTTCTGCCCCCACACTCCGTGCGTGGCCTGAAGCACCTACCAAATCTACATCTGGATCCATCCATTTGTGGATCAGGTCTTCCTGATACACAGGCAGTCTGCGTTAAGCATTGTGAACACAGGTAGTAACAGAGCAAATATGCAGGTCACTGACCACAGAGAGGCTGTAAAGCAAGTTCCAAGCTCCCTGGGGTGTCCTAAACTGCTAAAAATACCCTGCTTACTGCCAGATTTAAGTATAAATATTGCCTAGAAGAGAATAAATCAACCTAATTGCTTATAGAAGTGAATTCCACCTAATCCTGTACCCAGCATTTCGTTTAGTCTTTGCACATGATGAATGAAAATATCAGAATTGAAATACAAATTGCTTATTCTTTCAAGACCAAAGCTTGAACAGATGCATTTGTGTATTGAGACAATATTTGAACAGGTCTTGGAAGAAATCATGTGAAATTCTTTCCCGTTGAAGGCAATGACAGAGTTGCTGCTGACTGCAGCCTTGAGCTTGACTATAAATGCAGTAACCTGATTCAGTGAGGCAATCAAATACATATAATCATAGAAAAAGTGATCTGATGAATCATGGCCTTATCTCTGAAAATTTGCCTAATGAAATTGTGTGAAATTAACTTTATTCACAAAGCACACCTGTTCTGCTGGGGAGATGGCTATAAATATCTTCGTGCCACCTGCCCCAGCTATGAAAGCGCCCATAAATCACACAATTCCCTCTGACAACTGATACCGCCTTGAGGGCACCTTTTTGTTTCTTAGTGCTCTTTCTGCAAATGTGTATTTATGTAAAAACAAATTTTTATGGCCATAATTATTCCCCTAGATTTTCTTTTCCTCTCCCCTCAGACTGAATAAAGCTTGTTTATTTGAAATTTCACCTCCCCTGTAACGGTTTACGGATTCTGAAGTAGGACGTGATCATTCCTGACTGCTGCTCATCCAAAGAGACCATCGCTTGTGCAGACAGTGCCTTATAGTTGTTGTTTCTGTTTGGCTGTGCTGAGTCCAGATGGATAGAAACTATCTGACTGGAAAGTCAGTCAGTCTGACTTGCTCTGCTTGTCAGTCAGTCTGACTTTCCACAATTCTCTTTTCTGCTCCCTCTCTTTTTGCCAGAAATTGTTCTTTCTTCTGTCAGTTGTTGAATTTGAAACTAAATCGCCAAGAAAACACTGCCAGGGGTCCAGAGCTTGCAGTCTTCTGCTCATACCTGTGTTTACATCTGATGTGAGATATAACCAGGTAAGTCAGTACCCTGTATGTCAGTGGAGGGGCAGAGCTGCAATTCCTGCTCTAGAAGCAGAACACAAGTTAACGTCGTGCTCCTGAGAGAAGGGTAAATACCTTCTTAGGCTGTATAAACAGTGTGGACTGCGAAAATGCACAGAGTGATCCTGTGTAAAAATGCAATGGTTTTATCTCAAGAAGGATATGGATTTGTTGCTTGGCATGCAGAGAAGAGCAACACAGATGGAGATTGAAAGAACTGCAGCTGTATAACCTATAGAAGAGAAAATCATGCTAAGACAGTGTAAGAGTTTTCAGATATGTGAAAAGCTATTGCAAAGAGGAAGAAAATTTTTGTTTCCGTGTTTAGGGCTCGTAAAACAACTAGTAATTGATTTAAACAATGAACAAGAAAAAAATGTATCATTGGGGAAAATACTCAACGCCAAACCCAACCTTCTGGTGATAGTCATAGTGTAGTGCTGCAGGACATGACCTAGGAGAGTTGCAGAGATTAAGAACAGACTGAACAAACACCACCTAGGATTAAGTAGCAAGCTGCTCCCCTCGCTTTTGACCTCAAAATCTAGAGAAATTTTAGAATAATTACAATCATTACTTTATACGCATGGTCTGTGTACGCAATATGTTGTTAGCTATCTAAAGTAGTGCGTCGATGCATAAGTGAAAAATATACATCTTAATAATACAGTAAAAGTTTTCTTTGTGACCTTTCTATCGCTCTGTTTTCACTCAGTATTAATGTGGTTAATTTTTATTGTATCCTTAAAGGGATGTGTTTTAAAAGTTGACTTCACCCACAATTCACACGCAACAACTTCATACTGCTATCATATTTCATAATAGATCAGTGGAAAATGTTTCTGTTGTTTCCCTTTCTTTAGATTTGCTATGGTGTGCGTTTATTTTATTTTCTATATTTATTGATACGTTGACTGTATTGACAGAGATGCAGTTGTGTAAAATGATTGCTTAGGGGACAGTGTACAGCAACAATCCATCTCTGTGCAAGAGGAGAATTCCTAATATCTTTGGTGTTAAGTCATTAGTTAAGCATAGTTGTACTTAACAGCTCTTCATGTGGAATGAGTAAACGAGGCATTTAATTCAACGGTAACAGCGATCGCTCTGTGCTGCCGTTCTTACCATGGATCTAGGAAGTCCTAGTTGGACTTCAAACCATGTATTAATTCTCCCTTTGAAAACTTGAAAATAAGGACTC
The DNA here is from genome assembly GCA_033558235.1 of Neomorphus geoffroyi. Classification (NCBI taxonomy): domain Eukaryota; kingdom Metazoa; phylum Chordata; class Aves; order Cuculiformes; family Neomorphidae; genus Neomorphus; species Neomorphus geoffroyi. Next base: position 32,661,923 of record JAUMJM010000027.1, read on the forward strand.
TCAAATTTCAGAATGACTAAAAGCTTGCTCAAGGGATGAAGTCTTTTAATGAGTATAGAAAGAAACTGTGTACTGTCTCCTAGACAGTGCGCCCATTAACTCACTTGCGAGGTGCTGATCTATGTAGAAGATTTTTATAGACTTAATTGCCGACCACAGCTTATATTAATTTCCTCACCCAAGCTGACCTGTGTTCAGCAGGGAGTTAGGTCTGGAGGACACTGTTATTTTCCTGGGTGTGTGGGATAAACAGTAGCCAGCTGTGTGCCCCCAGCTTCATCAGACGTGAATTTTCATACCAAGGCTGAAGAAAGCAGGGTGCTGTGATTTGAAGATTAGTTCCATACTAAAAATCCAGACTGTATGCAATTCAGTGCTAGGTTTAATGTTATTAGAGGAGAAGGAAATGCATACACACCCCTTTCCTGGTCTTTTCCTTTATTTCTGGGATAGGTAAAGTAGTACTGCAATTTATGTGTTTTAATAGCTGTCTGTTATCAGCACAGCTTTGGGCAGTGGTGCTTTTCAGGAGCTCCAGTGTTTACTTGAAAAATCCACAACAGCTACAGTTCCCCAGTGTCATAAGTACTATTCTTGCAGCAGCCCTTCCAAACCGATATCTTGACTTATAGGCTGCCACTTTGTTTGCTTTCTGGAGCTAACACTGCTAATGTTTACAGCGTGCTTGACTGAACTTGGAACCTGTGCTCTCCCTTGGTTACACATCAAAGAGAATATTTTTAAAAGAGTTTGTCTGGTACAGCAGCACGAAGGCACTACTGCTGGAATATCTGCCCCAGAGGAGAACTGACAAGACATTTCAGCGAGCTAGCAGAGCTTACAACTCATCCTGTTTGACCGCTGAGTCTGAGGGTGCTGCTAAGAATCTTGAACTTGCCCAGTTGTGGTGGTGGTGTTGTATCTTTCAAAGTTTAAAAATTCGATCAGCAAATATTTCAAGGTAAAGTATATAAAGCACTGAAAATACGGATAGAAATGGACAAGAAGATAAGAAGGAAAAGACTGATGGTGCATTTTTACACTGTTTCTTTTATATATAGAGAAAAACTAGACACAGTAATGGCTCAGATCCATTAGTATACCTGCTTGATATCATACAGCCACAAAATGCCCCTCAGAAGCTGTAGAGGTGATGTATGTGCTACAAAGGATCGTATTACAACAGTGTGCTACGTTCATGGTTGGGCATAGTTTCCATTGGACTGGAGATGGGAATATGTCCCTGTGCTCAATCAGTGAAGTAATATAGCAACCAGAGGATTAGGGCAGCAGGTGAGTCCTTCAGTCTTTAGTTGTGAGCTGGGTTTCAAGATCTAGTGTTGTATATCAATATTACAATACGTTATTTTGGTAACTAAGGTTACTATATCTAGAGAATAAGACACACAAAGCTTTCCTAGTTTCTGGAAAAGTTAAAATGTTTGAAAATCAAATGTGTTTTGCATTTGCAAGCATGTCTTCCACTAGCCTATAGGAACATCATACTGTAGACCAGCAGAAGCCCCTAGAAACACACTTATATGTTCCTTATGTACTTATATGTATTGCCAACAAAAGAATATGAAACTGTTGGAATAGGTCCAGAGGAGGCTACAAAGATGATCAGAGGGCTGGAGCGCCTCTGCTATGAGGACAAGCTGGGAGAGTTGGGGTTGTTCAGCCTGGAGAAGAGAAGGCTGTGGAGAGGTTTCATAGTGGCTTGCCAGTACCTGAAGGGGGCCTGTAGGAAAGCTGGGAAGGGACTTTTTACGAGGTTAAATAGTGATAGGATGAAGGGGAATGGCTTTAAACTGGAAGGGGGAAAATTTGCATTAGACATTTAGGAAGAAATTCTTCACACTGAGAGTGGTGAGGCACTGGCACAGGTTGCACAGGGAAGCTGTGAGTGTCCCCTCTACGGAAGTGTTCAAGGCCAGGTTGGATGGGGCCTTGAGCAGCCTGGGCTGGTGGGAGATGTCCCTGCCCATGGCAGGAGGGTTTGGAACAGGATGATCGTTAAGATCCCTTCCATCCCAAACCATTCTATCATTCTATGATCTCAACTTGAATGAAACTATTGTACAGAGTTAACTGTTGAAAGAATATCTTCTCCCTGCCTGTCTTACCTCTGGGGTACAGAAATATCTCTGCCTTGCTGGTGGACTGCTGTGTTATCTGCATATGATGCTTTTAGTAAGAAGCAGTAGGCACCTCTAGAACCACGAGACCTGCGTCTCTCCAACAGCTATGTCGGCTCGTGTCCGTGCACCTACAAACTGGGCAATGTTTTGAGATTACTTCCTTTTCCTTTATTTTCCCTGAGATGCCTCACTTCACACCATTATAGATCTCAATTTACTTCTCTATAAGCTATCATTATTCTTTTTAGCATTTATGGCACTCACCATCATAGTTGTCATTGTTACAAATTGTTTGTCATTGTTGCCTCCCTGTGACTGTGCAGAGCACTCTGATTGCAAATGCTGGCTGCTCCCAGTTACACTCAGCAAGGAAGGAACTGCAGACAGGCAAGTTATAAAGAGATCATTCCCTACAACCTGAAGAGGGGCAAGGAAGACAGCTAGAACTACATGTGATGGTCTCTTGTTTGAATGTGTGGATTGTACCAGCAATCTCGCATCAAAATAGCTGCATGAAATTGCTGAATTCCACCTAGTTATAATATCTTCTGTGCTCTTAACGTGATTGATTTGTGCATTTCCTATTAAGAGACTTTTTTTCTTCAATTCCTTCTCCAGATTGGTTTTTCTAATGTTTACTTTTCTTCAGCACATGCCTAACTAGATCAGAAACATTCATGGCAGGTTTTAGTGAGGATACTTGCATTGGCTTAAGAGAGGATCCATGTACGCTATAGCAACTTTCTAAACAGGCCTTTTCTTGCTTTAATTCTTCTGTCAACTGTGATATGCAAAAGAGTGAGGAGGACTTGCAGCAAAATAGAAATGGTTGGAGAAATGAGAAAGCTTTTACATGTATTATATTTTAAATATCTTTCAATTGCCTCAATAAGATTTGGATTCAAATTCTACAGCAGCTGAAGAAAAGCTTTGTTTGATTTCAGTGGACCTGGAATGCACTGCCTGGGGAGGTGGTGGAGTCACCGTCCCTGGAGGTGTTTGACGAAAGATTAGATGAGGCACTTAGTGCCACGGTTTAGATGATGAGTAGGTGTTGGTGTTGGGTCGTAGGTTGGACTCGATGATCTCAAAGGTCTTTTCCAACCTTGAAATACTGTGATACTGTGACTTTGGGTTGTAGTCTAGACAAAAAAACCCCCACAGCCCTCTTCTAAGGATTTTCTTCTGCCTTCTACCACATTCTATCTCTGTTTAACAGTTTGCTTAGCTAAATTAGTTTGAAGAAACCTTAAAAAATTGTAATATTTAGGGGACTCATTTTAGATCTTAGAATGCTTACTACTCTACAGAAAGTTTCGTGCCCAAGAGTTGTATTATAGCGTAAGAACTTTTGTCATTATTTTAAAAAAAATATTGCTTGGTCTTGAGGTTACCCAAAGGAGATAGCATATATGAACAGTAAGCAATTAAAAAACCCTTCATCAAACAAGTGAAATAAATAATGAACCATAAGTCAATCTTACATCCTTTGGGGGAGCAGATGAAGGATAGTGAACGTTTATACTTCATTCTCGAAAAAGATGGAGATTGCCTGGCTGTGCATATACTTCTGAGTACATTCTTTATGCTATTACTTTTCAAGATGTAGATAGTCACAGCCATCTTTTTTCAGCTGGAACCATTTCTGCTTCTCTGCACTGATAAGTAGATTTGTGTGAACTACTATAGTCTGGGTGAAGTCATCACTTGGTGCTAAAAGGTGACCAAAAAACTTTGAAAAGGGGAAATAAAATACTGCGTGCCTTTAAAATGCATCATGCAATCTCCACACTTCTCAACCTCTGGATATCTCTCCTTTATTTTCTCCATCATCTCTTTGTCATAGAACTTGCCTGATATTCTTCTGACAAAATTATGCTTTTATACTGATCAAAATATCGTCATAATGTTTTCCAAGTTCCTACAATTAACACCTTTTCATCTTCAACAAAATGTAAGTAGATCTTTCAAAGTTTATGTAAATCATCAGTTTGTAAGTAAAGATCAACGTACATCTGAGATTCAATTTTAATTTCATATAGATACATGTTACTTAATTATATTTGTTTGCTTAGATTATAAATAATTAAAGAACGCCTGGTGCCCTAACACATCAATAACAATACCATCCCAGCAGTGCTGAAATAATTACTTTAAGGGGAACTCAGCCAGACAACCTCCAGCGGAGAATTTTCAATTTTGTCATTAACTGTGAGAAACAAATCCATGGAAGTTACTGTTTGATAAGATTTCTGGAGAAATCTATGTATTGTGTCTCTTTTTCTCTTCCTCTTTTCTAAAGCTGAGAAGGCATACAGTTCTGTCCTTGTTTGCTATGGGTTTTTTTTTAAGCTGGCTAGGACTTTGGGAATCATTTTCACAGAAAACTACCGATTCTCTGAAACGACACATATTTGAAGATCAATTTCAGTGTTCTCCTCAGTTTACAAATTCTTTAGTAGTCCACAATACTTTTGCTGCTTTTAAGTGATAAACCTTTCCTAATGTTTGAAAAAACAATTATATTAAAAAACTTTAAAATCTGATTTTGGAACGCAAGTCAATCAGGAAAAAAAGTTAAACTAAAAAATATTTAAATGATTAGATGGCAATGAATTGATAGTTTATTTGAAAACCGCTTCCGAGATCATCTTTTTCTGCTCCAAATCAAGACAAAACATGGAAAAGAATTTAAATTTTCTTATTTTGATACATTGTTGTTTGTTTCATTACAAAAAGAAGTCAGAAATGTTATCAGAGTAGTGTAGTGTGTATATGTATGTATGTGTGTGTAAATATATAGCCTTACTGATTAATGGTAATGTGGTGAGAGTTACCCTGGGAATATGTAGCACTGCCCAAAATGCATTGTTCCTTTCATCAGCTTGTGTTTTGTGCTGTGTTCATAGGTACCGCTTGCCAGAAACCAAGGAGGTTGGTTTAGGTTGTGGGTTTTTTGGTTTTGTTTGTTGGTGTGGTGGGGGTTTTTATTTTTTTTTTATTTTTTACTTTTTTTTAGCATTTCAAGACAGATTTATAGTAGTCAGTAGACTTACTTTGTGATGAATACTGTACAAGCAACAGCTATTCTGCATTTTGTTTCTTCCAACTATTAATGAAAAAGAACAGAAAGGGCTTTTGTGTGGCTCATGCTCACCCTTAGAACCTTTGCAAGTCTTTTGTCGGGTGCTGTAACGTGCCTGCACACGTAATTACATGTCTCTTGAGAGTTGTCTGATGTAAACGACACACTAGATTTTTTAAAAAAAAGTTGATACAATTTTTTCAACTTAATTTTTAGACCACTTCAAAGCAGAAATGTAATAATGTGACAATTGGTGTGTTCTTAGCACTTTGTCTTTGCAACTCTACAGCTGTATTCATAGGCGCTTGGACTAATAGACAAGAACACTGGTGGGTTTCCTGTTCTCATTTTTAGTGATGTACTGTTCCATGAATTCCTTTCTAAAATACATCTCCAGTACCATTGTTTCTGCTCATCCACAAACCAGAGTTTGGCACTTTATATGCATCCACCTTCTTTCTGCCCAAGTCCGGAAGATTTTCCGGTGTTCTGTGCTGACGCGCAAGTACATCAAACGCTGTTTTTCTCTGTTCTGTTTAGGCCTCATAATATTATTTCTCTCAGGAATTAGCTGACATTTAAACATCTCACAAAGGTATTTTACATTGTGTAAAATATAATTCACATAGACTTTCTAAAATAGGCTTTTCTGAAAGCATATTTGATTCTCATACTTTATTTTTTTATTTCCTTCTTTAGGCTAAATTCTAATGCATATATACCCAATAGACTAATGTACTTGATTTTTTTTTTAATTCATATGCGTTCACAAACCAAAGTAATGGCACACATTCCCAAGAAATATTAATCTTGTTCCTCCCCTCCTTGTTCCTTTTTTGTTGTAACATGCAAGCAGTATTTCTTTAGAAAGCAGCTAAATAAATAGTGGAATATTAAATGTGCAAGGATTAAATACCAAGATTTCAATAATAGTAATCACATAATAAAATAGTATCCTCATAATATCTGCTGTTGGTTTTGAACATAATGAATCATACAGCAATCGTGCAGTTGAATGTGTAATTCTTACGGAAGCCTTTCATTATGGATGTGCTTTTTGTACTTTGAACTGAACTATGACTGTAGGGGGAAAAATAAGACTGGAGCTTTTACGAATCTAAAAGTTTGGGTCAAGAATAAAAAATAACATGGTGTTATAAAGTGGGAATGCAAACTTCATATTATTCTTTCTTACAGGGCTGCTGAACTCCTCCCCCTTGCCAGGGTGCACCAAGAATTTTTTAAACTTTGACAATTATAGTCTCTATATAATCATTAATGTCATATGAATAAATAAAGCCTAATTAATTCAACACTAATGAGAAGAAGTAAGTTCAGACAGTTTTCATCACTGAAGACCGTATTCTCTCACAGTTCTGTTAGAATAATTGCTTAATGTTGTCAGGTCATTCAAATTATTTTTTTAACCCTGTAGAGGTCAGTAAATAGCATAGTGAGCAGGATTTGTTAAAATTGTCAAATAGTGGTATACAGTTTATAATATAAACTTTATATGGGGTTTTCGTGGCAATTATTTTAGCATATTTTAAATATAATTTTAGTGGCAATTAGAAACAAAGTTTGTAGATGTACTTGGTACACTTGCAATTAGCCAAAATAACAGGATAGGAAAGGAATTATGAAGATCTCTGTTAGAAAAACAAGTGCATATTTATGGAAGGAAGGCTAAATTGAGCCATGCTCACATCCAGGATGATTTTTAAATAATCCTGAAAGACTTAAATCACTTCAAAGCATTCTTGTCTCTTCTTAAGTTCTTTTTCAAGAAAATTCTGAGTTTCCCTTGGCATCTTGTTCACTTCTGCCCATAATGCACATAACACATTGGCTTCTCTGTCAAGTTCTTGAATATTTTACCGTATTCTCCACCTTGCCTAATGGCTTATTTCTGCCTTTATGGAAGGAAAGAAGCTGGGGATCAGATTATCAAGTTAATGGAGGCAGTCTGCTCCGAATCTAAACTCAAAGCTCCAAAGAGACAAAATTTAGGACAAATAGTCAAACTTTTGTGTAGGTGCATATCTACAGATACATTTGGAAGTCTGCAGGCACGTAAGATTTGACATCTTTGATTTGGCAAGGGAAAATGTGATTAAATTGTATCTATTGGTCCCACTGTACTTGCCTAAACTTCTCATAGATTTTGTGTATTTGTTAGTACATGGTGAATGCAGTGGTCCTACCACCAGAGCAAAACCGTTAGATCTCACTGTCCTATTCTCTTCCGAAGTGCTTATCAGAATGATTCAACCTGTAGGATACAGATTTTACTCTGAGGATGCTACTACATCCAAAATCTTCTGGGGGAGGGATCTTGGTTCTGGCATATCTGCAGTAGGAATCGGATTAAACTGAAAGAAAAGTAAATATTTTCCTTTGGATCATCTCTTGTATAGTGATGCAATTCTCGCAACTGAAGATGCAGATTCAAGCTTTTCAGTATTTTCAGATGCATTTAAGTACATAACTAGGTTAATTTAATTGGAAATATAAATTTCCCATCTTTGAGCATGGTTTACATTTTTAAACTATTAGTTATAGTGAAAATACTGCATTTGTTAGATATTTCTACAGCCCATGCGCATTAGAGACAAAACTGTTCTGTCAGTACTCGGTCTGTACTCCAAACTGTCGGCTAATCTTTCCTGTTCTAATATCAGTGGTTATATATATGCAAATTAGTATATTTAAACAGTTGTATCAATGATTTGTGGTTGAAAGCTGAATTTGCTCGGAATAAGTACTTGTGAATTAAACCTCCCCGTAAAAAAGGAGAAGCAGTAGTTAAACCCAGAGTAAACCTACTACCTATAATAAAGTATGAAATAAAATTTATTAATATACTTAAATACTAGTGTATTCTTAAGATAAAGTAATAAAAATATCTGTGATAACTAGAATGAACTACGTGAAGGTATGAGAAGGAAGAAATAGAACTCCAAAAGTTCATTGTGGAGAAGACATTAATGAAAACCGGATGAGATGCAGCAAAGGAAATTAGCTTCTAGTGTACATGAATAATGCTAGAGGATGTATCGTATAACTTAATGAGATAGGCTGTAACAGGAAGATGCAACTGTGGTTTCCTTAATGACCACTGGGTGATGTAATCAAATGCTAAATGCACATTGTCAGGTTCTGACAAGTTCCTGTCAAAGCAACGATGGAGTATCGCTTACCCGGGAGCTGAGACTGATAACACATCCTCTCTGGAGTGAGCGGAAGGAGTTAGGAGCAGGCAGGTTGCTATAATGTTGTTGTGACATGAAGCAATCTTCCTTTGTCATTCACTAATGTAAATATCACGTTCCCTGAAGGTACGCGTACTTCTGCTGCATTTGTGACACACAGAGTTGTTAATTTTGTTAGCTGGGGCATGAGGCACAGGTAAGGCTACTGCAGCTGGGACTCAGCAGAGCTGCAAGAAGCTTCCAGGTTGTTCTGGCCTCTGCCAGCAGCTGCAAACTTTGACTTTGCCACTTCGTCTGCACTGATCCATGGTTAAATTTATTTAAGGAAGTATGGAAGTGACTGAGCACGCACTCATGAGTCTGATGGAAGGGTAGATGTCCTTCAGTAAAGCACACTAAATAGTGCTGCTAATGTTGGGCTTGTAGGGCTCGGTAATTTCTGTTGCCCTATCTATTCTGTACATTGCCAGTGAACATTTTCATTTGGGCAAAACTCCAACATTAAGGGAAATGGAGCAGCAACCTTTGTAGCAGCAGATTCCCATCCCAAAGGAGTAACTTCAGCTAGCTTCAAGCCCAGCAGGACTAGTCATGTGGTGGAGGGACATGAAGGCTGGATGTACCTGCCCAGGTTGATTCTGGAGAAAGGAGAGTCTTTTCCATGCTCAGGAAGCGGAATCTGATCCTCGCTGGCTTCATTGCACAGTGTAGGTACAGGATGGTTGTTCAGCAAATCAGAGTGATTTAGCAGCAGTCTCATAGCAGGTTACTGCTGTGAATATAAGAAGCAAACAGTCAAAATTTTAAGACTGATCTCACCAATAATCCTGGGCTTTGCATTTTAATGCACATTACTAGTTGAGAGATAGATTGTGTTTTTATGACAGAGTAGATTAGGAAATAATTTACATGTAAATCTCTCCAAGTCAGTGCAGTTTCCCTGGTAACAAGTGTGGAACCAAGTTCCAAAATCTGCTTGTTGCCATTAAAATGTTTGTGTGTATGTGGGGAGGGGGTGTTCTTTTTATAAGTTTTTATTAAAGAAAAGTAGAACTGCAAAAATTACCAAGATTCTTGATTTACATAAAATGAGGGGTTGAATGAAGGAAATCAGCTCTGTACTCACCAGTACTTCACACACACAACAAATCTCTTTTCTAGTCAAACAACACCAGAGCATTTTACAATCAGAGTTTTCCTTTCTGGCTATTGAAAATGAAATTGGCTTTTTTGGTTCGTTGGTTGTTTTTTTGTTATTTTGCTAAGCTGCCAAGAACTGGTATTTCCATCAGTGGCTGCCTTTCAAGCTTCTTCAGAACCTGTCTACGAAGGCTTGGCTTACAGCTTTGTCTGAGAATCGTAGGGGCTTCCCAGTTCCCTTCTGTGGCTCCATGAGGTGGGATCCTCGTGGTTTCAGTTTAGCCTGAGGGAGGTTCTCGTAGGTCCCCATTACTCCACAGCAACCAGCTGGACTGGATTGTCTGCCACATCTTTTTAAATGATGGTTAGTGAGAGGTCTGACCGGAAGGCTTAACTCAGATGACTCTTTAATGTAGCAGCAGGAGAATTTAGAATATGTTGGGGGAGGAAGGGAGTGCCAACAACTTTTCAGTCACTGGAAGAGTTGACTGAAAGATTAAAACATCCCAGCAGCAACTGGAGGGAAAAAAAAAAAGTGACCAACCTACAGGGAAGGATTGATTATCCTTGAAGTTTGTGTCTTGGAGCCGTGGGACAAAAGAAAAGCAGCAAGGTCAAACAAAACCCAGCCAACTTACAGAGTTCAGACAGCATTCTGTGGTTTTATTGAACCAGACAGGTTTGGCATAGAGTATTTTTCTATGAAAGCATCCCCGGTACTCTCTGAACACTGAATATCTGTTGTTTTTCTTCAGTTATTTCCTGAAACTTAATACATAGGCTGAGATTTTGATGCTGAGTATTTTAGATACTGAATTTTTCACTGACTTTTCAGTAAAAGGTCTAACACTAAATCTACCTAGTTAAAAATTAACTCCAGAAATAGAGTTGAAAATATGTAAGTGACTAGGTGAAAAGTCTTTTTTTTTTTTTTTCTTTTCTTCCCCATCTCTGTTAGTTTTGTTTGCTGGTTGCCTACTTAATAATTTTGAGTTTTCAGATTGTTACAAGTAGTCTTAAGTTTTGAACATGAAGCAAATTGAAACTTCAGTTGCCTGTAAAATTTCTGCAGTGTGTCTATGGAGGAAAATTCTGAAAACAGAAACAAAACCAACCCCAAACAAAATAACAACCAAATAAAAAGGGTTTCTTCTCAATAGGAAAGGTATCTCTCTTCTTCAGAGGGATAATTTTTGAAAATATATTAAAATTGTAAAATAGGTTTTGTAATAAATAGAAGTAATTACTGTTCAGCTTCTCACTTAGAAGTAAGCTAAGCTACTTCTGCTGCTGAAAACAACTTTACTTCATTTTATCAGACTAAAGTGATTTTTCATGTCATGCTGAGTTTGTTTCCATTAATGAGCCATATAATTATTGGGAATAAAAAGGGACAAATTATATTTAAATATAGACGACCTGAGATACTGAAAGTTCATATCATCAATATGAGCAAGCTTCTTTTTTTTAATGTTACATCATTGAAAGCAGAGGCACAATTAAAAAGAGTCTTTTGAGCGTTCTAGTGCTGTGTTGGAATTTCCCAACTACTGTGGAAAATAGGTTGGGGACTCAAATGTAACTCCAAGTCAAGAACACCTTTATTCAAAACTTAGTTTCCTTTTCTTTCCCCATTTTACAAGCTTGCGGGTTTACTGGATGACTCTCACAAAAATATGCAAGAATGATTCTATGTCTTTTATTGGTAGGAGGGGCATTGTACAAATGATCAGTTTGCTTCATTTTGAAGGATATGGTGAAATTTCCTTTTCTCAGATTGCAATTACATTTCCAGTTCCCTGCCAGCGTACGCTGATTGCCTTCTGCAGCTTCCTTGGGGCCTTGTCAATCCATTGATTAAAGAAACATTCTTTAAGTGGATTTGTACGGCATTTGAATAACTGATACCATTTGATTAGAGCTGAATGCTGATACAGCCCTCAGTAAATAGCTGTTTCTAACCCTTGTAGTTTTTTATGATGGATCTTGTGACATTAACTATTTATCTTAAGTCCTAGATTTTGAAAGGATTACCCAACAGGGTCATTTGACACCCGTGAGTGAAAACTTCTGACTCGAGTGGTTGCAGGAAAAAAAAAAGACTGTTGCAAGTGCGTGTAAGAGATCCAGAAGATAAAAGGCAATGAAATAATGATTATTTCTTTAAAAGAACATTAAAATTATAAATGCTATGCTAGTTGTTTTTCCCTTTTGCTGGATATAGCTCAATAAAATCCTTGTACTGTTATTTTTGACAACATATATTTGACACCATATGTAGGGATCATTGCTCTTTTTTGATAACTTTATATTTATGAGGCAATTCCTCAAGGATTATCCAATCACACACTCTGAAAGATAGAACTAGATTACTCCATGGGGTCCAGTGACCTCTCAGGCCCCACCAAGGGCAGTGGGATAATGCGTGTCCTATAGAGGTTTTGCTGAATCATGACCTTCTTAGGATCAAATTCATGCAGAGAAACACTAAGTGGAAATCTTGTTTGCAGGCACTAAGTAATACGTCTTCCTGAGAGTGACCTTTGGTAACTTCAGATGCTTTTCAGTAAACCTGCTGTGTGACTGCTACTTATACAGTTTTCAATGGGCAAAATACAAGGTAGTAAAACAAAAGATTAATGCATGGTAAATGTAATATGTGCTGGTTTACATCCTTGTTTAGAAAAAAAAAAGGTAATATCTCTTAAATTAATGGAATTTCAATATTTTCTCTATTGTTACAAAAGGATATATTTATATTCTTTAAAAAAACACTATGATCTTTCAAAGAATATTTTAAAATGTCTTTAATTTCTTAATATATCATTCCAGTGAATAGTTATTAGTCAATTGTTGTTATTATTTATAATAGGGGGATTATTAATTAGTTTTACTATTCTAATGTGTTCATAATTGAAATAGATTATGAAGTTATGCCTATTTTGAAGAAAATTGTTATAGTTCTTTTTCACTCAAGTTTCTTAAATAGGCTTTTTTTTTTTTCTATTAACTCAGATTTTTTCCAGTAACTTAACTTTTTAATTGAAAACTCTCAGCAGGTCATGAAGAGGAGAAAGATTTTTAGATTACAGAAGATATCATGAACCTGTAGGTTTATAGACATCAAAGGGGCAATTTCCCTGTGTAGTAGTACTGCAGCATTATGAGTATCTTTTTTTAAGAACTATTTTCCATAAACAAATAAATGTGCACATGAATAGAGGGTGACAGTGAATTATGGTGTACTACGTAAATTTGAGATTATTCACAGTCGTTCCTGCCCACAGTCAAAATAGTTTTATTCATTATATTTATAATCTGAACCACAACTGTTGTAGGTTGGTTTTTGAATATGATTGGACATGGAACAGAAATACAGGCTGAAATTTGTGTGTCAAGCCCTTCTGAACTGACACTATTTTTGTATGACATACAGATATGTTGAAGAAGGAGTTATGAAAGTCCGACAAAGGAGAAAACTTCTAAATGTGTATAAAATTTGTAGGAAGATATGGACAAGCAATACGGAGCGTTTACTAAAGGGATTTTTATTTCTTAGCCTGAAATATATTTGAAGTTGAATGTTCCCCAAGGAAGTAATAGCTAAATATCACAATAATATAATGCCTTTAAAACAGAGTGAACTGTTTTTATGATAAAAGCAAAGGTTTATAGGACTGTAATATTTTCATACCTAGCTTTTAGGAAAATAAATAAAAAAAAATAAATGCCCAAACCAAAAGGTTAAAAAGAGACCAACTACAATAATCCAAGCCCCTTTGACTCAGCCCTGAATTTATTATTGAAAATCTGTGGCTGGCTTTGTTTTGTAACTGTCATGTGGTTACACTGACCAGTCTGTCCACAGACTCAGTTGCAATTCTTCGCAGCTGCTGCTTGACCGTGTCGCAGACTGAAGCAGCAGAGGATATATGGGATAGCCACAGGCAGTCTATTCCACTGCTTACTGGAATAGCCATTAATGCGTGTTTTCTAAAGACTAATCTGAATCTTTCATGCTGGAACTGAAATGCACGATCGTTACCCACTGCAGTATAGGAAACGGACTGCCACCTATTTTTTTTATTGTCATTGCTAGTGGGTTTGGCTTTTTTTGTTTGTTTGGGTTCTTCTGAACCAATAGCCCTGACTTTTTTTAAAGCTCCTTAGAAGATGCATTCAAGACCTCCGCCTTTTCTTCTTTCTTTCCACTGCACTCTGTGTTTCATTCACATTTTGAACTGAAGTGCCTCAAACTGCACAGGGTATTTCAGCTGAGGCAGGAGAAACGCTCATTAAACCAGACATGTTATGTGCAAGATTTAAATACATCAATTTATACTAGGCATAGCTCTGGATGGTCTTTCAGAGAAACCCATAATTTCATGTAATTTCTGTATGTGAAGCCTAGATTGATAAATATAAATTTCAGAAAAAAAATAAATGCATGTGCATTTAGATGATTAATGTACATCACGGTTAGAGAATAATTTACTACAAAACTATTTTCTATTTTGGAAGAATATTTTGTCAATAAATCTGGAGACTTCGAGCTAACATTTGGCTTTACTTATTTGTCAATGGATTAGAAAACCAGATCCTGTTCAGATTGTAAGATTTCAGGTGAAAACTATATGTCTAGGAAAAAGGGTTGTTCAGCCTGGAGAAGAGGAGGCTCAGGGGAGACCTTATTGCTCTCTACAACTGCCTAAAGGGAGGTTGTAGTCAGGCAGGGGGTGGTCTCTTCTCTCAGGTGACTGGTGACAGAACGAGAGGACACAGTCTCAAGCTTCGCCAGGGAAGGTTTAGGTTTGACATTAGGAAGTTATTCCCTGAAAGGGTGATTGGCCATTGGAATGCGCTGCCCGGGGAGGTGGTGGAGTCACCATCCCTGGAGGTGTTTAAGGAGAGATTGGATGAGGCACTTAGTGCCATGGTGTAGTTGACAAGTAGGAGTAGGAGTAGGTGTTGGGTCATAGGTTGGACTTGATGATCTCAAAGGTCTTTTCCAACCTTATGATACTGTGATACTGTGAAATGTGGGGGATTTATGTAGCTACTTCTGGAAGAAATCACTTTGACTGTATCTGTTGATTCTAGAATCTCATTACAAGCATCCCATATTTAATACACAGAGTTGTCGTATCCGTGGGGTGGCTTGAAAGCTGCTCGTAATGCCAAGCTCCAGGTGTTGTGGTGGATGGCATGCTGTTCAGCTGGAGGCCAGTCACTGCTGGTGTGCCCCAGGGGACAGTACTGGGGCAACAAGATCGACATCTTGGGTGGTGACCTGGATGGTGGGACAGAGTGCACCCGCAGCAAATTTACAAATAGAAAACCGGAAGGAGTGGTTGATGCCCTGCCGGTGGGTTTGCTGTTGTTAAGTGGGACCTTAGCAATGTGGAGAAATGGGCTGGCAGGAAAGTCATGAACTTCAAAGGGAAATACTAAGCCCTATCAAACAGCCTTTCAAAACACGAAGATGACAGCCCTTCGGTAAGTTTTTGGGCTCCCAACTGACAGTCAATAGAATCTTGAATAAAATCTGAATAGATTCCAAACCAGTAAATTTTCCCTGAAGCAGACAAAGAAAATGTGTAGGTAGAAAACTGCTCTTGGATGGGTAGGGATACATGCCATATCCTTTATTTACCCTCTATTCGTGCAGGATGCTAAACAAAAGTTTCTGATACGGATCTAATTTATACGTCTTTGCTCTCATACCTCTCATCAATCGTATTGCTTACTTATTTTCATAATGAAGCTACAAGAAATGAGAGCTCTTAAAACCCATATAGTAATTTTTGAAACATTTTCTCTTTTTGGGATCATGCTTCAAAGTCTGAAAAATCCATTATGAAATAAGTTGTTTTGTTGAAAATAAGAACATAAGGGCCCTGATATCTGCCTTTGAATCCATTGTATATGCTAATTCAGTTTTCTTCTCTGTGTGCCTCTGCAAGAGTGGATAACAGAATATTGGTGGAAAACTGGGGAGAAGCCTGAACTTGTGATAAAGCCTTCACATAGCTGAAGGAAATACTTCCATTCCTTTGGCCTGTCAGTTTTATACCTGAAAATATGATGTTGAATACGTTACACAGACTAAAATGGAAGCCTTACGTAAGCATGCACTTTTATGCTTTAATGTGTAAATATCTGAAGCGCTTTATTTTTTTAGTTAGTACTTGTGTCAGAGTTACCACCCTGAGTGGTGGTAATTCAAGATGGAAGTATTTCACGTTTGCCAGCATCTCTTTTAGTAGAAAATGTCAATTGAAATAGTTTTAACACTTTTTTCCTTCTAAAAAGATATGAGTCTTAGCAAAATGAGTTGTTTGCTGTGTTTCTGGTGATGCAAACTTAGTCAAAATTTTTTTAAACTCCTGAAATCCAATACTCTGAGTATGTGTCCCCAACTAAGGGATAAGAAGTTCAGTTGCACAAAAGCCCATTAGTGTATTTGTGACTAACATTAGTCTGAAAAAACAGCTGATCTGCATAACATTTGTTTTACTGGGAGATTTCTCTTTGGCTTTTATTTACAATTAGTAGATCTGCAGATTAAGAAACTTCCAGCTGCTCTTTTAGATAACTGGGTGCAGAATCAGTGGTAGATGTTTGTGCTTCATTGTCATTGCTTCATTTTGGCCGCAGATGCTGTGTTTTTCTTATTGTCATTCAACCATTGTTATATTTAGAAGGTTATATATTATATATATGGTACTACAATTACCATTATGTTATTTTATTGTTTTATACCTATTATATACTCAGTCATATGTTTTTTTCTTTAAATCAAATGCTTGCTTAGTTCAATTTCAAAAATCCCATGAATCATAAAAAAATTAATTAGTGCTATAGTTATCTTTGGAGTTTTGCAGTGCTGATGTAGCTTATCCTTGAAAAAAAAAAAAAGGTGCTTTCTCTGAAGCATTCTGCTGCTTCTCCAAACAAAATATAGAAACAAAAAGCTCTTCCAAGAGTAGGTGTTAGGTTTTTACATGGAACAAAATCTAGAGGTGTTTGCTGACAAAGGTCTGGTTTGGACTTATTTAAATGTATGTGCTGGAAATTACTCAGGCTGTTTATTAAAAACAACAACAACAAATCCCCAGAGATTTTGTATGTATAATCACTCCTGTCAAGCTTCACAAGCAGATGAGTGACATAGGCTGGTTTTGCTCACTTAAGTCATCCTGTACTACCAGTGTGCATTTGGGAGCAACTGTCATTCTCCTTCCTTTGACTGAATTGAAATAACGAGCTTTCAGAGAGCTTAGGTTTAAGCTTGAGTGTATGTTGACACAAACAATTTGACCAAGAATTTGCACAATTTGAAGAGGTAGGGGAGCATGTCAGAATGACACATCTTTTGCAGTGCTCTTGGGCCTCCATCTCCTGAAGGTCCCTGCTGGGCTGCAGCACGATCCACAGCAGCTGGGTAACTTCACATACCTTTCTGGCCCTTCTGATGTTTTTTTTTTTTTCTGTGGTGACGAGGATGGCATTCAGTAGCTTAGCTGAAGTGGCTACAGAAGCAGTCTCTTGATTCAGTTTTTCATGCTTTGTGCTCTGCTAAACCTGTTGGAGAGCAGCCCACAGATCTGATCAGCTCACGGAAAGCATC
Organism: Neomorphus geoffroyi; assembly: GCA_033558235.1. NCBI lineage: Eukaryota > Metazoa > Chordata > Aves > Cuculiformes > Neomorphidae > Neomorphus > Neomorphus geoffroyi. The sequence goes on from JAUMJM010000027.1 coordinate 32,679,131, forward strand.
AGAAATTCATATGTTTGAGCACAGTCCATCTGCAATTCTTTGAGCTACATTTCACATCGTTGTGAAGTTTAGTCTGTGAGCAATGAAGGGCAGCATATACAATGCTGATGGAGCGCTCTGGCATAGGTTTAGGCTCTAAACTTATTGTGTGTTTACTGACAGAGTTCAGTTACAGATACATATAAAAAAAATCTTTTAGGAGAGAAGCTCGTTGAAAGCAGTGACAGGAATGCTTTTGGGGACATTTTGGGATGTAAGCTCTGGGAAGGGCTCTTCACCAGAATATTAATTGATGGGCCCAATTTTGGAACGTGGAACTTGCAGACTTGGCTTAGCTACCAGCTGATTTCAAATCCATTTTCAGCACTTAATTGGTCTTGGTTCAGAAGTGTGTTACAGAAATTGCTATCATTCTTCTCTACATCACTGTCAACCGTAGGGGTAGATTTTCTGTTTTGTCTAAAAGCAAGAGGCGGCCTGTCTCTCACTTGACAAATGGCCTGATTTTGCTATCTGTTTGTTGATTGTATGGCATCTTGCTTCATTATCTGGTTGCTTTTTTTTATTTTCTAAATGCCACTTGGTACAGTTTCCTTTCAAATTGTCCACTAGATTCCACAATTTTCTTGACAGTTAATGAAAGGTTTTACTGCATCTGACTTACGGTAAACATGGCAGTGCACATCTGCCCTGTGTTGCATTCTCTTTGTCCCTGGGCACAACGTGTTAACAGTTGCACCCGGTGTAGTACTGAGTGAGCATGCACTTCCAACACCCTTCTCTGAAGAAAAAAATCGCAGACACATTTTATGAAAATGGCAAAACTTGCTCATACGTTCTCTGAAACAGGTAGCTTCTCTTCACTATTCATCATCGTTGTTTATTTAGCGTCAGATATAATTCAGATGATTGAAAGCATGGCAAAGTATATTAACTGACTGTTTCACTTGTAAATATTTTGGGAACCACCACCCCCATACGTGAGATCATACTCTTTCTGTCCTATCTTTCAAGATGGAACAATTGGACGTGTTTAAATTATGGGTCAAAAACTGAATAAATGAAGAAGCTGACTTCTTCCTAATGAGCGTTTGCTACAACTGAAGCAAAGCTGCCAATTACTGGCCCCTTCTTCTGACTACTCATTATGTTTCAGCATGAACCTCTTATGCTTTGGCTCATGGCCAGATCAAATTCAGATTTTCCCTATGTCCAGAATAATACTGTCACTGTTTTGATAAGCAAGTAAGCTGCGAATTCCATATATCCACAAGCAAACACTAATTTGGGCATGACAAAAGGACATCTGTTCTTCTTACTGTCAAGAAATTATTGCAGAAGTGATTGTAGTTGACAGTAGTAGAAGAATTTCACTTTATTTAGCTTGAATTATGACATTGAATAAAATATTTAGTACATACAATTCTATCCCTCAGAGTAGTTTTAGAGAAGCACCATATGCAGCAGCTATAGCCCAATATTGCCTCTCTTATTTGCTTTCAAGACTTCATTGCAGTCTTCAAAAACTAAGTACTTTGGAAAGGCAGAGGAGAAGAGATTACTCTGTGTGTGTATCTGTTAGGGCTATGATTTTTAGAGATTTCTTTTAAACTCCTAATCATAGAATTGTTTGGTTGGAAAAGACCTTTGAGAGCATCGAGTCCAACCACACCGGTCCACTACTAAACCAGATGCCTGAACATCTCATCTACCTGTCTTTCAAACACCTCCAGGGATGGTGACTCCACCACCTCCCTGGGCAGCTGTTCCAATCCCTGACCACCCTTTCAGTGAAGAAATTTTTCCTTATCTCTAATTTGAACCTCGACCTCCCCTGGTACAACTTGAGGCCATTCTTCTCATCCTATCACCTGTCACTTAGGAGAAGAGACCAGCACCCATCTCGCTACGACCTGCTTTCAGGAAGTTATAGACAGTGACAGTCTCCCCTCAGCCTCCTTTTCTCCAGGCTGACAACCCCCAGTTCCCTTAGCCACCTCTCATAAAGCTTGTTCTCCAGCCCTTCCCCAGCCTCATTGCCCTTCTCTGCACACGCTCCAGCCCCTCAATGTCCTTCTTGTAGTGAGGGGCCCAAAACTGAAAAATGGGGTTTCTTAATATTTATCCATTGTATATAGGTACCACCTAAGGATATTTTACCTTGTTGGTCTTTTCTGTCTCCATAGTAGCAATGTTACATATTTTAAGGATAAATGCAATATTTTGAGTTCACAGAGTGCATTTTATACTTGTGGTATCGGGAGCTATATGAGCTTCTGTTGGTGAACTGTTTTCGTATTCCTTTTGCTTTGTGTAATCCAGCAGAGAGATGTTATGGTCTCTGTTGTATTGTTGGCAGTTCCTTGCAGAATGCCAGAATTTTATATTCAGTAAAGTAACTGCATCAAGAAATGATCTCTTATTGACGATACTGTATCCAACTCCTTATTTAAACGATGTCTTTATATGAAAATGCTCACATAGGCAATTATGGCCACCAGTGTACAAAGCTCATTCTTGTTTGAGGCTTTTGTAGTATTCAGATAATGTTATGTTAGAGTTATTATTTGTATTTATGTGTTTTTAAAAAGTATCTCTTAAGGAAATATTTTTTTTTTATATATATATGTCAGAAGTACTTTAGAGAAACATTTTGAACTAGTTTTTTAATTTGTCCAACAGATCGGGCAAAATTCCTGTTTCTGGTCATTCTGTTGGAAGCCCAGAGGCTGAGAGAATGCTGATGGGAGACTTTTTTTCCTGTTTTCTTTTTTTCTGACCAGATTTGATACCTTTCACTGTGTCTGTTTGATAGAAGGTTGTAGCAATAATATTTTTCAAGATAAAATTTTATAAAACTAAAGAGATTCTATAAATGTGAAGCTACACTGTCAGTTATGTCAGGTACTACACCTTTTCTAGTTCTCACTTTATTCGCATGTGAGTATTTCCCCAGTTATGTTAAGCCTGTATTCTTCCAGCTACCATTTTGACTTATCTAAAATAAGGCAAAACATTTGTGCAAGGAATAAAAAGATCATAAGGCATTCTGTCAGTTATATTGGTTTCTCCCACGAGTTTCACTGCTATCCAGACCTCAGAAGCCCTTATTTATCCCAGAAACCTTGGAATTTACCGACTGACTTTGCTAAAGCACTGCTGAACTTTAGAATCCTCATAAGAATGCTGAAAATCTTCAGAAAAGCCTTCTATGATATCAGCAAATATCTCCCATGAGAAGCCTTCTTGCATGCTGGAAAGTGTTCAGCGATGATAAAAGAGTGTGTGATTCTCATTTAGAGTTCTTGCTTGGAAAACACAAGTCCATGAAACTTTTTTATTTGTCCTGATGTGACACATTATTGTTACATTTTCACATCCAGTCAGGCAGAATGTATAGGAGGTGAAGGCTCTTTTTAATATTTTGATGATGAACTAAATAATTAGTGGCTTTAAACCAAAAGATAGATGGTAAACTTAGGTTCGGTATTAGGCAGGTATTTGTCGCTATGAGATGCTGGCACAGGTTGCCCAGAGAAGCTGTGGATGCCCCATTCCTTGAAGTGCTCAAACTCTGGATGAGGCTATGAGCAACCTGATTTAGTGGGAGGTGTCCCTGCCCATGGCAGGGGAGTTGGCACTGAAAGATCCTTTTCCAACCCAAACCATTCTATGATTCTGTGATCTTTCAGACGGTACTGGTTGTTGTAGTAAATCTTTCTTTGAAAAAATTAAAAAAGAACAAGGCACTGAAGTAATTTTCTTCATTCCTGTGGAAGTTTTAGGCAACACTCAGCTCAAAAATATCTCTGTGCCCAAGGTGTTTATCTTAGAACTGTCTTCCCAGCCCCATTTGGCTACAACTTCGGCTTTTGTACTTTTGGTCTTCTGGTCTTATCAGTACTTTTTCTCGGATCCTGCTTCACTGCTGTCTTGAGTTAGCAGTTAATAATAGGCTGCTGGGCTTCCTGCCTTTTTTACTGGATTTTGTTTGGTTGTTTTTCTCCTTTTTCTTGGGCCCTGCTGTTGTGCTAGAGCAAGAAATGCTAGATGACAAATCAAAGGCAGTTGTTAACAATGATTTCAGGAAGATTTAATGAATATGATGAAGACAAAGACGACAGGCTAATTTTGTCTTGTCTCCAGTTGTAAATCAAGTTGAGAAAGGCAGATATATGTACAAATCCAGAATGAAAAGTGGAAAATATTTTATACTTAATTAAGCTTTTAATCAGTTATTATGTCTGTGTCTGTGACTGACAAGCATTGTTGGCAACAACTTTATATATGTGGCATTGAAATTTGCCTTTCAGTTATCTCATTAATTTTTCATAAGACTACAGCTTTCCATTTTCAAAGTATATGGATATATTAAATAATTTAAATGTGATGGAAAAATATTGAATATATTCCTTTTAACCATGATTTCTCATATTGTTTTGATCCATAACCTTCTCCAGTCACTTTAATTCTAAAATCTCTGCATTTTATATGTTACTTCTCACCTTCCATGTTGTGTTTACTTTATATGTGTGTATATATATATTTTTTTTTTTTTTCCTTCCAAATTCATCCTGAGCCATGGCTTAAGCTTAAGCAGCTTCTGGCTCACTTGAAGGAAATGAGAAGAACTAGAAAGAAGAAGGGAACTAAGGAGAAGTTAACTGAGCCTGAGAAATGCTGTAAAGTAGGAATTAGCAAATAATTTAACCATCAGGGACCACTGCAGAGTACAGTTCAACCAGAAATTTCTAGTCTTCTAAGAGAAATAGCTGATTCTGAACATCTCAGGGAAGAACTGTATAAAACTAGGGTACTTTCCAAGTCACTTTCAAGTAAAACAAGGTAGAAACCACATTTGGCTGAGTGTGATAAGCAGAATGCAGCAATGAACAGCATACTGTAACAAAACAGCATTTCAAAGAGAAAAAAAGACTACCTAACCTCTAAGTAAAAAAATTACCATGCCTAACAAAAGAGTTAATGAAGATTTCAACCTAAATTGAGGTGACACTGCCATGAAAATGAAATCACTTTATGATTTAATTTTGGTCCACCTACTGTAAACTACTGTAAGTGAATACATTGAACAAAGGGGTAAATGAGAGCTGAGAGAATGGTAGGTGAGGAGCCCTTAATCTGTGAAATTTTCTTCTGAGAGCTTTTTTGTTAATTATATTGGGAGAAAACAAGGGCTTCAAAATTGTGCTTTTGTGATGATGAATTTCTTTGTTTATTTTATTGGAACGCTACTTGTGCTTTCCATATATTTTAAAATGTAAATGATTGTGTATATTAATGTGAAATAATATAGTTCCTCAGCTTTATTCTCTGCGCTTGTAAAGCAAAATTCTCAAAACCTTTCAGATTTCTCTTAAACGCCATCCTTCTAAGTGCTTATTCTATTTCAGAAGAGGAGATTGAGGGGGGATCTCATGGCGGTTTACTGCTTCCTCACAAGGGAAGGAGGAGGAGCAGGCGCTGATCTCTTCTCTGGTGACCAATGAAAAGACCCAAAGGAATGGCAGGAAGATGTGTCAGGGGAGGGTTACGTTGGACATTAGGAAAAGGTTCTTCACTCAGAGGGTGGTGGAGCACTGGAACCGCTCCCCAGGGAAGCAGTCACGGCACCAAGCCTGACAATATTCAAGAAGCATTTGGACAATGCCCTCAGACACACGGTGTGAATGTTGGCTTGGACTCGATGATCCTTGTGGATCCCTTCCAGCTCAGGTCATTCTATGATTCTATGAAATGTGCTTCATGCCAAATACTAATACTAGAAGTTAAGCAGAGAGATCAGGACTCCTCGTTCCAGCTTCTACTCTTGTCACTGCAGAATTGTTTTCAAAAACCCATAATTTATTTTTCTAAATCCTAAGTGACAGACTTTCCCTTTTGTTTTGGGGAAACTCATTCCACAGTGCAATCTGTGCTGTGAGGTATTCAGAGCTCTAACTATGTTCCGTATTACATAGCTTTCTTTTTTTGGTTTAAACTTTCTGTTGAAAATAATTATGCTTTTCTAAGTTTCAGATGCCTGGAAGACTTTTTACATTAAATATGGAAAGGGAAAATAAAAGCCACACTCTCTCTTTAGATCTGTTCCCTAAAACAGAATTTCAGATATAGTTTCTGCGCCCTGATATTAGTCTTTTCTCTTCTGGGATTTTGTTGATAGTGTAAGAGAACAAAGCCAAATAGATTCCCTTGAGTGTAGAATTATTACAAGAAAAAAAAATATAAGTAAGGAAGTTGTCACATCACAGCTTGAGGCCTGGACCTGCTCGTCATCCTCCAAGGTAGAAGAGAATTTTGCCAGCTGTTTTCACAAATACCTGCACAGTTGAACACGGGCTCTGTTCTGCTTTGTTTAACTTGCAGAGAGAATGTCGTTGAGGTAGTAACCCAAGACCAGAGTATGCTGCTGCTGCTCCATTACTGTCAGACAGTATGAAATCATTCCGAGCCTCTCTGCAGAGATGTCTTTCTGCATGTCATGGGTTTCCTTCTGTATTGTGTAATGTTCAGGAATTTTCCCGATGTTATTGAAGAGTTTCTCCTGGTATTTCTGCCAGAAATTATTCAACACATTATTAGTGTAATTTTCTAACAAAATTCATTTCTGCATAATTGCAAGTTATAGTATCCTTGCTTATTTGTCAACCACACAAGCTTTTACTAATTTTCCTAAAAACTTAAATGACATGACCAAGAACAGGCCTTTGCCAGCAGGGGCTAAATCCCCATGTTGTAATCCATCAGTCACATTGTTGGCAAAGACAGTGTTTGCATTACAGGGTGAACAGTGCTCATATGCTGTGTCCAAAGAGTACGTGCTTCCCAGTATTATAATTTAATAGGAAGAGAAAGAAGACTTCCAGCTTTTTCCCAATGTTTTCTGTATAACGACACAGAATTGGAGATCACTGATATGATAATCACCCATTTTTTTCCAACAGCCATAATGTGATGGTACAACTTTGGAAACTTTTGGACTCTTTCAAGTCTCAGTCAGCCCAGAAAAACACTTATTTAGAAACAGCTGAAAATTTTTCATAATGATCATTTTGAAAGCTCATGAAATAAAATTTTATACAAAGCTAGAAAAACTTGAAATAACAATTCTAATTGAATAGTTTTAGTATAAGAAATTAAGACGTTTTTATTTACTGGTATCTCCAGAACTAGAAACGCAGGAGTGCAGTTTGTTGAATATATATCTTTCTGCTGCTTTTTTGTGTTTTCAAATGCGGTGAGTTCGTGGTTGTCTCTTTTAAACTAAACAAAATTTCAAAAGGCATAGTTCATTCTACAGTGATATGAAATGGAAGTTAAACTAGGTCTTAATGAACTTGAGGCAGTACGGACAGCTTCTGTTTACAAGGACTGAGTGTTGATGCAGTAAAATCATCACTTCCTTCCGTTGCAAAACCATATTATAAGGGGAACTATTCAACACGGTTTGGAAATTTAATGACTTGTATGTTGCTGACAATCTGGTATTACAAAGAACAGAAAAAGCTAGATAAAACAAAAGCTTAACAGATAGGAGAATAAACAGTGAAGAGGGAAGTTCATTGTTTAGTATAGAATGAAAAAATCCCAAGGCTATCGCTGATGGCCTGGAAAGCTTGTGGTGTTGCTCTGCTCACAACACAGCGATGTTGTCTCTGGTGCTGTGGAAACTCGCAGAGAATGAGCAATGGTTTCTTGCTGAGAGATACAGGAACGAGGGTCTTTAATGAGATGGAGAATGAGATCAGGTTTCTTGGAATTTGTGGGTAACTGAGATTAGACTGCAAATTGCTATACTAACGTATTAACCAAAAGGGTACAATTTGAAATGCAAGCAATTTTAGAATTCTCCTACACGCTTTCCTCTATACTATAAAGATATATTTTCCTCTATAAAGATTCAATTTTGAGCTAAAATAATTTCTTGGTTAATGACTGCTGCATGCTTTTACAGTGAAAAAATTTCCTTCACTCTTTTTGGTGTGAGATCCTGTTGTTTGTTTTGTCAAGTAAATAATTAGCAACTACAATTGAAGATTTTTAATAAAATACTGAAAAGAATATTTAAGATGTGTTTGCTCACATGAGCATTATGTACTCTGATGAAGTAATAATAAGTATTACTTCTCTGTGATGACCACAAGTATTGTGAGGACTGGATGTGGATATAGGATGTACCAAACACTGGTTTTGGTTTAAAAACCATTTGTTGGTTTAGAAACCATAGAGGAAAACATAGTAGCTCTTGAGCATTAGAAGTTAAGAGGAAAAGGCTTCATGATACTAGAGGTGTATATGCAGAGAACTTACATTGTCGAAAGAACTGCAACAAAGGAGAGTGCCGTTGTCGGTATGAGTCACTGTGCAAAATGAATACTTTTGAGATTAGAGATGATTTTTAATACATCAACATTTTTTTCCATTTCATATACGTGAAATTACTAATGATGTTCGTGTTCCTTTCATGTTATTGCAAAGCAGGAGTCGTGGATGTATATGTCTTAAGATTTGACAAGGGAAATGGAGGTTATTAGTTACTACTATTAACTAGTTTACAACCATGTTGTTTATCTCTGTTATTTAATGTATGAGACATTTATATTTTTAAGGGATTTGATGACTGGTGTGTTTTACTAGGAAATATTAATTACCAAGCAACAGGAATGAATTTTAAGGAGAATTCTCCAAAAATTCTTAAATAATACAGTAATTTACTGCACATGGTTTTATGTATAGAGGTTGACAAGCCTAGGCAACTCTCCCAACACCTTTTAAAATGGCATGCCCTTTTAAGAATTTCAGACTATCTTGGTTTTGCATATACTAGCAGTTTTGTTCAGATACAAAGTGTTAAAGATATTTTACTATCTGTCAGGATAGTAAAAAGACACTAATGGCTGATATCCTGAAAACACAATTCAGATCCTCATTCATCAATAGCAACATATTAGTTTTCATAATTATGGACAAAAAGAATAGCTTGACCTCTGTTGACCCACTACACCAATGTGAAACTAACTCTGTCTTTGGGACGGTCTCTTACAGGTTCTCAGAAGAACCTTTTCCTCTGCCCTTTTCTTTATGATTCAGCAAAATTGAATCCTTTTTGATTTCATATTCTGTTAATTATGTCACACACTTTCTTGTAACTGAGCATGAAAAATATCACTTTTTTTTCCTGGTTGCCCATATGTGTATTTCTAGCCTTTTGGGAGCTCAGTCAGTTTCCCCAGATAATTGATAGGAAATATTTAAAATCTGGAATGTTTCTTTCATATTTAAAGGCAGGAAATCTATGAAGGAAAAAAGAAGATAATTTACCTATTTCTTTATTTCTGGAATTAGCTGTCTGTGGTTAATGCAAGCTGGGTTTGTTTACATATATGCTTTTCTTCTGTTGTTATGCAAGAGTGCTACCTCATGTATTGACAAAAATACTACCAACTATAATAAGAATGTAAAAATACTTCCAACTATAAGAAGGACATTGAGGGGCTGGAGCGTGTGCAGAGAAGGACAATGCGGCTGGTGAGGGGCTGGAGAAAAAGTCCTATGAGAAGAGACTGAGGGAATTAGGGTTGTTTAGCTTAGAGGAGAGGAGGCTGAGGGGAGACCTCATCACTGTCTACAACTGCCTGAAAGGAGGGTGTGACGGGGTGGGTGCTGGGCTTTTCTCACAAGTGACAGGGATGGGACGAGAGGAAATGGCCTCAAGTTGCACCAGGGGAGGTTCAGACTGGGCATTAGGAAGAATTTCTTCACTGAAAGGGTTGTCAGGGATTGGAACAGCTGCCCAGGGAGGTGGTGGAGTCGCCATCCCTGGAGGTGTTTAAAAGACGGATGGATGAGTTTCTTAGGGGCATGGTTTAGCAGGGATACAGGTACGGTTGGATTCGATCTCTGAGGTCCCTTCCAACCTTATGATTCTATGATTTAGATATGTGGAAAACTCTAAGGTGTATTTATAAGTGCATAATACTGAATTGTAGAAGCTTGCTGTTAAAACTAAGATTTTATAATAACATATAGGTATCACATGCAATTGCAATAGTTTATAATTTCTCTATAAACTGTTACATTTTATGTAGGTTTACTACTAATTGCCTTCTATGTATTTGAAATACAGATACTTTCTATGTTATTATAACATTACTAGAATTTTAAAAGATATCTAAAGTAATTAGAGATACATCTGGCCTTTACTTGATCACATTTAAAATTACTATTTTAAACTCCCAAATACAGTAAGGATTCCTCCAGCAGAGTCATGATAGATCAATACTCATCTCCGTACCCACCTCAATGCCCAAGTAGCATCAAATTCCAAAGAACATCAGCGTGCTGATTTCTTCCTCAGGTCAATGTCTATAAATCCCTAAACATTGATTTTAAAATTTATGTACAAATCTCTGCTTGTAGTTATGAACACTGAGTTAGTATATTTTCTAGCTTTTTAAAATGAGAAAAACTGTTGTTTTTCTTTTCTTCTTCTTTCCAACGTGCTGTAGGCAAATTTGTGGTCAGAAGTTGGAAAATGAAAAAGGATGTAGGAGTAGCCATATATATATATATATAGGGTCCCCTGATAAGCTCAATTTTGTCAAACCTCAAGAACCGTGGTTCTTTCATGTCCTCTATACAAAAGTGATTTACTTTGTGAAGTGAGACTTGTATGTTTGCACATCCCTAAAATAGTTTTTACCCTATAGATCATTGCTTTTCAGTAGTATCTGAAAAAAAACCCACAAGTTTTCTAGCACTTCACAAGGTTGCAAGAATATGGTCATCCCCATCCCCCAACTCTCCCTCTGTAAAGCCTTATATTCATAGAGCATGACAGGAGTTAGAAATGCTCATTTTAGATGTCAACCCAATCAATAGTTTGAATTGGATTTCACCCTTGATTCAACTCCCAAATTTTAATGATATTTTAAGGCCATCTTAGTTTGGATGATACATAATTGTTTGTTCATTTGTATCCACGTGTGCGCATGATTTCAGTTATTAAAATATTTTAAACATCTGCCTGCAGTTGAAATTTTTTGGATCAATTTTTATGCTGCAGATGTATCTGTGGTAAGAGTTTCCTGGCAGTGGCACTGACCTAACCACCTTCTTGTTTTCACATTTTGAACCATTTTTTTATTTGATTCTTTCCTATGATTTATTAGATTTCCTTTAACTGTAAAACGGCTTTTGTGGTTAATCAAATAAGAACTTATGTTGATTGAGGGAAGTTTTGACTATTTCTGCAAAGTTTTAACAGTATGCGTAGCTCCTGAATACCAGCTCTACCATGTGCCGTTGAATTGTGAGTTGACTAGAGGAGAAGCATCAGAATTCTTTGAAAATAATCTTATTCTTATCTGTGATGGAAACTGTGTATGTTGGGAAGTGTTTGGTAATCATTATTTTTCTAGAAAAAATAGCATCACTTATGGTTTCAGGTACTCCAGATACTCTAGTTCCTCTTTATGAGAGGATTTGCAGACACTATGTTTTGGTGATGAAGCAGCACCTTGTGATTTACTTATAGTTTAATAACGTATCGAGATGGCAGCAGCATTTCTAACTTATTTTCTTCATATCCTAGATCATATGAGTTCATTGATTTGTTCTTTGTTCAAGATGATCAATCCAAAAAAGAAAAAAAAAAAGTTGAGTATTGACCCGCTTTAAAAACATCAAATCAACCTTTAGAGATATACTACCCAATAATTAAACTCAATAACTGATTGTTGCTATTAAAAAATTCCTTACTGTGAAATTAATTTATTTAAAATAATGTAAAAAACCCCACATACCTTATGAACCAACAAAAATCTATCATGATGGAAGTTTTCCAAATTAGTATTTCTGCTCATTTTTCCAAATGAAACGTCAAAATAGAAATAAATCTATGTAGATTGCTAAGCATAAATTGCATTGATTTTTTTGCTTTCTCTAGTTATGCTAAGAATGTCAGAGAATTTACAATTTTCTAAGCTTCGATATTGTTCAACAAAATGCAGCAAGCTGATAGCTAATCTGTTTTATTGTTCATTCTGGGTTAATAAAAAAATGTAATTATGACTTTTAATTAGAGCAGAAAAAGTGCCTGCTACTAGCTCATAAAAAAATTGCTTTTTTCTGCCTTGTCACCACAGGTTATGAAAGACAAAGAAAGCTTTCAAAGTAATAACAAGGAGACAATCTAGCCTCAAATTACTCATAATTGAACCTAATATTTGAAACGACATCTAAGTATGTTGGAAGCTGAAAACTGTGAATTTATATTGTAATTTAATTTTAAACCATGAAATCTAGTTTTACCTAGAAAAGTACATTTTTTCCCATCATATTTTCAAGCTGTTTCATAGTGTTGGTTTTAACTTTCCTGCTACTTTAAAAATCTTGCTAAAAATAAGTCAACAAAGCTTATGCACATCTAACAAACTAAGTTTATCAGTAGGGAACCCTATCATCTTAAGAAAAATACAAAAATTTATTTCATAATATCTAGAGTTTGGGTAGATAGGTATGATATATGTACACATACACACGTCTGTAAAATATGTAGAAAGTCAACAATTCTAAGAAAAAAAAATCACATTTGTATTTGTTCAATGTTTCTGGTTTAAAATATCTCGTAAGGTAAAAGAACGCATGTAAATCAGAAGCAGGTAATTATAAAAAATAAACTGACAGGGGAAACCAAATGGTACAGAGAGGAATCTGTGACTCTCATGGTTAGTGTAATAAGAGCCTAGGGTTTACCCTGAAAAAAAATTCTGACAGCTTATTTTATTCATTATACGAATAACAATTGCCATTTCTCTATAATTGTTTCTATTCTGTACCTTGAAAGTACTTCTATGAATATCACATACTTTTTATTCCTGTAGTAGTTCAGGAAGAGGCTAAACAAACCTGCACGTTAGGAGGGAAGCGGTTTTGATTGAGGTATTGTAGAGTCATAGAATCGTTTGGATTGGAAGGTACCATGAAGGTCATCTAATCGAACACCCCTGCAGTGAGCAGGGACATCATTTAGATCAGGTCACTCAAAGCCTCATTCAACCGGACCCTGAATGTTTCCAGGGAGGGGATACCTATTGCCTCTCTGGGCAACTTGTTCCAGTGTTTCACCACCCTCAGCATAAAAAATTTCTTCCTAATGCCTAATCTAAGCTGCTTCTCTTTTAGTTTAAAACCATTACCCCTTGCCCTGCTAAAATGTTTTTCCCCATCTTTCTTATAAGCCACCTTTAAGTATTGAAAGGCCTCAGTAAGGTCTCCTTGAAGTCTTCTCCAAGTTGAACAACCCCAGTTCTCTCAGCCTCTCTTCACATGGTGGTGTTCCAGGCCTTTGATCATTTTTGTGGCCCTCCTCTGGACACACCCCAACAGGTCCATATCCCTCCTGTGCTGAGGACCCCAGTGCTGGATGCGGTATTCCACGTGTGGTCTCACCAGAGCAGAGTAGAGGGGCAGAATCACCTCCCTCAACCTGCTGACAATCCTTCTTTTGATGCAGCCCAGGGTACAATTGGCCGTCTGGGCTGCAAATGCATGTTGCTGGCCCATGTCCAGCTTCTCATCCACCAGGACCTCTAGGTCTTTCTCTCAGGGCTGCTCTCAATCTCTTCATCCCCCAGCCTGTACTGGTACTGTGATTTGCCCCAACCCGTGTGTATGACCTTGCACTTTGCCTTGTTGAACCTCATGAGGTTTTCACAAGCCCACTTCTCCAGCTTGTCAGAGTCCTTCTGGATGGCATCCCATCCCTCAAAGGTGTCATCCTCACCACTCAGCTTCATGTCATCCGCAAACCTGTCGAGAGTGCAGTCGATCCCACCCTCTATGTCATTGATGAAGATAGTAAACAACACCGGTCCCAGAAAAGACCCCTGAGGGACACCACTCATCACTGATCTCCATCTGGACATTGAGGCATTGACCACTCTGGCTGCGACCATTCAAACAATTCCTTATCCACCGAATAGTCCATTTATCAAATCCATATCTCTCCAATTTAGAGAGAAGGATGTTGAGGAGAACCATGTCAAACACCTTAGAGAAGTCCAGATAGGTGACATCTGTGAGTCTTCCTGAAGTAGTCACTCCATTGCAGAAAGCCACTAGGTGGGTGAGGCAGGACTTGCCCTTGATCAAGCCATGTTTGCTGTCTGGAATCACCTCCCTGTCCTCCATGTGCCTTAGCATAGCTTCCAGGAGGATCTTCCATGATATTCCCAGGCGCTGGGGTGAGGCTGACAGGTCAGTAGTTCCCTGGGTCTTCCTTTCTACCCTTTTTGAAATGAGTGCAATATTACTCCTTTTTCAGTCACCAGGGACTTCGCCTGACTGCCATGAATTTTCAAGTATCGTGGAGAGTGGCTTGGCAAATACATCAGCCAATTCCCTCAGAACTCTTGGATGCATCTCATCCAGTGCCATGGACTTACGTCCATGCAGGCTCCTCAAGTGGTCACAAACCTCATCTCTTACAGTGGGAGAGACTTTGCTCTCCCAGTCTGTGTCTTGCAGCCCATCCCCTGGAGAGGTGTGGGAAGAGAGGTTGCTGGTAAAGATTGAAGCAAAAATGATTTTATGGAATAACTTCTGAAGAGATGACTTAGGATATCTCCAGGCCACTAGTGATGAATTTTAGTAAATCTGGAGGCATCTGCAACGACAGTTTTTTGTTATTATTGTAAGGAGAATGACCCAGGTAATTTTAAGGTTATCAGCCTTGACATTTATCATTGCGGGAAGGCATGAAATTGCAGATATGGAACCAGAAACATATGAATATTTTTTGTTGCTATTGTTAGATATTCAAACAAACAAAATGCCTTCTCGTTTTTTCTTTTTGCAATAATATACTTTGAGTCAAATTAATAATTAAGCATAGTACATTGAATTGAATTGGTATATTTCTAAAATGCCACTTAGCTTTGGTCTGAGTATCATTAAACTTCAAAAAGTCAGACTATGCAAAATGACCACCCAATCACTAAAAGAAATAAAAACTGATTAATTCATTAGTGTTCATTAGATAAGAGAGAATGTTTCCAGTAAGGTCCCTATAATATGATTTCAGGAATGAATTTTTATAATTATGCTTAGTGACCTGGAAATATCAAAGAATTATTACTCTAATTGTATAGATGATTTGAGTGAAAAATAATGAAGGGACCAGTTTTGATTTAGAGCTCTTGATAATCTGGGCATAAGCAAACAATACGTAGCTCAGCATGGCCGGGAAAGCATAGAGATTTCAGGCTGTAACACAAAGTGGTGGGAGAGGAATACTAGAAAGAGGTGACTCCCAGATTTTGGAACTAAAAGATGCTGTCACTCTGAAAATCTTCCCATAAATCTTATACATTCTTTAATTTCAAATATTAAGGCTTTACATTTTCAAGGCAGTGTGATTTCATTGTTTGGAAAGCACTGTCCCAAAGCCATTTATTTGTAATAGCTTTCTGCTATTGTGTTTGATTACTTTTGCTTTTGATATATCAGAGTACTTCTGTAGGTAAGCTCTTCTATACTTAATTGAAATACAGTATCTTGTGGATTTAAAATGTACCAGTATACCTAGAAACTAAAGAGTAACTGCCCAGCTTTCACAGGTGACTCAAAACTAACTTCCAAAAAATCAAAGCAATTTATAGCGGTCGTTCCAAGGACTTGTCAACAATTTCAGTTGTTATTAAGTGCCAGGTAGCTGCAGGAAAGTGTTGGTTCAGATTTTATCCTCAATATATACGTCGTGTCCATGCTTTCTGTATCTTGATACCTGGTTTAATTATTTCTGCAAATGTTTAAAAAATCCATTATAACACTAATTAGCACATTAGGCCTTAATTGGCCTTTAGATAGTCAAATATTTGTCTCTGCCTCCAAGTGTAGAAGTTCCACAGGGAACTTGCCAAATTTCATAATTTGTGAATAGACTTCTATCCCATTCTCTGAGGAGATGGTTGCAAAATTCTGATGGACTTTGAGGAGCGTTCCGATAATGTCCAAGTGCAGCACAGCTTCTGAGGATTTATTATCTCCAATTCATAGAAAAGGAAGCAGGCTACGTGAGTCGTCTGGAAAAAAAAAAGTGGGTTTTGAGGCCCTGGAATATACAGACCACTGCTGGTCTGGTACTTGCATGTAGAGTAAGTTTCTGCGTCTGAAAAGTAGACCTAAGTGTGTTTAATTTCAATAGCATTTACTATGTTTGATAATGATGAGAATTACAGTTTCTTAGAGAAACTGCTTTTCATTTATGCTGGTGTTTACTAGAAGGAGAGGCTCGCCTAGCAAACCAGTGACATAGCTGTGGTGATTGCTGAGAATATCGTTGACTTTAAAGGATATAGATGGTGGTTGTTGTTATTTTATTAATCCTGTCTGTTTAGAAAGCCGCTATGTTAAAAGTTATATATCCCAAAAGAGCTGGCATGAGCTGCCCTCAGCTATCGGAGGGGTGCCTTAGTCATACCCAGTCCCAAGGGTCAAACTCTCCCGCAGTGAACTATGACTATGAACAAGCTGGAGCTGTATATGGTTTAGTGGCTTTTTCTGTCAGCCCCACTGGGAGACACCTTTTAAGCGTTCCCAGCTTGTGGAGTGGGTACCTCTCTGCTGTATATCCTTCAACGCTGGTGTGGGAGGAAGATGAGTCCGCCGTCTCATTCATGCTTTGTCTCAAAGGAAGCGTTTACAGCTAGGTCAAACAAATTTGCCTGTAGTGTTTAGTGTCACGTTTCCCAGATGAAGATGAGATAAAAGCTGAGAGATTAGGCCATGCTGGTTAGTGGGGAAAATTGCAGTTTAACTGTGCTTCTATTTTTAGAACTTGTCATATTTTCCTTCTGTCAGGTGAGCTGAACTCTGACTTGTTGTGAAACATAAATGCATTAGAGCTCCCTACGCGGATCGGGCAGCACAAGGCAACAAAAAGAAATTACTAAAAGGTTGTTAAAGAGATGCCTTCGCCTCATTTCCTACTGGGTCCTGATTAAAACGAGAAATGTAAGATTTTTGCAAAGGTATCCATAATATATTTCATGGGAAAAACGGCATAGATGGAAAGTGGTATTCTCTTTATTTTCCTTTAAAATAATAGTAATAATAATTAAGTTGCATACACTTGCAGTTCTTTCACAAATACCACTAAAGCAATTTTGACTTCCAGAAACACCCTTACATACATTTTTTTTTTTTCTTTTTTGACTTCTTATACATTCTTTTGTTCTATGAGTCAGTTTGCACTCCACGCATGCCTTCACCACCTTGGTCTTCAAGCAATAGACCTGTCTTATAGCGTCTCTAAACCACAGTCTGTGTTTTACCTCTGTATCTGCTCTCCTTTCTTTCCAAAATGCTTCCAAATTTTTTCTTAAAACCTTCTCATCATTGTAAAAGCTGAATTTTCTTTGCTTCTTCTAAAACAGTTAGAAAGCTGCTTTAAAAAAAAATCCATAGATATCATGAATATTTTAGAAAATTACATGCTGATTAATTTATTTAACACTTGTATTTATAAACTCAGTAGATAAGGTTTTCTTTTTTGGCTGCTACTAGAAATTGATCTGTCAAAAGCAATAAAGCCTAAGCTGTGTCTCTTGTCAAAATCCCATTGCACAAGTTATTTTATGAAACAGAGAGGTAGTTCTGCCCTAAAGAATTTACACAATTAGCACAGGAAGGACATGGATCTGTTAGAGTGAGTCCAGAGGAGGCCGCAAAGATGCTCAGAGGGCTGGAGCACCTCCCATGTGAGAATAGACTGAGATAGTTGGGGTTGTTCAGCCTGGAGAAGAGAAAGCTGCGGGGAGACCTTACAGCAGCCTTCTGGTATATATAGGGGCCTACATGAAAGCTGGGGAGGGGCTCTTTATCAGGGAGAGCAGTGATAAGTGAGGGGTAATGGTTTTAAACTGAAAGAGGGGAGATTTAGATTAAATATTAGGAAGAAAAATTTTACTGTGAGAGTGGTGAGGCACTGGGACAGGATGCCCTGTGAAGTTGTGGTTGTCCCATCCCTAGAGGTGTTCAAGGCCAGGATGGATGGGGCTTTAAGCAACCTGATCTGGTGGAAGGTTGCCCATGGCAAGGGGGTTGGACCTAGATGATCTTTAGGTCCCTTCCAACCCAAACCATTCTGATTCTATGATATTCTTTTTATAAGGGATCTGATTTTATCTATGATTTTTTTTTAGATTGAATTTCAAGACTATTTATGACTAGAATATTAATTTTTTTACCAAACGTTATGTGTTCCTTCTCTCTAAACATTCACTTAAATGTGTAAATAGAAATATAAGCAAAAGTCATACAAACATTAGATGCTGGTAAATGATCAATCCTCCATATATCTCTCAGTATCTAACTTGTATTTTTACAAGTATCTGCTTGTGCTTTCCCTTATTGATTTAAAGCTAATGCCATTCTATAAAAAAGTAAGAACAGTGGATTTTTTTGGACAGATTTTTGTGTTTTCACATAAAATCTTAGGACAAGAAAAGGCAAGTTTTATTTCTGAACATGGGAATATTCTTTGAGATGGATCAAACTTTGCATGACTAATTTCATTAGAGTTGAATCTGATATAAACTTTGAAGTAAGAATCGTAATATTTGTAATGATAGCTAATAAGTGCACATTCTGCATAATGTATCTCCTGTATCTTTGTCTATTTTCTTTTCACATTTTCATCTACCTGCAACAAAGACTGGTGTGTGGTTCACAAAAAGCTCTCATTATTAAAGCCAGAAGTATATTGCTGCTTAAAAAACTAGCGTATACTTTCCCGACATAAAGTATTCATTAAACATCACCATGTAGACCTGAAATAGCTAGCAGAAAACTCTATTTGGTATTGATATATTGTTCTTACTCAGTCCTAAATAACAAAAATGACCTGTGGAAAAGGGAACTCTTCAGAAATTATTTCATTCTGTAAATTAGTTTAAATTAGCGCGGTTCTGTTTATAGGCAGAAACTCCTAATGTTAAAGGATCAGACGCAGAATATATCTTGCAATGAAACCAGTATACCCTTGTTTTTGGAGTTCAAGTGTCTGAAAGCTTAGGTTCAAAGCAGAAAAACAATAAAAGTTATTTATATATACTCTTGAGGTCTAATTAGGCTTAGTATTACACATGTACGTGTATATTATCAAGCCGGATATAGTAATGTTTATGGAAATTGACACTTAACTTTGAATTGCTTCTATTTGCATATGCAGATTAGCAAAGCAATTCGATGCAAACGAATTTTAGAGACCTGCCAACAGCTGTTTATGGAGAAATGCAAGAAAACCTAGAAACAAATCTTTGAGAATTAATGGCTCTGTTTGGCCAAGAACATGACCTGGGAGCATTTATGGTTCCCGCCACATAACAGCTGTACATGCAGCCGAGACCAAGATTTTATCATGCCCAGGAACTGCTTTATGGACAACAGGCATCTGTAAAATCAAGCTCCTTTGTGGTGGCCACGTGTCCTTCCTTAAACAAGCCACCAACCTTGTGCTGGCAATATTGTTCGTGTTGCACGCAAAGGTTCAAGAATCAAAATCCCTTCTGACAAGCGTGGGACAGAGGTGTCTCTGATACAAATTAGTACTGAAGAGGCAAAGAAAGAGACAGGGTTTAGAGAAGCACAATGTGTGGTAATAAGACTTTAAAAGGTTTTAGGCTTCTGATACAAAATAGAAAATGAATGGATTTCATCCAGCCAATTGCTTTATGTTTACTCTTGTGCAAGCAATCTCACATTCACGTTTCTCATGAACTGCGATACTGCAACATAAATCAAGGTTTGGCAGAGCTGTTGTGGATAGTGTTCAGTCTGTGCTTTCTTTGTTAGAGAAGTTAATGAGAATAAGCTGTTCTAATTTGTGTCAGTATATTCCACTGTTATTGTTCTCTTCATAACAAAAGAAGAACAAAAGGCATAGAAGAGTCAGGAATAATGAAGTGCATAAATTTGAGTGATGCTACAAAAAGATCATTCCATAACAGAGCCATCAAAATCTTCTAATTGAGATTGTTATAATTATATCAAGATCAGATGGTGAAGACAAAATAGCGTATATTTTCTTGTCAGTATCTGAGGTGCACACAAAACATACAATTTCAGGAGCAAAAGCAGAGATATATTAACACTGAGCGCTTTTGGTTACTGTCAGAGATGCCAGAGTGGATCCTGAAGTCTGCTTTGGGGCGGCAGGACTCTCTATGCGCGGACACCTGGCTATCACATCTTCATGTGCAGAAGACCCTGCGTTTGTCTGTCACGGTCCTGTTACACTTTTCCTACAAGAGTGCTGTGTGCAATATCTTTCTGTACGAGTGGATCACTTTTCAGGGTTTCAAGGAATAGGTCTGCAGTTCTGTGAGAGCCCCACAGATTTGTTATTGTGCATTATAAGGTGTGGCTTTTGCATCCTTCTTGGCACTTGACACTGTTTTTTAGGACACTGAACTCTAGCACGAACCCTTTTGTGACCTGTGGAAAAGCAAGTGGGGAAAGATGGGAATTTACACCCTATTTTTCTTGCGTCTGGCATGCCCACTTGAGGGTCAGAAAGTATTTGGCACCTTATATTTGAAACAAATGACTTGTGATTTTATTTTTTGCTTTCTCCCAGTTTTCACTTTGTCATGGTACAAGGTCAGCTGTACTAATATTTTCTACGGCCAGTGGTACTTGCAGTGTAAATAGGGCAATACCAACTGGAAAACCAAGGCCTAACATTAATAGCTGGAAATGCTGCTCCGTTGAATATCCTTGTTTTTAGAAATTTGAAAACTGTACATTTGCATGTTTTATGCTGCTGCAGACTGTGGTGATTAGTATTACAGAGAGCTCAGAAAAAGGCAGAAGACGTATGACTACCACTGCTTTCTGTCTGGGATTTAGGCTGGTTTTATGTAGCGTGTGGTAAGTTACTTTTATTTATAATGAAGACTGCTGAAGTTAAACGAAAGACTAAGCAACTCTATTGTCTGAATTAATCTAAATCAGATTCCCGAGAGCTCAGTATACCTTAATCATTAATTCCGTTATACACTGCTCTGGAATACTTAAAGAGTTATTTTGTTTCGATTTTGTAAAGGAATTTGGCTTTTGCTGTTTTGTGTCTGTTACCAGACCAGTCGCTCACATCTGAATGGGTAAGCGTGCCAGATTCACACACACAGAACCATGAGAATGTACACGTTTATACCTGTGTGTATGCTTCTAGAGTGCTGTGTCCAGTTCTGGCCCCTCAGTCTGAGGAAGATGTCGAGATGCTGGAGTGCGTCCAGAGGAGAGCAACGAGGATGGTGAAGGGGCTGGAGCACAAGCCCTGTGAGGAGCGACTGAGGGAGCTGGGGTTGTTTAGCCTGAAGAGGAGGCGTCTCAGGGGAGACCTTATTGCTCTCTACAACTGCCTAAAAGGAGGTTGTAGTCAGGCAGGGGGTGGTCTCTTCTCTCAAGTGACCAGTGACAGAACAAGAGGACACGGTCTCAAGCTTCGCCAGGGGAGGTTTAGGTTTGACATCAGGAAGAAGTTCTTTACTGAGAGGGTGATTGGCCATTGGAATGCGCTGCCCGGGGAGGTGGTGAAGTCACCGTCCCTGGAGGTGTTTAAGGAGAGATTGGATGAGGCTCTTAGTGCCATGGTGTAGTTGACAAGTAGGAGTAGGTGTAGGTGTTGGGTCATAGGTTGGACTCGATGATCTCAAAGGTCTTTTCCAACCTTATGATACTGTGATACTATGTGTGTAGCATCATTTGAATACGTTAATATTCAGAACAATGTGTATTAATGTCCAGATCAATGCTGACAATTTAGTCGAACTCTTAGTAGACAGTTGTGAGAGAAGCCACTTAACCTCAAGTTAGTGTTAGTGATCAGTTTTAAGACCACCTCTCTTGCTTTTAAGTGTTTTCCAAAAGAAAATTTTGACTTCGATAAATGTATCTGTATTTATGAAAAGATGCTAGGTGGTTTGGGGAAATGGCTACTGATCAGAGATTCAAATGCACCATTGATGGTAGAACAGTGGTCTGACTGGAGAGACAAGACACTGGGTAACTGCTAGTGAGCTTGGTCTGCAAACAAGATTAGCAGCATATCCAGTACTTTAGGATCTTATCTCTGAATGAACAAGTAATGATAGTACTGACAGTAAGGAAACTTAACAACTTCATTTTTTTTGTGTCAAAAATAAATTCAAGTGTATTTATGGAGGTGTAGTGTTTTGCACAAAATGGGCTAGGAATCTGTTCAGATCTCTAAAATTCCTGTGTGAAGGCGGGATGCACAATACTCTCAGCTAAGTCTTCTTTGAGATCTTGTACCCATTAAAGCAGAGCGGGCTTTCCTTCTGCCCACTCTCCTGCCTCTACATCTGCTAAATGGCATAGAGTTTGTTGCTAAATGTGAGATAACCTGAAAATTGAATGGTTTTCTTTGCATGAAACCTTTTTTTTCAGGGCTTGACCGTGTTCATTAGAGTTCAGAAGGGTAACTCGGTGTCTTATTTGCCTGGGTTTAATATTAGCCCCATGAGTCAACTTGCCAAGTCTAAACTGGGAACTTTTTACAGTATGTAGGTGAAGATATCACTTCTCATGTGGAAAGCAGTTGCAAGGCTAAATTCATTCAATTGAACATAGGCAGCATTGAAGAGGCACGTCTGGGGCTTTATGGCGTGAATTTGAGTTGGCAGCTTTTTCATTCCTCCAGATGCTCTTTCCCTTCTCCAGGAGGTGCAGTGTAATTTCAAATAGTGTTCTTGCCTTAAAAGCAGCACAGCGTGAAAAAAAAAAAATCATTAACACTATGTAGTAGGAGGGGCAATCTAGCAGTTCTTTCATTTTGATTTTTCTTTCTCTGAATAAAGAATATTGAAGAACTGAATTCATCCTGTTATGTTGATCCACATGAAACAAAACCTAAATGGGATCCAGATGTGTTTTCTCCTCTAATAGTTTCATTCACTATGCTTCAGATATGAGAAAATGAAATGTATTCTGTAACAGGTTGGAGGAGAATAGACCTAAATTATCATTTTATAATATTCCCTAGGAATTCATAGAGGTCTGACGAATTAACTAGGAAACCCTGATGTCTAATGAACTCTGCGTGGGGAAATATTTAATTTTGTACTGACTGCCATAAGGCAACTGCATGTTGGCTTATTTAATCATCAGCTGTAAAAATACAACAGCAGTAGAAAATGGACCTGTCCCCAGCATTGTAAGGAAAGGTTTAACTGAGCCCCCCTTCAATCTTTACTGGAGAGGCTGAAAGGTCCTCTTCCAGAAAGACACAAAACAGGTAGCAAACACCTCTGTGGACAGTCTTAACACAGAAGCAGGTAACATGGAGAGAAAAAAAAGGAAGTGAAACATCTAAAGACGCAGCCTTACTGTCTCTTGAAGTCATTGACTGTGGTTCTTCCGTTACTTTTGAAGAAAATAGTTATGCAAACAACTGTGTTAAATAGCACTGTGAAATTTTTATTTATTTGTTGTAAATAGAGTTTGCAGTCAATATAAACCAAGGTCGTGGCCTGTCTTGTAGCTTTAGTGAAATATATAAACATACTGCACACTTTGTTTCTTAGGCACAGAACTACATTTTTTCTGTTCAGGATAGGACTGTAATTCTCTTTAACTTGTTTTTATTCCTTTATGCTGCGCCTCAAATGATCTGTACTGTACAGGACAGTGCACTCCCAAGTGAACCCATCTGACCCTGTAGTACAGCAAAGACTTATTGTATTAGTCTACAGTATCAACGTTCCCCTCATTGAGATGGTATTTGTGCCTTTAGTGCATGCATTCATGAATGGTGTTCCCCAATAATATATATATTTTCTAGGCCTCTTTAAAGCAAATTTTGTTAGGAGATAAAATAAATGGCCGATGGTTGTGACCGAGAAGGCAAAATCTGAGTATCAATGCAGTACCCATGCATAAAGGTTTACACAAATGCAGGATTTCATTGTTACAATCATGTAAGCAAATGTCTTAATACACCATAATTCAGCTTTAATTTATGGCAATTTTCTCGTAACTGTCAATCCCCTAAAGAACCCTGTAACAGATATCCCCTCCTGCCCAGGCACTGCCCTGGTGCAGCAGCCCTGGATCAGCTGGTCTCTTCTTACAGTCAGAAAATTACCCTTTTATAAGCGTGAATGTCTTCTGGGCACTGTATGATAGAAGAGCATGTCAAAATATAACCAGTGATCCCTCTTTCTTCTCACAGCCCTCATCAGCCAAAATGTTGGGTTTCAGTTTCCGATATTTCTTTGTCCCAAAGCTTTTATTATGTGTTTGTTAGATTTGAACTTAGAAACTAGATTTAAATAATTATTAGGATAAAAAAAAAACAAATCCCAAACTCAGAATCAGATAAAACCCAGACTTAGACTCAATCTTGCAAAATTTCTACTCTGCTTAATAAAATTGATGAAATATTGATTGGGCCAATGAAAGTTCAATTCTGTAGACCCAAATCCTAAAGCCTCCTGCAAGATAGATATATGGAACCAGGTTTAGGCTTTTGTTTTATGCAGGGTGAGCTTATGATTGCGTCTCCTGCCTTGCAGGTCATCACGCAAGTCACTAGGCTCACCATAGCAAAAGAAGGGTTGGTTTGTTTCATGTTTTTTAACTGTGCTTCCCCAATTTCCTTCTTCCCTAAGACAGATACAATGAAAAAAAGTCTAGAAAAAAAATCTCTTTATTATTGCAGAGTGGGAGTGAAAGGTACTGAAATGTTAATATATTTTGAAAAACAAGATTCTTATTTTTCAGTTAGTCTGTCCATTAAAATATCATGTCCAGCAGTAAATGCAGTACAACATAGTTATACTCTCATTTGGACCAGTCTTCCAATACATTGGATTTTTGGTAATGTGTTTATTCACTCTACCTCATTATAGAAATAATCAACAAAATAGATCTGTGCTCTTTCAAATCCCTGCAGAAGTCAGTCATCTCTCCAAACATATGGTCCGTTTACCCTCCCAGAAGCAAAATGTCTTCATAATATCAAAAACCAAAGACCCCTTTCTGTTCCCGTGCAGCAGACCTGGAAATTCATTGAGTTTTTGCTGTGTGTTTTGATCCCCCACTGATATTTGAAAGCAGAAGGCCAGAGCGCTAACCAGGATACATTAGGCTGTCGAGCCACCATGCTACAGTGATTCTGACATTATTTTTTAATGAGAGAAAAAATAACTGACCTTGTAGGGACTTGCACCCAGAAACCTCTGGCTACTGTCCAGCCAGAAGAGCACTTTAGGAGAAAGCGTGCTGTGATTAGGACTAGTGAACAAGACTGAGTTTTCTTTGCCACTGTTATAGAGTGATTTTCCTCACGGATTTCTGGTTTTGCTATGTGCATTTCTGGCCTTAATTGCAACATTCTGCACGTATGATAAGAGAACTGATGTTGAGGTGTTTGAAAACAATCCATCTCCTCCCCTAAAAACCATCTTTTATCAACGTTATTAATCAAAGTGTGTGTTGCTGTCAACATAATTTCTGATGTTGCAGATGCAGTCTTACCCAACATGAACGAAAGGGATAACGTGTCATAACTTTGGTCAACAAATCCCCCATTGTAGTTAGAAATACAACAATATCACCTGCAAAAAATACTGAGGAGGTTACAATAAGGGAAAATGCATCTGGATTGCACACAAAAATCTGTCCTCTAAAGCAGACTTTTACTACAACTTGTTTAAAAACCTGTAAGAAATTACACTTCTTGGTACAAATGAATCTCTGCAACATTACCAGAGTCCTGATAAAATTCTGTTTTATTAGGTCTATGATAATTAAACCGATGGTCTTCTTTCCTTCCTCTTTTTATATTACTTGCTACCACAATATCAGAATAGTTCTACTTGGTGTGGCAACTTCAAGTGACAGATAGCGTAGTGGTCGTACAAAACCCATACTGCATGTGGGTAACTGGATGATGTTCATCTTTTGACCAGAAATTTGCTTTTTGTTTAGCAAGTTCTTTCAATCTAAATAACATGGGCTGCAAGTAAAATTGCACATATTCTCAGTGACCAAATAATCAAGCATGTAGAGATTCTGACACTGGAAAGTCACTAAATAAGGCTGTTATGCTTCCGTATTTTGTGTAGCGTGATGACAAATGAAAGCATTAAGCACTCCTGTTATTTGAAAACAAGTTCAGTACTTACTAAAATCTTGCAGAGCTTATAAAGTTATTGTGTTACTAACCTTGCAATAGATTGCTTTTCTAAAAATAACCTTCTGTTCTGCTTGAAGGCCTGTTCTCTTTTTCTTTCCTAGGCAAAATTAACCTCAATGTAATTCAATTCCTAATAAACTTCTTAAAAGTGTAATTTCTCCCAGTTTTCATACGCTTTTTTTCCATAATACTGCTAAAAAGAACTAACATTGTCAAGTATTTACTTTAATTTTTTTTGCATCCCACACGCACACATACCCCATGAAACTCTACCCACAGTACTGACAATCAACTTGACAATATGATCAGTCAAATTTTACCCAGTTTCTTTGGTAACCAAACACAGTCACAGAAATGAATCCACAATACAGAAATAGACCCCAAATTGGTGTAAGGCACTTCCATTATTTTTCAGTAAAGTCTGAAAATGTTATGAAGGCACAGTGCAAAGGGGAAGCTTATCTGGTGCACAGATTGTGAATGTACTGGTTCTGGTGGGAGTGAAATCCAACCTAGTATCAACAGAAGGTCTGATGGAAATCCCTAAAATAGGACTCCATCATTTGAGATGTAGGTGACGCGTAAGCCCTGTGTCGAAGCTCTCTTGTAAGGCTGATTTTACAGATGAGGAAGTAAGGCCGAAGGAACGCATCCTTTCTGAAGCTTTGTTTTTTCTTCTTGGTTTTATTGCTCCTGCCTACTCACATTCCAAAATATTTTCCAAAGTAATAAATCTATCTGAAGGAAATTTTTAGGAGACAAGGAAAAAGAAGTGAGATGTCACTTAACACAGTGAAAAGCTTCTCTTTAAAGAGCCTATTCAGAAAAACTTCTAGACAAAATGGCATTTTTAATTTATCTTTGGTTTTTTTCCCCTTGTAAGAGGTTGTTACTGCTGTAACAAACTTTCCTCAGGGAAAAACTTCCTCTGCTAGAGCTTTATACACTCCCAGTCACTACTGAAATAAAGGAGGGGAAGGAGTATGAATTATCTTCTTCCTGCTAATGCCAGCGCAAGTGAGAACATGTCATCAGTGCCAAGTTTCATTGCTGTAATTAGTTAATTGTACCTAATATTTTGTAACTTTCTTAAGAGAGCAGGTGACGTATTTTATAATTTGAGGTTTTAAATTGATAGTATTGCTTTCAGAGATAATATACTGTCTACAAAAAAAATACGGCTTGTGTTTGTCAAGTTACTGTTGTGGGGGTCAACAAGAATAAGGCAGCTTTTGCTGCCGGCCACAAATGCAACTGTTTTTTTGTTAAATTTTGGACAAGTAAATCTATGTTTTAAACCCATTAGTTATTTGCCAAAGGCAATGTGCAAATTAATGACTAGTGAAGGGCAGGACTGACTGTTTTAACAAACAGGAGAATTTTTGGCAGTAGAGACCTACTTTAAAGGTGGACTGGCTGTGGCCATTTTTGGAGATTCAATAAAATTGACTGAATGGAGCTGTAGGAGTGTGAAAAGGTGTGCTTGGTCAGTAAGGGATAAAAATGACAGCATCTGGGAGTACCAGGGTCTCCAAGATGTTAAGTGTCTATGGATATTGAAGATCAGGGCACTTCAAAGTGATTTAGTGGATGGGAAGTGGACAAGAAGGGTAACTGGGTTAAAGGCTTGGATGTGATAGCTTGGTTTACCCTGCGTTTTCTGCCTGGCTTGATATGAATGCTAGCTGCTACACTGCCTTGGGCTCTGCTGACTGCAGAAATGTGACTTGTAGGAGGCACAACACACACCTCCTTTCCCCTTAGCAATCCAGTAGAACATAGTAGCTCCCTTCACAAAGTTTGGCCGAAAAGTAAATTTTTTTATACAGACACCTGCACAAGAGAAATGATTCTGGAAAGAGAGTGAAATTTCCAACTATTTCTGATATTTTATAGCTTTGTTTCTTCCTGTTTATTTTCATGACAAGAGACTCATCACTTCTCTTTCTCTCATCTCAGCTCAACATCCATAGCAGACCACAAGGAATTCTGATTGCTGCTTTTTATTCAAACAGAACTGAGGTTTTATTTCTTGGGTGTTATTCTTGCTCAAATGGTCTTTCTCATCTATCTTTTTATTTTCTTTTTGATGTTTGTATTGGTAAATAAGTTCACTTTTTCCTGAACTATGCTGTAAGAATTCAGCTAGACTGATACCCAAATTGGAAAACTCACAGCAAATATTCATAGGTGCTATAAACATTTTAAATTGCGTTAGACTATCAAAAGTGTTCTGAAATTGTTACATTGCCTAAAACACTTTATGCGTAATTTTTTCTGAACCTTTTTAGAGAGGACATTGGACTGTAATACAGAGATTTCCATAAGGTTTCTTCTGTGACACTATCAACTCTTCAGGCAGTTTTAGTTTCCAAATAATAAAAAATATAATTTAGAAAGTTAATGTATAAGAAATAGCTCAAAGAGTTTCAGAGGAAGGAAAAGGTATGGCTTCTATCATATTATCAATGTAATATCCTGACAGGAGATCAATGTCTTGGTCCAGAAGCACTCCAAAATCATTCCCTTAAAGAAATCTAGTGATATTAGTGAAAGCACACAGCCTTCCGTTCCTGAACTCCAGAGGACACAGCATTGACACATTTGGTTTTCTTCTCCAAATAAGAGAGTGCCAGAAATTCTGTAAAGGCACAAAAAATGCTGCTGCTGGTTTTATTTCAATTCATTAATTATAAGTCAGGCATAAATCCTTTAAATACCTGCTTTTCCATAACTTTGAGGTGTACAGCATTGCTCTGCTTCCTGAAAAAGCTCTCGTGGACTGGATGGCTAAAAAATTCTAACTGTGAAGCATAAATACTTTCGTAGGAAAATCAATAGATCCAAAGGCTGTAATGAGGAATAAAAAAGGATAGGAGAACAAAGGAATGCATGTATGTAATTCTCCTTCAAAAACACCTTTCAATAAATGCCATTTACCGTTGCTTCTGCCACGAATAAGATTAACAGCAGAAGAGCTTTGTGCAAGTAAAAGACTCAAACTGAAGCGTGGACAAAGGAAAGGCAAATCTCAATTTAAGCTGAAACGCATTTGGGAGATTTTTGTCAGTTGGTTTGCTTCTCTAACCGCCAAGAAAATAATCAGGATAAATACCATGTAGAGGCTAATTAAGTTGTGTTCTCCCTGGGAAAACAATTTCATACTATGTACCAGGTGGTTAGGACAGTTATAAACTTGAAACAGCAAAAGAAGAAAATGTAAAATTAGGAAGAAAAGACAGGGGAAAACGTGCTGTGGGGTTGTAGAGTAAGTCCAGAGATCTGTACAAGGATGTGCTGTGCATTTTAGAGTGTGGTCCTTGCATGTTTTGCTCCTGTGGTGTACCTTGGCTGCTAGCTTAGCCTAAATAGACTCTCTACGGCTTCTCATACCAAAAGTACGTGCACTTCTTATTCTGGACCTATTTTCCTAATTGTATGTAGTTTTCTCCTCTCTTCTCTGATCGTTAAGGTAGAGACATAAGGGAGGAAGGAGAGGAGTTGATGACATAACTGGAAAAACATCCATTGTTGCAATGTGAGGCATAAGAGCCTATTGAAAAGATGTGGCTACAGTAAAAATACATTACCTCATCAGACATGCCGCGTATTTTAGATACATACATGTTTTGTCAGTGCAGCGAGAAATACTTTACAGTTGAAGACCATCCCCAAGGAATCTTAGAGAGAGGTGTGGGTTTATTAGCAACTAAAAAAGAGAAAATCCTTTTTCCTGGCAGAGCTAGCAAAAGCATGAGATAGGAAAACATAACGTGTATATGTCTAAAATAATGGGTTTGTAAAATTTAGAACAAGAGAACAATTATTGCATCAAAACATATTGTCATATCAGAAATACACTTCTGAGTGAAAAAGCGTGATTCTGTAGTGCTGTGTTCGTGTGCACAATGGGATGAAATAAAAAGCTTTGATCTACTATGTGAGTGAATACATTCATAATACAAAAGAGTAACTGTATGCACATGTGGAGATCTGTTGCAATTTTTGCCATTATAAAGCAAGGTTTTGCTTGCTATAAGTGCACAAGTAGCACTTTACAATAAAAGCAGATGTTTGCCTCAAAGTTGCAGACCAAAATTTTCCTTTTTGTGGTACTCTATAAAATCTAATAAGATAATTAATCGCCTAGCACAAGCTCATTAAAGCCTGAACTCAAAATGTTAGGAATTGCTGTCAGTACAAAGCTATCACCTTAGTTACTGTCTTCTGGTGTGGCATATGTAGGTTAAAATGCTGTCTTTGCTTAAACTCTGTGCTATCCTAACATGAGTTTCCAAGTTCCGAGTAAATCAGGGCAAATTTCCCATAGCTCCCATTTAAAACAAAAATAAAATACGTTGTGCAGTACTTTGACATAAAAATCAAATATAACGCTTTGGAAAAATTATAAGGCAATATGTGCTATGTCAAAATGAAGCAGTTAATTTGGCCAGAAACAGCACTTAAAAATACAGCCTGCCTTTTTGTTGTCCTAATTGGATGGTTTTATAATGACAGATTAAAACCACTGCAAAAGTAAACCACAAATGATGTTTTATAACCTGCTTAGTATTTCAGCAAAAGATTTTCTCTGTGCCAACCAATGAATCATATACTGCTGCATGTAGGAAGTAGCAATAACTTTTTTTAAGATGCACTGACATTCTCGTTGTTATTACTTTAAAATTAATATGGGGTACTGGAAGATATTTCAGGTGTTGCAGAACATTACGGCTTGGGACTATTGTTTGCGTTCTTGCTATGGATTGAAAAAAGGGTTGTAAGAAAGAAATGCTGTGAGAAATGAATGCAAACAAATGTATGGCACCTGTCCATTTGCAGAAAACCAGGTCGTAATAATTAATGTGGAAAAATCTGTAATTATATAGGTGTTTGAACATCTAAAAATAGTTAATGTTAAAAATTGGCTTAGTGTAGAATGAAATATTCTTTTCTTAGATCTTTTTTATAAAATTAACGTAGCTACATCTGGTATCAAAATATTGCATCCAAACAAGAAAACAGAAATTCTCTATTTCAAAAAAGTTAAATATTTTGCCTTCCCTTACTCTGTTCTTCTTTTTGCCCCAGTAATAACTGCCAAATTTAAGCTGCTTTCACTGAGTGCTAGACATCCTTTATTTTTTCACCAAATTAATTATTCATCTCAAAGATTTTAATCTAGCTAATAATACAAATGATGAGAGCAGACCATTTGCATTAGAGCTTCTTACTGCAGGAATTATGTTTCTGATTACGCTTCTAACTGTAGAGTAAGGAGCATTGTACCTTCGATTTTGTGAAATTCTACTTCCACCTGTCCTATCATTTGAATTTGAAGGAATGAAGAATTAATTCTTTTTGTGACAGACTACATGGATTAGCAACAAATTTTTGTTATAACTCCAAAGCTTACTGGAATTCAGGTTGTAGTGGGTTTCTGTGAGGTACCACGCATATGTCCCTCTATGGTTGTACATCTCTTTATTAGTGACCTTGGCTTTACCTCATTTCTCTCAGGACGAGCAACTGCGGAAAAATTTCAGAGTCCCACAGTGTATCATTGCAATGTAAAGTATTACACTCTTGTCTGGTTAGCAAGAGGAAGGATGAGGGTTTCTCTGCGTCGTATTTGCTATCAATGTGCTGCTCTGGAGCTAAGGATGGCATAGGCACGCATCATTCAAACCTGTAGCTTTTATATGTATTCCTTTTGACTGTTATAGAGAATTTATTCTAGCCGTATGGGAGAAAAATCCTGCATTGATCCTAGCAGGCATCACCCATTTCAAGCCTGCTTTCCACCAGTCTAGCATTAGAAAGTGGCTGGAAGAAATCCAAAAATCTGAACATTTGTTTCCATGGAAGGCTTGTAATAGCCAGCTGCTTTTTATTCTGAATGTAATGACATATTTGTATTGAAAAAAAAAAATCTATAAAGTTTATGAACTGAAAAGAGAGATCCACTGCAACCAATTCTGTCACTTTTAAGGATACCTAATGCAATTTTCCATGACACAGACACTGGGCTATAGAAACCATCCTAGGCATTCTTGCAAATCATGATGTAGCATTGTAAACCTCACCAGAGCATCTCAAGGAGAGGTACAATGATAGAGAACAAAGGAGAGCTGTGAGAAACAGCGTACCACTAATCAGCCTAGAAGGCCAATAATATCTGATAGGTTTCTGCAATAAAACTTCCCTAAACCTCCCAGTGGATTTTCATACAGTAGAAATCAAAAGGGCACATTAGTCATACAGCAAGAGAGACACCAAGGGAAAATGTCCCGCTCTCATACTTTAAACAGCTTTCTTCTTCAGATAAAATAGCCATCACGCAAGGTTCATAAAGAATAAAACTTTTCACTCTTCGTTGACGGCAATCCCAAGGTCTATGCAGCATTTAAGTCATACTATTACGAGGCCATAAATGGGGCGCTAGTTGTAATTTATTTCTTATTGCTATTATTACCTTCAAGATATCATAATACATAATGATCTATCACCCACATTTATAAAAACCTTCTACTTAGCTCCTTTTCAGAATAGTCCTGCCGAGTTCGGTCATGTCCAAGATTATATAAAAGGTTCAGTTTGCTGAATCTTTATGACACTCAGGCTGTGTGGCCACTTATGGTCAACATGAGCTGATGGATTATTCCATTCCAAAAAGCAAAGCCAGTAACTCCTCTTCCATATGAGCATCTCCCCTTTGGGCATCTGTAAAGGCTCTTCTCCCAAATATACATGAGGTATTGTTAAGGCTTTTCCTATCCTACTTCCTAGGAAACGGCCGGACAGGATTCTGCAGAGATGCAGATTTCTAGTTATTCAGCCTGAGACTGTGATTTCTTTTCCTTTGAATTATCTTATTCCTCCATTCTTTGACTGTTCCTGTACTGCAGTATTGTGTATAACTTGTTGTATGTAATGTAATGATACAACCATATACAAAAAAGGAGGGTGTAGCTATATGAAGTGATATCAAGGGTACTTAAACTTTTGTTAGGTGCATGCAGAATATTTATTCCTATGCCCAAAATATTTTATTTTGTTTTCTTCTGTTGAACAAAATTTTAACTTTGTAGAACTGAGTACAATGTGACATATTTAAAATTGCAACTATTCTCCTCAAAGCCTCTAGAAGAGTTTATTTTTCCATTTAGTTGTTTTTAACCCAAATAATAATCTAATCTTTATCCTGTTGAAACAAGTGATTTTTTTTTTAGTGCTTTTTTGAAGATAAAACATATACGTTATCTGTTTTGTTCAGTTGATAATAAATTGGGACTAAATCTCTGAAAAAATGGTGTTGTATCACACTGTCTATTAATGATAAATGATAGTTAATATTTTTTTTATTGGATATGAGACTGCAAGTACTAAAAATATTGCTGAATCACAGTGCTTATTTAGAAATGTAGCCTTTTTCTCCTAAATACAAGCAATTAAAATCTGTTTCCAGCAAGTAACCTTGACTTCTGAGACAATGCAGGCATACTCTCTGTGTATATGTTTAATTGCATATTTATATATTCTACTTAAGAAGCCCCGTGGCATTTATAAAGAAGAATTTCTAGCAACTGCTGAACATACCTTAATAGCCAATTAATGATTAACAATGAATGGTCCTTACCTAGTAACTTCCTGACAACAAAAATATTATTTACCCTCTGCAACATTACCAAATCTCTGAGTCACAATAACGATTTCTTCGGTGAACTGTGAGGAGCAGACAGCAAAAACATCTCCAGACTCCTTGCAGCTGTTTTCTCTACTGTAGTCTGGGATGCCTGGAAAGAGGTGCATGAGTTTCTGGGACACCAGACTCACCTGAGAAAGGAGCAGCAAACTTCAAAGCTATAATAAATAGAAGTTGAGAACAAATTGCGTGTTTCAGTGGATATATTAGCGAGAGCTTCTGAGAGAGAAAAAATGTGCTAACTGAATAATTAAGTAACGAGAAGGAGGGTGATGTTAGAGGGAAAGCAATTATTCATACAGGAGGGAGAAACAGGTAAATTATCTCCTACAGAACATTAAAGGGATTGTGAGGAAAGGACTAAGATAACGGAGATTATAAATTTCCATAAGAATATTATCTCTACTGAGTCTGTGATTTTGGTATCCAACAGAAGCTGAAAAATTCTTATGTATCTGACAGCTTGTCTACTCTTCAGTTGCATTAGTTGATCTAAGAAGAGATACTCTCTCCCCTTGCAAACTTTGACTCAGTCGTACCCTGAGGCTGTGGTGGCTGCAAGAGCGTCATCAGTAAGAACAGACATATCATTCTGTCCAGCTCGTGCATTTTCCAAAACTGACTGTGCAGCACAGGCTTGCCCTGTATTAGCCTGGAGGATCTACAATCCCTTGCCCGGGGAGGTGGTGGAGTCACCGTCCCTGGAGGTGTTTAAGGAGAGATTGGATGAGGCTCTTGGTGCCATGGTGTAGTTGACGAGTAGGAGTAGGTGTAGGTGTTGGGTCATAGGTTGGACTCGATGATCTCAAAGGTCTTTTCCAACCTTACGATACTGTGATACTGTGATCCCACGTAGGCTGCACATGCCCCACCAGACTGCGTCTCCAATGTCAGTGTAATGCTAATAGGACGTGTGTTCCTCAGGACTGGGCACAGACAGACAGATGGACCTACAGACAGGACTGAAAGGAAATTGTAGCAAGGTGGGTGCTGGTCTCTTCTCCCAAGTAACAGGTGATAGGATGAGAGGAAGTGGCCTCAGGTTGCACCAGGGGACATTCAAGCTACATATTAGGAAAAATTTCTTCACTGAAAAGGGTATCAGGCGCTGGAATGGAATACCTAGGGAAGTGGTTGAGTCACCACCCTTGGAGGCATTTAAAAGACAGATAGATGAGGTGCTCAGGGATATGGTTTAGTAGCAGACAGGTATGGTTGGGCTCGATGATCTCAAAGGTCTTTTTCAAACAATCAATTCTATGATTCTGTTCAAGAGCCATTAACCATTTAAAAACAAAAAAAGTAATTAAAAAAATAAAAAAAAACAACCCACATTGACTTTGATGCGTGTTTTCTTCCTAGGAAAAACTAATACTTTTTATAAGTACTTTTCCATCTTCTTCCATATTGTGTATAAAATTGGAAACATATATTCTTCAATCAGCCCTTCACAACATGTCATTAATTGTTTGAAGTAAAGCAGCATTTTCTTTTGTAGCGTGAAGAAGACAAATGTCACTTAGCCCCAGGATGCTTGTGCTAAGTGCAAGATGTAGAGCAAAAACATGATCTCTGCTGCCAGGAACTCACAGCGAAGTGTTATATTTTTAAAATTGTGTCTTGCTGGTATAGACATTATGTGAATATCATTGCATATGTGTGAGACTAGATAGAATAAGAGATAAGGCTATGCTAGCTATGCCCATGTCTTAGCTTAAAAATAAAATTATTGTATTGATCTGCCCCCACAGGAAAAATGTACATAATTTTTGAAGTATTCCCAGTGAATACTCTATAAATCTCATTCTTTTGTTCTTTCTGTCTGCCCTTAGGCAGACACAGAAATGAATGGTTTTCATCTTTCCAATGTTGTATAATTGCATAATTCATGATGTATGATTTATTCAAATACACATGGAACTTTTGTTTATCAACTTGAATGCAAACAAAACTAATCACTTCTGTCATTTTTATCTTTGTTTTAAACAAGTCAAGACACGGTCAAGTCATACATCGAAAGCCATTTTGAAAGAGAGTAAGTCTTCTTAGTCTGTTGAATTCTATGTTAGATGTGCCAAGTGATAAATTCACTATCTGGCAGAGTACAAACCTATTCTGCCAATCTCTCTTGACCAAAATCCCAATACATACTGATTTTCACTTCAGTTTGCTAATAACTTTTGCCTAAGTGAAGATAACATGTAATGGTTTGAGCAAAACTTTTTGTTATTCTGTGATAACATGCTAAAAATCAATGCTATTTAGCACTTTGCAGCCTACCATGTGATTCCTAAGTAATATTTTTAATGTACTTCATCTTGCTTAACACCCGTCAATGTGTAACTAATTCTCACTACCTTTGAAGTAATTGTTTGGGGGCAGCTGAGACAAAAGGTAGGGAGGATCCACAAAAGAAGGTGTCAGCAAAAGAACCCTGGGATTTAGCAACAGATCCCTGGGATGTTGTTATGCGTGTGGTAAGTATGGAGTTGGGTCGGAGAAAGGGAAAGGGAGACTTTTTGTTTTATTTGATGGTGAGGTTTTTTAGGATGTTTCAGGTTGGATGAGTTCAGGGCATTTTTACCCCTGAGAATAGCTAAGGATATTTTAAAGACCTTTTTGAAATTGGTCTCTCCACACATCTCTCGATTGATATATGCGTACTTGGTCCTATGGAACAACCACAGTGTGAATAGTGTGGTACTGCAGCCAACAAGTTTGGGTTTGAGGGATGCTCACTCTGCCTTTGAAATGCAGAGAACTCTATTGTCCCGCCAAATCATTCTGGCTCACAATTTTATGGGTCTATTATTGAGTTGGAAAGTTGAAAAATCTCATTTTCATTTGAAAGTAGAACAAAAGTAAATTTTTATGTGCTTACTCTTCAGTCTATCAGAACCTCCTTTATAGAATCTGTTTTTCTTCCAGCATTAGCAATATCTTGCTATATATTGTGTAAAGATGCCTCAAACTTCTGTGAATATAATTGATGAAGAAATTTTTACCTAATAATCAGAATATCCATTACTAGTTTACTGTGGTGTATTTACTTTAAACATGGGTCATAGGCATAAATAAGATAATCACAACTATTAACATTTTTTTCTAAAATATATCACTTAGTTTGTTAATTGCTGGTATTACTTGTATTTTATTTGCTATGCTCTGCTGTCACTTCTGCTGCCACTGAATCCTGCTCCCAAGGATGGTTATGGTAAATGATATGGCGTTACGCAGGAGGGTACCCAGTGGCACCCCAAAACTCTCGGAAGTCCAGTGCTTCTTTTCACACTGGCTGCATCTGCAAACCCTAGGCAGAGGGAGGGCGGGGCATAGGAAGGGGAGAAGGAGAAACCACTGACTTTATCTCAGTCCTCTCTCTCCTCAGCTTTCCTCTCAGCTTTGCCCATCACAGCACATTTGCAACTCTACCGGATGCTTCAGTTCCTGTTGTAACATCATTTTGGGTTTTTTTTAAATGAGGTAGTGTTTCAGGTTGTTGAATGAACTGCAACAGAAAATAGTGCCTTGTATAATTCAGTTTTTGACTGGCAACAGTTTCTTCCAGATTTAAAATTTAACTAAGCACTTGATAAAATTAAATCCATTTATGAGAGAAAATAACATTTCTCATGCGAAATGGTACCAATTTTTCCACAAACAGAATAGAAATATTTTATTACCATGGCTAGTGAAAATACCATATTTGTTCCATTTGTTTTCGAATCCTTGGCAAAACGAAAACAGAAACAGAAGATAAAACTGAAATGAACTGGTGCTGTATGCTCCCTTTAATCAGTTTAAAATCAATTACACGATGTCTTTCAGTATGTAGCAACCAGTGTAGCTATTGAAATCGACATCAGTTGCATTTGTGTTCATGGTACCAAGGCCATCAGAAGAACAGCGCACGAAGGCTGATTTTGTGACCTGACGTCAGCACACGATCAATAATACTCTGACTATTTAGATATAATTATAGTTTTAGTTTTAAAGATATTTCGGATTAGGGGCAAAATTTGTAGCCAGTGGAATCCCATCAATTACTTTTAGGGAGTTTTCTCTTTGAAAATGCAGCATCTGCAGCAGTGGAATAGTAGATGTACTAATAAGTATTATCATGCTGCTTTTGTTCATCGCAAGTTTTTTTCCATCTCTCCTTTCATACTCATTTGTTGCAAAGGTGGTGTGCAGGTCTTCCTTCTGTGTGTTGCTGAATATTGAGTAATCAAATATGCCATCATTGTGCAGGTGTTGTCTGTGGCAGTTTCACTTGTTTGTAGAGAGAGAGGAAACTTTCTCTGTGCTGTACTTTTTATAACACTCTGGGGAGGACTTCACCTTGAACCAGACTCTAAGTTTTGGTAAACAACAGCAGCTGCCTGACTTCTGTAATGTGACATTGAAATTTAAATAGAAAGTGCTTATTTTCATACTCTGTTAAAATCAAGGTATATCTTTTCTGAATTTTGCATCTTTCTACTTACAAACTTTAAAAAGTACGTAGTTTTATAGTAACAAATTTTTCTTTATCTATTTTCAGTTTCAGCATATAGAAAGATATACTAAGGTACATTTTAAGCTCTTGAACAAACAGAAAGAAAAATTTATGAGTCTCCTGTTTGAAAATGTGATGGCATGGCAGAGTATTTGAGGTTGTTTTGTTGTTTGTTTGTTTTTAATGGCATAGGCTAAAATTAATATTTGTATAGGCTTTCATTTCCCCTGTACCTAATATATTGCTTGTTATATATAATGCGCGGTTCATATGTGTGTCTATATTTATACACGTGTGTATATATAAAGTAGTTAACAGCAGATCTAGAAAGATTTAGAAAGATATTCAAAAGGATCAAAATCATAGCCTTGACATTTTTTACATTCCCCGGCAGGAGCCTGTCTGTGTGCCCAGCCCCAGGAGCACCTTCCCACAGACTTTCTTCACCTGGCGCAACCCTGCCATGTGCCTCAGCTTCTCCTGGGGCCACCTCACCACTGGGGTTTTTCATGCTCTGTGGGGACAGTGGAAACCTGTCTGTTTCTGAATACTGCCCCTAGAGCAGGGTGTCAAACTCACTGCCCACGGGCTGAGTCCAGCCCTCCACCTTGTTTTATCCAGCCTGGCACCCTGTTTCTGCCTGGCAGCACCAAGCTCCTTGCCCCTGCGCTCCTGCCAGCGCTGGGCACGTGCGCAGCATGGCGCGCGTTACGCTGCAGGAGCGGGAGCACGGCGGGAGCCGTGAGTTTGACACCCCAGCCCCATAGTATTAAGTCAGCACAGGTTTTGTCACTTGATTAAGTGGAAGAAAATTCACAGCTGTTCAAAAGACGGGTTAATGCCCAGGGACTGAAACCAGAACTCTTGAATTACAGTAAGACATGAGTCTGGGCTTCAGATTTGGTTTCAGCACGTGTATCTTTGTGTGTTGCCTTAGGCAATTTATTACAGTGCTCAGCATCCTGTTTCCCACTTTTGTCAAATGGAAATAGCACATCTTTTCATGTTTGCATCTCAGTCTTTGCTTTGTTGTATTGTTCTAGACTTTCTCGTGTGATGTTAAAGAATAATCTCTACAGCACAATACGATTGCCATCTTTGTGTTTGGACCGTGATAATTGTAGTACCTCGGTAATAATTTCTGCCTTGCAATTTTGTTATTTACATACGATTCCCATAACTTAACCTTCTTCATAAAACTATGTAACTAAATTTTATAACAGGATTAACTCCGTAAGGCAAACATGTAATGGATTTTCAGAAGTCTAAACAAATTAAATGTTGTGACTTTCTGTATTGTAACATTGTCAACTTTTTTTTCCCTATTTAATTTTATCACCTTTCTGTTAACCAGTTCAATGGACATTTTTTCTTTAGTATTGTTTTCCAAAGTTAAAACATAATGATTTCTAATGCTATATTCAAATTGTTTAGTAAGTGCCATACTTACTTCCCTTTGGAAAACAGCTTAATTATCATTTTGCTTGCTAGTGTTCTTGGGGATATAGAGCAAAGAATTTACTGTTTTAATCAAATGCTGCATTTATTGAATCTATTATACAAGCTGTAATTTAAAAAAAATGTATCAACACAGCTTTGCTATAAATATTGTAAATACAAGCATAAAACTAAAATAGTACATTATGAATACATTAGATCTATAAATATAAAATTAAATTCTCTGTAGCATTTTTTTAGCACATTTGATATGACTGCCATTGGGAGTGCTATGTCCTGTTTTGGGCTGCCAGGTACAAGGAAGACTTGAATATAATTGAGTGAGTCCAGTTGAAAGTGGTAAACAATGTAGTTAGCGATCTGAAAGATGAGATACTCAAGGAGAACCTTGTTTGGCTTAAGGGAGCATATATTGTTGTCTTCAATTACCTAATGGGACAAGGAAAGTTCTTCCCAGAAATATGCAGTGGTAGGAAAAAAGGCAATGAACATGGCAAATTCTGATTGGATTTAGTGAAAATAAATTTTCTTATGAGGGTGAACATGTACTGGAAGAGATTTCCCAGCGAAGTTATGTTATTTCTATCTTTCAAGGGTTTCAATACTTGCCTGGACACATCCCTGAGCAACCTGATCTAAGTGGCCCTGCTTAAAGCATGAGGCTGGACTAAACGACCCCTGGAGGTCCTTCCAGAATTTCTGATTCTGCGATACATGTACAAAATAGCAAATATAAACGGAAACTATTTGAGTTCAGTGACGTAATAAAAGGATCGTGTTCTAAAACTTGATCAATCTAGAATAAAAGGAATAACACCAACAGGGAAGTTGTTTGTTATATACATTGTTTTAAGTAGGTCATAGAATTAGAGTTAATTATAAATCAAAGGATACCAACATTTACTGACAAGAGTAACAGAAACATCTGGAAGTCTCCCTGGGACTCCAAATGCCGTGTCTTACTCATCATGTCAAAATGACTGGTTAATAAAGAATGATGTATATCTGGGCACTTAAGACCTGTATTTAAATGTACAGTTTTGAAAACCTCGGTCAAAGATTGCTGTTCATTTTTTAAATGAGTTTCCTGGCACACTCATCTTTCATCTGCAGAGAGCTGTTTCTTGAATGTAAAATGCTGCCTTTGATACAATGTGATGGTGTAGGGCTGCCAACTGAAAAATATCAGAGCTCTTTATGCATTCTTCAGAATTTCATAGCCTTTATACGTTCAAAATATTATTTTATGAACTACCCATGTAATGGTATTAGTTATCTGTACATTGATAGATGGATGAGCAAATCTGTATTGTAAGTATCCTTGTGAAATTTCATTTTGAGAAAAGTATAGGTAGAATACTCAACATAGAAATAACGTTATTTAAAAAAGATGAATGCACACAAGCACTGGATATGAGTAAAACTGCATCCTAGATGTGCTTTACAATAACCCAATTTTAACTGTTTCAATATTTTTGCATTTTGTTTGTTTGAAATATAAACTGGAAACTAAACAGATTTCACAGCCCAATTCCATTATTTAAATCACTCTGGGCTCTGATGTTGAAGGCTACATTCTGCCTGGAATCAAATTGTGAGAATGAGTTATAATTTCCTAATGGAAGCACTGACTAACCTCAGAGTATACAGATGCTAGCGGTGCCATGTAATGCATTAGCAAACACGTTACTGATAAATAGGAATGAAATATTATTGGGTACTCTGAAAGATCAACTCAGAAAATATCTCAATTATAAAATGTTGCAGAAGGAGCTACTTGGACTTTTCTATTGCAAAAGGCTGAGCCCATGTGCAACCTGTCAAACTGGAAAAAAGGGAAAGGACTGTCAAGAAGAAAGAAACAGCCAATCAAGACCTCTGCATGAAAGTTCAGAAATCCATACGAAGCCAGTGGCATAGGAGGAATTTTTAGCCTGTGTTGCTCTGAGTTTTTTATTGGCTGAAGGCGTCCTTGTCCTCACACTTGAGAATCTCAGCCAGTCAGCAGCAAGGATGAGGTGGGCTCAGCATCCTTCCTGTGGACTCTGGCAGGCTGAAGAGTGTTTCGGATTGCATCCACAGATCCCACCACTCTGCAGGGACATTCATAGAAAGCACATGCGTCCTCACCTCTGTTCTCCTGCTGCTGGGGAGAATCAGACTGTGCACTTTCCAACGGCAGATTTCCCTAACTCTATAATCGTGCAAGCAAAAATGCAAACATCATGGTGCGTGTCACTGAAAAATGCAATTATAATGACAGCTCTCATACTACCTACACATACAAATGACACAAACATGGTTGCTGTTGTACAACAGACAGATGACAGAGCTGGAAAAAAGTGCTTCTGCACATAAAGTGTCTGTTCACAGGATGGGTGGTGCTATGGGCAAAGCCCAGCAGCTTGCCATGGATTTAAACTAATTACGTTTATCGTTCCACTTAAAATACAGATTTTAAAAAAACTTTTTTTTTTTGAGATTACAAAATACAAACACATTTTATACCCCATGTAAGTGGCCTTGGGGAAATATTCTGCTCAGAAGTGAAATATTATTACAATAAAAATTATGGGATCATATATCAGGTTTTTAATAATTTATAATCTAAACACAACTATTGTTAACTTTAGTATAAATAACAATGACTGCTACTTTTTTGCAGTTTTCAAAAAAATTGAGAGAAATGTAAAAGTGCATCTTACAGCAAAGTGTTATTACTACCCCAGCTGAGTTCAGAACTCACCTAACCGCTTGCCTGTGGATGGGCCGAGTTCCTGCATGGCAGTACGAGCAGAACAGTCGACTGCAGGGAACCTCTCCCAAGAGAAATGACATTTTGTAATCCCAATATGCTACAGCATTGGTAAAAGCTGTTAATCTCAAAATTAATTTATTTAACTGAGATGCTGTATGCTCCTGATGGATTATTATTTGAGATATAATTCTTTCCCTTTCAGATTGACTTTTTCATACCTGTGTCCTGAAAAAATAAGAATTTCTGGTTTATTGGCCATGTCAGTCACTTGGTTTTAAAAACCCGATATTTTACCCTGGTCTTTTGCAAATACCTCAAACTTTTTTAAGCTTGAGTAGAGGAAAAGATGCAAGTAGGTGAGGAAATGTTTGCATTGAGAGCTAATCATTGCAGACTCTTTAAAATTGCTATTCTACTTCATAACTGACACGGAAGTGTCTTAATGAAGTTAATGCCAAGCCGATCCATTGCTCCTGTTACAAATATGTATATGTTATATTGCTGCAGACATTTACTAGGTATTTTTATGTACAAGCCAGTTTCAGGTCTAGCAAAAGAATTTCCATTTGGTTTAACATAAAATATTAAGCCTGATAATTTTGTTATAGTGGTTATCTTATTGGGGTAAGTCAAAAACCAGTATTTGACGAATCCTGCAAAGAGTTCCTGTAAGCATCCAGATTTTCAATTGCTCTTCCAGCATGGAGCTGGAAAATTAATATGAACACGACAGAAGGAGAATTATGGGCTTCTTGTTATTTTTTTAAATCTGTGGATAAGACTGTTGTATAAGTACTTCTTTGGAAGTCTGGCTGCTGGCTGCCGGCTGCCTTCCAGCAAGTACATAATTAATATACACCTCTGTTAGGTATAAGTAGTGATAAATACCATCAAGTAGCATTGATCTACATGTTGCTACCACCCATGTGCTGGTTGTTTTACTTCCAGCTTATTGGGATGGATATCTGTTAAATAAATCAACTTTGCAGCTTTATTTTTCCATATAAAAATAATCTGTTCTGTCTGTTACTTGAGTGTAATCCTTCTACCGTTGCACCTGTCTGTTTGCATTCTCAACTTTAAAGCATGATACAATGAAAATTGAGAAGGAAAATGGCAGAGGGTCGTTTGAGAGAAGCTGTCATTGGAATGTGATAGGTAAAACTATGAAGGTATGTTGTAACCTCAAGAAAAAGACTGGAAGACTGACAGTGCAGGCAGGAGGATTATGAATTCTTTAACTCCAAAGACACCCTTAATCTTGGTGCAACCTACAATTTGGCTTACATCTCCCTTTATCTCCTTGCTTACTGACTCCTTATTCCTTTTTCTGCTCTTTGTCATTTCCAGCAATAGGAGCATAAATCTGTAGTAACATCTAAGTCTTATTTCTATTAGCCGTAGTAGTTCTGGTTTTGACTTTCTTGGACTTTCCTGAGCGCTGCTTAGCTGAAAAGAAGCCAAGAAATCACAATCATAAGATGTTGAAGACTTTGAAAATAGGAAAAAACCATAAGGCAAAAAGGAGGTGCATCTATTAATCTGCAATAGTTCCGATGAGCAGATATAAAAAGAACACGAAAGTTTAAGAAAGAGAA
Source organism: Neomorphus geoffroyi (assembly GCA_033558235.1). Taxonomy (NCBI): domain Eukaryota; kingdom Metazoa; phylum Chordata; class Aves; order Cuculiformes; family Neomorphidae; genus Neomorphus; species Neomorphus geoffroyi. Next base: position 32,723,393 of record JAUMJM010000027.1, read on the forward strand.
ATCTAGGCTATGAGAGTAAATAATAAACTTGAGGATTTTTTTTTTTCAAATCTCTGTTGGTAAGACTTTAAAAGTCAATTCTAGACTCAAAAGTGATTGCATCCGTCAAGATGGATGTATAGAGAAGATTGTTAGTTTTTCAGATGAGATGTTCATAAGACTTTGAACAGCAGAGCATGTGCATGGTAGCAGGTAAGAGGGAATCATAGTTGAGCAAGGGCTGACAGCAGGACCAAGCTGGGGTGTTCCTAAAGAAAAAGGACAAAGATGAGAAAAGGGAGAATCAATGCAAAGCGCAGGAAGCCAGCAAAATCAGAGTGCGTTCTCACGCAAGGTTCAGCAGCATGTGAGGAGAAGCTGGAGGAGAATCAGATCACAGGATTTGATGGTGCCATGGTGTCAGTAACAGAAAAGGATGGGTTGTCAGAGGTGATAGGAGAAACTGTATCACTTTAAAAAGGGAGGAAGGATTGTGAAAGATGGATGTGAAAATGTCTGACAGGGTGAAAAGAGAAAACTGGTGAAGCTGAATTTAAAAAGGTGGTGAGTAAAGGGAAATAATTCAAAGAGTGAAAGGGATTTGGAGGTGTCCATAGCAAGAGAGTAATGGTACACCGAACAGATGGAAATTTTGAAGAAGTTTTAAAAAAGATTTAAAAGGAAGGTCAGGTTCACTGATCTTCCAGGATCACTATAGAAAATGGGGGATCCTAGTAAAACTGGAAATGCAGAGGTCTGCAAAGGGTAAGAGAAGCCAGAATCCATTAAATAATAAGGGTAGAATGCACCCCTGTAGAGGGAAGTCAAGAGGAAAGAGCGGGTACTGAACTGGCCTAAAGCTGCCAAACCATAAAGGTCCTGCAGGAGGTAGAGGGACCAAGCTGGGTGCCAGTGGCAGGAGAGTAGACAGGCCTGTGCCTGTGGAGGTAGTCTGCTTGGGCCAGGCACTGACTACGAACTTGAGTAAGGCTCTAGAGATATAGTTCCTGAAAAAAAATGGAGCAGCAATGGAGTACAACTGGTCTTAATTAGACTGGCTGAAGATAGTCTTTCTCTAGGCTGTCTCCATAGGAGTTTCCTTCTTCCCTCTGATACTGGTTTTGCGTTGTATTCCTGACTCCTGACACCCAATCATTAATCACAGAGAGGCAGAAATTGGTTTAAAAATGTGAATTCCTCTATGCATAAGATATCCTCAGCTAATAAACACTGCCTTAAATTTCTTCCGTTTTGCTTCTTTCTTCAGTTCATTTTAAGTGTCACTTCTTTACTACATCTTGACATTTAATATGAAGCATTTCATCTACTAGAAATACATCTGAGTCTTCAGCTCAAGAGTCCAATTAAGAAAATGCTCCCATGTGCATGCATTTTCCTTTATTGAACTTCAAGTTCTCTTCAATGTCATGTACAATACAGGCTTAAAATCAAGGCTTTTATGGAAAAAAATAGTTCTAATCTAAAATATCACCTTGCCTCCTCACTGCTCTCACCTCTCCCCAAAAACTGGGATGAAGCATGCTCTCTTTCAGTTACTCTATTGTCCAACTTTTGCTTAGTGGGTTTTTTTACAGGTATTTGCATAGGGATCACAAATGCCTGTGCATTGATAAAAGTGTTGATATCCTTCTGTTTTAATGCTTAAGAGATTAAATAGAGCAATGGCAATCAAAAATGTAATGATGCTTAATGTATTTGTAAAAAAATATGTTTTATTTTTTTAAATTAATTTGATACTGGTGGAAATGACTGATGCTGACCAGTACTGAATAAAGATCAGGCTTTCTCCTCTAGGTACTGCAGTACAAATTAATCATAAGCAGTAAGAAAGAATGTTGTGCAAACATCCACATCATGTTGTGCAAACATCCACATCACAAAATGTTGATTTGTCTAAAGCTGTTCAGGTCTTATCCCGAGAGCTGATTGTCCCATCCATAGGCCTCTGCTTCTGATAACTTGACTTTGTGCTGCTGTGAGGTTTGAGTGAGAACCATGAAGACCAAGAATGGAAACACTTAGATCTTTTAATCAGAAGAGATCTCCTTGTGAAGAAGTTGTGTATTTTATTTGATTTTATCAAATAGGAGAAGCAGCTGTGTAGCTAAAAGAGGATGAGGTGGTTACTGCTCCCTTACTGTGTCGTGTCCTTCTAGCAGGGCAACTCTGCTGCCACAGAGAGGAACCCATCCATTGTGTCACTGTGGACATGTCAGCACTACCTATGGAAGAGGACTCATCAGTGTTTACTCCTGTTGAACAACGTCTTATGAAACAGTAAGGATTACAGTCTTTTGTGAGATATTTTTGTTAAAACACTTTCACGCAGGGAAGGCTTTTGCTTAGTCTGATACCTTAACAACTACCTCATGTTATTTGTAGACCATTCTTCTATTGCGATCGTTACGCTTCATATTGAGCAAATCTAAGTCTGCGTGACTTTTTATGGATGGATTAATACAAAATTTTTCAGCAGAGGAATTTTTGTTTTCAGGTGGTTAAATCATAAAGCATACTGCAATATCATTCCCCTGACCCAGATGAGGTATATAAAATGCAAAAAATAACAAGCAAGCCTACCTTTCCAAAGGCAGGCTGTGGTGATTTTGTAGTACCTTGGGCTTTCTAAAGCCTTTCTAGTGGTTGCCAGTTGTTTAGGAGTTTTAGCAATTTGGCTTAATGTAGACAACTTCACATGACCAGAAGCTCAGAGCTTGTTTGAACAGTCTGAAATTGCAGTGATGGAGATAACAGAACAACGCAGGGACCACTTAGGGTATTCAAACCCAGTCAGGAATGAGTGCCAAATGAATCAGAATAGAATTTGATTTTACTTATTACTCCATGAGTGATAATTTAGCTGAATAAAAAGCAGTTTTCTTTCCGCAGGCCAAGTCCAATTAGTGTACCTGTGTTGGTTGTATTTTCACATACACAGCTCGTGGCTGCTCTCTTGCAAATATGTAGTTGGAAGGACACTCTTTGACTTTCCTCTGCAGTTTGCTGCGATCGGGGTGCATCCTTTGCTACCTGCTGGGCCACTTCATGTAAAGCTTCTGTTCAGGAATGGAGTTAACAGGTGTTCCAACCGTAATGATTAATCTGACTTGCAGGAGCCCTGCTTACAATGCTCTCCTTGTTATATTTTGTAATGAGGAAAAAGTCTGATCTGGCATATTGGCTGCTTCACGTGGATGTGCTCAGTCACTTTCCCGTTGGCTCCTACCCGTATTTGATGCACAGTGCAGCTCTTGGGAAACTTGGGGGCTCCACTTTCCCAAATAAGCTTGAAAATTTCTATCCGTGTTTGGTAACTTGAATTTTCATTAGAGTGGGAGCTGGTTTGAGTTTCTAAGTATCTGTTAACTTACAAATCTGTCTGCTTCGACTGTAGACAAAGATATCTTTTCCTGTAATTTGTATAGGGCTGTGAATGATGTGTATTTGGGGGGGAGGGTGGCGGGGCAAAGTGCAATGGTTGCGAGTAATGTCTATTGCACATTTGAGAACTTTTCTGAAGTTTGTGAAAACATAAGGTAAGGAAGGAGATGAACTTACCTTCCCGAGACCAAGCCCTCTCTCCCCGTCTGAAAGGCATCAGACAGACAGGAGATGGGGTTTCTCTGGGAGGTGGCTGGATAAGAGCTTGTGCAAGCAGACACAGCTTGGTTTTTTTCAATGAGCCTACAGGGATCACGGTCTTTTTAAACACTCTGAATGAGGATGCAGAACCTTTGTTTGGTTTGAGACTTTTTCCTTGCTTCTATATGCATGTGCCTATATCAAGCAAAATTTCCTCTGATCCCACGCAGCTATGTTAGTATTTATTTTCAATATTGTAGTTGTACTAAATCATTCTTCTTAATGAAATGAATGTAAGTTGGAAATACTGCAGTATTATGGTTAACTTGTACTCTGAACTATCTATCTTACCGGTGTTAGTGGTGTCACCTAAGATGCAGGTCAAGCAGAACTTCCTAACATTATGGCCATAATATCTGTGTTGGTACAAACATAGTGTTTTCAGGTATGTGCAGGTATCTTGATTTAATGCTTACACTTTAAAAAACACTGATATATGATTTCTTATATTTTTTCTAGCAGGCATCACAAGATGGCTCATGGTAATTAGCTATTGTTAATGTGCAGTGTAACCCCTTAAATACCTAAATGAAAAAAAAAAGAAAAGATGAAAAAGTTCTATAAGAAAAAAATATATGAATTATTCTAACTTGGCAACAATGCAAGGATTGATAAAGTGTCTTGCTTCTTATCCCTGCAGCTGTTTCTTTCTTTTCCCTCAGCGATATATTGAGTAATGGGCATCAATTGACAAAATAGATGATGCTCGCTCTGTGATTAATTTGAATCAGATTTACATTTGAAAGACACCAAAATCTTGCTGAAAACTGGATGAAAGCCTCAAGATTTAGACAGGCTTAAATTTAAAATAGAAGAAAAAAAGTAAATCTGTAAGTACTGGAGTTTGACTATAAAAAGCCATCAGTAAGATCCCATTGTATATAAGAAGATTCAAACATTCAGCAGAACTGTTTAAATTACTCTTCCTATGAGTTTTATAATACCAACCCTTTTCATTCCTTTTAATTGACTTTCAGTCAATCCAAACTGAAGTCCTGTTCAGCTGAGTTTCTTGGGAATTCTGCTCTTGGTTTCTGTGGCTCAGAATAGTAGTGAATCATTTGTGGTTTTGGTTTAAAGAGAAAACAATCAGACAAAACTGGCTGTTTTCATTACTGTCTCTTTAGAATTCCTCCTTGGTTTTAATAGCCTCAGTCCATCTGTAAGATTGTAGAAACTGTTTCTAAAGTAAACTTATTTGATTTGGAGTTTTTCTCAGTTCCTTCCACTTTCATTTGAACAATTTTTTACCTTGACCTAAGGTACCTGTCATTTATGCAAAGTTCTTCTCTTGGTGTGCTTCAAATAAAGGACTGTGTTATAAATCTCTAATAAAATAGTCGGGTTTTTTGAGTTTCATTTTTGACTAAATACATCAAGTTCAAATATATTTCTCTGCAGGCATCATCCTTCCACTAGCTCAGTGCAATGCAGTGATTCCTCTCTGCCCAGAACATACTTGTTTTTGCATAAATTTAGTTCACGTTGTGATGTTGAATCTTCTAATATGAAAACTCAGTTTTCTATAGCTACAAATATATTGTATGAAAGAGGAAAGGCCAAAGTATGTCCTTTTTCACATTCGGGAGGTCTGTTTGATGTCAGATAACTTAGAGTACATAACTTGTGAAAGAATTGGCTTATAGTGAAGGACAAAATATGAATATAATATTACTTTTCAGTTCTTAATGGAGCTACCCGACATGGTGGAAATTGTATTACAGTAAATCTACTTTGCTAGAGCCTTCCTGTGATGCCATTAACATTTAAGTTCAGGATTCCTTCTCCCAAGGAAGATGAAAAAAAATAAAATTAAAGCCCTGTCACGATCAGGTTGATGTGCAAGACTCACCTCTTCTGCAAAGCTTTCCCCAGTAACTGGAGCAGAAGAATAACCCTGCAGGATGCTCAGGGCTGCAGACAGATGACTAGACCACCGAATAGGACAGAGATTTGATTGTCCCTCTTGGACGGTTTTCACAATTGTGCGTGTCGGGCTGCAACAGCAACTGCGTTCAACAGCCATAGGAGATAAGAGGATCAGTAATGGAATGGTGAAAGAGATTGCAAAAGTGTGCAGACTTTTAATATCACTGTCATTAGGTACAAAAATGTCAAATGACCTACATAAAGCACAGGTTTAATGCCCATGAATTTACTTCCATGATTTTTTTCACCAGTGATTTAAGAGGTGTTTTCTGTCTGCAAGCTCCAGATCTAACAATGTTTACAATACAAAATAACTTCTGCAACAATTCTAGGTAAATAACCTCTTTGATGTTGTCTCTAATATTTGAAAATCCTAATATATTGAATTCAAAATGGGCTGTCATTTTGATGTAAGCAGGCTAATTAGTCCATATTTCTCATATAAAGTTCTCCATAAGATTTACTTCTCAGACTAAAATTTTCAAGCACTGGCTGCATTTTTATGTTGTTTTCTAGTTGCTGAATATTATGCAGGTTGGAGTGGATAGATGAGTAACAGACTAATATCAAACATTAATACAGTTAAGGAAAATAGGCTGTTATTACTGAGTACAGGACTGCAGTTGGAAACAGTTAGGTGTGTGTCCTCAGTGTTACCTTTTTTTCTATTGCTGTTGTGAAGTCACATCAAAGAGTGACCTTTTTACTTTTATCTCATGCACATTTGGGAAAAAAAGCCATCTCTCGTGCTGCTGTAAAGTAGGGAAGCTCATGATCCTGAGAGATGTACAAAGGGAAATGTGCGAGTATCCTCTTGAGCCCTATCCATACCTCACTGCTTTCCAGTGGATGTCATTGCAAGACAAAATGAATCATCTGGGTCAAAAATAAAGCATCAAGAAGCTAGCAGTGCTGCAACGCAGTTTCTGATGTGTTCATTTTTGCTGAATCTGTTCAGTAAACTGACAGGCTGAATCAATTGCCTCACAGATTACCGGCACAGCTCCAGCAGGACTGACAGTACTCTGACTCCAAAGAAACTTCTGCCAAATCAAAAATAGTAGTGAAAATAATGGTAGTAATATATCTGCAGAGGGTCACCCCTTTGAAAATAACATTAACAAACAGCAAGTCCAAGCACGATGCCTGCACGTTCCAGGCTTTGAGCAGTGGTGGCAATTGCTGCCCCTTTATTATTTGCCAGGAGCATTCTGAGCAGTTCAAGGAGGTTTGCTAAAAACCTGTTTCCGTACAGAGCTGCGGCACAGCACTGTGAGTCATTGCAAGGTGGCAGGTCCTGTGTTGATTAACTTCACTCATGATAGATGTTATGAGGCCTGCTCACATTTTCAGATGTAAAGATCTAGGATATAAAGAGAAGTAGACCATATATTGATGTAATGTGTGATGTAATACCATATATTTGCCATCTGACAATTATTTCCTTCCTTCATGTTCACATAATCTGTGGTCTGTTTTAGTTTTTCTTCTGAACTTTTTTTTCCTGGTTTTGAACAAAAGTTCATCTTCTCATCTTCAGAAATGTATTTTTATTTTAAAATTTTGCCTTACTTTCTGCTATTTCTTCCTTTGAAGTCATTATGCTCTGGAATAACTCAGACTTATCCAGCCTTTTTCCATCTGATAGACTTTTATGTCACTGAAGATTTTTATAGCTCTTTAATGAATTTTGTGCATCCTCAGACTTATGTGGCAGAACACATTGCTCAGACTGTACCTTCGGAAATCTTCCATATGATCCAACTCAGCATCTCCATCTTCCTTCAGTTACATCTTTTCCTTTAAGCCATGGATTCTATCATGCACATACTTTCTTAAAGGTCTCTCATTCCAGCACAGTGTTCTTTTTTATCGCTATGGAAGTCCTGAGATGGGCTAAAATGAGAGTTCCGTCTTGAATTAACACATTCACACCTAGTTTAGCCAAAATAATTGCCATGTCAGTTAAAAACTCATGTAGGAAATTTCCTTTAGAGCGAAACATAATCAAAAGGCCATACTGCGTGTAAAGAACTGCTCCCACAGTTCCTACCCTGGATTTATTTGTGGATTCAGAAGATCATGAAAGTGGAAACCATCTGCTGCTTAGTTTCATTTCTGTTTGGATATGGTTTTGCTGAACAATGAGAAGCGCCTTTGAAACATATTGTAAGAGGAGTTTCCCTCTATTCTTGAAGCAATAAAGCTTTTAATAAAGTGGAACATGCATCCATGGATGGTAAATTTTTCTTCCCATTAAAGTATTTAGGACGTTGTATTAATAACACTATCTATTTCTCACACTATTTCATGCACTGACACCCAGGTGCACTCTATTTCCTTCCCTGAAAGCTATCTCAAAGGTGTAGTCATAGCTGTCATTCTAGATATAAATTTTCTCTGTGGACAGAGACAGAACTTTTACGCCTGACTTCAAAATTTCCCAGCAGGGAGGGGCTTTCTTGTGGCAGCCATGCACTATTATTCAACAGCAAGGGGAAATTTTGAGCTTGGCACCCTACTGAATAAAGGTGTTTCTGTGCTCAGCACACTTGTCATCAATCATTTCCACAATCTACAGCTTTTTTTTTTTTAAAGTCCTGCTTCCTTTATGTTACTTGAGCAAAGCTAAGTATTTAGCAAAAAGAAAATGAATGGGTTCTGCTCTTTGTGCCTTGTCAGAAACAAGTTTTACTGTACGTTCCTAAGACTAAAACCAAACAGAAAGTTGCAAAATCTACCTGCAGAAAGCTCAGAAATCATTTTCCCCCAAGGAGCCACATCCAAGGATAATAAATGTCTTTTTTTCTTCCTTCCCTAGACATTTTTGAATAGTAATTTGACAGCTATATTCTCTGTTTAAACTAGAATACTTATTAAAATTATGGGATATATCATAGACTGTGAAATAAAGTGAAAAGCATTGCTTAGGGGCACAGCAGCTCTAAAAAAATAAGAACCGCATGTAGTTCTTTGTATTGGCAGGATATAGATAAAGAAATGTTGAATCTAAGCCACACTAATAGAATGCTTGGATCGGCCAGTTTGAGACTCGTTCATGGAGTTCTCTCTGTTAGCGATACAGATGGGGTTTGTACACCTTTATTTCGGTTTTCTTTCATACAGTTTGTAACTTATTCCACTCAAATCTGCTGCACTTTTCTATCAGTGAGTACCAGAACCTACTTAACTCCATTTCCATGAGTCCTTTCATTTAAATCTTACAAATTATATTTATTTCCTGCAGCCATCAATGGCATATATAAGATGATATCCTACCTTGCATATGACCGATAGTTCCATAAACAGTTCTGCTCTTTATAATGCTCAAAATTCCCTAAATTCATTTGACTTTGTATTGACCTGCTGTGTTAAATCAGCTGCAGATTCTTACCTTGCTGATTTCTACTAAGAAAATGCCCTGCATACCTTTCATGTGTGTTATTCTGGTTTAAATGCACAGTCTATTTTCAAATAAATTTCCCCATTGAAGCATTTTTTTTATTTCTTTTATTTGATTTTATATCAGCCTTAATAAATCTGGAGATGTTTTCAGTATCAAAGAAGTGCTTTCTCTACATCTCTTTGCTTGAATATGGGCTTCATTTGTGACACTGTAAAACAAGCAGGTACAGTCGACAAGTGTCATTTCTGTGAGGTGCCAGCCAAATGAGACACAGCAACAGCTCCCAGATGAGCAGGCAATTAGTCCGCACATTGCAGGCTTTACTCTTCATTTAACAATTAAACAAATTGTTCATGTTATCTGTTCCTGGTAACCAGAGAAGCATATCTGATCAAAATGTGCTTTTGTGTTAAATATGCATTCATTCGAAAAGAGACTGGGTTAATACGACAAATTTTTACTACCTAAGTCTTGTATTTTTAGAGTATTGTTGATTTGATTCATTGAAGGTGAATATAGAATCATAGAATGGCTTGGGTTGGAAGGAACCTTAAAGATCATTCAATTCCAAACCACCTGCCATAAGCAGGGACTTCTTCCACTGGATCAGATTGCTCAAGGCTTCGTCCAACCTGGCGTTGAACACTTCCAGGGATGGGGCGTTTGAAACTTCTCTGGGCAATCTGTTCCAGTGCCTCACCACCCTCACAATAAAAACTTTTTCCTAATATCTAATCTAAATCTCCTCTCTTTCAGCTTAAAACACTCAGATAAAGAGTCCCTTCCCAGTTTTCCTCTAGGTCCCGTTTAAGTATTTGAAGGCTGCTATGAGGTGTCCACAGAACCTTCTCTTCTCTAGGCTAAACAAGCCCAGTTCTCTCAGCCTGTTATCCAGTCCTTGGATCATCTTCATGGCCCTCCTCTGGACACTTGCTTAAGCAGGTCCATATCTTCCTTATGCTGGAGACCCCGGAGCTGAATACAGTATTTTAAGTAGGGTGTCATTGAGACCGGAGTAGAGGGTGAGAATCGCCTCCTTTAACCTTCCGTCCACGCTTCTTCTGATGCAGCCCAGGATGGTTCTGGCCACAGCACGAGCCACATAGCCAAGTGTAGATTTGTGTGATGCCTCTGTTCCTGCCTGCACCATTTGCTCTGTGCTGGAGAGTGAGCTGAACATCAGCTAGAACAGTGCCCTTGTGACAAAGGTGGTGAGCTGGGCTGCAGGAGGAGTCTTTCCGGGGACCCTTGCAAGCTTACCTGGAACTGAATCTGGCAATGAACACTGAAGGCAACAAGAAGGGCTTCCCTAAATCCCAAAGTGGCAAAGAAAAGGCCAGGGAAAATGTGAGTCTACTGCTGAACGCAGCAGGAGACCTAGTGATGCAGCACGTGGAAAAGGCTGAGGTACTGAAAGCCTTGTCTTGGTCATTGCAAGCAAGACTGGCTGTGAGAAATTGCACTCTGCCCTTTCATCACCATTGTCAAGCTGTAGGCAGATAAAACACTCCTGAACGTACAGGGCTACCCCACCCCCTCTCATTTCTTGCCCGTCCCTTCTGAAGACTTTACATCCACTCATTGCAACGCCCCAGCTGTTTGGGTCTCCCCACCATGTTTTCATGATTGCATTTTATCACAGTTTTCCAGCTGTACAATGGCTTCCAGTCTATGTGCACTGATGTCAAGACACTTCAGTTATGCTATTGATCCCACCATCTTTTGGGGGGAGAAGCCCTATGTCCTATGTGATTGTTCTCAGTTGCTTCTGTGGTTCCTAATGCATCAACAACCCTTGCATCTTTGCTGCTGCTGAATTGCTATAAAGTTTATTTATTCCTGTGCAGCATCAGCAGAGCCAGTGAGTAACTCCAAGTTAGTTCCAGAGAGTTGGGCGGGAGAGATTTGTTTTAAAATCTTTGTTTCTTCTTTCTCATATGAAAGAAAGAAATAATGTAAAATATGAACAAGCAGTATTTTCTAGTAAATATGTAGAAATCATTTTACATTTATTTCAGTCAGAATTCACCTGTGGTGGGTTGACCATAGCTGTGTCTATAGCAGCCTATAGCTTAGAGAAACAGTAGTACTTCTACATGACACAGGTACTGCATGGCACTCACTTCTAACATATCTGTATCTAATATCTATGTTTCTATATGATAAGCATCCCTCAAAAAGGAAATAACTGTGGATTTAGTTGTAAAAATTCTAAGCTCAATTGAAACAACAAATCTCAAGAGAGTAGGTAGTTGCTCTAGTCTTTGTCTTTCCATTCAAAATTAATTGTGATGTTTCTTTTTATTAGTAGTATATAAGAAATATAATTGAAAAAAATAAAACAAAAACCCAATAACCCAATGTCAGGTTAAGAATTTCATAAGAGTAATAATAGGATTGTTGACCCAAACGAAGAGGTTTTGGTTTGATATGATTAATTTTCCTCCAAGATGTTTTGTTATTAATATCTTAGTGTTAGGAGTTGGAATAACAGGTTTTTTTCAACCTGAAAGGAATATTTTTTTGCAAGCGTGTGTGTTTTCGCTCGGAGATAATTTACACAGTTTTAACCTTGTCAGCTACTGTGGTGATCACAGTGTTACTGTGTGAGTGACACATATGGAAGATGGAGTCACCAGACATGGAACTTGTAATGACCATAAATGGCCAGAAAAGATGGTCCACAGGAAGCTGAGACACCAAAACTGACCAAGCTATTTCTGTTAGAATTGTTGTCAGAGGTTAATCTGTCTTACATTATTATAATATTTCATTTACCCACACAACCATAAACAAGAAATAAGAAACTAGTGAAGTACTTTCTTTTACTTCACAAGAGGATTGGGTTTGTAAAGGGTAGTTTTTACTCTGATGCACCTCTGTGCAATTATTTGGCTAATCTTACACCTCTTCCTTTCCTGTTATTTGAAAGAAGAAAGTTCTTGGACCTTTCTCCCTTTCTTCCTAATAAAATCTACTCATACTGGAAATAGTGAAATCTCAGTCAACTCACATTTACAGTTGATAGGAGATGTGAAGAACACCCTCTGTTTCTATGGCTTTGGCAGTTTAAAGCATTTTCCTTTAGAAATTGTATCAATCAGCAAAATTGTTTGAAATACCTGATTTGGGAGATCTTGCTTACAGTAATTGTAGTACTTGCTGCTGCTCCTAATAATACCGTCAGAACAATCTAAGTTTTGAAATCCTTGAAGTAATGCATTAACTTAATACCTGTTACTCCTTTTCAGGATGAGGGGAAAAATTGAAAGTTAGGAGAGGACCTGACCTATGTCAACTTTATCTAGTTGAAATTATCTACATAGAAATAGAATCCTTTTGGTTGCATTTCCATGAAGAAACATTATGTGGCTTAGTTGAGTGAAATCTAACGAAAAATAGTCCCACTTAAAGGAGTCCCTATGTCATGACAGCTGGGAAAAGAGAAAATCGACTGCTGATACAGAAAATGAATGTATTGATTATTCAGTAGTGCAAAAGGGAGGTTTTTTTAAAATCAGGTGACAGTAAGCTGTATAGACTGCTTAACCAAACATATTTTTATATCACTCATTCAAAGGCCTAGAGAGATGCACTCAATGTTTACTCTCCTGATTTTATTTCTATCTTGAAGCATTCTCCTAATCATTTATTGATGGTTTTTTCCACATTTTCATGTGTTCTCGTAAACTGCCAGTAATATCTTAATTATAAACACCTTGGTTTTAATACTCAATAAAAAAGGCATAATGGATGCACAAATACTGCTATTATTGGAAAGAGGGATAGGCAAGATCACTAAACTGGACCTCTCTGCTGTGCTTTACAAACCCATAAAAGAAAAAAGATTCTTCCTGTTTAAAAAAGGTTAAAGCTTGAAGCTAATAGCAGTAGAGTATTTTCCCAGTGGACATAATGTGAACTTGTTGGGGTTTTTCAGTAAGAAGGAGATAGCTATTTTGAAGGCTGTAACTCCTTTGGAGTTCCAGTTGATACGTAATTCATTTGGAACACTTCCTCTGTATTTATCTGTGTTTACTTTTCCTTGTATTGTGGAAAATTGTAGCTGTATAAGACAACTGAAAGCATCAGTTTGATTTGAATTGGCTGTAAAATCCAACTACCTGTCATTAAAGGGGCTTTGTCTTTCCATTGAAAATTAATTGTGATGTTTCTTTTTATTAGTAGTATATAAGAAATATAATTGAAAAAAAATAAAACAAAACAAAAACCCAATAACCCAAAGTCAGGTTTAGAAGCTGAATATTCTCATTTTTACTTCAGGCAAGACTATAGATCAGTCATTTTTTCAACTAGTTATAATGAGGAAGTGGGCCAAATGGCGTATTTTGTGCCAGGAGGACAACATTTGTCCTTGTTTCTACCAGCTGAGAATCCCGTTCCTGTTACCTTGATAAGCTGCAGGAAAATCTTCTTTAAAGAATCGATGCTTAAAATGCATTAAGTATTTTAATAATCTGGGGAGATAATCTAATAGTGTACTAAATGCATAGCTTGTCCCATAAATCCGAACATGTTTCAAAGACAGTAAATACATTAATTGATGCTGTAAAGGCATATGTTTTCAGGGACAAGGAGAGCCCAGCATCTTGGTGTTGAAGGCTATTCTCATTGTGCTGTTCCACGTTTGACAATTATCAGTTTCTCTAGTACCAGATTTAATATACTGGGACCCCAAGAGATGAAATATCTTACTGGAATTCTCACCAGCAGTGCTGTCCTCTGCGGATCATTTGTCCTAGGTATTCTGAAGTAGTGTGTTAATTATGGCAACAAAAGAATACAGATGCTTAATATTGACTGATTGGGAGATGTAACATTCAGAAATTATATCTCCTCTTTAATAACTTATTTTTGAATAAAATTCATCATAAAGAGGTGTTATAAGAAGCCTTCAAGTCTTGTATTTGAGAAATGATAATTGATTGTGGAACAGGTGAAAACAAAAGTAAAAAATATAGAAACCCTCTACTGTTGATAAATTAGCAGACCTGGTAAGAGATCAGAAGAGGGCGGAAATGAAGGCACAAGGTTAATGAAGAGGCAACTAACCTTAAAAAAATTACAACTAAAATAAGCTATGTAAATCTAAAGCCCAAGAAAATACATGAAAGCAAAATACTGCCTTAGACTACAGGAAAAACACAATTCATAAACAGAGAGACAAGAGAGTTTGACAGTTTCAAACTGTTTCTTTGGGGGGGGGAGGAAGAAGTAATATTTATAATCACTCTATATGCTCAAAATGAGATTTGGCTTATGGAACAGGTGCAGGCTGTGTCTGAAAAATATATATATTAAAAAAATATGGAGATTCTGAAGCAGAAAGCATTATCCCACTGGGAGAAAGATAAATGTGCGCATAGTCACTAGACATCATTTACCCAGAGATGTCTTGTATGTTTACTTTTGTGTAGAATAAGCATCCATATAGACAAATGATAATAGTTATTTCACTTTCCATTTCAACAAGTATGGTATACAGTAACACTGGGCTTTTTTCTGCCCAAATTATTGTATTGGTTTCTTAAAATTTGTTTTCTTTGGGTTTGATGCACGTTTCAAATTGCGAAGGGCTGTAATCATTTCCGTTTGAGATCCTGCTTATCAAAATGATCAGTCAGAGTACCTGTTTCTTTAGAGAAAAGCAGTTAAATAGGCCTCTGAGACCATACTTCTAAGACCACAGAGTAATGCTGAAAATGTTTTCCTTGTGAGTTCCTCATCGCATTTCATTTTCATTGGGAGTGAAGTGGCTTGCTATCCTTAAAACTTGTATGAGACTATGTACTAGAAATGGCTGTTTCATCCTGGATGTTCCTGGGGCACCATCACATTACGAGGGTGCTTTGTTCAAAAGAAAACGTGTTTAATTCTGAAGATAATTCAAGTAATTGGCAATAAGTACTTGTACTTATCAATGTTCATTTTATTGAACAATCGAATTACATATGTAAGCTTGCCATATTGTCAATTCAGTATTGCTTCAGCTCTTCCTGTAGATTATTCCCTCTGTGCTAATACTAACATACGCTTTGGATACATTCTGCTCACCTGTTGTCTTTAAAATAACACTCACCTTTTCCAAAAGTATGGCCTTTTTGCCACGTGGTAAACAAGGGGTTAAGAATTTCAAATATTCTGATTTGAAATATTCTGATTGACAGTTAAGGTAAGCTACCTAAAGGGATACATTAATCCACATGAAGCAAGCTGCTTAGCTGAAACTGCAGTTTGAAATTTAAAACTCTAGAACAAAATAGACTTTTCCTCTCAACAGTAATGAACTCTGAGCCTTGCAGTGTCCCAGGGGTGTGATTATCTCAGAAAAACTGTTTCCCCAGTTACATCTTGTTGCATAAATAATCATCTCTTTGATGCAAAGGATAACTGTGGGAATGATGTAAGTTAAATATGTTCTCCAGCAGTCTGACTTGCAAGGGAATAAACAATTTGTTGATAGTTAGAGTGCTTAAACCACTTCCTCTGGTTTCCAGGAATCTCTAAGCATTCTAGCCATAGAAAAATGATCTACATTTAATCAATAGGAAGTAAGATCTCTTTCTTAATTTTATTGTTCCTTACATATATTTTTTTTCACTAAATATATGCATCCAAGGCACTGGTTAATACTGCCACCCTATAGCTCCATAACTTTGCTTCAGCTGCCACGGTACTGTAGAAAACTAATGCCCGTGTATGTTCATGCCAAGCACCACAAAAACATTAGTGCTATCAGTATCATTCTTAAATGAGGTATATTCCTTAGGTGAAATTCATCTCAGCATGGACAGAGGACAGAAGGCAAATTCACCCATCAGGATAATACCTCAAGGAACCGTTAGCAGCTCATCAATGCACATCCAAGTCATGTACCAAGTAGCTGTCTTGGTCCCTCAGCACACTGCTGCCGCAGTAGTACAAGCTGCAAAATGAAAGGGACCCAGGGAGTGCACACAACCTGCTTGTTTGAAGCCCTTTTACAGCTCTGGCTCATTTTTTTGCAATGTTTCCACGCCAACTAGTTTAAGGCAGGATTGCGTCTGCGTTGACTGCAGTAGAGACCTGCCCTTAATGAAATGCAAGAGGTGCCCAAGCCTTTTGCTGCCACATCTCACGGAGATAAAATTCAGCTGTTAGGAACTTGGGAAAAAATGGCTCCAGTAGATCAGTTTTAAGCCCAGAGATCAGAAGTTAATGTTGGTGAGAAGAAATTTAGGAGTGAACAGCTGTAGTCTGCACTTGAGCATTTTATAAATTAATATTAATCCCCAAATCAATTACAAAGATGTTTGAGCCCATAATGAAATCATGTCCTTGATAGCAAGTATTTCCTAACCTTTTAGATTCCATTAGATGCAATCATTGTTTACAGTTTGAAATTTCTCTGCTCTAGGTTTCCAGAATGGTTTAAATACCAGTTTAAAACTTACAAAGCCATCATGACTTCTCATTGTTTCTAAGCTGTAGAGCTTTTGGTTCTATTGCTATGTAAAAATGGAAGGCACTCTGAGCTGCCTTCCCCCACTTGCATCCAGGAGCACCTTCACAGGAATCTGTCTGTTGTCTTAAAGCTAATTCTGTCCCTAAATGGATAGCGGCTAACATTATGCTAAGAGAAGCCAACCTTTGCTATTTCTCACCTGCTGTATTCTCTAAATGCCCTTTCTTCTTAGATTCTCATAACCAAGATATCCTTTCTATAATTTTACAGTGGAATCAAAGCTATTTACACCCCAGTAACACAAACAGTGCTTAAGGAGACTTTGAAATAAGCTATTCACAGAAATGTAAATCGGCAGCTTGTTCTTAGGAAAATAAGGCATTTGGGGAAGAAAAAATAAAAGGCTTGAGGAAAAATATTTGACAGAGACAGCTTTCTATATAGCTGTGTATTGTATCCAACAAAAGGCTTGGGAATAATATATTGATATCAGGATAGTAAAAATATTGCATCTATTGTAATTTAATATCTCTTCTTGTCTGGAGCTTCATTCTCACTGTCTTCTGGCTCGGAGGGCTGAGTATCCCGAGAAAATCTCAGCCGTTAAAAAACGAGGTAAAGAAGGCATCAAGAACTTCTGCCTTGTCCTCATTCCTTGTCACTACTGTCCCTCCTGCATCCAGTACAGGAGGGAGATTTTTTTTGGTTCTCCTGTTGTTGTTAATATATTTGAAGAAATATTTTTTATTGTCTTTCACCAAACTGGCTAGTTGGAGTTCTAGCTGGGCTTTAGCTCTTCTAATTGTCTCTATTTAATCTCACCTCACCCTTGTAGTCCTCCTGGGATGCCTGTCCCCTCTTCCATAGCTCATAAACTTTCCTCTTCCTCCCGAGATCGATACAAAGCTCTCTGCTCAGCCAAGCTGGTTTTCTTCCCCACCAACTCACTTTATGGCACATGAGGATGACCTGCTCTTGTGCCGCCAGGATTTCCTTCTTGAGGAGCATCCAGCCCTCTTGCGCTCCCTTGCCCTTTAGAACTGCCTCCCATGGAATCAACCAGCCCTCTAAACAGTTCGAGTCTGCCCTCTGGAAATCCAAGGTGGCAGTTCTGCTGACCCCCTTCTTACTCCTCCAAGAACTGAGAATTCATCTCGTGATCACTGTGCCCCAGGCGTCCTCCATCAGTCCCACAAGGCCTTCTCTGCTCACAAACAGGAGATCCAGAGGGGCACCTTCTCTAGTGGGTTCACTCATCAGTTGTGTTAGGAAGTTGTCTTCCATACACCCAATGAACCCCTTAGACTGTTTCCTTTCTGTTATGTTATACTTCCAGCAGACATGCGGAAGGTTGAAAGATACTTAGCGATCGGGAGACTTCTCCCAGTTGTTTGTTGAAAAGCTCACAGGTTTCTTCATCCTGACTGGACAGCTGATAACAGACTCCCACCGCTGTATCTGGCTTACTGCAGATTCCACTGTTTTTAACCCATAAGCACTCAACTGTATCATCACTATTATTGAGTTCCATGCAGTCAAAACATTCTCTAACATAGAGAGCAACCCCACCGCCTCTCTTTCCTAGCCTATCCCACCTGAAGAGTTTGTAGCCACCCATGGCAGCACTCCAGTTGTGTGACTCATCCCATTACATTTCCATGATGGTAATTATGACATAGTTTCTTGCCTTCCTACAGCTTCCAGCTGTTCCCCTCTGCATGCATTAGTGTAAATGCACTTCAGATGGGCAATTGTTTCCACCTCTTCACTGAGTGGAATAGCCATAAGTCCTAAGCATCTTCTAGCTGTAGTACCCACAAATAACCTTTGAATTCTGGTGTGCTGAAGTGCTGTTCCCCACTTCCACTGAGATGGCAGAACTGAGCCCCTCACTAGTGCACTGTCCCTCAGAATCTGACGAGCCATTCCCGTGCTTTATTCTATCAAGGCCAGTGTTGTTCCCCTCCCCCTTCCAATCTAGTATAAAGCTTTCTTGATTAGCCCTACCAGCTTCACGGAAAGTATTCTTCTGCCCTTTGGGGACAAGTATATACAGGAAGTTCTTGGTTGAGGAAGAGCTGAATGGTTGTGGTAGGACAGCTGGAGCTCCAATGTTCCTGGAGACAGCAGAAAGAATTTGGAAAGATGGTTGTGCTTTGGAGAACTCCAGTTCATCAGCTTCAAAAGCCAACATCCATTGGAAAAAGCCTTGACAAATTTTACATAGTGGAGAGGCAGGAGAAGCATACAGGAGGCATGCAGAAAGTCAAGAGAGTGTTTAGCAGTGTCAGGAGAGGCAGATGGGGAGGCTGGAAGAGCAGATGGTTGCAGCGAGGGAGAGCAGAGAGAGTTACAAGTCTGAAACTGCAGCCTTTCACAACACATTATCAGTTGTTCAGACTTCTTTCTTTTTTAATTTGTATTCAAAAAAATGAAAAAGAAATCCACTCCCACACTCCCCTCAGAAAGGAAAGCATCACCCTGCGCTGTAAGAACACAGAGTGTGAAGATTTGGGCCTGTCCAGGTTGGGAATCACGAGTCCCCTTCCAATGCATTGCTTGCTGGTGAGATGGAAGAGAGAGGTACAGTCATGAGAGCTGGGTTCGGGCATACAAAATAGTAACCACATGTCCAGTGCCCTCTCCAAAACATCCAAGTGGCCAAATCTGCACCTGGAAGTCTAAAGGAGGAATGAAGCTGATCAGGCTTTTCTGCATACCAGCTTATGTATTTTCAGTCCCAGCGTTTGGTTCTTTATACCTTCTAGATGTATTTTTCTTTCGACTGTATAAATCAGCAGGATTATTTCAAAGACTCATTAAAAGATCTTAGACTAATAACGTTCCCTACCTTAATTTGTTCTTCTCATAAATAAAGGTAACCGTGATGTATTTGCAGTGAAGTACTTGGACATCCATGTTAAACCAGACCAACAGCCACCCTTCATGCGAAGTGTTCTCTATTTCTGTTACTTTTTCCCCTCCCAACTCCCTGATTCCCATAAGCCTCATTGTAATGACTAAAAACCACATGCATAATTACTTCATTCTTTTAGAATAATTCAAAATTATGTTTAAAAGATCATCAGTCATGCTGGTAAATAACAATAGGCTTAAAGTATTTCTTGGAGGAGTTCCTTTTTCCAGCGTAAATTCACTGAAAATTCTAACATCGCTTTCCACTTTACAACATAGATGTCAAACCGTTTCATAATTAGGGGCCACTTGGGGGCCAGTGGCTGCTAAAGGTACATAAATACCATGCAGTTCTGATACAGAGGCTGAAAGCACTTACATGCACAGCATTGTGAAGCTATTCAGGGGATATGAATGTGTTTATTTTCTGAATTATGCATCAATTAAGATATCGCTTTATGTTTTTAATGTTAAGACCTCTGTACTCTTGGAAATTCTTCCAGTATAAATTTTATCCACATTAAGCATGAGAAGCAACATACTTTTTTGTGCCAGCCTCATGTTTACACGTCACTCTTCATATTTAGATTTTGCACACTTAGAGATACATATTACAGTGTTAAGCTTGCAGAAACCTGCCAAAATAACTCCGTTGGAACAAATTTGGACTCTCATAGTCAATTTTCCCTTTTTAGATTTTTCTTGCTCGGTGGCCAGGCATCATCACGAGGCATCTTTGCTAATTCAACATTTCACAGAGTCACAACCATTGTGCATCAATGTTCATAGACTTAGAAAGAATTCCCAGGCAGGATTGTGATTTTACAGTATACATTTTCTTATATCCGGCACTAAAAGTATAGCATCTGTTTATGTCTGAACCTGGTAAACTCACCTTCTTTATTCAGTGAACAAAAATTTCAGATAAATCCAACTTTTAGCCTTTGGAAAACAGGATTTAAGCTACTCAGTTTTCTTTTACCAATATGTCTCCAATATTTGCCAAAGGATGTAGGGCATCTATTGTAGAAGATGAAAGATATTGTCATGTATTTGAAGTAGTTATTTTTATCTTAGTCCAATAAAGATATACATGTTTCTAAGCAAGCTGAATTTGTAAAAGGGAGACAGTATTTAATGTGTTCTTCATAAACCTATTGTAACCAAGCAAAATCCGCTCTATAAGAAAACGTTTCTTCCTTTCCTCCGAAATAAAAATGTTTGATTCCCGTCTATCTGTCTTTTAAATATTTGCTTCACGTATCATGTACAAAGAAGAAACACCATGAGACAACTCCCTGTTTTGGCAACTATACTGGGTTTTATTTCAGAGAACTATTCTGCAGCTATGTACGTCCTTGCAGCCTTCTACATCCAATTGTCTTTGTGGTGCCTCCTTTGGCATCTCTGTTTGTGCAATCTGTGTTTCTGCCTCTACATTTTATACAGGTCTTGTTTATGACGAGTAGTTCTTGGTTTTCACAAAGGGAGTGGTTCGGTTGTTAGCGGTAGAGTTACTATATCAGATGTACATAGCTTGTTCTGTATAATGATATGATCTCTAAAATTAAAAGTGCATGGAAAGCACTGGAGTATGAAGTGAAAGAGTCTGGATAAGGGAATAAAATCAACAACAAGTGAGGAAAGTTATTCTGACAGCGAGACATTCTGGATGTCAGCAAACCAGACGGAGAGGAAGGTGTAACTGTGAGAAGCCAAGGGACCAGCAGGGTACCACATTTGGTGTGTGAGATGACAGGGTTTAGCAGTAGGGGTGGTGAGGAAGACGGTTGGACTTGGAGATGCTGTATAGGAAGAATTGTTTGAATTTGCTAACAGCTTGTATGTTATGACAGAAATAAACTGTTGTAATATTTTTTTCCTTTCTTTTTTTTTTGCTACTGGAGTGGGCACATGTACATTTCATATGGTGTTTGCTGTCAACTTCATCTTCTCAGCTAGCACCTTACGATGCAAGCAATGACTTCTTCCCTATTTAAAATCCTCTTATATTAAATATCTTGCTTTTATTCTTGCTTTAATGTGAAGGGCGAAAGAAAGAAATATACATCTTTTCTTTGAGATTGTTTACTTCTTTTATTAAGATTTTCCATGTAGGTATGTGGAAAGCTATAGAAAGTGGGAGGCAACAGAAGATAATAATTTACAGAAGACATAAGACAATGTGAGCACACCTTGAGCAGGCAACCTGACAAACAGATGCATCACATAAACTGCACAAACATTAAAAATGCAGCTCTTTCTCCTTATAACTAATCCCGACCCGTGATTTGCTGTGGTTTGGGGTTTTTTTTAATGGTGTTGTTGCTTTTAAGATTATTTGTCATTTTAGAAAAAGTAAGCAAGAATTCAGACTTTTTGTATTAATTTCTTTCTTTTAATGTGCGTTTCCTGCTTAGAAACAAATTTGACTGCATTGTTCAGGAGCCTAGCTCAGAAATAAATAACTCTTTCAGAATAGCTGTTTATCTGGTGTTTATGATTAGAATGACTCAAGTATATGACAGGAGTTTCAGTCAGAAGGTGTCTGTCAACAAGCGTTTTCCAAAAACTTGAAGAAAGGATTACAAGTATCAATTCTCACTACTTGAAAAGCTAATGTAGCCGTTATTGATTTGTTTAAAAAACCCCACACTGACCCTCCTTTATGCAAAATATAAAATGGTGAGCTAATTTGCAAATGGTCAACGATACAAGCAAGTTGTAAGGCAATTATGAAATCTTACCACATGCCTTTTCTGCAGTTTTGAAGCTCTGGCTCCTGCAGTTGACTCTAGTGATTTTCTTCCTTAGCTCTATTTCTTAACTTCTTGGTGGAATTTTTAGAAGTACCACCACTAGAATTTTAACCATGCTAGTAATTTGATTTTTTTCTTGTAATGTCAATGGCAGGGAAATAACATCTCCTTATCTATTAAATAATCACTTGATTGCTGTGGGTGCTACCCTCTGTGTGAAGAGTTGATATTAAACTGATAACAGACAGGCTGTCATAGATGAAAATTGACATGTACACATCAGCAGTTCCTTAGCAAGCCTTCATTGATGCTGATCTGTGATTGTGATGAATTAGAATAAACTGACATACTTGCAGAATAATTAGCTGCTCTAGCTAAGACAATAGCACAAAAAAAATTTAAACCATTTCCACCTGTGTTGTAAAGGCTATCATATAAATCCATAAATTTTTTCAACATAAATGATTTGAATTTGACTTTGCATAAATATTTTAACAATTAAAACCTTCCACATAAGAAGAAAAAAATGCAACTATCTCATAGTAAGTTCATTTAATAGAGGAGAAAATTAGGCTTCATTTGCTCTGTGTGAGTGAAATAATTGCCATAGCACAGAACAGTCTTTAAAGAGAGGGAAGTAAGCTTCCGGTTGTCATAAAAGGGGAAAAAATATGCAAAGCTTAGTTTTCCATCCAGTATTAGTACAATATATTTGGAGGTTTAAAAAAAAATATTCTTTATTTCTGGTTAATATGATTTACGTACTATTTTGCAGTTATGTTCAGAGAAGGAAATTTTTAGGGAAATAAAATCTCCTGGGGAAGTTGTTTTCTTTACTGTGGGAAACAGCTAGCCACCCCCTGAGGTGATATGAACTTCCACAAGCCTTCTCCTGGTGTCTTCAGGGTCACATGGTACTTAGCACAACTTATAGTGAACAAAATGGGGCAAACCCCCACATTTTCTGGCCTTGTTTATCCCAAAGGTGAGCAGTGTTCCCTGAAAGTGAAAGTCTGGGCTTCGCTATGCCTCTGAGGTCGCTGGGAACAGGCTCCTCGGAAGTTCTGCTCCTTCCCTGTTGTGACCTGGTTGCTGTCTGGCACAACATGGCATAGTGTCACAACAGTAGCATATGCTAGAAAATATCCATAATTCATCCTGTACTTCTGCAGGCAGGCATTTTGTGCCTGCTCATTTGGTTTTTCCTTTAACAGCATATGCTATTTAGAAACATCATGGGCTGTGAAATTCAGGATCCCTGTTTGGACAAGTTTAATTCACTGTTTCGAAGATCTTTAATCTGGTAGAAGCTGACTATTTTTAAGCATAATCTTTGGGTGACAGAAATAGGAAATTAATTTTTCCACCACAGTATCAAGACAGCAGACTCAAGACTTGGGCCATCTCTTTTTCCAAATCCGCAAAGCTCTGCACCATGAGTGCTGTCACCTGTGTAAGACTGATGACATTCCCTTTGCAGTCGTGGAGCCCATCCTGCACGTGCACCCAGTGCCTGCCACCTCAGCTGCCACAACCTTGTGTCTGCTCCACTGCGTCCACCTTAATGTCCCCACTCGGCTGTTGGTCATACACATTCTCGTGGCAAAGCACCAACAGCTTCTTGAGGAGGTGTCTGCCACCAGCATGAGGGTCAGCCTATCCCTCTACCTCCTTTCTTCTTGTTTGTCACTTAGTTTTTTGTCTAGGGAAGGTGATAATGTGCATGCAGAGGTTAACAGCCAGCCCAGGGTGTGACCCTTGGTTGAAGCCTTCTCCAGTCACACTGACAGCTTCATAAGCAAAATCAACCAAAAAGGTCCCATGAAACCCGTTATAGTTGCTGTGGCTACCTGCAAACTAACCCATCGTTTCAAATGCCCCATGAAAGTTTTGTGGTGTTTATTTTAAATCGCTAAGGTGGTTTTCAACTTTTTAAGGGATGAGAATTCAGGAAAGATTTAAGCTAGTGTATTCATCCACTCAGGATAAGTAGTGAGGTGTACTGTTCTTGGCTGAGACTGGCTACCATGGTCTTCACATGGAAGGTAGGCTGGTCCTGGTACTGTTTTCCTGTGGGCATTGAGCTCTCGAGATACTGTGAGCGAACTCTATAGCACACAGTCCTCATAAATCAATGTACTTAAAATGTTACATGACTTTTTGTCACTAGACCTACTTCCATTCTCATTTATTTTGTAGTTCTAGACATAGTGGATTTAGGCAGAAGGTTATGTCTTTGGAGACCTTGGACGTGTCGCTTGGGAGAAGGCTCTGAATTGCAGCTGGGAAAACTCACACTCAGACGCTGTCTGACAAGGAAAGTGTCAGGGCTTTCACAGGTGCTGGAAATTGATACAACTTCTCAGATTTGGGAATTTAATATATTTTTTCCTATATATATCTGCTTGAGCTCAGTTCTTCTCCTGCCTGAATACTTTGTCAAATATTCCATATACAAGTCAGTGAAGTCCTCAGGGGTTCAATCTGATGACTTTCAGAGCAGCGTTACAGTGGCCTGGTTCGAGCACTGTGTTGAACAGCTAGGACAAAGCTGGAGGAGGCACAGACAACAACTTCTGCCTTAGCTTTTCATATGAAACAGTCACCAAATGACACTGCATAAAAACCAAGATCTTCCCAGATGTGAGACTAAGCCTTGGATTACAGATTTATACTTACCTTTATGCTTTCTTTTACTAGTCAAAAAGTAATCTGCACAGTGAAGTCACTTCAGTGGGCTGATGAAAATCAGTCCCCTCCGTTTCCCAGCCGCAGTCCATGATTTGTGAGTTAGATGAGTTGTTTGTGCAGGAAAACTGTACTTGAATCCCTTTTGGAAGAAGAAGGGAGAGTTTGATTCCCAGGCATTGTATTCCGAGAGGGGAACATAATAAGTCAGTTCTTGCTGAAAAACAGATGTGAGGCAGCAGCTGTGAATAACCACTTCCTCCAGGTGTCTTTAAGTTGTAGTTTCTCCCAAGAAAGTCCATCAAGCTCCCAGGAACAGTCACAGCATCAGCCAGTGACCATCCAATGATGGTGCTGTATTTCAATTTGTCCCTCTACAGCGAGTTCCCTGCTGGCAATGCCAGACTAGAAGCTCCACAGCCTGACACACCAGAAATCTGACAGTCTGACGTATCCCAGTGTCCCAGAATGCTTTATCGGGGGAATGGCTTGACCAGAGATGGGGTGACACAGACAGACCAAAACCAAAATTACTTACCTGTTGGACTACGCAACTTCCTCTGGGCTCCAAGTTTTCATTTTGCCATCTGTATTACGGTATTGTCTGTCTTCTTATGGTGTTTATCTAAAATGTTTGTATTAGCCTGTGAGCTTTTCAGAGCCAGGGCTTTATTATGAATATATACAGTTTCTGTGTTCCAGTGAGGGCCTCTGGGTGTTTCTATATGTGTGTGAGAATACATAAGAGAAAGCTAAAAGCTTAGTCTACTCAGGCTTGTGAATATCTGTATACCAAGAAATTTCAGAATTTCCATATTATTATTCGCTTACTGTGAATTCAACAAGGTGAAAAGTGATCTGCAGTCTTGCACTTTTCCATACAAAATAGGTTACATATAAATTTATTTTATAAAAAAAGGATGGTTTAAATAATTCCCGTATGAGAGGACTCCACAGAGGAAAAAAGAACCTTCCGATTTAAATTTTCCAGTTTGAGTGGTCTCTTTATGATCCTTGATTTTTCAGTAATAAAGCATGAGAGCTGTTTTCCATCCTTTCATTTACACGTTTTTAACATACACAGCATGGTTCTTATAAACTGGACTGTAGCCACAGTTAGAACTCCTATGGGGAGGATAAGTGCCCATTTTCCTGATAATAATAATGATTTTTCTGGCTTCCAGAAAATTCATCTCCCAGCAACTACACCATTTCCTATTAACTGGGTAATAGATTATGGCTTTTTTTCTGCTGGGTGTGTAGGATTTCTGGAGAAATGGGAAGACCCATACTAATTCACCAGTACTCATATGCTAACATTGTCTGTGGCTTTTTAGATGTGTCTTCCTTGTAAGCAGCCTCATGAAGTAACTAGCAAATTATGATGTATCAGTGTTGGATTTCTTTCACCAGTGGACGGGGCTAGATAGATGTGGCTTGGGAAGTGTGAGGTTTTTGGAAATAGTATGAAAACATGTTATATCTGCTCACTGAGTAGGGCAGAACACAACCCTGCAGTGTCAGAGGAGGGAGTGTATTTACCTCTGAGCTCTGTAAAAGATCCAGAGACAGGTCTAAAAAAGCGACCCTCTTTTCCTGGAGGCTGTAACATCTCCTGGTTGAAGAGGCTTTTAAATCTTGAACTGAAAGTTAGGGGAAGGGTAACTAGATTTTTAAAAGGCAGAATAAGATTAATTGTAGCCCAGGAAGAGATAGGAGGTCACGATACAAGGTACTGTGCGCAGCTAGTGTGATACTTTTTATAGACACTGGCTGCCATGAGGTAGACTACTGTAGTCTGATATTCAATCTATCACTTTAAACAAACAAAAAAAGAAGCAGTATTACGCTTTGGGAAGGTCATAATAATTCAAATGTTATCTCTGAAAGAGCTGAGTCTCAGGTATTGAGTAAAGTAAGACAACACAATACATCCCAGTGTTTGGAAATTGAGAACAGCCCAGTTAAAACCAGGCAAACTACAAGCAAATATCTTTGTATGTAAGGTAAAATATGTAGAATCTGGTTTAGATTCAGCTACCACATTCACCCATTTTCCAAAGGTGTTCTTACTTCTGCTTTTACTCTTTTCCTTCTTTTGGTGTGCAGAAAAGAGCCAAAATCTATGCCCAGTCTAGTCTTTGTATGAGGGTTCATATCCTATGTTGTGACTGAATTGTACCACAGTCTAGGTTACACCTCTCTTCTAACATTAAAGTAATAGTCAGGTATAGCACTTTAATGTAAAAATGAAAACATATAAATGAAAAAGTGATGGAAGTATGACCTGTTCATAACTGGATACTTTTGATATAAATCTATTTTTACCATATCTGCTAGAAAAAAAATGTGGTAATTACTTTGTCCTGTGGGTTTTCAGTTCCAAAGTAAGTTGACAAATGTGTTTCAGATACACAAATAATTGTTGATTCTGTTACATATTTCATCTTTACAGATCTTTATGGGGACATAAACACCCTTCATTGCAGGTGTATTTTCACTGCAAATTCATCCATTCTTAGACACATGTTGTTGTTTTTTTTAAACAAAGTTAGATGTTCTAATCTTTTTTGATATTCCTCATGAAATGCAGGAGTCTGAATATATTCAAGTAATCAAGCAAAATGCATTCTTTTATTCCTGTATACGCATGCAGAATAGAATGAGTGAAGCCTAATTGGCCCTTTTGCTATGTTTGTGAAACACAAATGTGAACATTCTCAAATACCTTACTGCAGATCTAACCTCTTGCTGAAAAGCCAGTATAAAAGGACACCAAAGAAAGTAATCTGAAGCCACAGAAATACCTTAGCCAGGTATTTTCGTATCTGTTGATTTAGTTGTCATTTGAGAGGAGTTTATGTGGACTTCACAGGAAAAGAGAATAAACCAGATACCGGTGTGAACTACCACCAAAATGAAAGTTCAGCACCACCAGCCAGTTTGATCTTTTCCATTGTAATGGCTGAGCACAATATGTTTTCTGAAACCTGCTGTACAGAGCAGAACCAGCAGACATCGAGTTGGGTTTTGGTTGTATCATTCCCAGAATTTCAAGCTATGCTCATTAAAATTCCAGATGTTCCTCAGATGTTGATCATGGAGCCATAAGGTATTACTGAAGAAGGCTTCATGAAAGGCTTTTAACACCAGGTGCCAGGGAGGGCAATGAATCTTGTTGCCACTCTCTGTGGTAAGAGTGGCAGTTGCCCTGTTTCTTGTCCTTATCTTCTATTCCACACATTTTTCATGGATCCTACTCATCCTTTCCTGATCACCCTGGCATCAAACCTTGCTCTCCTTACACGCTTAGGCAGGAATAGAATTGCAGTACAGAAAGGCAGCTTCTAGAGTAAAGCTGTTCTTGTGCATCGGAATGCACTGAGTGAACATAAAAAGTTTTAAGGCTTTATGTATATGGCACTTATATATAGGCATTTTTAATTTCTCTATTAAGTAAAAAATAGGATTTTATTTTTTCATTTCTAAATTCATGGGTTTATTAACCAATTAAGCTTGCTTTCCTAATATTATCATTGGATGCATGTGCACTAATCTGTTTTAATTTTTTAAGTGATGCTGACCCTCACAAGTGTAAAAATGATGCCTATAAATTCTGGGAATCTGTTAAAACTCGTCAGTATTTCAGTTTTTCTAGAAACTGCACACTTCTATCTTAGCACTTGCACATCGACTGTTCAAAGAGCCAATTCAAATTTTTATCCTGATAAATATTTTCAAGGGTCAGAAATGCGTTGGGAAAATAACAAACATATGTTAGCACTGAGAATAACCAGCTCAGCAATGTTTTCTTGTGTCTGTTTTGGTGCCTATGTAGGCTATTGCAATGTTAATTTTAGAAACTCTAGCCCAGCAACAGACACTTAGGAACAGAATGATGTACTGCAACCAGCAAGAATTTTAACTGCAGACTATAGCTTTATTTTCTTATTTATAGCTCACTTCTCTTTGTTATGTTTTATGGAACATATATCTTTGTTGAGAGTGCCCCAGCTCTGTGCTTTCCTGACCAATGGATTTATCTTCAAATTATATCCTGTTATCTTCAAATACTGAATTTATAAAAAGGCAAATCATAAATCTTTGACTTTAGATTTTATATACCATGCAAATATTATTAAGAAATAATTATAAATTCATCTAACTTCTAGCTATGTTGACTTTGTTTTTACTTTTTAATAAATGTACAGTTGTTTTAGGAGAAAAATTGAAGTGAACATAAAGAAAAGCTAATATTTATGTTGTATTTTACAAGGAAATTAAAAAGGTAAAATTTAAAGATTTAATGCTACTGCACATTTTAATAAGCAAAATCTGATATTAGTTGTTTGCTGAGGTTGACGATTACGGGGACAGATTCGTGACTGGTATCGCTTGCTGCAGCTCTATTGGTTATGACTGATTTCCCCAAAACGGGACCCATAACTATGCTTTTCATATTATTTGACTGTAAAACAGTGTTGTGTAAGGGTAGGCTCAAATTCAGGTACGGTACTTTCTCTGCTCTGGCTGTTTTACAAACCAAACGAGTCTTCATTGAAAACAAAAGATTTTTGTTAGTATTAACAAAATAAAACAAACAAAAAGCTCCACATACTGAAGAGGTTTTAATGAGCAGTTTATTATTAAGAAAACCAAAAAAAAGTCCATTTTTGAGAGATTTTTAAACTAAACTCTGAATTTTTGAAAAGAAAATGAAAAATTTTAACCTTTGAAATTTTAAAGTAATGATTAAAATATGGTGTTCTTATGTTAAAAATAATTTTTATTAGTTAACTGTAATAAAACAAAGAAATTAACAATGTAATGGCTGAAATAAATTTAAAGAGGCCATAATGATTAACTGCCACCTGTTTCAGTCAAGCTTTCTGTTCCTATTTAAATTCAATTTATTATATTCTCTCAAGATTTCTTCTTTTTCTTTTTCCTATTTTGTTTAGAGTGAAAAACATCTTCATAAGAAAAAAACATTTACAGGAGAGGAAAAGAATTTCCTGTTCACCTCTGTTTTCTCTGTTGACTTCAAGATCAAATTCCCATAAAAAAGCCAAACTTGCAGAAGAAATTGTGAACATACGTGGAATTCAAACTTTAATCTATGTCTACCCCAGGATGTTCTATGTTTAATGCAAAATGAGATTAGGGGATTGAAAACTATTTCTAGGTGGCTCTTTTATTTCAGTATTGATTCTTTAGGCAGAAAGCCTTTCCATTTACATGTTTTTTATTTAGACTGATAATAAACAGGCAAGAGCGTAGAGATATTTCTTTCTCTTCTACTCTGCTTTATACAGAGCCTCTTTTACCTTTCTGCTTAATTTCCTTCACAGTGTCCTTAAGTCTTTATTACTTTTAGTGCCATTATTATGGATCACTCTTTTCTTGTTCCATGTGTTCTGTCATTTTAATACAGATATAATTGTAAGGTGCAAAAAGTAAATCCACATAATGTGTCGGAAGACAAATGTGTCAGAGTTCCTTTGTCATACTGACAGGTTATAAAACTAGACTGCCTCAGTTTAATCAAGTTGAAATTTTAATGGCATAAGCAAAACTCAGAGTAAAATAGGTATCTTTTTGTTATTATTTCAGATCACCGATACAAACGCAAAGTGTTCTACTATTTATTTAGAACTATCTGGATCCTGATATCTGTCCTGGAGAATGTTAAGTCATTAAATACTTTTCAGAGGTGACATCACTGTTTAGTGGTTAGTTGTCGTGTTTTCTTATGGTACCTTTGCCTTTTCACCCTTGTCTTTCCTCAGGTGAACTCCTATCCCTAGAATTCCCTGCTGTGTGTCCAGGTCCTGGGAAACTCTTCATTTTTGTATTGGTGTTGCTCCATCTGGTAATGAAGAGTCTTCCCTTCCAGAATTTGCAACCAGTGGCTGGTAAGGTTACCAACTAATAAAGCTAATAAATGGTGATAGCATTGCTGCTGGGGGCAGGTGGTGGCAGAGCAC
The DNA here is from genome assembly GCA_033558235.1 of Neomorphus geoffroyi. Taxonomy (NCBI): domain Eukaryota; kingdom Metazoa; phylum Chordata; class Aves; order Cuculiformes; family Neomorphidae; genus Neomorphus; species Neomorphus geoffroyi. The sequence goes on from JAUMJM010000027.1 coordinate 32,754,185, forward strand.
ATGGAAAAGAAAACAAGAAAGAAAGGGAAAAATAGAAAGCAAAGTGCTAAACCAATAGACCAATAAACAATAGACAGCATTACATGGGTTCATGTTCTAGGGTTTGGGGCCTGTGAAGTGTATTCCACATTGACATGGTCCTTGCAAGCAGCTCTGTCAAGCATGGCACTCATTCTCAGACAATATTTTATCCATGTGCCTGGTTTATTAGAAAAGTATTTTGTGGAAGTATTGTTTTCTTTGTAGCTGTGCTAAGCAGCTCAACAATTATGCATCTCCACAACTCAGTAATCCTAAAACTAAACCAAACAGGTGGACCACATACTGTAATCGTTATTTCTACATCCCCCACTCGGGGCTTCTCATCAGAAAAGTTAATTAAATCAAAGTCTCCCGGAGATGTTACTTACAGTTAAAATGACACTGGCTACCTTGAGGAGCACAGACATTTCTTGTCGACCTGACAGGCACCGCACAGCCAATGGCAAGGCCAGACCCTCTGGTACAGTTTACATAATGTGAAGGATTTCTGCCTCCAAACTCAGAAAACTCTAGCCTCTTCACTATTAAGCTGTCAACAGGGGAGAAAATTATGATTCTAGCTTTAAGGAGGGTTGAGATTTCTGACTTAATTAAATGAGAAAGTGATAGTAGTAGTTTTTGGTAACTATCATTTTCATTTGATTTTGTAGCAGTATCCTAGAGGCTAGCCTTGCATCCTATCCTTCTCTCATATTCTCAGTTTTCTGAATCATCACTGTGTTAATATCACCAGCCGTTCAAATAATTAGAGTGATTGAAATGAATAAGGAAAATAAGTCTCCAAAGTTGTCTACAGACATTGCTGTTGAAAAGCTGCAATGGCTTCATTAAGGCTTTTTCTTTATTAAGTTGTGTTTTATAAACAGGATGGCCTTCCTGAAACTCAGAATTTTTTTTCTAGAGCAAGAAATGAGGTGCACCTCTACTAATTGCGTCAAATAAAATAAGGACTAAAGAAAGATATGTCAAAGTGTCTGTCTTTCACATCAGGGAACATTACTGTCATCGTTTTTTTCCAAGATGCAGTTGACAGGAAACGGGAAGAAAAATATGGACTCTAGCCTATATTCTGGTAGTAACTTGTTTGTTTGTCAGATACACGTGCCTGACTTCTTGCTGATCATTTGCATCCTGTTCATGTTCTTCAGCAGCGCGATTCTGCCCTCACAGAGATTTTTATAAACTGTAAATGACCAAAAAAACCTATCAAAGATAAGTTAAAATAAAATTGCTTCAGAGGCAAAACAAGTTGAACATGTTAATGTAAAGATAAATCTGCTAAGAATATGAAGGTATAATGTATAATATTTTTTAAATTAAATTAGGTGGAAAGCAAACAGAAAACAAGACAATTTTATGTCCTGGTGAAACGTAACACTGACCCAGTGACGAAGAATTTTTTGTTGCTTTGCTTTGGTTTCAAGTCAATTATGTATAAATATAAGATTCAGAGTGTCTTCTACAACAGTAAAACATTCATAAAAGAGAATGCCATCCTTCAGATGTTTTGATTTCTAAATTGTAGCTCAATTCAATCATCACATGGCAGCTTGGACTTTGCCCAAAACTGAAAGTTTATAAATTTTTCTCTTAATTTTTGAGGCAACTGGAAATTTAACATGGAGGGAGGTGAGGAAAAGAAAGAATGAGCTGTCCTTTTCAACATATTGGAAGGGGGCTGAAATCTCTGTGGGGAGAGTGTGTATATAGCACATGCCTATCAGAAATACTCCCTGTGGTGCCTGCTTATCAAGAGACAGTGAGTCAGATTTAGCATTAGGAAAACATCTTTGCACATCTTTACATGAAGTGACACATTAAAAAGGTATTCTTAAAACACAGATATTTTTAATTGCTTTCTAAGATATGGTGTTAATATGTGAGATTCGTAATCTACTTGAATTTGCAAAATTGGAATCTGCAAAAGCAAAGGAAACTCCAAGAGAAAAAACAGTTGTATTAAGCTTCTGTGTTTTTGCAATTAGCGATTTCTAAGAAAACTAGGTTTAAAGTATAAATGGGTGCAAGAGAGAACCGTGTCTATGGGAGAGTATAGTATTAAAGAGCCTGTGAGATGCTCGCGTGAGTGGAGACACAGTGCTCGTGCAAGTTCCATCTTTCTACAACATCAGGGTATAGAGATATCGGCTTTTCCTCCCTGCCCCTCCTGTGTGTTCAAGTCAGCCTCGTGCTTCCCCTTTTTGCAAAGAGATCACAGATCTCGTATACCAGAGGTGAAGCCAAATAAGCAGAAGAGAATTAAAACATTAAGTAGTGGGTACAGCGCAATAAATCCTCCTGTCATAATATTGAGTCACCTGCTGTCATTTATGCAAATTAAATCCATCCTCACCAAAGACGCAAATCTAGCTGCAGATCATTTCTATAAAATTTGCAAATGATTGAACCTTAGCTTTATTAGAATTGAAAGATCTGGTTGTAGGATACACAATATTTTCTGCAAGGCTTGCAATGCTGTGAGAACAAGTACTGAACCCTGCTACAAGAGAACTTCCCCAAATGCTTGCTGGCAAAGTTGCGAGGTTAAGAGCACGCACATGAACAATATTGTTTTGTAGAAAAGTCAATCAATCTTTTATAGACGTTGAAAATTAAAGTTTGATTTGGGTTTTAGATAATGGGCGCAGAGAGCTCTTACCTCATGTTAGCCATTTCATAAATTCCTGTAGGTTAACGCACATATTTCCCCTTATTTATGTGGAGCAGTGTTTCTATAGCCAAAACCATGAACTGCAAATGTTGAACCCAGCAGGTACTGTTATTTTCTTCTTGAGTTTTCAACTGGTATCATCTTCGCTGTAGTGTAGTTTAGAAAATGTGGATCGATGCTCTGTTTTCAATCAGACATGTTTTCAAGAAGATATTTGATCTTGACAAATTTAGGCAGTGTGAATCACTCTTATGTGTGTAAATGTACATGTGTGTGTATATTTTTACCATTTGTCTTTCTCTTTCTTTCCCCCAAGGCATATTCTCTGCCAGTTTTAACAGCTCCAAAAAACATAGCTCGAAACAGAGAATTGCTTGCAGCACACAACAAAGACAAACTGTATTGATCCAATAAAATCCAAGATCAATGATGTAAATTTTTGACTGGCATCTCCTAGTAACACATCTATTTGTGTGTATGACAACAAATACATTTTCAGGGCTACTCTGGTAAAATAAATTATTAATCGTAATTGCCAGCCACTTAGTTCCCTATAGAGTTTGTAAATTCACTGCACTTTTCCTCGTAATTCCAGCGATATTTAAAGCAACTCATTTCACAAAATTAGTCAGTTGAGATACTTCCAGAGTCTATGTTAACCTGCTGTAGTAGAGTCTCAGTCAGCAGACGTGAGATCAAAGGGAGTGGAAAAAAAAAAAAAACCCACAAAACCACACTCCAAGGTCGCAGTTGCCATTTCTGCCTTCAGATAGCGGCTTCTAAACAGGTTGAAATTCCGTTCTTCATATCCACCAAGTCAAAGACCACCTTTTCCAGTTGGGAAGGGTCAGATTAGAACAATTGCTAAATGCACGCCACACAGTGTGCCAGGCTTTGCAGGGTTTCCCCTGTGGCTGTTATGACTTATGAACTACTCAAGGATTTCTTTCTATACTAAAATAATTTCCTCAGTCTCTGTTTTATTATTTATTAACACATATCTAATGTTATTCTCTGTGAGGTGCTTACAATAAGAATTTCAATGTATCATCTTTTAAATAATTGACAGTTTTCCAAACGCTGTGATGACTGGAGAATCTTCACGTACAATAATAAAGAGAAACCAAGAACCAATGTGATATGTCACCTCTGGTGGGTTGGTTTGAAAACTTCTTTCGGGAGCTAGTATGACATTCTCATTCTTTCTAGCTGCTCTAGACCAATCCTGCAGGAAGCTACTTGTGCATAAACATTTGTTTGGGGTTGTTTGTTTGTTGTTATTTGAGTTTTTTTAATCTTTATATCTGCTGTCCTTTCTCTGTGTACTCTTCATATTTACATATTTATATATATATATACCACTCATATCTTTATATAATATATATTCCACAATAATCTGGTTGTTATGCTTATAAAAATGTCTCCATAACAAGTTTGTTCTTTCTGAATGCCTGAAATCCATCACATTAGAAATCCAAAGTTTCCTACCCATGCTCAAGGCCTGAGATCATGTTCTCTGCTGTCTTCCTTGCAGATAGTGCTGTGAGCAAGAATTTGTCACAAGCAGTGTCTGAAGCAGTGTGACAGATTCACTGCTTGTTACTGGGTATGGTCGATAGGCACCACCTGAATTCTCAGTGCAACCTATTTTGAAGAAGTTTTACTATTAATTTTTGTTTAGCTGTGTTTGTCTTATCAGCGTATGTTTATACATTCATCCTCAGAAGGATGGGAGAATCCACTTTTATTTATTCTACCTAGCACAACATCCTCAATGCACCACAAATTTTCCTTTTCTCTCTTCATCTTGAAAGTAACTGAAAAATATTTTAAAATATATATTTTAATGGGATTAATAGAGCAGATTTAATGTTAGTGAGTGGATTAAGCTGACATTCTTACTCTCTCATAGTCATGAAAATCCAAGGCATTTTCTGTTTCCTGAGTTTTTCTAAGCAATCAGTATTTAAATAAACTTTTCATTTAAAAATAATATTTATATCACTAAAACAAAATGAAGCTTACAGAACAGTCAGAAAGCATTTACAGATTTCTTATCATTTCCATCTGGCTCATACATTCATTATATATAAACATATATTTTGTTAGAGTTCTTTTTAATTTGGGTGGAAAAAATGGAAACAAATTGTGTGTTTGCTGTACTAAAATTCAAGAAGCAACAGCAATTATCTTGCTTATAGTGTATTTTTAATTGATATTTACTACGACTTTTATTTGAAACCTGAATTTTCACATCAGGACTTGGAGTAACAAAGGTAACTATAAAGCTGCTTTTCACCACTTAAGAACAGTGTGAATAAGCGCTAGTAGGATACTACAAATTGTTAACTTATTTTTATTCCAAAGGTAATAAAATTAAACACATTTTTCCTCTTTTTGCTGAATAACTTTCTAGTGATTAACTTGGCAGATGTTCCTGCAAGTAGAAAGCCCCAACTGGTTTGATATCCCAATACTTGCATCGGTGATGATCATGAGTGTTGTGTTGGCAAAGACAGGGCTCACGGTTGGTTTTCATTGAATGCTGTAGCCAAGGGTCCCAGAGCTGCAGAGCTCCTGTGTGGCCAGCAGGACTAGAGAGGTCATCATCCCCTTATACTCGGCACTGGTCAGGCTGCACCTTGAGTGCTGTGTCCAGTTCTGGGCCCCTCAGTTTAAGAAGGATGTTGAGATGCTGGAGTGTGTCCAGAGGAGGGCGACGAGGATGGTGAAGGGGCTGGAGCACAAGCCCTATGAGGAGCGACTGAGGGAGCTGGGGTTGTTTAGCCTGGAGAAGAGGAGGCTCAGGGGAGACCTTATTGCTCTCTACAACTGCCTAAAGGGAGGCTGTAGTCAGGCAGGAGTTGGACTCTTCTCTCAGGTGACCGGTGACAGAACAAGAGGACACGGTCTCAAGCTTCACCAGGGGAGGTTTAGGCTCGACATTAGGAAGCAGTTCTTTACTGAGAGGGTGATTGGCCATTGGAATGCACTGCCCGGGGAGGTGGTGGAGTCACCATCCCTGGAGGTGTTTAAGGAGAGATTGGATGAGGCACTTAGTGCCATGGTGTAGTTGACAAGTAGGAGTAGGTGTAGGTGTTGGGTCATAGATTGGACTCGATGATCTCAAAAGTCTTTTCCAACATGATACTGTGTGATACTGTGATACTGTGAAAAGCCAGAGTTTTCCATCCTAGGCAGACGTACTCCTACGTGCTGATGCCTCATCATCAATGTGGTCCACAGTGTCAGAGAAGACATACAGGGATTCTTACTCACAAAGTTGTACCTTCCAGAGCCCTCTGCTGCTGAGCAGACAAGGAAAAAAATCTTGTATGTTATCATAAAGTTCTTTTAAATTTAATTATGTTTCATACTGAGGATGAGGAAGGCCATGTATTTTCCATTTATTAAGAGAAACTTTGTCTATGTGGGATATCTGATTTTATTATCAAAGGTGATCAGCTTTGTCTCATTTAATTTCTTCATGTTTGTGACCAAGAATTTGGGCAATCAATTCCTGTCAAGTGGGATAGCATCTGAAACATGCCACCTGTGAGACAATTACTTGAAAGTTACTTCTTTGGCCTTGTTTTGTTTGTTTGAATCCCTGTGGGGAAAACCATTATTCCAAAGTTCATGGAAAATGAGCGCAAGTGCATTGAAGGATTTACTTTCAAAATTTCAGTTTAATTTCTCTGGCTTACAGTTCTAGCTCATAACGAGATCATGGTAATTTATTCAGTTTACAAGACTGATTTGTGATTTTGAGGGCTCTTGAGGGAGAAAAAATATCTATAAAATAGAAGTTATACATGTCTTGAGCATTATATGTATCCAAAAGGGCAAGGATTAGTTACCATTTAGCTACTTGCTGGCTAGGAACAATGTTAGAGCCTCTATGGGAGGCGTTTATAGGCAAGCCGTCACGCTCCAGTGAGTGATCATTTACTCCTTTGGCCATGCAGTGTGGGTCAGGAGAATCACTCTTTCCTTGTGATTTCACTAAGTGGCTGTGAATTTCCTTTGTGGGGAGCAGGGTCTGAAAATCTTTTGCCAAGGCATTATTTACATAAGAAACACAAGCAGTCGTCAGGAGTGGAGATGGTTATATAAACTGAGTATGGTCTGTGTGCCACTGCTTGTAGGAGTTTGGGGGTTTTTTGGATTAAAGAACCTAACCCTAGCAGTCTAAATTTTGCATGTGTCACAAAGATTTGGAAATTATTTGTGTACATGATTTTTTTTTGTGGAAGGAAAGTGTAAACAACACATTATGCTGTTCTAGGATATTTTTCTTAGTGGCATTAATTAACAGTGAAACATCTGTTATAAATTTGAATACTGTCCCTTTTGCTACATCACTGCCTTAAAGTTTTGGATCTTTGGAGAGGTTCCATTTGCATTTTTTTTTTTTTTAAAGAAACAGATATCTTGGTTTTTTTGAAATTATATCTGAGGGAATAAGTACCTTTGTGCTATGGATATATAGGGGTTTTATTTTATAAGTGCAGAATATTAGATACCATTTGAACACCTTCTTGGCCTCACTGGGAAAAATCTATATGTTCCAAACACATTATTCTTGTCAGCTGGCCAAACAGAAACTGCATCTTCAGGGTCTCTTGGCATCCCAAGTATTTGCATAGCATTAGGAATTAGAATCTTTCAGTAGAGCATTTCTTTCATTCACTGGATATCTTCTGGTACTATAAGAACTGCCACAGCCTAATGTAATGCAAGCAAAAATGATGCCATTGTGCCTGTGACTGTCTAATTCGGACATGGAATGTCCAGAGTTTCCTAATGACCAAATAACCTCCAAATATTCAGCTATTCCAGTAGGTGTCAAACAAAATGAATTTTGGTGGCTTCATGCAAGGGCAATATAATTTTAAAAAACATGAAGTCACTCAACTTTTATTTCTATTTAAGTCCTACAATAAGAAACTAGTTCTTTATAAGTGCCTAGATGTAATAATTTACATTCTGTGGGGAAGTTTATGTATCAGCACTGCGTGGAAAAGAAATACCATCAGGGAGAATTTTCTTTACATGTTTTCAGACAAAGATGAGAGTTGGATTTACCCAGTAGATTGATGTTCAAAGGCTGAAGCCTTATTCCCCAATTAATAGTTTCATCAGAAGGCCCCAAATGTTTTACCATATCCTTGCTCAGAAATAATGGAACTGTTATTAACTCATACACTTTGCCTTTAGCCCAAACTATCAGGATTTTCTCAGTTAAAGACAACCTTTGTAGATCCATGAGTGGAGATACCCATCCGAAAAAGGACAAAGGAGAAGGAAAGGCACTTGGAAATATAGTTTCCAACTTCATTAGTTTTTCTGACTGATGAAAGTGGAGGAGAAAGCAGTATTGTGTTGTCTTTTTCCAGACCTCTCTATGTTTTGTTCTTTATGAAGATGTCTCGTGTGAAGGAATAATCTTCTTTGAGAACTCTCAAAACAGATACTTATCTTTTTTTCTCATTATTATTGTAAGAAATAATAATTTTCTTCCTACCTTGGGGTGGAGTCAGAAAAAAATCAGAATACCAGCTTCCAGGTTTTTACTGTTTTCATAGAATCATTGTAGAATCAGAGAATCAGAATATCAGGTTGGAAGGAATCTCAAGGATCACCTAGTCCAACCCTTCTTGGTAAAACCACAGTCTAGGCAAGCTTGCCCAATCCCACGTCCAATTGAGTCTTAAAGTGTCCAGTGATGTTGGGAAATACACCGCTTCCTTGAGGTGATTATTCCAATGGCAGATTGTTCTCATTGTGAAAAATTTTCCACTTATGTCCAGTCAGAATCTCCCCAGGAACAACTTGTACCCACTACCCCATGTCTTTTCCATATGACTCCCTGTAAAAAGAGCAGCAATCCTTTAAATTCTGGAAGACGGTGATAAGGTCTCCCTTAAGCCTTCTTTTCTCCAACCTGAACAGACCCACTTCTCTCAGCCGGTCCTCCTGTGTCAGGCTTTCTGCTCCTTTGCTCATCTTTGTGGCTTCTCTGGATCCTCTCCAGACTGTCCTCAACTTTTTGTGTAATGTGGACCAAAACGGAACCAGTATTCCAGGTGCAGCCTGAGAAATGCTGAGTAAGGTGGGATGAGAACTTTTTTATCTCTGCTCGTGGTGCCCTTGTTGCCCGGCATCCTGTTGGCTTGCTTTGCCCCAGCAGCACAACTGCTCCTGTTGACGTTGTTGTCCACCAGAACCTCCAGGTCCCTGTCCACAGAGCTGCTCCCCAGCCAGGTAGATCCCAGCCTGTGCTGCGCTCCCAGCTTACGTTTTCCCAAGCAAAAGACCTTACGCTTGTCCTTGCTGAACTTCATCAGGTTCTTGTTAGTCCACTTTTCCAGCCTTCCTGCCTCGTGGCTCTCTCTGGAAACATTTTTCGATTCAGTTTGGTATCATCAACAAACTTCATCAGAGTACAGTTGATCCTATCATCCAGATCACTTATGCTGATATTATACAACGTTGGACCCAACATCAACCCCTGAGGGACCCTCGTTGTGGCAGGTTGCAGACAGCCATGCAGTCTCATATTTGAAAATTCAGTAAAAATTTCAGTAAAGAATACATTAAAAATTTAGCAGCAGCGTCTCAGGTGCATCCAATCCTGACATCTACCCCCTTCCTAGTCTAATAATTATCTTCAGACTGTTACCATGACTATTAGAAATGAAAATAATTTCATTTGATTCAAAGTTTCACACAGACTTCAAAAATGTATTAGTTTTTCATTATTCCAAAACACCGAGTTTTTTTCCCAGTAATTCAATTTTGTTTCTACAAATATGTGCAATTGTAAAAGAATGATTGCAACAAAACGCATTAAGTATTCAGCATAATTTTATCTGCTGACAGAAATTTAAACCAAAAATATTTAGTTGAGTTTCTTGTACTTGCATTCCTTCAGGAAGCAATTTTGTTGAATTTGGTGGGACTGAGTCTAAAAGAAAGGCAGCAGTCAGGTAGGTAAATATTTATGTGTTGATGATGCAAGTAAACACACATTCAGAATATGTGCAAACGTTCATGAAGGATAAAGGAAGCTTGAGATAGCTGTTAATAGCAGCATTTGAATTTATTCTCAGCTTGACAAAGTCAACAAAAAGCTCTTGTTTACCTGTAAAGGGGCAGCACAGCCCTCCAGTACCTTCCTGTAGCCCCATAACTAGTTCAAACATAGTTCAAACAAGTCTTTTAAGTTTTGATTGATGACACAACCTTGAAATTAGCCTGTGACAGATGACTTGTAAAAGAACAGACTGCAAGTCATTTTCTGAAATGTTCACTTTTTTGTGCCTGCTAATGTCTTTACTATTCAAAGTCTATAAAAATTATGGATGTTTTAATGTTATTTAAACACACTAGTCTTAATCTGCTGTCATTGCAAAAAAATAAATGTACTCATTAGCAAGAGCTAAGACCTTTTTACAACCCTAGTATTTAGTTTTATCCTCAACAATACCTTTCCAATATGTGTCATCTGCTGAGACAAGCAAGAGTTGTGGGAACGTTCCTCCTGGGACTGAAGTGCCCTAGACAGAATATTGGTCATCTTTGTGAGTAATAAAGGCAAAGGAGCGCAATATCTAATCAAGCATTTACTTGTACTTGGGATTTCTAATAGACTTCCAACTTAATTAATACTCCTTTTATTAGCTTTTTGGGGTTGATGGGAGCTAAATATAGATAACTACGATAACAAGGTCTTAATAGCACTGCAGACCAACTCTACCATCCTTCTGGTGCACTGGAAAAGGTTAAAAAAGTTGCTGCACCAGAGAGGTTAGTTCTCAGACAATTCAGGGAGAAACTGTAGTGCTCCTGTATTGAAATCACTCAATCCTCAGCACTTCAGGAATATTACTCATTGGAACACATAAACAGGTTTAGCTTATCTGAAATTTCACATTATGTAGACATGAGTTCAAGGAAAGACCCGTTCCCTCCCACAGCAAATTCCTCTTGTGTTCAGCAGGTAAAGGGCTTGCTTGGTTGTTGTCTCTGAGCTGTGTCAGGGAGGTGACCTGCTCGGTGCAGGGGTCAGGACATGCTGCATGTCAAGGTTCTGGTAAGATGCAGAAACATTTGCAGAGCTCTATTGACCAGCCTTTAACAGAGTTGCAGCCGTTAGCAGCAGGGAGATGGCAAACAAGCCTTTGGCATCCTGCTGTGGCTCGAGTTCTCACAGATATCCCAGCGGCTTCAGTAAGAACTACAGTACGTTTATAATAAATTCATAAGTTTATTTCACTGTATTACTTAAAATCGTACAATCATATTTTTTACTACATTTTCAATTTTTATAATGTAACAAGGAAATTTAGTCATAAATACATGATATACATGGAGAGAGATCCAGGACTGACAGACTTTCAGAATAATATGTAGGTCTAATGGACACAGCTAAGTTTTCCCTAAAGACTAGCTCTGTTTCTTCATAAACAGCATTTGAAAAATAAAAAAAGCCAAAGAAAGAATAGCTTTTTTTTTTCCTCACAAATACTATCTTGAAATAGAACTGTAAATTTATCACAAACCACTGAAGTTGACAACGAAAGCCGAATCTTACTTTCTCCTGATTACATGCCTAACTCATTCTACTCTTATAGAAGTTTTCTTCTTATTCTTGATATATAAGAAATCTGAATAAAGGAGTGAAGAAATGCTAGCTCATCTAGATTTGAGCAGATTGTCACTCTGTTTTTATACATATTTTTTAATTTAAGAAGTTTACATCAGAGGTTATCGGATCGGTAGTTTGCCAGGACTTTGCCATTCTTGTACCACTTGAACCTGTAGACGGGTAAAAGTAACTCATAAAAGGGAAAATAAGAAAATAAGACAAAGGAAATAGTTTACCTTCTAATGTACCTAATAATGCCAATTTTATTCCATGTGTGATTGTCCAGAACAGGTAATACAGGAATTTTTTTATTGCTCTCATGGCAGTAATGCAATAAAGCCCATACATCTCTAAGAAATATCTTAACATAATTGAAATAATAAGAAAAAAATTGAATGGAGATTTAATGTTGGAGGATGGAATAAAAAAATATAAGGTAAGGACAAAACCTTTGGTAAATTCAGGCAATTGTAAGCAATATAAGATTTTCCATTTCAAGGATCCAATTGTATGTTCTGTCTTTTCTTAAATAACTGTATAGGATAGGCCTTAAGGAATAAAATGAAATTACCTACTTATTGCTAGCAATTAGAAGGCCACTATGGAGAGTGTCAAACTAATAGGCATGGTTATGATGTCCAATGACTCTGTGGGGAGAGAGGCAAAGCCTCTGGGCTTACAGCCAGCATTCAAGGAGGAGATGAGGAGTAGTAGACAAGGATCAGACTGGGGTTTACTGGAAGAAGGTAAATGCTGCACTCGTGTTCCTAAACACTTCACTTTGGTTCCTGGGAAAATCATGGAGTGAGCACGTCTCAGGACAGAGGCAGGTGCTGAGGAACAGTCAGGAAGTGCCTGAGGAGCGCTGGGCTAAAGATGCTCCTAGAAAAAGCAGGGGCAGTTGTTTGATGGCACCAAGGGAGGTTGGGCAAAAAAAATAGGTAATGGGACGGTAAACAAAAACAATTGGTTGTACAGGTGTTCTCTCAGTCTAATCTGCTCTGTGAGGAGAAAGAGTGTGCAAGGTACAGCCTGTGAACTTCTCCTTGTGTGACTTTTGATACTTTTTGTTAAATTGCTTCTAAAATAGGTATGCTTCATTCAGCTGTAATTTTCAAGCAAAGACTTTCTCTGTGGGTAGTGAAGCAAGTGTATTAGTCACCCCAAAAGGTTTTAAAAAAAGAACCCTTCACAATTTTGTAGAGTGGGGATTTGGTTTCGGTATCGTTATTATAAGTGATGCTTTTTAAACAATCTGAGTGATTTTTTGAGAAGGCCATAGAGCTCCAAGTGAGAAGGGATGGCTAAGGCAAGGGCACTTCAACAGGAAAGATGAGCTAGTCTGTGTAGGAGATGATCTGCCACGAGCAGCAGGGCTGTATTTCACATGGGAATGGGAAAATGTTGTGGTGGGAACATAAGAGATTGCTCAAGAGATGAGAATGCCCCTTTGACTTTGGGATAGCCAATACAGAAATTCTTATCATATGTTGAATATCTTTAATTGCATCTTTCATACCTCTTCCTTTAACAAAATGCTTAGGGAAAAAGTGATAGGATTTCTGGAATCTCTCTTTGGGCCTCCACGAGCAGAAGCCACGAGGCTGCAGATAACATAGCAACAAACGGAGCTAATAACTTTTGTCAAGAGAGAAAACATAATGCAAGGCAGACAAATTTATACGTCCTAAGTAGTCTCATTGCATCTCATTTCGCAGTTCTTGAGGTGAAGAGCAGTACGTGGACAATTAATTTAACTGGATATATAATAATGCAGCAAGTATATGGCTTTTCTGTATAGGTTCAAACTTATCTATCATGCCCTGCAGGGTTTGTTTGCTTATCTCTTTTCTGCTCTTGGCATGGTGGCTGATCTATCTGGTGAGGGGCTGAGCTACATGTCCTATAAAGGCCTCTTCCCAACTAATTTATTCTGTGATTTTTCACAGTATTTGGTGGTCACTCAGTTTTCAAAACCTGCAGAAGGATACCTCCTTTATTGAATTTTTGGCTGGATTGTGATAGACTGGTACAACATGGAGCCTTTTGGGAGCAAGGAAGTTTTCAAACAGGTTGTAAAAGTGTGCTGGGCTGTTGTCAAGCTCAGAAAGTCAGGTTTCTGTGGGCAGTGGAAGAGATCAAAATAGCTGTGAAAGAGTCGATAAAATTATTTGAATCAAAATGTCAGACTCATAGGCAATGCACAGATACATCAGAGCTAATCAAAGTATAGCTCATTATTTAAATAAACTGATTTACAGTACAACTGATGTTGCAAAAATAAATACATAAATAATAAATACGTAAATAAATATATTTGTCTTCAGTACTGAGATCCTACATGTGCAAAATAATGAGATGAAAAATGACCCCTCAACTGTGGTCAACAGTGATAGTAATTACGTTGAAAGAATGTGTATACTTCTATTTCATCTACAAGCACTAAACTGTTTTTATGAGTCCCTAGCAACTGCACGGTCCTAACCTACTCTGACTTTTTTAGCTGTCCTAATCTAGTATGCCTTTACAATATTTTAATATCTCTCCTGCCTTTCACAAACTCTCTCTACTATGCAGTGTCTGTTCCAAAATAGTGAAACCCAAACCCTCATTCCTTTATTTTTGACCTGAGAGAAAAACCTCCTCAGGAAATATACAATTACAGAGGGAAAGGGTGGAAGAAGTTACTTGCCTGATGGACAGCTACATTCTAGTAACCATCAGTAAAAATAAATTTTGTAAGCTACTTTATCTGTTACTGTATATTTTATGAAGTTATCTTTTTTTTAATTTATTTTATTTTATATAAGGTGTTCACATCCGTGAGCACTGCTTAGGTTTCCTCCACAACATTTTTTACCACGTTCTCACATTTTCTCTCTTTTAATGTTAATAGCATACCTATTAAGTCAGTCCCCTGGCAAAGTGTTGATGGTGATTGTTTGCCCTTACAAAATTGTTAATAAGTTCCACTTAGAATACATACAGCCTATTTTAAGCCTTCTGTTGCAAGGTCACACTCATCTCTGATTGTTGCCTGCAATTTGAAGGTGTGACTGATGGGGAAGAAAATTTTGCTTGATCAGTGAAAGATGCAAACCACAGAATTTAGAAATCTACTTACAAATGTCAGGGAGTTACCCATCTAAATTTATCCTTTGTGTTCCTAAGTGGTGATGCCCATTAAATTGTGGATGCCAGTATAAAGGTTATTAAAAGGTATAGTTCGAAGTAGCAGTGAATCTGCTGGTGTTTCATCCTGATTCTTGAAAAGTCCTGAATGTCCGCTTGGAGTTTATGTAATAGAAATTTATAAATAAAAGAAAATCTATTTTAAAATGTAAATAAGAAAGGCGATTTCCTGCATTTCCAGTCTGTTGTATGTGCCTTGATGCATGGTAAAAGAACCTGTTGAGTCTTCTGGAGTCCCTTGAAACATGTTAAAATTTGTTGACGTATCTGCTGCGTATTCCCAGATAGGTGACAGCTAGATTTTTATAGCTTAGCATAGAAAAGAGAGAGAATGGATTCCAACCCTAACTGCTTTGTTAAGAAACACCCTATGCCCCATATTAGTAAAAACGCGTGCTGGGGTTCGTGATGGCAGGAAGAAAAGAAAACTGAGAATATCTAGAAATAATCCACTTTTTTCCTTCAGTGCCTTCATGTGTCAATAAGACTAGATATTTTATTTAAATAAGGCTAATAGGTATTGCACACTTCTTTTTTACTTGTTTTTTGGATAATTTAAACAGCACTCATTGCTAGCTTATAGAAAAATGCATGTCAAATAAGATTTTATAATATACTTTCCAAAAAGGAGTGAGGATATTTATTCTTTTTGATAAGGAAAATTTTGTGTTTCAAGAGAAATGCTGCGTTGTGACACACAAAATACCTGAACATTATTTCAGCACCATTTTTGGATGCGAACGTGGCACCAGATTGAAAAGAAAAAGAGAAGACAGGCTGCTGAATGCAGGGTGCACAAAGTTAAGCTGGCACCCTCCTGCTATTTCTGTGCTTTTGCAAGTAGTTTCATGTTAGTGCAGTAATCTAACCTGTCTTATTTTTTGCTTTCTCCTCTCAAATATGTTGTGGCCCTTGGTTATCCCCAAATGACATTTTTGATCACTTGCATCCATAAAACGTTGAAAGAGGCTGTAGCTCCCCAGTGTCAGGTCTGCAATAGTTGATGTTGATGACAAAGCCATTAAAAGAAAGTGGCAAAAAAATGTGAATCCAAGAAATCTGGAGACATGACAGGACTGGCATGTGATGGGATTTTATCCCTTAAGTTGTAATAAAAAATTGTGGGGTTTATCTGTAGTATCATTACAGTCCACAACCATAGAAGAAAGCAATCTTTTGCTTTAGGAGTTTAGATGTTCTTTTTCAGTTTAGAAGAAATCCTTGTGATCTTATGGATGACTGAAAGTTGGTCACCTCTAGGAAAGGTCTATTTATTAAATGTCCAGCCCACCCTAATTTGTATATCTTCATGGGTGGTAAAAGGAAGTCTTAAACCACTCTGTTGTTACTGCTCTTCCTCTGGTGTAGGAGATAATTCTGACAATAACTGTCTTGAGCACAAGGGCCTTATGAAATTTATTCTCTTAAGACAAATTTCTGATTTCACATCTGTGAAATTAGATTACTTTTATCTCTGTGGAAACTGGAGTAGTTATGACTTCCCAAAACCATCTTCATCAATTAGGATTCGATTCCATAAGGTATCTGATGCACAAAAATGTGCTAATTATTGCTGTATTGATATACATACAGACAATCTTTCCTTTCCTTTCCTTTCCTTTCCTTTCCTTTCCTTTCCTTTCCTTTCCTTTCCTTTCCTTTCCTTTCCTTTCCTTTCCTTTCCTTTCCTTTCCTTTCCTTTCCTTTCCTTTCCTTTCCTTTCCTTTCCTTTCCTTTCCTTTCCTTTCCTTTCCTTTCCTTTCCTTTCCTTTCCTTTCCTTTCCTTTCCTTTCCTTTCCTTTCCTTTCCTTTCCTTTCCTTTCCTTTCCTTTCCTTTCCTTTCCTTTCCTTTCCTTTCCTTTCCTTTCCTTTCCTTTCCTTTCCTTTCCTTTCCTTTCCTTTCTTTTCCTTTCTTTTCCTTTCTTTTCTTTTCTTTTTCTAATTAAAAAAATAGTGAGATTTTAATATATTAGTGGGTTGTTGGCTCATCTAAATGTTAAAAAGTGAATAATGTCATCTTCTACTAAGAAAATATGCAAATCTAGTGGTTTACATTTAAATAAATCACACAAACTTAAAGGCCCACCTTTAAGTCAAACTGTTTCAGTCTACGCATCAAAAATGCATAGATAAGTGATATACAGCCTAGCACATTGAATGAGAATTGAAGAAAACCTGTATATCTGTCCCTATTAAAGGCCAGTCTCCCTTCTTTCTTTGCTTTCATGTGGTTGTTTTTCTATGGGTAAATCACAGTAATGACACTTATATCCTTTGTCAAAAAAAAATATTAAGGAAATCAGACCTATGGATGAGAGCATCGAAAGAGTAAGCTGTTACTGTGCTGGTGGTGGTATTACAGTTCATTATCAATAAGGTAAGGAATTAATCTAACAGTCCATCTCAGGTTTTGAGAGCATCAGTGGTCAGAAAAGCCATACTTCCCGATACTGTTCAGGTTCACCATGTTGCTAGTTGGCCAAAAATGTAGAAATTCTTGATTATTGTACTATCATTAGCTGGCGTTTAAGGACTAGGAAGGTCCAGTGGTAGAAAGTATATAATTATCTTGCTGGAAGACTGCTTTAATTAAATTCTCCCAACTGAGACCTGTCCTCATTTTTAAGTGAAGCAGGCACTATAATCAGTTACATTAACATTCAATTTGCTTCTCTGCAGATGACCATGAAAGTCAGTGCATCTCAGTTAAGCTGTGCTTCATGTGGGACAGTTCTTCCTGAAACCAGTAAACCCATGAATTCTCCACTTTGCCAGATCTGACCTGTTTAGATGTCAGCTGATACAGCAAATAGGAAGAAAAAATATTGTGCATTGTAAACGTTTCTCAATACCCACCTGGGGGCATGCATAAAATTGTATTTTTAGGCTCTTTTTGATTGCTTACCCAATAGAGAGCTACAGTATCAGCATACCAGAGCTTGCTAGAAGGCAGCTTCAGTGCTTCCTGCTAATGGCACCCAATCTTTTTACTCACCTGCCAAAACCTAGCAGAGAAAGGGACCTGAGCCACTTGGAAACTTTACAAACTCAAGACCTGCACGAGCAGCAAAGCGTTTGTACTGAGGAATGACAAACTGACAAGCACTTTCTGCACTGCAAGGCCTGACAATCACACCTGGGCTGCTAGCTTTACTCTCATCTGTTTTCACAAGACTAATATTTTTAAGGTGGAAAGGAAGATCAAGAAAAGATGGTGAAGATTTTTTTGCACATTTAGAGTCTCCTAGAAGCATCTAAAAGTCACAGTAACAGGGAATCAATGAAGTAAGTGCAGAAATAATTCTGCATCTTGCTTGGTGATATTGTTAACAGGCGGGTTGTCAGCTCCTGGGCTATTAGGTTGTGGTTCCAGGATAGCTCCAAACTCAACATTTTTCAGAACTCGATCTGAGCGTATGCTGAACTGTTATGCATATCATTCTGAGAGGAAAAGTTGCAGATTGTCAGCCACCTGTGAAATGGAAAAAAGCATCCTTCTAAACACTGTCACCTGAGATTATATCCAAGAAAATATCTAAACAGAAAACAAATGCTCTGAAGAATAAGAAACAGTCCACTACTGTGATTACTTTTATATGCTGTAGTCTAATTTTTCTTGTTCATTGATGAAAAGTTAGATTCCTAATACTTCAGATGATGAGTTAGAAATAAGCCCAAGAACTTCAAGTTTTCAAGGCAGATCTTTGACAACCCATTTTACTGATATTCCTGAGCATTTTTATATATATTGTGTACAGCCTCTAAAGATAAATATTGAGGGTTTGGAGA
Source organism: Neomorphus geoffroyi (assembly GCA_033558235.1). Classification (NCBI taxonomy): domain Eukaryota; kingdom Metazoa; phylum Chordata; class Aves; order Cuculiformes; family Neomorphidae; genus Neomorphus; species Neomorphus geoffroyi. The sequence continues at coordinate 32,772,532 of JAUMJM010000027.1, forward strand.
AGGAACATCTTCATGCACATATCAATTACTCTGTTTAAACAGTCTTTATGACAGCAGGTAAATTGCTTTATCTTTGTGGTTCATTGTCCTGTTGGTCAACTAGAAATCATGGGAATTACTCACAATCCTTCCCTTGTAGGGACTTAAAATAAGAAAGGAAACTCCATAGTCTTGCCATATACTCAGCAATAATTTTTACAAATAATTCACTCTGAATCTTTGAATTTTCAGAATAAATTAAGGATTGTTAAAGTACTTCAATGATTCTGGCTCTGGAAATAAGTAGATATTAGGCAGAAACCTCTTCTACTGTTAATTATGATACATCTTTCAGGATGTATGAATGATTAGTCGTAGATAATTTTGCAGATCTAGCTAGAGGAGTGGCGTTGGTTGATGTGCAATTTTGTAAACATAGCAAATAATTTTTGGGAACCCAGGAAAGGAATGGAAAACTGAATTCACTCTTACTGTTTCTTAACTGCTAGGAAATGGCCTTCATTCCAATTAAATTATGGAAAATAAACTCCTCTAAAACTGCCTGCTCTGAACTGCCACTCGTGTACTATTTGCCCCAAATTATACTCGGCTGAGGGAAGCGCATAGAGTTTACCATTCACCAAACTTCAGTTGGCAGATTTAAACCCACATCTTAAAAGCCTGTGAAAGTCACAATGAAATGCAAGAAAACAAAGAGTCATTCTGCATAAGTACCTGTAAATTATTTGGCTGTACATGAGGACACACGGCACACTGCCTGCTTACAGCCCCAGTGTCAGGCTCAGCCCGAGCTTGCCTTGATTCAGTGTACCGGCTCGTGCATCCGTACAGCATCTGTGCTAAGGGAGTTTTAGATACACACTGCCTAATTGAGATCAGAGCCTGGATTTGCCTAAAGTAAAAGCTTGTAATGCAGTGGCTATTAAAGTACAGTACTTGTTCAACCATCAATCTTTATCCATTTTGAAGGACACCTTATGGATATAAATTATGAGGTCTGTCAGGGGAAGGTTCATAGATAAATGGGTTCAGTCACCGGAATATTACTTCCTACAGGGCTGACTGCTGAGTAACAGTAAATTGTGGGGACTAAGGAAGTTTATAAAAGCCAGATCAACTCAATTGCCTCACTCCTGAACCAACAGCAGCATATGCAAAAGCCAAGGTTATTGTGTTACACGGCGGGCTCAACAGTGTCATTTTGACAATTACAATATACTTGCAGATTGACAATGTGATAAAATACAGCACTAGTGTAAATCTGACAGGTTTTAGAAATTTAGATTTTTTTCAGATGCTGTGTAGCAACATCAAACATAATACATTTTTTTAAAAAAAAAAAAGCTAAAACCACACTTCAAATTAAACAAATGCCTTTTCTACCTTGATATTATCCAATATCTGTACAGTGAGACCCCCAACACTGACAGCTCCATCATTTGTGGGATCTCTTCCTTTAAACTCTCATGTTGTAAAGAATGTACTTGAATAACTCTGTATTTTTATTTTCTGAAATACTGGATCAGTCTGCTTTGCAATGCACAATATAAGAAATAAGCAACATCTCAATATTTTTTACATAGTTGTCACCTCTGCTAACGACTGTTATGTTTCGTTCTTCCCAGCCCCATTTTAACAGCTTGAGAAGCATATTTGTATCATCTTTTAACTGTGAGCTAGGTCGTTGTATGTATATCGGTTGTTACTTTGGTAATAGTTCTGAGTGAGTAAAGAAACAAGACCCTTAATGCATGATTCTCTTCCCTTACTCACAGAAAGAACTTGATATAGTTGCCTTGGATACTATCCAGCATTTATCTCAGACAGTGGTTTTATTTTCAGGCTTGGTTTGTTTGGGTCTTTTTTCAGTAGCAGCTGATATATGATATTAAGAATAATGGTGGATACATGTTTTTTCTGAATTTCTAATATCCAGAAAGATTGAAGTGTATCTTACATCTCACAAGGATGAAATAACTTGTTATCAGTAATTATCTCTGCATCTAACTAAAGAGACATAGATTTAATTTTCCCTAAACATGGCTGCTCTAAGTTAACCTGGATCATAACGCCAAGGACAAAAATGAAATCTTTACAGAATCAATTCCATCATTACACGTTTACCTAAGAATTTTGCTGACACTAAATTTTTTCTTCAGAAGCTTGAGCAAGTCAACAGCTACTCAGTACATATTGTTTACACATGGAGGGAGAGAGGGGAGACAAATTGAATAGAATGAGAACAAAGCAAATTTACGTGAAATTTCTATTTGTTCGAGATAGTTCAATTCAGATTTCATGTATGATTCAAGCGTAAGTTTGGCTCAATCTAGTAGAGAAATAGCAATATTTGGGTTTAATTTGCATTCGCTTCTGAAAGGAAGACAATTAATCCATCCATAAAGACTTAGCTTTCTGGTTTTGCTAATACTCAGTGTAGCTTAGTAGTCCAAAATAAGTGTCTTGGTTCTACTTTGGCTCTAGAAGTCTCTCTCATCATTTTATTCCTAACAGAAATTCTGTACCTTATGTAAAGATGATCCTTTTGCTTTTCTGTTGTTTCTGTTGCTTCTGTTGTTTTTACATCAGACAGGCAGATGTGTGTAATACATTCTTAAAGCATAAAATGAATTTGCTGACTTGCATACATCTGGATTTTTACCCATAATTCCTGCCCCAAAAGGCAAAGCAAGAGTTTGTCCTTTAAAATTTGATGCATACAGGAAATGCTTACATAGAGGCAACACGCTGACCAAAAACATCAGATGTGTGGGGGAAGGAAATCAGAATATGTCTAAAAATATTTTACATGACCATTGTTTGTGTATTTGTAGCAGTTGACCTTTGATTTTTTGATGTGATTTGGGAAAAAAAAAGATGTGCAACCTAAATCCTGACAGCAGAAAACTGCAGAATTCCTGAAAAAAAGATAAAAATACATTTTATATAATCACTTAAATCAGAAATCCAGCCAAAATTCTTTTTATTTTTTCCTTACCTGCAGAAAGTTGATATTTCTGCAATTCAATAATTTCATGCTGAAAACAATGTCAATGAAATATTTTCCATCAGATCTGTCTTTTAAAAACTGAAACATATCAGTTATTTCTATAAAAAGTGCTAAAGCGCATTCATACAAACACGAAGACAGATAAAGGTGTATCTTCACTTCAAATTTTTTAAAAAATTGCATCAGAAATGGGTAAATGAACAGGTTCTGCTACTGATTTTCCCACACTTTTCACAATCAGCTCTTGTGGTTGCTTCTTATTTAGTGTGGGCAGGGGTATGGAATTATGTCTCATCCTTTTGTTTCAGGAAATATTGCTTTTTCTGTAGTACCTTATAATAACCATTATTATGTTATTTTCCAAAGGGATGCTTTCTTTTGTAAATACCAGTTGTTTCTTCTTACAAACCTCTTTACAAGATTCATGAGTTTCTCTCACTTTCTTTTCTCTCTGTTAACCTAGATGAGACATTTTGTCCCTGAATTGTGTCCTAATTCCATAAAAACAGGAAAATAAAAAACTTTCATGGCGAGCTCACAATATAATACATGCTTTCAAAATTACATTGCATCGCCCACCTCAAATGAGTCAGCCAGTGGGTAGCAGCAGAGTCATTTCAAGTGGCTGTTTTCCAAATCAGTGATTACCACATTTCTCTGTGGACTGACTTTCCTCTTGTAAAAAGTATATTTTGAAGTTCAGAGACGAAAGTCTCAGTCTTGAATCAGAAGTGCTATTGTTTTCATATCGTTAAGGCCTGAATGTCAGTACAGACATAACAAACTTTAATCTCTCTTGAAAATCCAGTGGAAGACCTGGAAATGGAAATACCCATCCTTGTGCATGGATATATATATATTTCGATAATCAGTCTAAACCAATGTGAAAATGGTAAAAAACATTAGAAATTCATTGACTCTACATCATTGTATATTTTGAGTATTAATATATATATTATATATAAAATTATATATAATATATTATATATACATTATACTATATTAATATATATTATGCAAGTTATTATTATAACATGCAAGTTATTATTATTATATATTATGCTAGTTATTATTATATATCAATATATTAATATATTAATATATATGCATTATATTCTTAATTCTTTACTTTAGCTGTCAGAAATTTTCCCTTTAGGAAGATAATATGGAATCTGATAGTAAAGTTTGTCTGCAAAGGGCTTGTACTAGCACATGGCAGGGGTTTTTTTTAAGTGTTTCCCAAGCCTCTAAATGGACAAAACTAGAGAGTTCTGTTTAATGCACCCATCTTTCAGTGGAACTACTCCATTTTAAGACGTATCAATATAGTATGGAATAACCTCCCTGGAGCTGTAGAAACTGCTCTACTTTGAAGCCATTAACCGTTAGCCATGGAAGTAAGTGCACGGCTGGTACGACTAATGACAGGCTTCTAATTGTTTATAATAGATCTTGTATTTGTGTAGGAATTAGTTCAAATGCAGCACCTCACCCTATGGCCTCCCCAGGATTCTGCTTGAAGACTTCAGTCGTTCTTGCCTCATAATTATTTATTTTTGACCAAATACTTTTGGTGAAGAATATTAGCACAGCAGGGGAGGTGGCTGCCTGCTGGTTTTTCACCAGGACTAAACTTTAGGCAAGTCGCAATTTGACTGTAAAATTACAGCTGCATATACCTTGGCAGCAATTATTGTCTCTTGGATGATGAGATCTCTCATGTGGGTGCAATTATACAACTACATAGTAAAGTAATTTTAATTACAGCTATGCGCATGTACAGGAAAAAAAATGTTAATTCCAGGCTGACCTTTCAAAAAAAATGCCTTCCACTTTCAGTCCAATATTTAACTCGCATCTACTGGAGCCAAGTTCCACCAAAAATTACCTGTGATGAATTTTGATTTACGGACATTATCACAATTGTGGGGCTAAATGATTTTTTTAGGAAACATGTAAGTCTGCAATTCCACATTTCCCTAAATTATCCGGAAAAGCAGGAATCTTAGTGCACTTTCCAGCCTGGCAGCCAGGATGCTTTTTCCTTGGAGTCTCAAACCATTAACAGACTCTTTTTTCAGCCTTAGGATAGAGGAGAGATGGAGAGGAGCATTCTCATAGGATTCAGTTTTAGATGTATCTGGGTATGATACTTAAAAGTTCTTTACTGTGATGGAAATACACATCCTTTTGTGGATCATAAGCCACGGGGATTGATTCTTTCGATTTTTGATCTTTTCTTTTAACTGAATATTGAATTCCTTGAGTTGCTAGCACCTGGACCTAGGATGACTGTAATGACTCTGTAATGTATCCTTCTCTGAATAACTTAAATATGATCTCATTTTTCACTTATTTTGTAATGTTGTTGTGACAGGTCACCATTAAGGCTGCCTGACACACCTAATGATAAGAAGATGATTCACTTGCTAATTATTTTGCTAAATACTAATCATTTGCACTGAAATTTTATATGCCAGATGTCTATTTGAGGACATTTTTTGTTGTATTTTTTAGTTCAGTTGAAATGGACTATTCATTTCTGACAATGTAGTGGAAAAGGTCTTAACTATTGATGTTATGAAAGTATAGTGATAATTTGTTTGGGAAATTTAATGAGTTGGAACAATTTACATTTTACAGGCAGTGTGCAGAAGTCTCGTCAGAGATGTTGCTCTTAGCCTTTTTCTTAAGAAAATCTTATCTTTCTTAAGAAGATCTTGTCTTCTTCCATACGTGAGGTCTCCTATGGAACCAGTAAGTGCAGAAAAATGGGAAAGTAGCCCAATACACTCCTTGGGTTAAGACCCTTGGAGCATTTCCACATAGGATTTCTGCCCAGACACTGAGGCCAGCACTATCGGGAGTGAAAAAATGTTCAACCTATGCCGTGAGTGAGTCTTTTGCCTTGTTGAGGTAGCATTAGTCTTTCCTCTTTGGAGTACAGGAATTGTGCTAATTTTTTCTTAATGCATGTTTACAATATGGCTGGAGACTTACTTAATGCCCACGTGTGTCAGTGGAAATGCTTAGAGCAAGCAGGGCATGTACAGTGGGCATGCATCACTCCTAGGTTTTTAAAGATGCTAATAATATTATATTGATAATGGAATATGTGCTATTGCAAATGAGACTTTCTACTGACTTTTTTGAAATAGCAAAAAACCCCCAATCTTAAAGAAGCTCTAAATTTATTTCAATTTGAAGGTAATGTATGAATTCGGTAAATTGAATTCGTTAGTTAAAGAATAAATATTAGCTTATTTTAACATTCCTAGCATGTTTTGAGGATTGATTAATAATGGTAATACCTAACTGGCGCAATGGAATCATTTTCCATATCATTACCTTGTCCCTTGAACAAGTCAAGCTTGAACCCTCGAGATTTGACAATACTTTGTAAAACAAACATTAACCAACACATCTGACTCTGAAGAACAAAACTTTTATAATAATTAATGCATTTGAATGTAGTAAATTGGGAAGTGATGCAAACCAAAAGGAGTGATTTGAGGAGATCAGGATTGAAAGAAATGTTTGAAGGAGTTTAACAAATGTTCTTCAACCTGGAAAAATAACAGAGAAACTGAAGTTAAGCCTAAATATATGATGGGAAGGTTGACACGACAGCACTGGAGTCATAGCAGCCAGCAAATTAGATACTAGGTAAAGTCAGCTATTGGTGAAGTTACTTATCAGATTTTTACATGGATTAAGTAATAAGAAAATAAGAATATAACATATATAAATAATAACACATGTAATATGTACAAAATAGCATATCAAACCAGAGACTCCGAGGGAGTTGCAAGACAGCTAAGTGATGGTCTATGTGGTTTGATGCCATAAAATCATTACAAGTACATCCCACAGGCACTTTTCTAGGTGCACTGCTAGAACAAAACGAGAGCAGCAATTTCTAGCTGCCTCCCCCAAGACATCAAAACCAAGCAATTTTAGATTTTCTGTAAAACAGACTTAATGAACTTTCATACAGGAACTTTATCCAAGACTATTCCCTGAGAACTGACTCCTAGGAGGGTTTAACTCTAAGATAAAGGTGTTGGGTCATAGGTTGGACTCGATGATCTCAAAGGTCTTTTCCAACCTTATGATACTGTGATACTGTGATAATCATCTTCAAATTGGCCAGGATAAAACCTGAGATGGAGCTGAGCTTCTCCATGCTCTTTCAGGACTGAGGTGCTTCTACACATGGTTAGGTGCAGAGCGATGTACAGATAGGTATCTTTAGTACTGAAAGCTGAAGATGAGGTGTGGTTCCCTTCACAGCCGGCCCACCAGGGCTCACTGTTTTGTACTTCACTCCCAAATGTTGTGTTTGATTTTGTGTCATTTTCTTGGTTTACCTTAGTCTCAATACATACTGGTTATAACATTTAGATATCCAACCCAGTTTCAACAGTGTCTGTCTACATGTTCATGAACACATTACCTCTAAAACACAGTCCTAGGTCATGACTTCTTTTGATATGTGCTCTTACAATCATAGTATCTTTAAAGCACCAAAATAACTGCGGGATAAGCACAGAGCTCCTTGGCTTCTGTGCAGATCAAAAGCATATGGACTGTCTGTGGGAAGGACATAATATCAAATTTATTATAAACAAGCCCTTGACAGCTCTTCTAATATTACCATTTTTGCCTGGTTACAGTGTAAGCAGACAAGGACCAGCTGGACCATTTCTGAAACAAGAGTTGTTTTTTTGTCAAGTGCAGGTGGTTACTCTTGATAGAAGGGATTATGAGCCCCAGCTGAAAATTAATCAAGTGACTAGCTGAGGTGTAGCTAATTGCTCTAAAGGCTGAGAATAAAGTGAACTGCAGAAATTAAGTTGGCTTGTGTAGTGGACAAACTTAGGAAAACCGTTCTGAGTAGGAAAGTAGTCTTTGATTTAGGAAGGGTATCTTTTGACGGACTGGCAAATGTATAGATCTGTTCCATTTGGGTGCTAAGGCCTACGAAAGGGGAAATGAGGTCTTGAAAAAGTTCCGAGCTTTTATTTTTCTCTTTTACTTTTTCTCTTTTTCCCTTTTTTAATGTTTCCTAAGCTACGATCAGCTTTCTAAGGTTAAGTTTCACTTTTAAAGTCTTTGAAGTGAATCTTTTCAACCTGCATAGGCTCTTCCAACCTCTGCTGAATATGCTGCATTCTTCTGCTTTATTCTTACTCATGTGGCTTTTTTGAAAAGAGTAATTCAACCAATTAAATAATAAAAAAAATATGTTACTGTTTTACCACTGGTATAAAGAGGGAGTTTGCAAAATAGGCTGGCAGGTGGGTAGAGAACGCCTGAAAAAAGAATTCCCAAACAGACATCATAAGGGTTTATATAAATATTATATAAAAGAGGAAAACAGAGTCATTCAGACAGTAGTCTTTTTTCAATTTCTTACATGAAAGTAACAGTTTGAATTCTTTCCTACTTGCCCAAACTTCTGTCTTTCTCATTTAAATAGTTGATAAAATGCCTTACGAGCAAATCAATAATGAGACCTTGCTTGATACTGAGGGATAGAGGGAGCTTTTGAGAATGCAGAGAACCTCCTTTTTGAGGCTGCATCGTCCTCAGTAGTGTATGATATCTCCAAAAATGTCAGAAGGTTTAGTTTCTTCAATGTGGTTATCTAGCTCTTTTGAGGACTTTATTCTGGCAAACAAATAGCTATGGCTGTGTTCAAAATCAGCCACCAGGCTGCATGAGTGAAAGATGAGTTGTCCTGAATGTGGCATTGGCCCAAGGATTAGAGTAATGACATTTTACAGAGGATTTGTTTCTTTTTTTTTTAATTTTAGGAAAACTCTGCTGTCTTAAATTTTGCATGGTTTCCTACCTGTCAACTGCTATATAAAATAGTGTTTTAAAATAATTTTGTTGTTCTTTAACATTTCTGTGATTGAGCTCTCTGCCGTTGGGTACTTGTAAGCATTGTATGTCCTGTCTGTACTCTCTGTGTACCTACATAAGCAGTGATGTATCTGCGTAGCGGCTTATTTAAGCCTACATATGGTCTGTGTAGGTTTAGCGGATTAGTCTTCTGAAACAGATTTCCTTCCACCTTATCTGTATTAAAGCTGTCCCATCTGTGTATCATAAAGTTCTCTTGCTTTAGATAATTATAGGAGGCCTATTACACTTCCTGCTGTAGAAACTACGTGTGGGACTTGGCCAAGTTATCCTAAAAGTCACCCGTCCTTGACAATTAAAAAGGGTGGCATAACATGACAAAATGGAGTAAAATGAAATGGCCCTTGAGGCATCACCCAGCAGTCTGCTAACTGGGCAGTCTGAAGAGCAGGAAGGCTGAAAAACAGCCTGGTGTCTTTCCGAAGCTATTTTAATGTTGCTGATTTATAGATCTGTTATTTTGTTTAGAGGATGAGAAAGAATAGCAAAGTAAACATGATGGAGAGGCCATCCACTTAAGGCTAAGGTCAATTACTCAAGGGAATAAATGTGCATAATTGTACACCTGATAACTAACAGCATAAATAGATTGTTGATTTATATCACGAGTCTTAAACTGCAACCCTTTTATCCAAACAATTACAGTAATAGGAGGTTGATTATTTGTATTTGTTCCAAGTACTTGTGATGATCATCTTTGCAAAGATACAGGAGAAAAATAGACTAGCGTTCCCTTTGGCAGGTATCCTTTCTCATTAGATGCTAACTGGCATTGTGGATAAACATTTTATAGGTTACGGTAGACAAACACTTTAATTGTACTTGGGAAGATTGTAATTCCCAAATGTCTAGATCAGAAAACCTTCTGGCATCTCAAGTCATTGAATAAAAAGCATCTATCTGTCTTGCTTGTTCAATGACTTTTCATTAGCAATGATTTTCTGCTGCTCTCTCTATTCTTAGCATAACTACACTAATTAAGAAGCAATTCTTAAAATTCTGTGTGGGAACTGAGCTTGATTCAGAGTTTGCTGAACTCAGGAAACTCGTGTCTATCTGGCAAATACCCATGTTCCAGGCCAAAATTGTCACTACTAAATGGTATCGACATTCTCAAGAAGTGCAAGTCTAATCCTGGAAATATCTCCTTCCACAGGCAGGGTCATTCTTTCGTTGCCTGTCTCTGTTGTGCTGGGGTGCTTCGAGGTCTGAGAACTTGGCAGGGGGATGTTGGCAGGGAATAGGTACTGCATGAAAGCAAAGCAGTTTTCAAAACTCATCTTTTGGCTGCCTCTAAGTCTAAATCAAGGTTCAACTCTGAAAATTTTATGCATTTCACTAACCTTATAGATGTGCTACACAAAAACATTAAAACGTGACTTAAGATTGTTTGCAGATAATCACACTTGGTTTATTATTAGAACTTGCTTATATTTATTTCCTGCTTCTGTTTCATTGTAAGTCACTATTATCCTTTGCTGATAAATACAGGCATACATTTCACTGTTCTCTATTTTTCCTGTTATGCTGCTGACCAGACTACCTGAATTTTGTGCACTATTTCCTGCATACTCCTCTTTTCTGATTTTTATTAATGTGGATTGTAATTCAGAGTTATATATACTTAAAAGTCTCACCCTGGGTTTTTGCCTTCATCTGCAGAACTGAGGAACTGTACAATAGTAATTAGGTAAGCCCATAACACAATAACAAGACCTACTTAAGCTTCGTAATACGGTTCAGCTTTATCAAAAAACTGCTGTGACCTCAACAAACTCACTGTACCCAAACTCTAAAAAAAGAAAAGGAAATAATTTCTATGTATTCAGCTGAATTCTGCAAAAATACCTACAACAATCTGAATTTGAGGGTATTATTTCATTGTGTAAAAAAAAAAATCATAAATGAATGTGGAAGTATTTACAGAGTTCAGTCCAAAAGTATCTTAATTAGCAAACCTTTCCTAATTTTTTTACCCTTAGCAATCACAGAAATTATATTCCTGCTAGGTCAAAGGATTAATGCCATAGAAAGGTATAGCAAGTAATCACAAAGTTCTTCTTTTTGCTTCTCCTTTCAAAAGCTGCCACATGTTCAGTTCTCTTCTTTTTACCCATTGTCCCTTCTTCATGGAGCTGATCAACAGCAGGGCACAAGCATGTATTTTTTTTCTTTGGGTTCCCCTTGCTTTCTACCCTGCGATGCTACTTCTTGATTACTGAATACCTAGAACATTGTTGAGGACTTGTTTTTCAAGCCAGAAAAAAATGCTTTTATTTTCTTGTAAGGAAAACAGGCGTAGTGCTTTTGTATAAGGAGTTATATTCCGACCTTTTGAAGTGTGTCTCCTGTCTCATATGTAAAGTCCTGCTCAGGACACAAGATTAGTTACGCTTTAGCTGTTAAATGAGTTAGTGGTTTGAGTGTGTATAGCTTCGTGAATTACTGAATTACTGTTAGCAAAATGGAAGTCTGGACCATATTTTTCAAAGGGCTCTAATTTAATATTAACCGTTGTAAGATTTATGCCATGTATTTGTGAGAGATAACTAGAGAAATAGGTGGCTAAATAATGTCATTTTAACCCTCTGTCAATTCAAGTACAAAATTACATCTTTGGAATTGTAGACCACGTTGAGTCTCGTTGATACACCTCAAAAATCAAGTCTTTTATATCCCATTGTTAAATATATGTTTTAGGTGTTTACCAGATAAGTATTCTAATACAAGCAAGAGGTCAGAACTTCTGAAGAGATTGTGGATGTTGTTTTAATAACAGAATAGCGCATTAATATGGGTTAAAAGGCTATCCCTTGTTGCAGCAGATTGTGCTCAGCTATGAAGGTAAAATAAATTTCCAGGGGTCTCCTTGAACTCATTTTGGAATGAACTGCATCAGTTTCCACTTTGCCAATGATACTTTACCTTTCTAGGTGTGAGAGCAGCCCCTCATTCATTAAAGCATGGGATTCTGCCTAGTGATGGAGGACTGAAGTTAGCCCTAGGGTGGTGCTAGCCAGGGGGTGAACATAAACAGCTTTATTAAAAATTCTGAAGTAGCTGTTAATGACCTCCACCCCCTAAGGAAACTGAATTGTTTGCATGCTTTGTACTTTTATCCATGCAATCCCTTAATACAAGAGTAAAAGATCTTGTAAGGTCTCAGTTTCAGAAGCATTACTAAATGAACCTTCATATCCAGCTGACGCGTGACTTTGGTAAAGCTCACCATATTTCTCGCTTACCCTGTTCATCTTTCATGAAGACCCTGGCACGTGCGAGGAGCACTTCTCAAAACCTCGGTCTGCAGGGTGCAGGCAGGTCAAAGAGACGAAGGACAGTAACGCAATCTAACAGGCTGTTAGATTTGCCGGCAAAAATTCCTCCCCAGAACACAAAGAGGAAAAGAAGGGTTGCAGTCTGCAGCCTGTGAACAGGAGGGTGTTAAGCTAACTCTTTGTAAGTCGTTGAAGATGGAGAACATCTGTCTCTCTCATCCCTTCTGAGGGTTGTCTCCTGGGACATGTGAGTAAGCCTCTCCGCTGAGTGATTCTTAAGCTCATGCTCACCCTGCTGAAGAAGTATTATGGGAGAAAAAGAAGCAAGGAACGTGTTGCTCAGTCTCCAGAGAGTAAAATCCACGAAAGGATGTCTGCTGTGTAATTTACTGACACACTAGATTTGGTTTCAGGGAAGCTAAACATTGACAAAGAAGAATGAGAAAGAGAGGACTGGGACCGTTTTCCCTGTATTTTATAGCCAGGCAACATACTTATAATATTAAAACAGTGGTAGATTAATAGGGTATGGACCACAAAAATGTTGCTTACCGTTCTTGTGGATTAATTTAGAGTAAGAATTTTGGTTTTTTAATCAAAGGACTAGTTGTAATCAAAGTCAGCACTAAATTGAAAATTCTATTCAGAATTCTATTCATGCCACAGGTTTTATTCAACAGCAGAAAAACCTTATTTTTTGAAGAAGGCTTTGAGGTGAAGTCAACAGAGTCAATTTATTTCATGTATATTATGAAATATTTGGACAGAAATGCCCAGGCGGACTGTGCATATTATATTTGGGGTAACTATCAATTATTATTTTTTTCTTGAAACTACTGGACAATGGTTAAAACAGAAATGTGATGTGTTCTGCTTTGAAATCATAAGCTTTCTCAGTAGTGAAAAGTGGATTTAAAGGACCTCATTTAAAGGGGCCCTAAGGGTCTTAAAAAGGTCCCACTTCTAAATCAGTGTTTTTGGCGACATGAATAAAAATAGCTGGACATTCATCTTAGAACAGCTGTAATTCAGTTACAGATTCTGAGCTGTCATTTCAAGATATTCTAGGCTGCCTGGAGTGTATCGCTCACAATTAATAATGTGTACAATACTATCAAAACAGGGGAATGGACTGAAAGCAAAAAAAATGGGTTGAAAATCAGTTTTTCTCAAAAAAAAAAAATGCTATGTAAGTTTTCTTTAGGAAGGAAAAAATTAATCAGAGCGTATGCCCATTCAAGGTGGAGTTGTTTGTTACTTATCTCATACCAGTGCAGCACTTTTGTTTTTTCTGTGTACATTAAGAAGCTGGAGTATAGAAATGTAGATGTACTGTGGAGATCTGAGGATATTTTTGCCCTTAGCTTGCTGCTGCTGACCCATTCTTCAAAATTCTTATTTATACAGTTAATACATTTCAACATTATTAGGTGATGCTGTTGACCTGAGCACTGCCAACGGCTGTAACCAGGCTGAGAGACCTGGTATCAATATGGGAAGCGTGCCTTAAGCCTGTGCCTTCACAAATTCTATGAATTTTCAATATTCTAAGTGTGGTACAATTTATTTGTTCACAGACCACGGCAAAGCATTGGAATCTACAGCTGTTTATATCCTTTGTTTGAAATAAGGAAGCACAGAAAAACCAGACAACTAGCGTTTTAACAGAAATGCGCAGAAGAGCAGTCACATACAATCAAAGTCACCAGGGTTTTTACTTCTCGCTCACTATTATATCACTCTCGCTTTCCAGAGGCGTTTGCTGCTTTCAGCATGTAAATGCAGTTGCTCAGGCAGAGCTCTGCCTTTCACACTGCAAAGCTCTTTTGCAAGATTGGATCAGGCAAAGAGAGCGTGTTCCTCACCTCTCTGCTTTGTTTTTTTAATTATAATATGTAGAGTGATGATGCTTTCCTACTTTGTAGACTATTATTAAATACCTGAATGAAAGTTGAGGCAGGGGAGTGTTCGGAATCTTCTGCCTTTATTTTCACAGTATCACAGTATCATAATGTTGGAAAAGACCTTTGAGATCATCGAGTCCAACCTATGAGCCAACACCTACACCTACTCCTCCTCGTCAACTATGCCACGGCACTAAGTGCCTCATCCAATCTATCTTTAAACACTTCCAGGGACGGTGACTCCACCAACTCCCTGGGCAGCGCATTCCAATGGCCAATCACCCTCTCAGTAAAGAACTTCTTCCTAATGCCAAGCCTAAACCTCCCCTGACAAAGCCTGAGACCGTGTCCTCTTGTTCTGTCACCGGTCACCTGAGAGAAGAGACCAACCCCTGCCTGACTACAACCTCCCTTTAGGCAGTTGTAGAGAGCAATAAGGTCTCCCCTGAGCCTCCTCTTCTCCAGGCTAAACAACCCCAGCTCCCTCAGTCGCTCCTCATAGGGCTTGTGCTCCAGCCCCTTCATCACTGTGTTTTTTTTCCATTTTTGTTACAATGTGGAGTATGTTCTCAAATACCTGGAAATCTCAACATAATTTTGGAGCTTTGCCTCTCATGAGATCTATGGGATTCTTGGGTAACTCCTCATCTTTAAAAGGGTTTAACAGGAAGAAGCAACTGAACTCAATCTGGAGCCAGTATTCCAGAGCAAGAACTAATAATCCTGATTTAACAGTTAAACTCAGATTTTCTAGATCAGTTTCTGACCTTTATTCCCCAAAGCAATTATTTTGGTTTTGGGTGCTACACTAAGCAGTAGTAGAATACTGCAAAAAGTTGGTGTTTCCAATAGCTCTTCAAGTGTACCGAATCTCTATGTAATTATATCAGCATTTTTCTGGAAATATAATCTTGCCCATCTATAGCTGTTCAGATGTTCTGTTCATTTTGCTCCACTCATTATTTTTAGTGAAAGACAGAAAAGAGATAAAAGAGTTTATTCCTTAATAAGGCCAAGACATGTATCGTATGGCAAAATATTTCTACTGCAGGGACCAAAAAATGCTTGCATCCAGCAGAAAGCCAGATACATGGAAACATGCTTTGAAGAACAACAACAGGAAAAGAAGGAGGAGAGGAGTAACTAAGCTCTTGACAACTGCAGAAATTTCTGCAGACAATAGAGAGATTAAAATACTTTAGAGAGTAATCTGACTATAATTCACAGAGGGAATTCACATTAAGGAAAACCAAGGGAGGACACGTTGCCTGGTATTTTTGCCTTTGCTCACCAAAGTTTTGCCTGTATCTGCATATCTCTTTGTATTCATATATCTTTTATTTTCCATCACTTGCAATCAATCAGGTGATGTTCTGTTGATAAAAAAATATACTGTTTCACATCTACTGAGGATCTGTCTCTTAAACACCAAAGTGACTCAGTAATGTTAAAAATAAATTGAGATAGCGTGCAATTTTTACAGTTATATCTCTTTAGTTTCCTTCTAAATGTCCTTCCCATTTACCTTTCTTTCCTCTCCTTTGCTCTGTGTTAATTCTCGTTTGACTTCCCCAGTAAGAGAGATCATGTGCTATAAGCAAAAGCAACTCCTGACTGTCTCTGTGTTGATGATTGTGTTTTAACTCCGGCAATAAATAGGGTACTAGAGACTGTAAATCACATAAGAAAAGCTCTGGATGAGAGCTATGACCAGCAACACTGTGCTCACAGCTCTCATTTAAATCTGCCATCTGAGAGATGTCTAGAACAACTGCTGTTACAAAGGCAACACCTCCAGTAAAACGGGAAATGAGTTGGTAGGCATATGCCCAGCTAACTTCAACATTATAAAAGGAATAATTATAAATCATTATTCACTAAACAGAAGGAAAGTTAAGCTTGCCATAATACCTTTCATCTATCTGAATGTGTAGTATATAATGGATTCTGTGCTGAACGGAGCCTGAGAGATACCCCAGGAAGCAGAGCAATAGCTTATAAAACAACTATGAAATCAATCTGTAACCTGGGGGAGTTTAGATTCTTTTCCCCAATATAATTGCATGTTACTATAACACATAGTATTCTAGAACGAGGCATACATTCAATTCACTTAATTTTAAATACTGTTTTTACAATCCTCCTCTGCTATTTTCTAATTATTTCAGGTAAGACTATTAAAAATACGAGAGAAGTCTTGGAAAAAGGTAAATAATTTGGTGTAGCCTAGCATGAATAACTAAGCTGCAAATGACTGTAAAATGAGAAAAAAAAAAGATTTAGGGGAAATGTTTTTTCCTACATGAAGTCAGGAAATGGAAACTGTAGTGGATGTTTCTGTGGTATTGTTATGCAGACTGTACTTGGTATCAAGAATAAGATTTATTGTGTTGAATGGATGGAAATACTGATGCTACTGTATTGTCTTCTGAATTATTGTCAGATCTGACCACAAAAGACAAAAAAAAGGATAGTGCAACCAGATTACAGTTCCCTGCAATATGTTCTAGACTGAGGGTTGTGTACCTGCGTACTTGGAGAGCCCCTGGACAGCAGGATGAAATAGGTATTTAAAGCTGTGAAAAGTTGAAGGGATGCAAATTGCTTGCACTTACTCAAAGACTCAGCCATACACTCGCTATTTGAAGCCTGTCTGCTCAATGTGCTCCAGGCAACTCTTCCTGCCCTTCTCCTTCCTAAAATCCATTTTGAAACGCATCTATCGGGAGCAGAAACCCTCCTCTCGGCACTGCCAAAGAAAAGCAGCAAAACTTCCCTGAAGAAACGTGTGTCTTGTGTATTCGTGTACCTGTTCCACGTCATCTTTCATTCTATCCGAAACACATTTTTCAGGCTTTTCTTCATTAGAAAAGAAAGATTCCCTCTTATTTGTGTGATTCTGGAGCTTTTCAGGTTGCTGGGGTTTTTTAAGTTTTAAATAATTTTATCTCAATGAAGATTATACTTAATAATATATTAAGAAATCCCGACAAAATTGGTGAATAATTAGTTGGAAGAACTACATTTCCATTTTCATCTGATTCTTAGCAACACCAGTGTCTCTTGGCCCATTTTTAAATCAGAGAGAAAGAAATAGGCAGTGGAACAGAAAGGTCACAGTAGGTTTTCACAGTTACATTTGACTTAATTGCTTCTCCTAAGAGTGACTGTCTTTCTCCTGCCGCAGAAGACTTTCTCCACATTTGCCTGCTGAAGGCCTCCATCTGCCATCAGCCCCAGAGCCAAGTCTGTCTTTCCCATCTCCCATGGTCAGGGGTGTAAAACCTCTTACCTCTTCTAATTCATGCCCCAGGTTTATCTCCTTTTCTCATAAGAAATCCCTGTCTTTTCTAGACCTCAGGCAAGGTCGTTACCATTTAAATGCCTTTATTTTGTGCTCTTGAGCTCATCCTCATTAGCTCTGTTTGGTTGATCACCATTCGATGGCTTCACTCTCTCCTGTTGTACGGGATGACATCAGCGCTTCGTTTCCCATAGCCATTTCATCAGCTGTGTTTTACTGGGCTGGGACTTAGGAACCACATCTTCAGATCATTTCTATCCCAGAAAGTCCCATCAGCTTTCAGTGAAAGTAATTTCTAGTAAAAAGTTCATCATACATAAGTAAGGGATAATAATAAAGGATAAATCCCAGTCATTAAACAAATAAATGATCCAACAAGAAATGTAATCACTATTAAGGAATTAGTGTGATAAAGGCAATTGTGTAAGTTAATATTTGCTGTTTGTTAATGGTTGGTGTCTGCGATAATGATGTTTTATGCCTTCAGAAGGGTCAAATTGAAACAAATCGTTTTCATACTGATGGAGTTAAATTAAGCAGAGATGGATCTGAGAAACGTTCAGTTATTCCAGATAGTGGTTAGTAAGGAGTTAACTTTTAGACAATGTAATCAAACTAAAAAAATTGTCAAATTTATCATTAATGACAGAAAAAGCCTCTTGCTTGCACAGAATCTCAAGAACCATTGTAAGTCTGAATTTATTATCAGAGAGTTATGCCTCTCAGGCAAATATAGGTCACTTAGTAGAACAATTTGTTTTTCATTAGCCTAAACCTACCTGACCTGTTCATCTGTTTGTGTCCTATAAAATATCCTGTTAGTAGATGCAGATGTAGTATTAGCAGCAGAAATTATATTGCCTCTTCGAACTTAAGAATTCTTGGTACAAGTCAATGAAAATTACGGTATTCCCCAGAATCCTACCTGCCAAGCCTGCCAGATGTCTGGATCATACTTCCAGGAAATAATCAGCATAAGATATCACAGAATAGGGTTAGAAAATTTAACTCCAAGGTAGCCAAGAGTGCTTTGAAAACAAGGAATTACTTGATTTTATTAGGGATGACTACTGAAACAGCTTAAAGAGATGATAAAACAACAAAGAGGTGTCAAAACAACAGCAGTAACTTTGACTTCCTTACAAATTGTCTAAGTAGGGGAGGTCTGTCTGCATCTTAAGGCTCACATGACAACAAGTTGATATAAATGTCTGATCAAGTGGGTGACACCCATCTGTCCTAATTTTTCTAGTCTACAGAAGATGGGGATAGTGACTTTGCACTTTATGGGTATCCCTAGACCATAAATACAGGTGTCGGTAATGAAAAAAGTCAAATTACTTTCTTTCAAAATTAAACCAGTCCTTTTTAGGGGAAATATTTGCAGAGGTGTTTCAGCTCTCCAAAAGCAAACTCACTTTCCCTTCAAGTTCTATATAAATAGCCAGGCAAATAACAGCCAGATTCTCAATCAGTAAATCTCAAATAAAATTGTTCTTTAAGTATCCATTGCATGTTAAAGCTTCCTGTATAGTTTGAGAGCCCTGCATGTAGAAGATATTCAAAATTTAATATAAAACTACTTACTTTCTACACCTAAAATTTAGGCATAAATCCAAAATTCATTCTATAATCTTAAGCTGTTTTAAATAATCATTATTCCATTTTTGTATGTGAGAATATGTCATTTGTAATGGTTAAGGATTTGTCCATAATACCTTAAACACTGGATAGTATTCAGGTAAGAGCAGATATTTTTTGTTTAGAACACTTAGAAAATATTCTAAAAATACATAATTGCAGAAAGTGCTGAAAGGTTGCTCCAAGGCTGGCCAAATTTCTAGCATGTTTTGCAGACCTATTTACAGCACACATTTGTAGTGTCACTAAGAACTGCTAAACAGAAGACATACACTAAACCAGAAACGTTGTCATGGAAATTCCTAATAATTCTAATCATGGGATACACACACATCTTTACCCTCCTTGTTTAATAGATAGGTGTCTAGTAATAAACCTCAAAACATTTGTGAGACCAAGGAGCCAAGGGCATTATGGCGGAGTCAGCTCTCTGCTAACATTTGGATGAGACTTTATAAATGTTACGGCAAACAAATCTCATTTTGGTGTTCGTACCATCTTCCTCACAGGCTGTCTGAGCAGCTCCTCAGGGCCGCTCGCCCTCTGGTGTCTCTCTAGATGTGCCTCCCTTCTTCCCTTCCTCTGAAACTTGAAGGTGAAAAGATGTTTCTTTTCTCTCTTTAGGAGCGTCAATGGTTTTGTCAAGAGCCCTTTTCTCATTGTGAGTGTTTGGTTTGCTAGGGCCACGGACTTATTCCCATTTGTGGCTCATGCCACCTTCTCTTCAGCACTTGCTCACTCACGTCCTGGGCTCATCATCGCCCACAAGCTCACCACTAAACCATGTCCCAAACCACAACATGACCAGGGATGGTGACTCCACTGCTTCCCCAGGCAGCCTGTTCCAATGCTTGACAAGCCTTTCAGTGACGAAATTTTTCCTAATATCATCCAGATGATCCTCCTAGAAGCTATGTTAACATACACGAAGGACAAGGAGGTGGTTTGAGTCAGCCAGCACGGCTTAACCAAAGGCAAGTCCTGCCTGATCAACCAGCCTTCTGTGATGGAGCGACTACATCAGTGGGCAAGGGAAGAGCTACGGATGGCATCTATATGGATTCCTGTAATGCATTTGAAATGGCCTCCCACTACATTCTTCTCTCTAAATTGGAGAGATATGAATGTGATGCGTGGACAGTTTGGTGGATCAGGAAATGCTTAGATAGTTGCATGCAGAGGGTAGAGGTCAAAGACTTGATGTCCTGATGGAGATCAGTGACAAGTGGTGTCCCTCAGGGGTCTGTATTGGGACGAGTACTGTTTATTATCTTCATCATTGGCATAGTGGGGTCAAGTGCACCCTCAGTGAGTTTGCAGACGACACCGAGGTGAGTGGTGCAGTGGAAATGCCCGAGGGACAGGATGCAATCCAGAATGATCTGGACAAGCTTGAGGAGTGGGCCTGTGTGAGCCTCATGAGATTCACCAAGGCCAAAAGCAAGGTGCTCCTCTGGGGTTGGGGCACACACACACCCCTCCCCATCAATACAGGCTGGAGGATGAAAGGATTGAGAGCGGCCCTGCTGAGAAGCACTCGGGAATAGTGGATGAAAGGCTGGACATGAGCCAGCAATGTGCTCTTGCAGCTCAGAAAGCCAAACATATCCTGAGCTGCATCAGAAGAAGCATGGTCAAGGGAAGTGACTCTCCCCCTCTACTCTGCTCTGGGGAGACACCACCTGGGTTACTGCATCTGCTTCTGGAGGCCTTAGCACAGGAAAGACGTGGACGTGTTGGAGTGGGTCCAGAGGAGGGACTGAAAAACAATCAGAGGGATGGAACACCTCTCCAATGAGGAAGGGCTGAAAGAATTGAGGATGTTAAGTGTGGAGAAGAGAAGGCTCTGGGGATACTTTATTGCTGTGCCATTTCAGTGCTTAAAGGAAGCTTTCAGGAATGATGGGGACAAATTTTGTGGCAGGGTCTCTTTTGGTAGCACAAGGGGTAATAGTTTAAAAGTAAAAGACAGTAGGTTTAGATTAGATATAAGGAAGAAACTTTGCAAAGCAGATGGTGAAACACTGGCACAGGTCGCCTGGAGAGATGGTGGTTGCCCCATCCCTGGAGACATTCAAGGTCAGGTTGGATGGGGCTCTGAGCAAGCTGATCAAGTTGAAGGTGCCCCTATTCACTGCAGGAGGACTGGATGAGGTGACCTTTATATGTCCCTTCCAATCCAAACTGTTCAATCATTCTATGAAGTCTCTCCTGGTGCAACTTGAGGCCGTTTCCTCTCATCCTATCGCTTATTACTTGATCAATCTTTTTTTAACTATTAAGATCTTTGTCCAAATTAAAAAAAAAAAGAGATCAATAAAAAGGGAGGGTTTTTCCTTTAATATTTCTTCTGAAAGACTGAAATGCTACAGCATGCAGAAAGGCTATGAGTATGAATGATGGGAACCAAAAAGACTAAGGGCAGGAAGATTTGTATTATCTCCAAAACAGTATTCCCTCTTAGGCAATATAAAACCAGAACTGAAAGTTGAAAGTTTAAAATTCATCCATCAACACAGTAAGATCCATTTTTTTTTAGATGAAACTCCACTACTAGCATTCTTCCCAGTCATAATTCTGCAGGAATACTGGGAACTGAAAAACCCCAGGAGGTAAATATGATCCTGTAAACTTGAAACTGAGAAAGAGGTTTTCTCCCAAGCTTGAAGTGGCAGGCCAAAAGTATTTCTTTTCCTAAAAGGAAATACGAAGTTGCCAGAGAGAAACTGCAAACAGTTTTATTACCCGTCTGCTTTGCAATAACGTACCCATCGACAACCTGATTGCTTTAGGAAACAGCAAGATAAAGGCTAATACTGTATGGGCTCAAAAAAAGGACAGTTTTTTTATTTTAACTCTGCGCTCCATCATAGCTCCACTGATACCATAGACTCATTTGTTATTATACTGGTGCGAAATCCCTTTCTCAATCCTGAATTTGAACAAAGAAATGTATTTCACTGTAAGAGGAAAGCAGGGACATAGTGGGGGGTAAAAAGAATGAACATTCAGTGCATGTGTTTCACAGAATAATCCCCCACGTGCTTTCACATTAAAGTATGACTTACCGGGTCACAGAGGAGGAAATTGACTTCTGCAGGTAAAGTAAACATTTGTCTCCTAATTAATATTTTCTCCTGTTAAACTTTTCACATCCTTGGAAAGTGTAGGTGCTTTAGGTGGGGTTTACATATGTACTTGTGCAACACACCTGCTTATTTTGTTCCTTCAGATGTTTTCTGAAGCTTTAAGTTATGACTTTGAATTTCCAGACATTTCTGCCAATGCTAAAGAGCTATTCACCAACTTTACAAGAACTGCATTGCAAGTCTCTTGGTAGAACAGTGCGCTACTTCATTCAAACTTAATGAGTTGAATAACTTGGCGTCTAATTGGACTTTAGATCACTGCTTGTCTTGTTAATGCAGTGTTAAAACTGAAGGTGACCAGATGTAATCACAGTGAAGACTATTTTAGTACTCAGTATGCTACATGAGATCATATTTTAATTCTTATTAAATAGACTTCATCTGGTGATACAAAACCCAAGTATCTCCCTGTGCAGGTACCTGTAGAGCACCCACCCATGCTAATTTGTGATACAACACTAAATAATAATGAACTCGGAGTACTTAAAGTGCTAAAATACCTCTGGAATTTATTCTTCTAGCAGATAAAACTACAAGTTTTTTATTTTCTCTAAATTTCCAGTCTATTAACTGTGGTACAAGTTGGGCTTCCTTCCATCTTACCATTCTGGAAGTGAAATAGGATAGTTAGATGGTCTGTAGTTATTACAGGCAGCCTTATATTCCATTAATATGCTTTAGGGCTATATAAGGATCTCAAATGATAGTCCAAAGAAAATAAAAAAAGTAATGAGGATGAAATACCAAACCATGACCCCGAATGGTAACACGTGATACAGAGGAGTGAGAGGTGAATTCAAAAACAGTGTCCATTTGAATCATAGAATCATGGAATGGTTTGAGTTGGAAGGGTCCTTAAAGATCATAAAGTTCCAACTTGCCTGCCATGAGGGACACCTCCCACCAGCCCAGGCTGCTCAAGATCCCATCCAACCTGGCCTTGAGCACTTCCAAAGAGGGGCCATCCACACCTTCCCTGGGCAACCTGTACCAGAGTCAGGTTTGCACGGAGAGAGCATAGATATGGAACTATTGCAAGCCTCTATTCTGCAGTACTTAAGCACATGCCTATTTAGAAGCATATAACTCCTACCAATCCCAAAACCAGATACAAACCCATTCTTGGGTCTTTCATCAGACTTACGTCCCACTTAACATTTTTGGATATACTCTAAGACCTAAAAAATTCCCTTTGCCTGTTTCCAGAGCACCTACCAGGTCATTTTTTGAACACTTGTCAAACTGCGTGCCCACGGGTTGTGCGGTCCACGTAGTGCAATTGAAGAGGCAAGACATGACTTGAACTAATAGCTGAAAGACTGATACAGATTTGATTGACGCCTTATCTTTTGAAGCCTTACAATCTGCTGGACAGAATATTGTAGGTGCTTGTCTGCCTTGAGAGTTAGATTTTGTACCACACCATTTTATAGCTACAGTCGAGTGATTAGAAGGTAGCTATCAAATATTAACCATTTCAAAAACCACAAAATTTAAGTAAGGCAAGCATTTGTAACAGCAAGCCTGATGAGTGAACACTTAACTGCATGCTCTGTCCTTAATCTTGGTTAAGTAGTACACCAGGTTTGTGTCCTGGAGAAAAATTGAAATACTTCAGCACACTGCCGGTGATTTTTGTGCTTTATGGACTGTACCACAGGTAATATGTACAATCTGAAATGTTTGTGAAGCCTTAAGATTTAGGCTACCTAGATCTAGTGGCACTAAAAGTGAAATGTGGTCAAGGCAGGACCATTCCTTTTGCCTTCAGACAGTAAGAATTCAGTCAGATACAGTCTGCTTGAAATAAAAGAAAAACTACTGGGGCATAGTAAGCAGCCTTGCCTTTTTTTCACTTTTTCTTCATTTTTCTAATATTCCATACATATTTTAAGGTGCTTGTCACTTCCAAGATCACAGAAAGTTATTATGCAGATACTTGATCTGCCCCAAAAGGAATTCAGCATTTCAAGAAAGCCATTAAATTATGCACAATGTTAGCCTATGACCATCTAGTCTTATCACTATTACAATTGCTGCCTATCTTCTATTTCTGCTCCCATTTCACTGCTTTCTTCCTGCCACTGCTTAGTTGTGTCCTAGTTAAAATTCAATAGCAAGACCTTTGGGAGAAGTATGGGGCCCTCCATTGATACAGTTCTGTGATCTATTAGAATGGTAGTGAATATAAGTTTGAATAAAAAAAGTACTGATGATTTTGTGCATGCTGTATCATACGGCTGTTAAATATTTTACTTAATGATGGAAGGTGGAAAAATAATTTTCTCTGTAAAGCTTTTTGGAACATGTAGAAGAAAAACATGTTTGATCTTAGGATTTTTAAGTTCCTCCAGTAGGTTTTCAGCTGGAAGATACTTTTATCCTAAAAGATCCAATAGACTTGAGAAAGTGACCGCTTATTTTACTTCTAGATATCATTTTTGCTCATGTTGATTTGAATATGAGCTTTCCCAGCTGCCTAGATTTATGTATGTGCTTGACAGGTCTCCTTCTAATAATACTCCCAACTCAGAAACTCCACTTTGACCTGAAAAAGGTATTACCCATCCTGTTGTTTCACTAGTCAGCAATGAGTTCTGTTTTCCAGAATAAACATGGTGGTGTTCATGATGCTGTATCTTACCAAGTGTTTAACCCAGTTACTGTTCAGTATGGCAATGCTATAAAGGCAGGTATTTAATGGGAGCTTTTGCATTTGCCTGAATATTTTAAACAGGCAGGTAATGGACTATAAACTAGAAATACAGCAGGAACACGGTCTGTTTCTGAGCTTGGATACCTCTGTTCGACGTGATCAATTGGGAAATGTGGAGAGACTCTGCAGAGATGTTTTCACTTCAATGAGGATATGTGGGATATGTATGTACACCTTTGTGATTTCTTTGGCCAAGATAGACTCAAGTCACATTAAGGGCGTATTTTTGAGCTTTTTTGGAGTCTTTGAAAATTAAGAGGCTTGTTATTTTTAAATGATTCCACTGTGACATAATGCAGCACTTGTCTCTAAAAAAATACCATCTCTAAAAATACCATCTAGGTATTTTTTATTCAATTTTTATCGCTTTCCAAGGGAAAATAAAGTACGTGTACATTTCATATTGTGAACTACCTACACAATGTGTGACAGTGTGTCCTTTTACCACACAGGAGGTCTTTATCCCTCTTTAGACCAGATAATCTATCTTTTGGGGCACTGCTGAGCCCAGTCTATAACAGGGGAACCACAATAATATGTTTTTTCCGTGGCTAATACCATACTACATAGCTAACCCAAGGAACCAAGAATTTAAAAAGGCAGTCCCTGGGGTAGCCCAACCACAGAGCTTTGTGAAAAGATGGGAATACCTAAAAGGTCAGCTAGAGAGTCAAGTGGTCCAAGAAGCCCTGTGGACAGGCAACCTTTGCGGACAACAGCTACTCTTTGTTAACATGCACAGTTATCTGTTTAGACAAATTAATAATAACTTGTTACTAGGAGGTACTGAGACCTCTCGAGTGATATTTGTGTTTGGACATGGTGCATTTCACAGGATCAGACCCAAGACCTCTTTCATTTTAAAATAGAGCTGTATTTCTTTCATCTTTAAGACTCTGCAAGGTAACTGTATTATAAATTGTCTTTACATTAAAAAACTGTTTTCTGTTAGAGTAGATGAACTTTATTAAACAGAATATATTGGTGGGAAAGGGAATGTAGTTTATGCTATAAACATATGTATGTGGCACTGTGAAGAAGCAAATTGCTAAAATGACTCCAACATGTAAAGGATACATAAAAATCTCACAAAAACCTGAGATGCAAAGTTGGTGCTGACAGTGCAGCAGCCTAATAGTACCTTTATTGTAGACATCTGCAGTGAGGGATCTCTTGGGATCACCATTTTCTTGCTCAGAGAATTTGTTGACATGTTAGATGTCAGCATCCACAAGCTTTATGGACTGTAACAGAAGGGTGTTACCTGACCTAAGTTTAATAGGCAAACTCTTTGGTTAGTGCTGTAGCAATTGCCAGTACCGTTGGGTTGTGGGACAAGACAATTTGTCAGGTCATAGCCGGAAACTGTATTTTTCCATGTCTGCTGCAGAACACTCCCGACATCACGTGACATGTTAAATGTTAGCCTGAAATCATCTGTACTAGTTTCATACTTCAGTATATATTCTTAAGCAGTCATTAAATTACAGAGAAATTCCAATAGTATTTCATTCTATATCAAATATCACATGAAAGCTGCATCATTAATGACACACTAATGAATACCACATGAATTAATAATAATCGGCTACTTTTTGAAGTCTCCCTGGCTTCCATCTGTCTTTTAAATCACTTCAAATAATTAATTGCTTAATGCTTTTCACCTTTGACAGAGAGAAATAAATTGCAGATTAAAAATACCTGTGTTGGCAATGGGCAGAGCAAAGTAGTGTGGCTGTTTGCTGCCAGTCTAGAGGGATGGTGCATTTTGTCTCGCTGAGCCTGCCCTACCCAGGTAGTGATGCACAGGTAAAGGAGGCTGATACTGTTATTACTTATTTTAGTAAAAAATTTACCCGGATTCACAGGGGGTTTTTGGGTTTTTTTCTGATGCTAAAGGACAATTGGTGGCAATAACTTCTCCCTTTAGCTTGTCTATGTCAGTAGTTGACGAGGCAGTGCAGTCCCTTCTGCTGAGATGAGTCGGTGTCAGGATTCTTTTCTAGGGTCAACCCTCTCTTGACGACTGCCTTATCACCTTGATCAATATGTGACCAATCAATTGTAAGAAATTCCTGTCCCATGAACCTGGGATAAATGTGAATGACAGCCTTATGTGAGTGCAAGCACCTTAATATAACATTGTTTATTTTGGAAGTTGCTTGGCCCTGAGGATTTTAATATTATTTTTAATGGTTTTATTTATAGATACTAAGGAACTGAGTTGCTTGGAGACCTGCATATTTTTATTTGTGCTCAAAGCCAGGTAAGGTCAATTATTCAAAGAAAGTTGCAGTGACCAGAGAATGCGTGAGAAGCATGTTAATTTTTAATCAGCTTGAAAACGGGGAAGTCAGTCGTGGTTCCTTCTTCTCAAAAGACTTAAAGTTGCAGATTGTGCAATCTTGCCATTTCCAAAGTTATGGGAACATATCTGAGAGGTTGTGGCAGGAATTCTTCCCCATTGTGAGTTCTGCTTTATTCCACAAGTGGCAACCTCGTTACAGTGCTGGTTGCAAGGGTATCTCTTTTGTAAGAGCCGTAACTGGCAATACCAATAGACATCCTACTGCCCAGGTGATGTGTAATTTTTTTACCTCAATTTAATATTTTTAGTTGTTTTTTTAAAACTTTCTTTTATGGCTTTATGGTAAAGCATGCAAGATAGAGAGAAGCCACGAGTGCTCTGCAATTCAAAGTAAAGGAAAGTCCAAATGCCTCTCTCACAACCTCTGATAAGCGCAGCTCACAGCATTCAACTGCTAATGCAGAATGTAATCCTGGATCTCCATTTTCTTTTCCTCAACCTTTTAAATGTGATACAGAATGGAAACTACTAAACTAAAAGCAAAGCAATAAAAACATAAGCTCAGTAGTGCTTTGCAGTGGTATCACAAAATAAAGATTCTACCAGGAAAGGAGAGTAAGCACCAGGTTAAGAGGAGAGGCGAGATTCCCCTGTCTCTGAAAGCAGCTTGTTGAGCTGAATTTTCTTTATGTATCCTTACCCTTTACCTAACTGTAGTAACAATAATTTGGCACTTGTGGGGTATGAAATGTATTTATAACTCTTTCAAATAAATGTTTGATTTTGTTAATATATTTTTTTTTTTGTTAATTTACCCAGGACATGCTCTCATACTGCCAAAGCTAAATGTTGCTCCAATCTGTTAGAAATATTTTTTTCTGAGTAATAGCCAAATGCCTTTAAAATTCAGTGTATTATGCTTTCGTTAACAATAATGAGCTATATAGCTGCATTTCATAATGAATAAAAGTATTAATTATTAGACAAATCACTCTGGATACTGTTTGCTGCTCAGTTACTTTTGAATTTCAATGAATAATATCTCACTTTAAGATAAAGGACATTGTTAATTCATACAACATTGATGAAATAGACTAATTACAGGTAATAAATATATTTTTATTGAAAACTAAATGACTACGCTTGGCCCTCAGAACTATGCTATACTCATATATATATCAACTAATTATATATTTGTTCTATTCCTAATTAAAAAAAAAAAAGTTAGAACTTCATCAAATGGAAATTTCCTGAAGCCACAGAGGTAAAGCTCCTCTTGACCTAGGTGGAAACTACCTTCACCCTGCATTTTAACGCTGAAGCAGTGTGTTTACCTTAAGACTTCTGCAAAACAGAAACAAAGTACTAGTTTAAAAGACAGGTAGAAAGCAGGGAAAAGAAAAACCATGCTAACCTAGGACAGCACTAACCCACGCGAAGTTGGCTTCTTGTGGTACATTGGCTTCCAGACTTCTCCCCGGGCGAGCATGAAGGCTTTAGGCTACTATTAGACACAAGTTAAAACACAGACCCTCTTCAAAGCAATCGTTCTCCTCATCAGCAGAGAAAAGCCGCAGGATCCTGTGGCGCTTTGTTCTCCTGATTCAGTAGAAGTCAAAAAAGCATGGCCAGGAAAAAAATTCAGAGGCTGTCACCTTAAGTTTTAATTTTGCTTTGTGTAAGACTCAGAAATGTTCACTTAAACTTAGCTGTCTAAGCACTTGTACCTACTAGTAAATTCATTTACTGGAATATTAACGGAAAAGGAGCACAAAGGGTATAATCAAAGTTAATTTCAAAATTCAAATAAATGATCATGCATAGGTTGTTTTTCTGCGGTATTCGCCATTTCTAATTAGGATGCGATATGACATGTCCTGTTTTCACATTATGTATGCTGCATATTTCAGGTAGCAAATCCAGACCCTCAAGTGATGGCTGGCAACTCAAGAGAAAGAAAAACATAAAGAACTTGGAGGAAAAAAAAATGAATATAATAAAAAATAATCTTGAAAATATTCTAAAGCTTGAAAATATTCTAAAGCTAAGTCAATTCAGAAATATGATCAAAATACGGAGCATGAATTTTGGTTTTCTGTAATACAGATGGAATCAATGCAGTGGAATATTGACTACAGATTAGGCTCACCTTATCAATAAAGACGAACTTTTGCAATGTCCATCTTCTGAGGATCCATCATGCAGTTCCTATCAATCCTGAAAAAAAAAATCTTTGTCGTTAGTAAGATTCCATTATTTTTATTTCAACAGTGTTAGAAAACAGTTTCTCGTCAGCTTATTTCCTGATGATACTTAGTTACTGGTTTATTTCCATTTCTTCTTCTATAAAGACAGTCTTTTTTTAGAGATTAATACCGTTTTCTTAGGCACTGTCAAATTATTTAATAAATAATTATGTTATACTGAGTGTATAATTTAAAGGGCACAATGGACTCTGCAAGGAAATATTAAATTATATACCAAAACATAAATACTCTAAAAAGAATCAAACTAATATCTTTTATTAAGAATATGTGGTGCACATTCCAAACCGCATATCTATAATTGGAATAAAAATAGTGAAACCAATTTGGTATTCATATCTTATTTGATTCCTACAATGAACTGTTTGATCTAACACCCACTAAAAAATAATATTTCCATTTGGCAGCAAACAGCTGCTGGTGGAAGGGGTATCGCCAAACAGTTACATTGTGGTTATTTATAATGACGATTGAGCGGTTTCACTCTTAGATGGGTTATGAGAGTTAGAACAAAGCACGTGTTTTCTAGACCGGTGGAGATGGCGGTTATAGCACAAAACTGCACAACTGCTCTAACCAGAGCTAAATAGGGTGGCATAATCTTTGTCTCTGGTATGGCTACATCATTAGAAGGTGCCGTACAGGTGTATCAGGAAATAGTAGTGCTGAAAATTACCGGAAGGCTAGATTCAGCTCAAAAGCTCACTCGACATATAATCAACACTCATAAATGGAAAACTGAAGGAATGAAACACTCCAACATCTTTTCCCTTACGTACAAAGCAATAGATCATCTTGCCTTTCATAGTTCAAGTTCAAAGTAAGGCTGTGTCTCAAATTGGCATAAAAAATCGTATAATTTAAATAACATATAAACCCCATTGAGGACTCTAGCAGTGATATTCTTTAGTCCTGTAATCTGCAAGTATGGAAATTGTTTGTGTTTCATTTATATTAAATATAATAACAGCATAGAGCTTGATCATTATCACTTAAGAGGGTGTCATGAGCTTCACTAATAGCAAGTGTGTTATCAAGGCTAATTACTCATTTCATGAGCTCATTTTTAAAGTTGGGTAATTCTTATTCAATAGAATACAATAGTAATACTGATTTTTTTTCAGAATAGTCTATTGACAGTTTAACAAATTGACAGTGAGATTATGTTTTTCCCAGGAGAGAAAGGAAAAAAACCAAAAGGTTGAATAAAAATTAAGAACGGAGAAACGAATAACAAACCACAATTAGCTGTGCAGTAGGGAAGTATTACAGGGACTTCACTTTGCCAGTAGAAGGATTAGTTCCTGAAAACTGTCATGGAAAATAGGATCCTTAAAAAAAGGATGCATGTGTTATTGAGTTGTATGGACTAAGGAATCATGAGAGACTTCTCTCTCTGATACTCATTTTAAAAGGACTTTTGAGCCTCGTTTTGCTTTATGTCAGTGGCAGATCAGAAGTATTAGTTATCATTGGAAGCACCTCCACTAAGTTCAGAACTCCTTCCAGAAATGTTTCTCGTTTGAGAATCTCTTGCCCACTTCCCTGTCACTAAGGATTCCTGTGCAAATTCTAAATATAAAGAGGTTCTTGTTCAGACTTTTTGTAGTATGCTTTAAAAAAATACAACTTCAAATCTCACCTGGTAATGAAATATCCTATTAACATGACAAAAGCGAGCTTCATGTATTATAAAATTATGCTTCACTGTGATTATTAGAAATTCAGTATGTCTATAAGTGCATTTAAATTACAGTAAGCAAAACAGCACTTTATGAAGAATTGGGTGGTGTTGGGGTTTGGGTGATTTTTCTTTTTAATGGACTGAACCACCCACTAAAGGATTTTCAGTTTCTTGGATGATTCATTAATTCTTCCTTCATTTTCCAATTTCTATGGGACCATCTGGGCCATCTTTGTAGAAAGGCATTTAGCTGTAAATATATTTTACAGTCTTTCTCAATTTAAAAGTAGTTGCCCAGCTGCTTCACAGAAACTGTCAGCAATTGGTAAACTCCTCAGAATTGCCAGCCTTCATTAGTAATCCAATCAGGATGTAGTTTAAAATACTGCAAATCAGATTATGCTTCATTGGACAGGAATCGCAATGACATGATGTGCTGTGTTATCTTATTTTACATCTGTGATTGTCTTTAATCCAGGAAATGCATGCAGGTTCTTTTGAAGGGAGGGCACTTAGGCTGAGATTGCTGTCCCTATGCATGTATGTGGTCATATGTGTGCATTCCCTAAAATGAGTACTGTTCAAATTTTGCCTCTCTCATCGAATCCATTTCTATGTCAGGCATTGGTAACGAGTTATATGCAGTATTGGCTATGCTTTTGATTTCTTGTTTCAACTGGTTTAGATTAATTAGAACTGTAAATTTGTGATTTCTGATTTGAGCAGATTTTAGGGCTCTAAGGGGCAGATTTTTTCTCTCTCCCTATTATCTTCTGTACTATCAAAACCATATTTCTTTAGCACCTTGCTGGTAATATGATAAAAAATATGGAGGTAAGGCAATTAGGCTAGCACTTGGCTGCATTAAAAAATTAAATTAGTACATTATTTCTGTAGTTGTAAGGCTCTCTGGTACAATATGCTGGTACTGTTTATAAAAAGAACATTCTAATTAAAATTAATTTCTACATATGAAGAATCTTATGTGTAAGAGATCAAGATGTACAAGGACTTGGACAGATATGTAATTCCATATTTATTTTTAAGGCATCTATATTGCTCAAATAAATACAAGCATAGAAACTTGCCATTTTACACTGGACTGTACACTCTTTCAACTATTGCTTTCAGTAGCATTAGATTTTCTGCTCGGATAACTCACATAAATCATTAGCAAAATTTACCCTGTTTAGCCAACTGATGTTTCCTACAGTACAATTCACTGGGTTACACTGAAAAGTAACTCTGAACTTCGTGTTTTATATTGCTGTTCTGAGTTACTCATTGCTACAATAAAAGAAAACAGGGCAATCAATGCCTGCTACTCAGCCGTAGAAATATCATCACTGTTAGAGGATGAAAAATCTCTTCGATTTTATCAGTTGAATGCAGTCAGAGTTCTATTATAGAGCTTTTATCAATTATATGTCTCTAATTAGAGGAGCCTTCAGGAACATCTCTGAAACTATGTAGGGGACATGAAAAATTTATGTACAGAATTCTTTGAGGCATTAATACCCTACTTCCAGTTGAACTGAAGATATGCTAGGTGTGAGATATAAAGGAAATGTTAACCAAATAATGTGATGTCAGAGAAGATTGTGTAGTCCTTATTGTCAAGAGAAATTTAAAAGCAGTTGATCTTGTGAAGATAGATTCTGGCAGATGGGTCTATAGAGTAGATGAAAGAAGATAAATTTCAACATAATCATGTCTCTGGGATCTATTCAGTTAACCGAATAGAGGGAGAACATTGGAGTGAGCGCAGGAGAAGGGAGACAGAAGTGTTAAGGGTTTGATGTCGTTAAAATAGCATTTCACTAGTTTTGTTGAATCTGTAACTGAAAAGTAATAAAAAATGCTAAACTTAGATGTCTTAGTGGTATGAAAAGATTAATGTTTAGTAAGTAACTTCTACTCTTTGGAAATACTATAATAATAAATCTACTTTCCGATGCAAAAGATAGTCATCTTACAGTTCATTGAGTAATACATTCACATCCTCCAAGCAATATTTTCGGTTAGCTTTAGGGAGGAAATCATGGAGTGCTAGAAGTGACAACTATCCATTATCAGATGTTTGGTAGGGGTAACTTTCCTTAATTAAATCCATTGTTGATTTAGTCATTTGCACTCAGCTAGCAGAACGGCTCAAGATAACAACTTTTCTCATAGGCAGTTGCATGGAATTATTTGAGTGTGTTTGGTTACTTTATTAAATTCAGAGAGCTCTGCTGATTCTGAATTTCATGTATCTTTTCATTTTTATATACTATCAGTGTGATCAGTGAAGACTGGCTTTTCAACTAAATCCCTTAGTTTAGTTCATTTCAGGAACAGTTTGAAGACTCAGATTTCCTACTGGATAATTATGCATTTCATGGTATTTTTTATGAGCCTTTGCTTCATAGCTTGTGGATGTCTGTATTTCATAAGCTTTATAGTCCATGAAATAAAGGAGTTGTGTTGCAGTATGTTCGATAGCTTATATATATAACCTGAATGCTGATTTTAGGAACTGTAATTTTAGACAAGTGGCATAATTTCCTCTTGCAGTTGGAATTCAAAAACGACTCTAGTGAAGTGAATGTAGTTAGGCTAGCCTTTGAAAATCCCATTGTTTCCTAAATACATCATGGATCTTAGTGGAATTTCCTCTGATCTCCGTGGAATTAGGAAGGAACTTTGTATATCTTCATGCATTTTTGTTATCTATAGAACTGCTAAACACTGACTATTCAAACAAAATAAACAGTAATATACACTTTTTCCACAGCTGAAAAGCTAATATGTGAAGTAGTGATTGTATCAATACACACTCAGCTATCACAAAAGTAAGCAAAAGGGAAATGAAAAATAATACATGAAGGAAGGAATGAAAAAAATGAGGGAAATGCAATCCAGCTGTCATCTCCAAAAAATGATCTGAAGGAACAGCTGCTGTCAATTCTCAAGTGTGAGAAAATGACTTGCGTCTTCGTGTGAAGACTGTTATCGTTCTGCCCTTGTCATGTTTAAAGATTAGGTTTACTTTTGTTTAACTATTCAGTAAAGAGCAGTTATGAAATTTCCTTCCTGCTGGATTTGGTGATTGATCCTTTATTCAGATCTTCATAAAATATCCACCAAGATCTACCAGTGAGTTAGCTTTTTTGACTGGTAATACTGATGATTTTATTAACATCACTGCAAAAGCCATAGTTTAAATCCAATGTTCAATATGCTATTAAATTATATTGTTATGGATAATGCAGTGGATGTATTGATTACACTGGATATATTCCGTAGCTCTGGTTTAGACTTCCTCTGTGATTTTGTTATCATAAGTGATTGCTGGTGTACTAGGGTAAATCACAGAGATTTCATAATTTCTTCCTTTTTTTCTGTTTTGGTCTATTCCTTATTTCTCTTCTGTCTTTTGTTCCACCTACACTAACAGGAGGAAAATAAGATTAAAACATCAGTGATGCGATACTTATCCTTCCACAGCATTTTCTATTCCTCCGATCATTTTTGTGTCCCTCCTCGGGACCCACTCCAACAGGTCCATGCCTTTAACGTACTGAGAGCCCCAGAGCTGAACACGGTAATCCAGGTGGTGGCTCAAACTTGACCATCAGTTCAGTCGAAGATCTGAAATACTCCATTTCAACATCACTACTCCTTTGATTATGATTCATTTAAAAGGGGGTTCTAATCTCAGGTTACTTCTAGTGATAAAAAATGTATCAAAGAAAGTGAAAAGGACATATGTTGTGTCACTTGCAGCTGCAAAGTTCTCGAGAACCATATGGGAGAAATAAAAGTGTAGTTATTCAGTGACTGAAAGTATGTCGGTACCTGTGACTTTGACAAATGAGGAAAATAAAGTAGCTTTAAAATTTTGGACATGGGCTTTATAACACTTTTTTTTTTTCCTACTGAAATAATAAATTACAAAACAACATCATAATGGTTTTTTTCCAATCTAATCCTCAGTTTGCTTTGACTTTACTTTTGGATGATTTACGTTGTATTTATTCATAGTATTTGTAAGCATATTTTACAAAATTACTCTTTTTTTCTGCTCTGTGTTTTTAAAACAATACATTAAAGTCAATATCTTAAAAAATATCTAGAGGAGAAACATAAAGTATAACTAAACATCTAAAGTTAATTTATTATTCAAGGTTTGGTTTGAACCTGTGATACTTTGAAAAAAAATCCAAATCTAAACCATGCACAACAGGACGTGCATTGATTTTCATGTTTTCCATTTTACATAGTGGACATTGATTTGCATTCCTAATAAGGCCATTAATAAGAGAGTGAAAGGAAGGGTAATAGTCATCCGGTATACGTGTAATAAGTAGGAATATCAGTCATTAACTGATATACCTGTAGTCACTTAGTACAAAATTGTCTATAGGTGCCCTCTTAAACTGAGAGAATCTACCACAAAAGAGATTTTTGTGAAGTTTTTACCGGTCTCAATAAAAATCAATGCTTACTTCAGATATTACTTGTTTGTGCCCAAAGAAAGATGAGAATCAAGAAACTTTAATTTAAAGGAGATATTTTTGTTTAAAAGATCCTTCATTGAAGGAAAGATGAGATGGTTTGGACATGGTGGGAATTCAATGTGAAGTGCATTGCAATTTTATCTGCTAGCGTAGGTGGATGAGACAGCAAATGTGAACAGTAAAATAACAGGTCAGAATCTCTATTTACTCAATGTACTTTAAATAGTAATAGTGGTACAACCAGCTGGAAGGCAGGAGGAATGCACTTGAATGATATTTAAGCTTTGGGATTCTAGGAAGTTCCAGGGAAAATGGATTATTAGATAGGGACAAGTGCTATGAAATTATGTGTTGCCACATGTTGCCAGTCCCTCTGTTGTCTGTCCATTCATATTTTTTCAAGACAAAAAGATAAGCTTAAGAGACATGAAAATGTAACTTAAACTGTAAGTAGCAGTTTTATAAATGCGGAATAGTGGAATTGCTTATCTATGTATTTCACATAAATATTAAATAGATAAGATGTTGGGTATATGAAATTATAAATCTCCCTTAATTTAATTATTAACTTGCATAGACTCCATAATTCCATTCATTTATCCAAGTGCTTAGGTCTTCTTTAGTCCCTCTCTGTGCAGAGGGTTAAAGTTAGAAGATGACAAATAAACGTTAGTCTAGAAACTCTCTTGTTCTCTTCGAAAGGATGAGATCTATCAGTTAAAATCTTATGTTTTGTCTCTTATTTACTATTTTTATCTGTGTTGAATATAGTACTGAAACTGTCTTGGTTACAGTGCCATGAACACCCATCAGTCTCTTGCATACTTTTTTTTTCCAATTTATTCTTTGTAGTTCCTTAGCTAATGCTGTCGTTCTAGGTTGGATGCACTGTTTCATTTCTCCTGAAAAGCTTTGACAAGCTGCATTGGGAAAACAGCAACTCCCTTCCATCGTGAACAATGTTGCCTTGTACTTCCTAATCCTCTCAGTCCCATCCTTTCCAGCTGGCTCAAGGGTTTCTTTTCATGCACTTTCGTAAGTGTTTAAAATCAAAGCAATGCTGATGCTAATCAGTGCTTCCTGGTCCTTCCATATCCATGTGAGTCGCAATTCTCACAGTTATAGAAGTATACTCTCTAGTTGATTTTGCTCATCCTGTCATTGCATGCTTCCCATCAGTAAGCGTGGAAGATCATATGTTCCCATTTCTTGCATGAAACCCCCGTGACACTATGGGAAGTTAATCTATGCTTAAGATCTAGCCAAGTTAAAATTGTTTTGCTGTTGAAGCAAAAAATACATGGTTAAACGGGTGCTATGTGCCCACCTCCTGATTCTTCATGATGAGAAAAATTTTTAGACAGTTTTGTGAGCTACCTGAGTTTTCTCTTCATTCATCCTAGGTCTTCTCACAGTTTGAACAACTTCACAATAATTCAATGTCAAAGACATAGCTTCTTCTGAAAAGTGCACAACTGCCATTTTCAGAGTATGTGTGGAGTTGTCTCATGCCAGCTGCAGTACAAGTTCATTAGTTTTGAAGGCATCAAAAAGGCCACCATAATTGATGGTTCAAATAGAAGTGCCTCTTTTCCACATCTGCAAACCCTTTTCATCCTGTCAGATCTGGCAATCACTATCACCTACATTGTCTCTCGCCTACTCATCATCATTTCAAAACCCCTTTTAATAGGAATTATTTCTGAGTGTCATAGCTTAAAGACATTTTGCAACAAAACAAAATCCTAGGTTAGCAATGAAGAAGACAGACAGTCCCCAAAACTGCCACTTTCTGCAGGGTTGGCGTTTGTGCTAATCTTTCTCTCAGGTCTGAACTTTGTAAGCTTGACAAGACTAGTCCTGTGAACACTGCGTAATATCCTGTCACAACCCACTTTTCTATCATTTTCGCAGCAGCCACTAGTGAAGCTTGAAGATGCAAAGCAAGGACAAGGGGGCTGGTCTATGTGACTGAAAAAATTGTTTTACTCCAGAGGAAGTAGAAAAAGCAAAGTCTGATATCTTCTCGAAGTCAACTACCCCCTCGTTCTGACCAAGGAAGATGAAGCATAGGGTTTATTCCATGCCTTCTCATGAGCACAGCGATCCTTCCTTGCCTTCAGCCCTAGCACCCCTACAAATTTTTCTGCCAAAGGTCACTTTCTTTCCCCACGTTTGTTTCTGATTTCCCTTTTCAGGGAACATGTCTCTAATCTTCCTTAATTCTTCTCTCCTAAGATTGTTTTGATTTCTGATCAATAATTCCTCTCCCTGTGTCTCATGTCAATTAAGCACAGTGAGTAAACTCATTTTTGTACAGGATTACTGCTGTACTTTGAGTAATCTTTGTCTCTATATTAGCAGAGTTTGGATGAATTATTAGTTTGAATAGCTGATGAAATTTACTGAGAAATGATAAGCATATGCTCAAAAATACAATTGGCTGTTGCATTTCTTTGGTACCCTTTCATCTTTGAGAAAGCTGGTGGAGGATCACATATGTAGGGTGCATAAGTGGACGTGAACTTTGTTACTTACACCCTAGGAAAATTTCAGTCAAATTAGTTTCCTTTTTGCTTTCCCATTTTAGAAGATTACATGTTCTACTGGCATACATGCTTGGGAAAATAAGTCATTCTTGAAGTAAGTGTCCAGGCATAAATCAGTTTGACATATTCTGTCTCCATGGTTAGGAATGGCATTGAAAAGAAGGTAACATAATTTGAAAGTTAAAGAATAATATGGGCCATATCAACTGAGACAGTAATGAGTAAAAATTGCTATTCATTGTGAAAACTTGAATATAAAAGAAGAACTATCTGATAAAAAAAAAATCAGAAAAAAATATAAAATCCATCATCAGTTCATATTTTCTCTTTGAAGTCTGATTTTGTCCATGGAAAATGAATAAAAGAAAGTGGGAGCGCTTGGGTTTTTCAGTTGTTGACAATTCCAGGTTTTGCCTGTTAATACACTATGTCAAGTGTATATTTGAATATATGTAATTGGAGATCAGGAAGATTCCTTTTAATCTTTCTTAAATTCATTGCAAAGCATAGAGCTTCAGCATTGGAATGACATGCATATTGCTGTTGAAATCAGCAGGGTAGAAAGAATCAAACCAAGGAGACTCTACTCTTCAAATCCCGGAGAGTATTTCTTTATTAAAAGAGAGTCTTGAAGTAGATTTATTTGAGAATTGGCAGTGCTATAGAAAAACTAGGAAAATTTCAGTTTTACACAACTTTTAACATGACCTTTTTAAACTGTATGGCAGAAGAGTTGATATCTAATACCGAGTACTTCCACTCTCCTAGAATAGATTAGGAAAAATAAACTGAATGTATTTATTCCATTTTCAGGTTTCCATGCTTTCATGGTTAAATCGCCTTTCTTATCTTGAGCCCAGCTTCCCCTACCCATGTTCTTTTAGGTATTCCCCACATGGAGACTCTAACATATGATACAAAATATATTTATTTGTCCCCTGTTCAATTTTCATATTCTGATGCTGGGCTGAGCCACGTACACTTCCCCATACTGGTCTGACTAACTCAGGAAGGAATATTGATATTCCTTTGGTTAACCTGGGGAGAAACAGTTACATAGCCTGTTGATTCTCTCAGCTGACATAGCTGTTTATCAGTAATAACTGCTCTCTCATTCCCTTGTTGCTGAGTGAAGTTCAGTTTCCTTACTCTTAGCTGTGGTCAGTCACCTTACATGTTCTTACCCATAATTGGTGACGATATTGTCATTGCCTCTCACCCAAGAGCCACCTTCCACAGCAGGCGTTTGCTAGCTCGCTGTACCCTTTCTCAGATTCCTGGTGTGGTAGATACTGACTTCCTTCATTGTAAGGAAAGAGATTTCTATCAGGTCATGAACACCTGTTACAATGGTTTAGTTGAATTACAAATAATTCTCTTCTTGTATGCGACTGAACTAAATCAGGAACCAGATCTGGGGTGGAAGTAGAATTAAATTGTCTCTTTTCTTGGATATCTAATGCACAGTGTTTAGTACGATGCAGTTGATAATGACCGGAATCATAGGATTTTTCCTTATTAAAGAATAACAATGATGAGATTGCTAAGTGTAAAAATAAAAGACGACAGCATTTTTATTTTTCCTGATAAATATTGGCTCGATTAAGTTTACTCAGGGCAGCAAAATGTTTTGCCAGTTGGGGCCAAAATTTTACTTCAGAAGTTGCAGTTCTGTTTGCCCAGGGTTCCCACTCTCACAGCTTCGTGCAAGCTTGTAGCAGGAGCTAAAGAGGGAGAAAAGACAGTGATAAATATAAGGTGAATCTATAACTGCTGTCCACCTCTCCAGTGTGTCACAGGATGCAGTCACTGTCCACATCAACTGCATTTGATGTGTGCTTGGTGCAGGATCACCTACACGTGGGAGAATGCGTTTGCCTCTAGCCTGCCTTTATCCTTCCCGATGTAAACCGAAGTTCAGGATTCGTGCTTTTGTGTGGCTTAATGGCTGGGTGTCATGGAATATTGTGCTGGCTGCTGTTACCAAGGAAACTTGTGATACAGCTTTTAGAAACTGTCTGGGAAAGAATTAATGAGCAGTTAACTTGGTTTCAGATCGAGCTGAGCAAAAGTATTTGTGTGGAAAATGATGGTTCATCCACACCAAAAACCTTTAGTGAAACGTGGATTAGGGCTCTTTTACGTGGTTACCTAATTGATTATTTTGAAACCTGTTTCAGAAGATTATAATATTTTATTTCATATTTTCCTAACACGTTGAACCTTAGAAATGTTCAAATCAAACATAATTTCATTTCACGAAGACTGTAAAAGCAAGAATGAGGCTGAAAAGGACCTTAAATTGTCTTCTAGTGTATTGGCCTCAGGACAGGAGCAGTTCCTTCTTTATTCTCTCAATGATGAGCTTCTCATAACATCTAGCTTAAACCCCCATCACCGCATTTTATGCACATCACTTTCACCTTATTCCCCAATGACACAGAAGACAATTTATTACTGGCTTTCCTGGAGTAACCTTTTATCTTTGTGGCTAGTACTCCTTTGTTTTCATTTTTCCTTTCAAGACTGAACAAACTGATTCTTTCTTAACTTCCTTTGATTTCAATTCAAACTGTTCTCACAGACACAAATAACTATAAACAAAAACCTGCCGACAGAGAAAACAGCCCTCCACTTTGCTTTATTCTTGAAGCAAACTTTACTGAGAGCTGAGGGTAATAATCAAGGTTCCTTCTCTTGAAAAGGAAAAGCCAAACATCCAGTCTAATACTGTGCATTGCAAACACAATTAAAATCTGAGAAAGTCCTGTAACTGAGTGATTTAAGGGAGAGATTTTTTTAAACATTCTGAGGAAAAGTAGTCTATAGCATAATTACAGGCAAATATGATTCTCTCTGGTTCTTGTAAGTACATTCACTGGTTTAGTTTTATTTGCTCTTCATTTTTAAAGCCAGTTGCTCTCATTTTTACTGTTACCTGCCTGTGATTAGAATCTTACTTTTTAAATTTATGTTTGTACATCAGAGAGTACAGTTACGTGAACACAGCCCTTTATCATTACAGCTCAATTATAAGTAGGATGTTTGTTCTTGAACAAATCAGACTGAAGAAAATATTATTAGGAATCAAATCAAGTAACCAAGCATATTTGCAGATGAGGTACATGGTTATATTTTTACACAATAAAAGGTGTCTTACTTTTACAAACCTTGCTATTAAAAGTAATTTTCACAAAAGTTGGTATTAATAATATTTTTTAACTCCTTTGCAGGAGGGAGTTCATATGAAATTAAGGAAACTCCAAGAGAAATCATTCATTTCATTCCAACAACACATGAAACAATGACAGGCTTGTGAGCCAGAGCTTTGTTTTCCCATTTGGTTTCTTGTTGCACTCTTTAGATGTAATTTATAATTAGGGACGTCACAAGCCCTTCATCTAATCAGGAACTAAGTTCGGTGAGTAGATGATAAATGCAGGTCAATAGACGTCATTCAAGTGCCTCTCCTTGTTCCCAAGACTAAAGTCACCAGCCTCCTACATTTAACAACTACTGAGGACTAATCCTTTTCCTTCATAGAACTGCACGTGCAGGAGCACCTGTTCTCCACTTGCTCAATTTGATTAGGAAAAGAATTTATTCAGCCATTGCCAGGGAGACCTAATCAAAAGGAGAAACTCTCTTCATTTGTGCCAACTTTGGTTCTCACAAAATGACCAGTTCAAGCCTAGAGAGTCAAATGGCATTTCCTGTCCTTCTCATGCCCACTGTCAGTACCGTACAGTTACACCTTCACCCAAAAGGAGCTTGGTCTGCCCATCGGGGATGCGTGAGTACATACAGCTTCCACCATGGCTTCCCAAAGGGGGGGACCAGAGCCTAGAGAAGCGGTACAGCGTGAATGTTGTTCTTTCCTTGTGTTGTCTCTGCTGGATGTTGTAGGTTATAGCTTACTAGGAGAAAATGTTAGGGTGGGCACTTGGAAGTCTTGGAAACTATTTGGAATGTTCTAGTATCTGCTTGAGTAATACTGTAGCAGTATGTAACGATCTAAAAAAAATACATTTTTAATTCCAATATTAAAAAGAGAAGTAGATAATTTTCTGAAAAATATAAACAAAAGAAGTTTTGGAAAATGTTTTTAAGCTCAAGAAATCTTTGCTTCTGTTTTGCAAAGCTTATGTGACTGGAGTTTATTACTCATGTTCTTGAATGTCTGCACTGCCCAGGGATTTTTGGTTCACTTGCTGCTTCTTGAACTGGCACACATCACCTGCTTAAAGCAGCTATTTTAAAGCAAACAAAACCCATAACATTTTAAAGCAATAAGAATTTATTCTCAGGGGAGAAGCAGGCAAAAAATATAGTTTCTTTAGTCATTCATATGGGACCCTTACCCTTTACAACTGATAAATCTGAGAGCTTTTTTTGTTTACAAGGATTTCATTATAATTAAACTCCTTTTCCATATGAAAAATTAAAAGGGGGTTGAAGTCAAAGTGGGAAATATAATTTTCCATGCTAATATCACTGTGGTTTTTCATCTGTTAAGCATTATTTTAATTTTCATTAGTTAATGAAACTGTGAGACTATGCTGAATGAAATTAGCTGGCTGTATTCCAGTAGTGACACTCTTTTACTTTATATTTGTATAGAGAGGCAGAATGCAAGTTTATATTGGGTAAATATTTATTTAAGACATCTAATGACTTAATCTATAAATAAGAGTGAATGTATCTTTTCACCCCTGTATTACAGTCAACTTCTGTGTACTATTCTATAATGTAGACATACCCCATTGGTCATTTTTCTAATGAATTTAGATTTAAATAATGGAAACAATAACAGCTGTCTATGATCATACTGTGGAATCATTTATTCGCATATCCCATTGCTCATACTCGACACATACACCCAACCCATTCAAAAGAAAAGCATGCAGTGATGCTTTCTTTCCACGTCAGCACCACTGCATCCTGCATGCATTTGGGTGCCGCTTTAAAGCAGCGTAGTCTGGTAGAATTGTGTGGCAGCATGTATTACTGATTGAGCTGTCCTTAGTATCACTTAAATGAGATTTTTATCCACCTTGTGAACTGCAGTTATATCTTATTCTTGGGTATTTTTTTCACACAGTTCCTTTCCCTGTGAAGAAAGAATGAACTAGTATCGACAGTATCAATAGTGCTTCTGGTTTTGTTGACAGCCCCCTTTCCCCTCATTTGCGTTACCAGAATAAAGTAAATATCTCTGGGTCTTAGAGTGAAGTACTCCAGGTGTTAGAGTGAAATGGAAGGTGCAAGAGTTATAAAATATCCCCTAAAACAGAAGAGTGTATGGCATTTTAGATCCCAAGGGTGCATATGGTAATCTCCAAATGGAACCCCAGTTAATACCGTTGCATTCAAGAGTAGTGCAGCCATCTTTCCTTCTCAAAAAATTTAAGGCAAGCTACCTGTTTAGAGCCTGCATTGAAAAAATCATAGAATTCTTCACATTCCTCATTTGATTTCATTGTTAGCAAAACTTCTGTCCTTTTAAGGACAAGATGACTCTAATGATGTAACTGTTTAGGTATATAATTGTGCATACGCCGTTACAGACACACTTTAGCAACGTAGCTTAATATGACTTTTACAAACATTGGTTAGCGGGTGAAAGAATTTAAAGCTCTTCAAAAACAAACAGAAATCTGACAACCAGTTACCCGGTATCCTGACATGTGAGTGGAAAGATTATTATTTTCTTAACGCAAAAAACAGTTTCAGTATTCAATCTCCAAACCTAAAGTAAAGAGATTTAAAACTTCGTGACTATCAAGAATGATTACTAGCAGGAAGATAAAAAATATTGAAGGGATAAAGCTCACAAAAAAGAAAAGGACCAGAAAGCACCAGGAAAATTATTAATATAATAGTGTCAAAGAGATTTGAGTCTCATTTTTGTTAGCGAATTTTTATCCTTGAACAGATGTTTCACAATAGGCAAAAAAGAAAGGGATAATTTTTGTGACTACAATAATGTTAAATATGATGCAGAGGCAGAAGAAAAACAAAGGAATCAAGTGCCAAAGTGACCTCTGAAATTGTAAGTGTTAATACTCGAGTTACAATGCATAGCATTCGAAATAATGGCAGCAAAACGTAATTTTTATTTTTTTAGCACTTCCATTAAATGCTGGTCAAACACTTGCCTGTCCAATTGATCTGCCGGTGCTTTAGAAGAGACTGCACTTATGTATTTTTCCTATCTTTGTGCTTATCATACCAAGGTATCAGCCGTCAATGCCAGCAAAACTGTAAGGCTCTTAGTGGAAAACACTTGCTCCAGAAGATGGAGGAAGGGAAAGAACAAAGCCAAATCAGGCTTTGGAGATTTATTCTGTCAGTGG
Source organism: Neomorphus geoffroyi (assembly GCA_033558235.1). Lineage (NCBI taxonomy): Eukaryota > Metazoa > Chordata > Aves > Cuculiformes > Neomorphidae > Neomorphus > Neomorphus geoffroyi. The sequence continues at coordinate 32,817,128 of JAUMJM010000027.1, forward strand.
TCTGTGACATCATACGCGTTTAATAAGAGCTTAACTGAACTCTTCTCAGGGAAAGGGAATTCTGGTGAAAGCCCAGGATTTAAAGAGGTTATCGAGGGACGTAGATTCCGTTGATGAAATGTCATGTCATGAACCTTGCTCATTGCTAAAAACATAAAACAAAGGAAGTGCTGTAGGACCAACCAAAGAACTCGTTACCGATTTTATCCTGACTGAACGGCTTTGTATCTATCAAGTACAAAGAGCTGACCCCTTCAAAATTAATACCGTCGTAGATGTTGCGTGCTGTTCCTAGGCTTCCACAAAAGGAGGTGTTGCTGAACACGTAGAAGAACATTTGAAAAAGTATTATGCCCCCAGCAGTCAGCAGGTTATCTTTACACTAAGAATACTCGTAACAGTAATGATAGCCCTAGGATCAAGAGTCGTTCGTTGTCCTAAACTCCAGAGATTATCAGTGCTTCTGCAGCAAGCAAGCTCCTTCCCCAAAACAGGCAGTTAGATACAGGAAAGGCATAATAACAGGATGATAAAAATCTCAAGGTAATACAATGCAATGGGGAAGTTAGAACAGTTTGTCTTAGTTCTGTCATCCAATAATACTTCACAACCCAAAGGACATGGTTTTAATCAGGGGGTCTGAAATGTAAATGAAGCATATTCTGACAGCCTTTGATCAAAGGCAAAGAAGAGGATGGAAAGCTTCTCAGATAAGTCTCTAAGGGAGCAGTCAGAGTTAGTCAGATAAACAGAACAAAAGTAAAATATATTCACATCCCAAACTTGGCTAAATTTAGCTTTGACAAAAGAACTCAGAGGTAGCCTTAAGCCAGTGTAATTAACTGGTTAAGAAAGTAGCAGTGGGCTAATACTTATGGTGGCAGACGAAAAGCCCACTGGAAACCTGTCTGATAAGGTGTGGGCTACCGAAATGACACCATCAAAGTGATTTTGAACCCTTTGATGGGTGCCCAGAGACACAGTTTCTAAAAGGATATTAAGTTACTTACTGATTGCTAATTCAGGAGATTCAGGTTAATATTTCCAGCTCTAAAAACTCTGAAATTGAGATGGCTGATTTAGGATTCATTTAAAAAGCAACCAGCTGGAGTTAGACTTTAGAGCACTTTGATTACTGTGCAGAGGAAGAAAAGGCACATTAAGGATGTGAGTCTCATTGCAGTTTTCTTTCCAGAAATGGACATCAATTCATTATTACCAGTAAGTGCTAGACTAAAACATGTCAGGATCTTACATTCACAGAGGGTATTCCACAATATCATCTGGGGTTTGTGTTTAAAAAACAGAGCAAAATAACAAACACATGAACTCCTGTTATTTCATTAATTTTGAATGATTTACTGTGGGAAATGGATTTGATTGAATCAAGTTCCTAATGATCAAAGTCATTGTTCCATTTTCAGACTGTAAGTTTGGACAAAAGGAAATATGTTCTTCTGGCATTTAATTAAAAGACAGTTCTGATATGTCAACAATGTTAAAATAATTTATTTAAATACTAGTTTAAAGAATATATTTCTTCAAAGTCATCACTAGAATCAGCTGCTGTTTTTATGGCGTATATTCTGTCTATTCTGGATCTAGCCAAGCATTTGCCTATTTGTGAAACGCTTGCAGAAACTCAGTTTGTTTTCAAGATGGTCTGGTGGGCTATGATTTTCACAAAAATCAATCAGATTGCCTTCCAAAGCTCTCAACAGCCTGCTAAGACAGAAAATACGCTACTGAGCTGAGTGCATGAGGATTTCCAGGTTCCTCTTGGGCCCACTAGCCAAGCCACTGAAAGTCTAGCTCTTCTTTTAGTTCCTTTACCTCATTAATGCCTATTAGGCAACCATAAGAATGAGAAACCCTAAGAGGTCAAATAAATGATTTTTCTAGGTTTCCCTGCTGGCGATCAGCAATCAGCAGAAATAAGAAATGACCATACTCTTCAAGTCAGATTAACAGAAGTATGGTCATGTTTTTCCATCTCAGGTCTCTGGTGGGCAGCAGGGAAACCAAGCTGGATTATATATAACTTTTATTCAGCAGTTGCCAGGACAGTGGTTTACCACTGGCAGCCAAAGACCGCAGATTGGATATATGATTTTGGTAACTTTATTTTTCATTGTTTCTCAGTCAAAATAAATGATTTTAAAATTGTTGACATTTCAGAACTGTCTTTTAATTAAATGCCAGATGACTCATATATGAGTTTAGATTTTTGGTCTGAATCTGGGCTGCAATTTATTTCTTTCTATCATTTTTATGAGATCATTTTAGTTTATGTAAAATTGACTGCTACTGATAAATTTAGACTCAAATGCTTAACCTTCGTACCCAATTGTCACGTGTGGTGATATTCCTAGGTAATTCCACAAAATAATTTAGAACATGTTCATACGCTGTTTGACTGCAAACTTCCTCCACCAGCCTTACACATGTAGAAACAAGTTCTATAATTGATGACCAGATATTTTTCTACTACCCTTTTGTTGCTTCATTCCCAGAAGGAATTTCCCGTTCCCTGTGGGCTTTCAGGTGGCCACAAGTGAGGGACTCATGAGGACTCGGTGGTGGATGGTTGCATCCCTGTAGCACAGTGCTTACAGCAGTCTCAAGAACAGCCTTAACATGGGTCTAAGTGTGCAAATGGACTTCAGCTCCCCCTGTCTGAACATCCTCATCTTTGGGTTTATGAAGAGCTACACAGGTTGTGGTTTTTTTTTTCTGGAAACAGTACTGTTGTGCTTTTGGAAATGCAGTACACTTGAAATAATTCTGGTAGCAGATGAGAAAATATATGGTGGCTCACTTAACTAATTTGGAAACATTTCTTTCAGGATAAAAGATGTGTGGAAAATACATTATTAACATTTCTTAAGTATTCACTAATGATTTTCCAGTGTGTATTTAATAATATAAATAGGCATTTAGTAAGAAAAGTTCACTTCTGTTTTTTAAAAAAATATTCATAAAAGAAAGTGTAAAAACAACACTGTAATTAAAAAAGTAATAATGTATCTATTAACACTACTTTCTTCATGCTGGAAAAATGCTTTTGCATCATTTTTCAGTATCAGAGCAGAATGTATGTGAAAAGTGAGAGTATCTATGAAGGAATCCACGTATGTATTAATAACATTAAAATAGGCTATTGATCTGGAGACAAATTGCAAAAACTGTTCCCAAGTTCCAAATTTTGTGCCCCAATCCTGAGGGCACTGGAAAGAACCCCCACTAATTCCAGTAATCATTAGATTTTGATTGCTTGTCCACTTCAAGGATTTGAACAACTCAGAATTTTAAAAACAGTATAAATATAAAGCATATTTACTTGTTCAATATAATTTTATTGATTTTTAAAATGATTAAGATGGACCAATATTTTCACAGTTTGGCATACATTCCACTGAAGACAATAAAAGTGACAGGAACCTCTATCTACCTTAGTATATAAATGCAAGTGTGGAATCTATCTATTTAACTGCATTAAAAATATGCAGTTTCACATGTTCTTAAATGTGTGTGAAGTGCAATAATTTAGTCATCAATTAAATATAAATCCTGAAGATAATTCTATCTCCTGCATTAAACAGAAAAAAAAAAATCACTGGATTAAATTTTAAGGCAAGAAGCATGATGTATTCTAAAACGCCTGGCTCAGAGTCTTCAGATTACCTTTCTTACGCTCTGGACAATAATTTTTCCATGACAGCTGGATCATAAACTAAATATATTTTCAAGGGGTTTAGTATGTTTGTATGTTACTCTCCATTTACTTGAGTACTTCATAACTGATTCTGTATTTACCTTGTGGAAGGCACATGTCATCAACACGTGAGAGCTCCCACTTGGGAATATTGCACATATATTTCATGTAGCTCTGTAAATTACACAATTCCCAAGATCACTTGTTTTCCTCATTTTATAAATTCACTAATCCTTGTGTATGTGTTTTTGCATACTATGAAGACACTGGAATTTTATTTAGACAATCTACTATATGTTCTCTCTATATGGAATATTTTGAATATTCTTTTAAGATTTAACTTTTTCTTCAACTGAAATCAATATTTGTTTAAAAAGAAATTTATAAAACAGAGCTTCACAAAATTGAAAACAGATTATCTTTTTTAAAAAAATCAATCATAGAATCAGAGAATATCAGGTTGGAAGGAATCTCAAGGATCACCTAGTCCAACCTTTCTTGGTAAAACCATGGTCTAGGCAAGATTGCCCAATCCCACGTCCTATTGAGTCTTAAAGTGTCCAGTGATGTTGGGAAATACACCACTTCCCTGTGGTGATTATTGTGTCCAGTCAGAATCTCCCCAGGAACAACTTGTACCCACTACCCCATGTCTTTTCCATATGACTCCCTGTAAAAGGGCAACAATCCTTTAAATTCTGGAAGACGGTGATAAGGTCTCCCTTAAGCCTTCTTTTCTCTGACCTGAACAGACCCACTTCTCTCAGCCGGTCCTCCTGTGTCAGGCTTTCTGCTCCTTGCTCATCTTTGTGGCTTCTCTGGATCCTCTCCAGACTCTCCTCAACTTTTTGTGAAATGTGGACCAAAACGGAACCAGTATTCCAGGTGCAGCCTGAGAAGTGCTGAGTAAGGTGGGATGAGAACTTTTTTATCTCTGCTCGTGGTGCCCTTGTTGCCCGGCATCCTGTTGGCTTGCTTTGCCCCAGCAGCACAACTGCTCCTGTTGACGTTGTTGTCCACCAGAACCTCCAGGTCCCTGTCCACAGAGCTGCTCCCCAGCCAGGTAGATCCCAGCCTGTGCTGCGCTCCCAGCTTACGTTTTCCCAAGCGAAAGACCTTACGCTTGTCCTTGCTGAACTTCATCAGGTTCTTGTTAGTCCACTTTTCCAGCCTTCCTGCCTCGTGGCTCTCTCTTTCAAAGTTTCCATTTTTAGGGTCAGTTTGGTATCATCAGCAAACTTCATCAGAGTACGGTTGGATCCCATATGAAGATATTATACAGCATTGGGCCCATCAGTCCCTGGGTTTTCCCTTGTGGCAGGTTGCCAGTATAAAAGATGCTATTTACTATCACCCTCGAGGTGTACCTTGTCAGCCAGTCCCCTGCTCACTTCATAGACTGCTTGCCTAGAACCTATCACTTCATTTTCTCTAGCAGGAGGCTGTGGAAAACTCTGTCCAAAGCCTTGGACAAATCCAAGCAGACAATATCTACTGCTCACCCCACGTGAGCCGGGCAGGTTATTTTGTCATAGAAGGCAATCAGGTTTGCTAAATATGATTTGCCCTTGGTGAATCCATGCTGGCTGGGTAATCTGCCTTGCCTACTTTCTTGAATATAGGAACTAACAATTTGGCATGATTAGAGATTACATCTACTCCTTTGTAGCCCTTTGTCTTTGAAGAGCTCAGTGTATATGTTGGGATTATTTATCTCTACCTACAGACAAGTCGTTGTTTGACTCTACTTTTATCTTAATTTACAATATGTTGACTTTAGGTTGTTTAATACTAAACATCAGAGCTACAAGAAATTTTCAGAAATCATAATCGTAAGATTAAGCTGCAGGATTTATTCTCTGATTTTATGTCATAGAGAGTTAAGAGCATTAAATAGAAGTGAGATAAAAATAATAATAAAAAGTCTCTACCATGAAGAACACTTGCTGAATTTTTTTACTGTTTAAGGACATCTTTTCAGTTGATCTATAAAACTAAAGTGGTCCAAGAACTGTACAAGATCTAATTAGGGAGAATGGTGGATGTAACTGATTCTTTTTGGTTCTTACTTTCATTAAACTTCATATCCAATTACATGATTAGAATATCAAGCTCCATTCCACAAAATCCTTGGGGGAGGTGCGGCCCTGCAGGTAGTTTCTGAAGGGCCACAAAAGAAAAGCCAGGCTATTATTAGCAATTTTAAATTCTCTATATAGTCTATCCTATCCTGTGGAAAATTATCAGGGTGGAACCTCAAAAAAGTAAGAAATCAACATTATGATATTAGGATCACTCAGGTTTAAGATAATTGAAAATTTTAGCATAGAAACGATTTTTTCCTCATATTCTCAGAATGTTTTAATTTTTATTTGAGCACAATTTCCAGCTGTCATCCCCAGCATCCCTCCATTCTCTGCTGTTGTCTCATGAATGGCTAGAGAACGCTCTTTCACTATTTAGCACTAATTAATTTTGTTAATTAAATGTCACCCTGCTTTTTTCCTTATTAGAATTTTTGTACCAAAATAGTTCCCAGGACATTGCTGTTAAAATCACTAAAGATTAAAAAGAAAGGATGGAAATTGAATGTGCAAGCACTAGAGAATTCATTAAACATGTTGTAAGACTTGCAAATGCCTCTTGACAAGCAGGATGGTAACTGTAAGACACTTTCCTCCTAGGGTGACTTAATAGGCTAGCCATTTATGTCAGATGTTTTGTTGACAGGCAATAGTATCACAAACTGCTGAACTCAAAAACCAGTGTCAACGTGTAATCCTATTCTTAAATTTCTCATTATAGCAATTACATTGTCTGGGATTTTCCCGGTATTAATTACAGAAAGTCAGTTGACAAACATCTTGTTATTTCTCATTTCCTTTCTAGATCTAAAGTAGCAAGAGGATGTGGGGAAAAAAAATGAGAAAGTCACGACCGTCTTCCTCCAATTCACTGGCAGCTCATCTGTCTATTTAAAAAAAAAGGGCTTGAATTTCTTTCTCGGGGCGTGCCAATGTGTATGGGGGAGTGGGCAGGCAGCTACATTAAAATTATTACTGATTTTTGGACCCCGTATTCTATGGTAGATCATAATGCATATGCTAATGTTATTTTGTAGTGTTGAAGGGTTTCACTATTTCTTGCTGGCATGATACCCAAGTACAGGCCAACTGTATTAAGTAACACAGAAAGCTGCCAGTGAGAAATGTAGTCTAGGATATTATCAGGAGAAACATGCAATCTTCATTGATTTCTTGACACCATCATTAATAACAAAGCCAGGTTTCCTGTAAGTCCCTGAAGTTTTTAGTCAGCACGTTCAGTTAGCTCTTATTGCCGTTCATCCTTCTCAGAAGGCTTTTGGGAGAGAGAGGGAAAATGCGTCTGGTTGTGTTTCAATGGATCAATCCTGCTCAGTCTTTCTTGTGCTTGGCACAAAGCTGGGAGAAACATCTGCTGGCCTTTCTGGAAAGGTTCAGATGGTACCAATGTTGAGCCCAGTATTTTTGTCAGCTTTCAGGGAAACTGAATGGAGGCATCGGTGAGGGATATTTTAGTCAGTTCCCCTTGATTGTGTGTACGCGCTTGAAATACACAGATTTGTCAAAGGCAATACAGCTAGGAGTTGCCATGCATACAAATAAATTAAACTTATGTAACTTACCTAAGTATCACGTTCAGCCTAAGCTAACTATTTCTAGACGTGGAAATGTTTAGGAAGGGTTATACACTCAATTGGGGTTTGTATAATTTAGCTCTCTGTAACACTGTAATACAATGTAATGACTCCCTTTCTCTACACTCTTCCCCCTACACCACCCCAATAGTTCAAGATCTTGTGATGGGGAAAAAAAATCAGTCCTGCAAATAAATATAGTAGAGAACCATGCCATATTCCATTCCAAGCCAGGATTTAATTTAGATTTTCTTCTTGAAATTTCTAACATTTAAATGTACATACACAGAGACAGAGTCCTGCGATTGCTGCTCCCGTTTGTGTTAATTTATTAGTTTACTTAGTGTATTATTTAAAGCATTTTATGTAAGACCTACATTTCTTGCCTGTCTCTGTACAAGTAAAAAGTTCACAGTTACTATTTAGGAGATATAAAGACTGTATTGCCGAAGGAACTACAAGAGTGTTATCTAATTCCAATGAGAAACTGAGACAAATAGATAAGAAAGTCAGTCTCCAGTAAAACTGTAATGTAAAATATATATTGTAATATAAATATAATGTATGTGGATTTTAAGTAAAAAAGCATAATTCTTGGATTACAATAGATATATCATATGCATTCTTTTGTCTGCTGAGGCATATTCAATTATTTAACTACTGAATAGAGGGCAGGAAGGCTCTGCAGAGAGATCTAGACTGGCTGGATTGTTGCACCCAAGTAAATCATATGAGTTTTAACAAGGCCAACTGCAGGGTCCTGCACTTCAGTCGCAACAACCTCACGCAGGCTTGGGGAAGAACAGCTGTAAAGCTGCACGGTGGAAAAGGACCTGTGGGTGTTGGTTGACAGGCGGCTGGATATGAGCCAGCAGTGTGCCCAGGTGGCCAAGAAGGCCAACAGCATCCTGTCTTGTATCATAAAAATTGTGGCAGTTGTCCTGTGTGCTGGGCACTGGTGAGGCCACATCTCGAATGCTGGGTTCAGTTTTGGTCCCCTCACTACAAGAAGGACATTGAGTTGCTGGAGCGTGAGCAGAAAGGAGCAACGGAGCTGGTGAAGGGTCTCGAGCAAAAGTGTTATGAGGACTGGCTGAGGGAACAGGGATTGTTGAGTCTGGAGAAGAGGAGGCTGAAAGGAGACCTTATCACTCCCTACAACTACCTGAAAGGAGGTTGTAGTGAGGTCTCCGAAGTAACAAGTGAGGACAAGAGGAAATTGACTCAAGTCACACCAGAGGAGGTTTAGAGTGGATATGAGAAAAAATTTCTTTACTGAAATAGTGGTCAAGTGTTGGAACAGCTTGCCCAGGGAAGTGATGGATTCACCATCCCTGGAGGTGTTCAAAAAACATGTAGAAAGGGTACTTCGTAACACGGTTTAGTGGGGGTGTTCGGCTGGTGATTGAACTTAATTATCTTTTCCAACCTTACTGATCCTATGATTCTATGGCTGTTGAGTATCTGCTGGTCTTTAAGCTGCTTTCATTTCCCATGTGCACCTTTATGTAGGACTATCCAAAGTATTCTTCAGTGTTAAGTGAACTGATTTGGTAAATGAAGGAGGTAGTGCAGGTCAGCCTCTACTAACTAATTTGCCTCTTTGCCATGCTGACACAATATGGAATGTATTTGTTTTGCAGTTTTTAACGATACCTTTGGATGCTGAAGCTGGTGTCTTTCAAATGTCCATATTCAGCAAAATCAGCCCCTAACTTTCTTCGTATGTTCTTTAAAATTCTTTCTCAGCAAAGATCTCTTCCATTAGTTAAGTCTTAAAAACTTCAAGCAGCCTGTAGGCAGAAAAATATAGAACTGATCTGTTTTGTATATGTTTCAAAGTAATGAACTCCTCTCCAGAATTATGGAAATATTACCCACAAACAAACATTCAAACACAAACTATTTTTCAAAACAAGTCCTTTATGATCTATACTTCAGCCAGTCCTAGAGATGTCACTGCATTATAAGAGTGATCAGGAAAATAAAAATAATTGTGAGGATAAACTTCAAGAAGATTGCAGCACTGTAGGAATCTGTTAGATGAAATATGGAAAAGAAAAAGATAAAATTATGAAACAGATACTTAAAAAAATAATAACCATGAGTATATTAACATCCCTAAAAGGGATTGACAAAAAAAAGGTCCAACTAACTGATAAAACCGCTATCTAATGCGTACATATTCCTGAATATCAGTCATGCATAACAACAGGAAAAAAGTCAAGATATTGTTCATATCCTAAACTTGTATCTGGCTTAGTGTTACAACATCTTTGGGAAACTGCTTAGAAATAAACCACAGAATCAGGACTATTGAGATAACCTTCCTGAGCTGCCAAAACTGTATAGTCAATACTATAATAGTTACAGTAATAATAATACCCTTTATTCTTGACATTGACATGTTAGGAATATTGAACAACACTATGTCCAAACAGATCACATGCGAAACTAATTTGTGAACGCAGGTGTCTGAGATGAACTGGTTTCTCGACACAGTAGAAAATTAGCTTGACTGTGTGGATGGACAACAGGGGTATTATAACCTGCTCTTGGTAACGCTGTCATCAATTACCTCTTTCCTGTACAGGTCAACGTGGGGGCAGGGAGGTCAGAGCCATCACTGTAGCAAGCAAGATCTAAACCTCTATCATGTCATTGATCCACCCTCAAATGCCCTTTCCTGTGAATTCCTCATGGCAAGGTAAATATAGTTATTTTTCTGACTTCTTACTGTTAGATCTTGTACGCTATGTAACAAGAAATAGAGTCAACATCTCTGGTGCTGCAAATGCTGTACCTATGTTATTGACTTATATTCTGCAAGTTTAAGTCATTTGCAATCATGTTCCAACTTAAGTGCCAGGGAGCATTCGATGCCTTACAGCAGCATGGCACTCTGAAGAGGGTTGTAACAGGACATCAACTTGTAGGAAGATGCCACTAACTGAAAGAGGGAGCACAAATAAGAGGGAAGCAAGATTGAAAATTAAAATTTAAATATCAGGAGATCACTTTAGAGCTTACTGGAGACTGGCCAAAGTGAAGAAACCTGAAACAGACAATAAAAAAATCACTGGGTTTGTAAGAAAGGATGTGGGACGATATTACATGTGTTATGGTCGTGTCTGAAAACACAGTCCTTCTGTCTGTGGGGATATGAGGGAAGAAAGGAAACATGAACTGGTTTCTCGACACAGTAGAAAATTAGCATGATCGTGACATTCCTCTATAGCCAAAATGTGGGGTATTTGAGAGATCTCGTAAATTGAACAGAGCTTCTGCAAACAGCAGAACTTTTATACTAAAACTAGAGTTGGCTATAAAACTCCTGTGCCTGAATACGAGATACACTGTGTGTAAAGGTGGATTTAAAAAAGATAATAAAAGAAAAATAAAAATGTGGTGTTCAGTAAGAACTGAAAAAACTTTTCATATATGATCAATGATCCATTGATTCCACAATCATTCTCAGAAAGTTTAAATATTTCCAGATCCCGCTGACAGTAATAATCAGTCCAAGACGGCACTCTCGCACGTGTGTGTCAAGTCTCTATATTAATATATCTATACGCGTAGCAGTACTAAATCTGAATGACATTGAGTAGGTGGCTGGCAGTCAAATAGTTATTAGTAAAAATTAAGAGATTGGTAGCTTCAGTTAGGGCGAAGGACATGATGTTCGCAGGGTTAGTAAAGAGCAATTGCCTTAACACGTGAGCTATTTTTGAAGTGGGAGAAAAGACAAAGCATTGTCACAGCAGAGCTGGCAGAACTGGAAATTCTTGAAGCAGCAGAGAAACTACTCAGTATAAGCGAAACCCATGAAGTTTTGCTTATATTTACAAGGAATAGATAACGGGGATAAACCAGGTAAATTTAGTTATTCTGTCTGTGGTCATGTTCTTGTTAATACTGTAACAGTCTTTTAGCCATGCATGGCCAAATATTTCCAACGTACTGTTACAGATGAGTCAGTTCCACATTGCACTCAGGCCTATCTACAGTACAAGGGAAAAAATATTTGTTGGCATTACGTGCAGGTATGAGGGTTTGAGTAGTTGTCTCCAAAACGTGAACATCACAGGAGCAAAGAGATTTTTAGTCACTGAGCACTGGCCTTTGCTCTCTTTAAGATCCTTGGTATTTCTAAGAGTTCGAGCAATTCCTTGTGAATGCTGTCCTGCTGATCTCTGTTTCACCTGCGCACATCAGGATTATTGTTGTCTTCTGATGTAGTCATTTCTGTGGAGTTAATACAATACACATAATCATGTTTAAGAAATCAAGTTAGCTGATAACGTGATTTGCAATCAGAAATTATTTTCTTTCTAAGAGATTAAAAGACTCAGTTGAAACCCCATAATTTAACAAGAAATTAAAAGCCCTAAACAACCATGGAATAATGTATTCACTTCAGGCATTTCACAGTTCTGAGGTACAACTACCTTGTCTGAGTAACTTTGAGTGACTTTCAAAGTCATGGTTGCTGGAACGAGATCTTGTGTTTCCTTTCACTGACTTGTATGCAACGTTTATACTTGAAAGACACACTAAACTAGTATTTTTTACATTGACAATTTTACATTATCAGCCACTTAAATCTGTAAGTTTCCTGTGATACTAGTGAGATTTTTGTACCATCTGGGGTTTTTTTTAGGAAAAAAGGTCTTTTTTTTTTTTCTAAAGCTGGTAATAATCCACTTACCATACTCATCACTGTTTGTTGGAATGCAGGGAACACAGTGACAAGAAGAAAATGTTTGATGATTTTTATTTTTTTTATTATTATTTTATGCTATGGTGCTGAAATAGTAATTCATGATTTTTCACCCATACTTTTCATGATTCCTCTATGAATTTAAGATCATCGGTATATCTGTGTGCATTGAGTCATATTTAGTAACAATGGTATCGAAGCCTGTATTTAGAAACCTCTTAGAACAATTTCCAGAAACGCAACAGAGAAACAAGCACAGTCAGTGTTACCCATGGTGAAAGCTATTGGTTTGAAATTTTAAACTTATGGAAAATTAAAACATACTTAATGGACTTTAAGACCTAAGATCTCACTTGTTGCAGTGCAGTTCTTTAGGTAAAACAACTAAACTCTGCAATAAGAGCAAAAAATATACTCATGAAAAATGAGAGGGTTGAGCTGTGCCATGTTTTATATGAATTGCAATCCATCATCTTGGGTTTTAACATATTTAGAACAGTTTGGTTACCATTCTTCAGGAGGAAAGGAAAACTAAGTTGTTGATATAGCTGCTGGGATATTTATGTATATATACAAAAGTAAGGACTAACACAGTTACAGTCTCCAGACTATTATGTTCTCATGTTCCCTCACAGAATTCAGGCCTCTGGTTTCACTCTGTACGTGTTGCATTGTGTGTGAAAAGAAGCAAGCATATGACTTCCATGATAAACACAAGGAGCTTGTGCTTGAAGTATTTAAAGAGCTTTCTGTTTTCTTTCTTCTTTTTCTCCACTACAAAAAACGAGAAGTTTACAACAACACATTTATACAGTTTGGGTCAAGAAAGAGAGAGCTGAAGGAAATGGCATCACCATTCCAAGTTGCACCACTTGAGACTGTGGGTAATTTCATAAGCAAAACCCAAAACCTTATCTTGGTTTTTGTCCTATATTACTTCTGCTTCTTAAAGAGGCAGAATTTGGGTGTTTTGTTCTGTTACAGTGCTCCCACTGGTGCCCTAGAAGCTGAAGGAAGCCACTTCACACGGGGCTATTTGTAAGAGCAAAGAAGCACAGGCCAGCTCACTATACCCCTACCACGCACACCTCTCCTCCAAGCAGGCAGCAACAGGGTATAACATAAGCTGCTAAGCCATAGAGGGAATAGCACCTATATCACAAGGAGAAAAGGCAAAACGAATATTAACATAGGAGTTTACATAATTCTCCAGCTCTGCAGTACATACATGCTTGTAGCAGCACGAGAATCTGAAGGGCTTTTGTTTAAATTGTCTGGTTCTGAGACATTGTTAGCCTCCCACAAAATCCCTTAACCACGCAGGGAGGAACTTGAGGAGGTGTGATGCTCGCTGCGAAGGCGCAGCTCGAATGAACGCTGAGCTATGCCCTGGTTGTGACAGGAATTGTAGAGGTAGCGCGCCCAGCTCTCCTGCAGGCACTGCTCTCACTGTACGAGTGATAAACAGTGCTGATTTGTGCCATGCAGAGCTATACACACACACCTAAATACAGACTTAGATACATACAGAACTGATACAGAGATAAACGCATATATACAGTACATACGCGTTTATATATTGTACCAAAAAAAGAACATTTCTTGATCATTTAAATACTAAATATTGTCTATCTATATTTATTTTTACCTGTAAATAAACACTAATCATAAGTATTTACCAATGTGAATAAGGAGAAAATCATACTTGTCTTCCTCCTTTTCATTTTTGGTGAAGAATTTTTAAATGTATTCTGTTATATCAGTGAAATCATAAGTATTATTGCATAATATTTTTAACAAAACAGTGGAACCATGTGAAAATCATGCTACATATCAGCCCAAAGGCCCAAGATGTGTTTTCTTGCGGGAAATATAAGATGTCTATACTAATGAAATTAGGATGCAAACCCAGACTACAATTTAGAATGTGTTTCTCCTTCTTGCAAGTGATTTTAAGTTACTCCATTGTCCTGACCAGTGAACAAAAAAAAGTAGCTTGTGACAGGAAAATTCAGCATGGAATCCATCCTGGACTAGTGCCATCAGTGTGATTTTTGGCTTTCATTCCAGCGTGCTCGGCTTTTCTCCCAACGTACTTTCACTTCAGTGTGAATTTCCAGACCTAATCCTCCAGGTCTCCTCCACAACACTCATAGGCAAGCATGCAAGGCTTCTCGGTTTGCATAATCCATTTCCTTTTTTCCGTGGAAATGCACAGCGTAATGATCAAAGATACCTGGGAGAAAATAGAAAGTTGTTATTTTTCTCTAATGCCAAAGATCAATACAAATAAATCTTGGTTCTTGAAATTTAGTGAATAGCACTGATGGTATCTTAGTGAGTTTTCTGTAGAAATCATTAAGCTGTACCATGTGTGCAGAGTCAAATCCTCAGTGGACACTCGCATACCAAGCATCTCCTGCTAAATATTTCTGCTCGAGTTATTTAAGTTCATCAAAGAAAATTATGACTTTTCTGATTCTCCTCTCTACGTAATTATGACTTTTCTGATTTCTGGTTCTCCTTCCAAAGTCTAGTAAAATTTTATATGGCTGGGATTTTGTCTGTCTAGGGTCAAGCATATTTGGGAGATAACAGTAAATGAATTTTTCTTTTCCGCTGTGCATTTAAATGAAGTGTTAAGGTTTGCCTAAAGAGAGTTAATGAAAATGAAGAAGTGGCAGAGAGCACAAGAAACCTATGGTTAGGGTTAGGATAATACTAATAACAATGAAGAAACAAGGATTTCTTTTGAAGGCTTTTTAAAAATAATCCTTTACACTCACACCTACTACCTCGGTGCTTCAGTTTCTTAAATGTTTCTTAGTGTCAGTGATCATAAATTAATTCAGATTGTAGCTATGGTTCAATTGTCAGAAAGAGTTTGATTTGTGATTAAAACAACATTTACATAAGAAATATGGAGTTTTCAAAGAAACTATTATTTGAAAAAAATAGAAATTACAGTATGGGTTGATGTCCACTCTTACAAACCACCAGCAGCAATTATTCACAGGGATGTTTGAAGAAAGGATTCAGTAGCCATCAATAGGCTGAAAGATACCTTCCCTTAGAAAGAATATCTCATAAATACATACGTCAAAAGAATGGTGAGTACTAACGTGGTTATTGATATGCTTTACAGACAATCAATAAGTTGGTTTAGTTAATCTCAGACAGAAAAGAGTAATGCGAGCTCTCATTTCCCACTAAGCTACTTTTGCACCAACAAAGAATAAAGTTCACAACCGTAAGTTTTTCCGCAGTGTTTTGCTTCCTCGATTCTCTGCCAACTGCATTTGTCAAAGAAATGTCAAATGTACAAACAAAAAAACCACACAAGTTTGACCTAAGGATTCTGAAAGTCAATTTCAGAAAACAATTTTGATCATAAAATTGTAGAGATTCTAAGATTTCCAAACTGTGAAAATATTTTCCGCTTTCATTCAGCTCTTGCAAGGTTGCTCTCAGCTTCTTGTTAGCTGTACTACAACACTGTCGTACAGATCAGAATGAAGTACATATTCAAAGAATAAGAATAAAGGTAATTAATAGTAAACATGATCCATTCTGAATAATAAAGAAAATAGGAGCTGACAAACTACACCAAAATCAGAGAAAATAATCCATAAATCAAGGATGTTAATTGTTATTTCCACTACTTGTTAAGATGAAAGATGACACTATGTAGGCATTTTCCCAGCATGATGTCTCATAAACAGATGTCCAATGCCTTCGGTAAACCTGTACAAACTGAGAAGTATCTACTGACTGCATCATTAGTTGTCTTCTGATTTCAAGCCAGGGATGCTGAAGAACAAATTAGTCAACTGATCCTTGCCAAAGTCAAGTATTATTAAGGAAAAGCATTTGTTGAAGGGTAGAAAGGAATGCTGGATGTATGCTGAACTTTCTATAATAAAATCTCAGTGAGAAGATATTTTTGTAGTTTCACATTTGAATAATTATTTACATTCTTCTTCCTGTGTCCAATTCATGCTGTACATTCATCTTTCCTCTAAAAGCTGCTCTTTGAATATTTTAAAAATATGAATACGCTTGAGGGTACAACAGCTGATATTCAAGTAAAATACCATATTTTTCCAGCATCATTATTCACATGTATTCTATTAAGCACAGTTGCATGCACCTAATAAAAGATATGGACTGAATCCCCAGGTCACCCATATGTGAATTCTCAGCTCTAATAAGCCTGCAGGTAACAGCAAGCAGCAAAACCTCTTTTGATTTTGTGAGGCAATGTTGTCTGAAAAGAGACTAATGCAGATCGTGACATTTTCCTCTTAAAAATATACAGATTTTACATGTTGAAGCTAATTTTTGTGCGGTATTTGAAAAGTGCCATTTGAATGTTAGAAAGAAAATAATAGTTATTTAGTAATATACCTATCTGAAAAATTAGGAATGATGAAAAGAAATCAAGAAAATAATATTTAGACTTATCAGGAAAGATTTTCTGACAATAAATGATCTCATTGTGGGAAAATACTACAAAAGCCTTAATGGAAGATAGATATTTTGAGCTCTTATATGTATATTTTTAATAAAAATAATATCTAGAAAATTAAATTCTAGAAATAATTATGCATTAAAGGATGATCTGGATTAGATCAACTCAGCATTTATTCTCATCCCTGCTATCTATAACTGTGTTTACTTTGTATGAACACAAGTAATATGAAGTTGCCAGAAACTAATTATCAAGGAAGTAAGTAGTCTTAAGAGGAAAAAACACGGCTACATTGGAAACAGCTTTAAAATAAGGCTGGTTGTATTTTTTATATAGTTTTTTCTGTTATATGAGACAACATAAAAAATTAGGAACTAATATAAACCACTTTTGCACAAAAAAGCTGAGATAATTTTTCCCAGCAGCCCTTATTGCAAAAACTTGCGCTGAGTGCGATGCTGCAATGATGCAAGTGACCAAATAAGTCATTTATATCTAAGTCTAGCAACATTTTACCATTGCTCTAGAAATTTATACAGGAGATGGGTGTAACAACAGAGGTCTGACCTCAATGGCTCTAATAGGCATTTGCCTGAGTACAGACTGAATAAAACTGTAGTACTAACCCAGAAATATGTCCCTTTAATGAGGGATGTCCTCACAACATGGATTACTTGTCGTCAACAGGAGCTTGGCCGTTGCCTTCAACCCCATCGGTACGGTACTGTAAGCCTGCAGCTCAGGGTAGAGGGGAACATTTACGCTGCACAGGCAGATCAGAGCTGCTTTGCCCATCCCCTCTCTTCTCCTGGGGGCCGCTCTGTGTGCCTCTTCCTGTTCAAATTTACTATATTTTCCCAAAACACCGATTATTGAATTCATCGCTGTGCACTGGAGGTAGTGGTACACTGGGAAAGTCCAGTGCACACAACACGTTCTTTTCTATCTAAATAATGTCCTGAAGTATGAAGTCTGTTACTCCTGCTTGTGTTATGATACTGCATTAGAGGTATTCTGATTTTTCTAAACTGTAGTTTCTTCCTAAACTTATTGGCATTAGAAATATTAATGATGCATGTTTAGAAGCAATTTTGATTAGCATTTCATTACCTGTGAGTAGACAGCAGAATAGCTAAAGGTCAACATTTAACTTTGTCTCCCAAGATATGATAGTTAAAAATAACATTTTAAAAAATTACAAAAAAAATTTTCTCATTAATTTGAAATAAAAGTATTTGTTGTTTCCATCTCTTTGGCCTATTTCACATTTCATAGTAACAAATTAATATTAATTGGATAAGAAGAGCAAAAATCTTGCTGGGAGTGTTTGTAAAATCCAGTATTCCAGGAGTCTACAAGTAAAATATGAGAAAGCCCTGTCATCTTAAGTGAGTGCTTTACCAGTAGCATTTAAAAAAATACATTTTTTCAGCAGTATTTTTCACCTCTGGGCATTAATTGCAATGCAGCCATCAAATACTGCAGGTGATGTGACAAACCATATAGAAAGATTTATGGTTTATATGATATAGAAAGATATATTTGATACCACATCGCCTGCTGTTTGACACTAGGCTGCCTTTGGTTAGCATTGTCAATGTGAAGAAATAATTGGAAGCTTTAATCTACCACCACACCAGGGTTTTGGGGAGCTTTGATGGTGAGATTTTTGTGGCGTAACACTTATCTCTTTTTAAGTCACATTCTCCTCCAAAACCAAGTAATAAGTCCAGGCAGTTTGGATTTAAGCTTATCTGAATTTGTGAATACAGTTTGTCTGCAGAAGCTGTAAGTATATGTATTAAGGCACTCTAAGTTCTGAAATACAATAACTACATTTACTAGAAGTATAACCTAGCATAAAATGTGTTAAAGTTTGGCATCAGAGGAAATGTCAAATAAATATTTTTAAAGATCTTGAGAATCTAAATGTTTGCTGACTAAAAACCCTACAGTTTGACAAATTGAGATTAGTGTATAAAAACATTCATGTGCAAAGAATTTCTTTACTATTTTAGTTATTACTGCTATTATTATCTCCAAGACTTGGATGTTTCATGCTTCTCTGTCAATTATGTTTTTCAAAATGTTAGAAAATAATTATTTCAAATAATGCTGCATACTGCTGAATGAATTGGAGCTGAATAAAAAGCATATTTAGACGGAGCTATGTATTTTTTCATACAGTATAAATTTAGTAATTCCAAATTTCATATTATTTTTATTCCAATTCCAGAACTGTGCTA
This sequence comes from Neomorphus geoffroyi, assembly GCA_033558235.1. Lineage (NCBI taxonomy): Eukaryota > Metazoa > Chordata > Aves > Cuculiformes > Neomorphidae > Neomorphus > Neomorphus geoffroyi. The sequence continues at coordinate 32,835,962 of JAUMJM010000027.1, forward strand.
GAGGGCCTCTTATGATAATGTGACCCTCCCAAGAATAATGGGAAAGCCTGATGCCAAAAAACTGAACACAATAATGCAAGAAAAGTTTGTACGTCTAATTTCATATGCAAGTTCTCACTGCACATGAAAGTACCTGGTTACCATGCCTCTGGGCAGCACAACAAAACTCCCAGCACAGCATTATGCTGGAAATAACTCTTGCAGCAACTTCATGAAATCTTTTACTTCAGAAAAACTTAGCAGAGACATCATGATTCTCATTTTCCGTGGATTTACGTGCACTTTGTGAGAACATTCCTGGCTAGAGTGACCAGACCTTTTGCCATGGTCCCCAAATGATGAGTCTCCTAGGCTTTTCTAAGTGACACTTACATGGCTGTTTCATTACAAGAGAAATAAATGTGCTGGTTCTGATGAATTTGGCTTGGGGACTATTGCTTCTCTTGGGGAGTGACTCAACTGCAACTCTAGGTGTCTGAGGGCATTTCTAGGTGGGGAGATGGCTGACAATCCTTGTCTCTTTTGCTCTCAACTGTGCACTCCAGAGAAGATTTTGTTAATATTATTTTTAAAATTACTTTACCAGAAAAAAAGACACTGATTGTAGCTCAGTGATACAGATAGTTCCTTCAGGGGGAGAAAGCTGAGGATAAATTCTGAGATTTATGGGCATATTATTCTGAAGCAGTTTTATTATTCACCTTTTTCATTAAATGTAGGTAGGATGTGGCTATTTATAGCAGTAACTTCTCCATAGGCTGAGCACAGTCTCAATTCAAAGGTCTCAAATTACAAACAGCAATAGAGAAGATCTAGGTTTTGTGTACTTTCACTCTTTAACAGGAAAAATTAATGCTACAGAATGATAATTATAAAAAAAAAACCCCAAACAATAAAATAGAAGACATTAGGTAGAAGAACCTGAAAGTTATGAGTGTGCAGTTCTTGTAAGCTCACCCACCGTTCATCCTTATTGCCTACAAAGCTGGGAAGAACATGTGACAGCTGCTTAGAGTCAGGGTACAAAACGATGAGTCGAGTAGAAAAGCAAAGGAAGTAGTAAAAGACATCTTATTCTCAAAGTACCTACTGAAATGCGGAGGAGTCTGTCATCTGGCACCCATCAGGACATAAACCCTGGCAACAAACACAACTAAATCCCAGAGGGAAGTTAGCAATACTTCAAAGACACCAAAGTAAGTTCACAGTTAGCTAGCAGTAGGCAAGCCTCAAAAGTTCATCATTACGGAAATATGAAATATATTTTCTATGAATAAACAATCCAAGAATTTAACTCTTTTTCCGCTGTTTCTTAGAATGGGTAATGTGTCGTTAGCGAGTTTTTGATGAAAAGCCTATACTACTACATTTTAACCTGTGTGATAACCATGAACTGTTCATTAACTATTTATTTTTACAAGGTTTAAAAGGTGTGATTGCCATTCAATCATGTGTTGCTAATTTTCCTTCCCAATTGGACAAACAAACTATTCAGAAACATGTTTTTTTAAAAAAACAGTACTATATGCCTAAAAAAAATTGTTTTTCTGTGAATGCTCAGTTCTTCATGGAGGCTATACAGGTATTAATAAAGGGAAAAGCAATTCTTCAAGCACGTCTGCAAAAACAATCTTAATAGTCCAGATGTTCATGAATAGTAAATAAAAAGCAGCACAAATATGAATGAATGTAGCAGCTGCTCAGAATGCAGAAGGATGTTTGCAAACACCATTTTGAAGTATGCAATCAGCCCTGGTTCAGAGGGAAAACTTGGATACCCAACAAAAAGTTTGAATAAGCAACTGAACATGTCAACAGTATTATCTATAGCCAATCTTTGAAACTATTCAGCTGAAACAGAGATTTCCTGTTCTTTCATGTTTATTTCTTACTCCCAAATGGATTGAAACTAGAGCAAGAAAAATTCTACCAGGTTTAGGTTGATGTGTTTGTATGAGGGCTCAGAGCTCTGCCCACATATGTTGTGGTTTTGCTGTGTTTAATGTAAAGAAAAGATACATCTAGACATAGCCAAAATTTATTGATAGCTATCTGTCTGATGCTGCCTGGCCCATTTTTTCATCCACATTAGCTTAGCAGTGGTTCTAAGCTGAGCACCTGCAGACCACATCAGATAATGGATTTCCTCTCTTCATTTCCTCTACCCCACATCTGCAGATACGTGGTCTACTGCTGTATGAGCAACTCCTATTAGCAAACTGAATATTAGTTAGAATGAGTGCAGAAGGAGTTAAAATTTGGAAGAAAGCATAACAAAAATAGTAAAAAGAAGACTGGATGATTTGTATTACTTTTAAGGAAGTGCTCATTTTTCCATCAATTATTTGTTTCAAATTTTGGTAATAACATTCTTCATGTATACACACACAAACTGTTTTTAACCATTAAGCACCAGAAACTGAAAATGTGAGAGGTCAATCTGTTTGAGAAGATCAGCCCGTCGGCTGCACGCGGGCAGGGTGTAGCAAAGTTTTTGTCTCCAAACAGTAAGGAGTGTTTTGATCTTTGTTCAAATTCTGTTGCTAATTCAGATTTCATATCTAGTGTGCCTTGTCCAAAGTACAAGGAAGCCAATGCTGGGATCTCATTAAGATTTAATAAACCCCAATTTAGGCCCATGGCAGAATGGACATACTTATAACCCTAGAAACATATCAAAATTACAACCTTACTAGGCTACAATGTCTAATAGGCCAAGTAATTGCCTATATAAATGAATGGATTTGCCTCAGTAATTGTTTAGTTTTATTATTTTAAATTCATATTGTCAGACTAAAATCAAATGCCATTGCACCTACAAGCAAAACTCATACTCATGTAACCTAGAGTTCATCCCCACGGCTTTTGTGTTTTATGGAAATACCTCGAGTCTGGAATATCAAGGATGATATTCTACATAGACATAGAAATATCATTGCACTTGCTGTCATTTTTTTAGTAGTTTAAAGGTGTGTAGTCCCATTCCTCTTTTGTCTAAGCATGCTTTAAAATTTCCAGCGGTCTATGGAAAATAAGCTCACTTGCACGGCATTTTCTGCTGTTGTTTCTCTCTTTTTAATTGGGCTTTGCTATCCTTCCAAAGTTTCTCTGTCACAATATAAATATATAAATTGTTCATCTTGGCTCTGTAATATCTGCAGTTCTCTTAGTGCGAGGACCTCGTTTGTTTGTAGTGATCTCGCATCATCTGTCTTGTTTATCTTCTTCAAATCTGGCTGCCCACCCTAGAGTCTTTCAAAAGAAGGGATGAAAAATGAAGAAGAACTTTTATTAACTGTTTGGAAGCCAATTCATAAAACTATGGTAAATAAATTTCTGGGAAGGGTGGGGGTTTATGCTCACAACTGCAATGACATCCAGAAGACAGGCAGACTCTCCTCTGGTATCTCTAGAGTTCAGGCCGCTGCTTGAATGGTTCAGGTGAAAACAGCGAACCAGAGCCTCTCGTTGGGCATTGCCACCCAAGCACAAGGCATCCTGCACAGCAAGACAACCTTGCCTTTGGGAGGTTGCAAAGGGAGGACATGGGGCAGGACTTGGCTCTGCTGTGCCAAGGAGAGAAAGGATGTGACCGAGGCTAAACCATTGCATTTAAGAATCAAAAGGTATTGGTTTAATTCCAGAATATTCAGTTAGGCTAGTTGAAAAGTTTCCAGTTGGAGGTGAAATGCTGAGCAGCGTTGTCTTTCATGGTTCTACTATAAATCTCCGTGGGGACAGGAGGCTTTGCCAACTTTGATATGAACTTATTTAGAGATATTCTCATAGATAATACGAGAGAAGTTGGTCATTAAGTAATATTGTCACAGATAATGCAACAGAAGGAGGTTACTAATGTAAGACTCATGATCTCACATAGGGTAAAATCTACAAAATCAGGGTGAAAGTTTAGAGCTGATGTTGCGTATTTGATCTTTTATGCGCTTAACGCAGAATTGTCCTTTTTTTGGAATATACCTTACACATTTTTAGAAATGGTTAACACAAGGATAAACACAGAGTTTCACTTAAAACCCCTTACCCTTTTTCAGCTGTTCCCTTTGATTTCATGTTTTGTACGTCTAATGCTTGGCTACTGTAGCTTAATTACAAGATGCTGAGTATGGTAAGAATGAATGGTTGAAAAACATGTCATTTTTTAGCTTGCCTTCTCATTTAAAATCCCACATGCTGTATTTTTAAATTAAAATAAATGATTACAGTATGACCAGTCATAAAGCATTTTTTCCCAGAGCACCATGTCACAAAAGGGCATATGCACAGAGCTAAGTGTCTAAAATGAGATCTTTATAGCTAGCTTAGACACTGAGAACAATGGACTGAAAGTGGTCACTAATGACATTGTTAATGATAGATACCATTACCTTGGAAGAGACGTCAAAGTGAAATAGCATTATAGCCTTCAAGATGGACTGCTTTGTCCTTCTTAGTAAATCTATTAAGGCGGCTTGCAAGAATAAAACACTGAGGTGTTCCTTTTCTCTTCTTTTTCTGAAATGCAAAACATTCTGTGCTATGGATGTAAAAGATTTACCTGCAAAAGGCTCGAGTAAGAACAAATTTTGTGAGCTAAAAAAGTGTGTGGGTGAGTAAACAGAAAAGCTTAGACAGAAAAACAGGAAGATAATATGAATTTAAAAAAACAATCCTGACTAGACAAAGAGAAAAATATAATTAATTTAGCGTAAGATCAAACACTAAAATGCTGTCAGCATGAACTAGGAAGAACAGGAACTATGGATTGCTGTAGCTGTACCTAAAACCTGCAGAAAAATATGCGTGGTGACAGATATAGGGATTAATTTTAAGAAATTATATTTATTTTTAATATGGGAGATATTAATTCCCGTGTCTGCCTGCCTACATATCTCAATAAGTATGGTTCTGTGTGTTTAGTTATAAATACAGCCATGGAATTCCTTATTTTTGGCAAGGCAGGAGGAAAAATATTAAAATATTAAAAATATTAAAAAAGAACAAGTTAGCTGTGACTCTCATTATATTTGATTATTTCTCTGTAGACGTTAATATGTATGGTAACGTTGATTTTTGAATTGTAAATTAGATTATGTACATAGGTAAACACCTATATATGAAACCAATTAAGCATATGAAGGTCAAAACCAGCATGTTGAAATGTACCTGAGAACACTGACAGAAGAAAAGCCCTGATTTTGTATTTCATTCACTTACCATTCAGTAACAGATCGATGAACATATGCATGAAATTAAACACATCACTGCAATATGAATTGGACTTTTAAAGTACAATAAGTACAGAGTATATAAAGTTATTTCAGATGACAGTTATTTGGAATATCAGATTGAATACTGGTTGAAAATATTCATTATACAAGCTATAGAAGGGGTTTATTTTCTCCTGTACCACATCTCTGTATCTATAGGTTTTATCTACTGTAGTGTTCATTTCTGTATATGTTTATATATATGGTTAAATAATGAAAAAAAAAAGAGTAGACAAAGTCTTTTGGCTAGAACTGTAGCTTAAATTTTCACATCTGACAGCTAAATTGAGATATCCATCAAGCATATAAATGAATATGTGAAATACTCATGTGTTATTCACCAGTTTTATCTCAGTGATGTTCAGGGCCTTTGGATCATCATCTGCTGTTGTGGCTTTGCAAAGCGCTTTGCAAGGTAATAAGCATGGTACCTACATTAGGAGAGTGGCTTAGGCAAAAGTAGATGCCTTTATGCTCTCAGAATTGCTCAATCAAATTAATTCTGCAGTTTTAAATGGGGCTTGAAGCATGTCCTGGAACAGGAGTAATTTTGGTTTTGCAGGGGATGGAATAGTGGAGAAGAGAGAATACGGATCATAAAAACTTGATCCAAAGTTCAGTGAGTGCAACAGGATTGTTGCCACTGATTTTAGTGTGCTCTGGATCAAGCTCAGTGAATTGGTCTCAGACCAAACTTCAAGATACTCGCAAACACGTTTCCTCACACAGACAGAGGAAATTTGGGTGAAAATTTTGCAGCGTTCCTGCCATACAGATCATGGGAACTTGTTATTACTCTCAGCAATTTCATATCCTCAATAATAAACAGGGCAAGTGCCTCACTTCACATTTTGCTTCATGTACTGTTACATTATCTTTCAGGCAGAATTTTTATCATTTTGCTTTTGCACTGAACCTTACCAAAAGAATCAGCAAAGGAGGGGTAAATGGAAATCACTGTCCTTGCACTCAGCAGTGTCTGTTCTGCAATAGCAGCAGATCCAGCTGAGGAAACATGAAGAATTTACACATACACACCCTTCTCAGTGTGTTCTTCCAAATTCTGAGATTTGCTTTGAAGACAAGCAGCAGTGTTCAGTACGAAAGTGGGATCAACACCGTTTCCAGTATCATGGAGAGAGGTGGTATTTTGCAAAGTGACAATAAGCATAAGTAAGTTGAGTATGAGCCTAATGAGCAAATGGAGGGACGAGTGATTTTCATGAAGCCCAGTGGGGTCTGTTTATTTGCGTCAGGATCTTTAACGAGCAGCTTGCTGCAGCTATGGTTATTGTCAGCACCTGTATCAGTTTGCTGCTTATTGGCATTTCAGTTCAGACTGCTGCGGGAAATGGGATTTGGCTTTAGATTCAGGGTTTAAAAATATTCTTACATGTTGTGACATTGTACCACGTTTTCAGATCCTGAGCACCAGCAAGGTGACACTAACAAGAATTAGAGTTCCTACTAACAGAGGACTTTTATGAGCTTAGATGTGCTTCCAGACATACAGCAAATAATAGAACAGTTGCCAGACTAGTAGACTCTATTATATATTTTCTCACATTTAAAAAAAAAATAAAAATAAAATCCAAAAAACATTTAAATTAAAAGCCTCTGTGCTAGAGAGCAGCAGATTTTAAGCATTTCTGCTTCTGGGCTCTAAATGTGTGAACCAGCTGGATACTTATCTACTCCTATAAACAAGAATGTGAGCGTGAACAAAAGCAGGTTTTTTAATGTTTTTATGAATTTGAAAGAGAGATTCAGAGAGAACAGCCGTGTGCTTTATCCACATGTGCAAGCAAGAAAAAGAGAGTTTATAGAACAGCCTCCACACTAGGAGTGCCTTACCTTCAGTAGCCCCTTTCCTACAGCTTCTTTCCCTCAAAACTCTCTCTCTTCTGATTCCAACAATGAACTTTTCCTCTCTTCCAAAATCACCTCTGCCTTTGACTCATTTGCACTCCGCTTCTGATTTTGAGCACGCCTAAGGATGGGTGTTCTCTGAGAAGGTAATTCACGAAGAAGTTCTTTTAAGGAAGTTGGGGTTATCAGATATGGCAGGTACTATGTATGAGAAAATATGGCATTGAAGTCCTCAGTATCTGTCTTTTTATTACGATCCCTGAACGAAATGTTGTTTAATCGCTGATTCTCAGGAAACTGTTACTATAAAATTATGATTAGTCCTATTATTAGCACACAAATTCCTAGGGAGGATTTAAAAAATTTCCATTTTTCCTGGCTAAAAAATACGAGCGACGTTAAGTTTATCCAGGTTCTAAGATAGTAGTTCTAAGTCAGTTTCATATCTAATCTTTGGTATTTTCACTTTGAGAAAGACGAATTTTCTTTTTTGGCTGTTGGAAATTAAAAAAGGTTGGTATTTGATCTGCTCGAATACCAGAGCACTTTCCAGAATTCTGTTAAAATTGACTGTTGTAAACGTGAATGTAACTGTTCAACTCGGTCTGAAGTGTGGAAGCTTGTCTTGCAAATGCTGATAAATCCTGCTCCTTCCAGTACAGGGCTTTTCCACATCATATCCTATGGAAGAGGGCCTGTCATTGCCAAGTTATTTATTTATGGACCAAAATGCCTCATCCTTATTTTTTCTTTCACAGGAAGACCGCTTTATCCAACTAATTAGGTGCCAGTCTGAGATGTTTTGAACAGGAAGGGAATTAATGTATTTGCTTTCTTAGAGAACTGCAGCTAAGCTACAAATAAAATTCTGTTCTCCATGTATTCATGAAAGTGCATGCTTTTATCTTGTCACCCTCAAGTCTCAGACATTTCTTGAGCTCTTAATAAATAACGAGAAATTCTAAGGTCAACAACCTTAGTTCCAAAGTACCTCTTTTCTTGTTCTCCTCTTTTTCTCAAATGTAATGAGAAGACCTATTTTAACAAAGATAAGCCACTCCTGACCAAATGCTGAAGAGAAACAAAGTTCTTCACCTAAGACTGATCTTTAACCTCAAGAGTTTTTCTAGGAAGGTAGGTTGTCAGTTGTGCAAGTTCAATTGTTCATTTTCACCAGGCGTTTATTTCTTTTTCCTTATAACCATACTATGTCAGCTTAATGTACCAAACAAATGTATAGTAAAAGCATCACACTCAACACCTATTTCTGAGAGCTTGTCGAGACCAAAAGAAGCCTACAAGTGCAAACAGGTATGAGTGAACTTGGATAAAATGGTGAAATAAGCCCTGATTCAATTTTATCTCTGATACTATATCTTCAGTCTTTTAAGTCTGAGGACTTAGATTTCCCAAAATCCTTTATATAAGCTTTGGAATATATCACTTCCAGCTCTTTGTCTTAGGTATGATGTGCTTTTCTTATTTCTGTTGAAATAATACAATGAAATTATTGTCTCCAAAGATGTCTTTTCTTTCTCTTCATATCTAGCAAAGTAATCTATATCTTTTATCTGAAACTATATCATTGTAAAATGAAATAAAGCAGAACAAAGAAGAGTCCTTTGACCTGTGTTGGTCTTCAGATATTGAGCAAAACCAACTATTTTCTTCACTTGGATAAAAGCTTTTTGCCTATTTGTCTCCACTTGGCAGTGTAGGCACTTGGACTCACGAAGATTTATATTCAATAGAAGTGTTAGTAGGAAGCAGTTAGAATTGGGGGATACTGATATTTTTCAGTCAGGCTATGGATAAAAGAGAAAAGATAAAACTTACACCATAGAACTGGGTGTATCATCCTGTTCACATTGCAGTCAATAGCAGATTTCCTGAAATTTCACCCAAGGGATTTTTAAAAGCATGTGGGTGACGTGGGAGCCCTTCTAATGGGGTTTTTTTAATGGAAAGCCATACAAACACAACTTTGACCCAAACTGAAGCACTAACTGGTACAGGACATTGCGATTCTTGCTTCTGTGTGTCTACGCTGTAACTAGGAAAGAATTCGAACAACCTACAACACTCGGAACTGAAATCTCCGAGATTATTCAAACAAGGGAAGCTGGATAGCCAACAGTAGTAAAAAGTTTTGTGCTTCTTCATTACCACTTATCATTTATGAGATGTTATTTTAAAACTTTGTGAAATTCAGTCTCTTCAGTGGATTCTGGCAAATTGTCCAATAGGAGTTGTGTTTTCAGTTCTTTCTTATGATCTAGCATTCCCTGCTTTGGGAAAGGTATACCACACCCAAACTGCAGAGAAACTTGGACTTAGATGCAAGATGTCTAGAAAATTTTCTTCCTTTGTATTTCTATTATAGCGTACCTAAATCTTGATGGATAAACTAAATGATAAATGGTCATTGTTTCTTACTATATGCAGCACTTTATATAGAATGCTGAATTCCCTGAAATATCCACTTTTTATGTGTATGGACAAAATTCATCTTTATTGCAGTCAGTAAAGTTGTATTAGTGATTCATCCAGTTCCCTTGGTGTAGCTCCAGTTCCTTACTATTTTATCTTTTCTGACCAAAGCGTGGAAAGATTTAGTCAGCTAATTAACTCAAAGAAATGAAGTAACAACCGGCATATATAACACTCATGAAAAATAAAGATACTGGGATTGTGCAATATAAACGTCTTACAGAATTAAGTGTATGTTTTGATTTTTATTTTTTTTCAGTAATTCCTCCTCCTCTGTAGTAACAATACTCAATTTATTCAGGTTGAGAGACTATGGGAAGAGTTTTCTTTTGGCATGATGAGGATGCTTCCAATGACATTTTTTTCATTTAAGAGAGAAGATATTTTGTTTCTGGTTTATACGCTTGTTTTCTTAAAGTCCAGACATTTCATCCCATGGATTCAATCTCTGGCTTCCAAGGATAAGAATAATTTTATGTACTCTAAATATTACCGGTGGCTTTCCTTTATACGGTATTGAAAACAATAACTCTTTAGAGTAATACCTTTCTTTCCTTATGCAATTTTGTGTTTGGCTACAAGACAGGCATTGAATACAAAAGTTTCTTCAAATTGTTGTATGTCTTTTCATTCAAACCCTGCAAGTCTTCTGGATCCACCAACTTTGAAATCTTTTTTTTTCACTACTGCAAAAATATTTTGCCCAGTCTTTGTCTACTGTGCTTCTCATGAGAAGCTAAATATTATTTCCTGCTGAGCCTGGTGCAGTGCCTGTGCTGTGGCCCTAGCACAGGACATGTGCTGAGGACCACAGTTGCACGGTGGTAGTGCTCCTGGCCAGCTCACAGCTGGTGGAGTCCTGCTTAGGACTACTATCAGTCACAGGATTAATCAAGAAAGAGCCAGAGAGACACAGAACAAGGAGCATCCTGCTTGCTCCTGTTGTGTAGACCAAGCATGGACATACTTACTACTTACAAGCAAATTTTAGTGCTGTGTTGCCTGTCTTTGTTGAACAATTAGCTACTGTAATAATCACCACCACCATGTTCAGCTAAAGCAAATGTCCAACAGGAAGAAAGAGATAATCGTTCCTTAACCAGACACAGTGGAAATTATTAAAGACAACGTTTTCCTGTTGCAAAAATTTGCAAATCCGAATTTCAATACACTAATTACGTCCAAAGGCTCCAGAGCACCTTTGAATCCCTTGGTGGGAGCAAATCTCTCAGGGGTGTAGGTTTCATATAGTAGAACCCACAGGTGAGCCCACTGCAGCTCTGACAGAAGTGCAAAACCCGTGCTGGGTTGGATTGGGTTGTTCATGGGGATTGGACAGATCACAATATGAACCAATGCATCTTCATCTAATTTATGAGAGGCTGAACGTGTTTAAAGAGGCAAGAAGGACAACTTTAGGCTGTAAGAATGTACTGTAGAGGAGATAGTGTTCTTTTAATGCATCAAGTAAAAATATTTTTTACAAAGAGGAAAGCTTAATAAAATCATTGGAAGCTTAATGAAGCTTGGCATTAAGCAAGTTCCTCTTAAATGTGTATATATGGTAAATGACATCTCTTCCCTGTCTCTTAATCATAGGAGGCAGGGTCAACCATTGCCTTGCCTGAGTATTCTACATACTCCCCTACGTACCATGTTTTGAATGACTTTGTGTACAAATACTAGTATTTACTGCACGCAGAAGGAGATCAATAGCAGACTCACGATGTTGGCTAGATGATGGCGTGAAAGATGGGTGAGGTGATAATGGATCATAATAACATGATTATTCATTTTTAATTCATCTGAATCATGGATATACGTGTTGGGGGAAATTCTGATTAAGGGCAGCTCTTTCTCTCTTTCCCCTGCCTGTTTTGCAAACTAATATTTTATTGAAGAGCTATTAAGTTGTATGTGTAATGTCAGCTTGCTACAGGTTCCACAGTGGTGTAAGCAATCTCCTGATCTGTCCCATACATGTAGCTTGTGTGGGAACCAGTCAGAAAATCACTAAAAATGAAAGTGAAATTGATCTTTCAGTGTAATTGTACAGTACCAAATACAAACAAACACATAGAGGTCAGCAGACATTTAAATTTTTTTCTAAATTGTGGGTGTTATTTTATTACAAAGGAAAGGATTATTTTGATAAGATGTCTACAGTGGCCACAAACCCAAATCAATGGCAAAACACAAGCAGCTGTAGGGCTGCCAGTGTATGGAAAATTGCTTACCTACCTGGGATTAGCTCGTAACGGCACGCTATGAGAAGAAGATGTAGCAGTATAAGACAGTAGGATTATTCAGGTTGGAAGAGACCTCAGGTGGTCACCTTACCCTTTTTATTTGCCTGCTGCTGCCTATACATGGTGATTTAACCTCTCCTCGGTTACCACTCATTTAATTGGCCTGATTGCTTGGGGAGCAGAATTAAGTACTTTCTTCTAGTATTTGGGCTCTCTGTCTCCTACAAAGCAGTTTTGACTGGAAGACTCTCCTTCCTCTGCTCACACCTCCATCATCCATCACACTCCTGTGTAAGTGGCAGGCAGAATCTGATGCTTAGTGAGTTGAATGAACTACTGGACTGGGAGCAGCAGCAAATCCCACCATCCCATTGCAGTTATAGCTTTTAGTAAATAAATGGGAAACATTTCACATAATTAAATACCATCTTTGGAAACTGGAAAAAAAACACCCTAATTTAGAAAATCATTTAGAATGGCATATAAAACATGCTGCTTAAATGTATTTCATAGTGATTTTGCAGTAGAAGCACACATCTGAATACATTTGTGAAAGATTACAATTAATCAGCATATGATCTTTCAATCTGTCAGGTTTTTTTCTAGGGCATATTGTTGATAACTTTGCTTTAATAGCTTTACCATATCCAAACTCCACCTGCCTGGCTCCCTGCCCCTTGAAAATTCCCATTCTTATTTTATCAATCACATTTTGTAATAGAAGTCAGTTTGGTGAGTCCCAAGTGACAAAGCATTTCCACCCTTATATCAAGAATTAAGCATCTCCTGAGAAGGAAGAGAGGTCAAGTGCTATAATAAACCAGATTCCATCAAGAATGTGAAAAATGCTGCTCTGACCAAAGCTAAATGGGAGCATAGCTGATTTGATGTGTGATGTGAAAGCGTAATGAGTAAGCTGAAGTAATTTCTGGAGTTTATGTCCACTGTGGTTGATTCTTCCTCATTCTTTCTGACACTCTTATTTACTCTGAATCGCACTGAAAACTCTTAATACATACATGATATATTCAGAAGACCAGGCCCACAGCCAGTTTCAAGCACCATAATTTCACTAAACGTATCTATGCCTTTTGACTGTGTACCTTAAAACCATAATAAACTCCTGGAAATGGAATTTGAATGAGGAATAAACATAAACTCAGTATAAGCAGGCAGTTATTGAATAAGAAAATAGTTTCACTGGACACCTGGTCCAGAAAGAAAAGTGACTCTGAGAAATCTGCCCCCATTTCCCTGTCATTCAGTGGGTAAAATGTTTGCTGTATTAGTATTACTGAAAAATCCCTTATTGATTTCAGCAGAAATGGTATTTTCCACTGAAATTTTCTACTTTATAGCACACCACTATATCTTTTCTATTTTATATATTAAATTACCAGAGGAAAAAAATATAGGCTTTAGTATTTAGTAGAAACACAATGCTGAATTTAATAATTTGCTGTAATATTTCTTTTTGGCAATAAATCTGGTAACTTTCTTTTTAATTAAAAATTTTAAAACTCGTCCATTTCCTGTTCCCAAAATATTCTGAATATCCAACTAGCTGACTGAGATTAAATAAACTTTTGATATTTGTTCTGAACAGAGAATGTATTATTTGAAACAAAACTTCATTTTATATTGAATCTAATGAAATATACTGTATTATTTTTTAAAAAATATACTTTAACCCATTATTCTCTTTTATGATGGAATAATGCTGACCATCACCAAGGAAATCTAATCTTACATAACTATTGCTTCATATGCAAACTGCAACAATTGTGGCTGAGGAGGAATCAGGTCTATATCACTAATACTGTCATTATAGGTAGGTGGTAAAAGAAGATGACATATAGAATTGTCTCTAAATTAAGAAGTGTAAATTCATCCTTCAATTGTGAAGGGGGCACAAGTGTTAAAAACTTATAAGAAATATGAGAAATTATTTGAATTTCTGAAATGTAAAAATATAGTTGTAAAAGGTATATTTGGGGATCTCTGAAGAGAATAAAATTTGAAAATTAATTTTATTAATATGAATTTCCAGTTGTTCTCTGCAGGCACATTTTCATTTCCATAACTCGTACGCTAGTGTCTACTTAGGAGTATATATCTATGAATAATTATAACAAATCTAAATGAAATGGTTGAAAAAATTAACTACTATGAATTTTTTTCTCAGAAAAATTACTTGATTAATAAGTTGTATTATCTTTAATTGATGTTTTTCTGAAAACAATATTTTGTGGTGGTTTTTTCCCCACTTTTCCCCCAAAAAAGTCAAGTTTTGTACATGCCAGCAGACTTACTCTCTTTCCCCATATCTGGGAGTACCCTTGCACATTGTCCTGCCACCAGGCACAGGTGGAGAGCCAAGACCAGTGCCTTCTCCATGGCCTGGCTTGCCCATGGCAGGTTCACCAACATCCACAGTGACATCTTTTTGTTTTGGTTTGGTTTGGTGCACTGATTCTTTGAAATATTTCACATTTAAAAAAGAAAATCACTGAGAAGAAAGATGGAAAAATTCTTCAGAAAACTTAATGGCATTTAGTTTTCTAGAAAGCTTCAGAAACTGCATCCATAAAAGTTGAGGTTTTTTCCTGTTTGTCTTATTCTTAGGTGAAGCACCTTTTGCCTTGCCTACAACAGCTCCCATATTGCTGCTAAGACTGGTGAGTCAGCTCTTAAGGGTGATATTAATTTGTAGAACTCAAATCACTGCACAAAAGAGATCAGTTTCATTCCGGAAAGGAACAATGAGGTTAAGTGACCTGTTGAAGGTCGGCAGGGTAGTGGTGGGTTCATGAGCTTAAATCCATGTTTTGCATGTTGTGTAAAAGTGTGTGACATGAGGATTTGATAAGTGATGGAGACATAGCAGACAAATACAGACATCTCTCTATGAATTTGCCTTTGCAAAACTGCCATTAAACAGGAAAGTGAAATACATGCTGGATATGGATTTACATTGTATTATCTACAAGTTGCTCGTGTACATTATGCTCTCTGGAAAAATTCTAGATATTTAGAGTCTGTAATACTATGTGTAGGTTTAGGAGCCGTATGGGAGCTTCTCTCAGCAGCTGTATGGTGTGAATGAGGGCTTCAGTAGAAAGGCAGAGTTATATTGATCACGAGCACTCTTAGTCTGCATACGTGTGAATGGCCAGTACCACGACTCTCCATGTACCGCTCGTGGTCCCAGAAGAGGTTGACTCAAGGTTGACCCACCTTTCACACCTCTGGAGTTCAAGAAAAGCAAAGGAGAAGGAGCCACAACAATTGTGAGAGCACGTGAGGTGAGACGGGTTGGGTCATGGTCAGTAATTATTTGAGTGTGTGCATTTGTATTGTGGGAGAAATAAGGATAAGGAAGAGGGGAAGGTGTCAGAGCTCTCAGCATGCGTCTATGCGCACACTTCGGACCCAAAATATCTCCCTGTGTAAAAGGATTGCTGCAACGTCATGATTTATATATTTGTTCTTGGATTGGTTCCTGATGTTATTCACTGGAAGTCCAACCGGCTTCTCAGAATTCTGTCTAGTCTTTCTTTAAATGTCCAAGTCATGCGATGAAGATGTAAAATAAGTCTTAAATGCAGTTTTTGTGGCACTTAGAAGAGAAATTTCTGAAATCGCTTTTCAGAGCTTTAAAACTAATCTCTCAATTGCAAACTCATGCAGGCATGATCTCACCTTTTGGCTTAAAAGTCATTTAATCTTGCCAAAGTGTGTTGCTATTCCTCACATTTTAAATGTAATTTTGTCTTATCATGCAGCTCTAACAATAAGATTTTTTGATGAGTTGAATGCAATTGCAGAAAATAACAACTTGGCACAAGGGAATGTAGAATGACTGATGATTTTGCAGTGAAAAATATAAGTGTTTGACTTCTGAGGCTGTAGGACAGCAAGTGTCCTTGCCTAAAGCTTATAAACAAAACTGAGACTGTGTAAAAGGTTTTTGTTTTCCCTCCCTGCTTAATCTTCCAAAGTGCACACTTATTCTTCTTGCCTTTGCTAATAATTTTATACTCATGAAAGTATATCATGGCCATTGGAGATTTTTCATACGGCACTCTTGATTCCAAATATTTGTTAAAGGGTTATGAAAATCCCTTCCAGATCTCCCCGTTGTTTGACTAATGTTCCCCTGCATTGTCGCGAAGAACCCAGGATCTACACAAAATGCTGGACCCATTAGCATATCCCTAGCTAGTTTAAACTTAACTCAGCAGCATTGCTATATGACACCACAGCTTACAATTCAGATACAAGTCTTTAGCTCTTGGCACGCCACTGTTAGTAAGATCATCTCTTTCAAGGTATAAAAAAGCAGTAAAGAGACATTGTAAATTATTTAGGGCAGTATCTCTATAAAAAAGGGATCTGTGTCACTTCCCAACTGCTGCTGACATTGTATTTTATGATCATTGTGTTTTAGCACTGAGGCTGGTACTTGTCGATTCAATCCTGATCCAAAAGTACCTTTGGGCAACTTGGTTTTAGATATGAAAGTCATATCATTGAAGTGATGAAGACTGCTTAGTCACTGGATAGAAGATGTAAGGCCATGATGAACTCTGAATAATATAACTGAGTTTTGAAAGAAAGTTGTAGTAGTGGAGCTATATGCACATTGTTTACAAATATGCGATGAACTAATGCGGTCCTTAGAATTCGTGTTATAAGCAAAGGTAAAAATCCAGTACAAAACCAGACAAAAATCCTTCTGTTTTTTCACAGGGAGCTTACCACTTGTTTATTAATAGATATTTCTAACAGAAGGGCATAAGTCTGTCCTAATTATATGGATCATATTGATTACATTTAAACCAACTACTTTAGATATCTCCGTTTCAAGAAATAACATTGTTAAAGTATAAATCAAGTCAAAATTTGCCTCTGCAATCTGGAGCACATGATGGAATTTATAATGTTCCAACTTTCAGTCTGAATGACTATTAACATTAATTGCTTCCTGAGAATACTGCAAACAAAGCATATTAAGATTTCTTTTCTCCTTAGTACAATTTTAACACTATGATTATGAAAGCTGATATAAATTTTGTTGTTCTGTAGACAGAATTCTAAAACACTTGAATTTGAGTCAGCGTATTATGGGCAGTGTTCAGATTGCTAAACATCTTTAACAATCCGTGCGTGTTTGAATAATTGTCTCTATTCTTTTTCCAAGTACTATAACGCTTAAAACCAATCAATAAGATAAAAGTTGTCATATAACCCTTCCACACAAAAGATCACATACACACACACACACACAGAGATTGACCTGAGTTGGAAGGGATCCACAAGGAGTCCAACTCCTATCTCTGCATAAGACACTCCGAACATTCACACCGTGTGTCTGAGGGCATTGTCCAAGTGCCGCTTGATTATGGTCAGGCTTGGCACCATGACTACTTCCCTGGGCAGCTGTTCCAGTGCTCCACCACTCTGTGAAGACTGAAGAACCTTTTCCTAATATCCATTCGAAACCTCCCCTGTCACGTGTCCCTGCCATTCCCTTGAGTCCTATAGACGTTAACAAAATTAACTGTACAAAATTGTGGGATGTGGTTAAATTTTCACCTAGAATTGTTCCATAAACCAACCAAAATATTATCATCCAGGTAAAACACCTTTTATACTACAGTGTACAGATACTGCTGAGAAGATAAGAAGAAAATTTTGTTCTTTTGTGGAAAAAAAATGGCTATTTTAATGCTGTGGCCTTATTTGTAGATCAGTTTCTGCGATCAAATACGAAATAAAAGATCCCGAGAACTCTACTGTATGATTTAAAAAATAACGATGAAAAAACAGCAGTTGAAAATGCTTAGCAGTCTGTTGGATAAGCCAGTCTGTGCTCCAAAATCACTTTCTTAAGGTGGCACTTCCAAACCCCTCCAAACAGCTAATCCAATATCAAAAAAGAAATGTAACATCGCTGCCTAAAACTTGACCCTCCCCTGCTAGTTATGTCTCCAAACAAATGGGATTTCCACCTGGCTTTAAAAGTGAACACATTTCATGAGAAAGACTGGAGAGAATTCCAAAGTTCAAATTCTTCCTGCAGAAAAGACTTGCCAGCATATAGTCCATATGCCAAGAAAACTATTATACCTGGATATCCTCTGTGGCTGCATTTTCATGAGGAGACGGATGTGGTCTCACCAGCATGCAGCTCCAAAGCTGTTCACATTTTTACATTGCTTCGAAACAATTCACTCCACCCCCTGTCCAACAGCCAGCTGATGTGCACTGAAGAGCACTGCGGTCTTCCTGGGTGTGCTGCAGCTTTCTAAGTTACCTTGCCTCTAAGTTGATATGAAATTCAGCTTTCTGCTGTGTAGTAATAACAAGGATATTATCTATCGTAGTTGCTCTAAAAAACATAACATCTGAGAAAATGTTGTTCATCATTGGATGATCAAGCACAATTTACGGACTTCTGAAATTTTTTTCCGATTATCTCCCTCCAAATTACAGTCTCATTTGGCAAACTGAGTCATGGGATCTTTGAGATACACCAGTTCTTCTAGATCTACCTTAGATCCCTTCCATTTTCTCAGTGTCATACTTAATTACTCCCTATCCAGTTCTTGGTCTGAATGGTGACAACAAAGCGAGGGAAAGGAAGGAGGATATTATCAGTACTTTGTGAACTCTCTTCTGCTTCTTTCTTTTCCCTTGAATGTATAGGAGATTAGGTAGAACTTTGTAGCCCAAGACTGGCATTCCCTTTAGCAGACACAACTTCTTTTTTCCTCTGGGGGTCTCAGCAAGAGATGACTGAAAACCACAGACATTCCTGGCTACTCACAGTCATGTGCACCATGTAGGGTCTGAAGTTCAATGCTGATGATAAAATGGTCATTAATAGCACTACTGTAATCATAATAATGTTAGATTTTTACAAATTCATTTGTGCCTTTAATAAATTTGGAAGACTAATTATAACCACTTTTATATACAAAGGTGCTCTAAGTATAAAGCTTTTCAATATCTGATACTTGTTTTTTTAAATGAAAAGTCCAGGCTAATTAAAGAAACAAGAATTTCTGGTTCCTTTTAAGAGTTATTAAGGACAAAGAACTGTTTCTTGTCTCCAAAATCTATATTTGGCATTTTCATATCCAGATACATCCTCTGGAATTTTATAGCTATTATGTTGTTTTTCTTTTCTGTAAGCTATAATTCACCTAATTTTTAGGGGAGAATGACAGTATTAGTAACTATGGTTGAGATTTCATTTTGCAAGCTAACAGGAGATTTAATTGTATATTGCTCTTTATCTACTCTAGATGGTAATCT
Organism: Neomorphus geoffroyi; assembly: GCA_033558235.1. Lineage (NCBI taxonomy): Eukaryota > Metazoa > Chordata > Aves > Cuculiformes > Neomorphidae > Neomorphus > Neomorphus geoffroyi. Next base: position 32,855,160 of record JAUMJM010000027.1, read on the forward strand.
TAAGGAAGTTAACAAATTAATGAATTAAATGTGTAGAAGCTAAGGGGAGGTGTGGCAAGAAACATCCTGGAAAGAAGGATTAATAGCAGGTAATACTACATGTGGCCGCTTCCCCAAATCCGTCTTTCTCCATTAATGGCTTTTTGTAGAAGTTCAGTGATGGAAAAACAAACCTGCTTGTTTGGAGTTGAATATTGCAGGGAACAGTCAAAACAGGTGTATTTGAACATTTCATTAGGAAGGGATGGCTGCATCAGCAGCCAGGTAGGTGTGGTCTGCACTGCTGCTGCCATTCAGTGGGACCTGGACAGATTGCAGAGTTGATCTGAGAGGAACCTAATGAAGTTCAACAAAGGCAATTATAGAGTTCTGCACCTCAGGAGAAATAAACCCCTGAACCAGTACAGGTCAGGGGCTGACTGACAGGAAAGGAGCTTTGCAGAGAAGGATCTGGGAGTCCAGGCAGACAACAAGCTGAAAACGAGCCAGCAAGGTACCCTCGTGGCCAAGAAGGCCAATGGTATCTTGGAGTGCATCAAGAACAGTGTAACAAGCCGGTCGAGGACAGTTACCCTCCCCTACTATTCTGATCTAGTGAGGCTGAGTCTAGAGTACTGTGTCAAGTTCTGCGCTCCTCAGTTCAAAAAAGACAAGGAACCACTGGAGAGGTTCCAGCGAAGGGCCACAAAGATGATTAGGGTACTGAAGCATCTCTCTTATGAGAAGAGCTGAGAGACCTGCATCTGTTTAGCCTAGAGAAGAGAAGACTGAGAGCAGAACTTATTAATGCTTATAAATATCAAAAGTGTGGGCGTCAAGAGGATGGGGGCAGACTCTTCTCAACAGTACCCAGCAACAGGGCAAGGGGCAGCAAGTACAAGGTGAAACACAGGAAATTACACCTAAAGGTTAGGAAAAGCTTCTTTACTGTGAGGATGATGGGGCACTGCAACAGGTTGCCCAAAGAGGTCGTGGAGTCTCCTTCTGTAGAGACAGATATTCAAACTGTGCCGCGAAGCATTTCTGCACAACCTACTGTAAGTGAACCTCCTATAGCAGAGAAGCTGGACTGGACGATATGCAGGGGTCCCTTCCAACCCCTGTGACTCTGTGATTCTGTCTGTGTTGCAGCTCTGGCCATTGTGCCGACTATACAGTGTTGCTGAGAAACAGGGAGGCACAGCCTTCCAAGAGTTTCAGGAAAACAGTCCCTAGCTATGTTTCAGAAATACTTTAAAAATGTTATTAATATTCCTAAAATTAAAACATGTCTACTGGGACATGTCTCTGGAATTGTTTTAATGCATCCCTCTAAATTTTGAGAACCACGTGTTACATATTTTTGGTAGGATAGAGGTAGAGCTTGATTGATTAGTCTGTCAATCTACCTAACTATTTATCCTATCTATGAAAGTTTTCTACTGACTGGACTGGAGTAAACTTCTGTAAATATTCTGTTTCAGTGAGAGTAAATATTTCTAGTAGTCTGTAATATTTTGTTGTCAGCTGAAGCTCCAGTTGTCATACATTCCCATTGGAGTGTGTTTGCATTTTCCAAGAATTTCTATGGTATCCAAATTTATTTTGTATTCTGATATGTGTCCAATAACATTAATTAGTGTTATGTATGAAAATGTGAGCAGCATTCTTTGAAAACTGAAGCATTGGGTTTGTGTTCTGTTGCATTATCGTGTACCTCTGATTTCCACATCTAGTCAGAGTTGCAAGCTAAGTCACAGTTCCAGTGGCAGTGGTATGGGAAGACAACCCTCTTGGTATTAGTGAGGCATGAATGGTTTAGAAACAATGACATTAGTAAACAGCTTTGAAGAGAATCATTTAGAATTTAAATCCAAACTGCAAAAGAGGTACCAAATATTCTTATAAGAAAAAAAAAAAGAGTGAATAAAGGGCATGGTCTTTTCTGTAGCCAAATATGGGGAAAAGAGGATGTTTGGAAAGCTTTTTTAAAATAGATCCCTATCTGTAAATAAATTAGCTCAAACTGATAAACATGGATTCAGGACAGAGTGTTATCAATCCAGTTTTGAAAAGTTTTTAACAAGAAGAGGAGGCTCAAGGGAGACCTTATTGCTCTCTACAACTGCCTAAAAGGAGGTTGTAGTCAGGCAGGGGTTGGTCTCTTCTCTCAGGCGACCAGTGACAGAACAAGAGGACACGGTCTCAAGCTTCGCCAGGGGAGTTTTAGGCTCGACATTAGGAAGAAGTTCTTTATTGAGAGGGTGATTGGCCATTGGAATGCGCTGCCCAGGGAGTTGGTGGAGTCACCGTCCCTGGAGGTGTTTAAGGAGAGATTGGATGAGACACTTAGTGCCATGGTGTAGTTGACGAGTAGGAGTAGGTGTAGGTGTTGGGTCATAGGTCGGATTCGATGATCTCAAAGGTCTTTTCCAACCTTATGATACTGCGATACTGTGATACCGTGATACATTGTTTTGACAGAGGAAGTTAGAATCAGTCCTTTCTAGCTTTGGGGTTTGTTGAAATAACAGTTTCCCATGAAGTGCAAAGTGTGTCTCAAGCCATTTTGAAAGTAAGCAATTCTGAATTCTGAAAATAAAATATTCTTTATTAAAACAAAAGTCAGTGACAAATCCATCTGGGCCTGATGCTTTTCCAGCTTTAACTTTTGTCAGCTTTGTATTAATTTTTTTGCCTTCCAAGGACTTTTTTCTGTAAAAAAGATAAAATAATGAAATTGCAAACATCTGCACTGATTCAGCTGAGTGTGGCATAAAACTCCCGAAGTCAGTCATTGATTGTCAATTGCAGTGTTAATCCTAGTTATAATACTAATCATTTTTATTTAATAGTTTTTTTGGACAAGCACCAAAAATGGCAACTTGCCAGACCCTATGCCACGCTTCCCCAAAAGTCTTTGAAGAAAAATCGGGCATTAATAAAGTTCTGTAATTCCTACAAGGAAAAGATTGATGTATATCATAATCAAAAGCTTTGATTTCTATTGCTTTAGCATTTTATCATTCTCATGTAATAAAAAGACTATGCAAAAGGATACCCACGAGTAAAAAAAATGTATTGCTTGCCTACAAGATATCAAAGAAGACTCTGTCAAAGCACTAGTTAGGAAAAGCTCTGAAATTTCACGTGTATGCTACAAATGCAGAGATTGAGGGTACGTTAGGTTACTAAGTGGGAACAACAGGATATGTCTAATGGGACAAACATCAGCGCAGAACAAGGTCTTTGAAAGTAAATTGTTCCAATGAAACACTCATACTTGCTTTTAGTTAATTCCTGATGTCCTGCAAAGTAATTTGGATCACAGAGGACAATTGCATTCCAGGAAAGGAAGAGATCCTTAGCTGTAAGGCTGCACACCTTCAAATAAGAGGAAGGCTTGGACTTGCCATAGCAGACAGGTTCTTGTGTTTTGTGTGACTTCAACGTGGGAAGAGGAATTGGCTTTTCAGTAACATCATCTGCATGAGAGAAATGCCATGTGGCATCTGGATCTGAAGGTGCAAGTAAATCAGGTCATTTACAATTACTGGAAAACTGGAGCTTATTAGATCCAGCCTCAGTGAGCTGGACTTTCCATCCTGAACTGACTTCATATCTGGAAGCACTTATTCTATGGGTTCCTTTGGTTGGTGGGGGTTTTTTCTCTTTTTTTGGTTTAAACAACAGTTCCAGTCCCCTTGTCTGGGCTTGATAAACACCTGACTGATAGCTTCACCCCAAGTGCTTTGCAGCATCTGTCTCCCTCGTGCCTAACTCCTGAAGCATGGCCATTTCAGCCATCTAAATGCTGATCAATTTTTTTATCCTACTTAATTGGATTATTTACACTCTTTCAATTCCAGAGGCATACTGAATTGTTGGGATCATTGATCACTAACAAAGACATGGACCACACGCAGTTACTTAGCACTGAGCTAAAAAGCCAACATCATTCAAAGCAGGTTTTTCAATAGGCAAAATGAGTGCGTGCCAAGAATAGTAACGCAGAAGCGACAACATTTCCAGAGTTCCACTGGACAGCAGTGCTGGATGTCACTGGCTCAGCTATGCCAGTGTAAGGATGAGGTCAGCAAAGGATGAGGTCAACAAATCATAGGGTGCCCAAAGCAATGGTTGGTGTCACTTTTGCTTCTGCTCCCTGGCCTTGCTTAACAGAGGGTTTTGACAATTTTGCATGTGATCGTGATTCTTAGTTTTCCCAATTTCACAGGTGCTTGAGATGCTTTTCTCCTTGTAGATCTGGAATGGAAAAGCAGGCTGAGATAAGAGAAGAAAAAGGAAAGTAGAACATTACTTACTCTGAAGAAAAAGGGGTGATAACATAAGAAGTAAGCAACTGAAACCTGTAATTCTTAGACTGATTCAGATGTACAAGAAAGCAACATGCAGCTTTCAGGGCTAACATCTTTTAACATACTCAAAATTTAGCTTACACAGAAAAAGAAAGGAAAAGTAACTTTACACAAAAAAATTACATCCAAAATCACAGTATAAAATGTAAATACTAATCTCAGAGAAAAGGTACGTAATCATGATCATTGAACATTGTTCTTGCTCAGTCTATTTATGCAACCAGGCTGGTCAGAATCAGGCTGCATCACTAGAAATGACCAAGTCATGGGTGCAACAGCAATAAATCACAGAGTATATATAAATCCATTACCATAAAGGGCCTGGAGGAAATGTATATTGGGTTACTCACAGTAAATGAGAGAAATCCTGGTCCCCTTTCTACCCCAGAGATCCCAATGGAGAACATGGGCATTTGAAAAGAGTCCCAGTAAATATGTTGCAAGTTTATCAGCAGAATAACTTTTACACACCTTATTATGGGACAGGAGGCAGCATTTTCAAAACCTGGAAATCTTTCAAATGGCACTGAAATGAAACAAGCCACTGTGGCAATATCAGAGCTAGCCATTGCAGAGCTTAATCCAAACAGGAATCATTCAGAACAGGAAAGAGCTAAGTCTATCAGGAGACTGTTAGTGATTTATTTGCTTTTTTTACAGAGTCATGTAGTGGGTAAAGGCAGCTAATCTTGTTGGACTCCATTAAGGAAGTCTCTTCGGGCTTAAGACAGCCCTGCATCCCCCACTTGGGCTTCACAAGCATCATGACTGGAAATTTCATGTAATGTTCAATGGCTGTTTGCATAGGCATGGAAGCAGACTTACATTAATAACACCTGTATTAAAGGCCTAAAAAATCCTGATCATGCCATTAGATGTGCTCCTTAGGGTAGTTTTTCTGCATCAGAAATGTCTCTTGACCGCTTCCTTAATTTATGTCACATCTATGGTGGGTTTGATAACACTTTTATCGTACAGCTGAAGTCACAGTAAGAAGACTCATTTTTCAATTGGATCTTTTTTGTTATTCTTAAAAGAGGAGAAGGAAGAGTTAGAAATATGTCTAGTAGTATCTGACTTCCAGAGATATTATTCTTAAAACTTCAGGGTTTAAGATACAGAAAGGAAACTGGGAAGATCATAGGCAGAATTTGCATAGGAGAGGTAGTGAAGTTTGGATTCATTTTGTCATCTATTTAAGGAGACCTAGAATGATAATCCTGTACTTTTTACAATCCAGGATTTCAACCGAAAGTGTTTTACCCAAAAAATCACCCCACCAAACTAGGATGTTAGAAATAATGGAGTTGCAGGACACTCCTGTCAAAGTCCTTTCAAGTTTTAGGGGAGAGCTTGTTTTGTGACAGTGATGGGCTTTTTGAGTTTGTTTTCCTCTTTCCAGCCCAGAGAAAGCTGTGTTTAAATCGTGAAAACACATTGTGATATTTTCAAGGGGAAGTTGGCCCCATGCCAATAAGTACATTACTACCTTTGACAGATAAAAGCAGGGTTCTTGTTGGCCAGATTGCTCTAACAGGTGAGTGCACTTAAAAGCAAGAGCTGATTTCTACCACCTGCCACACCACCACGTCAGACACTGTCGGGGCTCCATAAGCTCCCCCAGCGTGGGCACAAAGGTGGCTGTGTTACAGTACGGTGGTGGAGCCTCGGCTGAGGCTGCTGAGCCGTGCCCTTCCCAGCAAGGTTCCTGCCAACACTGACCCCAGCAACCTGTGCATCTCCCCTCCCAGAGCACCCACACCTCGCTGCTCCAGAAAGATGTTCCCTTGGCTTGCTTTTTGAAATGTTATTAACAACCTAATACAGAAAGCAGAGACAGAGGTTCTGGACAGTTTTTGTTTCTGACATTGATCCAGGTTTGAATATTCATGGGAATCCAGCGACAGATACTCACGTTTTATTGGAACACAGCTCTTTGACAGTGTAAAAAACCCCACTGAGCTTTCCTAGTAGTAAAAAGCTAATAATAACTTTTATCAATTAGATGTCAGTAAGAAATCAACATTTACTGATGGTTATGGTGCAGTGGTTTCTCTTTTTTAAGATTACATTAGTTTTCTATTTGTACTTTTTAATCACATGCCACTCAACTTTCTTTTTATTCCACCAACTTTTCATTGAAATCCAGACATCCCAACAACATTTGAGAAGCAGCAATGCATAAGCAGCCTCACAGGAAGTCAGTTCCCCTTAACGACTAGATGAACAAAAAAATGAGCTTGGCAGTATTCAACCAATATATTTGTGAAGTCCTTTGAAATGGGAATTCCATTATAATTCATCATGATTGTAAATGCTCTAAAGTGTGTAAGCCTAAACGGCGAAGGGAATTGTAGACTGTAGTTAGTAATAAATGTTCTATGCGATATACTGGTTTTAGCTGACCCAGTTACCCAGTGCTCAGTGGAATTAAGTAGTTAAATTTATGTGCATAGTACTGAAACTGTAATGCTGAGTGTCGACCTCAGACCTGTTTTTCTCCTAAAGCATAATAAAAATACCAGTAGAAAAATTGTCCCAAACTTCAGCCTGGTAAAAGGACTGCAAGTCAAGCAAAAAATGTAAAACATTGCTGGTTTTCCTGACCAACCTGTCACAGCCCAATCTGTTGTGACAACACAGGAGGCACAGCCTGAAAGCACGCTGAAGAAGGGGGCATGGCTTTCGCTCCTCTCTTTTTGACAGAAGTGAAAGCCCAGGCAGAGAGTGCCTGCCTGCCTCTGCTAACAAGGTGGCTTTTCTGCAAGCTAGCAAAGTCAGAGGTGAGACACGAAGGGGTTTCTTGTCTCCAGGGAGGCCCCAGTTTGGCCACTGTCCTCCTCTCTGGTCTGGAAGTTGTCTTCATTTCCCATTAAAGCTCTGGATGTACTTTTTTGTCCTTAGTGTGAAAGGGCAGTGCTAACCGTAGAGCGCAGTTCTCTCAGTTCTCAGTTTAGTTTCTGAAATCATGGTGTAGCTCCTTATGACCACTACGGGTAAGGAGAAAGTAAAGACTGTGTAACTGCCCATTTCTGCACACAGGTCCGGGCAGTCAGCTGCTTGCAGGGCAGTAGCGGCTGACCTCCTCTTTCCCAGCCAAAGCATGGGAATTCGCAGTGTGACCTGAACGAGCACTGGAGAGAGCCAACGTGCAGGTGACACGGGTGTACTTGCTGTAAAGGCCACCACAGCAAAGCACTTCAGAGGGAACCTGAAACCCCCACTCTGAAACAAAAAGACTTGTTAAGGAAAGAGCTACACCTGTGTGGGTAAGGGTGGGGGAGGCCATTCAGCTGTCAGCGATCTCCTGAGAAGAGACAGCCTCATGCTGGGGGTACTTTCATTTGCACACTGCTCCCTAATCTTGCTCTTTCTTCAAAAGGCACCAGCTTAGGGAGAAGGAGTTACGCATAAAGCTGGGAACGGTCCTTCATTATGCTTCATCCCCTCTGGATGAGATTGTGATGGTAAGTCACTATTTATAGAATTATTCTGCTTATTTTTTGTGGTGTATATCAAGTCAGGGGAGTATGCTATTCCTGAGTCAGGGAGGTAAGGAGATGGAAGATTAGAGAATGCAAAGACCAAATGAGTTGTTCGGGCTGTTTTGGAGTCTCTGAAACATGCGAAGTTAAGAAGAAATGGAGCTAATGTTTATATACAGTGGGCATGTACTCCACAGCATTTTAGGATGGTTGCTCTGGTAGATGTATCAATTTCCCTGCCTCTGTTTGAATAAGTAAGTTTTCTGATTGTACCTGAGGAAGTTATAGGAGTTCTATGTAAAATATGACCAAATAAATACATGCATTGTGTATCTTAAAGTATATCTGGAGCATTAATAATTGCAGCTGTATGCAGGACAAATAGTCCCTTGTATGATCTCTTTATATGGCACCACAAATTGACTTGATTGCGCTTCTTTAGCTGGGAAACTTTTGAGCTTCGAGTTAATCCTTAACAAATCTACTTCAAGAACAGACATTGGTTTTCTTGGGAACAGCATTGTAAAAACATGGTAGTTGTGTACTGATTACTGTAAGACTTAATATAAAATATGGGGAAAAGGAGCTACCTACATCGGTTAAGCAAATCTCGTTGTAACAGAGTCTCATGAGTGTGTTTGCGTGGGTGGGCACTTGGGATGCATTTAGCCTCTAGCAAGGAGCCTGAGAGATACCAGCACATCAAAATGGAGAACGTGTTTTCTGACTCCCTTTCTTAACTTTTCTCAGAAATAGTGACGACTTAGTACTGCAGTTGATATATTCTGCTCTTTGCTTTTACTTCTTCAGCTGGGTCATAGGGATCTTTCTTGGGGTTTTTTCCCCTTTTAAAAAAAAAATAGTCTCATAGTATTTTAAAATTATTAACAAATGTTTTTTTCTTGTTTGATTAGGGCAGTACAAGCTGCCTTTACTTTGTATTCTCAATTCATATGTGTAATACAGAGTGTTTAACTTGTATATTCATCCTCATCCTGAAACAGAAGTTTGTGTTGAAGTGCTTGAAAAGCGCAAAAAGCTAATTTTTTGTTTTGATAAGGTCAATGAGGACTTGAATTCAAATGTGTTACTATTGGTACTAGAGGAAGAAGACAGACACTAACCAAAGAAAAAATAGTGACAAATTTAAGAGCTATGACCTCCTTTACTCTGACCCAACCAATACCATTTCCAAACTACCAGCCCAAGTCTTGGCCTCAGTCTCCCAGCTGCAGCCCTCACTGAAGGCAGGTCCCATCTGGCACCACCTTTGTGCAGCCTTTACATAAGCTCTTCGCATAAGGGAGGCCCTTATACAGCAAAGATTCTGGGATCCTTTAGCAAATCCTTTAATCCCTTTACAGTCACTCACCTAGCTAAATCTGAGCCTTTGGTCTTGTCCTGGTGGAGTGGGATCATAGGAACTATGGATTTTCAACACAGGGGGGAAAACACTCCTTCAAACAGGAAGTGTTTCATTGAACAACCTTGGGCTTCATTTTGGAATGTTGATGGCACTTTCAAAGCAGCAGTCTTGGAAAAGTAAATACGTATGTCAAATACTATATGTTATTAGGGTTTTCTGCCCTGCCTCTTCCTGCCCACTCCCATAATATTTTGGACATGGATATCCACCTAACTGTTCTGGCAACAATTCTAGTTTGACTATGCCCAAAATACTTTTCCAAAACATGAATATGTTTTTAGTTAGGTTTTACCTTGACAGAAGTTCTTGGTGACAAGTATACCCGCATACGTCCAGGTAATGCCATTAGTTGTAGCAGTGACAAGTTAGCGAGCATGTAATATCCTAAGACAAATAGATTTGTATTTTCTCTTTCAGACCAGTTGATTATATTGCATTCTCTCAAGGCGTTTTACATCAGTAAAAATGTCTCCTCGGGGAATCAAAGTGATAACTATGTTTGACAAGTAGTAATAACAAAAGTTGAGTCCAACCGTGAAATGAAAGACTTGTGCTGAAGCCAGGATTGGTGGTAGTGAACTGCAGGGGCACTGCAATTGCGCATCACTTGCTTTAGTGATGCCATGTCTGCCTTCAAGCCATCTATACCTGTGAGTTCAGAATTGTCTGTTTCGTACTATCAAGGAAAAAGCATAATATTGATTTGAAAGAATCAATGGTAAGAAGCATTGTTTTAACTTACCAGCAGATAAGATCAATTCCTTCCACAGAAAACCACTGTACTTTATGTTACAGTTCTAAATACAGGATAACTCAAAAATTTTGTGTTACATTATTGGTTGACATCACTCAGCTAATTAAAAACAACCTACTGATCCTTTCAGTGACTCAGTTAAGTGGCAAGATCCCTCAGGTACGTGTATCGTGATACTTCTGAGTGAACATTTGCAATGAGCATGACTCTTCCTTAGCTCTTCGTTGTTGTTGTTACTTTACTGAACCATCAAAGGCTATTGTTATATACATATTGACACAGAGCTACAGAGTGGTTGATAAATCTATATTCAAGTTGCGTTTAAAATCAATATTATAGCAGTTACCATGCCAAATCAATATTTACCAAGTTGCTAGCTCTCAGTGCCTGATGCACTGTAATTATTCCTCCACTCACATAAGAACAAGGGGACCTAATCCAACAGTTGCTGAAGTCACAAGAGACTCTCATTGATCTTGGACTTTGGATCAGCCCTTGCGTGCTTTATTTACTCAGATCTGTCATAGGATTGTACAAAAAAAAAATTTCATACAACAGAAGGCCTGTTTACTTGATCTCTACATCTTATTGCAATGCTTGTAATGTGAGCTTCTGCTATTATTAAAACAGACACCAAGATGCTAATTTGCCACTGTTGGGTTTTGGGGCTATTTTGGTAGTGTTATACAGACAGTGCCTGCTTCATACCGATGAAAAATATTTGCTTCGAAAGTAATCTGTAAGTTTTGATGTTACAGCGATTCAGAAACAACACATTTGAGAGAGATCAAGTAAGACTAATTATCAAAATAGACCTGTGTAATCATCTATGCTTCCATGTTTTAATTGAATAGTAGGATCTTTCCTTAAAAAAAAAAGTGTGTTAATTGGAGTCTGCTCATGGGAAGGAGTGACTAATTGAACCGGCACGAGCCTGATAGCAGTTTTTTTTCATTGAAATGTTAACTTTTAAAATCAGTGTTACACTGCAAATATTCTTTCTTTCAATTGGAGTAGTTTATCTGCTACACGCCAGTTCAATTAGTAGCTTGCTTTCATGAACAGACCCCAATTAACACACATTTTCTTAAAGTAGTATACCACAATTTAGATTAGCACATTTACATTAGAAGTAATTATTTTGGGGTTGGTTGTTAACTGTTCCTAATTTTTGTGATTATTAACTATATTTTAATGGAAAGTGACATTTGTCGATTGATTACTCAAGTTGTATTGCGTTTTTTGCGTTGTTTGTAGAAAATAGTCTAGTTGCTCCCCATATCTGAATAAGATCAAAACTTCTTGATCCATACATATGCAATTTGGAGTTTCTGTCATTGTTTATATATAATTCCCACACTCATTACACTATTATCTGGTCACCCCTACAATGAACTAAACTTTTAATGAATTGGTTTTGTGTATTTCACCTGAATATATATGCTCTTTTAAAGCAGAACCATGTGAGGTAGCAACTAATTAGAACACTTTAGCTGTAGGATAGCTGAGTCCATTATCTCTTATGAGTGAAAACATGTGAAAAGGCACCTGTGGTGTAATACAGATGTGATGATCAAGGTCTAGTTCAGAACTTGAGAGAAAGAATGGGAAAGTGATGACTTGGAACTAAAAAAGCATTTTATCTCAGCCCTCCTGCTCATGAAAGAGACTACTCTCAGGCTACTATTCAGGGGGCTATGGAAATGGCCTTCGAGCTCTCCAAGCATATATAGAAGAAATGTAAACAATTGTTAGTGTGGACTTTGTACTGTCATTGACTTAGTATGTGACATGTTTGAAATTTTGTTATATGCAAACAATGCTGCTGCTTTATAACAGGTTTTTTGCTTTAGAATAGAGGAAAAAAAATTACTTCAGCTGTAAATGGCTGTGTTACTATAATCTAGATGAACTATAAGAAAGGTATTTTATGGTTTGCATTTAAATTTGGAAGGGATCATTAAATTTAATCCAGTATGATAGAAGTCATTAAATCTTCTTACATCTCTATAACCTGTCTTTAAAGCATAACTTGTGGTTAAGCCAAAGCATTCCTGCCTGAAAGGCATCCAGTTTTCTAGTGAGATAATCTACCCTTTCGCTTAAGACTATGTTGCCATGATTAATTGCTATTATTGTACAAAACTGTCTAATTATCCACCTGCACTTCGTATGACTTCATTTTTTGGCTTCTCAACTTTGTTACACACACAACCTCCCCCAACTATTAAAAACCAGAAAAAACCCACCAACTTTGCTTTTCATTACTAGTTATTTTTGCCTTTTGAGGAAGTGATGTACTCTCAATTTAAAAATATAGTCGGTGTCTTGGTGTCTTTCTGCTTAGCTAGCAGGAATGTCTTCAATATACAGAAGTTAAATTTCATTCTGAGAGCCCCTTCTGTTATAGCTCAACATGGTCAAATACTGAGGTGGTCTTTTTTGAAGTGTATATATGCAGTGTAGTCCTGTCACTCCTCTTCTAAAAAGACCATTCTCCAGAGTTTTTAGATATATGATATTTGGGGTCTTTTTCTTAAAAATAAAAATAAACCCCCCCAAACAAAACAAACAAACAAAAAACCCCTTACCTTCTAGTCCTAATTTTACTACCTATGCTATTATAATTGCCTTACATAAACAAACAGATTAGGCAAAAATCAGTTGAAAGAAGATGAGAAATATTTGATGGGAGCAAAAGCCATCAGGTTATGGTTAAAAGTAGTTTTGTTTTTCTTAACTCTGCTCTGTGTAATGGATGTGGAAAAAAAAAAAAAAAAGGCAAGAGAATGCTTTTCCCAAGTGAAGTGTCTGTTAGGAGCAGGCGTCTGTGCCGTGTAGTACAACATCTGACAGGAAGCCTTGTTTCAGAAATAATGCAGTCCTCTAGAGGCTTGTCCAGCAAAAGTGTTATCCAAGGTCACTGTGATTCTACCTGCATGGCAATGCACGTAGACCAGGAGCTGCTTGGAGATCAGCAGAAGAAAGCTGTAGGGTTGCAGGAGAGGTATGGGGCTTGTAAAAAAGCAGGGTAACATCTCACTTGGGGAAAGGAAAGGGAAAAGGAAGGGGGAAGGGGAGAGGAAAGGAAAATCTAGCACAGAGTTAATGTACATAACAGCAGTGGAGAAAGTAAAAAGTCAAAGCCCCTTTCCAAAGAACTAGCAACTGTTTCTGGAAATAAAAAGTAGCTCTATGCTGTACAGAGTCAATCATGAAACTAGAACAGTTTATTCAAAGGCATGTAGGGTATGGTCTGTAGTTGTATTTGTCTACATGTGTCCAGCGGTGGTGATGACCAACAGCATACAGACGATAGAGAATCACATGGAGGCCTTCCAGAGCCACAGGCACGTATCTGGTTCAAGTTATTATCCATTAGATGGTGGTAGTGATACCATTAACACAGTGCCAAAATTGTATTAAGTCCTTTATGGACACCAAATAAACCACAGAGCTCATGCTCAAAGATCCTGTGCGGTTCAGCTCAGGTAAGCAAAGTAAGGGGTTTCTTTAAGATAAGAGAGAAGCAGGAATTCAGCATGACAGAAGAGTGTTTGTCTTTTGAGAGAGAATCTAGGTATTTCTCTAAGTGTAAGCTCACCTGCTGCTCAGGAGAGACTCACTCCTGTGTTTACTCGGCCAGCAGCTGGGTGTGCTTGGAGGGGGTATATTGTTGGATATCTCATTTTTGTGACACCATGGGTAGGAAAAGAATACGCACAGAAAAAGAGGGGAAAATGATACTTAAAGACAGTGTTACTGACAGAAGTGATTGTGCATGTTGCAAAAAAGGGGGTTACTGCTCTCAGCAAAGTGATAATTATGTCACTTAGGGGGAAATGGTGCTGACCTGCAGAGTTCCGTGCACCTGGAATACAGCGAGAGAAGGTTTGCGCAATGCTACCCAAGTGTCTAAAATTCATTGGTTTCCTTTCCTTGTGTGTGCTTTGTGCTGCCTATTAACAGTAGAAATTCAAGAAGTGATGAAATTAAAACTACACCCTGCCTTCTCTTTCTATAGGAGCAATTTGGTTTTGCGAGCAGAAATATTTTCCTATGACTTAAGACAGAGCTTATTATTTTACCGGAAAATAAATATATTGTCAATGAATGATCACCCTAAGCAAGAAAGATTGGAAATATGACAAGTTCGCATATAATTATGTGTATTGGCAAGAAAATATATCATTACATCACTGAAGGTGAATTTGTGGCTGAAAACAGCCAAGACACAATCTACTACTCAGTAGCAGGCTCTAACAAGGACACAGCTTAGATGACTGATGAGGGGTTTTTGTCTGTATATTCTGTGATTCTCTAAAAATAATTCGTTCGTTCAATTAGCTGAAAAATTAAGAAATGAATGCCGATACCGTCTCTTAAAGACCATAAGCAGAGAAAAGGAAGAATAGTTATGACATTAACAAATATCTTAATAATTTTTTAGTCTAGTGTTAAACATTTTAATCTCTGTCTTGGTTTAATTATTTGATTAAGATTCACTTCCTATCAGAATCATTGAAAAGTTTTAGTGAGCGGAGGAAAAATTTAAAACTAAAAAATGGAAGTATTTTTTGCTTTTAAGGACTTTTTGTTGGGGATAAGGAATGCAGCAACATAGCTTTTCTAACTTTGTTTACCTTAAGGCACCCAGAAAGCAGTAAAAAATGAAATCTGTAATAGTCTTCAGAGATGAGGCCTAATAACCCCCCCTTGGTCTTGCTCGAAAGGCTTTTCCATATGTTTGTTTTTCAGTTTAAGTTGTGTCTCCTCACACAACGTGACTGTAATTCCCCCAATCTCGTAATGGTGTAAGAAATCTACACTGAGTAGGGAGCAGTACTTTGTTCTAGTAATGTCAACAGCTGTCTCCTAACATTTAGCGATGCATTGAGGGGTAAAAAAAAAAGGAGCCACACAAATACCGATAAGAAATGCAGTGTGACCATCAGGCAATCCATTAGATAGCCTTAAAGCTCACAGCTGGAAAGGTTTTTGAGATGGCATTTGATATCATCATTGTTAGCCTTCATATAATGCAATATTTATTACAGTAAGGGAAGAAGGGAGTATTTTTAGCTGCATCTTGAGTAACTTATCTCCATGGCAACCCCTTTCTTGCCTGCACTGTTGCTGCTATATAGAATGTTGTCACATTAATAATAAATGGAACACGTCTAACACATTTGGCTGCCGATTGGCTTCTAGCCACATATTTCTCTTGTTCTAGTTGAAGAGTTTGCAAAGCTTAGGGTCCATAAGCAAATTTCATTCATTTTGTTTCTTAGAGAAAATTGCCTTGGATTATATTAAAGCACCCAGGAGGTTTCATCAATGTATGCATTGTGTTTGTTGGGTTGGATTCCTTTTTGTTTGCTTTTGTTTCTGGTTCCACTTTAAAATGCCAAGGAAATCTGTGAACAAATACAATTAGAAAAGCTAGCAACCCAGCAGCTGTGGAGTAATTTTATTTGACTTACAATTGTATGGATAAGAAAATGGCATTTTTTAAAATTGCTTATGAGGAAACCCTGTGACATGTTTTTGAAGAACAATACTTTCATTAATGGAAAAGTAAAGCAAGCAGGTCTCCAAGTGAGATTTTAGACTTGCTGATCATTTCCACATGCACCTGAAAAAAATAGCTGCAAGCAGTCAGCCTGCATTTTGTGGTCTAAATACACAGATTTCAAATTTAGCAAATGCACGTTATAAAGGTGAAAAAAACAGGCCAAAGAAGAATAGATTTCAGCTTAAAATGGTCATGTCTTTTTTTCTATAGATTTTAGCTGTAAGAAATGGCTTTTAAGTTTCTATATTAAGACTTAAATACTACCTGCTTGTAAGAGAAACCATTTGGAGCCTGTTTAAATGGTGCTTACACAAATATTAAGTATTCATATCTGGATGTCCCCGTTTCCCTTGACTGTTATTTCTTCAACTCTTTACTTATTTCCAAATTTGAATTAAAAAAAAAAAAAGGAAGAGGAAGCAAAAACTGAAATAAAACTGTGTTTTATTGTACAATCATGTGATCTCTTTAGTGTAGCACTAGTTTTTTCTAACTTTTTAAATGAAGCATAAGTGCCCATAGGAAGCTTCATTTATGAAACACTTATTATGTTTTAGTTTGACAACATATAATTATGATGCAGTGATAACCTACTGGTTTAGGATCATATACTTATCGCTGTAATTTCCAACTGCCTTTCTTTTCAACTCTAACACTTAAGAAAAAAAAAAGGCAGTCCTTTCACTTGCTTGTTCAACTTTTCAAAACAAACCTCCAGGGGAGGTTTAGGCTTGACATTAGGAAGCAGTTCTTTACTGAGGGTGATTGGCCATTGGAATGTGCTGCCCGGGGAGGTGGTGGAGTCACCATCCCTGGAGGTGTTTAAGGAGAGATTGGATGAGACACTTAGTGCCACGGTGTAGTTGACATGTAGGAGTAGGAGTAGGTGTTGGGTCATAGGTTGGACTCGATCTCAAAGGTCTTTTCCAACCTTATGATGCTGTGATACTGTGATACAAATGTTCTGCTGTAAGCTCAAAAGAAAATACTAAAAGAAAATAAAACACATCATTTGACAGTTATTAGGTTCTTATATGGGAAATCCAAAGAGAAGCTTTATTATCTTTCTACTACCAAAATTTATAAATAAGGGGAATGAATAGTTCATATGAGTTCTCAAGCACCTCCCAGGAACCCAGAGTTTCTAAAAGCCTGGTCCAAAATTTTTAGTAGCAATCTGTGAGAACGTTGTTATTGACCTCTGTGTTCTGAGTCAATCTCTGCTCATGATGTTAAAAATTTGTGAATTATTTTTACTCTAGAAGGCTTTTTTTTTTTTTTTTTTTCTGGAAAAAACGTCAAAAATTGCCAGAATTTCCCTCATCAGTTGTATCTGAAAACACACACATTAAGTGTAACTTAAGGAAAATAACTGGTAACATTTCCTTTAAAGGACGTTCAACAGCCCTGACACTCAAAGTCAGTAAATAATCTAGCATTACCACTATTTTTATTTGGATATTCCTACATTTAACAAGTAATAACTAATTTGGGATGAGTTGTATTGAGCTGGTGGCTTCTTGACGCTGCTGCCCGCCCAGGTGAGAGAAACACGCTGTGTGTATGCAGCACCCACTGCTTCTCAATCACATGTAGGCAGGGTTTAATACAAAGCCATATTCCTGAGATTTCAGACATTCATACTGATTTATCTTGGACTGGAACTTGCTTGACGTGTGCTGAAAGGCTGAGATATGAATGAACATCAGGGAAAATTTGTTTCCCCCTGTTGCAGCAGATCAATTTACAGGATAGCTGTGCTGTGGACTTCAAATGAGAGATTTGGGGCCGGGCACTGTAGTGGATGAAAAAGGCAGGCAAAAATCTTGTAGGAGGTTTGTCTCTCCTGAGCAGCTGGAATCTAGACTTCCAAGTTGCTACATTTAGCGTAGCAGAAAGACAAGCTATTAATTAGGGAAATTTTCTAAAGTGCTAAGATGAAACTTACATATATAATTTCTATGAAGGTGATTATACTTTAATTCATTGTTTATCTCTGCTTACAACAAATCTCCAGTCAAAAAAAAGTTTCTATAATTAACCTGTAAGGAATAGATTTCAAAATGAACAATGATTCTCTTGCCTAGGACTTAATGAATAAACTAAAAGAAAAAAACAACAGCAAATGCTGTGTTTAATGTTTGTGATACTTAATGGAAAGTGCAGGAATTCTAAGGAAAACAGTCTGCTGAGGCCTCATCAATGTAGCAGGAAGGTGGTCCATGGAAAACAAGAGGTCTGACCTCGGTATGAAATTCTTGGCGCAGGTTGTGTTTCCATCTCACTTCTGCTCTCCCTCAGCTTTCATGGACACGCATTCTTTACATGGTTTGAAACCAATTACAGGGACGAGCTGCATTGTGAAGTTCACTGCTTGACTACCCTGAATGAGGGCAAAAATGTCTTATTTTAATTATTTTTTTAAATATTTCACGTTCAACTTGAGCCTTTCTGAGAATTCTAGGTGTGCAAAGAAATTGGAAAATAGCTGTTGCATTCATCTATGTTGCTAAATATTTCCCTGATTTTACTTACTGGTTCTTTGATATTTTATGGTTTTTTATCTTCTCTGAATTGTGATTTAGCTAAAAGTGCTGACTTAGTCAGAACCTCAACATAGCACAAGAGCTATAAAACTGAGATTATTATGTCCTTTGCACTGAGCAAGCCCTTATTTACATAATACTGCAGGTTTTGAAACGTAATATTTCAGCTTCTTCCTATGATACATGTATTCCCATCTTTTCTTAGCTGTGAGAATACAACACATTAAACCATGAAGACCACCCTTAGCCTTTCCAGGCTTTGGTTCTCTTATTAATACTGCAGGAGGTATTTGAGAGCAAGATCAGAACAAGCAGTGTCTTTATTTTAACACTATTTCACTAAATATGTTTTTCTCCTGGCTCAAGGGCACAATTTTTACTTTTTAATTTTTTTAATTACTTTTAGTCAGAATTCTAATGAGCTATTTAAGATTCAGAAGGAAGAGACAGTTCTGCATTGAAAACGGTCATTAATTTGAGAACTTGGGGAAAGCTCCAAGCTTGCCTTTGTGTGATCTCCCATTTTTTATCTTCCAACACAAACTTAATCTCTGTTAAAAAAGACAGTAAAAACTTGAACCAGCACAAGAGACACCTATTTCTTGTGATGAGATAAGCATCCTTAAGCTTTTTGCAGTTGTATTTGGTTTTGACCTGCTCGTTTACCGTGTACCTGTCCCAGGCTGCCACTGCTCTTGGCTGCAGTATGGAAGATCCTCAGTTACAAAGACAGACTTGTTTTTAACAATTATTTCACTAGCACATAATAAAAAAAATGTTTTCTGTACTCAGCAAAATGCAGCTAAATAAAGAGCCCAGGTATGCCATGTTTATCAGCTTTTCTACAGGTTAATGTCAGTCTTTGCTCTACATAGATAGCTTTAACAGACTGTAATAACAACCCTGTACCAACATGCCCCAGGTAAGAAATGGAAGATACTACAGCCCTCTGAATACAGATTTCACAGTGGATCTAGATTAAATTTGTGCCACAGATATTGATATGAATGGAATAATGACACACGAGGGGCACACATGTGACTTAGCCAGCCTTCAGCTGCTTCCACTGGAGTGGCATGGCAGCTTGTCATTAATAGGTGGGGGGTCCTGTCAGAACCAAGTGGGCAATCACATTCAGGCTGTGTTTATAAGAAACTAAAACCCTCACCCCAAAACCAAACAGAAACAAATACCCCACCACCCACCAAACTTTGCAGCTGCTAATAGCAAGGGTTAGGGTTTTTTTCCTGTGTTATAGCTGTGTGTTTTCACTAAACTGATGATAGCAATGTTTTACCTTGCTCCCTCTGCATGTATTTTGATATGTCTGTGTTACATATATATGTATATTTCATAGTTCATAAAATATATATGTAGTGACTACGAATTGATTCATGGTCAAGTCATGTTTTAATGACGGAGTTGCAAATCCGTATAGACGTGGATTTTGACTATTTTATTTACTTCTAGTATGTACTAATACATCGAGACATTTTAGGCTGGACTCGATGATCTCAAAGGTCTTTTCCAGCCTTGTGATACTGTGAAAATAAGAAAAGCTGATACATGCACAACAATTTAAACACAAATTTGTGACAAATGCAAGCGTGTATCCTTAGCAGATGAAAACAGGTGCATCTGGAATGTCTTAACGCTGAGAATGAGTTGTCATGTCCTAGCAAAACTATACTTCCTCACTATCTAAGCTACTTTTTTAGGGTATGAGCTAGGAAAAGCACTTAGCTACATGGTTAGCTGTAGCTACAGCTTTTGTGGGACTACTCATACTACCAAAATGACACTTTTGCGTTTGTCTGTGGTTATCATAGTCCTAGCACTTACATCTTATGTGTCTCAAGGATAGTTACATAGACACTGAAGGAGTGGATCAGGGTTTTCCTGATGTAATTTAGTCAGTGTGACAAAGCCTGTGCTGGAAATCAGACTTCAGTCTTAATTCACTCCATGGTTGTTGCAAGATTTATTTTCATTGTTGTCTGTGAAATATATGGAGACAAATAGATACAGTAATGTCTTAAGTATTATTTAACTGTTCTGAAGAAAAGAAATTAACTAGGTATAAACTCAGATGAGTGAATACTGGCTCATTTGAACATGTGCTACAACCAACGGACTTCTTGTTAATTATACTTTTCTTTGTCTTGAACTGTGTGACTAAAGGGAAGACCAAGCACAGGCTCAGATTTGTATTGCTTGCTTTCCAAAAGGCTTAGCTACCTGAGGCTGCTCCTTCCTGCTTTGATATGACTTGAAAATCTAGATACTTACCAGTGCTTGCTATTAGTTTGATTCACAAGGTCTTTTTGAACAGATGCTTTGTCTGGACTCATTTCCTCTACTTGAGTTTGAATTGTGAACATTTAACTTGGCTGTTTCGCCTCGCATTTCCTGTATGCTTGCTTCAAATTGTTCTAGCTCCTCTGACAGCCACTGAAAAGACTGCAATGCAGGTAGGAACATCCTCAGTGTCATCAACTTTTCTGTAAGCATTAGAGGTGGAGAAGCACGTCAAAGGAATCTCATCTCTATTATCTTGGAAACATATTTCTCGATCGAATGAGTCTTCCTGTGGAGCAGTGAGTGTGTGAACTCCCCTCTCATCTTTTTTAACTCTAACCAGAATTTAGCTGGCTTGTTCTTAGTTCAGCTGTTCAATATTTAGAAACTGCCAAAAGCTTGGTGAGGCCAGTCCTCTCTGTAGGCACATCTGCAGTTTCAGATTTAACCTTCTCTCTTCAGAGCCCCACATCTCTCAACATCTCCTACCCTTCGCAACAATACTGAATAAATCTGTTCTGTGCTTGTGTTTATTGAACTTTCCACTGTCAATGGTTTTATATGGCATGACTCCCTTCAGTATTAGAGCGCACAAACTGTGTGATCGAGGACGCAGAAGTACAGAAGCAAGTAAAAGACCAAACCTGGAATAACCAGACAACTTAAGTTCTGAAAAGGCTACAAATGAAGAAACTATCATCCACAGTCAGAGAGCCTCTGAGGATAAACATTCATAGGCTATTTCCATGGTTACAGCTTTATCACATGTATGCTAGGAAAGTAAATCCCCACCTAAATGCAGAATGTAGAAAGATATATTTCTCTCTTGCTTAGTTCTTGCATTGTACAGCTTTGTTGCAACTGTTATTTTATTGAGCTCCACCACACTTTTTATGAATGGGAATATTCTGTTTGTCATCTGAAGCTAGTGGTCTCAACAGCAGCAAACCTCAGTCTTATGTCTGCTGCACTTGGCTGTGTACGCACTCTTAACACCATTTTTGTTCCTTATGTCAAATTCCATTTTCATGCTGCAATCCTCAGGATGTTGAGAATGGCTGCAGATTTCTCCCAACACATTTGACAGACTCTCAAAGGGAAATACAGCTGTGGCTCTTGGGTTAAGTACTACAAGAAAGATTTTTGCTTGTTTTTTTCAGATGGCATTGTATAATTACAACCACATTAGTGAAAAGAGGTCAGATCTGTCTTTCACTCATGCTTTATTATGACGGAAAGTCTTTTGGAATATCATTCTTGTGGACACAGCACCCAGTTCCTGGTTATTGATTTGGCATTATTCCATATCAAATCACAACATGATTCTTTGCATCACAGTCTCTGTCAACGGTGGCATCTGTATCTCTGTAACATTTCTTTCATTCTTAGGAAGTTTGAGAAGGAAAAAGTATATTCTCTCATTTCTAAAAGCATCCATCAAGCATGTTCTCCGTTTTTATCGCTTCCAAAACAACAAGAGGCACATGTGTGGTCATCAGCATTTGAAGTGCAAAATCCTGTCTTAGCAAAGCTTAGAAATGGCTTATCTCAGCAAGTCAGATCAAGTTTCCTGAAAAAGCTTGACCTACAAGGGATCTCACTGGTGACATTCCAAATACAGCCAAAATATTTCAAAATGTTGGTATTCTCTGTATTTTCAGGTGATTGTATTGTTAGCATAGTTATAACACTCTGCTTTTCTGGAAGTATACACTTTCTTAAACTTTCCAGAAAATTCAGTACCGAGAACTCCAAATAGTTAGCAGTATTTGATTTCTTATGTGGGCTGTTTTATCATATTATTCTGGAAGTAGTTCCATGGGTACTGTGGTAGGAGGATGCTTGGAAGAGAAAGAGCTGAGAGTTTTCACTAATCTATTTATAGTATTCATTAATTGATTTTTATTCTTGCGGTTACCTTCCCATTAAAATCTATTTGAAGCTAGAGTGCTCTTGTCTGTTAAGCTCCACACCAAGGGTTTGAAATTACTTTGATAGTTTAAGAGAAAAATTATGCTTATTTCTTAGTGCGTCTTATTGTTATAAAACTTAGTGTTCACTTTTTCCTCAGTCTATAGTAGTCTTTTTAGTTTTGCAGACATTCTGAACTAATTCTGAATAGAGCAAGGAGGTGAAAATCAAAATCAGTTCTTCCTGTGAAACAAATTTTGGCACTCTAAGCAAACCACTCAGGCTTAGCTTATGTCCTGCTCAGTGTACAGGTTCATCGACAACCTGAACTAAGGCGTTCACGTGGATGTGGACAAATGGTATAAATTGTACAGAACCAATGTACGCGTAGTATTAGACATGCATGTTCCCTCTGTGTTTGAGTATATGGTGGCACAGAAGTGGAAGGTTGTGATGCCTTGCCTGCTTCTCCTCAAGCTCCTGAAGTCCTGCTACTGAATTGCAGCAGTCCACAACTCTGCTTGCTGGTAGATGGCCCAGCATAGAAATGCTCCAGCACAGAAGATGGACTCTCATCCCTCACGCTTGTAATTCCAGTTGACAGCCGGTTATCCTGACATTCCATGCAGTTTAGCTCCAGTTTGCCTCCTACATCTGCCTGCAACAAAATTCCTGTTCTACTTTTCAGTTGAATTTGAGCTGGAAAAGTATCTTCAATGTCCTTTAATGAAATATCTTTTTATCTTTATCAAGGAAAAGAAGTAGTTATGAGCACTTACCTTGATGGTGTGAATTCACACATTATTCATGCTTCATTGGACTTATCTGTGAGATTGGCATAAAGCCATCTAGAAGAATATGTACCTTTAGTATACTGATAATATTCAACAGCTAGATAATAACATTGGTGACATTTGCGAAGCCTGAGAGACTTGGGCCTCTTTGCAGTGACATTAATAGAGATGAGACATCTCTAGTTCTTAGGCAGTAGTGGTTCAATAACCTTTTTCTTCCTTCTCAGAACACTTATTTTTGCATGCTTTTTGTGGCCATTATAAGGAAACAGCAAAGTACTTGATTTTTCTACTCTTGTTTGACTTAAAATAGTATTCTTTTAAATGACTATCAAAAAGGTTTCTCCATAGACTTATTTTGGGTTCCTAAACATTTTGGGTGTTTGAGAATTAGTTTCTGATTAGACCTGATGAAAGAAGTAGCAATGGCATCTGGAAGTGATGAGGTTGTGATGGTTATTTCCCCCTGCCTTGCAAAACTGAATACGTGACATTGTGTTGCTAATGGAAGTCAGCAGAATTTGCCTTAGACTTCTCTGTGAACTTTCTCCTTAATCTGGGAGTGTTCCTATCCACTTCAAAAGGCTATTTATACTTCATTTTGCACTGTAAAGGAAAGTAGAAGATTGATAGCAGAGCACTACTATTTTGTAGTAACTGATCTTTTTCAAAGCACTTAAGCTTTCTCTGAACATCTGTCACGTGATTCTTTACCTTGTTATTGCTATTGGTACCTTTTGCTGTTATCAGAGAAGTGGGGATCAAGGTATCATGTTTTTAACCACAGAATTACTTTTATTCTACATTTATTCCGATGCTCAACGCAATATTAATGGAAGTCCCCTTCTGGCAGAGTAAGACGCATTATCAGTAAATGTGTAATTAACTCCTGTACCAAGTCTGAGGGAACAAAGGGAATCAGAAGATCAAGAGCCTTGTTCATGCCTGCCAGAGCGGTGTGATCGCTCTTGGCCTCAGCCTGTGATCGCTGCTTATGCGCAATGGTACTGTGTGTAGTTACCACTTGAGAGCTAGTAGTAGTGCCTGTAGTTTGGTCAGCATGTCGTAAATGACAGTGCAACTATATCTGGTGCTGTTAATCAGCCTACCTGCATATCTACGCAAGGAAAGGCGCTTTGGTACTCAGTATTGTGCTATAGTTGTACGTAAGAATAAGCCTGAAAATAAGGAATGGGCAAAAAGAGGAGCGTTGGAAGTTCAGTGTGTTGCAATGAGTGTCAGACACTAGCACTGAGGAAGGACTGTGAAATCCAGACTAAAACATTGTTTTGTTTTTCAGTCACTTTTGCTTATTGAGGAGAAAGTGTTTCTTGGTTTTCCTTTCTGTGCAGAAAAATGTTTGGGCTTTTTTAAACTGTGTAAAGCAGATCAAGAAAGTGTTGTGTGAATAGAGTGAATCCAAAAGGATGATTTTGACACTTTTAAATAGGAAGCTCTCAATTGTTCAGATATTTTAAGGATTTAAATTACTCGGGCTTCATAACATTAAATCTATGTTATGATCTCTCATATTACAAATCAAAAGACAGAAGGGAAAAATACAAGTTTTACATAATACTCTTCATTGTGACAAATGATCTGCATCAAAGAACATAACATCCTGGCAAAGCTTCAAGATTACCCAGAGGACAGGCAATGGACAGGCTGTCGAGCCAAAGTAATTTCAGAAATAATTCCACACCTTATTTATCCCTGGTGTGGAGCAGAAAAGCTATGAAGCCCTCTAGCACAGTCCTTTGTGCATTTGTTTAACCTATTGACCTTAACTCTTGCCCTCCCTGACAGTCTCATGTTTCTCAGCATTAGGGGGAGGAAAGGGTTTTCATGCAACTCTAAATGTTATGGTTTAGAGTTTCTCTATGACAGAATAATTCTTTCATAGCTCTTGAGCAAAGATAGTGACTACCATAAGCGTAGGCAGGTGGGTGCTGTAACACCCTGTCACTATCTCCCCCAGCAAGCAAGAATACTCACCGGAGTGATCAGCAAGGATGAAGGAGGGTGAAGCTCTCTTAGAGCCCTAGCACTTAGCTGGTGGTCAGTAGCACAACAAATCAATGTAATTGATACCTGAGGCTTTGCTGGTTCAGAGCAGCTGACTGTCTCAGTGCAGGACAGGAACTGTCTAGTTTCTCTTTTCATAACAGCAGTGAAATGTTTAACTCCTTACGATTGCAGTCTGCAATGTGCCTGTCTCCTACCGAGCCGATGACACAAAACTGGGGGGGGAGCCGTCAACGCTCTTGGGGACAAAGAGG
Organism: Neomorphus geoffroyi; assembly: GCA_033558235.1. NCBI lineage: Eukaryota > Metazoa > Chordata > Aves > Cuculiformes > Neomorphidae > Neomorphus > Neomorphus geoffroyi. The sequence goes on from JAUMJM010000027.1 coordinate 32,880,586, forward strand.
CCCTGTAGAGAGATCTTGACAGATTGGAGAGCTGGACAATCAATGACAGCATGAAATTTAACAAGGGAGAGTGCTGGGTTCTGCACCTGGGACACAGCAACCCTGGATACGCGCACAGATTGGGGTCTGAGATGCTGGAGAGCAGCCCTGCGCAGAGGGACCTGGGGGTTCTGGTTGACAGCAAGTTGAACATGAGCTAACAGGGTGCCCTGGCAGCCAAGAGGGCCAACCGTGTCTTGGGGTACATCAAACACAGCGTCACCAGCCGATCGAGGGAGGCGATTGTCCTGCTCTACTCTGTGCTGGTGACACCCCACCTCGAGCACTGTGTGCGGTTTTGGGTGCCACAGCATAAAAAGGACATAAAACTACTGGAGAGTGTCCAGAGGAGGTCACAAAGCTGGTGAAGAGTCTAGAGGGGCAGTCGTATGGGGTATGGCTGAAGTCACTTGGTCTGTTCAGCCTGGAGGAGACTGAGAGGGGCTCTCATAGCTGTTTGCTGCCTTCTCACAATGGAGGGAGGTGAAACAGATGCTGATCTCTTGTGATCTATAATAGGACTAGGGGTAATGGCAGGAAAATATGTCAGGGGAGGTTTAGAGGGAATATTAGGAAGAGGTTCTTCACCCAGCAGGTGGTGGAGCACTGGAACAGCTCCCCAGGGAAGCAGTTGTGGCACCCAGTCTGCCAGCATTCAAGAAATATTTGGACAATGCCCTCATTCACATAGTGTGAATGTTGGAAGTGTCCTATGTAGGGATAGAAATTGGACTCTATGATCCTTTTCATAGGATCATAAGGTTGGAAGAGACCTCTGAGATCGAGTCCAACCGTGCCTGTCTCTGTACTAAACTATATCCCTAAAACTCATCTACCCGTCTTTTAAACACCTCTGGATGGCGACTTCACCTCCCTGGTTTGCTGTTCCAGTGTCCGACCAACCTATCAGTGAAGAAATTCTTTCTAATGTCCAGTCTAAACCTCCCCTGGCACAACCTGCATCCATTTCCTGTCTTCTTATTGCTGTCACTTGTGAGAAGAGATCAGCACCCACCTGGTCACAACCTCCTTTCAGGTAGTTGTAGACAGTGATAAGGTTTCCCCTCAGCCTCCTCTTCAAGCTAAACAAACTTAATTCCCTCGACTGCTCCTCATAGGACTTGTTCTCCAGCCCCCTCACCAGCCTCGTTGCCCTTCTCTGGACGAGCTCCAGCCCCTCAATGTCCTTCTTGCAGTGAGGGGCTCAAAACTGAACCCAGCACTTGAGGTGCGGCCTCACCAGTGCCAAGTATGGGGACACAATCCCCTCCCTGCTCCTGCTGGCCACGCTGTGTCTGACACAGGCCAAGATGCCGTTGGCCCTCTTGGCCACCTGGGCACACTGCTGGCTCATGTTCAGCCGCTGTCAACCAACACCCTCAGGTCCTTCTCTGCCAGGCAGCTCTCCAGCCACTCTTCCCCAAGCCTGTAACGCTGCCTGGGGTTGTTGTGACCCAAATGGAGGACTCTGCACTTGGCCTTGTTGAACCTCATCCCGTTGGTCTCAGCCCATCGATCCAGCCTGCCCAGATCCCTCTGCAGAGCCTTCCTTCCTTCAAGCAGATCGACTTTCCCACCCAACTTCGTGTCATCAGCAAACTTGCTAAGGGTGCACTCAATGCCTTCATCAAGATCATTGATAAAGATGTTAATCAAGACTGGACCCAGCACTGAACCCCTTTGGGTCCCTTCCAACTCAGTTAATTCTGTGAGTCTGTGATTCTATGAAATACCTTCACTGGCTTGCCTTGTAGCATTGGAATAAAATGAACACCTTTGATATTAAGCATACTTTTATGTAAGATTGAGATTATACTGGATCTAAACTTCTAGCTCAAAATTGAGAAAATTAAAATTATTTGTTTTCATGAACTCTAAATTTAATCCTCAGTAAGTGTGTGTTTGGTTGTTTTTTTTTGTTTGTTTTTTAAATTAGAGAACTCACTTTTATATATTAAATCCATTGAGTCAATATTAACACTAAATGCAAGTTACCTGCAAGAAATACTGAAAACTAGAAACCTTGTTTGTCTAAGTCAGTGTAGTACAGATGGAATAATCTATGTAATTTATCCAAATTACATACTCTTTTTGGTGGAATTTGGCATCATACAGAGGGTGGCAGAGGAGATCCTCATTCTCAAATTACTACCTGTCAAGGGAAAAGTCACAGTATCTAAGTAAACCAGTGCTGCATTGTTTAACAGATGCTAAAATTGAGTCCTAAATGTATTAACTCTTTAATTAAAGCCAAGGCACACAGGTCCAAATCTGACCAGAGAGCAGAGATTTGGTTTTCAAACAAACAAAGCAAACCCAACCAAAACCAACAACACCCAACCTCATCCCTGTTACATTAGGCATCCAAATTGAGTTGGATGCTGTATTTTGTGATGGAGATGTGCAGCTTACTGTGGGGGAGAGCAACATATTTTAAGGTTTCTTGCAACACAAAGGCATTAGCAGCTGTTGTGTTAAGAGTGAGGCTGGAGTTAATTTGGGTTATACTCTGAAAGGTCAGAGTGGGCAAGGAGAAGATTTGCATTAATACCTTTTGTCACATGCTGCACACCAGTTTGCACTTGTAAAGCCAGCTTTAGAAATTGAAAATTTTTTTCTTTTCCGGTATGCTTGCTTCAAGAACAGTGTTGTCAGATGTTCACAGTTATGGTGCTACAATGATGGGTTGAAATCTGCTCTTTTCCACTTGCTTCCTACTGTTCTCATGAAAGGGTCTGTGACAATTTAGAGGTCTTTAGCTATCAAGTTACCCATGCAAGATTTAATCACAAATGTCAAATCCACCACATAATTGCATAATTTGTTTTTTAAGACTCTAGCGGTAGAAACCCCACCTTTCCAGTAAGTGTTTTGGGCAACTCGATCCTCACAAAGAGTTTCACTCCTCTTGCGGTGAATATTTAACCTGCTGTTTGGAATCCTCTACTGCAAACGAGATTGAAAGCAATCTTACTTGTTGTAGAAATAGAGAATAGTGTCGTTGTCTCTATAGTGAAATTAGTGTAGTTCAGAGTTCCCTCTCCCATTTTCATTTCTTCACTAAATTAAACAATCAAGTATTTCCAGATTTTTCTCAGATATGAAGAGTAGTTACAACAATTGAAGAACTCCTCTCTGGATTGTCCTCAGTTGTTTCATAATGTGGTATCCAAAACCAAATATAATAATTCAGATGGGGCCTCATCAATGTCTTAATGTGTCCCATAGCTCAGGTACAGAAAAGTTGTGCTTTTTGTAATGCTGACTTTCGTAGAATCACTAGGTTGGAAGAGACCTCCAAGATCATCGAGTCCCACCATGCCCGTCTCCCCACTAAACCATGTCCCTAAGGAACTCATCCACCCATTTTTTTTAAACACCTCCAGAGATGGTGACTCCACCACCTCCCTGGGCAGCTGTGCCAATCCCTGACCACCCTTTCAGTGAAGAAAATCTCCCTAATGCCCAGTCTGAACGCCCCCGGTGCAACTTGAGGCCATTTCCTCTCATCCTATCCCTGTCACTTGGGAGAAGTGCCCAGCACCCACCCAGTGCCTCCTTTCAGGCAGTTGTAGACAGTGATGAGGTCTCCTCTCAGCCTCCTCTTCTCCAAGCTAAAACCCCAACTCCCTCAGTCTCTCCTCACAAGACTTGTTCTCCAGCCCCTCACCAGCCTCATTGCCCTTCTCTGGACGAGCTCCAGCCCCTCAATGTCCTTCTTGCAGTGAGGGGCCCAAAACTGAAGCCAGCACTTGAGGTGCGGCCTCACCAGTGCTGAGCACAGGGGCACAATTCCCTCCCTGCTCCTGCTGGCCACGCTGTGTCTGACACAGGCCAAGATGCCACTGACCCTCTTGGCCACCTGGGCTTTGTTTGCTTGCTGTTAAGTTTGAGATATCAGCTGGATCCTTTTCTACAGTACCTGCTTGGTTTATTTCAGGTATGTTTTTGTAGGTGATTATTCCTGTCTCCTTATACCAGCATGTCACTTACCTTTATTTGGCTGCAAACTTCTTTTATCTTTTAAAGTTTTAATGTCTTCCAGTTCACTTGGACATCCTCCTGCATGGTATCACTTGTAATTAAGTAAGCGCATATTCTAATAACCATGTATGCGTATTTCCCATCTCCATTTTTGGCCATGTACAGTATCAGATCTATAGACTTTTATTTTTTTTTTCTTTTAAAGTGAAAAATATGGAGATTGTTTAATTAATGGGGAACAAAGTTTGGCTGATGACATTCCCATAGACTGAGAAGATTTTATGACAAAAACTAGTTCTCTGCACAGGGACTAATTCTGACCAGCCTCATTTTCTTTAGGGGAGGAATTCAGCATATCATTTTTCTAGATAAATTATCTTTTGCTTATAGCAAATCTGAGGTAATCTGTAACTCTTTAAAATCCCATTCCTTGACACGTAGATCTCAATTTTAATGTAACAATACGCATAATGGCTTTCAGGGAACCAGAGTAAATTTTAGGTTATTCTGGATATTTATAATGTGGGAGATGACATAAGCTTTGTATTTGCTTTTCAAGTTGTGTTCTGTCATGGGTATTTTTTAAAGTTCACCTTATGACTAAAATTGTAAACTATTTTTCTTGTGAAATGTAAAGCCTCTTGAGCTTGTTTCACTGCAAAATGCATTTCACTCGGTTTGCAGAGCTTAAAAGGGGCCCTCTGAGGTCCTCATCTCGGTCCAGCTGGCACTGATTTAAGGCTATGATGTGATGATAATGATAATGTCTCAATTAAATATTGCTTTGAGATATTAAGCTTGTTTGAACATGAAGCTCTTAGGGTGTAAGCCCACATGATTAAAATCCAGAAATGTTTCATCTAACTGTTCATATATCTGAGTCTCTGCAATTATGCAGTTCTTATAAAAGTTAGAGAAAAGAAGAATACAGATCTTTTCCTGTACTGGAAAAAATAAAGAAGCTATCCTTGTTTCAGAATGTTTTAACGAAAGATGAATCTATACAATGTCACAGTTAGAGCAAGAACTAAAATATCTGGAGTCTTAGACAGAGATAATCCTGGTTCTCTCCAGAGCCTACATAACCGCTTTCCCATTTTGCCCTTGACAACACTGAGCTCTTGAAGTGTGCCTTGCTGAATAGACAAGGAGATATCAAAACCTTTAATGTTTTTGCCAAAGCCAGTGTAAAAAAGTGCATTTAAATCCAGGTGATCTAAGATACTGTTTGTGTCTTAAGAACAAACATATCCTTTCTCTACTTTTCAGCTACTGATATAAATGATGTACTACGGGAAAAGAATGGCCTGTAATTTCAACACAGAATCAGAACAGAGAAATCTGGTAAACAAAAGAACATTGCTAGTGGCAGTCAAGAGAGAAGGCAAGAGGAAAGCCTCATTAAGTCTGATTGTTATGGCAGGCAGTGATAATGGTCCTGTACATCAGATAATGATTTACTTAGTGTCTCCAGTACACATTAGATAGAATTATGTAAGTACGTTTTTTTCCTATGAAATGAACAGCTATCATTAATGACCAGTGAAACATCTGAGTAAATCTTCATGCTGTAGACAGAAAAAAAACCTATTAACATTGGGATGAAATTGCATTATTTTAAAGAGAATCATAATTACTAATGTTGAATATAGGACCTTCACAATATAAAATTTTGAGTGAGTTATGTTCTGTCTTCCTGTGGTTTTGCAGCTATCAATAATGTAAAATGATGGTAGTTTAGTGACCTGAGTTTGTTCAATGCTATACACAGCTTGCAAGAGTGAAACAATTTCTTAACAAAACTATAGGTTTTGACTTGGAAAATAAAGAAGTTAGGAGCAAGTCCATTACCACCCTCTTCGAGTTGTGCACTGGAGTTCATGTGATGGAGAAGTATGCAGTCTGCTGTGTACAATCCCCTGTGCTTGATCTTCTCTTCAGTTTGCTCTCTTTCAAGTCCCATAGATGTAATCTGGTGTCTGTACAGGCTGTGGTAGCTCTACTCAGTGTCTGCCTAAGGAGGAAGGAGATGACGTGAGCCATTTGTCCTATTCTGCCTACAGTGTGGGGTCGCAGTTGGGCATCTTGCTCTTCCTGAATTTTCTGCCCGCAGGTCCACTTCAAGTAGAAATATCAACCTAAGGGAGGTCAGAAGGGGTGATAGATCTGCAAAGTGTGACAGATGAGCAGATGTGGCAGTGTTAGAAAGACCTCCTGCCGCTGCCAGGTTTGACCTGCCTTTTACCTGTAGCAGGCTTAGGACTGTACCATCACCAGCCTGCTGTACTGACTGGGGCACAGGCAGAAGAGAAGGGTGCTGGCTTCAGCAACCTGATCTGTGTCCATTTATTTCCCCCTTTACATCATCTTTCCAAAGCCCCTCAAGCTGTCACACTTGCCACTTTTCTCAACCTACTAAAGGCAATCCCTTCAGTCTTTTGAAACAGGAGCAAATTAGAGCTCGTTTGAAGCCTGCAGACAAGTTAATATATATTTTATATGTTCTGTATACATACATGCACTCACACATCCTTTAAAGTTGAAAGGAGCACATTTGAATTACAGAGAAATGAAAATCTATGCAGATCAAAAGAAAAAATTAAACTCTTGTTTCTGGTTTTAAGGGGGAATTTTTAAAGAAATATCAAATCTTTTAAGGTCTTTAAAGTATTTTCAAAATTGCTAGCAGCTTACCTATGAAGTCCAGCTCTAAGAATTGGATATAAAATTCAGTTACTTCTCATTATCATTTCATCTGTTTGAAGATGCTGCAATTGTAATGAAACAATTGTTAACACGTTGCAGATAAGTTATTTGTTGTCAACATGTTTTCCCGTTTCAGAAGCTTGTGCATCACACAATCATTTATATCTAAGTGCCCATGAACGTATTTCTCAAACTATTATAAATTGCATTGTATGCCTATGGTTACGATTACTCGTTTATCAGCCATACTTCTACTAGCCACATTATGTAGAAATATGAAGAATGCCACAGTAGAGTCACCTTACAATGATGAGGATATGCACACTGAAAACGGTGCGTGCTGTTTGTAGTTCCCAGCGTGATGTCACGGTTTATCCCTGACCCAGCTAATTTTCGGCAACTAAAATCGTGCAGTTAGGTTCCCAAATCCCACATGAGAGGAAAAAGGCTTACAGATTGGAAACTAAAACTAAAGCTTTAATGAAATGATGATGATAATGATTTAAAATAATGAGAAAGTAATGAAATAAGTACAAATATCTGAGATCATGCCCCCATCCCACCCCTTGATGACTACACATCTCGCCACACGTGCTTGTAGAGCTCACATGAGGGAATGGGTTCACGGCTATGAGGGCGCTGAACTCTGAAACTGGATTCATGCACACACAGATCTGGGATTAGGAGCGATCAATCAAAGGAGGTCCTTGTTGGATGTCAGCCACTCCAGAAGAGAGCAAGAACCCTTGTGATCTCAGTTTTAGTCACATAGATGGGATGGAATACACTGTTGGTCAGTTTGGGATCACTTGTCCAGTGCAGCCTTTTTTTGCTAGGTCGAGGATGGCCTTGGTTCCTAGAGGACTAAGTATAAACATTGGCCTTTCCATATACCAATGTCCCATGTTATCACTTCTAGAGAGAACCTGTCTGGAAAACATGCAGTTAACTTTCAGAAAATTAAGTTACTTCAAACTAAATCCAAGCCAGAGTAGAGTCAGGAAACCAACCCAAATTAACTGAAACCATAACGCATGAAGACACTAGACAGGGATTTTCAGGGAAGCTAGTCATTATCAGCCAACCATCTGTATTGGTTGAACAGGTTTTAACTGACACTTCCACTAGGCAGCAGTTTCTTCTGCTTAGTTGCTTGGTAAAATTTACTGGGTTTGAGTTAATAATAGCAGTATCTACAAGCAACTCGGAAAACACTATTCCAGTATCTACACACAAAGAACCAATCAGATTGACATTATTAGCTTAAAACCACTTCCCTAAACTGTGTGAAAAGAAAACTTATACAACTAAGGAAGTAATGGAAAGAGGTTGAAAGTAAGATTAGCACTAGACTTGAATAAAAAAAAAATGTTGGGTTTATCCATTCTCCACAAGCAAGCATTGAGTAAATGGGCTCAGAATTACTATTAAATCTCCAATTTAAAAGAAACAGTAGTAAGCAAATAAATCTCAGGAAGTCTTGCTTGATGTACTGCTAGTTAGCACACTTCTCAGTGCTCAGTTGGGTGTTGAGGGGCAGATACGCTTCAACAAAGACCTGTCCTCCCTCTGGTCTGGGGTGCACTGGTGTTTAACTTCAGTTTGCCGCCACTGTGCTTGGACAAATTCCTGCATGGTTGTTATAACCACAAAGATAACCCCAGCAAACTCCAAAGCCCATGCGTTAATCCCAAATACCAATACCTTTGTCCAGCTGTTTATGCCGAAAAAGGGGGGATTTTTGTTTTCACTTATGTCAAAGTTCCCAAACTGCTATGCCCTGCACTGTCATATTCTTCTAGTTAGGCAGCAAGCTTTGATCTTTGCTTTCCCTCCTGGCTTCACTAGTTACTTGAGGGGTGAAAAAATGCACATTCTTCTTTTGAAAATATTTTTCTGATCCCGTACTCTTTGGGAAATAAAATAAAAACTCTTCTGTAAGCTATTCACTACTGAGGAGAAACTCGCATGTTGGTAGAGATGCAGAAGTGAATGTCTGTTTCTGCTATATCTCTTCATGTATATAAAGTGGTTCACCTATGTATATATTTTTGTACATATGAAAGAATACATAGATCAGAGAAAGTGTTTGTACTTTTGATCTCAAATTGAATTCAAATAATTTCTGGGGATCGTGAGCACCCTGCCAGATGTAAATTTTTAACCAAACCTGAACGTCCATTTATTTGTAATTCATATATTTTTGTTGCATGAAGAGTTACTCAGTCATTTTATAATAGGAAATTCCTAATCTTAACCCAGATTGTAGTCTTGTAGCAGTCTGTCTTTGGATAGTTAAGGCAAGGTTATTACTTTGATGTGAATTAGGACCTATGTGTATGGTAAGGACAGGAACTTTATTTTGCTGCTTTAGGGTGCTTTAGGCTTTTAATTTTGTCATTTAGAAGATGGACATTAGAAGGCTAAGTTCATTGTACAGTCAATGGAAAGAAACAGTTGTTTGCAGGAAGAGGAAGGGGTGAAACAATCGATTGTGGTTCAGGAGACTTAAGTGTGGCCCATCCAGGTTAGGCATAAAAGTTCCTGTAATTCTGCTGGAAAGCACATGCACGAAATGGCTCAGGGCTGCCAGGCAGCCCAGTGTCATGCTCCAGGCAGAGCCTACAGCCTGCTGTAGTTGATCCACGTTCTCCTTTGGCAGTTTAAATTAGACTTGAGATAAACATTGTCATATATCCTTTCAAAGGAGCAAATGCTGCTTCACGAGGAAGTTCATCTTTATTTCAGATTGTGACATTTAGGTCTCGGATGCATTGAGAAACAAATTGAACATGTTGGAATAATGAAAAATGGAAAGGGAGTGTAACCATTTCTTAACTCTAGTGGCAGAGTCTGAGCCTAACACTAAATCTCCATCTTTGCTATTGGAGTATTACCTATGGAATATGCAATATGGAAGACCTTCTCATGCTGAAAAAAGGAGTCTAGGAGAAAGAAACAGGTTTTTTCCTAATTTTAAATAGTGAAAGAGAAACACTGCTGTAAAAGGAAAATCTATAACAGGGCCATAAAATAAAACATACTACAAGGAGGTAGTGTAAGCTTCTGAGAATCCGGGAGGAAAAAAAACCTACACGACCATTTCATACTGAGGAAATGAAAACAAAGTCTGGAGCCTTTGCAGTCAGTCTGGCACAAAGCCAAGAATCTTACCACAATTGATGTTATGGAACAAATTTTAATTTTTTTTTTTTTTTTTTTTTTTTTTTCCCAAGACAATGTAAGAACCATCTTAATATTCCAGTGGCTGGAAATGTTCTTCCACTTGTAAGGCATTTCTGTGCTCTTGCTTAAAAGCAAAAAAACAAGCCTTAGAGCTTGTAACTTCTCTAAAGTTGTAGTGTTTTTCCTTTTTAATTACGTAGCATGATAATAGTATTTGAAAATTTAATTAAAGCTTGTGGTTAACATAAAAAAGATCAATACTCTTCTGAAGAAAATGTGTCCTTTTTATAGTCTTTCAGTATGGCATCATATCCTATGGAGGAGTTTGATCTATATCTACGTGTTCTCAACTTTCTTTTTTGTATTTTATGCTAAAAGATGCTAATCAGTAGAGTTTTTGCATGTGCTTGGATCAGAAAATGTTCATCAACCTCTTTTAAATCCAGTTTGTATGCCATACACTGTATTCGAGATTCAATGGGAAGGATTTCAATGCCATTTATATGCAAACAAAACTTCATTATCCAATTTAAATTAGTAGTTGAGGTACCGTAAGCACAGGATCAATGCCAGTAACACGATTGCTGAGGATCACTTTGTCAGCAGCTGGGGGCCTCTGTGCTGTTTGGAGTCCAGCAGGAGGAAGCATTGAGCTGACTTGTTTTGACATGGCTGAGGTGAAATTGGTGCTAAGAAGCAAAGGCTTCTGCAGAACAGGAGCTAATTACTCGTGTGTCTGCTCTGCAGACAGTTGCTATAGTGTCTCAGATGGCTCTGCACAGTGGTGGAGTAAATAGGAGGCTGCCTTGTGTCCTGGTTCAGCAGAATTATACTGTTACAACGAGGGTGGTAAGTCTGTTCAAACTGCGATGTATTGCAAGGTGAAATGCAACAATGGGCAAGGAGCACAGGTGCAGCAGGACTCAAGGACCTGGGACATCCAGTAGAGAACTGATGTCATGAGAAATACAGCACAACTTCCAGACGTGGGATCAGTTCATTTAACACCAACACCTCTCTGAACTCGAGGTCTCTCAGCACTGTGCATGGGTGTTGTAAAAGGCAAAGTTAAATAGAAAGCGCTGTTGTTGGCTGAATGATGGATAATGTGTTCTTTGCACATCTCTCCTACAGCAGAGGGTTGTAGTAGACACACGACTAGAGAACTCTTTTGAGTAGTATTTGGCGCTCATAAAAATGAGCGTGAAAGAGAATGAATAAAGCACAACTTAACTCAAAATTAACTATAATTACGTGCAAAATTAATGTCTGTGGGCTCAAGTTCTGCCATACCAATACTATATAGATAGATGGGGGGGTGATGTCACTTGACTGGTTTTGTTGTACGATGTAGCAAGTGAATGTGGTATAATGGGTTTTCTAGGCCTTGTGAATGGTAAACAGCAAAGTCGCCAAGTTTGCAAAAGGGAGTGGTTCTACTGGAAAAATGAACAACCTGTTATTACAAGACAGACTGGATCTGGTGGTGGTCTCTCAAATCCGTTAAGTGACACCTGCAGTGAGACAGGGGCCTCACAGCCTGGTGTTGCTTAGTTAAGAGCAGAAACACCCTTGAAAGCAGGTACTGAGCTCCCCGCCTCTAAGGTGTGGCGAACCACCCACTCCCCGCCTGTGGTGACACAAGTGGCCTTGACAAGAGCCAATCAACACATAGTAATTGACTTAGTCCCAGCTTGCCAAGAGGCACCAAAGAGTTCTCAAAAGTTATAAAATTGGCACCATAAAACCCTTTCTTTGGGCAATTGAAAATGACCACCTTACCTGATGGATGGATCGGTGAGTCTGGATTTCTCTTCTCCCCGAAGAGTATCTTTTTGGTAAGAACTGTGTGCCTCTGACTCTCACAAGTATCCATGGGAAAATAACTACTATCTCAAGTTTTTATTGTTGCTTGTTATACGTATCTATACACACATATGCTCATTGTTAACCAGTTGTAATTGTTTAGTGCTAAGACAGCAAATGAATTTATCAACGGCAATCCAGAACTTATTAAATTACTTACTGCCTCCGGCATTGCCAAATTGTCTCTCTGGAAGGCACCATGAAACTTTCTAAACTGCAAGTGGCTGCTACCTTAGGGCTGCGAGTATTAACCCTGTGTGTACTAGTCTCTGAGGAGACTCACAGGAAACTGAACTCCGATTGCTGTGAAAACACGTATAAGCACACACACATAATGCTTTAGTCATAAACTGTCTACCAGGTCTGGGACAAGAGACTGAATCCAGCCACATCTAGGCTCCTCTTTGAGGGGAGACTTAGAACGCAAGGGAGTCTGTCTTAAACCTCACGACCCAATCAGAGGACATTCCTCAGTCACCTGTCAGAATCTTACCTATTTAAGATGACAGTAAGAAATACTGTTAAAATGATACTAATGTTGTTGAAAGTTTCTTCCAGATATAACAAGAGACTTTTATTTTAACAGACATTTTGAGATCAACTTGTACACAGTCCTGTATCTCTAGTGTACACATATTCTGCAATACTATACTGCTGTCTCTGTTCTTTTTGCTCCTATACAATAATGTAAACATACATTAAAAATATACTGACAATACAGCCCTCGTGCTACGCATTCCCCAGAATCTTACAACTGAGAAGTCTGCTCAAAATGTCTTTTGATATTGACGCAATATCAGCAGATGGTGCAAATAAAAAGTGTGTTTCTGGGATAATGCTAATTCAAAATGAAGAGCGCTCGTGGCTGGTAAAAGTAAAACTGAAAGCAAAGTTGAACAAAAAAATTCGTTCAGGTGAGAGTCACGGGAACTGGTTCTTGTCTCCATGTCAGTGATCTACACGTCCTCTGTTCCACTAGCTGACTGAAATTCTGATAAAGCCTTGGTAGAAAGAGTTGATGAGCTGGAAAAATGGTCTGGGAGAAAACAGGGGGATCAAGAGGAGTCCTCTGAACCTGAGGGGGCCTAAGTGAAGTTAGTCCTCAATATTGTCACAGCTGGCTAATAACAGCACAAGTTCAGAGCAATATAGTAATTACTCAAACTTAGAATTGTTTTTTGCCTTTGGAAGACAGTACCAGCTTTAAATAAGTCATGAATAAATCATATTGTCTCAAATCTATAACCTTAAGCATCTCCAGGTAGGTTTCTAAGAACTAGAAACGTAATGTGTATTTACTTGCTTGATGAGAACCTACTCATCACTGATAAATCCTCATGGTTTAATTAGAATGCCTGATATGTTTTGATGCTTGGTGTATTTCCTCCTGAGTATATTTAAATGGGTCAAATCTTGAACTCAATTACACCAGTACAAAGGCACAAGGAAATGGATGATTTTGACTGCTTTTTTCTAATCTATGGCAATGAAGGAAACCAAATAATACAGTCAAACTTTATTATTGTTCTTAATTACTAAAATAATACAAGGAAACATCTATAGAAAACTTTCTGAAAGTTTTTAGTTATTAGTTCTCTCCTACCAATAATCTTAATCAGACTTCCTTTCTGGGAATAATAATGAAGTGAATTTGGCATTTGTATTGATTACATAGCTCTCTGTTTAGATTTTGATTACTGAAATTCCCACCTAATGCATGTTCAACAGTTTTCGCAAATTAACATAACCTGAGTTTGACTTGCAGCCGTTATAAAATCTGCTTGCTATGCATTCATTCTTAATTTTGTGAATGAAGTGTAGTTACTTGCCCTTCATACGAGTACTGTGTAGGTGCGGGGAGTATATGTAAAATGAAGATGGCATTAGGTTAAATTAATTTAAATATGAGAATCAAGATTAAGATTTGGTTAAACATTGCACATGAATTAACATGATAGATCTCCTTCTAATATGTAATTAGTAAACAGTTTCAAGTGTCTAATTTTTGTGATCCATCATGTTTTAAGTACTAATGAATGGCTTATTCTGCCACTGCGTATCTTGCTAAAAACCAGGAAAGCTAAATACTTGTTGGTGATGTTAAAGACATTGTTAGAATTGGCTTTAAAATAATTTATACTATTAGTCTTTGTTCATTCTATTTCCTTTTAAGATTATTTAAAATATTTCTTTTGATGCTGCTAGAGTTACCTTGTAAAGAAAGAACCTCACCATTAATGTGTGAGGTGACAGTGACTGAAACTGCCCTCCAGCCCTACCCAACCCATCTCACTGCACAATCTCTCTACGGCAGTGGTGGTAGTTGGTGACCACAGATTGTCCCCAAAATGCTTGCTTGAAATATTCACGCAATATACACAGGAACTGCAATGTTCCTAACAAATACAAGTACCTATATGTGGAAACAAATAATTGTATACATGCCTTACTGGTGTAGATTCTCATATGTATGAATGCCCTTTGTTCATTATAATTCACCCATACTAATATTAGAATAACACATTAATGGGAAGTTGCAAGTATGTTGTATGGAACTTTAAGACAAAGTGTTAATCTTGATGGGATTAAGAAAAAGCATTAAAATTAATGAAATGATTGCATATCAATCAGCATATGCAAATTAGGATAAATGGTGTGCCCAACAATAGTATAAGCAAAAGATTATGATAATAAATTGCATTATTTGAATTAATGACTGGCTAACCCCACTTGATAAGGTCATAGTAAGTCCCAGTGCACTTATTACTAAAATTTATCATTCGAGCATGTGCATGCATTTAATTATTACAGCCTGGTTTAACAAGCAGATAAACTGTGAGCGCAACAGAAAGTTTTCTTATCCAGCACAAGTCTATAAGAGGAAACATTTCTTTGTTTAGAACGCTTCAGATCTCAAGAGCAGAAGATATGTAGAAAAGTAAATAGATTTCTGTCCTTCGAATTTGACTTACGGATTAATAAATAATTCAGTTAACTATAGCTTCTTACTACTTTATAGAGTTTCTACTCTAACATTTATGGCTTCCACGAAACACAGAAGAGAGGCAGAGCTAGAATAGCCATGATGAAAGAAGTCCTTAAACTTGCTTGATCCTTATGTCTGTATTTGTTGATTTCCCAACAGCTCAATCTAGAGACAGCTTTTTGTCAAAGCAAAGATGGTTTCCACCTTCATGCTTATACCGTGTCTAGCACAGTGAATAATGAATTTCAGCATGAACCTTTGAGAAATGTTGCATTATAACTGTTATATTTAGCAATTTTTATGTAGAGGTCTTAGAAGGTGTAAGAACACATAATTTTTCTGAGACTGTTTTCTGAAATGGACAGTAAAAACTTCTGCTTTCTTTGCCTCAGAGAAATGTAATTTCATACATTCTCTCGCTTATGTGAACGACGAGTATGCAGTGTCTATAGGCACTCACATAGCTGGTAAGCAGCTAATTTATCATATATGGGCACTTTAGCACTATTTACTCATAACCATTCTGCTAGGAGTACAAATAGCGATGTGATATCGTGTGTCTCAAAGCCGGTAGATGGGTTCACTCACAGGGGAGGGAGACTGTCAAATCAGAGATTCAACTGCTGTGCAACTGGAACCAAATGAGCACAAAAATGTCAGTGGAAAAAGCGCTGGTGGAGTATCCCAATTGGAGCTTTTTCTAGGCTCATGAAGCAGTCGTTTTCCCTTTAGTAGCTACTGACTAGATGCAGACTGGTGCCAACATTTCTCTGAGGCTTTCGGGTAGAAGTAAATACAGAGGAAACTCATCCATTGCTTGGGAGATCTAAAAGGAAACTGGAAAATCATTTTGTAAGTCAGGTGTTTCCATTGCTTCAGGACTGCTACAAACCAACAGGCTCAGCCCCTACTCGCTTGGAGCTCTGGGCAGCAATGCCTGTGCTGGCTGGCCACAAGCTCAATCAAAAAGATCCTTGTTAAATTCAAAGCAATAGATAATTTGAGACAACCTTAGCAAGGCAGAAAGGTTGTAGGAGGCTTTACTACATAATTTCTGCAGAAGCACAATAGCCACACAGCGATGCGGTGCCTTGATTCAGAACTATCAAATTAACTTCAGTAAAAATACACTAATGAATTAATCATAGGAATACACATCTTACTGCCGGAACAAAATGTGGATGATCCAATTAACCAATTTCTACTAAGGCCTACGATTACTTTATTAGGGCTTTTAAAAATGGTTTCTGCAAAGCAGTATTTATTCCCACTTTGCTACAGTTATCAGACAGTGCTGTCTAAGACCTGGTGTTGAGGCCTTTGCTGTCCCTTATCTCATTAAGCATGACATAAACACCTTTGAAATGAAACAGTGGAATGCAGCAAATGGAGTAAACTCTTTTTCTACGTAGCAATGCCCTGGAACATGCTTGAAATCTGATTTACTGGCCTTTATTGACAGATGATAACATGTTTTGTACCCATGCCAGCCAAAGACAGCCATTTAGAGCTTCTAAATAATTAAGTATTGATTAATCAACCTAGAAGGATATAGAACATATTTTATTTCAAGCTTTTGTCCATTCTTAAAGGTTGTCTTATTTCTGCCAGAGGAAGCAGGGGAAACAGACCTTCTTTAACTGTCAGGGGATTAAATATTACAGGTCTGCACTGCTGTTCCCAGAGCAAATGGCACAGCTGATAGACTGGCATTGAACAAGCATATGTGCCTCTTCGCTTTGCTGTGCTGCTTGTCCGCACTCTCAGCTGTTGGTGAAGAGAAGAGCCTAAATTTCATAAGTCACAAAGCAGTTAGCAAGGGCTTGAAGCTCAGTGTTTCGAGGGTTGGCCTACTTGACTCTGTGAAAAGAAACTTGTGGTGGCTTAACTGATTCATGTCTGCCTTGGCACAACTGGATTGAAAACCTCTTCAGAGTTTTGGGGCAGAGTTGTTCAAGAAACAAGTCATTCCAGCCTTTTTGACATTTTTTTCTTCTAATGACTAAAATGTTTGACCATATGCATGTGAGAAAGAAAACATATAGCATATAACAGGCTCCAGTGAAGATAACGATGATCATTAAGTTGTTATTGACATGTAATCTCAATGAACTACACGATTCTCTCCATTTTGGAGGATTTTGGTAACATTGAGCTGGTTCATTTCTCTTACCCTGAAAAGGACAATTGCCCTAAAGATAGTAAATAATTGTATTGGTTAGTGAGATTCCTCATGTATCACCAATCACTATAACAACTTTTACAGCGGGTGGGTGAGTGTTCGCAATATTATAAGTTTTTCAGTGTGAAAACCACATTTTTTTGGAATATATTTACATACAGTTTGGAAAAAACCTGAGGGTTCATTTGCCTGGAAGCGTTTGTCACATCATGATTGGAAAGTAGGAACTTCATTGAACTGGAAATGAATAGAGGCATTATATATCAAGAGGCAGAAACGGATGTGATGGGGGTGCCAGATGTAGCTCGTTATTAAAAAAAAAAAAAAAAAAAGCAGAGTGGTGGGTAATATTTCTGTTAAGAGGAAGGTTTGGTAGGATGCTTTTTACTTCCCTGCTTCTCAGGTAAGAGAAGTTAAGATTAAGTTTGCAGGAATGAGCACCATTTAGAGAACTCTTGTCATATCTAATATTACAGATTCTTAATTTCCTAGTTCACTGGACTTTTCTGTCAGGTAAGTGTTGAGTGACTATCAGTGAATGCAGGTAGGAGTTTCCACAAGGTATCTGCAAGAATTTAGAAGCACTAATATAGCTTGAATCAAAATGATGATTAAAGCATTGAAAGGTGCTTATTTCCACCTTATTTCCATGCGTAGTGAATCTGCCTATTAGTCATACTGAAGATATTTGAAGCGTGGGTACTAACTACAGCACAGGCTCTGTGCTTGCTGCCTTACCCAAAGCGTGCTTCTGTTTGGGCAATTACTGGTATCTGTCTACTGGTGTTAAAACAAAGGCAACTTCTTGCCCCTGTGCATTGGCACATACTCTCATGGACTTCATATCCTTAAAATTGGTGGCTGGTTGATGTTGGCAAGGTGTCTGTATAACTAATGTTAGATGGCGGGAGTGGGGGAACAACTACATTTATTTGCATTAAAACACAGTATAACTTGCGAGCTAGTAAACTGAATATAAATGACTTATGTGGGGTAGCAGTTCCAAGAGCCATGTGGCATGGCAGCGCTGCTTCCCCCACCGGCAAAACCAAACAAGATTACGGGTCTACTGATACGTGGCAAGCCCCTCAGCAAAGCAAAACCCAGGTGTTTCTGTGCTGCTAGCAATAACCAGGCAATTTTTGTTGACAGTGTTTGTAGCTAACGCTTCTGTACGGCATAAAAAAACACACCCACATTTTTTCTGTGACAGAGACAGCCTTTTGTAAGCCACAAATGCCAACTGGAAGTGTCTTTATCTTAAAACTACAGGTCATCCTGTCTTGAGTTTAAGAGAATAAAGGAAAACGTGGCAGACTATGAAGCAGCTCTGAGGTTTAGGCTTGACATTAGGAAGAAGTTCTTTACTGAGAGGGTGATTGGCCATTGGAATGCGCTGCCCGGGGAGGTGGTGGAGTCACCGTCCCTGGAGGTGTTTAAGGAGAGATTGAATGAGGCTCTTAGTGCCATGGTGTAGTTGACAAGTAGGAGTAAGTGTAGGTGTTGGGTCATAGGTTGGACAAGATGATCTCAAAGGTCTTTTCCAACCTTGTGATACTGTGATAGCGAAATGGCACAACGTGCCTACCTAGTTCTCTGTCACTTATGGGCAAACAGTCATTGCAGTATAAGGCCAGATAAAGGTTTTGAAACTTCCTAACATCTTTGATGGTCAAGGAGAAGAAGGAAAGGAAGATTTGCTGTTGTGGACTTTGAACATAAACAAGGCTCTCTGTGATGCAATTTGTCTGTTCTAGTTCAGAGTATTTGATACTACTACTAACTAAAGCGTTTTCCAAGTTGTCCGAATACAAGACAGGTAGTAGATTTCAGAATATTGGAATAAGTCTTGATAATCAGACCTCTGGTCTACTTCCTATAAAACTGAATGATAAAAATGCAGCTGCCTAGCCGTCTAAATTCAGCTTTATTTTGTGCTGGCTGCTTAGTCAAAAGTCACACCCTCAAAAGTCATAAGTAACTGCCAAATCTTTTTTTTTTTTTTTTTTTTTTAAAGTGATCATTAATTCCAATAATAACGCACATGAAGTATTGTTATAAAGAGTGACGAAGCAATTGAACGGCAAAGTTCTTCAAATAAGTTGACATATTAATGACCAGTGTCATCTAACGCATTGCCAGTTTCCTTCTCAGAAGTAATTTGAGATTTGCTCTTCGTGTGTGAAATAGCAAGTATATCAAAGGCTGACATGTTTTTTAGGAGTTTTATCATTCTTAAAGGATAGTATTGCTTATTTTGCTTTGAGAGGGGATCACGTGTGTTAGGATTATGATTGATTATGTAGGCAGTTAGGAAGGCTAATATCAAAGATTTGGGTTTTCCTATAAATTATAATGTGTTATAAGATTTTTACCTTAACTATTATTATTCCACACTTAGATAGTAACAAGAAGAAACAAAAACAGTACTCTACATCTTCATAAATCACGCTTTTTATAGACTGAATGATTGAATGGCATGGAATCTGTAACTCTTTTGTGCAGTCAGTTTGTTCTTCGTGGTGCCTGTAAACCTTACCCAGTTTGATAGTAAATAAAGTTCTCTGCATAAGTCTGAGCTCTTTCATAGTACCTGCAGAGCAAATGTTTTACTACTCTTCATTATTTTAAGTTCTATTTTTGTTTGTCTCTACTGTTGACAGCCCTAGTTTTCATTGATATTGACTCAATTCTATTTTTTCCCCTCTTTGTTTTATTTGTTTTGCTAATCACTCTCATGTTCCTTGTAAACAACTCAAGTTGCCTCGTGATATTCAAGTTGAAGTTTGGAAGATAAGGCATTAGAGAAATTATAGGTTTATAACTTTCCATGAAGGGTTTGATTCCACTTAATCAAAGCTGTAATTAAGCAAACCTATCTCATGTCCCATCATATGATGAAGATCTCTCATGTCTGTAGCTCTCGTACCTTCTGGCCCCTTTACTCACCATTTGAGGGTAGCTGAGAAAAAGGGTGCTCAGAGAAGACTTCCTGCCATTCAAACTATTTTTCTGGTACCATAAAGGGAGCACACCTATGAGAAATGACAATTTCTGTTTACACGTCTAAAAACTGGCAACGGTGCTTGATAAACTGGAAGAATTTAAAAGCTATGCTCCTTTCTTCATAATGTGAGTGGAAAGTAGGTACGAGAAAGTAACCCTGCTTAAGATCTCAAACTGATCTGAATCTGGACCAATGCAAGGACAGCAGAATGATCTTCTTTGTGCTGAGCTACATTTTTGTTTGTAATATTTGACTTACGTGTTTTTCATTATTCCTTGACATTAAGGAATTTTACAAGATATTATAACTGAGGAAGATTACCGATGAACAAGAATGAGGAGGTAAAGGAATCATAAGCTTCAAATGAAGACTGTAGAAAGTGTATAAATAAATTAAACCCCTCTTTTGTCTTGAGATTTTTCTCCATCATAAGGTTGGAAAAAAATGTCTTTTAGTCTTTGGGGACTATACATTACAGCTTACAGTCTAAGTTTTCAGTGACTGAAAGTTGGGGTGAATGGTTAATTTTCTGTGCCAGGTGAGAAAATCGAGAAAATCAACAATAGTAATGGCTGAAGACATTTCTATATCCATAAGTCATTCACTAAATACTAGGAAGCTGCATTTTGGACCAGTAGTGAGAAACGGAGACCAGTCCCTGAAGAGTACTTGCTGGCAAATTTCTCCTTTTTTTTTTTATTCTACCATGAATAAAAGAATATATATGGCATAACTTCTCTTTCTGAAGCTTTTAAAATGATTGACTGGAAAGATGATGTCATGAGTACATGTCTAGGCTTGAATTTTCAAGACCCGTCTATGCTGCTGCTCTTGTGCTCAGTGAAAGGGTTATCACTAATCAAAATACAGACATGGCGAGTATTGCCGCTGTGGGATAAGTGCTGAGGCATTAATATTTTTCTTGGTGATCACAGATACTTGATGGAACAGGAAATGTACCACTTTAAATAGACAAAAACAAAGAAATACCCTCATCCTTCTCTGACATCTCTCTATAGCATTCTTTACTGCAGTATGATTTATTTGTGCTAAACTAAGGAATATGCAATTTTATTTGGCTGTAAAAATGAAATATGCAGCTTTGATCTGTTGCCTGGATATAGAATTCCTTAAAATATATTAAAATATTTGATACTCTTTCTTTCTTAAACTATTTCAGATATAAAGCCCAATAATGGCATTATAACTATTGCTTAAAGAAAATTAATTCAAGATTAATAGATAAATCCAAAGGAAAACTGAATAACATAGATGTATAAAAAAATAATTGTGTATTGATTTTTTTTTTTTTTAAAAAAAAACCTCTGATTTAAATAAACCATCTTTTTGCCATAAAGCTTCAGCAGAACTATGTGTTCGTTTAGTTTGGTTATTTATAAGAAATAAATTTTACAACAAATGCTGAGGATGTAGATAGGATTAGGAAAATAGATAAAAAAAATACACACAATAGCAGCAGCTCAGGACTTTATTTTAATACAAACTTTTATAACCTTAACATATGGAGGATAGTGGTAGAGAGACACCTAACAAAGAGCTCTTAATTTACTACTTTCTTAAAGTTTCAGAGAGAAGAAAAAAAAGGTCTTCAAACTGTTCTTAGTGACACTTCCAACTTGTTCAGAATGAGGCTGTATTGAAATTCTCAGTATGCCACTAGATAAGGGTATTTGAGAGCCACCTGGCTTTTCATGTATCTTCCACAATGGTTTCAGTAGTTAAAACTTGGTAAGCAAAGCTGTTAGAGATGACACACGGAATACAAAGAGACTTGCTCTCCTCTCCGCATTGATTCAGCCAGGTTAAAAGGATGAAAAATGTTGGAAGCTGGCAGTTGTGCGTGTAAGAAAGATGATTTCTAAATAAGAAATTGCAGATTCAAAAAGAAAAGTACCTAGGGATTTAGGGTATGTCTCTCAAAATCAGACACAGTCTACATCTTTCCTACCTTGATTTTCTTTCACATAGAGGCAGACTACGCAATAGAATAGAAAATACATTTCTGTGACAGTCTTAAAAGATTATAATGTACTTGTAAAGAGATCACACATCTAGAAGGGTTTTGCTGTTACAAACAGGCTCGAACCAATATTGAGGACTGAGTCTCTACTTTCTAGTGCTAATTTTGTATCAGTGTGAGAATATTCATTTCAGAAAAAGCTGGAAGGCTATGTCAGTGTAGCAGCAGAGAATTAGGTGTAATTTTTAACTTTTCTCATCTAATGTGTAAAAGTTGGCCTGGAATGGATACTCTTCTGCCTCCTCAAAGTCTGATGCAGATAATATATTGTTGTTTTCAGTGAGTATAGATCAAGAAACCTTTTTTCATTGAAAAGCAGATCTTTTGGTGTGTCTCCTCACTCCTCTGTATAACGATGCCATGACTGCTTCTCCTTTTAGGCAAAAGTCCAGTCAAATTTCCATAGGTCTATTGAGTAGATCTACAGAGATGATCCATTGTATTTTTTTAAGTTGGAAGCGTTGCTCACATTTAAACATAAGCTATGGGCTGATAGACGGTTTCTTGTATTCTTTTAATACATCTCTTATAACTTTAAAAAATGTGTGAAATTCCTGTGTCACTTCAGTTTTATAAAAATATTTTCATCGCGTAACATAAGAGCTAGCATTTTATCTGATATTTTGAAAACACTTACACGGAACCAATACTGCTGCCCTTGATAGTCAACTGAGGCAAAGTTGTAGCTGAAGTATGCTTGTAAAGTTCTGTTCTGTATGTGGGTGGCAGGGAAATTTTGCTAACACTTCTAACCGGTTGCACAGAATCAGCTTAATTTTCATCAGCTTTGTTTTCCTTCTGTTTAATCTTTGCATCTCCACCATCCCAGCAGGCATTTCATATTTACAATCCAACCAAACAAGTAACTTTTTTTCAAATCTTTCTACATAGCAGACATAAAATGAAATTATTTTCATCCTTCAGCAGTTCCAGTCTTTCAGTAGTGTCGTAGCAATAGAAATGGGGCACTTGCACTTTACTATTCGGTAAAGGCTAACTAAGTGTGTTTGAAGTACTCTGAGGTTGAGTGACCTTCAATGACTTGTGCATATAGATTATCAAACATCATAGCTGAACTAACAGACCGTGAACAGTGTCCGATTCCTTTCAGGTTAAATAGTGCAGATAATCATAATTATTCTGGGTACCAGGGTCAAAAGAACTGCTCATCACTTTTCTGGCTTACTGAAGAATCTTTTAAAGTGCTAAATGATACATCATCCCTGTCAGTGTGTTATAAAGGAATTAAGTGAAGCAAGTTCTTGGAGAGATTTTTGACAGCACATATCTGATATGTCTCTGTCCTTTCATTCATATCTCCTCCTTTTTTTTTTTAATGCAGATTACAAGTCTGTCACTCAGATGTTTTATTTTGCACTGAGAGTTTTCATCTCTAGTAGAATTTTCTCCATTAATCTAAATGGACAGTTTAAGAAGTGATTAATTAATGCATGAGGTCCGTTCACTGTAGGTGAACAACACTAACCCATTTTCCAATTTATGGAAAACGAGTACAACATGCTAATTATTTCTTACATCAGATTCTACTTTCTAAAAGTATTTCTAAGCAGCTTGTGTCAGGAGAGTTCCTTACCTATAGCTTCCTTTGCATGAAATTTCATGTTTAGTTTACAGTAGCGAGGAGGAATTGATATAATTTCTGATAATACATTGGGTAGACGTTTTCTGGTGGATCAGAATTAATTGGAGTACACCAGGAAAATAATACTTTTGAAGCTCTTATTGTTTCTAAAGTCTCATTAGTATGTGTTACCAAGATGATTCAAAAGAATCTATGTATAGTTTATATACATTTGTGTATATATAGCTATATATACACGTTTGTCGGACTCTTTGTAAGTATGTGAAGGAATAGAGATATTTAAAATCTTCCTAAGGTTAATATAAAAAGTTTAGAATTAAGCCCTTCATTAAATGTACTACAGCAGTGGTTTGGAAGAAGAGGGATGTTTAGAAAACGGAAAAAAGAAGGATGAAGTCTAGAGCAGTAGTAAAGTGTTAATCTCCTGGTAAATGAAAATCTGAAAACACGGATGAAATAAAAAAACTGACTGGATGATTCTCTTCATATGTATTCTCTACCTCCTGATTTGTGGCATGAGTATAATGGAATCAAGGCACGAAAAACTGAGCAACAAATCTCTGGCAAACCTAACATAAACAGTTAAGACAATGTTTAGGTGAATGTACATGTACTTACATTCGTAGAAGTAAAAGCATTATATTTGTAAGGACTGATAGAGTAGAAGTAATAATCATGAGTCTAAAGGCAAAAGTAGAAGATAACAGCTATGTGTACAGAAGGAATCATTAGGTATTGTATTTTGCTTGCATATCTCAGTAATATGTGCTACAATCTTTGAACCGACTGCAAGAAATTATCGTTCTTCTGAATAAGACTTTTCATGTAATGTTTTCTGTCCTATTTTTAAGAAAATAACATGCCACCAATTTGTTCAGTGCAGTGCTCAAAATGCTCTGATGGCATGAAGTGTATATTGTACAAACTGTGAACTCTATTTGAAAATAAAGTTTGTAATTAAAATTGGCATTCGTGGGCCTCCAGCTGGTGGAGGCTGTTTTGCTGACATGCGGTATCACTCCTGACACCCACAGTATGGTAGCTCTGTCGGACTTTGTGCCAGGTCTTTGCTATGCCAGTGTCTCAGATGTTGCAGTCTCCACAAAATGGTGCCTGACAGCTGGAGGCTTGCAAAGGCTTTATTTCACTATTTATTCAAAAAAAGCACTCTTCCTTGCTCTGAGAATGAGCTTTGAATTTTATGAAGGAATGATCTTGGCTTCCAATTCTGCAAAGTTAACCAGTGCCCTGCAGCAACAGTGGTAGCGGCTTTTCTGGAATGGCCTGCCCATCCCCATTGGGCGATGTAGCATAATGGTGCTGTGTTAG
Source organism: Neomorphus geoffroyi (assembly GCA_033558235.1). Taxonomy (NCBI): domain Eukaryota; kingdom Metazoa; phylum Chordata; class Aves; order Cuculiformes; family Neomorphidae; genus Neomorphus; species Neomorphus geoffroyi. The sequence continues at coordinate 32,905,515 of JAUMJM010000027.1, forward strand.
AGTTTTCCATAGACAACAAAATACTAATGACAGTGGCTCAGGTTCTCTTGTGTGATCTGGCTTGCTGTTGGCCCTGCTTTGTCATAAAGAGACCGGATTATTTTGACCTAATGAGTGTCAGATGCATTCAAGGTAACACTGTAAGCACGAGAGAATTCCGGCTCTGCATGCGTTTCGCCTGCTACTGGATACAGGAAAAGCTTATTGCGGAAACTGAGAGCCAGAAATCGAGATGAAGCTTCCTAAGCAATATGAAATTCTGGGTTTGCTAAGTCCTAAATGGAAGAAAAACATTTTTCAAAAGCTTTGTGTTTTTGTAGTTTCAGGTGACTATATGTTGTAACTTTAGCTTTTCTTTGGTAAGATTTCAGAACAAATTTTAAGAGTTCTATTTCAAATGCTATTAATAACTCAGTATTAACCTTATTTGCTCATTGGGTGACAGTGGTACTGCCCTTTCCTATCCCCTATTAAATTAGCATGAAATAGTTTGTGTATCACAGTTCTCGCAGTGTAAGTTATTATTGATCAGCTCTGAACACAAAGGGTCATCTTGCTCTTTAACAAAGAGCTTTACACTAATCTTTTCTAGCTTATATCGACAAACATTAAGTAAAAATATGAAATAGCAAGCTTTAGATGGTTATAATGTTGCTGTTTAAATAGTATATTTGCACCTTTAGTGAGCTCTTCCAGCTGTGGAGGTTTTTCACTTTCGTAAAGCTATGCTTGAGGAAGGTAGTAAAAAAATTGACACACAGCCCCCATGGCCTCCCTGATATATTAAGTGACAATATAAGTGTCGCCAGAAGCAGGGGGGAGTCTGGAAAAGACCACCCATTGCAAGTTCTACTAAACTTGTAATGCCTTGAATGGTGCCCTGATACAAATACAAAGAATAAGATAACTATACCAGTGTGAAGGCTCGCAGTGGAAATAAATCTGTGTAAAGATTAGCTGGGTCCTTAGTGTTGAAAATAATAATGACATGCTATTTTAGAGGCTAATATTTTTGGTGAGTTATTGACTTTATTTAGTAACTTGAGAAAGAAGTGTGCCCAAGTGGCTAAGAAAGCCATTCGCATCTTGGCCTGTGTCAGACCCAGCGTGGGCAGCAGGAGCAGGGAGGTGATTGTGCCCCTGTGCTCAGCACTGGTGAGGCCGCACCTCGAGTGCTGGGCTCAGTTTTGGGCCCCTCACTACAAGAAGGACATTGAGGAGCTGGAGCGTGTGCAGAGAAGGGCAACGAGGCTCGTGAGGGGGCTGGAGAACAAGGAGAGACTGAGGGAATTAGGATTGTTTAGCTTGGAGAAGAGGAGGCTGAGGGGAGACCTCATCACTGTCTACAACTGCCTGAAAGGAGGGTGTGACGGGGTGGGTGCTGGGCTCTTCTCACAAGTGACAGTGATAGGAAGAGAGGAAATGGCCTCAAGTTGCAGCAGGGGGCGTTCAGACTGGGCATTAGGAAGAATTTCTTCACTTAAAAGGTGGTCAGGGACATTGAGGGGCTGGAGTGCGTGCAGAGAAGAACAACCAAGCCAGTGAAGAAGCTTTAAAACAAGTCTTGCAAGAAGCTGCTGAGGGAACTGGGATTGCGTAGCCTAGTGAAGAGGAGGCTGAGGGGAGACCCTTATCACTCTCTACAGCTACCTAAAAGGAGGGTCTGAATTTTTCCCCCACCTATAGACATGACTGCTTTGGTCCATGCTCTGTACAGCAGAGTTAAATCGTGGGCCTAAGGTGGAGGCTGTCTAGTAGAAATGAACAAAACACCCCCAGTGCAGGAGGGAGAGATATAAAGGCCTGAAGAGAAGATGAGCTTGTCTCTTGGAACACTTCATGCATTTGTTATCTATTGCTGTTAGTCACGGCTTCTGATGCTTTAGGGATGTTGAGGAGATTCCTCAGGTCATCTGGACAATCCTGCAGCCTGGTACAGTAGGGAGGGATCACTTCTTCAGCAAGCAGTAGGAACAATTTAGACTCCCTGATTAGATATGTGGGTTAACATGCTTAGGTAAATTGAATCACATCGGTGGGCTGTTTTCCCTGCTATTTGCTTCTAGTAGGAAGTACCTTCTTCAAATTATAGTGGTTTTGGAAGAAAATAACTTGTTTTAAACTCTGTGGAAGTTCAGAAACTTTTTGGAAAAGCTCTTTGCTGGAGAAGAGAGTATTTCTTCAAAACAAACCTTTAAACTTTTTCCCCTTTCCTCAGCTAGAGAAGCCTGAAATTAATAATTCCTCTTCCCTCCCTCCTTCAAATCAAACTGTATTATGGTCAGAATACAATAGAAAAAGGGAAGAATTTACCAGAACAAGTAATACCAAAACAGCATGCATTTCTCTTTATTAAAAAAAAATAATTAAAAATCTTGTTCTGTCACTACTTTTCCAAGAGATTTAAACTTAATAATATTGATGTAAGCCTTTTCTATTTGAATTGAAAATTAGTGACCCTATCAGAATAAAAAATGCTATATTCCTTAGAAGTTGCACGTGTCAAAAATGAAGCTTGGTCTCTGGACTGCTGTTTGTTTTCTGTAACTATAAACAAAGAATGGCATGAGGCCCTGTGTCTTGTATTAATTTTTTTAAAAACTTACCCTGGTGACTATAATAGTTAATTAGACTTCAATAAAAGGTACTTAAATTGTTTTTAAAAAGGAGTTGCACTTTGTTGACTTTAATTAAGTTTACATAAGCTTGTACACATGGGGACTTTCAAGAGAAAAGTGAATTTGCAAAGCTGGTAATTTTTCTTCAGATTCACATAGCACAAATCAAAATGACATTGATTCACTCAGATTAGCAGCTGACACCTGAAACTTCCACGCTTGAGCTACTTGGGAACGTGAAGTTTTCTTGAAATAAAACTAGTAATTGGCTTTTCAAACCCAAGGATTTGCATCATAAGAAGTAAATCCTCATTTCCAAATCAGGCAATCTTTCAGCTCCTAGGCTGGCCAACAGCAGTAATGTTTATTTTTAAGCAGTATAGAGCAATATCTGCTGGACTATCAGACGTTAGAAATCAGACCTGTGTCTTTATCTCGCTGCACTTTTCTGTTTTGGCTTCTTCTATATTCCAAGTAGTGTTACAGGCTTGAAAAGAATATTGCTGCAATATAATTGGATTTCATTTTTTCCTGAAATACTGAGAAGCAGGGAGCAGAAATCTAGAAATGTAAACCTTCTGCTTGCAAAAATGGAAATTCTGTGGAAGAGATCCTCACCTAAAGACCCTGTGCTACATCCCTTTCATATCATGTGAGAAGGCTGAGTTTTAAATTATCTGGAGGGAGTTTTTGTGACTAAAATATCCACTTGTAGACACGTGCAGCAGAGTTCTTCATAACGGAGGCTGCACTAGAAGAAATGTAAGTGTAAAACAGGCTAAACAAGGCTTTGTGCTCTCTTGTGAGACACATCAGAAAATCTCCCGTAAATACATCTCTGATGTACATATTCCACTCCCAGTAATCAGAAATAATGCCTTTAGTTGCTACACTGTAAACTGAGAGCACTGGAAACTGTGGGAAAGAAGTCTTAGCAAGGTACCCAGGTAATTTGCTGCATTGCTTGGTTTGCATCAAGAGAAATGACTTGGTAGCAGTACAAAGCTTGAATAATGTTGGTAATAAACTTGCATTACTAGAGCTCAATGAGAACTCAAGCAGCTAGTAAAGTATTCTTTAAACTTAGGAGCTTTCTATAAGCCCATAACCTTTCAAAACACCTGAACTTTTTGAATAACCTTTCAAAAAAACCTTGTTCTTAAACAAAAAACCAGAGGCGTTACAAGCTGATTCTTGTTCCAGCTAAAAGGGCTTTATCTTGTTCAGTTGCTGGCACGGCACAGCATTAGAAGCAATCGTCTCTTGGCATCTAATCAGTTTATAATTTCAATTGTCTGTCTGCTTTTCTGCTTTTCTTCCACTTAGCTTTGTGTGACAGTATTGTATGCTAGGAATTTTTGGGTTATCAGAATAGAGCAGGGAGCCTTTGCAGGACAAATCTGTGGCAGTTGCAGAGGTTTACGTTGGCTGAGTTCAAAATCTGCTGCATGCCCTGTTTGACTAAACGTGAAACTTGCGGGAAACACATGGCTAGTGCCCCCAGAAGTGCCTTTTCAGTTTTCCAATCAAAGCTGATGAAATTAGAATTGGCTATCAAATCCTTCTAGTAAACTTGCATCATTCTTTGCTAATTTCCTTCTAGTGGCCCCTTGAGAGATGCAGATAGTCTCAATGCTGCATATTAAACTTTAATTACTGATTTCTATTATGAGGGTGAGATAACACTCAGAGATAGCTGTATCATAGCTTGCAAGCTCCTCATGCTGAAAAATGCGCATGGAGGAAATGAAAAATGAGTCAGCTATTTAGCACCAATCTCTGTCAGTGCATGCTGCACCTTCAGCTTCACAGCTGGTCTTCTATTAACAGTAAATTGTACGTTTTCATTTATTTGAGTCATTAATCTGGTGGGTTGAATGCAATTTGCTTTCTGAAAAAGAGCATACGGGGTTTAGAATCGTCCACGCAGACACAATGGGTAGTTCATGAAAAATATTGCAATGTATAACCTACAACCGCAGTGCTGTTACATGGGGTTTGAAGCATTTTACTTACTACATTGCGTAAAGGAGGAATTCCTAAATCAACACTGCTTGATTTATTTATTTACTTCACTTAAGGAAAAATCTTGTGATTTCAGGTAACCTGCTTATAACACTGCGTGCCTGACTTGGAAACACTTTCCCTTCAGGACCACGATAGCCTTGCTAAATTAAGTGAAACTAGAGATTTTACTTGAAATGATTCTGTATCTGCCAGGTTGAAGCAGGTATGTGTGGAAATAAATATGTGCCTCAGAAATGAGGCAAGGTGTCTTAACCAGCAGATGAATGTATGGAGGAAATGCAACATTCATGCCAGTGTTCAAGAAGTTTGTGCTAGAATTCTGTGAGTATTCTAACAAGGAAGTGGCAAGAGATTTGCACGTTTATAGACTTAGGATGGTACAATATTTCCTTTTTCTAGCATCTTTCTTTTGCTATTTCTCTTACCCATCTCCTTTGAATTTATTTAACTGTGCTACTGCCTGTTCTGTTCTTTCTTTTGTTTTTTTTCAGACCTGCCTGAACCGTTAGCATGTTGTGTTTGTATGCTCTACAGTATATTTTGGCACTTGAACAATTGGTCTGAGATAATAAAGTCTTACAGTTCTCAAACAGCATGGAGGTTTTTTGCATGTACCCAATTAGCATAATTTTTCTTCTCTTTGTGCTACTATGTCACTTTTTCTCCTTGTCTAAATAAAGGGGATTTCAGGAAAATCCTGTCCTTACAAGGAGTCTCTGACTGCTTGGCACCAACTCTGAAGGGAGATGGAAGGGAAATAACTTCAGATTGCTAGGCTGCTTTAGGCTGATAAAGGGTCTGTTGGGCTGTAGAAACCATCAGATGCGTTAAAGACAGGTATTGCACGGGTTACTTGGCAGCAGTGGGAAAACAAAGGAAGCTACAGAATCAATACTGTACTAGTATTCTCTGTTTTAATACCCTTGCTCGTTTTGTTAGTCATCAGGGCATGTGTTCGCAGGAGTGTTAAAGCAAATATATCATTCTTGGAGCTGGGATGGGGGAGCTGTCTGTTTGCTTTGACATTTTCAAAGTCAATCTGTGAGGCTGGCATAGCATTTCAGTAGACTCCAGTGCATTGTATATGAAAAGTGGTTACAAGAAATACAAATCTTGCAACTCTTATTAGCAGATGCAAATAGCTGAAAACATGATCATGTTTTGCAGTTACTACATTAAAAAGTATTAACCACTTCATTTTTGTGGCCCAGTCCACAACAAACCAACACCCTGTTGACCCTGTTGACTTTGAAGTTTCTTTCCTCTGATTTTCTGTGCTGTCTTCTGTTTAATGAGATATTAGACTGGGGTGGTGGTGGAGTGGTGGGGGTTTTTCTGTACATCCAGGGAAAGCTTGATTTTATTTCTAAATTGCTATTTATTTAGACTATTTCATAAATTGTTTTGTATTTTTAACACCTACATTTTTGATGTATGTGTACCATCTATGTGTACCAGTCAAACATAGAAAATCAGAGTTACAACTTTTAATTAAAAGTAGATGAGGGTGCATAGCTTTAAAAATGACAAAATACTGCTAAAACAAATGTGTATTTTATACATCAGACTCGTAGGTTTTCAATTTGCTAAATATGCTTTATGTTTGCTTTTCATTGTATAACCCCAAATATCACACTGGTCTTCATTAAAATTTATTAGTTCACTCTCTCAAAGAAATTCTTCTAAGTATCTCCAGCAAATATTCACTGTTGTGGACTATGAAACTAATTATTTCCTTAAAATTAATACTTTCATCATTCATTATATACTAAGCGGGTAAAGTGAATTTCAATATATTTCCTGGTCTGCCTCTCTTTTTTTCTTACTTTTGAGACAGTTAAAGCATGCCAGAAAAGTAAGTCACCAAAATGTGTGTTGTATAATACGCTGTTTATATTTATGTAGTAGGATGGAGGAGAGAATCAATTCAAACCAGCAAAATATTTTTTGAAGTTGAATTACGGACCGTTCATAACTAAATCGTCATGGACTCACAGAAGTGGGAGCTTGGATTTTCTCCCTGTTAGGGGACACTGTAGATCCAAATATCAATCAGAGCTGCAGGCAGTGAGCACGAGCCTGTTCCAGCTAGTGCTCCTGCAACACCCAGTTGCTTGTCTCCTCTTCTTCCTGCTGCTCTAATGAAAACTCAAAACATTGAAACAAACAACCTGACTAAGATCTTAAGTTCAGGAACAGGTCGAATTGCGTGCTCGATTTGGTGTCTGTGTGTCGTTCTGCAAGGCACGTTACAGTTCAATGCAAAACCTGTGCTAATGTGCTGTGTGCTTTGCTATTTCCTCCATTTCTGCTGAATTTACTCTCTTTTGCTATGGTTGATAGTCATCTGGTCAGTTTGTTTGGGTATTTTGCTCTGAATTTAGACCAGTTTCAAATGTACTTTAGAGCTTCTTCACTGTTGACTAGAACAAAAAATGTACTCACACTGGAAAAACGTCACCAACAATACGGATTGCTTTTAAAGCAATTTTTTATCAAGAATTTTTAATTGGTTTGTAATACCTAGAGGTCATATTATGCTTATTCTAAATGAAAATTATAAAGTCACAGCAGTATTGCCTTAAGTATATTTCATAAATATGTTATTATTATGCTTGTTTCATGTATGCTGAAACTTTTGGGCTTTTTAATTATATTACTTCCATTTTCAAATTCTGAAGGCTTAGACATTTTCTTATCTGTGGATTGTCATGGGCCTGTTTCTTAGCAGGTCTAAGTAGAGATTTATTTTGGGTGGTTATTTTACGTGAGTCAGAATCAATGAAACTCCTAACTCTTCCTCTTGTCATTTTCTAGATTTTCTAACAAGGTGGATGGGATAATCCACAATAGTTTGGGGAATAATACAGTATTTTATTCAACTGGTTTGATATTCAATGATTTGTCACATTTTCATAAAGTGGGTGTCTTACACTGAATTTTGAATGTTATAGCTTATCATATTTTTTTTTTTTCACTTTGGAGGAAAGCTTATTATGACTTAGAAACCAGGTACATCATCTTTATTAGTAATGTTTGCCTCTTGCAGCCTAACTTACTAGCCTGTTTATCAAAAGTAGGGCTGGTACTTACTTCATCTGTGCCTTATTTACAGCCACAGCCAAAAGGAGAAAAACCATTGCAACTCTAATTTTCCATTATGTTTTCAAGAAAAAAATTAAAAAGTAGGAAAGAAACCCAACAACAACAAATAAAACAGGACACTAGGGAGAACTTTTATTACTGTTAACAGTGTAAATCAGCCATCTGTTTTGTGCTGATATCTTCGGTGGACAAACTAGTTTAAGGAGTGTGTGGAAATACTTCATGATTGAAAAAGTTCCACTGGTTTTTTCCTTTCAAAATATATGAAATAATCGCTGCCCAATATAATGTAACCATGGTACTATGATAGCACGCGTTGTTGCAACAACAACAAAAATTCTTATGGATGGATTTAAAGAGATCAAATTAAAGTAAAACTAGCTGTTGCCTACAATAAACATTGTGCTGGGTATTCTTTAGATGTTCACATTTAATAGACAATCTGTCAAATTTATATACCATGAGACGCTACACGTAATACAGTTATTACATTTGTATATTCAAGGAACACCCCAGGAGTAGGGTACAGCTTTTCTTCTGTGGGATCTCTTATGTGAGAGAAAAAATCATGAGGCAGGACAATCCCAACCAACGCTTGCTCAATGAGTCTTGCACTGTGCCCTGAAGTTGATGGGACTATTAACATTAATTATTCATGTGCTGACAAAGGTTACTGCAGGAGACACAGAATGAAGAAGAATAATAGGCTAAAACAGAGAAAACTGGATGTACAAGAAAGCCTGGAAAATGGAATATCTTTCAATGTTATTCCTCATTAGTTTGGCTAATTTCCCACAGGGGCAGCAGCACAAATCTTTGACACCAGAACTTTTCCTTGACTGTGTCTACAAAATCCGAGCCGCATTCTCTTCTTGAGAAGTACTCTGCTCCTGAGCTTTGACCCTTTTGTCAACTCAAATATACTTGCTGATTACATATCTCTTTGATTCTGCCAGATGGATCTCATCTGCCTAGGGCATGGTATACGACAGGGAAGAACTCAATTTTGAATTTTGTGCTTAAAAAAAAGCAGTGTAAACACCAGTGGAAGTCAGTGACTTCCCATTGTCCTTCTGACTCCCAACTTCTTGCAAAGACACTCTGGCAAGTGGGAACTTAATAAAAGGCTCTCTTCTGTAAACATAAAAGCAATTTTGTTTGAAGCTTAGTGAATGTTGGGGCACATAGAGCTACAGATGGAATGCTCTGAGGTAATGTTTTTTTACGAGCTTTCTCTCCTCAGGGACTATATAAAATGCTGATATTTACATTTTGAAGTTATTAGAGCTGTGAAACTGAAATAGACCTTTAGCTGTAAATATGGCTCATGTTTATGACTATCAGCTAAAGGAATAAGTATCTCCTTTTCATAAGGTATCTTTAATTTGTATTGGTTATTTTTATTTTTAGGTATGCACTTTACAGAAAATTTACTTCAAATCTGATCAACATAGTGTTAGTAAAAGCCTGAACTCTTGCATAGCTCCAGCTTCTCTTCCCAAAGAAGAGAGACGTGCAAGATCAGGGTTATTTTGTGGTTTGGTTTTTTTTTCAAATAAATAAAATAATAATTACAGAAATGGAACTCAAGTTTTTGCCAGTTTTTGTCTTGCACAGTGCTGGAAAGGTTGACAAAACAGAACCCCTCATTCAGCAATCTGGATGGCATTCTACGTTTATGAATATTACAGGTAGTGAACTAAAATGCCATTAGTGCTGTCAAAAACTGTTACTTGTTTATCCAGTAAGGAAAAAGCAAGCTATCTTGACAATCCTTACGTATGTTCTTGCAGTTACCTGATTCAAATAGTCATCTAAAAGGAAAAAACCCTTTGTATTATTAGAAATACAAGTTGCTACAGCGTGTAGTCATCTGAGGGGTTTCCATGAATGCTTGTACATTAGTTTCTGAAGTACATACTTACGTGTCGTGAAACAATTCTTTTTAAACAGTATTTTCTGAGCAAATGTGTCTTAAAAGGCTGCTTGATGTTACTCAAGTGCAAGTTAAAAGTACAGTTTTTCCTCTTAGTGAACTTGCTTTGTAAAATTTTGCTTTTGAAAAAGAATTTTATACATTTGTTTACTACTATGTGATAAAGAAAAAATTTGCCCAAAATTGTACTTCAGATAGAAGGAAAATTTAAATTCTTTAAAAAGGGATGTCTTGAAACATCTCATTGTTGATAGTGTTCCCCCTCCACACAGACATTTCTGCCACAAATTTCAATCATATCCTGTTTTCATTCTTTTACTGAAAGTTATGGCACGGACTACAGATACTCTGAGCTAAAAATAGGAAAGGGGAAAATAGAGGGGGGAGGAGGGATGGACAATAAAACTATCCCTACAGAAATAAATCACTTTACGTAAACATTTTTTATGAACAAAAATTGCTACTGTTTTGCACTAGTACCTATAGTAGGAGATGTTACTCTGGGAAATAAGTAAACTTCAGTTGGAGATTGTTTTGCTGGTTACTGGTGCTACATTTCTTGACGCTTACTGTGGCAGTTCAGAAATGTTAATGCTATGAAACAAGAATAAAGTCTAACAAGTGGAAGGTAATAATGCCTCTAGAAAAGCTGTAGTGTGGTGAACTGCTTCTCCTTCCCCTCGCTGTGCCTCAACATTTATAGGTCACGTTATTTTGCCCTCTGTTCATAGTGTCTGGATGTCTTTCCCCAAGAGCACACAGAAGTGCAAAAGAAGTCTGATAGTGCTGACAGAGCTTTGGTTCAGCTGTCCTGTCTCAAGAGCTCAAAAGTAACCATGTAGATGTAATGTTGAACTGCGTGAAAACACACCTTAGCTCTTTGTCCCAAGTCGTTTTGCATGGGAAAGTTGCTTAATTTCTGCTGATGCTTTTGTTTCTCCATATGCAAGCAAAGACATTTGATTTCTTGAAAACTCGGCTGCTTTTATTTTTTTCTCCACAGCTCTCACTGCACTGCGAGTTATAGGTTCAAAGCATGAATAATTTAAAGCTCCCCAAACTTTAGTACAGCCTAGATGTGTAGATGTGGTGCTTAGGGACATGGTTTAGTAGTGGAGTTGGCAGTGCTAGGTTAAGTGTTGGACTTGCTGATCTTAAAGGTCTTTTCCAACCTAAAAGATTCTGTGAAGCTAAAGCTCTGTGGGAAGTGCATGTAATGTGCTTATAATGGAGAAATGAACGGAGGATTAATAATTCTTTCCAATTAAGAGAAGAATAACTTGAGCATCTTCTTTTTTCCCTTCCACCTTTTGCTAGGGCCGATGTCTGTTCTGTGAGAATCTCATCTGAGCACCGTGAACAGCGCTGGAACACGAGGGACGCTCCAAGGAGGAGAGATTGCCTCTCAGCCATCGCTGTGGCATCAACATTGCCTGCCAATTCATCCTGTGGTGAGTTACCCCTTCTTGGTTGTGACTCCACCCATGACATCAGCTATGTCTAGGGATGTTCACTGTCTTCACATTCTGCAAAGTGGTAGTGTAGATAAGAAGGGAATTGTACATTCTTAAAACTGATGAGTATACGTGCCCAACAGTAACACAAGGTGAGAAAAAGATTTCTGCTGCTTCAGCCAAAAACCTGAAGAAATAATTACTTCATAGAGCTAAGCCTTTATTCTTTTATAAGGTATACCAGAAGCTTGTATATGCTACTTTTTTGAAAAATAGAATTATAAACTTAGGTGACCTGTGTTCCCAAAACGTGTTAGTTAATAATTAAAATGTGTGTTGAAACATGAATTATTGAGCTTGTTCTAGAGAAACATAATTTCTTATGCTGAGCAGCTAAGCAATATTGTCGAAGCCAGACATTCAAAATGCTGAGACTTGTTTAAAAATGCTGATTTTAAAGGAATACTGTAAAGACACATTTTCCTAATTGTCCTTTGAGATTTTTAAAGGTAATTTTCCAAAATTTTCTGTGCGACTAAATTTCTAATTTTAAAAAGAAACCTAAGACTTATACAATCACAGGAACCATAGGACAGAAACTCTGAGTTATTGTGACACTTTACAGTTTTAACAGTTGTTAGTAAAGCGATTAGAAGAAAGTCAGGTTGACAAACACTTATGTGCAGAAGTCAAAGTACCAGACAATTTACAGTAACACTACTCAGTGGGTAAAGAAATTAGTAACTAACGGTGGTTGCCACAGATGAAAACAGGGTTATTCTTACTTGTCTGTATTTACTTAACTATGGTAAAACCATTGTTAATATCTCTGTCCACTTGACCAATGCGAAGTTCACTGTCATTAGTTTGGCAGAAAGCTGCCAGAGCACAACTTCATTGTTTCAGTTCTCCTAACAAAGGAGAAATGCTTTTCCTTTCCCCGTCACAGTTGAATAGTGCCTGAGATTGAAGACTTACACACCCAAGGAGCTGTCCTATTGAAGGGAGAGGAGTGGTCTTGTAAGTTTAGTGAATACCTGAGCTCTGAGTTACTTTGAAGAGGCGAATGTTGCCTATTGGGTGACAAATCCTAACTTGAAAACAGATCCTCATATGGGAAGGATTGCTCTAATTTTTGGTTGACTGGCTATTATTTGTTTCCGCTCAAATCTTTAAAGCATTAACTTTCAAAGAATTCGCCTTTTAAAAATTATTTGGTTTTATTTGAGCAAATATTCTAGTCTCTTTGACCGAAGCGTTTGATCAGGCAGAAATCTGAAGTACGCAGGCGTAAGTGTGAATTTTAATATGGCAATTTTCTACCTGTTTTATTTTACCTTTATTATTTTAGATACCCTTAACTTTAGTGTTCCAACTGGAGATACAGCAGAGCAGCCAAATCTAACTCAGAAGTTCTGTGAAAAATATGATGTGCTGAGGATGAAGTTCAGTGAGAACCTCTGTAAATTAGTACTTTGTAAATTAGTTCAAAGAGAAAGATTACTGCAATCGCAGAGAATTTTACAATAAAGTAGAAAGCTGCCTGCTTTGCCTGTGACAGAAGAATGTTACTGTGGTAAAAGACTGTCTATTGACATAGAGAGTGTGAGGTTTAGCTTCAAGTCCCCAGCATAAACAACAAATGTTTCCATCTCTAGGGCCACGTGTTCATATGAAGTAGTAGTAAGTACTCATGTCGTACTAAATAACATGAGACATTGACACTTGGAAGCTCCTTTAAAGCCCTTTCTAGTTTTTTCTTTAAAAAAGTATTAGTTTCAAATCCTTTCATACTTAACATTTAGCTCTTTTCTTTTTATTGTGCAAAGACACTTTTGTGGCTTTCTTCTAGCTAGTCTGAGGCGTAGAAGTATTTTCATTGGTCCTGAAAGATTTCAATTAACTAAAGTGAATGCCGGAGCTCAGACATAAAATTTCCTGATTCGCTTCTCACCAGTCAGCCCAGATGGGTTCTAACAAAGATTTTTCAGGAAAGAAAACAGACAAAAGATTAGAGAGAGAAGGGGAATGGAATTATGAAAACAGAATGAGTTCACGGATTAACATTTTCACAGAACAACAACACAAAGAGAAGGGAGAAGAAAACATTTCTGCTTTTTAATTGATTTTTTTCCCCTCATTCTTTAACATTCAGATATAATGAACTCATTCTACCTTTAAGCAAGCAGTGCCACGTCAAATTAAAATTTAGCAGTAATACCTCTAGCATCTGTGTGGATGTATGTATGTTTTACTGTAGAGACCTTCTAATCTTCAGTTTCTTCTATTTTGCAAGGAAAACTGCGATTATTAAAATATAGGTAATTTTAATCTTGAGCTTTTAAATTAAACACATTTGTTCCATAAAAGGAATTATTATGTATATTCTGTTTTTTATCACACAAGACTAATAAATAGTGTCATAGATTCACAGGATGTTTGAGGTGGGCAGGGGCTTCTGGAGATGGTCTAGATCAGCCCCCTGCTCGAGCATGGTTAACTAGAGCAGATTGGTTTGGACTACGTCCAGTTGGGTTTTGAGGATCCCTAAGGATGGAGACTACAACCTCTGTTGCGTTGTTGTTTGACCACATTCACACTAACAAAGTTTTTCTTAGTATTCCAATGGAATGTCTTGTATTTATCTGTGTGCTGCTTTTCCTGTCACTGGATACCACTGAGAAGAACCCAACTCTGTCTTTAATACCTCAGTTTTTAATACTCATTATCAAAATCTCCATTGTGCCTTCTGTTCTCCAGGTGGATCAGTCTCGGGTCTCTCCACCACCTCTCATACATCAGGTGCTCTGATCCCTTCACCTTCATTGCCCTTTGTTGTGCTTACTGCAACACATATCCATGTCTCTCTTTCACTGAGTAGCCCCAAAGTGGACACAGCACTCCAGATGTTCACCAAGGCAGAGCAGAGGGGGAAGGATCACCTCCTGGCAGTGCATTTCCTAATGCAGCTCAGGATGTTCTTGATCTTCTTGACCACAAAGATACACCCCTGGCTCATGGTCAGCTTGCTGACCACTAGGACCTCTGGGTCTTTTTGTGCAAAACTGCTTTCAAGACCGTTAGCCTTCAACCTGTATTGCTGCATGACGTTATTCCTTCCCAGGTGCAGGGGTTTGCATTTCCCTTTGAACTTCATCACATTCCTCCCCACCCATTGTTGAGGTCACTGTGAGTGGCACCTCAGTCATCCACTGCATCCTACATTCCTCCAAGTTATGTTTCTATAAATTTGATGAGGCGATGTGCTGTCTTATCATCTACATAATTAGTGGAGATGTTAATTTGACCTTAGTAGCATCCCCTGTGGCACAACACCAGTGACTGGCCTCCAGGTGGAATTTGCTCTGCTGGTCACCACATTTTGAACCCAGTAGTTCAGGCGGTTTTCAATCCACATTGCTGTTCTTGCTCTTGGTAGCTCAAATCAATAATAAAATTGAGCACTGTTAGTACTGAGAAATAGAAAGCTTCTGAGTATCGGTGATTCTTTTAGCCCACTCCCTGTGAGGATACCTGAGGGGAAAGGTTTAACTTTGTTGAATATAATTGTGTAGATTTTTCAAAGACTCAGATGAACTTTTTGCTTTGCAAAATTTAAGCAATATCTCCTGTCTCTGAATAGGATAAACCCCAAAGTAAAAGGTATAGTACCATAGACTGTTTCGTAACATCAAAATTTTTTGCAGTTTGTATGCACAGTTCAACTGAGTTTATGGAGATCAAGCCAAATGCAAGCGATCTCAGAAACATGAAAGATTTGCTCACAGGTTATGGCTATAGATGGTTACTTCCTTTGGATGCTTTCATTTGGGAAGTGAAAACATTCATTTTGTCTTTGTGAAAATATTTTTCCTATGGAACGTATCAGAAAAGAAAACCCAGAGAAAATCGCTAGCCAGAGACAAAAACAATGATGCCGTGAACAACGGATGTTAATAAATGAGGTTGTTCTCATTCAGCTCTACAACTAAATCCACTAAAGCCAATGGGAGCTGTTGCTTTTGATGATCAGGTAGCTTTATAGCAAATCTGATGAGCCTCCACCTGCAATTCAATTTGGAAAACACTACTTTGCACTGCTGCCTTCGGTAAAAGAATCTCAAAAAGCTTTACGTGCTAATCAAACCTCTAAGTATGCTGAGGGATATTATCCAGAAGTAAGGATGCAGAAACTGAAATAGAAATTGGTTTTGCTTTACACTTAGAAGTAACAGCTCTAGTTGTCAGAGCTATTACATTATACCAGCCGTTGGACAGCAGGCCACTATTTTCACTTACTCTTGATAAGATTTGGTCAGAGTCAAAAAGAACAAAATGATTAATAAGCAAGAAGAAAAAGTAGAGGTGGTTATCCTCTTCTGTTTGGATTAGTCTACTCACTGAAATTCAAATGCTAATATTGTAAATGAATAAAACTTGTTGCAAAATTTTTGTGTTGCTGTGCTTTAACGTGCCCAAAAAATCAGAGAGATTAAAACAAATACTGGTGATTTTAAAACCATGAGATGAAAAGTGATAACGTTACAGGTAATATTTTAAATTGATATTATTAATATTGTGCTTTTATGTAAGTTGTATTCTTGCAGAGCTACTCATGAAAGTTCACACATCTTTGTGGGTCTTAACTAGAAGGTTCAGTTATGGATGTGACTGGGCTAAACAGTGCTGGAAGGGTGTCAACAACTCTGTCAGAAATACTCATTTGTCACTTAACAAATCTTTTTTTATTCCAAATCTTAATTAATTTTACAAACAAACGAAAACAAAACACAAAGCAAACCACAACAATTTTGCTCCTCAGATCTATAAAATATAAAGAATACCTGCAGGGTTCCCAGGGTTACAAGATGTGAAGTTTTGCACATTTTCAAGTTGCATAACATTGTGAGCCACAGAAGGCAAGAGGCACTGGAGTGATATTTACATTCCCTTTTTTCCCTTAACAGTCTACTTGAAACTTGCATTTGAAAAAAAATCTATAGGTTTGTTTAATTATATTCACTTTGTAGAAAAGAGTTATGTTTGAAAATCAACTTTTTTTTAATAGATTGCAGTTTGGAAGAGAGTAGAAAAAGTATTGTCGTTTTAAATGAATTTTCACCATGCATTTTAATACTCTGGCTTCTATTAAGAGTTAAAAAACAAAAAGGGGTGCTATATGTTATAGTCTTTGGAATCTAGTACAAGGACTCTTCCTTCTTGGCTCTTTCATTGCCAGTAATTAGACCATCTGGTTGGCGAGGGAAATGAATTCAAGACCATACTAATTCCTACTTTTAAATTTCTTTGTGGCTAACACTTTAGGAGAAAATTATGGTTGCTGGATAATCAGATCTAAAATTCTGAGAATTTGTTGTTGATCTTTCTATGGTGCTGGTTACCAAATTAATCATAGATGCTTAGAAACTATTGTAATAAATATGATGTCAACATCTAGACGGAATAAAGTAGAAAGAGCACGAAATGCTCACAGATTCATTAATGTTGGAGCATAGAATGAGGACAAGTTTTCAATTTGTCGAAAAATTCTGACTGAGTCTTTTAAAAGGCCTAGATAAAGTATAATTGTTGGGCTCTGTACAGCTTTCAGATGTGTGTCTGTGCTCGTCACTGTGGAATGCTAGGCTATGGTGGTGCAAGACTGACAATGAAAGTCAGGAACTTGCATTTAAATGTTACCCAAACTACTTTTATAGTCATTGTTGTTGTTTCTGAATAATATTTGGTGGGGGGGGGCAGGGAGGGATATGTTGTTGCTAAGAAATATCCCTAAGTAGTCACTCGATATTCCCGTTCTCCACTAAAGGAGGCTGTGCCTGAGTAAACCAATGTTTCCGCTGGTTTTGTGCCATATCAGATGGCAAAACAGCCTCTACTGGTTACGGAAGATTCCAAGTTGTTTAGTCAGTCCCCCAGTCCAAGGGGTATGGGCGGTTTGAATCTCTCTGCACATTTTGAAGTTCTGGGAAGCACTGCTGAGGCTCTGGAACCCTAACACCATGTTTAGCTTTCACCATTCCAGTTGCGTATGGGAATTTCTTTTCCCCAGGAAGTGCAGCCAGCTTATAACAGACATTTTTAGAAAACTGTTACAAAACAAAATATGAAAGTAACTATTTTGAGTGTAGCATTTTGTTTGTGACATATGGCAGGAAATAGTGCTGTAATAGCAATATAGAGAGAGCAGGAATGATACAAAGCAAAATATCCTAAATACAATACTGACAGATTTTGGTGCTATCATGTGGCTTTTTTCCCTGCTACATTTTTTTGTACAAAATAAGAGTTTGAGCTTCAATTAATCTTGCATTCTCAGTATTTAAGAAGCTGTTCTTGCAGTCTCTAGGTATATCTCAAAGCTTTCAGAGGCAGAAGTGAGTAGAATTATAAATCTAGTACCAGGAAAGTGAAGAAAATAATTGTGTGGACTAGTATGATGCAGCTATTTTGAGCTTAAGTAGTGCATGTTAGAGAGACAACTTAATGGCAAATCCTCATCATTTTCATACGTTTCCAACAAAGATCTGCGTTTTGAAAGTTCAAGAGGCCTCTCCTGTCTCATTACAAGCATCTTGCTTCAGAGTAAAATACAAGACAAAAAATTGCACTGCCTCGTACTGCTGACCTGTACTGCTCTCCTTGCTCTTTAAACTTGCGCCTTAACCATCTTCATTAAACTTTTTCACATCTCTCAAAAATCCATCAGTTTGCCTAAGAACTTGGCTACTACAACAGCTCTCTTTGAAAAAGAAAAAAAAAAACCATAGCAGATTGTAATATCAGATACAATTTTTTCATGGTTTTGCAGTTACATAAAAATGATCTTCCAAATATCACTTAATCCCAGCTTTGCTGGGAAATTAAACAGAATAAAAGCAGTGGCTATTCTCACAAATACAGTGGACTGCTAAACATAAGTGTGAAATCTGTGTATTTGAGATGTGGGGAGCAGGCAGCAATGACGTGTCTATCTTTTCCTGATGCAATTGATGCAGGTTCTTCTTCAAACTCGTACTCATCTGTTAATCTAATGTCAGTGGTTTTGCAATGAGATTTACACTGACACAACATAACTGTCAGTACAGTAGGTGTTAATAAGCGAAGTGGCTGTTTAATGAAACACTGATTTCTGGGCAGTAAATAATGTATTCAACGCCCTGGACTGCATTTTAGAAGACAAAGGAGGGCTATTAGGCTCAGTTTGTGCCTTGCCCACCTGGGTGAGCAGGTAATGATGCATGCTAGATAGTGGCACTTCAATTTATTTTTCTAATGCACCAGAAACGTGAAAACCTTCGTGTTCAGTTTTCTCAAAGAAAGAAAGCATTTGACCAAAGATCAAAATATTACTGAGGTATTCTGGTTGTCTAGCATTGTGAGTTTCTGTTTGGTGTTTCACTTCTGGGGGAAAAAAACCCTGATTCCTAAGTCTTTGCATCACATGGTCACTTATTTCAAGTTCTGCCAGGTCAGTGTAAAAATTAGCTAAGCACACGATTTTTTTCTTCATGTCGAATGGGGCTTAGATCAGATTTTAATAGTAGCACCTGTATAAAGTGTTCTGGCAGAAAAATGAGTATCAGATACTGTATTGTTGTGTATAAGTGATTACTTTCTAATCACCTCATTCCCATTAAACTGCTTTTAAAGGGATTAATTCTTGAGGCATAGAACTGCTGTGATTGTCACTGTGGAGCTGGCAATGACTTCTGTTCCCCAGTGTCCTAGAGATACTTAAATTCATGTTTACAAAGACACCAAGTGTGAAACCAACCACCAGAATTCCCGTTTCTGTAATGATTAGTTCAGGAATGGATCAGATAAAGTCCATTTTGGCTAGTTATGTTAGAGGTAGCCTTTTGTAACACACGCCTCAGGTTTAGAATGCAAAAAACTTAGTTGCTGTGAAGCCATGGTTACTTCAGGGTTGTATTGTGCCATTCTTTGAGAGAGAAGATATTTAACTGCATCGAAAAGGTAGTAAAAACATGGATTCTAAGGATTCCTTTAGATCTCATGAGAATGACAGTAAACCAGTCAACCTTCCTCACCTATCACACACAGAACGTGAAGAATCAGCGATAGTTTTTAAACCACGGATGAAAGCTGCAAACTCAACCAAAAAACTTTGTGAGTAATTTGTGGGTGTTTCTGAGCCAGTAGTGAATTACTATACCCAGTGGTGTCAGGATAAGTACCAAACGTGCAGCACAACGCATACCCTCCTACACCCACAGTACTCCCTTATCCCACTCAACCAATTAACACTAATTAGATAATTACAGTCCATAAAAGTCTTTGAAAGATTAAGATCTTGTTGCTTGGGACTCATTAGCCCTTTTTAACATATTTATTACATTTTTTATTTCTGACCACAAAGGGGAATATCCTAAAATATTCTCTGTTATATGCTATATTCTGCTCATGAGGCAAAGCCTGCAAAGGCAGCCTTTCTCCCAGATGTCCAATATTAGCTCTGTTTTGACTGAAAATGACAAATAATGATAGAGAAAGGAAGCTTCCATAAAACACCTTGCATTTGATCACGGAATTTTTACTGGTGTTCCAAAGTAAATGGCATGTTATTTTTATGCTGCTGGTAAAAATCTAGCCACTTGTTCTCTGTAATAAAAAGTGGTAGGTTTTAATTATGTATGCAGCACATAGCATGCTAGACTGAAGAGTTGCAGTAAATTTTTTCATGCAAGGCAACCAGAGCTCAAATGGTTTGTGCAACAGAACTTTTTTAATAGCTTTGGGTTGGCTTGGTTAGCTGTTTTTCTTTAAAAAAAAAAATAAATTCTTTTTTTACTGGAGAACTCTTCTTCAGCTGAGTTCCTGGAGGATGCTCAGGTTTTCCTCCTGTCCCCTTTTACTGAGTGACGTGTAGGGGTTTCTGCATTACAGAACACTAGGCAACTAAGCAAGGGTGTTAGTGTCTGATAAAGATGAGAGAAGATCCTCTGGAAGGTAAACCAGAGCTAAGGGGGTTTTCTTTTGGGAGAGAAAAATAAAATATGTAGAATGCTTTCTGTGTCTGCAACTTCATTGGATCAGGGTGGTAGAACTAAACCACCTGGGGATTAAATAATTTTCCGTCGCGTATTCCTGCATTGCACAGTGAATCAGTTGTCTAACTTTTGATACAATGTGATTTACAAATTACTCTAAGTTTTCTGTAGAGCTAAAATATAAGAAATTAACATAATTAAACCGATGTTATACTAAATGGTAGCAAAAAATGAAGTTAATCTGTGTCTCCTTATTTAATGCAGAGCTCTTATTTGCTGATTTTCCAGCATTATTAGGAGGACAGTGTCACTATGGTTATGCAATACTTAAGACATAAGCAACCGTTGTCACACGTTTTGGGGGTATTTTGATAATGGATAGCATTGTTGAATGTGAATGTTGTCAATATAGCTCCAGCTGTCATTGCTGGTGGGTAGGAGTTGGGGGGAGTAAAGATCTAATGATAGGTTGGTGCTAAGGGGGAGATTAGATTAACAAAAATCAATAGAACATTTCTGTTTTGCAGTTTTGTTTATTATGCTCTCCACTGCCTGGAATGAAAGGTTGATTTTGATTGATTCATTAGGCCCCTTCATGATCAAACGTAGGTCAATTTACAGTATGTGTCAACAGACTAAATATTTTGTTGCTGGGGGAGGGTATTTGTCGGCATGATTTTGCCTCTGTGAGATACTGTAACCTAACGAGCGAATCCTATGGCGCTTTATATCTTCTTCCAGCCCCCTACCCCCAAACCAACAGCAGCTGTAAATCCTACAATTCCTCATGATGTTTATTTTTCAGGTTTGATAACTGGTGCTGAGATAAATCAGACTATTTTGGGAGGATGGGAAAGCCAAAGAATTGTGCTGGTTTCAAAGGGCTGTGCCTAGAAAGTGACTTTGTGCTACAGAAACAGCAAGAGTAATGTTGGAAAATTAAATAATACCCATGATAGGAACTCCCCAAGGTGGGTTGTCGTGTTACTTTAGTGCATATTTATTTGCCTGACCGTACATGTGCATAGAGGAGACAGAAGCAGATACATATTTGTTAGGTGAAGTTTTCTCAGGATGGGAAATTCTGTCTTTGGAAAAAGTGATGGTTTTGGTGATGGCAGTATTTGGTGGATAGTTGTTTTTCAATAAGGAGCCAATTCTTTTCTCTGAATTTCAAAGTTTTCCAAGCAAAGACACTCTGATGTCTTAAAAGAAAGAAAAGGAAATTTTTCCTGGTTTGAAGGCAAAGCAAGCAGAGTTGTTTCCTGCCCCCAGAGCAATTTTCTCAACTCTTTTTCTTCTCAAGTGTGTCAGATAAGTAACAAGTTTTAAGTTGCCTTACCAAATTGCAAACTACTTGCTTGAAAGTGGTTCACAGAATCAAATGAAGACGATTTAGTTAAAGCCTCATTGAACACAGAGCAAAAAGATCCCAGTGCTTTAGGGCCCCAGTAGACACATGCTATAGATCGCTTCCTCAAGCTCACCTGAGACAAGGAGAAGGTTACCAAGAATTTACATGTCTTCATAGATCAAAGCCGAAGTATTGATGACTGCTACGTCACCTCTCTCTTAACCCTTCTCTTTGAGTCTGCTTTAATGCAAGCCCTTAACAAATCAAAATTCAGAAGTATTTACTGATTTATTTACTAAGTAAATATTGAAGTATTTACTAAGATTTATTTCCCCAACCCCCCTAAAACTAAGGAGAGCAGGCTTTAAAACCTCTGTCTCTGCTGATTGAGAAAGTACCACTCTGTTGTGAGACGCTATTAGTATGATGGTGCCAAAGTTTTGCTGTGACCCCGTGCACCAGTTGTTTAGAAACATCTGTCTAGTAACCCCCACCCCTCTGAAGTGAGTGCAAGAGAGTTCACTGAATTTTCAATATATAGGCATGTCATCATCATTTTGTCAGCAGGGCAAATGGGACCGGCTTTAATTGCGCTCCCCCGCAGTCTAAAGTGATAGTGAAACCAAATTGGGAATAATTTCCGAACCTCTCAGCTCATTTTCAGGAAGGTGCTTGGAGCGTTCTGGAGATCACAATGGGGTCAAATCGGGCATTTTATTAAAACAGGCCTATTTCAAGCAGACATAATAAACATAGTTATTGTTGCTGAGATGTTAGAATAACTCCAGTACCTTCTGCTCTTGTGATGGTTTATGTTCTTAAGGTGGTGGTCTTCTCCATCACGTGTAAAAAAGAACAGAGGTGCACATTAATCCAGAATAATCTTCCTGATGTTTCATGCAGATAATGTTTTGTATTAAAATCTCTCTGGCTGTTTTTAGTGAGAACTGGAAGCAAATACATTCGCATATCATTCTGAGTTTGTCTGTTTCAAAGAGCAGAGCAACAAAAAAGTGTGCAGGTCTTTGCCCATGAGACTTAACTCAATTTGGAAATTCCATGGGTTAAGAAGTACCCATATTTCTGTGACTAGTAACTTGTTCCATTTTGAAAGACGTCCAGTAGTCATTTCTTAATCCATTTAAAATGTGTTCTATAGCATGGTGCTAATCTTTCAACCAGAATGACATGGTACGCTCAGTCAAGTGTCTTAGGAAAGTCCATGTTGCATCTACATGCTGAAACTCATCAAATGAATATAAACTCAAAAAACTTGGTTCTGTTCAAACACTGATAGTCTGTGTTTAAATGAAGATACTTACACTGTAGGTGAGCTTTAAAACTTTTAATTTTTTTTTTTATGAATCAGTTTTTGTTAGTGTAGCTTTCAGGAAAAAAAGAAAAAGTATGACCTTATTTCTCTCAAATTGTGTTTGGGAAATTTTATAAAAAAGCTAGCCTCAACAAAATGTTTCTGGCTTATCAAGATGGAGAATTTGAACAAGACGAAAACAATATTTTCGGAAGAGATATAAAGATTCACATTTCTCTGCTTCATTTGGCTTCAAGACTAAATAACTGAAATGGAACTAGGTTCTAAATTATAACCATGAAACTGTCTAGCTCTTTTCTGTACTAAAGACTATTTATATGACCCTTGTGCTCTGAAAGATAAAACAGTCTCCTTTACATGTAAGATGATAATTAAAAGGAAGGAAGCCAATATCTAGACCTCTTAGGTCTGTATTCAGCAGCCAGCCCAGCATTCCCAGCAGAGGTGTACAAAGCATTACCTTTGACAAACCAAGCAAAAGCAGCTCCTGAAGATTATCTATCTGATGGTAAAAACACATTCACATGCTTTGTAGCACAGCGTAAGGCTGGCAGGTACAAGAGAAAACACAGTCAGCTCATTAAGAGGTTGTTGCAGACCATAAATACATAGTAATAGGAAGCCTTTTTCCATGTCTGTTTTTTTTTCTTGTGTAGAACATAGACATAATTTAGTGGAAATAGGAAGCTTACAACAGATTTAATTTTTCCTCCAGATTTTAGAGCTCAGCAACTCAAGTAGTAGCATATGTTGACTGAATGGCATCATCTTGAGAACACCATTTGCTCCAAGTTAACAAACTGTATTGCAGAGGACATTGCCTTTCTCATTCGTGTTACTATAATAACTGTGATATTCTTTAAGCTGTGTTCAGTTGGCTTTGTGGTCAGTCTTCCTCTAGCTTTTCCTGAGACAGCTCAACAACAAGCGTTGCATCGGTCAAGGTGAACTAACCCCTATCGTGCTCTGTCTGTTATCCTAAAATATATAACAGGTTTCCATCACAGTGTATTCTGAACTCCTGATTCCAGGCCTCTGCCTTGGGGACTGTGACTGTTTCTGGCTCTGTTGCTGTCACCTGCCCTGACAGCAAAGATTGTCAGGCTGGTTTGAGCACTCGGTTTTGCGATTAACACATGCAGTTAACACTACTGTGATGGTCTGTGAACAGACTCTTAGGGCAGGACTGCTTAACGATGAACAGCGACTTGGTGAACTGAGGGTAAGGAAGAGTGAAGCTACGCAGCCAGGGTTTGGCACCAGGACTCGCGCACACGAATGCACCTCAATATCTCTTACGGTTCCAAGAAAGAGAAAGCTGAAGCTTAGTCATTTACCAAGTGTGGTTTAAGGGAGAGGACAAAGTGATTTGCGAGCTGCTGGTGGACTCCACCCCCTTGGCATTAGTTAATTGGGGGATTTGGCTGATCTTCTGCCCTAGAATTTGCCTAAGGGTTAAAGTTAAGATTAAGATTAGAGCTCGGAGAATGAGAAATCCAAGACACTTGGTGGGAACGGGACTGAGGAATCTTGCCAAAGCAGAGAATGGCCAACTATGAAAATTATGCCCTGTGCAGTCCTTTAGCTGTGCATAGCAGGCTGTGCCAAGGCATACATTGCAGGCTGGGGTTGGATTAGATGGGGTTGGCTCTGGTGTTGATGGCAGAGGGGACTGCCCCTACCAGAACTTTGGAACCTTCAACAGAATCAGTGTCTTTTCCCTGCCATGCTGTGGGTGCAGCAAGCAGACCTGCCAGCATCAAACCTGGCTCTGCACGACAGGGGCAGAAAGAATGAATGAGAATGAGATGTAAATAAGCACCATAAATATGCTGTACCTACACTGTTGTCTTCAGTGCTGGGGAAAGAGTCTCAACATTTAAAAAGCTTTAAAGCTGTCATTGATCCTAAGTAGTCCCTCCAAAATTTTAGACCTCTCAGTAAATACTAAAGTCATAGAGGAAATAGAAAAATATTTGTTTGGGGAGAAGAGACATACCATTTAAAAATTAATTGGTTGTGAGTCGAGTATTATATAGATATGAATTTGCAATAACAACTGTACCAAAGTCAGAGGCATTAGGAGTTGTACAGTTCTCTCAAAGCAGAAAACAAATACAGTAACTGCACTATCACATCAGGATTTTGGTTTCTGTCAGTCTCTATTTTTAAAAATAGTGACTCCTGATTAGCATAATTCCCAGGGTCTGTAATTAACACTGGAAAATAGTAAATTAGATTTAATGTTAGAAATAAAAATGTACACATTGCAATTTTATTGAAATATGTCCCTGTATTGATCAGAATAATATAGCGCTGTGTACCTACAAAGAAACTCCAAGTAAATTATCACATTGTGTTGTAATTATATTTAAATGGCTATGAGCGCGTTTGAGGTAGTTTTGCTGACACGAAAATGATGTATCCTAGGCTTAGAAACTACAGACAGACAGGCCTCTCTGTTGATGAGTGTACATTCTCTATTCCTGTCAGTTCGGTCTAGAGCAGTGCAAAGGTTTTCAGCACAGAGAATTTTATAGAATTCCCCTCTTTGGGAGGAAGATAAAATCTGGAATCCCTACCAGTTCAGTAGAGATATTAAAGCTCATGATTTTTGAATGTTACACGTTATTGTGCTAGGTAAGAAGTCTTGTAATATTTCTCTACTTTTCTGCCACTGCTTTTAAACTCAGTCTCTCAGAACAAATAGTAAAGCACATATTTGCATAATAATTATGCAGAGAACTGCATAAAACTCTAGAGATACAGCAATGTAGAAAGATTTACATTATAAAAGAGAACAAAACCAGGAGACTTATAGAAGACAATGGACATTGTTCTATTACCTCTTCTGTAAAATTTCAAAGACTTTTTGAAACAAATGTAGAGCTTAGTAGTACTGAATCAGTGTTATTTATTGAGAATCATATAAAAAATGCTCATACTTTTGGGACTATATTATAATGTCATCAGAGGAAGTATTCCTTCAAAGAAGCTCTAGAAATGGAGAATGCAGTGAGTGGTGAGAAGAATTTATTGAATTACAGTCAGGGACAGCAATGTGCGCAGGTGCATAACTGCTAACCTTTAGTTTCTGTTTAATTTTTCTTTCACAAGTAAAGAAAAAGGATCACTTCTATAGTAACTAATGACTTAGGCAGCAGTGTTCCTGTTCATGTAAGTTTCACATAAAATGAAAACACTCCCTGCTGCACTTCTTTACACGGTCTTCATCATCTTTACTGATTTGCAGAAAATTTTGCATTTCAAATATGTTATAAAATAAATGTTTAAAACATGATTGAAACTTTGGAAAAAGAGAGAACTGATCTTTAAGAAGCTTTTAGAACTTGTAAAGGTTTGTATTTATCCTGAATGGACCTGCGTCTGAAGCTACAGTGTAGCTTACAAAATCATGTGCTTGCTCATGAGAGCCTATGGCCTCTGTTCAAAATATGAACCCTGTTGTAAACACAATATTGGGCTTGTTTTACAAAGACTGTTCTGCAAAAACTGTTCATCTCTATTGCAAAAATATTTTTTTTAATTCTTTACATCAAAAAAGTTTCCTCCTCCTACTGAGAGAATGAAAGAAAAAAGAGTGGAATAGGGAAAGAACTGAGGGTAAATGTGAGCATGACCAGAAGTCACTACGTTGTTCTTCCTTTGATATCTCGTCAAATATCTAACAGTTTGCAAACTCACTCACAGCAAGGTTGCTTGTATATTTCTTTGATTAAATACAGCTTTGCAGAATTGTATTTGCACAGTGATCCAAATGCCAGTGAAGTGGCCCCAGTGTAAGAATGCCTTGACTCTTGCAGAGTGGCCCTGCAGGAGACTGGGTGCTACGAACACTCGTGATTCATATCTAAATGCTTCGCTAGCATTCTCTGTCTCTGCCAACGCTCATGAAAGGATGGCTTTCACTGATGGTAATGATTTTGTTTAGCCTGTGACAGAACAGTCTTGCTGTTAGGGCAGACGGGCATGAATGGATGAAAGAGATAATTTTCCTAGGGACTGACGCCCCCTCCCAACCTAGCAAATCTTTCCTTGCAGTCCCTTCTTGCCCCACTGCCCTAGTGCCAGTCAGGTAACTGGCCTGACAGGCAGACCTGTGTAGGCTAATCCTGCTGTCCTCCTCTTCTGGAGGAAGAAAAATACACAAATGGCATAAGGATGAGAAACTCAACTCAGTTTGCAGGAATTTCATTCCAAAAAGAAGCTGAGAAACTTGCCTAAATGGGAAAGATATTGTAAGTTAGTAAACGTATTCCTTATATGATGCTGAGTAAGATTTACCCGTAAGTCTCGCTTTTAAAATTAGTAATATTAAAATATTGTTTCGGTTTGCAACCCTGCAGAATGAATGCACTTTTATTGGAGCTCTCTGTGGGGGGAAAAGCTAAATAACCTCATATAAAGTTAAGTGAAACCATATCTGAAAATTCAGTTGCATGGCAGAGAGAATTGATTCTTAGCTGTAATTTAATCAGAAGAGAATAATATGGTAAGCACATAACCTAAAAATGACATCCAAAGTTAAGTCAGTTAAGAAGGAATCAGAATAATCTATATAGCCAAATCAGTAAGGAATAAATCAATTCACAGCCATGTGAATTAATCTCTACAACTTTGCAAATGCTAGTGTGTTTAGAATTGTTGATTCGAAGATTTCATTCAAGATTAACACCCCCCTCCGCGATTACCTAGATTCACCAGTATTTTCGCTCTACAAGTGCTGAGTATTTGTCATTAGGTTTGCAATTGATCTAAACAAAAATGTCCAAAGGGAGCAAGAGGAGGATGAACCTGAGATTTTCTGATCCTTATTCTCCTCTGCCAAAGTAGCATGTTTTACTTGAGGCAAATAAGATTCTGTTAAAATTGTTGATACTTTAACTTATCAGAGCCTAAGAGTAAGGTGATCTGTTATTCTGAGCATCCTAGTGTTTCTGTCTGTAAGAACATACACAGTTTCAGTCGAGTTACTCCTGGATATGAAGTTGCTTAGATTACATACTGAGTAAGTAGGTGACTGTTATCTAGGATTGCCTAAATTACATGCTCATAATAACCACTTTAAATTTGGAATACTAGGTCCTTCTAGGCTGTTAGCTAACTAGTTGCTTTCTGGAGTCTATATCTATGCAAAAAATCCATGACAAAAAGGCATTAACAAGCACCTTACCTCTTGTAAGTCCAATATTGACCAAGTTCCCGGCCTACTGCCAGAGGATTCTCAAAAGTCTAGAACTAGCAATAGCAAAGTACTTCAATGTTGTTTATGTCTGAAGGGTGAAGACACCTTAGCTCTTTGCTAAGTAGAAAAACCTTGTAAATAATCAGTGAAAAACAACTGGAAAGTGTATGAATATTGAGAGAGAGAAGTTCACATAGTCCTTGTAAATGCAAACAGATTTTCACTAAAAACCATTGGAAGACTTAGAAACAACAACCTCGAAAAATCAAGCTTTGAGGCTGTCCTGCTTGGCTATACAAATAATGCAGCTTATAGCTGTGCACCAAGAATAATGGACATGAAACTAAACAACATGCACAAAAAAAAAGTGACACTGGAATTTGAATTGTGCATAAAATCCTGTTATGTTTGAGCTAAGGGGAAGCTCTCAAATCGGACCTTCTAACAAATGGGTGCCATCTATACTGCTGCCCATCATTCTGAGCAGGTTTTTGAAGGTGAGTTTGATCCATGGCTTTCAGAGATTTCAGCCTAATTTCCTGCAGAGAACAAAAATTATTTCTAAAAGTGATTCTCTTGTGATGCCTGCAGACGTTTTTACAATACTTGGAAGTTAGACAAGAAATAGCCAATAATGTAAAAAGATTGCAATGCTGTGATTTCCTGACTCTTTGTATATCTCCCTAGCAAAGCCAGTCTGTTTGCCATTATTTTAACTGTTTAAATCATCTGATCTCATTTATATTTTGGATACTCTTGAAAGTCCTAAAGACGCCATTTCTGAAAAGTGAACTAAGTTGTTTAATAACTCTACTAAAATATAGATGTAATATATGGCAGATGAGTGCAGACTCTCCAAAAGGTGATGGTAAAGTGTTGCAGGGCATTGCCACTATATAGGAGTTTCACTGTGTAGTGAATTATCCAAATGTCTCAATAGCTTGAGGCTTTAAAAGTTAACCCTTTTCTCATGTATAAAAACACCTCCTAAGTTATAGCTACAGAAAATTAAAAACTGCCCAGTTAATAAAGATGTGGAAGGGTAACTGGACTAACAACTACATAAGACATATTACTTACTGTAGCCATCGATTATAAAGTAATTGAATTCTCTATCTCTCTGCATCTGTGCTCCCATCTCTTTCTCCGTCATGCAGCATACTTATATTTCTAGCTTTTTTTCTCGTTTTATAAAGTTGAGCAGCAGCCCTTCAAACTTTCAGATATCAGAAGTCCAATCTTGGTTTTCAGCATACTGATGAACTTATTTCAAGGAATAAGGTTATTGGAGGTAGGCAAATAAACGTCAGAACAATCAACAATCAATTATCTTTTGTGAGTGAACTACTAGCCGTCAGTTAGAAATGCTTGATCAACACAGAAGGGGAAATGTTGCCAGTGTTAATTTGAACAGATCAAAGCATCCTTCTGTGCTTTTCACAAATATTAACGAAGTTGGAAAAAAGCTATGTTATGTTCTGGGGCGCCCCCCTTCCGACAAATGAATAAATCTTACTATTATGTTTCAAATCAGGTAATATAATCTAAGAATGTTTAGACTGGTTTCTTTTAGAGTTGTAAACTCAATATTGTTTTACAGATAAACATCCTGTATAATGAAGCATTGCAGACAGCATGCTGTTTTCTGTAGGAATGTGGTCCCACTTTTTTAAGAATGCCACGGACTCAGGCAGCCAGGTTATTTTTGCATTGGCTCACTGGTCAGTCTGGGTCTGGCAGGTGCAGCACAATACAAGTACGGTTAAGTGGTTTTCAGATACAACTTAGGCCCAGAAGTAGACAGTGTGTTTTCCCAACCAAGCCTGGCATTTTGCTGAGCCTGCTCGGGTGGGTCTGGGCTGTGTTCCTGGAACCAGGAGTGAGGGGAGCACGATGGGGAAATGGAGAGTCAGCTTCTCCACAGAGCTTGCCCAGCTTCAATAGGACTTGTTGGCCTCAGTTCAGTGCCAGCCTTTCTGGATGTACACCAAGTCATGCTTTCACGCCTCTGCAAATAAACCCTCCTGGAGCAGTGAGCTGGCTGAAGCCCAGCTCAGTGCTACGTGAATTACCTCCTATTACTGAGTTTCCCAGGCCCTCATTCCCTTGGATAATACAGCTGATTATACTTTCAAGTACGCAGGTTTGCAGGACAGTGGCATTGGCAGTCCCTCTGTTAACGATATCCTTACAGAAGGTCAATCCAGGCATAAGTCAGACAGTGATAGAAATTCCTGCTATCAAGCAGATTCGTGGCAATAGACAATGCACTGCAAAACTTCACTGCGTGTGCTTTGAAGCTTTTGTAAAAACACTTTAGGTTACAAGAGAATTCTTATTTAGTTTTTTTTCTTTATTGACGCAGAAGAGGATGCGTTGGCAAGAATGGAAGATTGCTGGTTGGTAATAATACTATAAACAATGCCCTGAGCAATCTCCTCTAACTGGACATGCTTTGACCAAGAGATTAAGCTAGATGGCTTCTTGAGGGTCACTTAATCTTGCATAATTTCATAGCCAAAACACAAAGACTATTATCAATGCCTCTGCTCATATACGTGTATTCTACATATTTCATATCTAGTATATTGCACTGATTACTTACACCAATTATTATTCTCACATTTCAGAACAGGTGCCTCCTAGTTAGTGCAGTGAATGTTACCAGCACTCTGTTTTTATCAAATTCTGTCTTTTTCTCAGCTGCATCGATGTTGTCGGTGTTTACTTCACGTGAAGTTTATGTGATCAGCTTACGCAACGTTGATTTTCAGCAGTTAGCATTGGCAAGCCATATTCTGTAATCCCGATTCAGGCTCATAGATGGCATGTGAACACCCAGGTAACTGTAATGTGCTGACTTAGTTTGGCAACAGACAAAGTTTCTCTCATGGGAAATGATGGAGGGAGAGTTTAAGTGGGCAAATACTGATTGGTCACAAGTTCTCCATGACAGCTGACAGGCAAAAATAGAGTGCCAGGGTAGAAGTGATGTATTTTGAAGAGCGATTACATGTTGACTTAGAACATAAGGCAAACAGAGTAGCAACAGATTGATTGAGAGTGTGAGTGGAAACGTGAAATTTGTGGGAGAGGATGAGTGGTGTAAAGTGGCCTTATTCACATGCCTGATGTGTTTGATTTCTGTCTCTTCAGGCCTGGTGCCATTATCTTCAGGTAGAAAAAAAATGCATAAAGGATATTCAGCTCTCACTTTTAGCAGTCGTGTAGTACTGCAGTAGCAACACTAGCAAGTAAAGAACCAAAATGCTTGAAAATGTAAAACTTCCTGCAACAAGTGTAGTTGGGAGGGGGAGGGAGGGAACTTTTAATCAGAGATGGAAGAAGAAATTGATCCAAAGTCAAGGATTTGTTATTTACTTGTAAGCAATCCCATCTCGGCCAAAGCAATGCAATGCGTCAGTGTTTTATTTTGCTGTGAAACATAGCTTCTCAGCGGAGTAGATTTTCTCTCTCTAACAGTTTGCGTGACATCAGTGATTTGAGCTAGGATGCAGATCAGGTGAATAATGATCATCAGGATGTAATAACGGGACAGAAGACTCATAACCTACCAAGATTAAGATGATTTTGATAACCTAGTGTGAATATTATCAGATTTAATCAGGCATTTCCCAAGCACGTATCTGCTTTTATGTTACTGCCATTGGTTTAACCCCACCTGGCAACTAAGCACTGCATAGCTCCTCACTCACCCCTCTGGCTGGGATGAGGAAGAGAACTGAAAGATTAAAAGCGAGGAAACTCATGGGTTGAGATAAGGACATTTTAGTCAATTGATGAGGACCTGATGGGAGAGCCTTTGTTTCAGGATTAAAGGGAAGGTAGGAACAGGGGACATTATGGGGGGGGGGGTCTGCTACAGGCCACCGGGCCAGGTAGAGAAAGCAGATGAGGCCCTCTAAAGACAGATAGGTGTAGCCTTGCATTCGCAAGCCCTTGTCCTCATGGGGGGGCTTCAACCAGCCCAGTATCTGTTGGATGGACAATACAGCAGGGTCCATGCAGTCAAGGTTCCTGGAATGTGTTTATTGACCGTTTCCTTCTCTAAGTGACAGAAGAGCTGATGAGAATTACTATGCTGGACCTTATTCTCCCCAACAAGGAACACCTGGTGGGGAACTTCAAGCTCGAGGGAAACCTTGGCTGCAGTGACCATGAAATGGTGAATTCAAGATCCTTAGGGCAGTGAGGAGGGCATGCAGCAAGTTCACTGCCCTGGACTTCACAGAAGTAGAGTTTGATCTCTTCAGGAATATGCTCAGTAGGTTACCATGGGATAAAGCCCATGGCGGTCAAGAATGCTGGTTAATATTCATGGATCACCTCCTCTAATCTCACGAGCGATGCATCCCAACAAAGAGGGAGTGAGGCAAAAACAAGGAACTCCTGGACAAACTCAAAAAGGTAGCCTACAGAGGGTAGAAGCAAGGACAGGTAGCCTGGGAGGAATACAGAGAAATTGTCTGAGCAACCGGGGATCATGTTAAGAAAGCTAACACCCAAATAGAATTTTATCTGGCTAAGGATGTCAAGGACAACAAGAAAAAGGTTCCTTGATAAAAGGAAGATTAGGGAGAAGGTGGGCCATCTCCAGAAGGGAACAGGAGACCAGATTGCCCAAGATATGGGTAAGACTGAGGTACTTATTTTTTTTTTCCCTTCAGTCTTCACTTGCAAGGTCTCAAACCACGCTCCTCAGGTCACAGAAGGCAAAGGCAGGGACTGGGAGAGCAAAGAACCACTGACTGTATGACAGGATCAGGTTTAGGACCATCTAAGGAACCTGAAGGTGCATGAATCCATGGGACTCAAAGAAATGCAACCATGGATGTTAAGGGAATTGGCAGATGAAGTTGCTAAGGCAGAACAAGAGGACACGGTCTCAAGCTTCGCCAGGGGAGGTTTAGGCTTGACATTAGGAAGAAGTTCTTTACTGAGAGGGTGATTGGCAATTGGAATGCGCTGCCCGGGGAGGTGGTGGAGTCACCGTCCCTGGAGGTGTTTAAAGAGAGATTGGATGAGGCACTTAGTGACATGGTTTAGATGATGAGTTGGTGTTGGTGTTGGGTTATAGGTTGGACTCGATCTCAAAGGTCCCTTCCAACCTTGTAATACTGTGATACCATAACTCTGAACATCCCCCCTTTCTCTTCCTTCCTCCAACTTTAAATACTGATCATGATGTCATACAGTGCGAAATATCCCTTCAGTCAGTTGTGGTCAGCTGTTCCAGCTGTGTTCCCTCGCAGCGTCTTGTGCACCCCAGCCTCCTCTCTGGTGGCACTGGATGAGAAGCAGAAAATACTTCAGCTCTGTTTAAGAACTGCTCAGCAATAACTAAAATATTCCAGTGTAACCAATATTGTTTTCAGCACAAATCCAAAACATAGTTCCATGCCAGCTACTATGAAGAAAATTTACTCTATCCCAGCCCAAACCAGCACAGTAACAAACTCTTTGATATGCATATTTCCAGGTTTGACTTATTCTACAAAAGATTATTCTTCTTTATTTTCAAGATCAGGTTAAAACTTTGACGGGCCATGAAAGTGTGACTTTCATGACACCCTTGGTTTAAATAGAAGATTGTAATTATGATCCTTTTTGATCCAAAGTCTTGCTGACTGCATAGTGCATGAACAATGTCCATAGCTGTTTACAGTATGCACGTGGTCAAAATTAAGGATTGGTAATTCATCAGAGAGATAAATCTGGAAACTTACTCTACTCTTAAATGAGAAGTTTACATAGAAATTTTCCCTGCTATTTTTTCCTACCTTTCTTGTGTGGGGCTCTAAACAAAACATTAGTGCTCCTTTAGTATAGACTTCCACTGATTTTTATTAGGCTATTTGCTGAATGGTTTTCAGTCTCTTGGCTATTTCCATTTGACTGACTCTGTCATAAGCTGTCATTGCAGAATGCTGTTCTCAACATCACACAATTAACTCCGGGTTTTGCAAACAGTGGATGAGGTCAGGTTTACCTTTCAAAATAGTGGCTTGTTTTAAAAGCCAGCTGGGAGATGTGGTGGCTGTGCAGCCCACCTGCCTACTATCCTGTCTCCACGTGTCTGATCATCACTTCAGAGATGGCCCTACCTTGCACAGTGTTGGGGTATCAGGTCTTACATCCACATATGAAGTCAGCATAAAGCAGAGACCAGCCCAAACCACCCAGGCTGGAATTGAATTCCAACTATAGGAAAAGTCAAACTAGAAGAAATAATTATCGTATATCTTGGTTTTATATTGAAATCCGACACACGGACAACTGCCCTATTGTTGCCATCTACCAGGCAAATCATAGTACAGAATCGAGACTCCCAGGTTGGTGTTCTGTCTTTACAGGGAATACCAGTGTTAAGATCTCAGGTCTGAGGGTATCTGTGCCTGGACACATACGTCTGTATATATACAAGGATGTTGCATAGTTTTCATAGGAAGGCATCCCTGTTGAAATGACCCGGCTCTGGGTCCAATTCCAAATAAGCCGACAGAGAAACAGTGGTGTCAGCTATGGAAAAAATTTCATACTTAACAAGTGCTTAGCACAGAACTTCATATTAATTATGTTACAGCAAAATCTGCTATGTGCTGTAGTGTACTGGGTAGATCTCATGAAAAATTAATCTGCAAACATTGTTGGAACTCTGCAGAAAAAATAGACCGAACCCATGTTTCTCATGAGAAAACTATGTAGTTTGAGAATTTTAAAAAATTGCCCACTACTATTAACTAATTCCATAATGACTTTGAAACAAATGAAGATTAGCTGCGAAGCAAAACAACTGTGAGTATCCAAATTCCAATTTTCCATGAGAAATATGGGTAAAGTGTAGAGCAATTGGGGCAAAGATAGCTGCTATGCTGCCATTACAAATATTACTTCCGGTGTGCTTAAGATGCAAATATGTGTTATGCTGGGTGCTACGTGCTTCAAAATGATTTCTTATTTATACCATTTTACATAGTAACTTCATTTTTTTTCTCAGTGAAACCACCAGTTTACTCTAAACTGAAGTGTATTTCTTACAACTGTTTTGTTGTTTTCATAATTCCAGGGATCAGATACAGTGAAATGTTTAAGAGACATTGAATATTATAAGAATGTCTTGGTTCTGCTTTTGAAAACTGTCAATTAACAAGGGTTCTAATTAAGAAAAAGGGAAAAGAAAAAATGCAATTAAAATTGAGGCCTTTTATAAATTGTCTTTTTTGCTTTTCAGGTAATACATACAGTTCTGTAATATAGCAGAACAATGTAATTGAAGCCCTAAAACTACAGGATGTCAGAAACAGAATCTAAAACCTACCTAGAAAATTATAAGCACGTAATTAAAATAAGACACTGAGAAAATAACTATTTGTGGACTTAGTCATAAAATAACTATATACAATTTAATCTAAAAATCTGTGGTATTCTCTCTGTTTTATAGAATTTCATTTTTGATTAATTCAGGTATCTGATCAAGATCTGGCAAAGAGAGACTGGATACTGGATATAGCTTGGCCAAACCAAGAAAATAATTTGGTATATTTTGTAATAAAGAATACTTTTTGACAGAGAATATTTTTAAGATTTATGGAATCTTTGAGCAGTTCAAACTGACCTAGATCAAATTTGTGGTTTTGGGATTTTACCAGTCAAGAATTAGAGACATAACTTTTTTTTTTTTTTCAAATTGGAAGATACAAAAGACCAAAAAATATTCTTAGGAGCTTTTCATCAGTTACAAGATTTCTAGCAAGAAATATACTTGAAAGCTATGTCCACAACAGGAGACTCAGCTTAAATGCGTTTTGAATTAGATAAGAAGCCTGGAACTCAGATAGTACACTTCCTCAATGTGCTAATCATCATTTACTTATTTTAGAATCCATTTCCCTTAGCCCATTTTCTTGTAGATGCCTCATTTCTAATAAACTACATTATGGTAAGACTACCTTATGGATACAACTCCCTCAGGTGATAAAGGTGCACATAACAACTGCCTGTAACTCAGGCTTGTTATCGTTCAGGTATCAAAAGAAGAGCAAAAATTAAGTTCTACTGCAAAAAGGTGATTTCCCCTGAGTACATAAAATGAGTAATTGCTCGCCTGAAGAGCTTTCTAACTCTGTCTCCTCATTAAAGAGTTAAAACCCATTCTCCCATGTCAAAGAAATAAGTCTTAGAAGAATTTTGGGAGTGTCCCAATACAGATCAGAATAAAGTCTTTCATAAATCAAGAGAGGTTTCTCACCAGGTCCAGTCCAAATTGGTATCTTCTACAGTTTTTCTCCAGCTGTTCACTCTGTGTTCTCTTCTTTTCGTGCACAATTTAATTTACATTGAGTCTTATATCTCTCCCTACACAGTTTATAACTTCCCCCTTTTTTCAGTACACTGATATTTATATGTGACTAAGATTACCTAGATTTAAAAAGAAAGGCAAGAGAATGTAATTGTTTTGTAACAAGTGTACTAGGGCCAACACAGAAAAAAACTAGACTAACCCTATAGCTCAGGAACCAAGAGTGGAAGGGAAGAAACAAAGAGATGGCTATAGAACATCTTCTAACCTGTCACAGTGAGACAAGGCTCGACTCAATCGCTTTCCTCAGGACAAATATATGTGTGTTCAAATAGAGATATTTTCTTATCCTCAGTCATAAAATGTCAGTGTGCAAGAGTAAATAGCGAGTTAACTTCAAGTTTCTTGTGAAACTAAAGAAATCTGTGAGGAAACTTTTCAGTCATTGACTGAGGCTTATGGTGAAGAGATCCCAAAGATCGAGTCAGCGCTCAAAGGAACCCGCTTTTTGTCTTAGAAGATGTAGAAGCAAAAACAATGGAAATCCTCAACAGCCCTTCAGAAGATGATCTGCAGATTTGCTTTGAATATTGACAGCATCATATGCAGCTGTGTGTCAACTCAGAAGGGAACTATTTTGAAGGTGATTGTCATTGATTTTCTTATTTTTTTTAGATAAAAACAGTTACAGACACAGTCTTGTTTTTTTTAAATTGGACCTCGTAGTTATAAAGATCAGCTGAGGGTGTGGAAGAGAAGAGTGCTTGGTAAGAGATTGAGAGCTGGGAACAAAGGAGCAGATTAAGGAGTCAGCAGGCAGGAAAATGAAACAGTTCTGAACTGGAGGTTTAAGAAAAGAAGGCAAAGAAAATTAAGAGAAAGCATTAAAGCTGCAGTTAAAGAAGGTAACAGAAATGTGAACAAGGATGAAAAGCAGTCATGCAAAGGAATTTAAGAGAGAATTATGCATTGCATAAATTAGACAAAAAGGATTTTTAATGGAGAAGCAAGAGAAGGGGATGAAAAGGGACTAAGAGAACAATGGATTGGATGATTCCCCTTGCTCTTTCTTTCATAGGACTCTGGGAAAAACTGCTCATCCAGCTCTACTGCTGCCTTTGGGTCATGAATGGGTGAGACCAAATGAAGGCAGTGCCTTGCCCAATAATGCTGTTTATTCTTCCTTTGAGCATCAGATGTAATTTGGCCTTTTATTTAGTTTCTGGCTGGGTGTGTCAGGAAATACATGGTTACAGATTAAAGGTAACTCCATACCAGAAAAGGGGAGGCTCTTTGACTCACGCTACCAACATACTGCAACAATCACTTGGATATCTTCTGTTGTTCTACGGCTTGTGAGAGTCCACAGTCTATTAGTGCTGCAGAGGCTCTAAACTGGCAAGTTTTTGTTTGTGTAAACAGGAAAATCTCATTGCTTCCACAGTGAGGCAAAGTAGAAGAGATGGAACAAAGGGTTATGAATGTTAATCAATTTGGGATGGGCTCCAGGAAAGCGGTGGGGAGGCACAGTAAGATCTGAAAATGTCAGAACTGAAAATCAAAATGAAAGGAGAAATATCAAGAAGCAATAACATTTCAGAAGCGTAATGGATGCTAGTCAAAAGATGGTGCAGCACAGACTTGAAGCCATGTGTAGTTGTTTTAGGGAAGGGAAATGAAAGCACAACAAGATGGTAATAAGCAATTACTGGGAATTTAATTCCATTCTGTGTTTCTTCTACACTTTAAAATGATAAAACACAAGGCAAATCAGTAGAAGAGAAAGTCAATTACAGTAGCAAATCAATTAGGGTAAAGAGTCAAACCAATCAAAGCTGCAAGGTAACTAATGAAGGACAATTAAGAACAATAAGTGGATTCAGCACTGCTCAGATACAAAAATGAAAGGAAGACACAGAAGTGACATTAGGCTTTAGAGGGCACAGAAGGCACCTCTTCAGAGGGAAAATACACTGCGGGCCTGAAGTCTTTGTAGTCAGTGGGCTCTAACAGGCAACTTTAGGATGTACCAGACTGAGGGAAAATTACTTTATAAGCTTCTATTTTTCTGCTGATATTTCCTCTTAGTGTACTAGTGAGAGTCTAGCACCCTATTTTATTTGTCTGTTACCAATGTGACATCTGATTCAAAACCCACCCTGTATACCTTTCACATCTGTGAGCTTTAGTTAGACCCCTAATCTCTTTGAACCAGTTCGATTTAAACTACTTAAGACTAAATGTCTACAGTACAGTTATTTTTACTTATAAAGATGAGAACATATAAGATACATAACATCATAAAAAGGCAGTGCCTAAAATTACACATTGCAAACACTCTTTGGGAAGGAGAGCGTCTGGGTGTCATTGTCTGTCTTAAAGTCATCTCATTGCTCCTTGACTAATACGTGAGTGTAAGGAAAGAACAGCTTGGTTTAAATCTGCTTCTGTTGTGTCTTATATAAACATTTTACATCGCAAATCTTTCTTAACATATGTGAAAGACCAATGACTTTTTTGGTAGTGACCAAAAAATGTTTGTTGTGGAAGAGCAGAGATTACTAATCCAAACCCTGCTACTAATGGTGTTGACATATTCTATAGATTTCCATTCAGTCTTGGCTAATACTTGACATTTTTCCTTATAGCAAAGCACATTCGCTTTATTCTAAATTGTCCCCACAGAGAACAGCATTGTTTGATATATTCAGTATTAAAGTGGCTAGATGATCTTAATTCAAGAAAGTACTGAATTTGGCTGTGGTTCATCTATAATGCACTAAAAGGAAAATTCCCCAGCTAGACAAGTAAATTATTAACTCATAAGTCTATGTGCTGTAATTTGTGTATGGTAATAAATTATCTTTAAGGAGGATTGAAAACATGTATGGAGAATGTGAATCAAGTCAGAAATAATTGGTTACTTTCAAACAGAGGGACAAATTATGAAGCTGGGCTTAATGGGAGAGGTCAGACTTTTGCCTACCTGAAGGGCTCTTGGCTAATTGTGGACCCACTGAAGCTGTTACTACCAGTACGGCAGCTGCTAGAAAGCAAATTTTGATGTTAACACTGAAGATAAATTCAGATATCTTTCTTTCAGCAGATACAGTAAAAAATAGAGGCAAAATGATAGACAGTGTAAAGGAAATATTTTTTCATCTTTAATTGAGTTCCCAGTGATACAAGTAACTATATTCTTGCTTCACATAATCTTGAATTCTGACACAAAGCTGTTTCATTAGTTGATCTGGTCATATGGCTGGTGTGGAAATACTCAGCAGCTTTTACTAGGAGCTAGTTATTTTTACCTCTAACTCAGTTTACTTCTCAGAAATCCTAAACTTTTTTGTACTGAAGATTGCCTATTTTATTCCTAAGCCCTAAAACAAATCAGTTACAGCTATAATCAGTAATTATACTCTAGGGTTATAAATGTGTATATAACACTCATTGAAAGCATGTTCAAGTAGTTACTGTACTGTAATAAGTTGGGTAGCTCTGGTCTTTGCAGTTCTTTGTCATGCATATTATTTTGATTTGTCAAAATGCTTTGCTCTTGTGAAGTGGATGCTATTTATCTGGAATGCTCCACCTGTCTAAAGCAGCCAGGAAACCACTTTTTTTAATACAGAAGTCTTGATGTATTGGTGTTGAGGTTTTTTCCCTTATGGCCCTGCTGAACTGAATCTGGTGTGGTGGATCAGGACAGTTCTTGATTCTCCTGTCTGCTTATTTAGCTAATCAAAATAACAGATCTTCACAGCTGTTTGCTTTAGATTCATCCTTATGACTGTAAACTCTTTAAAATGATGCAACTGGTTGTAATTCATTAAATACCAACTATATGTTTCGTATAGCCATAAACTTTTAAACCCCTCCCCCCCCCAAAAAAAATAAAACTACAACTTTGTTCCTCTGCTCTTTCTTCCTTAGCACATGGCAACTGTTTTTATTCAGGATATCTACGTGTTAACCTACCTTTAATCTGTGGGGGGTTTTTTCTCTTTGGTATATTCTTGCAATTGCCTTCCACTACATCTTTTCTCCTGTTACCCAAGTTTCCTGAAGAGCGAACCTCAAAATACTTGGAGTTTCTCTTCAGTTTATTAGGGCACCCTCCAGAACACATGCTTGTTCAGAGCTTTTAAGTCAACTTAGTGGACAGGGGAAATTGCAATAGGAACAATAATTCAAGAAACATTTAAGTGCTGGCTTAATTTTGTTTCGCAACAGCATGTTTATTTCTTTCCTTTAACATGATACTGAATTGAGATTGTGGTCTGTATGTAAAATTATTTCTGAAAAGAAAGAAATGGAGTTTTCTTACTGTAGAGAAAGTAGAGATCCCTAAACAGAAATAATAAACTTAATTTTATTGGAGTTTTTGTATTCAGACTAATATATGTGTCACCTAAAAGCCATGGGGAACCTAAGGTAACTGATGAGGCAGGCATATCTCTGCTTTGATGCTCTGTTTATAAAACAATAGGAATTTAGTGCTACTATCTATTAAGAAAAAAAAAATCCTACCAATTTTGCCAGGGATTTTTCCTATACCATAGCTTAGTATTCTTCTCAGGGAATAATGTTTCTACACACTTTTGAAGCGAGTTGAATCATTTATTTACTGCAAGAACTTCACTTTTAATTAGGTCTTTCCTGTCTTTCTTTTCTTTCTTTTTCCCCAAGAGAAATTTTCCTTTCACTCTTCTGTGCTGAACTCTACTTTGGTTTTGGCAGACCTACTTTTAGAGCGCTTTCTTACCTCTTCAACAGCTGACAGGCATTTTTCCGGTGCAAACAATTAATACCTTTCTAATTTCTTTGTTCTATTTATGCCCATTGACTGTTCTCCAGTTCTAAAACACTGTCTGGCTAAATTGGACAACAAACTTAAAACAAAACCCATGGCTCCAATTTGTTCATACCCAATGTGTGACTTAAGATCTGAAATTTCTTTAAAAGCCTGAGGAAGAAGACTGATCACACCTGTATGTGGCAAAAGAAGCCTTTCTTCAAAGGAGAGGTGTTCTGTCCCTCTGATCATCTTTGTGGCCCTCATCTGGACCTTTTCTAACAGCTCCACGTCCTTCCTGTGCTGAGGACTCCAGATCTGGACACAGTAATCCAGGTGGGGTCTAACCAGAGTGTGGCAGAGGGGCAGAATCACTTCCCTTAACCTCCTGTCCATGCTTCCTTTGATGCAGCTCAGGATATGGTTGGCCTTCAGGGCTGCAAGCGCATATTGCTGGCTACGGTTCAGCTTTTCATCCACCAGTGCCCCCAGTTCCTTCTAGGCAGGGCTGCTCTTCATCCCTTCCACTTCCAGCCTGTATTGATACTGAGGGCTGCCCTGACCCAGCTGCAGTTCCTTGTATTTGGCCTCGCTGAACTTGAGGCTTACATGGACCTACTGATATCTCCATTGTCCTTGTGAACAAATATCACTCTCTGATGTCTGTGACTTGCGGTTGCAGGTCTTTGCTCTGTGCTCACGCTGGGCAAGTGCTTCTTGAATGGTTTGCAAATTGGTGGGACTGGAACTGCACTTGTAAATGGCCCATTGTAAAGCTACCTGCCCGTTCTTTAGTGTACATACCTGCTTTGTGTCCTTAACTAAGCCAATTTTACAGGCAAGTTTGATATGTGGTTTCCCTTTTACAGGTAGGACTGTGTGTTCCTGATTACATATGCATCCTGCTATTTTGAAACCTCTTGTGTACGTACATTATTAGAATCCAGCACTTTTAGCCAAACACGGCTGGAAATACAAGATAAAATTAGATATTCTGTCTTTTTCCCTTCTAGTATTAAATGTGCAATGAAAGACCTGAAGTGAGTCATAAAGGACAAGGAATGTGTTTTAAAGGAGCAGTTCCCAAACTTTGTTTGCTGTGTTTTGTATTCTTAAAACAAGTCTCATTTTGTTCCACTTTTATATTTAGCAGACTTGGATTCCATGCTCTCTGCTAAAATAAATGCTAGAGAAAGCCTAAACTGTTCAATTTATAACATCCTTTTTAAACATTGCAGGTATAAAGACAGTATATCAAAGGGAAACACAATGAAGCGAGCACTATTATTAATGTTTTCTGTTGCTTAAATTATAAGAAACAATCAAAATACTATAAATTACTTGCTCTCTTCTATTATGCTGCTGAGCTACAAAAATGGTTTGCCTTTTTAAGTTATTTAATTTGTACTTCCTGCCTATTCTTCAGTACAATATCAGTAAGCATCAAAGTTCACCTTGCTCACTCTTGAAAAAATTCAAATGAAGAGAAAAACAATGATTTAAAGGAGAACCTGGGGAAATCAAAGCCTAGTACTAGCAGGAAGCAGGTGCTTGCTCCACAGTTGCTTTTTGTCAGTTGAGATATTTGTAAGCTTCAGTTAAAAGTCTACATTATTTCTTTTCCGTGGTGAACAGGACAGAGAAAGCCAGTCTTGAAGAGAAATGTGGAGCTTAAGGGTTGAGTCAGACACCAGGCCAAACTCATTCCTTCACCACAAAAAGACGCTAAGCTACTCTGTGCCGGATTTGACTTGAGTTCATCATCACATGACAGTTCAATCAAAAACTTTTTTCTCTTTGTTGTGAAGCCAGGTGGCAAAATGTCATCTGTCAAAATTAGACCCCTGATCCAACTCTGATTTTTCATTGATTGTAGAATATTCATTAAATTCTGTGCCCAAATTCAGGCAATGCTTTTATTTGTTGGTACTCATGTGTGTCTGACACATCGGTATCGATGATTATGTTGGGATGAGCTTTCAACGTATTTTTAGAGAGGGATTTAGTATTTGACATGTTTTCCCTGTTTACTTTGTGTATTATAAATTACACGGTCTTTAACGCTGTCCTTGTTTTGTCAGAAATGTTAAAACATGTAGCTTTCTGTTCAGGTTTCTGGCACACTCAGTTCATTGAGAAATGCAAGGCAGTTAATACGCTGGTGGTCTTCACGGCCACAAGTCATTCTCAAAGCACTCTGCATGTTCAAAACTGAAATCACCATGACAAGCTTTACCTTGGAAAGAGATAAAGCAGACCTGTCAGAGACAAGCCAACACCTTTCCACATGAGAGCTATCTTACTCGTGCTTGGAGAAGGCTGTGATCGCTTCCCGTTTCACTGAACAAAACTGGAAACAAAAGTGAGCACGTCGCTTGTGGTTTAATTACATTTTCCACCTTTTCACCCTCATCTAGAATGACTTCGAGATTGATGAGTGATTCGGTGCAACCTGCAGTTTCTGAAGGTTGCTATAAAGGAGTGAATTTAGCACTGGTGTTGCCAGTTGAAATTTTGTCAGAAATTCAGTTTCCCAAGCTTTGTTCGTGCTCTGTGACAGGAAACATCTATCCGTCTATGCCATTCACCAACTACTCCAGTAAACTAATGAATTTTGGTTTTTTTCCCATCATTGTACGTCTTGATATGCCTTCAAAAACCAGAAAGCCTCCACCTACATATGCAAGAGGTAGAAAATTAGTGACATCAGTGTTTGTACTTCAGTATTTGCTTCTTAAAGGCATTCCTCTCAATTTGTTTTTTTATTTATCCTTTTAAAGACATGTACTTTGTATTAAGATGTCCTTGAAGCAGGAAATGTTTCTTTAGATAACAGTTCATGACAAACGATGCTCCAAGGCACCAATTTGCTTTCTTCACTACTGCAAGGAAATGGAGATGATAGACAGTTGGGAACATATATTCTTACAATCTTCTGCTGTCTCTTACTTGTAGTAAGAAGCTATGAACAGCAGCAGATCTGCTCAGCTTTCTCATGAAGGCTGTAATTCACTCGATCACCTTTTTCATCAATGACCCTTTGTATTTTCTTTGTATTTTTCTAGTGAAGGTACAGCTACCAGCTGAAAATTACAATTACGTAGAGGAAAAAAATGAAATAACTGTCATCCAGCCCATATATAAATCAATGCAGTCATTTAAATACAGGATTTTAAGATGAAAAAGACATTTTAATTGTGTGTAAATTCCCTACCTTGAACTGAGACTTCAGAATGAATCCAGAACTGAATTAAGTGCTTTGTTCACCTTTTAATGTGAGAGATCAACATTTAGACAAATATCTGCTCTGGAGAAGACACAGAATGCTCCAGTTTACTGCAATATTTTTTTTCCATTCTGTGATTTCTGAAATACAGGTTTAAAATAGTTAGTAAAGCTAATCTTATAAGCAATCTTGGA
The DNA here is from genome assembly GCA_033558235.1 of Neomorphus geoffroyi. Taxonomy (NCBI): domain Eukaryota; kingdom Metazoa; phylum Chordata; class Aves; order Cuculiformes; family Neomorphidae; genus Neomorphus; species Neomorphus geoffroyi. The sequence goes on from JAUMJM010000027.1 coordinate 32,950,119, forward strand.
TGTGGGTGACATTAAAATTAATTGGGTTTTTGCTTCATTCACTACTGTAGTATATGAATCAGTCTTAATTTTTTTTCATTTTACTACAAACACCTCTGACATAATTTAGCCTCTGAAAGATTTGTGCTGGAGGGAAATTGTGCAGGGTTAAGAAAATGATAGCATTAGTGAGGAAATTCTTTCTAATAGTTATGTTTAATGCTACAGAAACTTACTATTTTGTATGAGTTTGTATTTGTGCACCGTAGTAATTTGCCCTTTCAAATGGAAGATTATATCCAAAGATAGATGATTGTGTCATTAAAATGCTTTAGTTCTCCAAACAATGCAAGGAACAGATTTCTTTGGGAAGCTGGGGACTATTAAGCACTGAAATCTACAGGCACTCTGAGTCCAAAGGTTCTCCGTCTGACGGTCCTGGAACTCTTCTTGGGACTATCCTTTGGATGTCCCATCTGTTGAGACAACTGTTGTGACTGGCATTGCTTCAGATAACACACCATTTCCCAAAACAACATTTGCTTAAGACTTGATAGGAGCAGAACTACAGTAAGTATTGTCTTTTGCCATCCAGGATTTCTACATAGTGGCATTTCAAATGCTTTTAACTAATTTTAGAATAGAGATTGACAGTATATTACACTATTTGATAAATAGATATATTCCTATTTGATAAATAGATATATTTGATAAATAGATATATTAAAACAGGCAAAGAGTTTAGTTCTAAGCCCTATATCTCACACTCCAGAGTTAGTGCTGCTGAAAACTACATCAATGACACATCAGTGGCAATGTACACTTCTACATCCAATAGGTACGTTCCAGGAAAAAATTTGGCCTTCTGTAAACATTTTTTTTCTATAAATTTTCTTCCAACTTTTATTGTAAATAAGCTTTTTCTGTGCAGGAGCTGAGACATTCATCCCTGTACAAAGTCTCATTGTCAGAATGTTCTATCTGTTGGATTGTGCAGCAGCAGAAGAAATGGGACTAATGAGACGCCATGGGTTGAGGAAGTGTTTTAAAAATATCAGTTTTACTTACAAAACCAAGATGTCTAATGTAGAAGATTAGTACCTAAGTTCTTATACTGTTTGTAGAAAAAGAGGCAGAACTTATGGGGCAGCTCCCCAATAAGTGAGTCAGTTGTATGGTACATTTTCCCTGGGCTCTATTACTGTGTAAACACATCATTGACACAAGGGAGATGACAGAAAGGTAACGATGACGGATATGCTGTGTTACACATCTTTAACTTTCTCTGAAAAAGAGGTTCAGGTACCACCTTCCACTGATTCTGTTGAAAGCTCATTCTGACAGATGTCAAGCCTAGTGTTGTCTTTGTATGTCCCCAAAGGGTGAATCAATAGGCTGCTGAGACTTAATTACTTACCTACTGTTCCTAAATTGTTAACAAATCACAAAGTTGTTCATTGCCACCAGTTAGAAAAAAAAGAAAAGAGAACAGAAACCTTGTTGGCTGATACTTGTAACTAATATTATAATGCCCAGTTATAATTCGCACCAGCATAAAATTTCATAGTGAAACAGTCTCCAAAGTCTCACTATACAATGCTTTCTGTACCAACATTGAATATTCCTGCTCACTAAGGTTATTTCCATTTTTCTGTGGAATTTATATAAATATTTTATATCTAGTATTGCAAATGTATCCTAGGTTTTCTTTCAGCAATTCCAGTAATTTATTTAACATGTAGTAGCATTTTCAATGGGAAAAACCAACAGCTCTAATCCTGCTCTCCTAATGCATAGAATTTCACATGACGTTTTTATCAGTGCACACACAATTCTATAGGGTGATTTGAGCCAGTCAGATTCTAGCCTTGCAGATCCTGGCACCATATTTTCCTTTTAATTGTGGGTTCATCATGTAACTAATCACCAACAGATCTCAAAGAAGTATTAAGTCTTTATACTTAAGGAGGAAGTTATGTTTTGTGGCTGTGTAATAGAAACTGTAGGCTGTCAAAGTTCTGAGGTAAAATTATCCTACCACCCTTTTCTCGAAGGGAGCAAACCAAATGGCATCAGATACTTCCAATAAATAAAACTAAGTTTTAGTAGACTAAAAAAAAATATAAAATTAAATAATATATCTAAAAAAGGGTAATTAAATAGAGAAAATCCAGATACTTTGCTCTACAAATTAAATAAGTCTCACAAACGAGCATGTTCTCTCTGAATTGTGTTATAGCTAGTCAGGTTCTTTCCTCTTGCTCTGTTTTCCATCCAAACAACAGTCTAAAGCTTTGAATCACTTTAGATGACTTTTACCATGAACAAAGGTAGGTAATGTAGTAGTTAAAAATACAAAAGAAACATTTATTTACTATTGTACAGAATGGACAGCTAGTAGGTGGGCATTAATTTGCTCACTGCTTTTGTTGCCATGTGGTTGTCAGGCAAGAAATGTTCAGCCTCCGTGGTTCCCTGCAAGGAGTTGATCTTGATTTTCATCCTTAACAAACTACCATCCTTCACCTGTTTTTCTTTTTCTATAGGACTTTACACTTCTTCACATCACTGTTTTTCTGCCTTGAACTGGGATCTATACCCACCTCAACAATGTCAAATCTATCTGGTGTTTTATCTTTTACCTGATTTTTTTCATAGTTCATATTTACACACTTTCTAACAGCTCGTTCCTCAGACTTTTGAGCCCGGATTATGCGACTGTATATTGTGTTACACGCAGCCGAACCTCTGCAGGGAAGGTTACAGTTTCCTGAATGCTAAGATAGTGTCTTCCAAATTCTTCTTGGGAATGCATCGTCATGTTTCTGGCTTTCCTCAGAGCAAACCCATTCTGCAACATCATCGCAAGTCGCTTTGCTTATCCCTATCTCACTTTTCCCATGGTGTTTATGTGCTGTTCTCAGGAGAGACGAAGCCTCTTTTCCCTCTTGAAGTCACTACCTGACCTTGTGTCCGAGGTAAACAGGCAACCTTCCTAGCTACTGTGTAGTTGTACCTTTATATTGGAGTGGTACATGCAGTATTTGCCATTAACTCTGAGCAAATTAATCAAACCATCCTGCAGTCTGCCAGAGGTAATAAGATTTTTGACTGAGCTATCTGCAAATGGATCTTAAAGTTAGATATGCACATTGGCTCCTTGATGTTGCACCGCCAGGCACCCCGGCAGCCATCCAGTAAGAGGCTGTATTGCAGTTACATACCAAATTACTTCATCATCAGGGGGTTTTTTTCATGGTTGTTGAGATCTTTGAGCAAATCAGTAGGGAGCAGAGACCCCGTTGGCAATTCTGATTCACAGGCTATATGGCTGTAGGGAGAGGAATGTTGAAAACTCTGCTGGCAAAGAAAAAAAAAAGAAAAAGTAAGTTAAAAAAAGATATCTCAGTGACCTTGTGCAGGAAAGAGTCACTTACGAGTGTCAAGAACAGGTGCACTCAAAAACAAGGTTTCCCATCTGAGTGGAAATTAGTAGGCAGGGACATTCTGGCAAAAAAAAACCCTCAAGCCTTTCCTGGCCAAAATGGATGCTGAAAGTGTTGTCTTTTGTTAACTGTAATAAGATACAAAGTTGTTGGAGCCAAGGGGGTGTTTTTAACACACAGGTTTGAGGCTGACCAGAGATTGTGTTCCACAGATGGCCACGTGTCTGATGATTTTCTAAAGCCTTATTTGACGAGTAGCACCGAGGTGATCAAAGCTCAGCAAAAGAATATTTGGGCCTGTAGCTCTAATTTTGGCAAAATAGATTAAGGGACAACAGATACTACATTTACCTGGCCTTTAAGGTAGATTAGTTATAGGAATTTAAATAAAGCAATAAAATATAAATCTACAGGTTCATATCAAGGAATAAGGCTTTTGTACCTTGCTACTTGGGATATTCTGCAGAAACCAATAAGAACAGAGAAATGTTCCATGTTTAGTAAGGGAAAATCAGTGATTTGGTTAATAATTAAGCCAATTAATTTCATGCTGTCATCTCTTGCTTTTTTCCAATGTGAGGAAACAACTTTCAACTTGCTTTTGCTTTCTAATAATGTAGCATCTATGTTTGATGGTCTTCATGTGTATTGAAATTTCCTGGAGAGAAATCTAAGCATTCAAAAATGTGCTTTTCCTGCCTCCAGGTTTTTCTGATTATTTGGCTTTTCCTTTAGTTGTAAAGGCTGTTGATAATAAAGCTGGCTGAATCCTTTCAGGCAAAAAAAAAGAAAGGTAGTTTCATAAAAAATGCTGTTTTGTTGAGCCCCAAATGTTTCATTGTCCAAGTGCTTGCCAAGCCCAGAACAGGGTGCCAGGCGAAGAGTGCCTGGATGCCTGACGGGTTGTCCTGGGGGGCACAGGTGCAGGGAGCTGCCAGCGCTTCAGACTTTGGTTGGTCTTCTGCTGCCTGAGCCCAGGAGCCAGTATTTCCTGTTGCTCTTCAGTGAAATTGTCATCTTTGCTCTGGTCATGAAAGCTGACAGGAACATCAATATCACTAAGTGGTTGCAGGGCTTGGGGAATTTAGCACATGTTAGTTTTTGGTCTGATTTGGACTGTAACTTAGAAGAGTAAAACAAAATCAGCCATGAATGGAAACCCTGCTTTCCAGCCAGGTCTTTTGTAGCACTCACCAGGTGCTAGTGAGGAAAGGAAAACTGGAGTCTCTCCTGCTGGAGGCATTTACCCCCATCTCTGATTTTCTATAAGGCCAGTTTGAATTTCATCATGGTTATGTGTATACAGCTTAATGCAAATGGTTATTAATGTTTGTGTCTGGCATCCACCACAAAAAAAACTCCTATAGGAAAATGATGACCGGAAGATTTAACTCAATTGTGTTAATATCAGAGATCAGTGCCGTGAAAATTATATGTTTCCTCTACTTTAGCAGAGTACAGACTTTCAAACTTTTCATGCTCCTAGGTTTTAACCATCTAAACTCCGCTGTCCAGCTTAACAACAGATAGTACAGACTACCGTGGGTATCGTAGCGTTTCTAGTCATTTGCCGTTGATATGATGAGTGTTAGAAGTGATACCTTTTCCAAGCAGAGTAAGATGGGATTCCTTCCCCTAGGACAAGGAAAAACTATTTTTCTGTTTCAATGCTGAACTGCTTGTGTTCTTCCCGTCCCAAACAGGCATGACTTTTTTATCTTGCATTTATATTCTTAATTTGCCCATAATTGCTTTCAGGCATCACATCTGAGGCCAGCTTTCATTAATATGTTAATTGTGCAGTCCCTCCCAGTGGATTTTTCCGAAGCTAAGAGTAAACAGAAAGGTTTATTCTCCCACCCTTCCTCCAAGTCCTCTAAACAGAAAAATACTATTTAGGTGAGGTACTTGACTAAGCTTGGATCTCCGTGATGATGGAGCACATTTATTTCACGTTACTGGATCTGCCCAAAATAGCTGATCAGAATCTCTCTGTTGGAACAGATCCAGAGGCTCATAAGGTCATAATAAAAATGAATTATTTTTGGGGGGGGGGCAGTTTAGAACCACCATATACAGTTCCCCCATCCTTTTCCGCATGAATATGCTAAATGGATTAAAAAAAAAAAAAGCTGACATTATCAAAGTACTACAGGGAATTACCCACACACTTGCTGTTAATTAATGTGAGATGTGCAGAGGATTTGCCCACACTGCTTTGAAAATCTCAGCTAAAACATTTTAATGATGAGTATTTTCACAGAATGAAAAATACGAAGTCCCCTTCAAAGCAGGCTTCTTAACTGTTTATTGACTCTCAGCTCTTGAGTTCAGTTTATAGAAAGGTCATTTTTAGAAAAAAATCTGAGTAATCTCGGAGTCGTCCTCAAGACAGCCCTCACAGCATCCCAGTTAGGAAGGAGGGAGGATAACATGTAATAAATTATTTTTTAAAATAATTTAAATTATTTGTTGGAATTAGGATTCTTCTAGCAATCCCTCTTTCTCTGTTAGGACTGATGATAAACTGTGCAAGGAAAGGCCAGCAGCAACATAACGCAAAAATAATTCTCTGTCTGTTCCTTTATTTCTCTTCTTTTCATCCTGCCACAGGTGGGGACAGCTTGTGAAATGACTGTGGGTTGGCTGACTGAGTAGGGGTGTTAATAGTCAGCTATAGTGGATGAGCTAAAGGCTTCCCAGAAAAGCCCTGTTTCTGTATCTGTTGATATCCTTCTCATCCTTTCTATACAGTTTAACCCTTGTGGTTCCCCCTGCCGCTCACTGTCATCTTTCCCAGCTCTCTCAGTTCTGCCCATAGTCTGTAACTGTCCCCTTCACCTGGCCAGGGCATCTTGCTTTGGCCAAGGCTCAGCGAGCTTCTGACTGGTTCATTTTGTAGGTACAGAAAGCAGAAACTAAATAGTGCCAGGAGGGATGCTGGCTGTTTTAGGACCCATTCCAGTAACGCCTGATGTGCACACGTCATCAGAAAAACACGTGTGCAGAAGTTTGCAATGGACATAGAGGACTCATACCTGGCTGCTTTTCCTTCTGTTTAAATACAACTTCAAATGTATCCTCATCTCCAGACCTTAGATATTCATGCTTATATGGCTTATTCTTGCAGGTTACATGAATGCAGGGAGGTGACAAAAGGCATAGGAGAAGATCATTTTGGCAGCTAAAAAACTGAAAAAACAGATGCCTGCCTCTCCTCGTTCCCTGAGCTCTTGCAAACTCACTCAGTCCATCAGATTCTTTATTACGAGTCAGAATTCATTCAACACCTGAAATTGTGACTTGGAGATCTCATCTTTCCTACTCCAAAACTTGCTGACTTGTTCTATTTGTTGATTCACTTTTTTGGATCCATATATTTTTTACCAAGGATATGATGAGTATCTGCTCCTTATACATACTGGCATGTGCATTCAATGTGACTGAGCTGCCTGCCTCTGTGTTTCAGGCACTGTCAATGCGATGTGATGCCTTTATTTTTCATCTAAATATTTCTCCTGCTTCTGATTACCTGGATCTTTCAGGTATTTGTGTTATTGCCTTTCTAGTCCATGTGCCTATTTGCAGAGTATTGATAAAAATTGATTTTTGTCCTGTGAGTAAATTGTACTCAGGTGAAAGGAATTGCTCCTACAGGATGTATGAAGGATTTTTGTGGAGTGCACCGGAGGACTTTTAGGATGTATTTTTCATAGCATTGAAGACTTTTGTATAGGTTTGCTGAAGATAAACCAGATGAGAAGGTGCTGTGGACTCCATTAATAGGGACTCAGGGAATCTACATTAGTGTGGTACTTCTTCTCTAAGCTAGTGAAACACACATACAGAGATGTGCTTAGTCTGCAGCTAAATCCTTGTTTGGGGTAGTCTTCTCCCAATCCCTACCCATCCTAGGAAAATTACCTTCAGGGACCTTGACTGATTCTTTTATTGGAGCTTTATGGAACAGATGTGTTGCTGTTTCAATCCACCCTTTGCATAGAATAATAAATTTGCTTTTAGTAGTGAGACAATGAGTGTAACTCTTCCTATTTTATGAATCATATAATGCTAAGTCCATTTTTGGCAATTTTCCTAGTAAAGTTAATTTTACTACGCCTTTCCCATTCACAGTTTCAAAAATACCGAGGCTCACACTAGTACCCGCTATAATAAATGGAGATCAAATTGCACAGACGATCTTAAACACCGTGTCTGTGACGCCTGTCAGATAAGGTAGTCTTTTCCATCAGGATCCATTTTGTTCACAGCTTTCCCATACGTAAGGACGTATGCCGTGTAATTGACCTAGTTTTTAACAGTTTGCATTCCTGGAATTAGCAAAAGCGTCTCTCTGTGTGATTTTCAGCACTGCCCATCTGTGTGATGTTTAGGAGTTCACCTGAAAAATAGCTATTAAAATAGAAAAATTGTAAGTATGTGTCAGGTTTGAGAAGGAGGAAGTCTCCGAGCTAGAACAGCATTGCTCTACTTTGTAACTAAAGCCCATGGTCAAGGCACACGTGCCCCTTGCTTTGCAGTGCACGGGTTGGTGCTCAGAGGAAGGACTGTCACGCTCTGACACAGACATGCCAATAATAGCTTCAAAGAAATCTTAATTTCCTCATTTCTATTCAGTGCATTAATCTTTTTCAGTTTTAAAGAAGACAATATAAAACAATCTGGAAGGCATGTAAAAAGTATTTTAGATAGCTGATATGTATAGCTGCTTCATTTTCTTTTAAGTCCCTATTCTTAACAACCAATAACAGCAATTCAGTAGCAATACAGTTCCTGCCAGTAACCTTCTCCTAGGAAAAAGGATTTCAGTAAGCTTTATCACTCAGCGTAGCCAACAGAAATATTTGATGCTAAGAGCAGTGGAACCAGAAATCCGCTTCAGATGTCCTTCAAACAGCTAGATGAGGAATTCAAGGGGACGTGAAATAGGAAACTCAGAAAATGGGGCTTGACTTTGATACTTACTTGGTGTGATAGAGTAATTTACTCTCCATATAGATCTTACTGTATAAGAAAAAGGAGGAAAAAGGAAGCAGTAATGTGTCACCTTATCTAAATAAGGTACCTGTCATTCCTGAAATTCTGTTTAAACTATGATGGATGTTCTTATTCAACAAGAGAGATTTTTTTCCACCACACTGAAAGCCCATCCTTTCGAACAGAAAAGGACCACAATGAGACCAAATTTCCTGCTTGTGGATGAGACTGAAACAATGCAGAAATAGCTGCAGAGCAGATGCCCTGGGATTCCCTTCTGACCATTTGCGATGTGTGTAGCTGTAGAAAGGGAGAGCGATTTGAATAGAAAAGCAGCTCTGCTAATCATCTTGCCAGAAACATCTGTATTCTTTGAAGTGGTTACATACTTTCACGATGTGCTGTGTTTCCTGAGAAAATTTTGTTTTGTTTTCAGTTCATTTTGATCAACTAGTCTGTCATTTCAGAACTTAATCTTTTTACTACTTTTCCCTGATTTTGCTATTTTAACTAAAGACAACAGCTGGAAAGAGATCTGTGGTATTTACTCTTCTGTTTTGGGAGGAGGGAGAAAGGTTTTTCTATAGCTTGTTTCTGAACACCGTTTTTAAAACAATTAATCTGACCAGTGTATTGACCTATTCCTCAATAGAGGACGATTCTCTAAAATGTGTGGTGAAACTCCTCAGGATTAAAATCATGTACTACACTGTACCTATTGTGCAATGCCATCTGCTCTAGACTAACAGAAGTAGGTGTATAAACCAAAAAAATGCTTGTGTCACAGTGGGGTCAATTAAAACACGCTCTAGCACAGTCAATAATGTAAATTAGGCAACTTCGTGCAAATAGGGCTATCTGAGAAGCCTTGATCTTTTGGTGGTATGCCTGAGTGTTTTGGGAAGATGAGAAATAGGAATGAACACTGACTGCCTGTATTGTAAATAGGTGTATTTTTTCTGTGTTGTTTGCAATCTTCGCTGGGAAGCCAGAGACTAACCCAGCCTCTGTACAACCGAAAAATAACTGAAAATCCATAACTAATAAGTAAGATACATTTACTGACTGAAGCCAATAGAGATGCTCCCATGCACGCTACTAGTTGATCAACCTTTTGTCATTCTTGAATATATAATATTTCTAATAGCTGTGGGGTTCCCTTTTTTGATGATTGGAAACATTTGTACTAGAGATATCATTCAGAGTGGTGATTTTTAGGAATGGTATTTTAGAAGATGACTATATATCCATGCACAAAGGAATATCTTATGATCTTTGTGCATTCATTTGTCCAAAATAGTTGAGTATTGTACCTATAGAGAGATGGAATTACTTATAGGAAATAAAAACACAAACAAGGGTTTAGGCAGCTCTTTCTTACAGCCCACCCACTGGAACCACAGGCTCCGTATAAAAATGAATGAGTTGCATTTATAGAAAGCTTATTGAAAGACCTTCCTGCACTGCTTTACTGTGCCTAATGTACGCTGTGGCTCTCAGGAGCCAATTATGTTCTAGGGACACAGCAGGTTTTTACAGGCCTGCCTGAAAGTCTTAAACCCTGCTCTGACTGAAAATACTGGGAAGCAAGTTCATTTACACCTCTTCGATGTGCTGTTTCATTGTTTACACAGTATTTTCATCAGAAAGTATGCTGCTCATTAAGCACAAGAGAACCTGACAGACGGGACCTGAAACACTTGCCATCAAATTTAGCACAAGCTTATCTGACATCTCAGCAGGGGAAGTGGAGAGCTGTGATTCTGAAAAGGGCAGTTTGCAGTCTCTAATCTCAAGTACACAGCACCGAAAAGAGCCATTCCTGCATAATACAATTCATACCATCAGGTACTGTGCGTTTTAAATCACAAATCTGTAGTTCTTGAACCCCTTTCTTTAAAGATATTTTCTTCCCTCACTGACATTTTAAGTGTTCTGTGTTTGGTGCCACAAGATCATGACATTTTGATGTTCAGTTAGAAATCCAAAATAGCAATTAGGGAATTACAAATTGCAGAAATCTTGCCATTTAACTATTAATTACATTCCTTATTGTCTCAACTAGTAAACGATTATACAAAAGTGTCTCTTGAATATAACATGCAAAACCTTGTTATGATTAGGTTATTCCTGAGATGTCAGTCCCTACTTGATGGAACTGCCTTATCTCCAGAGCCTGCTCAAGATTATAGTGTTTCCATGTGAAGAACAGTGCTCAGGAGAAATGGGAGCTTGTACGTGATTATAACCTAGAGATTTAGATATTGACTTGAGCCCTGGGAGATGTTGAAATTCTTGTTTGAGCTGGGGTATAATGTGTCATCCTGGATTGCTGTAAGTCAAGCAAGTCATAATCATATTACCTTTTGTGAAGAGATTTATGAAAGTGAAAAATATTTTGACTTTGGAATAGGATACTTTACCAAAAGTTTTCCAAATGTGTCATGGAATGGTACCCTGGAAGTGCTGCTTGCTTTGTAGACCACAGCACTGTATCAGAAATAGTGCTTTGCAATGTCTATAGGCAAGTGAAAAATCCCCTTTTAGTCCTGTTTTCTACACTGGAATTGTTCTGGCATTCTGCACCTAGCCTACCTTGATGTTAATGTTAGGTTCAACAACTCTGCAGAAGTGCCAAGATGTGAGTAAAACTACCAAGTAACACTAGATGCAAAGGTAAAGTCCTTTACGGAGCGGCCGCGTGCCGATGTGCTCTCAGAAGGTTAACTCCTATTTTCAAGAGATAAAAGGCTTAGGAAATTACTAGGAAACTTAGCCTACTTTAGATTTCCAACCAAATGTGATGCTTGTGCAAGGCTCCATAGATACCACTAGTTTAGATTAGTTACCTATTCCAGAATAAAAATCACTGAAACACACATTACAGAAATATTGAGTCTACATGATTTTCATTCTACACATCCTTTGTTTTGCTACACTACTTGCTAACCAGTTGTTAGTAGTCTAGCCTGATCCCCTGTGCTGATTACCAACGAGTGGCTGGAGTATGTCTTCTGGCTTTACTTCCTCCCGTAGGAATCCTGACCTTGTGCTCCAGAATAAAACTTACCTTTAATGCAGGCACTATAACTGTATGCTATAGTGCAACACGCACCTACTATAAAACAGCTGCTAAAAATACAAGTAGATATGAAGTCCCCAACAAAAAACCAAAACCCTGAGACTAACACTAGAGCTTGGGAAGAAGGTGTGGGAGGAGAGAGACGAAGAGATTATAGAATATATTCTAAACTGTCACAGTGACACAACACTCGACTCGATTGTTTCAGTCAGTACGAGTGGACGCGTGTTCAAATACAGATGTTTCCTTAGCCTTGGTTGGAAAATGTTGGTACGCTTGAGATCACAGCACTTTGTGAAGCAGTTTTTTGCTCATAACAACATTACTGTGCTTGGGAACCCACTCTATTTGCCAGACCTGGCTTTCTCTTCCCAGAGATCAAGTTGGTGCTCAAAGGAACCCATTTTTTATCTGTAGAAGTTAAAGCAAAAATAATGGCAATCCTCAACTGCCTTTCAGAAAATTATGTGCAACGCTGCTTTGAATGTTGGCAGCATTGTAGGTACTTATGTGTCAACCCAGAAGGGAACTATTTTGAAGATAATTGTAATTTGTTTTCTTAATTTGTTAAATAAAAATATTTCCAGGCACAGTCTTGGTTCTTTTGAAACGGACCACGTATATGTACCATTCTGTCTGTTATACAACCAGATCTCAGGTTTATAAATGCAGCTCTGAATTTCACCAAGATCTCTGAGTGCAACAAGATGGACACATGGAGAACTACATTGAAATAAGAAAAAAAAAAATGTTAACCTTTAAAATAAATTCTCCTAACCATCTTTTCAGCAAAACTAGATGGGAAATAGAGAGAGCCTGGTACACTTCCAGTCATCTTGTAATGCCCTTTTACCCTTGCAGTTGATTTCCAGGCAGTGCACACATTTTAAGTTAATACATTGCAAAAAAACTGAAACGATTTCAAAAAGTGAAATGAATACATCGTGTTCTGAAGAAGAATTAGAGATAGAAGTCACTTGGATTATTTTGAAAAAGTCTGTATCTCATAGTGATGGTGACAATAATGGAAGCTGAGGAACAGCAGTTGGAAAGCTCTGAAATGAAGCTCTTACAAGGGCCATGTTTTTCCCAGGGGTCAGGTATCAAGGATACCGGGAACATTTTCCGAGTTGTGCTGGAAACCAGCACAAGTAGTTACGCTGGTAATAAACTGCTGGAAGTAGGATATTATGAAACACTGGCTGGCTCTGTAGGTGATCAGGTCTTATTAGAATCCTGTGCCAATTGCGGCAATGGGTGATTGAAGATGCTAATGTTCAGTTTGTTGATGTACTCTTCAATGTCAAATTTGAGAATGTTCTAAAGTTTAAAAAGAGAGAAAGAAAAGAGAATTGTATATTTGTATTCAGGGTTCTCTGATAAAGAATATTCTACCTTCTTCAGATTACAAAAGTAACATATGAAAACAGCATATATCACTCTTAAATAACTTTAAGAAAGTACTCAATTTATGTATCATTTAGTAGTCATTTAATTGAACCAAGGACCTCTGGTGATAAGCGTTTCAGATGTATGATCTGACTAATATTCCTTAAAACAATTGATCTGTTTGTTTAGGTGAATTAAAATTATCTTAAACATTTCAAAATGTTTTCTTATAAGTCTTGCAGAAAAATAACCCTGAATGAGTAGTACTGGAGGAAATCAGAAATTCAGAAAGCCTGGATTTAGTTCTAAATGTTCTCCTCTATCCTGTAACATTTTTGAACAAATGAATACGATTTGGATGCATTCAAGTCAAGTGACTGGGATGCTTTTTCTTGTGTTAAGTCCTAATTGAATGTTATATTAATTTTTGATATTTTATATGTATATATGGGAGGGGGAGAAGAGAAAAAGCAGAAAGACTCAAGTTCAAAACAAGGAAGAACTACTAGAAAGACTGAAGAAAAGGTCCTAGCAAAGAAATAAAAATGAACTGGAAATCTTGTAAAAATTAGGAAGCAGTGAAAAAATAAAAGTATTACTATACTGTGTAGCCAAACCCTGCTCACCTACTGAGGAAAATTTAATAGAAACATGAAAATAAATTCAGAAATATTTTTAAACCCCACTGTTAAAAGTCCACAAATTATAGCTCTACTAAGAAAGAAGAGCACAAGAAATAAACTTTGTCAATATATACACTGCTTAGATAATAATGAAATCTGAGGAATAAGTAAGAAACGCTTTCATCATGGTTATTGCCCGTTAATTTAAAATTAACTCTTGTTCAGATGCGGTCAGTTTTGTAGAAAGCTATGACAATAAGAACTGCTATTTAACAGCAGAGAGCTCCAGATAAATCACAGAAGGCTGCAAATCCCATACCTACCTCATCCTGTTCTCTCTCGCTACAGTTCAGTGAAAATCCTGGTTCAGGTGCTTTATCTCTCTTCCAGAGCATTACTTATCATTAACTATGGCAACACTCAAAAATCTGCTTAAAATGTAAATCTGAGTACATAAGTTATACTTACAAGTTGAACAAGACTTTTAGCCTGAAATTACTCTTTTGTGGCCAAGATCAGAGGTCAATCAGACTTGGGGATTCAAAAGTGTAGCTACTAAACAGAAGCAGGTCTTGAGGCTCTTTAAGCATTCAGGAATTTTATTTATGCAAAAAATATAAACGTTTTTATCTCTTCCTTGTATTTTAAGAAGAAATTTTCTCCTCCCATGCTGCCTTTAAGAGAGATCCAGGATTTTTCAGTGCTGTCCTACACAAAGATATTTTTATTTCTCTGGCTGTATTTACTGCTTTCTCCGTTCTTCAAACTGCGATGTAAATGTGGGGCTATTAGTGAGAGATCAGAGTGTACAGCTCAGAGTCTTTCATATAACAAGTAAGATAACAAACCCCTAAAGGAAAACATGTGAGAAAGGGGAGATCTGTCTCACTTTATAACGCTAATCTGTAGCAACTGGTTTCAACTAGACCGGCAAGGATGTTGCAGGTTTCTTAAAAGGCCTGTAATTCTCTCCTCCTTGTGAAGAAAAAAAAAATATCAAACCCTGACAATACACATACATATCAAAAGCTGTCAGGCTTTTCAAGTCAGTCCTTCATTGCTCCATTCCCTTGGTGTTTTCCAACGTACTGGCTTTTTAGCTGTCCGTTTTGTTTTGGATATTGGAAACTTCAGAATCTTTCTCTGAAGGTTTTTACTTCACAAAAGCAGGGGAAAATTGTCTGCTAACGTTTTTACAGGCGTATCCTTCCCTAATAATCGTCTCGACGAAACTGCTGTGGTAACATAGCTGTTTCACCCTAATTTCTGCACTTGTTTGTCTATAAATTGTCACATAGCTGCAAGATTGGTGTATCAAGATGTGTGTGTGTTTTGATTTTTGTAAGACACTTACAGAATTTTCAAGACTTTGTGTTTCCCTCGGTGCCTCTATAGCTGAGCAAAACATCCAATTCTTGAGTATAAAATTCTAAACTTTCTACTAAACAAGGTGTCACATCTGACAACTCTTGTTGTGAGGACGATGCTATCATTTCTAATACAATAACAAAGAGAACTGCCATCGATTAACCAAGCTCTTAAAATGATTTTCTGGCAATTTTTAGCCATTATTTTCCATATGCTGAAGTACTGTGGATAGCCTGGACTTAACCTTTAAAATTATGCTCTCTTGCTAATATTTTAAAATCTGGTTTTATCTCCATTGGTATCTTGCAGAGACTTCATACCTGAAATTAAATGTTCAGCAACTTTATTCTCTAATAAAGTTGTAATAACAGGCATTGGAACTGGTAGTTTAGAACCAAAATCTAACTTGTTTCCTAGTATATAAAACCAAATCTGCATTACTCTGGGAGTCTTCAAGCTGAAGTTACTCCAATTGTATTTTAAAGCACAGTATCAGACACTGGTCGTAATTCTTACTCTCAGTTCTCTTTTTATGCACAAATCAGAAGTCAATATTAAAATTATTTTTACAATATGTATTAATTCATTGGAGATTTTGTTATCCCCCTTGGCTTATTCCCTATCTGCTGTGTGTTACTGTCTGTTGTATTTCTTAAAATACGTGACTGCACACCAGAGCCGGAAGCCAACTCCTTGCAGCTGGCTGTGGCACTGGGTCATGCAGACCTGGAGGGAGTGCTCGGTGGCTTTCAGCAAACGAAAAGCTCAGCTAGGAGAGGCTTTTCCAGACTAGACTGGAGGAAGAGAGAAAGGAGCGCATCTGCAGCATGACCAGAAGCAGAAATATCACGGCAGACTTCAGAGCTGGTGGAAGAAAGTCCTTTTCACTGTGCAGAACACCCACATATCCCTTTTTAAAATCTCCAGCTTGTCTCTTAGGCTTTTGCAAAATTGATTTGCTGCTTGCAGCTATAGCAAGTGTCCAAAGGCACGACACTGCTTAGCTCTTAATTTACTTCCATGGGTCTTGCCTCAAATTCAGTCTGGTTTGATTATGCAGATTTCTTCATAGTATTATTAGGGGTTTTTTCCTGCTCTATGTAACCCTGTGTTTCTATTCTTTGCTAACCCAGACTAATGTTACATTCTGTTGTTTAGTTTTCAAAATTTACAATCTGCTTCAGTTTCATTCTGGTTGGGTTTTTTTTTCTATAATTTAATAGCTTTCTGTAAGTTTAAGCTGTCTAGTGATCTTTTTCACTTATGAGTCTTTGATCCCCTTTACCATCTGGCCTTGGATGAGCAATTCCACAAATGGTTTAAAATGGCATATTTGCCTCAGCATAATCAAATCTATTAAATCTCCTTGTTCTTGTTTTTATTCATGTGAAGCAGATAGCTTCCAGAGGATGTATTCTTTTTAAGAGTGCAACATTCTACAGATGTCTGTAACTGATAACTCAGTCTTTAACTGATAATTCAATCTTTATCTGATAACTGGATGGGTCTTTGTCACTTATCTTTTTAAATATAGATTGATCAAAGTAGAGTCAGTACCTCTAACTTGCAATATTATAATAAACTTTAGGGATGTGTTTTCCTCACCTTTCACTTCAGGAGCTCCATTTGCCTCTACATAAAATTCTTACTTGAACATCATTCAGTGATTTGCTCTGTTTTTTGAAGTTTATATTTCTTGGAGTCCTCCATTCACCTTTATTCCCAACTTACTGTTTCTCTCACAGTTTTCATACCAGCAGTAGTTTGAGATCTCACCCTGAGTTTGGGTCACTATAATTTTGATGAATCTTGATAATAACTGATAGATAAACCAATAGAGAATAGTTCTTACAAAGGGAAAAGGTGCACACCTCCTCTGGTTGGCTAAGACCAATCTCTAGTAAACAAGTGGTTTGAACCAACACTCATATTGCCTTTCCAAAGCTGTATTTGTCCTCTTCCTGTTAATGTCATTGGCAAAGTTCCTCTTCACATCACTGCTCTATGAGATGAAATAATCCACTTCTGCTCCGCAATTGTATTTCTTCTCTAAGAAAGTATCAGAAGTTGCTCGCTTTCAGCCATGTTTTCCTTTAAACGTCAAACCAATTCCTTTTCAAGGCCAGGTTGGATGGGGCTTTGAGTAACCTGACCTAGTGGAAGGTGTCCCTGCCCATGGCACAGGGGTTGGAACGAGATGATCTTTAAGGACCCTTCCAACCCAAACCGTTCTATGGTTCTACTCTACTCTATGGTTCTATTCTTCCAAAACTCTTCACTGAGACAGGATATCCGTCTTTGACACTGTGTACCTCTAGTTTTTAAAAGGCCAGGTTATCTCACTCAGATTGTTCTTGAATATTATTTGGGGGGATTAAGTACAAGAATATTTTGTTACCAAAAAAACATGTAGAGCCAAAGCCTTTTATGACCTGAACTAAAGGCAGATCATATATAAGAAAAGTAAAAGGAGGGGAGAGAGGGAGAGGGAGAGGGCAATGGCTCAAAAAGCTTTCAGAGTACTTGAGAATTTTATTGAAAAAAAAAAAAAAGACTACAGTACTGGGAGACTAGTTGCCTATTACCTAGTATTTATAAAAAAAGGTTTCATATGAATTGTGGGACAAAAAGAGAATTGTAATTATTTAGTTTAACTCTTTGACAACTTGTAATTTTTAAAAATATCCTTTAGTTTTGATATTTGGATATGGCTAATGTTATCTGTAGATCTCAAACTGGTATTCTTCGGAAATACAACAGAGTACATATTGTGGTTTTCTGCCTGTGACTGCGCTTTTTGTGTGAAAGCACAACTATCTGCAGAGCAAGTAAATGACGGGCACGTGGTTAAAAAAAGTTCCTTACTGGCAGACTCATAAATTTCAATCTGCCCATGAATTATGACAGCATATCCAGCTCAATGATATTATATGTTGTAGTGTTACAGCTGGACATATAACCTTCCTGATGAAAATGCAAAAAAGTCATCAGAAAACTGACCCCATTCATATATACAAATATTTAGGTGGAAAACAAAATGCTTTCATTCTATAAATAGAAAATTGTGCTGAAATTTTTCCTGCTTAGCCTTATATAGACATAAAGACAAACTCTTGGGGAAGGGAATGGTACTCTAGTTTGTTCAAACTTAAGTAATTTACCACAGTGCCTCTAAGAGTTCTACAGCATTGAGTTGAGGGTGCAGCTGGCAGTTATGTTTCTTGGTCTCCCAAGTACCATTTATCTGATCACACAGGAGAAAAGGAGGTAACAAAATCTGTTGCCCTACTGAGTCCATCTGGGGAGTAAAATGTCTTTATATTTCCAAGCTATGACAGGCATAGCTTAGATATGGAATAGGTGCTGGAAGGAAGGAGAATTAAGTTGCACTGTTATGTGAGGAAGAATATGTACATATTGGAATACAGCAATGATCTTCAATTCAAGGACTATTCATGGAAAAAAACATTCTGTGTGCTGAAGATTTCTGGCTAAACATAATGGATAAATTTAAATGAAAGAACATTAAATATTTATTTTCTAGAAAGATAGAGGAAATAATTCTTGGCCAAGTAAATTTTTTGTAGTTGGATATAAAGCATTCAATTAAACAATATTCAATTGAATTTAAAACATCAGTGCTTATTTTTTTCAGCTATCCAAATGAGAGGGAAAAAAAGTATTATTTCTTAAAATAATTGGCAAATTTGGGGAAAATCCCACATCTTTTACCAGGCTTAGAGATTTCAGAGCAAGATCATATGCATACAAAACCTTAGAATACACAATTGATTATCTACAGCACAGAGTTATAGCCTGAATCAGACTGATTGTTCCGTTGGGCATTAATATGGTCATGCACTTGGTGCCATCATCTGGTGAATCCCTGCTGACCACAGTGTTCAACACAAAGGGGAAGACTCGGTAGAACCTGTGGCGTCTTGGAAGAGGCTAATCCTTCTGCAGCTTTTCTCTTCTCCCTCTCTGCTCCTTCTTTTAGGGTTTTAGTATGTTGTAATATCAGTGCTCATTTCCTGAAATTCTTTATTATTTCTTTTATCATTAGAAAACTGCAGTACATCATTAATTTGTTTCCGTAAAGCTTGACCCTGGAGTCACATTTGTGCCGGCATAATTTATTGTAGCTCCAGGACCGGCAGCCACAGAGATGTCCTTTCTCCTCCCGCACTGGAAGCAGAGGGCATGCTCCATATAGCACAGCCAAGAATCTGGGATGACTCTTTCAAATTCTGCCTCTTGATTGCTGTAGGAACAGCATTTCATTCAACAAAATACTGTGGAAATAATTTATGGTACTTAGAAAAATGAATTTCTAAATTTGAGCTATAAGCAAATATGTACTTTAAAAGTTTATTTTCATTTGGTTCTGGAATCTGCTAAAACAGAAAGAAAGAAGAGAAATTAAATAGGGCAGTAACTCTTTGAGCAAAAATTAAGAGGTTTCACAAAGCAAACCATACAGCCACTCCACTTCTTCCCAGCACAGTTTTTTTCACAACCTATCTCTCTTCTGTTTTCTTCCTGGATGATCAGCAGAGCCTTTTATTATTTCCCTGTGGTTACTGTCCCTCATCTTATTGTCTTCATAACGCCTTCTCAATCTTTAATCCTTTGGGGGTCTTTTTTTGTTTTCTCTTTTCTTTTCCCCCCATTTCTCATACAATATTATGGTGTATCTTTCACACCTGTATTCCTCTACGTTCTTCACTCTCTCTGCAACTCAGTGAAACCTCTGAACATCACTTTTTTCTTTGTCTCTGATCTCTCAGCAATATGTAACACCCAGAGATTTTGTTTTTCTCCTTCATTCCCTTGATCAGTTCCCTGTGGAGTTTTGGTTTTCCTCATCTCCACCCCTATCTGTTCTATCAGGTTTTTTTTATCAGACTCCTTTATATTTCTGTGTCCCATGAGACCGTGTCCCTGTGTTGGAAGATTTCAGTAGGCTGTATTGTTTCCCTTGACCCACGTTAGATGATGGCATCTACACTGCAGCTTTCATTTTCATTTTTCTCTTTTAAGCATTCCTAGAGACCTCCAGCAGTGTTGCTGATTGTTACAAATGAAGTTATTTCTCCTGAGTAACCTTGATGTCCTTTCCTCCTTCTCTCCTACTGATACGGTCTACAGGATGTGTACAGAATAATAGGGTGTTGTGTACTTCTCGTGGTTCCCACATTGATAGTGCACACTTCAACAAGCACTCAAACCATGTCCGTAGCCATAGCAGTTGCTGAAATAAGTGACATTTGACTGTGACGACTTAAAATGAGCACTCAAAGTTCTCCAATGATTAGTGTTCCATAGGCTATACTATGTATTGAGAAAAGATCAAGGACTTTACCTTTCCATTTATGTATATTTTCTATACCAAAAATTGTCTTTTTGTGTCAAGATAAAACAATAAACTTTGACTGTCTTGATTTGGTGCTTGTTCCTAACACTTTTGGAACATCAATACTCACTGCGTAGTCATAAAAAATGTCTTGAAGTCCTGTTGATCTCAGCACCTTTTTAAGCTATCAGTGGAACTTAGTGAGCCACAGATACATTTTTTCAATGCAGACTGTTAACAGATCTTCAGGAAACACAAAGATTGTTTCTCTAAAAACACTCATCCATTGTGTCAAATAATTTAATCCATAATCTTAGATGATGCAGAAAATAGCATGTTTGTATTACAATATCTAATACATCAGTGTTGTTGTGGCTTGAGTTTATCTACATATTTCAAGAGTTTTAATAGCAGATTCCCCCAAAGAATCAAAGTGTTACAAGCAGAATTTCAAATTTATCCATTTGTGTTCAAGGTCAAAGAGTAAATATCATTGCCATAAGTTTCTTGTGTTCCCTTTGTAGCCCGGGCTATATCCTCAGACATGTTACCATTATTCAGATATCACTGTGAATTTTGTTAATTGTTTACTAGTATCTGATAAATGTACTGTTATAAAACGAGTGTTTGCTAACCACTGTTCTCTTCTCCTCCGTTAATTACTATGTAAACAGGGAGCTAACATAGTTTGAAGGACTATTAACTATGCAAGTAATTAGCTGCCCTGAAAGTAGGAGAGAAGGCACCTAGCAGGTTTTTAGAGAGTTTTCCTTAATAAAATTTTCTTTCCTATTGTCTTTTGTAGGAAGGACAAGTCTTTCAGGTTAAAACTCTTTGGAGACAAATGGACAGTGGTGTGTGTGTCATGTTTTGACAATAGGTGAAGTGATAGATGTTAAAAGCCAAAAAGTTGCTGAAGTCTTGCCTTTTTCTTTTTTTTTAACGTGGCTCATTTAATTACCATAAATTATCTCAGCTTTTCTATACAGATAAAAATGAGCAGTTTGGTGTGGCAGAAGACGAGAGCCTTTTAAACACTTTCTCTCACAGCTAGTAAAATGAAGATGTGTCCTACCTGCAGGGTGAGAACAGCAGTGTGTTTTGACCTCCCATGGTTAGGAGAGCCTGGATACAGCTCTCAACCCTGTAAATGCCAGCCCATTGGCATTTTCTTAACTGTAATTTTAAAAGCCAAGTAGTACGACTAAAATACTTCTGGTCCTAAGTTATGCTACTCGTTAGCCATTTTTACATGGAAGCAGTAGTTAGTGGCTGTTTTAGAGCAGCTTGTTCTCTCCATGATATGAAGCCCGTCTATAAGCCCTCCTGCAAAAATGAGCCTACCTGATCTCATTTTAATATATCAACATTCATGCATATTCAGAAATGCAATCCTTGACTGTTAGCTGTGAGGGTCTTTCAAATTAGTGCTGATGCAGTGGAGTGGCGCATTTTCCAAATGCTATGTTATAGATAAGTTTAGCCATACACCAGTCTATATAAAACATTACTCATTTAGCTTATCTGTTTTAAAGGCTTTTACGCTACAGTCAGCTACCATAGTTGGTTGAATAGGTAGGTGCTTGTGACACCAGTTTAATGAATTAAATGTGAAAGCCATTTCTTCTTACTTTTGGCTGTAACAGGGCTGGCGCAGGTTTTGCTCTGCTGAAATAACGGGGTGGTAGGATCCGTGACATATAATTTCATAAGTGTAATGCTCATCACTGTGTCAGCTAATATATAAAGCAGAAAAAAAGTGTTAGAAATTAAGGCTGCAAACTAAATATCATTATTCTAATTCCTCATGGAAAGATACCAATTTAATTGAAAGATATGACAATAAAAATGAAAAATATTAAATAATTTCATCAAAAAATAGTGTAATTCATGCATTCTATCCTTCATACTCTGTTTTTCACCTGAACAGAGTAACAGTTTGATTACTCACCAGTGTAATTTTCTAGAGAATTTCATTTAACATCCATTGCTCTTAGAAATGTTGTATTCTTGCTAGGAAGGAAGCATTGTCTTGGCTTTTAGGGGAAAAAATCCTACAAAGTTATAGAAGATGCTGAAACAAAGAAGAATAGCCTTTTCCCTCCCTTCCCTCTATTACTGATTCCAAAGTATTTTTATCCTCAGAAGTACCCAATCCCATCTGTAGCAAATCATTTAGCACTGAGTAAACACAACCCCAGAATGGGGAAAGGAGAGAGGTACTCCTGAACAAGGGTAAAAACAGGGCATCTTGTTCCTCTAGGAAAGAAGAACAGGCTGCTGTAGCTGCAAGAGATGCCACCTGCGTAGTGCTCTGCTCCTCTGACTGCAGCAGGGCTGTGTCAGCTGCTCAGCCCCCAGTATGCCATCCACACCTCTCTTGTAATCTGCTACATCAGGTGGGGCTCTAGTTTGCTACCCCCCCTAGAGGCGCAGATCCAGGGAGACACCTTGCGACACCCATCTGAGGGGCAGAGGTTCATTACACCCTAGAGGAAGGACAGTTCAGCGCTTCTAAGGTCTGTGGTTGTTGTCATGTTTTGGCAAGTCAGTCTGCACTACTCCAATTTTTGTGTTACCTGACAAAAATCAGTGCCCAGTCCCTCACATCAGTGCTCAGGCTCGCGGATGAAGGAAATTGTTATTCATCCCTTTGGGTTGGGGTGTTAGTCTGACTGCAACTCTAGGCAAGCTTAATCCATGTTAAAGTACAAAGAAGAAATCTTCTCAGTTAAACTATTGGTGAATGTTAATATTTGGGAGAGAATATACTCTTGACTAACAAGCTGTCTCCTGTCAGGTTTTCTATGCACTAGAAAACCTTTTTTTGTGTTGCCCCTGCAAATTATACCATGCAGCGGAAGAGGCACATGTATAGAAGCACTTTTCAATGTATCTTTATAAAATCAATAAGATGCTCCCACTTACCTAACCAAAAAAATGCATCTTTCTGTGTATTCATTGTAGTACTCTTATTTCTAAAATTCACATTTGCTTTTACGTGATCTTAAATACAATTTAATTTCCCATACCGAAAAGAAAAATAATAAGTGCCAGGATATTACATAGAGTTCCCAGTGTTAATAATTTAGAAGAAAATTGCAGTGAAATTAAAAAAAAGTTCTAACAACTACATCCCCTTACAAAGAAAAGTGAATCAGAAAATGTTTTAAAGTGTACGATATATAATGAAACTAATTAACAGCCAGGCATGAGAGTGCTACCTTCAATTTCACAAGGCTGTATAAGTACAAAAAAATCTTGGCAACCCTTAGAAATCTTAGTTCACAAAGTTGTTTCAGCAAAAGCCTGCATTCTAAATGACTTGTATAAAGTAATTATTTTAAAGATGGTTCCATCATTTATTCAGGGACCAAAAATACTTACCAGTATTCTTTAAAATTAATTTCATGTTTTATCACTCCAAATGCGTGCTGGCAGTTTTATGCAATGAAGGCCGTACATCTGAATTCTACAATCTGATCTTTGTTGTCAGACCTCTCCTTTAGGACAGTCTCCAGGATCAACTGGAGAATATGTTTGATCCAACAATTTCTAACAAGCTATTTCCCCTATTCCTACACCTCTTTTTCTGTACCACTATGAAGTACAGGATTTTTGCCATAAATTTGTTCTCATCATTCTTATCCAGTGAATAGAGATCCTGGGATCAAGAGACTTATACAATATCATTGAATTTATTATTTAGAATTTTTTCTTCTGTCATCTAGAGAGCTGAACACTGCAAGCTTATATGTGCCTGAAAACTACTTGGGACAATTTATCCCTGAGAGAACATCCATTTTATCGCAAATTTTGCTACCTGGAGTTATATAGGAACTCTAAACACGAAGGAAGGGCTATCACCAATTTGATGGCTACAAGGCTAAGCACGTGGCTTTACTCATAAGCAAAGTGACTAAAGGAAAGATTGCTGAGCACCTATCTCTGCCAGATTTTTAATGCATAGCAACGTTTGACGACAGTCAACCAAATACCAGAAGTCTGACTTCGATAGCAAAGTCACAGCTTCTAGGGGTCTGGTATCGAGGTACTTAAGAAGCGAACGGAATGTTCAACAGCTTAAGTTATGAGTAGTGATGAGCTACATGTGCAGATTATACAAGGCAAGATAGTTCAATGAAAATAAGATAGTTTCAAGATAGAAACCCCAGTTTACTCTGTCACTTATTAGTTTTAATTGAAATTTCTTCCAGAAAAAATACAAATGCATGTCATGAACCTTGTCAGGCCAGAATTTATCTCTGCTTTATCTGAAAGCTTAAGAACAGATGTGATGAGAATACCTCAGGATTGAGGTCATATCTATGCAATCTACTTTCTTTCCAGATTCTGTCTCCCAAGATGCCAGTTGTGATACCCAATGTTAAAACAGAGGGAGTAAGACCTGTGATGGAAGCGTTACTGCAAATACCTGTAAATTACTGTAAATCACAGTGACTGATCATGCAGCTGAAGAGAATAACTCAACAGTCTAAACAAGATCTGACAGCTCTGAATGAGCATTTTCATGAAATCTTTTGTCCTTGGTACTTCAAATATGCGAATGCTTCTCTTAGGATGAGACTATCAATGTATTCCCCCTGTGGCAAGCTTAGAATTTAGATCTACCGCCTTCATTACACACACTGTAAAATGTTCCTTTTATGTTTCTGGGTTGTAGTGATTGCAATGTTACTTATTAATTGGGATTGCTTTATTCTTCTTCCGGCCCCCGTCACAGACTTACTGAATCACTCCATGCACATCATTCACTCTTCACTACCATCTGGAGATTATAAAGTAAGTCAAAAAAGCACCATTACGAGTGGAAAGATGTATGTTGTTCAGTTATAATTTTTTGATTTTCTGTATGTAGCTGATGCATACAGTACTTATTTCTCTTTCACATTAAGTGGCGAAGAAGAAATAAAATAGGGTCAGCCAATAGTCCTTCTTACCGTGTCCCTTCTTATCTTCTTGCCTTTTGCCCACTGAGCCAAATCATCTGCAAAACACGAGCCTTACGCTGATACCATCAGGAAAATGACCCAGTACAGGTGCACAAGCATCTAGGAGTGCAGATCGTAATCAGTCAAGTGTCAGACAAATCTGACATTTGCTGAGAGCATCCTTATATTTTATTGAGTTGTCATGCCTTGTTGCATGCTTAATGAGGATGGGCCCCTTTATATGCTGATTTTGCGTTACAAATGTTGTTTTGCTGGGACTGTCAGCTGCAAATAGCTTGTGGCAATACATCTTCCATGCAGCAAATAAACATACACAACATTATAGCACACCCATGTTATTGCCACAACTGTAAACAACTACTAAAAAGAATGTATTTACTATGCCTTAGAGTAATTCACTCCAGTAATATTTTTTCTGTTCTCAAACCTATTGACTTTATGGAGCATTTGACATTATTTCATTGTACAGTCATTGCTTGTTGTGTCATCATTTAAGCAAAAAGCACCCTATATACCTGCTTATATAGTAGGCCAAGCATAATAAGATATTTATGTGACAGGCAGGTGTATTATGTATAATCAAGGACTAGTCATTGACTTCAAGACAGCTGATGAAATCCTGATGGCAGGACACTGATGTCATCAGATTGCTTCTGATAGGATCCGGGCACGGGGGGGAACCAGTACTTTACTCTGCAAAAACAAACACCATAGCTGCATGTGCATGGAAATCTGTCTCCCTGCTTACAGTGTTAGTGAGAACAAGAGTTTGATTACACCCAAAAATGATTTTGGTGTTGCTTTTGTTGATATTTTGCTAGTTTTGAGGGTAGAAAGACATGCAATTGTTGAAATCTATTAGCTTGTGGATGTTACTGGACCCAAGAAAAATCAAATTGTTCTTGCAAGAAATTTCTCAGGAATACAGCTGAGCTGGATCTCCCCCTTCAAAGATCGGTTGTAAGAACTGGATCCAGAAAGGATCTCCTGTATCAGCAAACGCCAGCCACTGTAACGTTTGCTGACATATTCACTTTCAAAAATACACTTTGCTGGCCGTCCTTTATCACTAAGTTAAGATCCTTTGTGGTCTCCTCTAACAATTTGTTCCCCAGCTACTGCTATCTTTCTAGATTCAGTAACTCCTCTCAATACCTTGGTTTTGCCTCCTTGATTTATTCAGAGAGAGCAGCTGTAGCCTTCTCAACATTCTGCTTGGCTAAACAAGGCAAACTCTATTAATCTCTTCTCATAAAATAGCCTCTTTATTCTCTTTTTGTCCTGGAAACAATCCTGTATTATTTGCAGTTAGAAATGAGCTATTCTGGGGTGACAAAAACTGCACACAGAATTCCAGAGGAAACTTGTGTCCAGCATGGTAGCATGAATACTCCTCTATCTCCATCAGAAAAATCTTGACAGAGTAATCTCAGGAGTGCATTTGGTAGTTTGAGGGCCATCATTTTTATGTATAATTTCCTCAATTGCAATCCATATCTTTATACTGTGACTTCCAATTCATGAGCTCTCACCTGATAGAAGAAAACCACTTTCTGACTTTTTAAACACCGAGCTTCATTTCCCTTCTAATTCTGCAGTACTGCAAACTTGTTCACCCACCAGAAGATCTTTTCCTCTGCCTTACCATTTTTTTTCTCCAGTTTCTCAATCTATGTCTTTGAACTTCTGTCTGATTTTATTTCCCAGGAATTTTATTTGATACTGCACAGGTAAATAGCTTCTAAATATTCAGAGGGTAGTGACCATACCCAAACTTTTGAATCTCTGTGTTGTTACCTGAACCACTGTCTTCATAGCAATCCTCATCTTCTCGTTCTTGATTACTCTCAAAGAAAAAAAAGAACCAATGTGCCATAAATTCATCTCCTTGGTAGCTCCCACTCCACCCCTTGGGACAGGTTAAATGCACTGACAATAACCTATCCGTTTTTTCAGTGTGGTGTTTGAGTTGTGGGTAAATTACATTCCCATTTCTACTGCCTTTCATGAGTGATACAAACTGCAAATTGGGTAACACCTCATGAAACTAAGCTTGCATCATGTTTTTTCTTCACACATCACTTACAACACTATTTTATAATGCAGAAGTACTACCTACTGCTGAGGAATTTTGCTGCATCTCCTAACTAAGCTAGTGGCAAATTGAAAACTAATAAGATATATTTTGCATATCAAATACAGCTCTGGGGACAAGCTAACCTAGGCACCTACTAGATTGCAACTTACTGCTCAGTAAAAAAGAAGTAATAAAAGGAAATCATGACAGCTCATTACATGAAAGAAGAAAATCATCACCCAAAGCAGAAGAAATGCTACTTTATTATACAGTAATTGTGAAGGCAACTTAACATTTTTGTTCATAAAAATATTAAATGTTTTCCAATGTTATCTGTAATAACTGTTATTCTGAAGGCAAAATGATGTAATACGTTTCAGCATTCAAAGATTCCTACACGCTAAAACTAACGATGTAGTCAGTTAAGCCATCTAATCGTAGAGCAGAAGCCAGGCAGTTTCTTTTACTGTCAAACAAAAAAATAATGTCCATGGACTTCTGTGGGTCTATTCCCACAGTGTCTTTTTGAAATGGTATTTCTTTACCCTCTGTTTTTGTTTTAAAAAAAATATTGACAATGTTATTGAATCTGGTGATGGAGGTGAAGGACGGTGTCTGTGCTTCAGGATAGATATGCTTCAGAGCATAGGAATCAGATCATCTTCCCCTTTCCATGTTACAGAGATTTTGAGTTTAATCTCCATCAACTGCAAAATGTTGCACTTCAACCCTGTCATTGATGGAGTAAAGAATATGGCCAACCTGCACTTCATCCCAGCAAAGGAGAGTAAATAGGGAGAGCTACAAGGATAAAGTTCAGTATTTGAAATTATTAAGTTATATTTTACATATAATTATCTTGAAAACGAACCTATTTCATTGTAATTTAAGTAGCATTTATATAAATTAGGCACAGGTGACATTTCTAATTAGGTATACTTTCACGGTTAAATCATGAGTTTTTAAAATGATAATTGGGCTAGTTGTAAAATTTCAAGGTCTGTGATTTTAGAATTGAATTGCTCTTTGACTTATGTAAAAGAATAGATTGTTAAGTGAGTGCCTCACAGGAGAGAAGTCTAGAATATTATGATTTGAATTAGTTTTTCAAAGGAATTTAGAGTAGGCAACCTGTCCTCTGATCTTTCTTTGCACACTAAAACTATGAGTCAGTTATGCTAAGATAGCTTAAATTGAGAATACAGTTATGTAATTAACAGCTGGAATTGTAGAATTCC
Organism: Neomorphus geoffroyi; assembly: GCA_033558235.1. Taxonomy (NCBI): domain Eukaryota; kingdom Metazoa; phylum Chordata; class Aves; order Cuculiformes; family Neomorphidae; genus Neomorphus; species Neomorphus geoffroyi. Next base: position 32,978,648 of record JAUMJM010000027.1, read on the forward strand.
ACATGTGAAGAAAATGTTGCATTGGTAGTGCCCCATACAGATACTTTAATGAATCCAAGGTATTTTCCAGTGGGAACTATTTTTAAAATATATAGCTGCTTGTTGCAAATAGAGTATAGCCTTTATAAGTTCAGAATAAGAAACTGGTAACTTAAAGAAAATTATCTCTTATAATCAGTATCTAGATTTGTTCCAAAGGCTCCATATATCGGTTAATGTGATTAGGAAGGGCGGTAGGCAAAGACAGAGCATGTGTGCCTTCCAGCAAGGCTTTTGATTGAACTATGTATTTACTTCCTGCTCCACACCAGCCCCAACAGCCCATCAGAGTGCACTTCTGCTGTCTGAGTCTCTGGCGTGATTGTGGACAGAGGCAAAAGTGAGAGCTGGGTGTTATACTGCCGGTATAACCCTGTCAGAGGACACATCCTCCTGAGAGCATGAGTCAAAAATCTATTACTGCTCTGATATTGGTACTTCATTGATTGAAGGTCTTCGTGTAGAAACATTCAGCCCCATGGAATACAAAAATACACTCTGCAATGTAACAGCAGATATATTTGTCACAGCTTGGTAACACAGCAAAAAAGGACAGTTTGCAAAACGTTTTTAACTTTGCAAATGCTTTATTTTGTGGGTTTGAGAGTTACGTGGGAGTGACTGTTTTCGTGGTTTCAGAAGGGCAATATGTGCCAAGTATTAGGACTGTATGCTTTGAATTTTGTAAAAGAATAAGTTAAGTGAGTGCCTCCCAGGAGACAAGCGTCTTAGGATATAATGATTCGAACTATTTTTTTCTGTGAAATTCAGACTAGGCAAACTGTCCCCTGATCTGTCATTGCACATCAACAGTATGAGTCAGTTATACTGGGGCAGTGTGGCCACCTTCCCACCTTCTAAAGAATGACTGATTAGACAAGGTTTTTGTAGTCTGGGAAAGAAATAAGAGGGAAAACAAGAGAAGTTTGCAGAGTGATGACCAGTTTAGAGAAGAAGGATAGGGCATTCCCACTTCCGATACAAAAATGGAGCCATCCAGTGAAGATGGGAGGAGCCTTTCTCAGAACAGAAGACCATCCTTCCCATAATAAGCAGCTGAGTTTAGGAAACTGCTGCTAAAGCACAACCAGGATTGCTGGAAGTAGTTTTGAGACAGTTCAGGGAAGATAAATCCATTGAGGGTTACTTAATAACTAGAACCTAAATCAAGCCAAGGAAGCCACTGGGCGAGAAGTGTTTGGATGTTATGGAAAGATGGTGTTTGTGCATTTTCCTTTCCCCCTCAGTGTCCACTTTTGGATACTGTCAAAGACAGAGTAGACTGGGCTAGTTGGACCTTTGATCTTGAACTATTCTAGTTGTTCATGGATTTTTCCATATTTTAGAGTAGGCTTTCCTCACAGTTTCCAATTGTGGCTAATTCTTTTATGATCAGTCAAAGCAAGTAAAAGATATCTCTCTCTTCACTGAGGAAGCAATGTGAACCCTTACCGGAGATTATGTGAAACAAATGCCCGTTTCTTTCTTCTTTCTCCTTTCCTCTTTCCTTATGCACACATTATCACTCAAACTTCCAGGTCGGTTTTAATTAATTTTATTTTAATTGTCTAACCAGGAAAAAATTCTCAAAAGCTTCAATTAGATGTCTGCTGGACCTCCCAGCACAGGTTCAGCGAAAGATTTAGCTTGGGAAATAGCTCAGCAAAGCTAAAACCAGGTTATGATAGAATCTACTTCACTTTCAACCATGATTCCTCTTCCTCGATCATTTCAGGGGGTTGTGTCCTAGTCTTCCGGACTAGCACTATTTCAGCTTTTGTAAATCTGCAAACTTGGTTATATATGATACTCCTTTAAAAAAAAATATTCAATACAAGTCAACTAGGCATTCCCATAGAAACTTTGTGTTGTATTTGCCTGTGCTGGATGGACTTCCAAGATTAATTTAGTCTATGTTTACTGTCTTCTTTCAAAGCTATTTCTGACAGCATTTGTATGTTGATTTCTTTGTATGCTACAGATCTCTCTCAGGATTCACCAAATAATTAATACTAACATCTGTTTAGTGTGCAAATACTAAAACAATGCTGTCTTCCGATTGCCATTTTGATAAGGGAAAAATTATGCTGCAGTTCACCTCCAATCAGATCATCAGTTCGAGCTTGTTTTGGTGTGAGTTTTCTGCTCAGTACCTCTGAAAAAGGGAGATGGCAACCACCTTGTGCAATCAAGTAGTCCTAGCCCTAAAAGCTGCAGCGTGTCCTGTAGCTTCGTTTTAGGGAAGGGAAAGTCATTTTAGATTATTATAAAATAGATCATATTGTTCTTCTCTGTATGATGTACAAAGAGAATTTAGGGGAGTACCTCTTCATATTGTAGCCATCAGACACATTTATGTACAGCGCTATCACATATATAAGCATGAGTGTGTGGTCTGCATAATAAATACCTGTTCAAAGTACACTGCAGAAATTGTTGAAAATTTACAATTACAGTTATAGTCCAGAATAGCCAGAGGTTACGCTGCAGCAGTCGCACAGGGGAGAAGAGTGGCACCAGCATTTTATAAACAGGAGATAACAATTTCAGTGCTGTGGCAAACCTTGACTTTTTAATATCTACCACTGTGACACTTGAGTGATTTATGTGCATGTCCTGTTGACACCACTTTATTTCTTAGGAGAGGAAGCAGTACAGCAAAGGTAAATAACAATGGAGAAGGAACAGCTCAATATTGAGATGTGGCACATTGTGAAAAACTCTGTATTATCGCTTGAGAAAATACGTTGTCATACAACTGCACTATCATAACATCTTACATTTGCAGAATCTTTGCCAATGGATCCTAAAGTTCTCATATATTCATAAAACCTAACTTATGCTGTCTTTACCAGTGGATGAAAAAGATGTTATGAGCTGTTGCTTGTTTCTCAGTAGCGTGAAAGACACTGATGAAACTGTCTGCGGCATTTGCTAAAACTGAAAGTGCCAGATTCCACAACACTCAGTAGTTTCTTATCTTTTTTTTCAAGCCCTTAGAATCTAAAACTACAGGGTGCCAAAGGGACTGTCAAAATGTTGTGGGGTTGCTTTCAAAACAAATATCTCCAAAACCAGGAGGGGCTTCTATTGCAAAAACGTAGTAGCTTTGTTCAAGGGTGCAGTCCATTTTTGCTTGGAAAGTTTGAGCCATGAGCTTTTTCTAATAATCTTATTGTGATCTAAGGCTTGCAAGATGCAAAAAAAAAAACCCAAACAAGCAAACAAAAAACCCAAAACAAAACAAAACCCCACAATCCCGCTTGACTTGCACAGTCGGGATTTTTCTTAGAGATGATGAGCAATGGTTTGATAGGGCAGTTCCACTGGAAATTCAGACTTATTGTAATAGTCATGGAGACACCATTAATAATGAAAGTCAAAAGGAGCCTGGAAAATTACCTTGGGTTTTGCATAGTTTGTGGGTGCGTGGTTCCTCTGAATCGTAAAGAAAAGCTCTAAAGAAAACTTACGAGCCATTTTTTAATGTCTTAAAAGCAATTTCAGTTAAACCTGAAGGGGTGTGGAGGAATATTTGGAAACAATTTGCATCTTTAAGAGCTGGAGTATAAATTCAGAAAAAATCCAGTCCCTCTACAGGATTTTTTTTTAAGTTTATAAGATAAATTAATAACAGACTGAAATATAATGAAGTAGGTTTGAGATTAAAAGGATTAGAATTTGTTGCATCAGTAGTAAGGCCATGTCATCAAACTATTTCACATCAAAGCCCAGACTAGGACGTTTCCCGAACTAGCTGCAGTCATAACTGCTCGAGCCATGCTGTTCGTTTAAGGGTAGTAACAGTTAGGAGAAATTTAGGGAGGTCTATTATCAATGCTTGGCAAAGATTGTTTAGTACTGCTTGTGTCTGCAGAAAAACAGATCCAAAAGACTGAAGGCTCCTTCGGAACTAGTATTTGTTGGAAAAACATTGAGGAAGGTGAGACTCTGAAAATTAGATTTTCAGTCTTTGGTTTCTCTGTACCAGGAGAGAGTGTCATCTTAGAGAATGCTAATATATGAAGTTAAATATGACTGGATTTAATATACATTGGTGAAGTATAATTAAAGATGTATTGATGGGTTGAAGTTTGCGAGGTTACTATTATATAGTTAGTCTTATATCCAAAATAAATATAACAACATTTATTTAATGCATTTTATTATATTTGACCTGTCCAGCTAGTGAGCTTACTGGAAGAATATGACTACAGTTTTGGTTCTTATTCTAAGGTGCATTCGTCATCATTTCTGCTAAGAATAAGGATAATATTTATCACTATTTTTCTACAGTATTAAGAACTATAAGTCATCTTCTAAGATGATGCAGGGAAAAGTACAGTCCTACTTTATATCCTCACATAAGAAAAATGAAAAATAATGTACAGAATGCTTTGCAATTCAAAAAAAATATGTTGCTGGGGGATTTTACTAACAGTTACTGTAAACCAAGACTTGATGGCAACTATTTCTTGGAATAAGGCAGTCAGATGGGAAGAGATCAGGCAAACGATAAGACGTAGCATAACAATTTTGCTCTAATTGGATAACCTTCATGGAAGAAACTACCCATCAGTGTTTATCAGATAAAACTTTGTTACAAAAGCAGACCTCCTTTGTAGCTGCTGGATTGCTACTTCCAGGTTCTTATCACTTCCTTCCTTCCAGATACATTTTGGTGTGTTTGCTATTTCTTATTTTTCTTTAAGATATTACTAGGCATCCTAACTTTTTTTTTTTTTCACTTAAATACTCGAGAACATTCTCTAGTCAAAACAGCTGAAATTGTGCTTCACCTGTAATGTGAAGAAAGCGGTTGAGAAGGCAGCTTCTGTATGTTGTTTTCCTGAAATATAGGAAAGCCTCTCCACTTCTAGAGAAGTCTCTGTACGGTGTAGTCGGAGTTGTCTTATACATTGTGATTAAAAGAATATATGGACTTGGCATTTACTACTGAAAGTACTGGAAGTTAGGCATGTATATATAGAGAGATATACTTCCGTTGCAGATGTTTTAACGTATCAGGCTGTTTTCTCTTCCCTGGTGTTTGAGTGACTGCTGCCTACATCAGCATTTGATTAAGATATTGCCATATCACTCTTATATACCCAATGATCTATACACAGAAAATAAAACTTTACTAATAACCTTTTGGCATTTTAGCATCAGCTAATTTTCTGCTGAGGAGAGCAGAATGTGGTTAAGGCAATGGAAAACATTTTATGGAGTGACAGGTGGTCATGAAATTGTATTAGCATTTAAATGACTAAAATGGAATCTTTCCTTTCCTGGTCTGAGAATGTCAGAAAACAAAGAGTCAGGATTTGTCCTCTCTTCCCATTCCCCATGGGTTATATTTTACTTCAAAAACAGCTGTTAATTCTGTGTGACAAATTATGAAGGATTTAAAAAAAGAGTGTCATGACTCGCTGTAGATACTACTAGAAAACATTTTCCATCTGTGTGACATATCGAAATAAAAAGCCCTCAGTCACTCAGAGAGCCAACTCGGTGAACTTAATCAGATGTTTTTCTTCTCTTGTTAACTAAGTATCAACTCTAGGGAGTGTTAAGATCACCGTGGTATTTATTTTAAGTGAATGATTGAATGATTCCTGAGCTGCTCTTCTGGAAAATGAAGCAAACTCCTGCTTTAGAGGTCACCTCTAATTAGAGATCAAAAAATAACTGCAGATAACTTCATCAAAAATATAAATATCTAATCAGTACCAGTCCAGTGGCTTTGTTTTTTAATTAGTCCTCTACAAAGTCTCCTTGAAGTCAGATGACAGTTGGGTCTCCTGCCTCAAACTTCACAAAAGAGCCAATAGTTTCAAGCTGATGCTCCCTTTGAACTGCTCTCCCAGGATAAATTACTGATGGTCTAAATGTTACATTTACATTTATTATTCTCCATTACCAAGAACATGTAAAGCTGCAAAGGATTAAAGTGGCAATTACTGAAGTTAGAACACTGGAAATGAAGTTCAAACACCAGAAATGAGTGTTTAGGAAAACAGAAAAGACAATTACTTGATGCGAGTTCTAACTAAATAAAAGCACTGACTTCTACATCAGAGAAGACATTTACAGATGATTGTTTCTATGCTCATGACTCTTTGACTGAATCACTGGCAGCTTCTGCAGCTGTGTTCAGATGCATCTGGATAAGACCTTGGTGGTCAGAAGGTTGGCCACAAGCCCTGGACTTTTACAGTCTCAGGCTTCGAGGGAGGCTACAGCATGGGAAGCAATAAACTGGTCCTAGCTGTTGCTCTTCAGAAAAGATTTCATAGGTGTTATTGAAGTTGTTGATTATTGGTTTTATCTTGGTTATCTTCCTGGTTTGCTTTTTGTTTTTCCATTTCTTAAAGTGCTGGTTTGTTCAGTTCTTTGAATCTTTGTCCTTGGTAGAGAAAATGCAGTTCATTGAGTCCGAAACAATTTAACAGAGTTTTCTCAAATTTGGAAGGAGAGAATGAAAACAGGAGTAGAGATTCAGAGAAAGAATTGTTCGGCGCAAGCTTTGGTCGCTTTGCACTGTAATCCATTCCTGTGTCATCTTGTCTGCAGCTACACCGAGAAGAAATTAATCTAGCTCTGTAGCTTCAACACCCGGCATCGGGGCAGGAACTGCATCCAGCCTGCCTTGCAGGGTGAAATGCCCTGTGATGACAAGTGTAAACCTTTGCTCAAAACCTTCCCCAAACAGTCTGTGGCTCTAAAAAGCTCAGCAGAAAAGACACTCACTACTGCCTTAGCAGAGGGCTGCTGCTTGGGGCAGCCTCGCACCCGCGACTGGAAAATGGGTGCGTGGGGTGGCTGTGCACAGCTGGTTGTGTGCTACACTGCACACTGACGCGGACTCACACAGCAGCCACTAATGAGATTGGGTTACAAATACTTTACCCTTAAAATGATGAAATTAAGCTCCCATAGTTATGAAGAGCTAAAAATAATGATTTGATTGTACTCCGCATTACAGTGGCAGGCACAGCAGCATATTGATCTGCACTCTGTGTCATATTATATTTACAATATGACCTGATCAATATGCTATTTCTTAATCCATGGTTCTTGAATGTGTGAAACTATGATATTTTATTGCAAGACTAATGCACATGACCAAGTCACAACAGCGTAGTCTAGATTACTGTGCATAAGCTCGATGAAGCAAAGCAAAGGAAAGCTTTGTACCTCTTCTTTTTCTTTTTTTTTTTGTAATTCTTGCAATTTTTTAATGTATAGCAAAACCAGAAATGCTAGTGTGACAGGCACTGTATAAATGCATAGTAAGAGACATCCCCCGTCACACAGACCTTACCATAACTGCTGACAGCCAGAGAAAAGCGGGAGGAGGAAGGAGATGACAGCAATGAAGTGGCCTTGCTTAGGTCACAAAAAAGGTGAGCTGCAGCTCTGAGGTGAGAACACCTTCCCAGTGCAGGGGTATTGGTCTATCCTATTATTTAATCATCCAATTATGTAAGTGGAAAGTCTTAGTTTTGCTAATGTCCGTTGAGAGCATAATTTGAGAATATCAGTGGAGTTAAAGTGATGTTATGCTGAAACAGTGAAAAGAAATTTAGCACGGCATACGCAGCAGTTGTGCAGTTTGTCTCCAAATTTTTGAAGGGTATTTTATGTTTAAGGGAATAAGATGCCATCACTCCACCTCCTGTGCCAACAATAACAGCTGCTTGAGAAACTTAGTCTCCAAAGGGCTGCCAATGAAGGACAGAAATAAGAATTTAACAAAGAGAATATATTGCTGTTGAGGGTCATGGTTGCAACTAACGCGGTGTGTAGATCTGAAGGTTCCCTGAAAGAGATAACAGTGATTGAACAGGGTATTTCATTTGGTCTCCGCTCCAGTTCTAATAGGTAGAAAAAGAGATTGAGGCTAACAGTGATACACAGAAGGAAAGTCTTCTGGGGACTCTTTTAAAAATTGATTTTGAAAGTAAATCCCCGCTTGTGTATAAATACGACTGTTTCCAGCTCATTTGTCTTCTGTTAGTTTCACTCCTATGAGTTTCAGTCAGTCTGTTTTATTGTTACAATGAACAAATAATAATAGTATTAAGGTGTCAATTTGGGTTTATAAATTCAGTGTAACTTTTGAGACGTATTTTAAGTTCCTGAATAGCTAAAACCATCTTTTGTGACTCTCTATCCTCAAGCAGATTTTCTTATTAAAAATACCCACCTACCCCTAATGTACTCACTCAAAATTGCAATTCCAGGAGGTAATCAAGACGTTAACATAATAAAATAAAATGAGCTTAAAATACTTGCCGTCCCTTTCAGCAGTCAATTCAGACCCTCCACTTTGTAACAGAGTAATCATTTTCTGTTGTTCAGTACATAAAGTGAATTGTGTTTCGTACATTGAGTAAACATGGAAAGCAGCATTAATAAAGCTTGGCTATGATAGTCTAGAAGTTATCCTGAGATTGGTTGATGTCACCTAGGAGTTATAGTGCAGAAGTTATTTTTTTGCAAGTGCTACAGAGCATTGTGTTGCTTTTTTACCTGCAATTTTGCCTGCTTTCATTGCAACAATATATGTTAAAAAATCAAGTTCTTGTGGAAGTTAAATCTTGCTCTTTTCAATGACAGAGGCTGGCATCAGGCCATGCAGGAAAGTGACTGGAAACTCAGATCTCAGAAGTAGTACCAAGTCTTCCTGTGGAAAATAGGTTTCTGAATTCCAGAGGAACAACAAATCTTGTGATCTTGAATGAATTCCTGCTGGCCATCCGAACAGCCTGTGACAAACCTGATCCAAGTTAGTTTCTCTTCTGGGGCTTTCTGGTTTGGAAGATAACTGCCAAATACTTGAAGCATTCCAGATTTTTAGGTGGGAAAAATGAGGCTGGGGATGTATTTGAGTTTTGCTTGGAACCACAGTGTGAAACTTATATCTAATGTCATTTCCTGTGTTCAAGGCAAGTGTGCAGGTTCTTTTCTGTGCTCCTTGAAGCCAGCAACTAAATTCTAATTTCTTATGAACCGTGTCAAAGTCTAAAGAAAAGTAAGATAAGATTTTGCTATGTGCTCCTACTTTTGTTCATGAATACAATTCAGGGTTAACATCACAAGAGTAAAAATGTGTAACACAATTCAAATTTTAAAAGAAACGAGAGACAAGAGTGGTGTGTGTTTAAAAGGTGATTTAAACTCTTACCCTGTAACTGTGGATGCTGTTGGGAAACAGGCTGTCCCTGAGTATTGAGTTTTTATTTGTGTGGACAATGAGCCTTTTTCTGAAATAAGAATTTAAAACTTGAGAAGCAAGAGAGCTCTAGAAACTCAACGCTGCTAGAGAAATGTGCATAAGCTAAATAAGTTTAGAAAAGGAGGTATGAATCATTTCAGAATAAAACATGTAGGGATGAAGAGATGTTGTGGATGTTTGTATTTTTAAACAGTCTCTTTTCTAAACCACCCCAACTTTCCTCTTAGACATTAACAGAACTGCTATTATATAAACTACAAACCAGAGGTAATATAAACTACCTGGTTCCAAAATTAAAAAAAAAAAAACCAACATGTTTCTATTGCTTTTGATCAGTGTTTATTTTGTTATTTGATGTATTTACAGAATGATATCCTCATACATAAGTCATACAAGAAGATGACAGGCTAAACCTGCTCATTTTAAAAAAACATATTCAATTAAAGTTAAGAGTACTGCTTGAGCAAATAAACATAGTGTTTGACACTAACAGTCTTCACAAACAATTGTAAATGGTATGAGGTGGAACCTCAACTGGTATAAACTATTATTTCCATTAGCACCATCTTCAATAGAGATATGCTGATTTATGCTTAGAGGATCTGAATCACTACACCTATAGTTAGTGCTGTAAAATGAGGTGGGGCTTCCAATATATCATTTTTTCTGTAAATGTTTCAGAATTTAGGTGAATCTGTGGAACTGGCTGGATACTAGTACCTAGATTCAGTACCTAGACCATAGTTATATAAATCTCTGTGCGTATATATGTCTATGTATAGATACATGTTGCTATTTTTCATTTCACAGATGTAAAGAGGTTAGAGGCCTGCTTCTAAAGGTATAGCCAAAGGTTTTACTTAAAATAACTGTACGTATAACCATCTTGTATCATTAATCAAGCGTAGATTTAAATTTCCCTGTATAGATAAAGTAGTGTTCTGAATTACTGAAACTACAGAACATGTAATATTCTGAGTACAGAGTATCTTCTAGCATCAAAATTACAACATTGTGTGTGCGTGCTTTTTCCTACCTTACCGTGCCTCAACTGGAGTTGTGCCAAGTGCTTCAAACATAATGAAACTTAAATGAAAGGTGGGAACTTTTTCTGCAACGTGCGTTGAGTTGTCTAGAGCACTGTCATTGTCTGGAGCTTGACGCAAGCGCAGTTTGTGGCAGTAACTTGTGTAGTGGTCTTGTCAGTACCCCGCTGTGCACAGCTTCCTGGAGGAAAAAAACCCTCTTACAGTATATAGAAACCCTCAGCACAGCATAGTCCTCTTTATAGCCTTATGTCACATCTAAGACCTTAATTCTGGCTTGGGTCTTCTTCCTGGTGTTGTAATCTATATCTTGTGCCTATTCCTTTCTCTGAAGATCCAAAGAGTTGATTGTAAAGTGCTCAAAAGGTAAGCGTGTTAACTTTTCTACTTGTACACAAGATATTGAACTGGCCTCCCAATTCATGTGCTTTGTTGCAGCAAAGGTCGAAAGCCAAGTAAAACCAATTTAGATTTGACAGCTTTCAAGATCCATCTTCTAAAATAGAAAGTAATTTATATTTTTTCCACTTTGATTAAATCTTTCCCTGATAGCGTGTATTTTTCAGTATCTTTTTAAGTGAAAATGTTGTCCACAGCAGAAGAGGGGCCCTTAATTTTATTTGGGTTAAACATGCCTAGCTCATCTCAGTGGTTTCTTGCTGTGGAAAAGGGCAGATATGAAGAGGTAGGTTCTAGTGACGAAAAGGTACTCACTTGTAATGGTTGGTAACAGATGAGGCTCTACAGGATATTATTTCTTTCCCCTCACTGAAGGGTAATCGTGTAGGGTGAAATGTTTCAAGGTACTTGAGCTGTTCCAGAGAGAGGAGATGAATGTAAGGTTTCTGATGAAAATAGAAGAGCTGATGCATCATTCTAGCACAATATCAAGAAAATATTAGGAGTGGCTGAACTAGCAGGTATAAATCAGTGTGCTGGGTTTGAGTGTTTGTGGGGTCTGGAGAGTTGGATGCAGGGAAATTTGACGAAGGTGAGTCTTTCACTGGGCTGTCTTGTGCTGAGATGAGGTGGGAGAGCCCTACAGCACTGGTGAAAATGTACTCTAGAACAACAGGAGCGAAAAATGCCTGGGACAAGGGCTGACCTGGAAGCTGAGCTGAGGAGCCTTCATCGCAAATTCCTTAGAAATTCCTCAGATTTCGTATTTTTAGCATCACAATTCCAGCCTTTAAGACTACAGGTGAAATACACTTGACATCTGAAAATCTTTACTAATCCTGCAGACAATACACCCCATGCTGTGTAATTAGTGCTATAGTATTTACCAGCTAAACAGACAGTGAAGGGCAGTGAGGAAAAATCATTTACAATTCCTTGTCTACATTCTGGCATACATCTAGAACTAGTTGGTTAGAAAGGGACTCTCAGGAAAACTCCATGTGTTAATGCTGGTGCTTCTCAACAAACCTGTGATCCCACTACTGGCATTACTTCTTCCCAAACTGAGTTTTTGCAAAGAGTGACAGATGAGACCTTATCTATCTTCTGGGCAGCAGCGGGATGCTGGGCAAACGAAAAAAGCAACCCATCTGGGGTGGCAATCTTAATTGTGATCAGGAAGCTCTAAAGAGTGAAAAGTGACAAAGTTTCTTTTCCTTCTAGAAGATACAGGAGAACTTCCAGGTTAACCTGTTATCACTGGGAGATCTTGGGAGCACCCCATGCTGCAAAGCTCTTTTCCTTTCCACCAGACACAGCTCAGTTAACTGAGGTCAAGTCAGACCTCTGGTCCAGTGGTTATTTGGTGTCAAGCTCTTTAAGGTTAACAGCAGCTTTTGTCCCTCCCCATGTGGCACAGGGGGGAGGATTTGAGGTGCGTAGGAGAACATCAGTGGCACAAGCTTGTGCTTTGCTGCAGGTGGATGTACTCAAACCCCTCACTTGAACAGCTTCAGCTCTGCATGAATTTGGTTGAATTGTGGTGATTTTGGAGAAGTGTGTCCTAAAAGGCAAATGGTTTCAGAGCAGCCTCCCTGTACATGTCACCTGTACACCTCCCTGTACATGTCACCATCTACATTTACTGCTGAATGTTTCATGAGTGGTATTAACATCCGCACTTCTTTCATTCTCAAGGACATTTGCTACGTTCCTCTAACACAACTAACAATGACATTCTCACACCAGGTCATGTTGTTCTAGATAGGTGTAACTGCTACGTTCAGCAGAGGTTTGAATGATCCCCGTATCAAGCAAGCATGACGTTTTACTTTTGTAGTACTAAAAATGAGATGTGATGTGCCCGTTTACGGAAAGAGTAATATGTTCTGGCTGACCTGTTGACAGTTTTGTCTTGGACGTGATATTAAAACCCTGCAGAATGCTGGTTCAGGCTCAGGTGACACAAGTTGAGAGATTATAAACCGTACAAAAGCTGTGCATAGATTTTAACATACTTGACCAGAATGTGTGTCTTTGTACATTATATGGATGAAACAAATGTTTTCTTTCAGCTAGAAAGGGCTAGACTTGACAGTCCTTGTAACAGAAAGACATTAAATAACATCTCTTATTGCTGTAATTACTTCCCTGATACTTGTTTCTGCGATCTTATGAAAAAATAGGTGAGTAATTACACAATACCCTGCATGGAAAATACACGTTTTTTTCAAGTTAGGGCTGAAGATGTAATCAGAAGTGACTTTTTGAGCTGTGATAGGCAAAGTAAGAGGTAGAGGAAATACTGTTTATTCATTTAACTAGGTGATTTATTAGAATACGCCGGGTATAACATATAGGTAAGACAAATCAGCTCTTAGTTTCAGTCAAATGTGTTAAATTTTTAATTTTTAATTCACTTATCAGTAGCAAAACTGAAATGTGGCTGTGTAGTTAATTTGGTGGTAGCATCCTGCCATTGTCTCAAAAAAAAGGCAAAGGTATGGGAAATGGTTCCTCTAAACCAGCCATAGGAGGTTTTTGACAATTCAGTATTCCTTTTCGGCTTAAGTTAAAGCTACTATCACTCAGAAGCAGATCCACTTAGGGCAGCCTCATGCCTGGGACGCTTAGTAGTTCAATGGAAGAGCAACTTGAAGTCTTTGATCTGTCTCAGAGAAAAGATGAATTTATACCTCTGACTTGTCGCTGGAGTGGACTGTTTGCTGAACTGGTCATTACTTTGGGAGAAAGTCCCTCTGTCCACAAGGGCAGTAAAACAAACGAAGATTCTGTGGATTCATATTCTGTTATTTGTTCCTATTTTGACATAATTTGACGTAATGTTGTAACTGCTGTACTGCAAATATATAGATCTACAGACAAAAGTGTCATAATACTGCCCACAGTGCCATTTTGAGCACACTCACCTGCATGTGTACACATTATTTATGTTAATTTCGTGGGCTAGAAGGAAGTCAAATATCTGAACAGTAAATAATAATTCATGATCTATTTTTTGTGAGGTTTGGAGTGGAATGTTACAACACACCAGAAATCTACTTCTAGAGAAAAAAATATCTCTTTTGATGTCTTTTCTCACTCTTACACAGGCGAGACAGTGATTTCTGTCCATATGATATTTGAGGGAAAAAACTGTATGCTTTGAGAACCACGTGCTTGTTGATCTCTGTGTGAGACTGCTAGAAGCAAACTGGCCCAGGACACACACTCACGCATACTTTAGCGGCAAGCAATCTTGCCTTCTGAGGAACTCCTGCATTAATACTTAGTGCTGTTCAACTTGTAGCGTGTTTATGTGCTGCCTAGGATCAGGGGGAGAAAGAAACAGTATTTTGACAGGGTTTGGTTTGTTTTAAAGAAATCTCACTTTAACTATGACTTAAGGAACTGGATATTTGCGAGTATGAAGTATAAATATATATTTGGTCGTCACTGAGAATCTGAATGTCAGGTGGCAGTGGATGTGTGTAGGACTAACGAAGCAAGCTCATAGCTAGGTATTTCTGGCCCACTGGTAATCAGGGACATAGCTGATGCTGGAAGCTTCTCTGCTAATACCTCACTGAGATGTTTTCTGACTACTTATTGATTAGTGCTCTTTATTTCACTGGCGTATCTCCAGAGCATTGAGTGTTTCCCAGAATCTGAAGAGTACCTTTAGAATATCTAAAATTTGTCAAAACATCAGTGATATGGTCATGTATTTTCTAACTAATGAAACTTTTGCCCTAGCCTGAGATCCCACATCCCTCAGTTTCACATAATAAAATCTGATAAGAATTTGCAGCAAATTGGTTTAGTGCTCACTTTTTTTTAATAGCTGAAAGCTGGCTTTAGTGGATCAAGGGAGAAGGGTTATTTGAGAATCACAAAAATATTTTTTTTCTTTTGAAGTTAGATCTCTTATTTCAGTGGGAAGTTGCACCTAATATAAAATTGTGCCCAGGATTTCTAATAGCCTCTTAGTGCACATCAATTATTGAGATCAGACTTCAGGGAACAAGTTCATCTCTTGAAATGCAAATCCTACGTGTTCTTTCTCAAATCTACAGTGCAACCATGTTTGTGTTTACTCTGGGAGATCGGTCTAAGGTGTAGACTCATCCAAAGAATGTAGGGTTGATGCCTTCATCAATGACTGTAACGCTCAAAAAAAAAAAAAGATAAGATTAAGTTATTGAAACCCCAAACTGATCAGAAAGAATTTGATATTCTTAGTGAGCTTGCTTGATTGATCATTATTTTGCATTAATTCTGACATATATCTGAATTAAGTCAGATATTATGTCCTCCTTTTGCCATACTGAACTTCTAGGTAGGATACTCCAGATAGACAAGTCATCTGTAGTAAAACTGCTGCAGGACAGGTATGCCCGCATTGCTTATGTTGAAAATGATTGAGGAAGAACAACAGGAGGATTTCTTTGAGCACTAACATTATTTTTCATCCCACTGGCTACGCCAGCTTCTACAGCTAATTGAGCACAGGAAAAGACAACATTCACCAGATGCCTGCAGAGCCAGTCAGCAGATGGGATACTTTCTCCCTAACCCATGTGTGTATTAGGGGAAATTTTCTTGGAAAAAAATGGTCAAAATCTTCCAATTATACGTGATTTGAACACGAACAGATATGTTCCTGCAGCAGGGGAAATTGGTTGTGGCACAAATATTCTTCTAAATATGAATATGTCTTTTCTTTAAACTAAAGTGTTTAAAATAAGAGGAAAGATTGGAGTTTAGTTTTATGCTGTCAGTCCGTGGTTGCTTTCAGAAACCAAAGGCAGTCAGTGCTTATCCACAAATGAATGAAAGGCACATGAGCCTAGGACTTTCTAGTCCTGAAATGTGTGCTGCTGGAAGTCACTTCAAAGGTTTGTATTCGTAAGAGAGAAGGAATTCATAATTGCAGAAATCTCTTCTCCCTCTGGGAAAAGAAAAAAATGCTCTGAGGTGCTGTAAACTGTCCTTCCCCTTATTCCCATGTAACAAAGAGACTTTTGGAGACTTTTATACAGTCTAACAAATCGCAGAGTTTGAGTTAGGCTTATTCTCATTGAGACCCTAGCTGGTCCTTAAGGTGTAGACCTGGTCACAGCTATTATTCTTTTATATTATCTTGCATTGTGCTGGTGGCAGACGGAAGATCTGATTCTGCACCTTTGTAAGCAGGACTAAGCTTACAGTCACATCTTGCAAAAAACAGTCATGTAATTAGATTATATAAAAGTGTATTTTTTTGTGGTGAATGAATAAGTTCTGTTTATTCATATTTATTGTGCACGGTTGTCATAGCAGAAAGATTTTTTTAATGATTATTTGTAAACTAACTGTATAGATTCACTACGAATTCGTAACAGTGTTGTTTTGTGTAGGAAAGAATTAGAAATTTCCTGATTAGCTTTGATAAAGAAATCTGATTCAGCTCTAGTTACCAGATTGAGTTAGCGCTAGTATTACAAGTCATTGGTGTGCAATTTAAGGTGTGATTATTATGGTGTCAATGGTGATGAATCTTCCTGGAAAAATAAGTGTTGTATTACATAATACAAAGACAGGTGGATAATAGATTAGTACATCCACTCCCCTCCCCCTGGAGCAGCGGAAGGAGATTCCAGACTATTAATCAGAAAGCCCTTTGCAAGGGGCTGTTTTTCATAACTGGGGAATCTATGGTAACTTGAAGCATTTCAAGATTGAATACAGATGGTTATTTCATATTTTGTTGCTATGTTTAATCCTTTTACTAAACACTTTTTCAGCATCATCAGACAAATTATTTAACATTTTTGAGATCCAGGACTGGAAAGTGCAATGCCAGCAGCTTCCCTTTGGCTCTGATTTTTCTGTAGAAGGTTGAATTCGGTAGTAGCACAATCTGAGAGATACGAAAGCACCACTGCATGATCAGATAACATAAAAAAGCCATGTTCTTTCTTGTGGCTTGGGAAGCAATGGTTTAGAGATTTTGTCTTTTTTAAATGAAGGCTTAAAAAGGGATTACATTATGTGAGAGCAAATTGTTGCTGGAAGAGAGCAGAGGACTTGCATTCGAGAGGACTTTCTGCTTGTTGTATGCTCCTCTTCTGACTTGAATAAATGATATGGGGCTGGACACAGGACTTCTCAAAAGGAACTACTAAAGTTAAACTGCAGCATGGATTTTATTCTGTCTTCACTCAACCCTTATTATGCAATGTTACCTTTTGTATACTGAGGATGTTAATATTTCTCTGCCTCAAAATATAATGCAAGACTTCCCAGTCTTTTCCCAGTTTCTGTGATTAATTGGTGCAGGGGACTTTGAGATCTTTGATCGTGAATGACAATATCAGTACAAAACAGTTGACCAAGATCTTAACAAGTTCCTAGGGGTGTAATATTCAGTCCCCTCTCTATAATTGCATTGCACTTATTCAAACAAGATACTCCATTAGGTACCTTTTTTGATTGAATCTACTATTTTCAGGGAAATTGTTATCGCATTTCAATATTTTAAGTATTTAAACCATGAATGTTTATGCGACATGGACCATACCATATTATTTGTACATTGTCTATATTATGATGTTATTCAAGGCATATTTTCAGGCTTATGGATAGGTTCATCCTACCTGATTATCCAGGATGTCAGGGAGAAAAAAGTTTGAGACAGCATGAGGACTCAAGACTGGTGCGTTGGGCACTCAAGTTTGGCATCTCCAGGTTATCCTGCTGTAATTAAAGAAATGAAACTGTTGCAGAGAGTGAGTAACTCTTCCTCCTTTTTAACTTAACAAGCAGTCTGCAGTGCATGGCAGGGACTTCAGATGATTAGATATTCATCTGTGGTAGCAGACGACTCACTTTATAATGACCTGCCTATGCCTCTTGCTTTTTAAGCAACCTTCCCATAGATCCACTTTCTAGCAGCTCTTAGTAAACACCAAAACCACCTCCTGCTACGCTTCTCTTATTCGTGACATTGTTGTTATTATTATTATTATTATTATTCCCATATTGTGTTTATGACAACAGGGTCATCTGAGCCGATTAGAACAGCCCAAATCTGGACCCAAGGTGAAAAGTGCTATGTAGCAACTAAATACAGCTGTTCCACAAATGAAACACTTTTTTGTTATGGGGAGCTCTGTGGGGAGCAACAAGAAATTGGCACACAATTCTCAGTCCCTCTGTTCTTTCGCATACTTGTGCAAGCTTGAGGCTTTTGCTGAGTTTCTTTTGGCAATCAAGAAGGGCTATAAACATGTTGTTGCTTATTGGACCTCTCTGACAGCAATGCAGACCAGTCTAGAAAGCTGAAAAAGAAGCATTAGAAAGTGGCCTCTGGAAAATTCCAGAAATTTCTGTCTCTAATGAAAGCAGAAATACAGGCGATGTCTCCTGCTGTTTTGTACTCTGTGTCTCCATTCCCCATCAGGACTGGAATATAGAAGAAATCAATAACTGAAAATTTTCAGATCAAAAGTGATTTCAGCTATTAGTCATTTAAAAAATGGTTCAGTTTAGTTTGGGGAAAATGTCAGCATCAGCTTTCAATTAATTTGTCTCCTCGATCTCCTATTTAGGATGAGCAAAGTACTGTCATCTGCAAGCTGGAGGAATAATACAGCGCTATGACTTCTGTAGCATTGCCACAGCAGTCAAACATTATCAGGCAATAATTCTAGGATATTTGCCTTGACGTAAGTTCAGTACAATAAACTAGTACAAGGTTAAAGGCTTGAAAGGTGTAATGCACTTGTCAAACCCTGTAATGAATTTGTATAATTCTGTACCTCACCTATCTCATGAGGTGGTAACAAACCTGCCAGTTCCACAGCAGGGATTCAGAGGGCTGGAGTCTCCCTTGTAATGAATGTTAAATTTTTATTGTACTTTTGTCTGTTCCTTCTATTTTGACTGGGTTTGACCACTCGGTGAAGGCTAATTTTAAATGGTGTTATGTGTGTTGGCTCGGAGACCAAATTGCGACTCCATTATGTTCTGAGTTTTCAGAAACTTTTTCATTGCCATTCAGAATGGCAATGAAATGCTTTGGCGTTTTCTTGTAGTAACAGTATGGAGCAATCTTCTGCAGATCCTTGGGCTGCAAGATACCTGAAGGAAGCTGCTAACTCACATGACTGAGATCCCTGCCACTGCCACCTGGACTGGAGTTGCAGCTGCATCTCAAGCCAAAAGCCTGTCAAGTTGAAAAGTCAGTGCCATCCCTTTTTTCACAGAATATAGATAATCAGAGGAAGAGTATAAGTAAAAAATGAAGCTACTAGAGGACTGGAGGTAGCTGAACTTGCATCACAAAACAAAGGGGCATACACATCTTTTAAGGGGGGGATAGGTTCAGTGGTGTGTCTTTTTAATTAGGATTAAAGACAAGTTAGAGAACTGGCTACAAAGGCAGATTTCCAAACCAGATAGGTTTTGAAGTGAAGCAGATACAGAGCAGCTGTAGGCATTTTCAGTGATCTAACTTTCAAAAAGCTGGAATTAAACATCAATTACTATGGCAAGAAACCTAGTAATGATCCACTACTCTTGGGAAAATGTGACTGTATCTTTTTCCTGTGTGACGTGAAGGAGAGATGAGGGTTACTTTGAGGGCAGAAGTGTGGATGTTCCCACTCCTACTCTCAGAGATTCCTAGCTGTATTTACACCTGAATGCCTTTGCTCTTGTGGGTTTCTGAGGAAGAAAGGCACTTTTTACGTTACAGGTTACATTTTTTAAAATAAAACCATTAACATGCTCTAAATGGTAACCTATAGTTTCACATGGCTGACATCCAGAGATGCTTAAAAGACTTACACAGTCTTCAAAGCTGAAGATGTCCCTGATGTAGACACAAAGTCTACATTTCTCCATTTTGCTGTGTAGAATAGACCATTTCAATGAGATCAGGTATTCCTTAGTGCAGCTGTACTATAGTTGCTGGCAGCTGAATCAAAGAACCTGCCCAAGGAATAAAACTGAGATCTATTTTGCTGCCATTGTATGCCTACAGGTGGGTGAAGACTAGAATGAGACAACTGCAGTGGTAGTGCCAGGCCACAGCCATGCTTGGCAAAAGGGCCCCAAGTCTCAGGGGTGTCAGTCAAGGCCCTTTGCCAGTTACTTTATTTAGGGGAGTAGAAATGGACATAAAAGAGCAAATAATCTGCTATATCGATGAGCTGTCAATAATAACAACAACTGCTGCCCAAGCAAGCTGAGAACGAGATGTTTCCATAAGATAGGGTATTTTTTCCTGTTTCAAAAGATATTTGAAAAACTCTGCAAACGGAGCAATGCTCTTGTTGACTTGAAGTTTCTTCAGATACAAGCCATGCTTAGAGATGCTTCTCATAATGCTTGGGGGGGGGAAGGGGGAAGTAAATCTAAATGTAGCTATTTGCAGTTTCATGTAGAATTCGGTTTGTGATTTATTTGCAGCAGAAACCATTGCTAAAGGGCGTTCCTTCGTTTGGCCACCTGCTTCTATTCAGAGCTATGAAATCTGGAATTAGGGTTCAGTCGTCTTTGTTAATGCTTTCTGAACCATGCTGGAAGACATTCTCATTCTGAGAATATCACCAGGTTGTGTCCTGCCCTATTCCAGCTGTTGCTGGAAACACTAGCCTGTTAGATCCACGTATGCTGTGATTGCCTAATACAACTATGTCAAAATACTTCGGGTTAGTAAAACCTCCTGCTTTGAATATTAATGCTATCTAGATTGTTGTAACAGTATGGAAAGCAAAAGGGAGCAGTAACAAGCCTGTTATGCTGTAAACTCTGCTGGGGTGATGATGAGTAGCTAGAGGCACTCATCTCTTGATTTAACTGAGCTGAAACCAAGCCATGGAACCATAGTCTGAGGTGTCCTGTGACATGTTTTCATGGGTACCAGCCTTTAAGTTTTCCTCTGAAGATTAAGGCTCACACCATTTTCTCTTGCAGCTAAGAGGAATTTTGACCTTTGTAACTCAAATTGCCTTGGATGCTTTGTGCACCAACAAGTAGTTGCATGTGTGTATCCAGAAGACTGTTGCAATTGCATTTTAAATTCAAATGCATCCTATACTTTTTCAGACCTGGAGAAGACAAAAATACAGCCCAAAGGATCCTGTCCTCTTCCTTGTTTATGGCTGTAGATTTTTCTTTGGCTATGCTAAAGAAAGTCTTTAACCCTTCCAGCTGGCTTTGGTTCATTGTTTTCTCACTGCCTGTCTTTACCGTAAATGTTCTTATGCTCACTTGTTCCTGGCGCACACTTTCTCTTAGGCTGAGTTCTTACTCACTTGTCTTGTATCTTAATTATAGTAAAGGAAATCTTGTCTCCAGCTTGACACACAGAAGGAACCTCTCACACACCAATGATCTCCTCTGTGTGCCTGGCTCAGCTGTCCCCCCAGCACTGCCTCCCCACTACTTGTATTCACCGCTGGCAAGTTCTCTTCTTCATGCTGATGCACAGTACTGTCTGTTTGGAAGGCAGTGACAAAACTGGCAGGTAATGAGCAAGGGAGAGACAGCAAGCTTGTAAAGAAAAGAGAGTGAAACCTCTCTGGTTTTTCTCTGACAGTCTTCATTTTGCCAAAATGAGAATAGGTTCTATTTAATTGCTACATGTGGCTGCATGTTTGTATATATTTAAATACATATGCATAAATAAATTCATACTTACTCTCATATATAGATATAAGTGTATGTATATTTGTGTTTATATTTAGTGAGAGCCCTCCCGTAGACTTGACATTGTGTTGCTTCCTGTCCATGCTTCTCTAAACTTTCTCATCTTCCCACAAAAAAACCCTGCAGATAACAGTGAAGAAGAGCTGTAGTTAGAAACAGCTTCTTTGGAGAAACAGCTGCGTTACACAAGGTTGTAAAATATAAAGACCTGTAAAAAGTGCTCTGTGATCTTTATTTTGAAAGCTGGCTAAAAACCAGGTTTTGTTGAAACCCAGAAGTCTTACATTAACCCATTTTTGTGGAATGAGGTGAATCTCTTGCCTGCTCTGCTTTTGGGCTGTGTACTTGTTTCTTCCATCTGTTCTTATGTTTTTGAAGCATAGCTGCCTGTCAGTGCTTTAAATCAATACCATTAAAACTCTACTTGAAGGTAAACTGTTTCAAGAGGCTGGCCTGTTCTACCCTGCAATTATATCATGTGCTAAGTGAGTGAAACTTTCAAAGGTATTGAAGGCTTCTGCGTTTGTTTTTTTCTTTTCCATTTCGCCAGATGACATCCAATGATAATGGCCTTAACATGATGGGAAATTAATTGAGAGAGCATTTCTACACTGCCATAATTTTATCATCCATCCTATTGCTGCTATTAGCAAGAATCCATAACCCCATGGGTGTTTTGAGAGAATCTCTTTTAGCAGAACTTACGGTGTAGAGGTTACATGGTTAGCTCCTTCCATCAGCTGGGTGTCAAATCACTGTCGAAAAGAAATTACTAGTGTATTCATTTTTTTTAGCTTCTAGCCTTGTGCTGCGGTGTAGGAGATGATTTGTAGTGAGCCATTGGGGAGAGAAGAGTGCTAGTGGCCATTGAAGGCTTCTCTCACAAAGGTACTTAGCAGAATCATTGCACATTAACACAGATGCAGGCAGCAGCATTTTTTATCTAATGTCCGTTATAAAGTGGTGTAGAGAAATTATCCCTTCTGACTCATCATGTTGTAGCGGGATAGTAAAATAATCACGTTGCGGTGGATCTGTTTATTAAATTATGTTTTCTGAATTTCCCCATGCTGACTACTACAAAGCAGGTTTTCTTAAATCCCTAGTAACAAACTCGCCTTCCTAAGTTCATAACACTGACAATGTAGAATAATTCAATTTTCTTCAAAGCCTGTTGTTTCTTCTTTCACATTCTTGAACGACTTTAATAAATCTTATGCTGATTTATAAAGCACACTGCAACTTGGAAGAATAGTTTTTGAAATGGTTGGCGTGGGCTGTACAGCTTCTCTACTCATCTTGTGACTTTCACACGCATTCTGCTCATTTTCTGAATTAAGTGCACTTTTCCTGCTCTCCTTCTCCACGGTAGTCCAGTAAATTGGCATAAAATAGAGTTTTATTCTTTTTTCCTATTTCACCTGTGGCAAAGAAGTAACAGCTCTGTTAAACAGATTATAGCCATGATTGTGGCACGCTCCTGAGCAGATACACATGCTGGAACTTAAATTTATGCTTCCTGAAAAGTTATAGTTAAAATAAAGTGGATTTAGATGAAAGATGATCTTCTCTCCTTTTGCACTTGAAACTTACTACTTTTAAATATACACTAAAGAATCCCAAACTTTGAATTATTTTATTTTTCATTATTCTCTCTCCCTTTCTACCTTGTCATTAATTGGGAAAAGGAAGAGACGTGAGAAAACTGAAAAAAATTGACTAATATTTTACCTATCTAAAAAGTACCTGTTTCTTTTCATTATTTTTTTCCCCCCTTAAAATCTTTCGTGACCATTTTATCTTTAATCAGTATTTTTATACATCAGGTGGGATTGTCGCTGATCTCTAGCTGAAAAGATATCAGGATAATTAAGCAATAATCATGCTTAATTTTTCCTGTGCAGCCAGTTGATGTAACTAAGTGCTTGCAGGGTGATAATTTCTTGTGTGAAAGTGAGATTTTGGTAGGTTTCATCTTCAATGTGGAATTACTTGAAGAAGCCACCTCCTCCTCTTCCTTTCCTTCTGTGTGATATTTTCTCTCCAGAAAATACTTTACTTATACTCCCCTGTGGGTTTCCTTTTGATTGCTGCCATAGTACCAGGAGTTGGTGTGATGAGGAATTCAGAAACCCCTTGTTTTCACTCCTCCACCGTGTAGAAAGAGAGCTCAGGCTACTACTTTTCCAGGAGAGGAGCTTCCTCTTCTCTATCACTATTTGCAGCTCTCCCAAGATTTTGTCTTCTGAGTCCATCAGCGTGCAGTTGTAGAGCGCCTTGAGAGAGCAAGGCTGTGGGCAGATCCTGACCCAGGCAACGGGACGGCACAGATCAGCAGTCGATCACTTGTAAGAGCAGTGTTTTCCTTTTCTCCTGTGCTATTGCACACCTGGGTTAAAATAGTGTTCTTCAAACTCTGTCCCCAAGCAACTCCACGAAGAGGCTGTGCTGTGACTGACTGTGGAGTATCCTAGTCATCCTGTGGCCAGAGTCCCTTACTGAGGTTGGCCAAAATTCAAAGAACAATTGTAGGGCTAGCATAAATGTAAGTGAAAGAGAAGCATCAGTGGCCTAGAGGTACCTTAAAACACAATTCTTTGAACCACGTTTTGCAGTAGTATTTTTGTCAAAAGAAAAAAGCATTTTCAAAATGTTGGAGTGTGTCTTTTAGAAGGAAAAAAACAGGCATAAATCATCCGTACTGTTATTTCCTCCGTAAGGTTACCATATCTTCTGGGATTTCGATGATTTTTTTAAAGGGAAATTTTAGGCAATTTTTTCATTTTTACTCATGTCAGCTCTCCCATAGGCTAAGCGTGGTACACAAGAGGAATGACATTTTCTTGACACAAAAAGAGACACAGAAAAAACACCTTGCCTTTTGTAAACACTGGAGATGAATGCTTGCAAGAGAAGAGGGAATATTTGTCTGTTGAGATGTGCTTACTTTCATTCACAAGAACATAGTATAACCATTGTATAAGTTTAGTTACCAGCTTCTGGCTTGTAGTAGCTACCAAAGAAGTTACAGTTACTCACCATCTTGCGAACTACTGCTTTGCAGCTGTGCGAGGACATCAGAGCTGTTACTGGGCTCATGCCCACAAACTTTTCACCATGTCAGTAGGTTTATGTGATAAAACGTTTGTGGGACTAACGGGGGACTGAAGCCTTTCAGGACGTGAACATTGGCAAGGTGTCAACATGGCAACGCTCTCTTCGTTACTTAAATAATAACTTTCCAATAAGAAAAGTGGAAAGCAAACTTGCATTTTGTTTTAGGCATTAAAAAAAAAATGCCTGAATTCCCATGTTCTTTATTTGCATCATATTTATTAGATTTTTAATTTGTTAATATAAAAGTTGTGTGTTGCTCTGTCAACTGCTCGTTAAAACATTTCCCTTAGGGGAAAACAGAGCTTCATATCAATGCTCACATATCATAGCATGAATAAGACTTGCCACACTCCAGTTGGCAGGTAGAGAAGATTAGTCAATAATGCTGAAATATAATTGGTTTTAGCTTCTCATGTGGCGTCACTAGATACAGCTTCATTTTTAGGGAGCCTGACCTGAGAAACAAGGGCATATTTCAAATGCCAACAGGATTAAGTCACTGAATTAAGGGGCTTTGATAGAGTTCAATTGTTGCTATTAAAATAAAACTACCTTTTTTCCTCCTTCCCCAAATAATCAGTGGTTTCAGCGGTGATGGTTATTTTTGTTGCTAATTGTCTTAAGACATTTAAATGCTGACAATTTTGATGAGGACAGCTGGCTTACAAATAATATCCATTAAGTTTTATGCCAAACTCCATCTAAACTGCAAGAGATAGAAAAGATAGTTTCTGCAGCTCTTAAAACAAAACAAAAAAAAAGAAAAAAGAAAAAAAAAAGAAAGAAGAAATGCCCTCTCAGTCGTTCTTTCATAGTAGGAGCTATTATTGCCTTTATTGTTGCTGCATTAAACACATGTTTGAATATGATCTTCTAACTTCTATTGCCGTTAGGTTAAGAACACAAAGAGCATGCCCCCATCCTGATTAGCTAGCCTTGTACAGTAGTATGAAAAAAAGCAGCAATGGTAATTTCTCAGCTCATTAGGTGCATATTCATCTTAATGGGGCATCAAAGTTAAAAACTATAATGCCTTCCTCTCATTTAATACTCCAGAGAACTTTCACGGAAACCACATGAAAGCAAAAAGGATTTCAACGCTGGAGCTACAAAAGTAGGTGTCTTCATTCCCTCCAGGCAGATAGAAAAGAGAAGAGAAGAGAGAAAGAATGTTTTTTTATCCTTGTCCCTGCCTAAATTCCCTTACTGTGGTAGCTACTGGTCACTATAGTTGTATGAATAAAAATGTTGACCTCTGCTAGTTTTTCTGGTAGGTTAAGTTTTAAATCCATAGGCTGCAAATGTTTGGCATCAGCTGAAGAGCACAATGTACTGAAACAATACCCAAAGGTTATTTCATTGTATCTGGGTCTGTGGACCCCGATACAGAGACCCTTCATTACAATGAAATACTTGTTGTGTCTTGAATCGTTTAGGTAAACAACCCCCACCCTTTAAAATACTGTCTTTGCATGAAGTAGCTTTGACAGCTTAAGTTTTGAGCTTTGAAAAGGCACCTTTTCCTGTGGTTTAGATAATAACAGTGCCGGATCCATGCTATTTACTGAAACAACAGTATTTCCAGAAACTGCTTCTAAAAATATTTCAGAGCTAGCACCCAGCACAAGCTTTTGGGGCATGTTTACAGATGTAAAGCTAAGCCGTGTGTGAATGTCATGCTTCCTGACTTGCCTGCGCGTGTGTGGCGGGGGATGATCTATCGGCTTCCCGCCCAGGGTGCACCAGCAGATGCAATTAAATTTACTTGTGGTTGTAAAAGTGTTCTGCAACGTGCTGATTTCAGATGTGTGCTTTCTATCTCTGACAGAGAATATGATTTGTATTGTATGGTCAGTTGTGTAGGATGTAGTTCTTTAAAACATTATAATATGCAACAACTATCTCCCAAAACTGAAATTCCTAGTAGACTTTGTTAGTCTCCACTAGCTGTAAAATCATGGGCTAGGTAAAAATAACTGCATGTGGGTTCATTCAGGATTGCAAATAAGTTTTTCTTCCAGGTCGATGAAGTTCTCTTTTTCTTTCAGTTCTACCACCCACAGTAAGAATGGAGAAACGCTTTCTATTTCTTCAATACCTTTTCTTTTCTTAGAACCCAAAAGGGAAAATTCAGTATAATAATTCCATCATTGTATTTTGTTCCAAAGGTATTTTTTATGTATATAATTCCTACAAGGCATTTATGTAATTTTACAAATTTAGTGAAATAAAAAATTACAGTAATCAATTGAATAATTAAGAATATTTTGGTGGGATATTAGTAGAACAGAGGATTGAGCAAAACAAAGAGAACTAGGAGAAAAGATTTTGAGGTACATGAAAAACTACCTGAGAAGAAAAAATACTAGGAAGCTCCTTCAAAAATTAAGTGAAAGAAGATGGGGTCCACCCATCCCTTCAAAAAGCATCAATCAACAGGACAAGAGAAAATAAACAGAAAGCATAAGTTCCTCATCTGATTAAACTCATTAAGGTTCTCTGATTTCAGTAAGGTTGTATGAATTTTTGTTAGCTGGGAGGATTTGTCCTAAAACCAAAGTGAGTCAGAGAAGACTGATAATCTTAAAGAGCAACACAATATGAACAAGGAGATAAATGTAACTCTAAAATACTTGTGTATAGAATACAGCAGTTTGGGAGTAGTGTGAGGGAGAAGAAGGGCTGATGGAAAAGGAGGAGGGCTATATCTTTGAGAGTGACTATAAGGCAGCCTCCTGCTTCTACACACAGAGCTTGGACCTCAGTGGATTAGGTTCTATTTTCTAGTGCTGCCATCTTAATTTTCTCCATAGTATTTGATTACGGAGACCTTCAAATAAAACATATTTTGAGGAAGAAAGCTCTTGGCTCTAAATGACTGAAGGAAGAGGGAAGATTGCTGTGTTCAGGTAGTGGAATTCCATTTCTGTGAACAACAGGAGCAAAATACATACAGCCAATTATATTTCGTATCTCTTGTATTTTTAATTTTCTTTTAGCAGCTCAGTTTATTGTCTAGTTTAAATTTTTTCTGTATTGCTTGTGTAGTAAATATTTTATTAGGAAAAGTGCAAAATAACCTATTGATGTGTTTCATCAATATGTGTTAGAGAAATTCAATGATCCAGCAGCTATATATCTTTGGTCATCATGCTTACTTGTTATATTAAGAATTTTTTTCTATATTTCAAGGTATTGTATTGGCTTTCAGAAAAAAAAAAGACTGGTCTATGAGAAAGCAGTTGACATTTGAGGTGGATTTGGATTGATCACTAGGATCGGGATGCTTTAATTTTCATGGGAATTTTTCAGGCTGTACTGAAAGAAATTCTGCTTGATTCCTTTCATTCCTGGTGAAGGAATTTCTGGGAGAAATTCAGCCAGCTTGGTTACAGAAGAGAGAAGACTAGAATCATAGAATGACCTGAGTCGGCAGGGACCCGCATAGTTGAAAGGGACTAGACCTACATATTGATACCTTCTGGACTCAAAACAATAAAAATGTAAACTAGTGGCAAAACAGGTTGTTCTGCTCAAGTCATTAGTGCTGTACCAATTTAACACTGAGGAGGAATTAGACTGTGTACTGGAAGTTGCAGATGAATTTTGAGGTCCAGTTAAAAGACCTCAGCTTAGGTATATAGGGATACTGTTTACAACAGCTTGGCTTCCGGCAATGGATGCTTGTGAGACACGGAGAAGGCTGACAGCGCAGTGATGACGACAGACATATTAGACCTGTGGTCTTGGGAGTCACAGGCCTTTCTTTTAAGACTTCTCCTCAGAAGTCTTTGAAAGCATCATTTCCCTTCTAAAACTGCAACGACACGTTCCTCTCTGAAACCTAATAGAGGAGATAAAAGGTTCAAGCCCTTCTTTACAGCAAATAGGGGATATTCCATAACTCATATTGCAAAGTATGTTTTCTCCTGAAAATAGGAGTCTATAAACAAGCAGCCTGCTCTGTATGACCTTGTAGAGGCTCTCTTACTTCCCATCTGCTACCCTGTCTGGGTAGTTGTTACAGCCCTTTCCTTTCTCTGCAGGAATTGTTTTTAATATTGGGCTGTAATCAAGCGAGAACAATGCTTCACCATGCACAGCTTCTTTAACTTTCTCCCTTTCACAGCATCGGCTCTAACGTTAGGGTACTGAGTGTGAGTTGTTCTTGATATCATTGGGCATGGATGGCCAAGGCTTACATCTCATTAATGGGCCACTCGTAAGCTAATGTCAACCTCAGTTGTATTTATCAGCCGGAACATAGTAAATGCGGCTTTTTAATGGAAGGTGGGCACTAGTGTCGTGGCACGGTGAAGGTGGCAGACTTTGATGGCTTAGCAAAGCTCAGTGTTTCTGGCAGAACCAGCAGTTTCTTCAGCACGCTGTTGTCGCTGAACCGCAACCCATGAGCTCTGTGTAGGGTGTGTTTGCACTAATGCTTCAGTCTGAATAGCTGACCAAGAAGTTACATGGAGAAAGGCTCATCGGAAGAGAGGAAAGTCAGTCTTTTAGCATGTTTTAATGAATCTGGTGGAGAATCTCCCATCCTTTTTTATTGCGAGGAGACCACGATTTGGATGAGCTGGAAGATAGGATGATAACTGATGTCTGGCAGGTAGAAGAATTCATACGCTCACATGAACAAAAGAACCAATAACTCCGAACTCTCTTTCTATTTGGCTGGTTGTATTTGCTGCGTTGCTACCAGCATAAACACTTTCCCTTCCTCTTAAGTGGGATGCTTGGTATTTTCACAAATTAGCACATTTTTGTGTTTCATTAATGGTTCTCTAGTATTCTGATGACAATGTGATGACAAATCACCGACAAAAAAATCGGAGGCAAGCAAATAAAAACAGGCTGACTTGTAATTGGGAGAAGGAAAAGCAGAAAACCGTTTGTACACTTCAGCTAGGAAAACAATAACATACCGACTGCAGAAATGTCTTTGCTAGTACCGCAAGCAAAACTGCTAGCTGAGCCCCTAGCACCAGGAGCCTGGCAGACCAGGACACCACGCTAAGTACTTGTCATGACTGCTAGAAGGTGTTGGGTTTGTGTCTGGTCTTCATCTTTGTGTTTTGATGGGGATTTTTTTCTGGCCAGTGTTTGTGTTCAGTACACAAATCGTCCACGCAAGAACATCACAACCGACAGTGACTGCTGTTTCCAAGAGAGCCCTGTTCCTATGAAATATTTAAATTTTAGCAGAAATTAAGCTAAAGAGCACATATAATCCTGTCGGTATGGCAATAGAAAAGCAGATCATGGGGCTGGGCCCTCAGAAAAATATTATTACATTTCAATAGTAAAATATTAAAGTCAGCAGATCCATAGGTGTGGGAGCTTCCATTCATGCAAGCAGAACAAACAACACTTGTAGCTCTGGGGGGTTTTGTTGCTTTTTTGTGTTTTTTTTCCAAAGAAATCAAAGTACATAAAAAAATGTAACTCTGTATTTTCTGTTACTGGGTATAGATTTTAAATGTGACTTTTGCTTCCATTTGATTGTCTGACTAAGCAGTTCTGAAGCCCTAAGGGTAAATGGTCCTTGCTCCAAGGACCTTTCTCGAAAATAATCTAAATCAATTATTTCTGAGCTAATATGTATTTCTGAGCATGACTCTAGACACTAAAAAATGCCCAAATAAGTAAGGCCTTTACTTCAGGTTCATATTTGATTGATGCAGAACTCTAAAGCTTCAATAAATATTTGCAGATTATTTTTTTTTTACTTTTATATTGCTGCAGTAAAAATCATGAGGGTCTCCAGTTTGCCTTTGTTTGATGAGACAAAAAAAGGTGAGTGTGAGTGTTTTTTGAGACCGTATTCGATCTGAGTCAGCACTAATTACGTGTTGTCTGAATCAATACAGTCTGGAGAGAGCGTTGTGAGAAAGGGAAGGACACACTGTTTAACGAAACAAGGCCTGGTCCCCTGCCTTTGTAAGCCTGCATAAGATGCCATAATGGAGAAGCAAATATTTAGGCTTAGGGTCTGAATACCTACGAGTCGGTACCCGAAGTACAGTGTACTCAGCTTTTCTTTGGAAAGAGTTTTTTTTTCTCCAATTTCCTTCTCTCTTTCACAAAGCGTACAACGTTTGTCAGACAGAAAGGAGCATAGAACTGGAAAAGAATGAGTGGGTAGACTGCACACCCTCAGCCTGGCAGGCCAAGAAGATGTCCTCCCTGCCTTCCTTTTCTCCTTCTGCCTGGCTTGTTAAAGCATTTGTGTATGAAGACATTAGGGCACCTCCTTTTGTGCCTAATGAAAGCATTCAGACTGAGAAAGAGGAGGTTGACAGACAGCTGTATAATGCCTGTGGTTCACAATTTTTGGAGAATAGGAAGAGATGACACTGAAGTAGAGGAATTGCATCACAGCAAGGGGTTTTTATTCTTTCTACCCACTTAGTCGGTCAAGGAAAACCAGCTGGTGTGATCTTTCCAGATTTCAGCTAGGCCTTTGATACTGTCCCTCATAGTATCCTCCTAAACAAAATGTCCAGCACCCAGGTGGATAAACACATAATGCAGTGGGTGAACAGTTGACTGGTGGGTCGGGCTCAGAGTGTCATAGTGAGTGGAGTTACATCAGGCTGGCATCCAGTCACTAGTGGGGTCCCTCAGGGATCCACACTGGGGCCAGTGCTCTTCAATATCTTCATAAATGACCTGGATGCAGGATTCAAGGGTTTACTAAGTTTGATATGAAACTAGGGGGTGCAGTTGACACTCTACAAGGCATGGAGGCCCTGTAGAGGGATCTGGACAGATTGGGGAGCTGGGCAATTGCCAACCCTATGAAGTTTAACAGGGGCAAGTGCTGGGTTCTGCACCTGGAACACAGCAACCCTGGATGTACACACAGACTGTGGAGAAAGAGGCTGGAGACCAGCCCTGTGCAGAGAGACCCGGGGGTTCTGGTAGACAGCAAGTTGAACATGAGCCAACAGGGTGCCCTGGCAGCCAAGATGGCCAACCGTGTCCTGGGGTGCATCAAGTGCAGCATTGCCAGCCAGTCAAGGGATTGTCTCGCTCTGCTCTGCACTGGTGAGTCCTCATCTCGAATATTGTGTTCATTTTTGGGCACCACAGTATAAAAAGGACATCAAACTACTGGAGAGTGTCCAGAGGAGGGACACAAAGCTGGTGAAGGGTGGTAGAGCACTGGAACAAGCTTCCCAGGGAAGCAATCATGGTGCTAAGCCTGGCAATATTCAAGAAGCATTTGGACAGTGCCCTCAGACACACGGTGGGAATGTTGGGGTTGTCCTATGCAGGGTAGGAGATGAACTTGATGATCCTTGTGGGTTCCTTCCAGCTCACGTCATTCTACGATTCTATGAAATTATTCTGCTCTAAGTCTGCCTTGTCCTGATCTGGTCAGATCAAGACACTAGAGTGAGTAGAAATGTTAGGGGAAGAGGTTGAGACTTGCTGTAGATGAATTTATGCTTTGCGGCCACAACTACGCACAGACACAAATAAACACTCCTGTCTGGCTGCCCCCCTCCATACCAGCCTGCACTGCTGGTCAGGTGCTGTGAGCACTCGTAATGACTTTCCCCCCTTTCGTCTTCTCTTGCTGAAGGTCTTTGCCAAAATGTCACACCAAGTCTAACCTGTTCCAACCTGCTGAACTTCCCCCTATGCCTCCACACTCCACTTGTCACGTCTCCCGTTGAAAACGCTCACCCCCTTCTTCCAGCTGGCTTTACCTCCTGTCTCGAGCACAGGCACCAGAGGGACAGTTGGACAGGGGAAGCAGGCAGAGCACCATGAGCTGAGGTAGAGATGACGCAGGAGGCATTTGAATTTCATCTTACTTCTTCCCTAATTAAAATCCAGTTTATTTTCCCTAAGTTGTTAAAGACAAATGATCACTTTTCTCATTCTCTAGACTAGATTGGATTTTACAAACAGAACACCACGACTTTTTTGTCTAATAGGATTTATAATGCTATTTTGTATAATCATTGTAATTAGGAATTGTGTACCACTGTTTTAACAAAACTTCCACTCAAAAACACTGAAAATCTTACGGTTCTTATTCATTATGAATGGAACCTATTCTGAGCCACTATCTTTACTTAGACATAGCAAATCTTTGTGCTGCCTTTTTTTCCCCCAGTTACACTGCAAGTAATATATTGGGCAACCTCTACTAAACAAGGTCTTATCACTTTTTATTAAAATTTAAACAAGATTTAAATGAAAGCTCTCGATCTTTTCATTCCCCAGTCTGCGCTGATATCGGGGAATGCCTCCAATGCCAGACCTAGATGTAGAACCTTGCAATTGGCCTTGTTGAACTACAGGAGGTTTGCATAGGCTGACTCCTCAAGCCTGGGCCCCTCCCAATGTTTTTCCTCTAGAGAATCAACTGCTTGACTGGGAGGATAGAGGACAATACCACCTGTACTCCCAATCCTTTCAACATTGCTTCGAGGAACACTTGGTCTCTTCTGGTGTTTCTGAGTTGCCTTGTCACAGTATCACTATACTCTGTGTTGTACAGTGGAAGCAGAAGATACTCTGTAGAGTTCACCAGGCTTGGCAGTCGACATCCAAGTGATGTCACAAACTTGAGCTCCTGGTAGGCAGCAAACCTCTGTAGAGGAATTTTCTGGACAGTAAATGGGTGTTTCAGTACCTGTGAGTAGGCTTCCTGCTATTACCTATACTTTTCTGGTGGCACTGGTTCTAATGTGGGTGGGTGGATCCACTTTTCACGCTGGACTTCTCCTGGATCTTGTCCTTTACTCAAGTGATCCTTGCTCCTCAGCCCTAGGAGCACCTTATCTATTACCCAGGAGTACTTCAGGGAAGGTTCTTCGTTCTGTCTCGAGCAAAGCCAAGGGTCCAGGCTCCTTCTTCTCTTGAGTTATAGGTGTCTTAGAGCTCCAGACTGAATTTAGGCTTACATTCTCCTTGCGCAGATTCTAGTCAGGGCTGACACAGCGCGAAATACTACATCATCGATCTCCCACTCACATTCCCAGATTGTCAGTGAGACAGCTCCTCACCACCTCCATGAGGCCTCTGTTTAATGGTAAATACTGTCCATATGTTAAAGGCCCTGCATGCCTTAATGTATACAGTTGCACGCCTCTCACACCTCAGGTCAAACAGAGCCATTGCTCTATAAGGGCAGTGCTTGAGACAGAATCTCAGGCTGGTGTATAGATACAGCATAAGACCATGTCCAAGAGCCCTGGGACAGGAGGTGAGGTGGAGGCACAGACTCTGCACTTCACACTACGTAGATCCAGACTTTTTGGTCTTTTCTCCCATTGACATAGCCCATAATTGCCTCAGCCCATAACTGTACCATTACCATGAGCTGTGGCATCAGTCGTGCAGTGTGTGCTGTGGGTGACGTGCTCAGTCATGTGGGTCTGAACACCATAGTTGATGAGGAAATGCCCCAATTCTTAAGGTATCCAGAAGCGTGATTGTAAACATTGAGTTCCTCTCTAAAAATACCACGCATTAAGCTTTTTATTGGATAGGGAATTAAATACGTTAGAGTGAGTATATCAGATTATTTTCTGGTATATGAGGTCCCTAGCTATGCAGAAATGTATAGCAGATACAAGCTTTGGCTTTTTTGGAAACAAGAAAATACACAATTTGGTCATTTCCTTTTTTGTCTCTGAAACTTTGAGTGCAGTTTGCATGCATATTATAGATTTACAAACTCACGGTACTGCAGAATGTCCATAGCTTAAATGAGAGTTTGGAAACCCTATTACTATTCAAAAAGACTTATTCATGCAGGCCAAATTTATTTGAGTTGTCCACTTCTCACTTCAAAGGCCTTATTTCTGAAGTGATAGTTGTGGTTACTTCTGTGTTCTGCGCTACATTTGGCTTTGATTTACTGTTGCACAGAAAATTTTGGAGTTGTTGCTGCATACCTTCTGCTCAGCATCAGGATCAGCCGCTGAGAAATAACACAGAATCCTCATCTCCTTTTCTCAGCAAGGATTAATGCTTTTGTTTAATACCCAGCCTCGGCTAATAGAAGCCTGTACATAATGAGATGGTGAAACCATTCACCAAAACCTTGTTTCTGGGTGATTGCAACTGGGTTTTTGTTATAGGACCTCAGGAAGCATAGTTAGTAATTAGTATCTTTATATATAATCCTTAACAATTTCTATAAATTGTTTGTAGAAGCTATGTGTTGGAGGCTGATGAATTATCCATATTATTGAAGATATTTGTGTACTATAATTACACTGTTGTTTCTAATGCTGCAGTCAGAAAAACATAGCAGGTAATAACACACATGGAGCTAAAAACAAATGGTGCACTGTTATTTTGTTACATATACTGCTTGAGACAGGTTTTCCGAAATGTTAAGTGCGCTAGTGACTTCCTTCTTTGGAGAATCCAATGCTGTATCTTTGTAAGTGATAACTTTTGCATGCTGGATGTTTTTGAGATTCTCGCTCCTGCTGGGGAACATACTTGGGAAAGTTTGTCTTTCACTGGAAGCCAGAATTTCAGAATTCTAAATGCCCAAGAAAGGGGTGCATAAAAGTTGTCCTTGCCTCAGCTCTGCATATTTCAACATAACCCTAAGGAGAAAAGAGATTCTCATTCATTTAATTTGTACAGTTTTAGAGGATGAAACGTGTCAATAAGTAATGTTACAAAGTCATGCTGTTTCTCTTACTGGCCTGAGTTTTGGCTAAAAGCAAGGAACTATCTAATTGAATGTGAAGGTTCTGTCATTGCATTAAGCAATAATATAATGTTAAGTCATTCTCCTTCTAAAATTTTAATTTTTCAGGAGTTTAGCATTGCATATCAATGTATAGAGTAAGTCAAGAACTTTTAAATAATTATAAGGTGGTGAGTCATAAGACTGAAGGCCTGCTCCACTTTTTCACACTCATTATTTTAAGCCAACACTGCAATTACTTTATGTCTTGGGAAGAAAACAGTAGAATATCTTTAGAAAACAGGATTATGAACTCACAGTTGTGGTAGCACCCACTCAGGTAAAAAAGCTTATTCAGCTTTTACAAAAATAAGCATGTGCAAAACAGAGATGTTCTTAGCCACATGATTCTAACTCAAATCCAAAATGGGTACTTGAAATTGTGGGGAACAGAATCCAGTGATGGATTAGAGACACAGAGTAAGAGGTTAGAAAGACTAGGTTTACCCTTCATGTAAGTTACGCAGTAGAAAGGAATGGGTTTGGGTTTGGTCTTTGAATACAATTCAGCCTCAGTTAGTATGGTGAGAGGGAGAGCTACTTATTTGCACACCAAGTCTGAAGTCTCCTTCACTACCTGTGAGAACACCTGGCTGAAGTTTCTGACAGTTCTGCCTGTTCTCCTTTTCATCATGGTTTGTCTGATGGAGTGGGAGAGAGAGTCAGCACTGATGTGAGTGGTGACTGCTGAGAGAGGTGATCCAGCTTCACACAGTAGCATTCTCATAATGAAGCAGAGAAAAGTGGAAAATTAAATAGCTCCAACTTTTGTAGTAAAGTAGGTAAATATGAGAATGGCAACCACAATTCATTTGGTTCTGGGAACACATTCACCAGAATGCTGATAATAAAAAGATCGAGATGTCTCAGAAAGGAGTAACAGGGAAAAAGAGACAACAAACCAAACTGGAAAAGCTGAAGGAAAAAAAGTAAAGTTTAAAATATGTATCACCTAGAAAGAGGCATTTTTGGTTCAGACACAAGAAAGCCCTTAAACATTTATTTAAGTGCTGCTCTGAATACGAATGCTTTCCTGCCTTGAAATGCACAGGAACTCGTAGTAATCTAAGTATCTTGACCCTGGAGGGAAGGAGTGGCTGGAGAAGATGTAAATATTAAAAAGCTATATTTCATCTATTCAAAATAGGATTTTTGCTATTTCAAGTGAAACATTTCTTGGGACGTTCTAAGGTAAAAAATACGGTAGTAGTAAACATTTTCTTGGGAATAATTCCAGCCTGTCAGGGAAATCAATTCATTGACCCCAGAGATTTTCTTGTGTTGTTTGCTTCATTGGTATACTTTAAAAAACAAAATTGGGAAGGCAAGCTGGAATTTGCAGCAATGTGAACCATTGCTATTTCAGTGTTAACTTTCCATTAATGATCTTTGAAGGCTGTTGAGTGAAACCCTCCCTCTTCCCCTCCCTCTTCCTATTACCCTTAATATATTATTATCCAATTTAGCTCCCCTGCCAAGGGAATCTTTTACTCTCTGATCTCTGCTGCAAAAGGAATGAAAAAGCACAAGTAAGCTGACAAAGTCTGAAGGAGCAAACTACTCTAGGTTCATGCATAATGTAGCCATCACGTCTTCTGTTCTTTTAATATTACTGAATTCATGTGATATTCAACACTCACTTCCGGAAGAGACAGAGACATATGTATTCCTTACTTATATATATTATTTTTACATTAATGAATTCTCTTTCTGTCAACAGATAAAAATTCAAGAGACAGGGAATTCCTTCTCTCTCAAGTTCTCTTGATTATACAACATTTTACTTAATTACCAATAAATTATAAGAATTTAGTTATCTTAGAAAATAAATTTTAACGTAGTTCTCACATACCATGTTGTAATGCTTTTTAATACTTCATCTTACAAATGTAAATGTAAGCTAAAAAGCATTCTGGATTAACAACATCCACAAAAAACCAACTGAAAATAAATTTAATTACAAAGCCAATTCACTTCAATGGCATAAAAGATTAATCTTAGGTAACTTTAAAATGTATGTCTACTGCACTAAGTCCCAAGACACTATGCTATTGAAAAGTACGAAGCAGGCTTATTTTGGCCATGAGGGAACAGCTCATACAAACTTCCTAGAGCACTTACTACTATAAGTAATATGAAATGTTTGCTGAGGTATCATTCTGTTTCCTTCACATAGATGCATTATAAACAATTAATAACAGAGAGTCTGCAAAGAGATTCGTTCAGTTTCTTTAGAACTGAAGAGGCTACGCAGGAAGGGTACTGATCAGCCTGTTATATATGTGATTAAAAAAGCAGAGGCAGAGCAATGAAGGGGAAAAATGCTTCAGTTTCTCACCTCTTTTAAGGTCTGTGTTCAGAAGAGCACAGCTACCCTTTGCCATTGCCAAGTGGCATGGTATCAGATTGTGATTTCTTTTTCATCATTACCATTTAAAAGGAAACAAATCGCCATGCACAAGCGAACTCAGTTTGATGAAAAACCCAGAATGGCGGAAGTGAACGCACGTGTAACAGAAGAATTTGCTTCTGAGTGATAATTAAGTTTAGCGCTCAGGGTAACAAAATGCAGCCTGGTCATCAGCTGATGCACTGCAAAATGAGAAGACTGAAAACATTAAGCAGCAATTTGTTTTTACAGAAAAGTCAGCTGAAAGTGGCTGTAGCCTTGTTTTTAAATACCCAAATTGAACAGATATGCAGAAAATAATGCAGTATGCAAAGGCTGGAAAAGTATGGAAGGGTCCTTTTGCAGGCACTGGTGGTTTGGTGTGAGGGAAGAGAAACCTACAAAATAAATTTTTTTAAAATATGATACTTAATGCATAATTCTTGTCCAGTAATTCATTGTGCAGAAAAGTAAGAATTAGTACTTTTCTTTTTGTCTAGCTTTGCTAGATATCCCTAATCTGATGTATTGAAATGGACACAGAAATTATGAGGAAGCTTAGAATGGGGCGAAATCCTCCCACAGGATACAATATGCTCCAGGCTCTGCAGCCAGAAAAAAAATCTTTGAGGGCTCGCGTGTGTAAGACGATTTGCTCTGAAGGGGGATTCTTTGCTACAACTGCTTCGTACAACTGGCATTGACAAATGTAGCAGCCAACTTTCCTGTACCATCAGATAGTGCTTCCCAGCATGTGGAAACACTGGTGGGAGCTGTGCACTGTAACTGCGCTGTTAGCCAGCTGCCTGCTGAAAGGAGCTAGAGATGCCCGTTTCCACATCTTGGGGACTGTCACTCTAAAAACCCCAGGAGAGATAGATCATGGATGCTTCGTCTTTGAAGGCTTTTGAGAACAGGTCAGACAAATATGCCACAGATGGCACTTTTGAGATGGGGTAGATTAGATGACCTCTCAAATATCTTTTCACCCTGTTTTCTGCAGCTCTGTAATCTATCTTTTGAGGAATAGCTGGTGCCAATTTCAAATCCTAAATAGCCTACCATGAATGAATCTTCTTGATGAAATGTTATTCCTCAGCCCTGCTCCATGCCTTCCAGCCTTTTCTGTGAGCACAGTGTATTACCAGCTTGGCAGACAGAGCACAGGGAGCAAAGAGACACCTGGTGAACAGCTATGTCGTGGGTGCAGCTTCTTATGGAAAGTGATATGGAGCAACAGTGTGGATTTGGTCTGAACAACTACAAAGTGAGGCGATTAACAGTTCCCTTCTCACCAGCTGCAGTTGCCTTCCTGAGCACAAAGAAGACTGGAAGTTGGAAGAAAGTGGGACAGAATTTGGGAAGCTCTTTTCTCGTCTCCACTCGGGACAACAACCACCTGGATCAGAGGAAAATGATCAGTCACCCTGATGTCACACAATCCCATTATTATGGCAGCAAATACAGAAATTTTTTTGAACTTCCTCTGCAATCTCTCTTGGCAGCCCATGAAACATTCTCAAAGGGAAGATTTGCTGGCGGCGGGGATTGAGGCCTGGGAGGTGCATAAGTGTGTGCACATTATTTGCAACAAATGGCTTACACACTGCCTCTCCCCAGCTCATAAGGTCTCAGCAGAGTCCAGGTGGAGGTATAATAGCTAGATAAACGTGCCAGATGTGCTTGGTAGGTGTGCTGGTTCATGAAAGGTATAAGTGGAAAGGAACACTATTGAGCTCTGCAACAGTACTTCCAAGGGAAGGTGACACGTAGTCACGTAGGCTGAGAGCTCAGGGTGGCACAGAGGCGATGGGGTGTAGGAAGGTGACAGAAGAACCAGCAAAGAAATTCATATATGACCATAATGTAGCCGTAGTTGGTCTGAGAAAATATGTATATGACTATGTTAGGAGTAAAAGTTGCCTGGAGATTTGCCAGTTACATGGTTGCAACAAACTGCTTGTTGTGAATTCAGATTGCTTCATATCCAGCATCTGGTATACTCTACTCGTATATTTTCAAGCATTAAAAAAACTACTTTCCATTTCCCGATCTAACTACACAAAGAAGCCTCCCATTACGCCCCTAATGCTGCCTAAATAAATATTACTCATTTCTGAACTGGGTAATACAGAGTTCGTACCAACTATCCCGGAACATCAACTAGGGCTCTCAACCCATCTCACAGAACAATACGTTATTGCTTTCTTTTTCTCAACTCCCCAGTATGTCCCGAGAGACAGGACATACTATTTGTACCCCTACTTTATGCATCTGAATTAGATATCAAACCTATGTATCTTATTTCTCACTACAGTGAATGGAAAGTTCATTCCACAGCAGAATACAGACAAGGGACCTCATTGTGGTAGACGAGCGACTGCTCCATCCGCTAATGCAAGCAGTGATCGATGGCCACGGTGAACTGGTGAGTAGGGCTTAGGGATAACTATGCCACTTTGGTTGGAAAAGCAAGATTGCTGCTTCGGGTGGAAGTTGGTGTAGAGCAGCAGAGAGTCAGGCAGCAACTTCAGAGCTTGCCTAGAAAGGAGCAGGCGAATGCAAATAGTTCAAGTAAAGTTAGTGGGCATAAGTAAAAGCCTTTAAACTACAGTGTGCCTGCCCTTGTTTGGGGTAGAGTACTCTTAGGTTAATGTAGTTTGAAGGTTGCCTTACTCCCAGATGAGAAGCACGTACATGGTGGTTTAACAGGCTTTTATATATGCTCATTAACTTTACACTCTTACTTGGCTCTTCATAAATTTCTGATGTATGGACTCTGCTGGGAGTTCTGTTGGGTTTGCTTTAGTTCTTTGTTGTAGTTTTACCAGAAAACAGCAATCTCTGTGATTTCTCAGTGAAGAAGCCACTCTCATCCCCATTAAAAAAAAAAAAAAAATCCCCAAAATAGATTTTTTTCCTGAAGCCTACTGGGCAAAAAAAAAAAAGTTATCTATGGTAGCAGAGACAGGTGTTCACAGGGGACCTGGTGTACCTGTCATAGGAAAAGCTGATCTCACCAAAAAAGCAAGGTAAGGTCAGTTACTAGAATGTGCTGTGTATGAAAAATATGTTGTGTAGTTAAAAGATCCAGGTTTGACAGTTTTCATTATTACTTTATGGGTTTGTATATAAAATGTTGAACTTACTCGGTATCGTGCTAGTAATATTTATGAAATGGTGTTAGAAAAGGCAATAAAAGTTTATAGGAAAGTTACTACTATAACCATAAGGCAACGGCTCATCCAAAATACCACCAATGGGAAAGTAATCAATCTGAATGGGATGAGTCAAGAGATTATTGGGGACTGATGCCAACCTAGACACAGCAGCACCTGAGAAGACGGGGCTCTGCTGTAGGGCCTAGGAGAAATAAAACTATGGTTTTCTCAGGACTCATTATGAAGCATCTTCTCTCGCTTCCGTCCCTGGAGGTTGCAGAACAGCGCTGCGCTGCTGCGGAGAGATGGGAATGCAGAGCCTGGGCCTGAGCAGGGGGGGCTCAGCCCACCCCGAAGCCGGTGTCAGTAATTATTAACTGCTAATGGCGAGAAAAACCATTATAGTACAAAATAGGCTTTCCTTTCACACCGCTAATTGTGTGATGAACTTACTTTGGCAGTAAATTGTCACATCTGCTGTGGAGAGAGATTAGGCTTAGGGAAATAAAATAAATACAGTTGTCATTCCTTTATCCCTGCATGATTGAGGCATTTAAAAAAAAAAAAAAAAAGAAAACGAAAAAAAAAGAAAACTTGGCCCATGGAACGTATTATTTGTTAGACAAGGCTTTAGGGGGAGGAAAGAACTTCTTTTTTAGACAACTGATACAGCAGGAAAAACAGACAAGCTTTCACCAGCCCATCTTAATTTGTTATTTCTGCTCTTATGGCACTTTCTAGAACAGTAACACCAAAGGCCCCGGTCAAGGTACATCGGTTGCTGGCAGCGTTAGCTGGAGATGCCTTCCACCCATGTCCTTCCATGCTTGTTCCCACCTTGTCCTGCTCCTGTCCAGCCACGACAAGGCCTGCTGTCTGGATCTGGAAATAAATAGGCTGGCAGAGCTGAGTGTGGTGTCAGCAATGGGTTGTGCTGCTGCTCTCTTTTTCATGCTAGTGCTGGTGTTTGAGGAGTACTCATGGCCATCCGATCATGGAACTCATCCCACTGAAATGCTACTCAGACAAAAAAAAATCAACATATAAAGAAACTCTGTGTTTGGAATAAAAAACGAATAGCGAGGGGGTTTCTAAGGGAGGAGGGCAGCTGTGTGACACTGAGGGACATTAGATAGAGGCTAGGGGGAAAATGTGCCACCGAACTAGTAACTTTGTGGACCTTGTGACCTTTAGTTCCCATTTCTTCCCTCTAATTAGTATTTCTGAAAGAGTAGTTGGCTTTTTCATCTGCTTATCCTGAGATGTTCTGGAATTTGACAGCTCTAGTCCTTCTAACACTGAAACAACATTTGGAAAACAGAGCGATCCTTACTGAAGATATTGCAATATGGTTATTCTTTTCCCAGTCTTTAGTCTTCACCTCTTCTAAATATTGGTTCTCACTACTATTTGCTTCTGCATACTAGTTCTAAATATCAGTATGTTAGTAGGCATTCTGTAGATTTTTTTTCTGAGCTCCAGAAAATATTCTTTGTTTTTCTTCACTTCTAGAAGCTGATTTGTAATTATTCATTATTTAAGTTCCAAGATGGATGACACTTCAACAGACCAAAGTCTGTTAAAAGGTAGCAGGAGTTTGTATGCCATGTGTACTTTAATGAATTAGGAATAAAAAGGAAAGAAAGAAGGAGAACATTTTGCTGAGAGATATTTCATTATTGTTTCCTTGGGCTACGATAATCTATACACAGGGATTGGATATTTATATCTTTATTCAGGTATGGAAAGAAGATAATGTTAGAATAGCAGTTGTTGCATCTTTGGCAATTCATTCATATGGTAAAGACACATCATATTTTAAAGATAAGAGACAGGAGACATATAAAATATACTTTTATTTTTTTAAGTAAATATGAAAGGGATGGGTGGTTCTGATCTATATAACTGTGTTCAACCGAGCGTTACAATCCTAAATGTTCCAGAATATCAGCTAATGGAAATGGTAATTTTGGCTAAGATGTGGACAACAACATTCCCAAAACATTGTTCCTAACAGTCCTGACTGGTGTTTCTAAAACTGTCAGTGCAGTGCCAGCATTTTCCAATGTGCCTACTGATAACTGTACATCTCTGTTTTAGAAAGATGAGACTTTAGAGGAATTTGGGGGTTCTAATGCTTGATGTGATGCTCTGTATAATATGTCTAGGCCAATTTTCAAAAAATTACAGCTATCTTTTGAGGTATCTTAGCAATAAACTCAAATTGCTTGAGAAGAATGACAAATCTTTTATTTAAATGTCCTCTAGTAAAGATCCTACTTTCAAATATATGTCTGTGTCATGTCAGTCTCTCTTTTCAATATTAAATGCTCTTTTATATGTCAGGTCCATAACACTGGGTTTGATTGCTCAAAGTCACATTTACACAGTCCTTTTGTCAGTTTGATTGAGACAAACGCAGAAAGTGACAGATGGGTTAATGGTCCTAGCACAGTGTCATCGCATCACTTCAGGAAATGGCATCAACATGCAATCGTGGCATGATGTACTATTACAGTTCATTTGTCTTCAGAAGAATTTCGGAAAATCAATGAGTGTCCCATGGTTCAAGATCAGCTGTAAAACTACACATCCTGCTCCTCCAAGTTGATACATTATTCCATGCCTTAGCTCCTGCCTTTGATTCTTGAACATCAGCACTGCCTCTGAAGATGGATAACAGTCACACCTTCAGAGTTTCAGGAAATTTTGCTTTTGTTTCAGTTCAGAAAAAAAAAAAAAGTTAAGCAAAAAAAAAAAAGAAGTCAAGAAAAAAAAAATTCATCCTAAGTTCCAAACCAGTTTTGTCCAGGAACAGAAAGCGTTTTTGAAATTACTATTGCAGGTGCTTAGTGGAAATAATATTTTTGTAACTTTCTGTGCTACCAACATCTGTGGGTTCAGTGAGGATTCACCAACCAACAAAACAGACTCCTATAAACTTTCATTTTCTTGCGGGGCGCTTTGTCTGTAAAGTCTTCAATAAGAGTACAACACACCAGGTCAAATAACCACGGTCCTATAAGATGCACCCATGTATTTGCATTCTGAAATCTCCCAGTTATGAAACAGTCTTCTTATTTTCAAGACTTTTCACATCCTACACAGCACTCTCTCCCTGTATCATTCTTAGTCTTCTAATTACAGCCTTCTGTTGGTCCAGCATTGACTCCTCTTCTGTTTAAAATTCATCTTGTGGTTCTCTCCTCTCTGCTGTTTGCAGCAGTACTCCCTTTCACTCTGCCAGGCTCTGTGCTTCTCTGCCTCACATCCACTTTAACGATGCATTAGGAAAGATTAGATTTCTTGTGCTGTCCACAACAGAAAAGTTTCTGTTCATTGCCAGCTCTTGGCTTGAGACCAGTACCCTCAATACTAACATATAAACTTTTTTTAGTTCATTTTTTCGTCTGTCTGCGTTTACACCACTTCCCTTTCACTGAAGCACTCCACAATAGAATGCTTTGGTATTACATAACTTCTGCGAATAGCAAGATCTTTCTGTGAAAATGCATTATGAAATGAATTGTATCGCATTGTATAGGAGACACAATATGACATTCTCTGGAGGAAGCAATTATTTGCTCAATAATATCCACCACATTCAGCTATTCAGCTCATGGGGCATTCTTGTAAGGGCAGAAGGGTATGTTTCTTGGTAAAATAATTGTATTTTCATTTAGAATATCCTCTTTCACTAAACATGAAAACTATAGAAAACTGCATAAAAGTAGTCTAATTGTAGTCATAAGAGAAGTAGACTCTTCTCATTTAATTTATTTTGAGAAAATATATTTCCTGCTCCTTTTCACAACTGTTATTTCTAGATGTGGATGTTGTATAAATTAGACATCTTCTTGTCTGAATCACAGATACAATGTAGTATTGGGAGAACACAAATTGCAGAAGTTATTTTTTGTGAAAGGGTAGCTGTGATATATCATTCTATAAAAGCTTTTCAAAATTATTTTTTCAGGTCTCCTATGGATTGGGTTATAAACAAAATTCTGAGTCCGCTTGTATTTTATGTAACCAAATTCAGCCACCGT
Source organism: Neomorphus geoffroyi (assembly GCA_033558235.1). Taxonomy (NCBI): domain Eukaryota; kingdom Metazoa; phylum Chordata; class Aves; order Cuculiformes; family Neomorphidae; genus Neomorphus; species Neomorphus geoffroyi. Next base: position 33,023,531 of record JAUMJM010000027.1, read on the forward strand.
TTTTCTTCAAAAGACAAGTGTCAGCAAAACAACAAATTAAAATAGTACCCAGTAAGAGTTTTTTGTTGCCCTGATAAGTTTGGTTAGCTGATATCATTCAAAAAAACCTCCAACATATTAGAAGGTGTTCAATAAAAGGCTTCTTATTTCTGGCCTCTTTGTTAATAACCTTGAACTTTTCTTTAACGTTAATTTTGATTATTGACTGTGTATAATCGTCTCGCTGTTTGGCAGGGGGCACAGAAGGCTCTCATCTTTGTGTAATGCAACCTTAGTGATGGGCCAGGTGAGCCGATAAATAAAAGTAAATTGAATCTGGATTGTGGTCTTCTCTCAAAATACACAATTGTGTTTAGACTTCTAAGGATAAGATGCACTACTGCAATCAAAAGAAGATTAAAGCACAAGTTGTTACTGTCAACGTGCACCTCAGGATTTTCCAGGCTTATCACTCACTTAAACAGGAATCATGGAATGTTACTGAAAGGAGACAAGTGCTGCTGCGCTGGAGGCTCTTACAAAATAACTTATAAAACTTTGTGCCCCCATAGTAATGTGTAAAGTATTAATTACTTTTGTAGCACAAATGTTGTGCTGGTTTTCTTATGCTAAATTCCAAGTGAGTACAAATATGAGACAAGAAATTGTCTTTGAATGTCCCTACATATTTTTTTAATGAACTCTAAAGTCTCTATTAAGCACCACCTATTTCCAAGTCAAAAAATTCCTTAAAGGTTTTAGTTTGACACGTACGTAATATCTTCTGAGTAGAACTGAGTAAGGTTTTTTGTCCTTTCTTCCTTACTTTAAGTCAGTTTGGTCATCTAAAACGGGTCCTGGCTAAATCTGTTTGTGAGTAATCTTAGACACCCTTGCTCCTGCTTCTGTAGGATATATTTAGATAAGCGTGACTCAACTCATGAATTTTCTTCTCTCAGAAGTGGAAGGAAAGTAGAATCAGTTATAAAAGTGTTTCCCCTTCAGTAAAGTAATGGCAATCTAACAGTATCTGCGTGGAGCATTCCTTTGGCAGAGTCGGCTAGATATCATAGGAGTCTGTCAGATGATCTCTGATTAACAGAGACAAAAAAAATCAATATTTATGTTAAGTAAATGGTAGTTGGCAAGTAGATAGGAAAATGTCCAAAGTTTAATGTAATTGACCCATAAAACATACAAATGGAAAAAAGAAAGCTGTGAAAACTATTTTTCAGGATCTCGAAGTTGAACAAGGAGTAGCTTGCTGAAGGCCATATTGAAGTGTCTTCCTGTATATATATCTCACCTTTCCTGATGAACCGTCCTACTACAGTTTTGGATTTGCCAAATTCAAACCATGTGAGAGCCTCTTCTCAGTACAGAATGCTTTTCACTTCCACATTAATGCATTGCCTATCACATAACAATATCTCTTTGAAATACTTTTTTTACATTAAATCAGCTCAAGTGCCCTTAGCAAAGAATACTCTCGGTTCAATCCTCTCTTATAATTTATCGATAGGCAAATTTAGTAGAAAGCAGTAAATATATATGTATAATTTATATGTATTTTATATGCACATATTTCATAAAATAATAGAATTGTTTGGGTTGGAAGAGTCCTTTAAAGGTCATCTCACCCAAATCCCCTACTGTAAGCAGGGACACCTTCAAGTGGATCAGCTTGCTCAGAGCCGCATCCAAGCTGACCTTGAATGACGTCCAGGGATGGAGTATCTACCATCTTTCAGGTCCAGTATCTCATCCTTTCAGGTAGATCTGTCTACTACCTGGCTTAAGAATTTATCCTCAATGCACTCCAAGAGTCTCCTGGATTGCCCACAACTTGCCATGCAGCTTTTCCAGCAGATGTCAGGGTGCTTGAAGCCCCCCAGCAGGATATGAGCCTGCAAGCATGATGTGTCCTGTAGCTGGAGCAAGAAGGCTTTGCTAATAGGCTCCTCTTGATCGGGCAGCCTGTAGTACCAGCCCAATCTAACTACAAGGTTCCCTTTGTTGCCTTGGTCTCTAATTCTTACCCATAAGCTTTCAACCTGCTTGTGGCTATTCTTGAGAGACAGCTCTTCACACTCTATCCATCTCTTGATGTAGGGGGCAATGCCTTCACCCCTCCTTCCTTGCCTGTACCCTCTGAACAGCCGGTAGCCATGGGTAGCCACATCGCCATCGTGGGATTTGTCCCACGAAGTTTCAGTAATGGCAACTAGATCATAGCTTTCTAGCAGCGTGGTGGCTTCCTGCCCCTCCTGTTTGTTGCCCACGCAGCATGTGTTTGTGTAGAGGCACTTCAGCTGGGCTGTCAGCTTCTTAGACAAAACCCCCTTAATTCCTTTGAGGTGTTTCACTGATGTTTTCCTGATGGCTCCTACTACCTCAGGAGTTCTTGGCTCATCTCTGTAAGACTTCAAGTGTGCTGCAGTGTAGCCCATACTTCTAGGAGAATGAGGCTGAGGGTCCTCATGAACACCCCATTCCTCTAACCTTGGTGTATCACCCCACAGATTTTCACAGGCAAGCCTGATATTATCCCCCTCCTCCATCAAGTCTAGTTTTGTTCTGTATCTTCTTATCCAGAACTTCCTTTCAGTTAAGCGCCCTGATTTAAGAAGTTCATTTCTGTTAAAGTTTTAGTTCTTTGATTTTCTATTATGAAGAAAGTTCATTGTTACTTGTTAACTGTGAGAAAGGATAAAGTGTTTTGTGTCATACGCACTCCTAGCATAGGGATCAAGAGAAGAATCACGAAAGGTTAAAAAAGAGCAAAGGTTTTACTGCAAATGTTTCGGTCAATATGTGTAAGAGTAAATGCTGGAGACTCAGCTCCCTAACTTCCTTCTGACTCTTACGGACACGTACCCTGAAAAGAAGTATAACAAGGTATTTAAAATCAAAATATGCAAAACCAAAAATGGAAATGGTTTGGTGCTGAAAATTCACTGGATTTGACCTTCTGCTAGGAGCACTCAAAGTGTGTGCACCACCAGTTCTAAAAATAAATGATCGACAGAAAATTGGCAGGATGCTCCCTGAGGTCTAAATAGTGTAATGTCATGTAGAATAGTAACTGCATGGATATTTGTAACCGCAGTCCTGCATGAAGGATTCACACTGTGAGAAGTCTTATTAGTGTGTTACATTGCTTTACGTTTGGTTGGTGAGTTCAGTCTGATATTTTCCCTTTTATTCCCAGAATTAACTGTGGGAAGCTGTCTGATACTTATGAATTGCATAATAGTATCTGCTGTGAAGTATGCAGGCACCTGATTATAACATCCACCTGTACTTGACAGCTTCATTGACAAATTTGTTAAGGCTATTTTCTCTTTGTGCCCCCTCCAGGATATTATAAGCTGCTTGTACCGTAGGACGTCTCCCAGGAAGGCCCTCGTGCTGATGAAGAGCACCTCTTTTGCCGTCTTATCCATACTTCTCAAGAATTTTAAGATGAATTATTTATCAAAGATGCTTCTATCAGAAGTCTGGACAGCAGATGTCTTCTTTAATTATTCCTGACTTTTTTTCTCCAGTGCAGCACGTGATGAGTTTCTTGAAGAGAGTGAAGATGCTTTGTCTTCAGGATGCCAAAGAACAAACTAAAGAAAAATGTTTCTCTATTTGCTTGCGTGGTACCAGTGACTAAACGCAATATTGTCCTCATATCCACAACACAGATCCCTGCTCAGATATTCAGCTCTCTACATGTGGGAGACGTCTCCTAGTGTCAGCAGGAGCTGAAATATGCTGAACTGACAGTTTTGGGTACTGAAGGTCTTTTGTAACATAATGTGCATTTTAATAGACTAGACGACACTAACGAGTATAATAAGAATGTTAGTATTGAGAGGGAAGATGTGTGAGAGGACATGAGAATTAATTACACCCACCACTGAAATCAGGCATGCATGAGAGGGGAGGATTCTAGTGGAAAGGATTCATATGTGCCCAGTCTGTGGACTGAGCTCGCCTGTTTGGAAATCAGCCTAAGATCTTTCTGGTTTTTCAGCATTCAAAAGAAGCCTTCAGCAACGCATCAGCTGTGGGCTGCCTCTCTGCAGAGGAGTCCAACAGCCTGCGTTTACAAAGGAAGCATGCAGAAATACCAAAACACAAGAATTTTTTTAATTGGAATTTACATTACTTAGGACTTTCTGTGAACATTTGCATAAGAAGTATATTGTTTGCACGGAGATTTATTTTAGAACCTAAACATATGTTAAAACTCAAATAAACACGTAACTAAAGAAGCCCTGGCATTCAAAGGCTCCCACAAACATCCTAAAATACCTTTGTGAGAAAACAACACCATGGAACACGCTGTTCTAACAGGTAAGAATTGCAACCTTTAAATAGGAAAAAGCAATTTCATAAGTGTTTATTCCCCAGCTTGTTCCCCAAAGCACCTAGTAATGCCTGTTGCTGAGCAAGGCCAGCAACGTGGGCAAAGTTGGACTTGCTCTAGTGCAGCAGGAGCTGCGGTCATTTGTGACAGAGGAGCACACTGACAAGAAGATTTTCCTGTTATCTCATAAAAAAATACTCATTTCAGTGAATGTTTTGTGATAAACAACTACAAAATACTCTTTGGTAAAACAGCTACAGCTCTTGGATAGAGATTTTCATTTATCAGAATAAAACATGTATTTTTCACTGAGGTCTAAAATACACCTTTAGGTTTTTATTTAAGTTTATTCCTATTCTAAAAGTTGAAGCTATGTCAACACTTGATGTGATAAGAAAGGCAGGCTGAGATGAAGAAAGCTGGAAGGGCAGAACCATTGAAAAAGAATAGGATTGAGTGGAAGAAAAACCAAATCAGTAAATGAAGAAAGAATTATATTCTGCCTCCATGCTGAAATGAGTACTGAAGTATTTCCCTGCAAAGTTTCCTTTCAGAGCTGAGTTACCCACACTGCCTCCACACTCTCCATTGGCTTTCTGCCGTGGTTGAAGCTGTAAATTAGCCACAGGTGGGCTGATTGGGCCCTAATAGCAGGCATCTCTTAGAGAGCCACTGGCAGGCTCACTTTTTTCAACATGTAAGGAAAAGACATTCAACAAGAGCAGACGAGGGCTCCTTCTTCTCTACCTGCAAAGAAGTAAGAAACTGCACTTTATAAAATGATATGACTGACACAAGTCATGTTAATATTTTCAGTTTAGTGGGTAGTGTGTGTCTCCACTCCTGGATTTAGCTGAGGTCCTATTCTCTTGTTCATCCTTGTTTGTTTGCAGTATTATGCAATTAGACGAAGGGAAGAGGAGCAAGTGAGTATCTCTGTACAGCCTGTGTGACGGTTGTTTGGTGAAGATGGTGCTTGTGGTGTAAATGAGCTGTGGAGGAAAGAGGATTACTCAGTCCTGTCAGAGTGATGTGCTTGGATCTGCTTTGAAGGTCCTCCACGATGTGAGCTTCTGAGCATACTATGTGGTCTCAGGTAGCAGGTTGGTGTTTAATCATTTGGATGGTGTCAGTCTTGGGTCTGTTAGTCAGTGGGGCTTGTTAGGTATGAGTGAAGGTGTCACGTTTTCTGTTTGCTATAAAAAGAAATGGTTTTCCATCCTCTTGGTTTATAGTGCTTGCAAGGTGTTAGCTCATTTTTTTCTTCTGGTTGTCTGTGTCCATAGGAAAATGAGATTTGCTTTGGGGAACAGAATTTTGGTCCCAACAGACTTCCGTGCTCTGCACTCCACCCTGTTGAGTCCACCCCACCCATAGCATACCCAAGGGAAGCGTAATCTTTAGCTGTTGAGTAGGCTGCAGGTCTCACTCAGTTTTATTTACATCTTGGAAATGAGGTATTGATAAAGAGGCTGTCGTAAACATTGAACCTACCATAGTTTCAAGAATCCTGTTACTTGTACTACAGATCACAAGCACAGATTGTCCAGGGGTGAGGGGTTTCTCAGTCAGCCGTCAGAAAGTTATCTGCTCGTGCTGGTGACCAGAAAGCTTGGAGATGGATCATGGTCCAATTTCCACTCCTTGACTTGGCACAGGAAAACAGGAGCAGAATACGCACACAAAAAAACTTCTTTCTCATGTTCTGTTGAGGGTTTGTGAGGACGCGTAGGCTGCAGTGAGAGTATTGAGGTTTCCTCCTTAAAATACGAACCTAGCATTTCTTTCGGCATCAGGTCTGCGGTACCCCACTAGCTTTTTTTCTATTTGCTTTGTTGAAACTTACACTTTCTTTTTTATAACTGTGAGACACTGTAAAGGTTAGGATTTTTTTTCATTTTTAGAGGTTTACTCTGTATTTCTCCTCACTTAATGATACAAGTAGACCTTTTTCTTTGATTTTTTTCCTCCTTTTATGTCTCTCTGCCTGTGACTAACAGACTCTTTTAATCTTCAGCTTTCTTCCATATAGGTTGCATCTATGTCACACCATACACATATGTTTTTCTCTGAACCTTCTTCAGTATTTTTCTTTGTCGTCTCTCAGATATATCCTTATTTACTGCCTCCTGTTGCAGGGCACTGCCATTATTTCTTTCTTGGATGAGTTAAAGAGAAAATTTGGAAGCTATCAATACAGAAACGTTTGAATGTGGTTTCAAAATCTCACTCTTAATCTATGTGACCGAAAAAGGAAACCTTCTGTTCTCTACAGACATTTTTTTTTTTTTTTTTTTTTTTTCCAAATTACTGATGGAAGAAACTGTGTGGTACTCTGCTTCTATTGAAACTTGCTGTGATGTGAGATTGGGGAAAGAATACACTTCAGTTATTCATTTGAATAGCAAAGATCTGACCTCTCTTTTTCCTGTGAGTTTTGTGCCATTTTTGCACATCTGTGTTCTGCTTTTTTTTTTTTTTTTTTTTTTTTTTTTTAAGATCTTGTGCTGTTTCATGCTCTGCTTTTTTTTTTCACCAGATTTTATTTCCCTGCATAGAGTATCCAAATTCAGTTTAAGTTATACTGGAACAGAACTCCGTTTTCCGTACCAATAGAGCCCTGCAACAAACTTTTCCTGCCAAACCATATTTACTGTATGTACTGTATTTTTCAGCAGTAGAATACTTATTTTGAGTGGGAAAAAAAATCTCATTTTCTTAATTAATTTTTTTTATTGAGAGTTTAATGCATGTTTATTAAGGAAATAGCAGTTTTCCTCTGTATATTGACTGTAAAAAAATTTCTTCATGGGGTTCCATATTTATTGTGCCTTAGTGATCTTCAGATCAAATACACTCAGTCTGGTAGCAAAAAGATGTTTGTTTTTCTGCCTGGCAGCCTTGTGCACTCAACTGGCTTGTGCATTCAGCTCTGGCTCAAGCTGGGTTTTTCACCTTCCCACGTATCAGCAACAGCAGGGCAAATTACAGCTTCTGTTTACACCTGCCTTTTCAGTGGGGTTGTGCAGGTGTGGCAAAATAACAGCTTAGCAACCTGTTCCTCCTTGTTATAAGAAGGAACTCAAATCTGGCTTGCCTGCTGTTGTGTTGGCTCTCTGAAAGTTATAATAGAGGAAAATCACTTTTCATTCTGGTCATAAGTGCTTGAGGTCTGCTAGACAGACAAACAAGCAGTTGATATCTTTGCATAGTCATATCCGGAAAAGCAACTCTGCTTCTAGCCAGGAAAATAAATCCTTTTGAATGAGACAGCTGGCTGATTACTGAGCAGCTTCTACAGGTAAAGTTTAGAACACAATCTTTCCCCGCTTCTGGGGGGCTGTAGCATGGAGTTGGTCCTTAACTCCCAAACGCAAGAAAGTTCTCTGCATTGCAAATCGTAGAGTTGCTTCACAGACCAGGACTGTTCCCTATAGAGCTTCTGTTTGGTGAGTGTTGTGTCGGTAGGCACGGTGAACACCTTAATTCCTGCAGTGACGCACAAGAAGGAAATCCCTTACCTAAAACTTCTGGTGGGTTCCAGTGTGAGAGATGTGTCACTGAGGCACCCGGGGCAGAAGATTCACTCCCTGAAGTACAACGGATCACCTAAGCATCTGCAAAGCTTTTGATAAGTGGCCTTTTGGACACAGTTGCTTACTTTGTGAATGAAAGCTGGTTCGAAGTGGGGATGGGTCAAAGTACATCAATCTCGGGGTGCAAACTTGAACCTATGTTTCCTAAAGTTTTGGTAGACTAAGCAGAGCTTCTGTTTCTGATCTAGCACTGGGACACCACTCCTGCAGCCACCAGTCTTCAGTCACGTCACTTCAGAGCTGTCACTTGTACCAGCAGGCATCTCTTCCTAAACCAGTGTGTTCAGAGGCTGAACCAGACTCAAGTGTCTGGAGATCTTTAGTGTCACTTTGACACTGTTATCTGCAAAGTAAAATCTCGTGGAAAATGGACAGAAAAGATTCCACCTCTTTTACTTTTCATCTTTTCAGAAATCTTGATGGTTATAAAAGTAGTTCTACCTCCCTACCCCCGTTAACTGCCTTGGAAACACTACTGAATCCAGCAGGAGGATGGACAAAGGGATTACTTGAATTCTTTCTAGATAAAATTTACAAGATTTTTTTCTAATTGCAGTGTAGCTACGCTTAAATGGAAGACAAAAGTACTGGTGAATTTGATGGCAGAGTCCCGTGTGGTTGCTGTATTTGAGGTTACTATAGAATCCCAACATGTGGCAACATTTATTTTCTTTCATTCCTGTGCTTTTTTTTTTTTTTTCCTCCCACATGATTTTTGCTTTACTTCCATCTTATAACTTTGTTGCGTGTTTCCTCTTACCTGAGCTTGCAGCTTTATTAAACACCATAATACTCAATCTTGTAATAACAGCAGTGTATTGCTATTTTCAGTGAAAAGGCTTTGTACTTTTTTTATGCTGGTCTTTCTACTTATGATTTTATAGTTCCAAAGAATAAAATACATAATCTTTAATTAAAAAAAAAAAAAAACACTGAGAAGTAATTACAAATAGGCTTCTTAGTATGTAAGGAAAAGTTTTAATTTTGACGTTAATATACTGAGGATATGATTAAAATGCAGCAGGGGAAAAAAGCTTATACAGTTCATTTAAACTCTACTCGGTATGAATAGCAGTTTCACGCTTCGGTGGAAGTTGCTTACCTGGAATTTAAAGCGTGTGCACCTTAACACATGGCTCTGAAGTTTGTCCTATAGTGTCTTCTGAAGAAAACTGTCACGTGGCCTGAGGTTTTCCTACTGGGTTTTTTCTCCAAACAGTAGTAAGAGGTAGCTATCCACTGAAGTACCAAAGTACCTGTCACCATGCTGTTACTCCAAGTCTCTCAGTTGCTGCAAATGCTGGCCAAAAAAAAAAAAATAAACACAAAATAAAGGAACAGTTCTCTGTGAGGCCTCCCCTGCATCCAGCAGTCTGTGAGCTAAAAGTCTGGCCCCATGGCTGTGTGTTTGAGAGCTGTAATATACTTGTTTTAAGCAGGAGTCTATTTCAGAAGCCCCTGTATGACTTTGGGCTTCACACCACTTTCTGGGCAGCAGGTTCCTCAGGGCCCCTTGTGTTTATTAGTCTTGTTGCCTCTTTATTATTTTGAAACCTGGGGAAGAGGGAAGAAAAACTCTTTGCCTTTGTCCTCGTCCTCCAGGTTTTCCACAAACCCTGTTCCCTGCCTCTGTAGATGCATTTGTAAGGGCAAGACCTCTATTGTGACTTAATGCTGACAATGAGGCAATATTATTCGAAGCACTGTTGGTTTTTTTGAACTGAGACTCTGTATTCTGCCATCCAGGGAGTAGATGAATTCCCAGATAGTGGTCTTGTTTTCTTCCTTTCATGGTGTTAAAGTACTGTTTTCATGGGTTAATCACGTGCACGCAGCAAGGAATAAAGGTCAGGGATTTGTCCTGATATTCTGAATAAAAGTGAATTTCCTAAGTAATTGCTGAGAAAAGCCAGGAGTTAAGAAAACAAACTGGACTTTGGGCTTATGCCTTCTGAGATGTGTAAAGGTCATAAAAATAATAATATACATATATAAAATATGCTAATATTAATAAGCACACTCTCCTTGGTGTCAGAAGACACAGATAGACTACAGGAAATAAAGAATAATATTCTTTCCCTTTCTACTGTTTGAGCTGCAGTCATTTCTTGTGGCTGTGAGTGAGCAGATCTCTCAGAAAATGAGTGAGGTGCTGTCTTGTTAAGCAGGTAGAATTTAGTGGAAATGTGTTCTTAATTCATGGGACCCTATTTTGTATTTCCTAGAATCATAGAATGGTTTGGATGGGAAGGGACCACAAAGGTCATATACTTCAAAGCCCAATCCAGTTTCTGCTCTTATACTTGCTGAGGAATTGTTCGTTAACTTGGTAGTCATGCAGGGTTGTGCCTTAGGAGAATGAGATGTCTGGTAAAGACACAGATCTGATGTCTCCATGTTTCACAGTATCACAAGGCTGGAAAAGACCTTTGAGATCATTGAGGCCAGCCTGTGACCCAACACCTACTCATCATTTAAACCATGTCATTAAGTGCCTCATCCAATCTCTCCTTAAACACCTCCAGGGACGGTGACTCCACCACCTCCCCAGGCAGCGCATTCCAATGACCAGTCACTCTTTCAGTGAAGAATTTTTTCCTAATGTCAATCCTAAACCTCCCCTGGTGAAGCTTGAGACCGTGTCCTCTCGTTCTGTCACCAGTCACCTGAGAGAAGAGACCAACCCCTGCCTCACTACAACCTCCCTTTAGGCAGTTGTAGAGAGCAATAAGGTCTCCCCTGAGCCTCCTCTTCTCCAGGCTAAACAACCCCAGCTCCCTCAGTCGCTCCTCATAGGGCTTGTGCTCCAGCCCCTTCACCATCCTCGTTGCTCTCCTCTGGACGCACTCCAGCATCTCCACATCCTTCTTAAACTGAGGGGCCCAGAACTGGACACAGCACTCAAGGTGCAGCCTGACCACTGCCGAGTATAAGGGGATGATAACTTCCCTAGTCCTGCTGGCCACACTGTTCCTGATGCAGGCCAGGATACCATTGGCCTTCTTGGCCACTTGGGCACACTGCTGGCTCATGTTGAGTTTCCTGTCCACCAACACTGCCAAGTCCCTTTCCGCCTGACTGCTCTCCAGCCACTCTGTCCCCAGCCTGTAGCTCTGCATGGGGTTGCTGTGTCTGAAGTGCAGAACCCAGCATTTGGACTTGTTGAACCTCATGCTATTGGAGTCAGCCCATCTCTCCAGCCTGTCAAGGTCCCTCTGTAGGGCCCTCCTACCTTCTAGCAGATTGGCACTTCCTTCCAGCTTGGTGTCATTTGCGAACTCGATCCCCTCATCCAGATCATCAATAAAGATATTGAACAGGACCGGGCCCAACACCGATCCCTGGGGGACACCACTAGTAACCGGCCGCCAACTGGATGTGACAGCGTTCAGTGTCACTTTCTGCTCGGCCATCCAACCAGTTCCTAACCCAGTGCAGAACATTCCCGTACAAGCCACGGGCTGCCAGCTTCTCCCAGGAGTCTGCTGTGGGAGACCGTGCCAAAGGCTTTGCTGAAGTCCAGTTTATACTGGGGATTATTTTCCTTGCTAGTATCCTATTCCAACATGTTTACTACTTAGAAACAAGTGTGTAACATGTGGGTTTGGTTTGCTTTTTAAGTTGTTGTATGTAATAATATGCTATGCTTATAGCAGCCTCCCAGTACTTAAATGGGGCCTACAAGAAAGCTGGGGAGGGGCTCTTTATCGAGGAGTGTAGTCATGGGATAAAGGGTAATGGTTTTAAACTGAAAGAGAGGTGATTTCGATTTGATATTAGGAAGACATTTTTTACTGTGAGGGTGGTGAAGCACTGGAATGGGATGCCTAGAGAAGCTGTGGAAGTCCCCTCCCTGGAGGTGTTCAAGGCCAGGCTGGATGAGGCTTTGAGCAACCTGATCCAATGGGAGGTGTCCCTGCCCATGTCAGGGGGGTCGGAACGAGATAATCTTTAATGTCCCTTTCAACCCAAACCGTTCTATGATTCTATAATTATGTACAACTCTGCATATCAGAGTTTTCATAGAATTGGCTTGTTCCTTGCCAAATAAAACCAGAAATGCTAGTGGTTTTGCTTTAAGTTGGCATCTCTGAGAAGTGACTTCACGAGGACTGTCTTAAACAGCTTGATCTTTTGATGAAACCTTTATGGCTGAAAGCAGTATGTTAATTAGTAGATCAGTAAATCAATAAATGTATCACTGTTGCTTCACCTGCTGTCCAAATAAATTTGCTTAGTATTTTACATCTACTTTTCCCCTCTTTACTGCTCATCCTCAAGATAAAGAATTCAAGACCTTCACTTCACTTGAAGATGTATGGAGGACAAATTGGAAACTGCTGCTTTCTGTGAATACAACAGACTGATGTATTAAGATTTTTTTCTGAAAATGGCTTTTATTGGTACATCCAGATGAAGTAATTCATTTTAAATCCATCTTTGCAAATACGTCCTGTTGAAAAGGCTGACTTCTAAGACTGTTTGGCTCTCACAATGAATCTTCCTTTTCAAAAATGTTTAAAGATTTAAGCTTAGCCCTAGATATCAATTTCCAAAGGCTTTTGGACTTCAAACAATGAGCTTAACTAGCCTCTAGAATAACATGAAAGGTAGTACAATGTCCAGAACATCTATTGAAAAATCCCCTAATATCTCTAAGTACCCAATTTATCTCCGGATTTAACTTTATAACTGATGGAGTTTTTAAATGAGAAAAAAGTTCTGCTAAAATACAATCATAAGCTGCTCTAAAACACTGTTCTGAACCGACTGGGACATATTTAGTTTCTTACATACCTATTTGCAGTAAGATATGCTGCTTGAGGGGGTGATTTACTGTTTCTGTCAAAAGGAGCTGCAGTTCCTCTTGCAAAATTGTTAGAGGCTGAGTCTAAAGGGATTAGCAGATTTTAAGTTTCAGCTTTTTAGTGTGTCATTTGGTTAATTTATGGTACCTCTTTTGGTGGCTGTGGAAGCAGTCTGATTTCTAATACAGTAGCACTGATAGTTTTATAGAGGATTTTAATTGCTTTACAGTAAGCATTTTTACCTCTTTTAACCCCTTCCTTCAGGTTTCCCTTCCAGAAGTGAGGGCTCCAGTTGTTTGACTCTTCTAATGCCTGCTTTCTCCTTGCTTCTGTCTAAAACTTCATGTCTGTTGAGAAATTGAGATTATGACACCAAATCTTACAGCTCAATAGAGCTAACACTGGTCCCTACTAAAACAAACCAACACCCATGTCTAAAGCCTTGCTTCTTTGCTCAGCAGAGTTAGGCTAGGTTGGTATTGCTTGTAGAAAATGACCCAAACTGCTTCTAGAAATGTGGTTTTAGGGGTGTTTTTAAGGGTGCTTTTTACTTCCCTGTTTGGTACTTCTGGGTAGTGTCTAACCCCATTGTCTTACTTACTCCTAGTATTTCTTCAAAGGTGGTTACGGTGGCCTGGTTGTTTTTTGTGGGTTTGGATCTGGAGGAGGGAGGGGATCAGCTAAAGCATTTGGCATGGGTTCCTTCTGTTTCTTAGTGTAAATCACTGGTTTGGTTTACCTGTTCTCAATTTTGACTTTTAAAGAAGAGAGAGTGAGAAATTTAGCCATTCACTGGCTTTCACTCGCCCCCGGGCACAGACGTGCTTTCTAGGGTTTTTTAAAACCTATCAAGACATGAATTTTAAATCTATATACGGTCACTAAAAATAAAAACTTTGAAAAATGAACTGAGTTTTTTTTCAAGTAGGCAGTTTAAAATAGAAAATTTTTTTCCACCGCTTTTTCTTCTGTCATGATCTACTTTGGTAGACAAAATCTGGATCCATCTGAAAACTTTTCCCTCTCTGGCATCCGCACACAAATATATCTATATGTGATGTCTCTGAATGGAATTTTTCCAATAATTATTTAACACGTGTTTCTTAGGCCCACCTTATTTAGCCTTTTTCTGAGATTAAAAAGATGGTATTCTGAATTCCAGTTTTCTTTGAGAAATGTTAGTTGTTTTCAAAACAAAGCTGGCACCAAATACCTGTTTCTTTTCTTATCACAGAAGGTTGTTGGTGAAATTAATTTCCTTTTCATAGTGTCCAATTAAAATGTAGTTTATCATTATGTACTTTGTGACTCACATGAAAAGATTTTAATGCATTATTTTTCAGCGGTGAAAATGGTATTTGTAAGGTTTTGGGTGATTTCATGTGGCACTGCTTGTACATATAGAAGCAGAAAGAAAATTCTTGATCGATTCATGGATTATTGCTGAATTCTTTGTCCTTAATGTTACAGTTGCTAATAATGATTTATAACGCTTGACAGTTTTCTCCTCATTTAGGAACAGATTTTAAGAGTTGCTGTATTTGAATCTTCTTTAGCGTTTTATTGTCTTGAGTTCTACAGAAAGACACAGTCATATGAAGGATAACCTTGATTGTTCCAGTGTCAGTGGTAACTGAATATATTCATATAACCTGAATAAACCTCAGTGTAATTATTAGCTATCAGGGAATATTACTTTGATACTCATAACAATTTCATAAATAATAAAGTTTCAAAGGATAATAGCGGCTGCTTTCTCTTGGGACTTTTAATCTGTGAAAACAACAAGCAAATGTGCCCTTTATAAGCACTTAAATGCATGACTAAATCCAGTCTTTCAAGAAAAATAGCTAAATAACTGTGTTCTTGAGGATATTCTCAAGTGTGATAGATATCAAATATCCAAGTTTTAATATTAGGAGAATCACTGAGGTTTTGAAGAACTTTGATAGTTTGACAGACACACTTGATAATCCCAAATCAATTTCTGTCAGATTAGAGTAATTTGACAGTTTTAGATGTTGATGAGGGGGGTGGGACCATTTTGCCTCTGTTATTTTGCCCAGCTATTCTAACTAATCTCTGCTTAATTTAAAGAAATTACTCACTGTATCTGGTAATGAGTTAATTTGTAATTCAATTAGCAGCACCATTTGCAAAAGCACCTGCTGAACTGCTTAGCCTGTGTCATACCTGGGAGATGGCAAGATGATTCTTCCCTCCTGGCATGCCAGGATGGGCAAGGCCAGGTCACACCACTGCCCAGAAAGATGGATTGGTACCACCTGTCTCAAATTTTACTCCTTAGAAAAGGAGCCCTCAGATGGTGGCTAGGATGGGCTTTTTCTTGAGGTGTTTTCTTATTCATGTTTTGATGTAAGTATTATGCTTTCAGTTGCCATATAAATGAGAGATGTATGCAGTATGGGATAACCCACTCCTCTTGCAGTCAAGCGTTGTCATTGTGGATGGGTTGGTTTGACCCAGCTGTTACTGAGGAGGTGCTCTCAGACTCCTTCAATACTAAAATATCATGCTGTTTTGTGCCTCATCCATGTGTCGCGTCTCCCACCCCCCAACTCCACCCCAGGTCTGTGGAAATCTCTGGTAGCCGTTTAGCAAAGAAATTAGGTCGATGTTAATTTTGCTGTCTACAGTGTCACTGAGATTGGGAGGTTTCACCATAGAGTTTTCATTGTTAGTGATGCCATGAAAGTTCTTTTTTAAAAAGATTTAAATAAGATGAGTTTGGATAAATAGATCTTTCCAACCCTAATCTTGGCTAAACTGGAAGAGAAATTGTGTTGTACTTAGTGCTTTCCCTGATATGTAACTTATATAGTATGTATTACCAATATTTTTATTACTGTAAACAGAGAAGAAAAGGTTTGGTTTGAAAAGTTTGAACTGGGCATACTGACAAAGAACAGCTCCATCTTAAAACAACAAAACTCCCAGAACAAAAAAATAAAAGAAACCACCAATCAGACAAAAAAACCCACCAAGTTGCTTCTGTTATGGAACAAATATTCTGCAGATCAATCACTTTCTAAAGCTGTTTTACACCTGAATGCCCTAATTAATTGAAAATAGGAAGCGTCCTCCTTAGCTATGTTAAGCTACAATGAAGAGAAGAAGGTAGATGTAAAGTAATCTACCCAAAATGTCTACGCAAAGGACAATTTCCTTGGTAAACAAATTTTTTTTTTTCTGGTAGATATGATAGTATGTTCTAAAAAGAGGATGATGACACGACTAGAGTAGAAAAAGCAGGTCTGCATAGAAGTGGTACAAAAGGAAGAGTGACACAGGGTATCATAACAGTTCACTGGGAAAGGAAAGGACAAAGAAGGGAAAAAGAGATCAAGTGTCTATTTCCTTCTAGACTGTGACTCAGGATGGGATTTAAGCCAAATGACCAGATTTAATGCTTCTAATCACTTTTTTCTTCTAAGGTTCTTTTTTCCCTTCATGACTAACACCATTTAAAAAAGACCTAGCAGGCCAACGTTCATCTTAATTATTCTCTTTCAGGTTTGTGTGCACTCACAATGCCAAGTATTCAAGGCGTTCCAAATTTTTGTGCCTTTGGCAAGGGAATTAAATGCTTGCCCTTGACACGTATTCTATGTGCTGTATGTCCACAGCCCTATTGAAGTGTAAGACTGACAATCTCCAACTGAGGTTACAGCGTTTGAGTTTTTTTACATATTTAGGATCACAGATTATAATGGAGGTTAGTGAGAGGAAGGTAGAGAAGAGCTTGACAGCCAGTTGAATGAGTGATGAATATATCACTTTAAATATGAATTGCTGGTTCCTGAAGTAGTGGATGTACAGTGGCAGGGAGTCCTAAATGTACATACCTTTGTTATCTGTGTTCAAAATTACACCAGTTGCCTTTTAGAAAATTATTTTTGAATGAATATCAGTGTGAAATGACAGCCAGCTGGGATTTTGTTCTGGTTTAGAGTTTTGGAGATTTAGAGGTTTGTTGTAATGTGGTTCCTAGGAAATGAATCATAGAATCATCTGGTTGGAAAAGACCTCTCAAATTGAGTCCCACAGAACCTGCCCCTTTACCAAAACTTGTCCCTAAGAAAATCATCCACCCATCTTTTAAACACCTCCAGGGATGGCGACTCCGCCACCTTCCTGGGCAGCTGTGCCAATCCCTGACCACCCTTTCAGTGAAGAAATTCTTCCTAATGTTCAGTCTGAACCTCCCCTGGCGCAACTTGAGGCCATTTCCTCTTGTCC
The DNA here is from genome assembly GCA_033558235.1 of Neomorphus geoffroyi. Classification (NCBI taxonomy): domain Eukaryota; kingdom Metazoa; phylum Chordata; class Aves; order Cuculiformes; family Neomorphidae; genus Neomorphus; species Neomorphus geoffroyi. The sequence goes on from JAUMJM010000027.1 coordinate 33,040,534, forward strand.
TATTGCTGTCACTTGTGAGAAGAGACCAGCACCCATCTCACCACAACCCCCTTTCAGGCAGTTGTAGAAAGTGATGAGGTCTCCCCTCAGCCTCCTTTTCTCTAAGCTAAACAACCCCAGTTCACTCAGTCTCTCCTCATAGGACTTGTTCTCCAGCCCCTCACGAGCCTCGTTGCCCTTCTCTGCACACGCTCCAGCCCCTCAGTGTCCTTCTTGGAGTGAGGGGCCCAAAACTGAACCCAGCACTCGAGGTGCGGCCTCACCAGTGCTGAGCACAGGGGCACAATCCCCTCCCTGCTCCTGCTGACACAGGCCAAGATGCCACTGGCTCTCAGTCACCTGGGCCACTGCTGCCTCATGTCCAGCCACTGTCAACAACATCCCCAGGTCCTTTTCTGTCAGGCAGCTCTCCAGCCACTCTTCCCTAAGCCTGTAACACTGCATGGGGTTGTTGTGACCTAAATGGAGGACTCTGCACTTGGCCTTGTTGAACCTCATCCCGTTGGTCTCAGCCCATTGACCCAGCCTGCCCAGATCCCTCTGCAGAGCCTCCCTTCCTTCAAGCAGATCGACTCTCCCACCCAACTTCGTGTCATCAGCAAACTTGCTAAGGGTGCACTCAATGCCTTCATCCAGATCATTGATAAAGATGTTAAACAGGACTGGACCCAGCACTGAACCCTGGGGAACACTGCTCGTGACTGGTTTCCAACTGGATTTAATTCAGTTTATTGCCACCCTTTGGGCCCAGCCATCCAGCCAGTTTTTATCCCAGCAGAGGCTGTGCCTGTCCAGGTCAATGGCAGCCACTTTCTCCAGCAGAATACTGTGAGAAACAGTGTTAAAGGCTTTCCCGAAGTCCAGATACACCACATCCACAGCCTTTCCCTCATCCATAGAATGGGTAACCTTGTCATAGAAGGAGATCAGATTGGTCTGGCAGGACCTGCCTTTCATAAAATCACGAAAAAACATGAAAAAATGAAGCTGTTTAGGCAGTCACTGGTTCCTGTTAAATCTTTCACAACACAACTGCAAGACCCTTTCTTTGATGTACTGCGAGAACTTTTTATTTGTGGCTTTTGGGAATAGCAAACACAAACCCACTATAATTTTAACTCTAAAATTTACATTGGATTAATTAAATACTCAGCGATATAATTAAAATATCGCAGTCGTATCATTTTTTTGCCACTGACTTTTATGACTTGTTGTTATTCTCATATTCATAAACTCTGGTTTCCTGAACTGGGATGGAATATTTACAAATGTATTTCCCTTGGTATGCAGCTCAGGATGGCATTAGCTCTACTAACTTAATGTTAGCTAACAGCTCCTTTTGAACTACTTAACTGGTCCTTAAATGCTCTCTGACTTTCTAAGATTTTCTTATTTTATAGTTAAAGCAGATGTTTTTTTCCATATGGCTGTATTAAACACATAGTCTTGGATTTTTGCCAGTTTACCAGGTCACCAAATTGTGACCAGTTTAACCACTCTCTTTTTCATCTTGCTGCCAAAATAATCTTAGATGCCTCTATGCTTTCACAAGTTTTTCTTGCTGTGTGTTTTGTTATTGAATTACACCAAACCTGGTCCCTTCAGGACTCGGATAATGTCTGGTTTGCTGACATTGGCTGCATCTGGTAGAAGCTGTATAACTGTAAGTCTTGAAATTTAGAAAGGAATTTTCAGCTATTATGTAGTTCATTCATGTGCCTTCCAAAGACTTTTAATTATACTGTGAGCATCTAAGTTGCAGTAATACAGTGCTAAAACGTTAGCTTGTACGATTGCTGTTGCCCTTACCAGTCAGGTCTATGGCATTCTGCGCTTGAAAAGCAGAGGAGGAATTTTTCAAACTAAAATGTTTGTCATCAAAAACTTTGATAAGCCAATGCTCACTTTGAAGTTATTTTGTCTTGTGTTTGTCAGACAATTACTTTCACAGGATCGTGGGATAATTCAGGTTCAAAGGGACCTCTACTCCAGCCTCCTCCAAGCAGCATTAGTTGTGAGATGAAGCAAGGCTCAGAGCATTAACCAGTCAGACCCTGAAAACTTTCAAGTGTGCAGACCGTACAGCCTATCTTGGTTCCCCTGCTGAACTGTCTTCATGGTGGAAAGATTTCTCTTCTTCCTTTCACCTTCATAGAGTTTTCAAGAATATCTATAGTATTTGAAGTTAAGGGAGTTTTTTCATACTCTTCATTAAGATGGCCTAACTTAATAGTTTATAAATGTTAGGAAGTGTTGGGACAACGTATAATTTTTAAAGCAACGCAGGATACTATTGCAAACCTAATCTGGAAGGGTTTCAGTTAAGTTTTCTGCTTTGACACAGAAATAGGTTTTGTTGTGAAAAAAGTTTCCTTTCAAAACTGAACAACTGTGACATTTTTTTCAAACAAATGAAATGTTGTTATATGTTGTCTGATCTGAAGATACAGAACATCTGAATTTCTGAAAGTTGATACTGTTGAATGTTATTGTCACTGTGGTAAGTAGATGCTCCAAGACTACTGATTACAAAAAGCACGCTGGGCTAGACAGCATTGGTTTGTGCTTCAGCTGGCAGAAAAGCTATGCTGTTCCTGGGGACCCTGATCCAAGGTGGAGGGAAATGTTCTCCACAACTGAGCTCTTTTTGGAAGAGCAAATGACATCTGCTTGTATTGTTTTATACCTGTTCTGAGAGCCTTTGGTGTCCAAGGCTGCCAACCCAGCGTACCTCACAAGTGCTGCAATTTTGCAGTCGTGCCTCCCATGTGAACTGAGGTGTATTCTGGAAGAATTACTGGGAAGAAACACAGGAATCCTGTTGTTCTATCAGAAGCACTTTAGGAGCAGATACTGAGTGCAGGAAATGATACCTGTGCTGCTCTGTTCTAAAGCACTGTCCCTTTGAACATCATGGCTGACTTAAAATAACGCTTCGTTTGGTTTATTAAACTTCATTTATCCCCAAGCTTCCTCTTTAGTTCTTCCCAACCTCCTCTTCCTTCTAGTGCTGAGGAAAACAAGCCCACACAGGAAAATATTTGGTAGGTCATTTACTCTGTAGAAGTCCATCGATGTTGCTGGAAGAAGGGAGGCCAAATTCAAACCAACGTATTAGTGTTCATAATGATAGATTTCAAGTTGTTTTGATGACAAAATTACCATTGGTTTTTATTGGAACTTTAAAATACTGGTGTCCATGTTTAAAATATCAGCCCCATTCTAGGGTAGAAATGAAGTATTTTAATATTAGTTCGTCACTGTAGGTCTTTGTTAGGATATGTCAAGTCATAGATGATGGCTGAAATGGGTCTGCAGATTTGCTAGCTTGAACACTTCAAAAATCTTGGTATGAAGTCCCAAAGCCTATATTCTAAAAAGTGTGATTAAAAGCACTACTGTTGCACTAGACTGAGTGTAACATCCAGACTTGTGTCTTCTTTCTAATAGTAACTACATGAGGATACTTAAGGAAAGAGCATTAAAAAAGGTGCAAAGGAGAGGATGATTCTTTCTCTGCTGTATCTCCAATTTAAGGACTTCTGGGACAGTATGAATTCTTCAGTGTTCTGGAAAGTGTCAAGATGGCATACTGATGTGTATAGGCTCATTTTGATCCCTGGTTAGATAAATACCATGTTAAAATAGAACTAATGTTTGTCATCTCTTCTACCCTAATAATGTCTTTCAAAGTTTATCAGATAGACTGCAGTCAATCTGGGAAATTCAGGCTGGTAGTTAAACTGTAAACATCTGTAAACATCGGGAATGGGCATGTTCAGCTGAGGCACACACACAAACCCAGTCCTTTGCCAACAATACACATTAATTATTATTTAAATATTTTAATACAGTCTTAGTTTGGATTAGCTGCAACAAATGCAGCTTGTTTTTGGAAGACTCATTCAATTATTCTTTTGTATTGTTTCCACCACTATAGGGCAGAGTTAAGGCTGTTTGGATGCCCTCAACTGTAATTATGCAATTGCAAGCAATTTATCCAGTGTTTACACGCGTATAATACATTGTATATTAACTTCATTGACCCTAATGTGCTTTGGATCAGGTCCAACATAGATGTGTTGCTGAATTTGTAAAATGCTTTGGGATACTTCAGATAAAAAGCACTGTGATAAAGTGGGAGTTAGTAATTATCATAAGCACGAGGAAGTGGTTGTACTTGACTCTAGCCATTGACCCATAACTCTTGGAAAGAAATTGAAAGCTAAATGATAGATACTGCGGAGTAGTGTCCCATCAGAAAAGCTATGCAATTTCATAGTCTCCCAGTTCTGAAGGTAGAAGGCAAGACATTTTTGTCTGGTTACAGTTAAACAAAATGCTAAAAGAGTATTTCTTTTTCCAAATTGCTCTTTGCGTGTAGGCTCACGTGAAGCATGTTCCAGCTTCGAAAACATTGGTATCACCAGCTGCGCAGTTCTGAAGACCCTTACCTTCTGCGGTGTCCTCCTTCCTTTCAACTGTTATGACCGTTCTTTCTTTGTCTTGCTTTAGCACAGTAATATGCAATGCATATATGAAGTACAATCTCTGTAATCCTTCCAGCGATGTTTGTATCGGCGCTTCCCTTCAGGTAATTACTCAGCAAGATTGCAGATTGACATGGTCAGATATGCAGCAGAACGGGAATTTGCAGTGTTCTGAGTCTCATAAAAACTGGGTATCATCCATTTGGTGGCCAGCAACGAAACCCGATTAGCAAGAGAAAAGCAGAATGTACCTGAGAAGTTACAGTACAATGTATCTCAGTGAAGCCAAATTAGGAGGCATGCAAGCAAGTTTTGCTCAGTGTGTGCTTGCATGTAAGCATAAGGAAAGTAAGTGTATCGCTTCTGAGGTAAGGAAGAAAGACAAAACTTGTCAATATTGTTTGTGTAGGCAGCAACTAAGTGCATCTTGTCATTTTCTTGGGATTTATATTTCTTTTTTTAAAGTCTCTTTTGGGTTTTTGGCAGAAGATTGTTCTACCTCTTATCTTTGTATAGAAAACCCTATTGAAGATGATCACAATACTGACTACCCATCACCGAGTGTCACGATAGCATAGCCAAGAGCTTTCTGGACAGTAAAACAAACATGAAAATTCTATGGGGTCTTGCATTAAAAAAAAAAAAAAACCCTTTGAAAAAACCATTGACTCTTTCATTGAAAACAGTCAGTGGTGAAAGGAAGTTGGGGAAGAGGGCATTTCTTCCAAAGGCTTGGGGAAGATAGGATGCTCTTTCAAATGCTGCTGCTCCTGTCTCTGAAAATTCTGGAAATAAAGTCCTGAGGTGAAGTATAGTTCCCAGCCCTCTTGAAAGGATGACACTAGCTGTGGCTTAGGAACATGAATTCATTAGCAGGCTATTGCTTGTTCCCCTGAGGATTGTCCTTCTTCCCCAGAGCAGTGATGGGTGCCCTTTGGATTGTTGTGCAGCTGCAGTGCCAGTGACAAAAGGGGTGAACCTTCCTCTTTGTTTCCTGGTATTTAAAGGCTTTACCGTTGTATTTGAAATATGAATTACTGTTTTTCCTATATGTTGTAGGAAATATTTGTGGTGGTGAGTAGTCAGCATATGTGTCATAGCAAAGGCAACAACAAATGTATCTTTAGAAAACAGACATATAAACTATCTCTTTCCTGGGGTGGCAGGTTTTGTGTACAAAGCTACTTCTCACTGATGCAGACATCCTAGTGGAAGTCCCTAAAATGCAAACTTCCTTAGTAAGAAGGTGAATGTCAGAACAGCATTTACAAGACAGCTATGTTTCTGGACAGAAAACGTCCTTGATGTATTTAAAAACGAAACAACAGCAAAACCCCAAACCCTCACAGCAAGAAGTTCAAAGTCTCCTTTCCCAATGAGAAAGAATTGTGCTGTGTGGCAGTAAATATAATCAGCTTACAAAGAGGGCATATATTTGCCAGTAAAGCAATTTATTTAGAAAAACAGACATATCAATCTAAGGTAATTACAAATTGCAACAGGAAAATTAAAGTAAGTACCTCAGAGGCACTTGTTGTGGAAGGAATTTTCAAATAGAAACATACTGAGTGGAAAAATACAACACGTATTGTTTCTGTCCATAGTCTAGATTAGTTGCTGCATTAATGTGCCCTAATGTACATTTATGCACTCCTGCTAATCATATCCAGAGCCTTTCTGAAGTAAATAAAGACTCTCTCTGTTCCAGCTAGTCCTGTTGTACAAAGCATAGCACTAATCAAGCAAGTTATCAGTGTAATTAGGGAATAGAAATCACTAGGGGCATCATGCATTATGATTTCCCTATTCTATTTTTAAGATCCTGAAATGCAAATAGGTAATAAATTGTGTTAGTGTTAAATTGTTTTTACTTTATGTTGAAATTAGTATGAGACAGGCACCCAAATGGCACATATTGACAGAAATCGCTGCCTTCTTTCATCCCTTCCCCCCTCCCGCTGCCCATGCCTGATGTGTTAGTGAAGCACCTAACCCTATTTCCTTGCCAGGAAGACAAGAATGGGGCTTCTGTTAGGTCCTGTGCTACCCTAGAGGCAGATGCTTTTCTCTGCCTTGCAGCACAGAGAAGGGAAGGGCAAACGGGAGATATCGGGGGGAGTCAGGAAAGCAGGTGCAATGATCTGTGCAAAACCTTCTGAAATGCCCACTCTGCTGGAGGGTATCTCTGAGCCTGGGGGAGGGAGGGCGTCCTGGAGCTCAATACCAGAAAGTGAGAGATTGCTCACTTTATTTGACAAATTACCAGCAGGAAATCTCAGGCAGGATCTAGAGCCTGAGCGTCATCTTCCCTTTTGGAAGTCCAAAAGCAGTGTAAAATAAATTGTGAGATGCTGGACGATGGGAGGATGAAGAACCACATGTTTGTGGTGATTGTGCCCCTGTGCTCAGCACTGGTGAGGCCGCACCTCAAGTGCTGGGTTCAGTTTTGGGCCCCTCATTACAAGAAGGACATTGAGGGGCTGGAGCGTGTGCAGAGAAGGGCAACGAGGCTGGTGAGGGGCTGGAGAACAAGCGTTATGAGAGGCAGCTGAGGGAACTGGGGTTGTTTAGCTTGGAGAAAAGGAGGCTGAGGGGAGACCTCATCACTTTCTACAACTGCCTGAAAGGGGGTTGTGGTGAGGTGGCTGCTGGTCTCTTCTCACAAGTGACAGCAATAGGACGAGAGGAAATGGCCTCAAGTTGCGCCAGGGGAGGTTCAGACTGGGCATTAGGAAGAATTTCTTCACTGAAAGGGTGGTCAGGGATTGGCACAGCTGCCCAGGGAGGGGGTGGAGTCACCATCCCTGGAGGTGTTTAAAAGACAGATAAATTAGTTCCTTAGGGACACGGTTCAGTTAAGGGGACAGGTACGGTTGGATTCGATGATCTGAGAGGTCTTTTCCAACCAGATGATTCTGTTTCTGCAAAGCACTAACCAAAGACAGTCCGTGCATGTAGGAACAAAGGAGATGAGGTCTGAACCAAGAGGAAAGCTCAGATAGCTCACTTTTCTAAAAGAGCAATTACTTAATGAAGAAATGTAATCAAACATCCTTAGCTCCTCAGACAAGTCAGTGCAAAGCTATAAAGGAAAGGTGCCACATGGGAGCATAAGAAGTCCCTTAAAAATTCGGAGAGGAAAGAAGTTGTTTAAGTAGAGAAGGATTTTTATTTTGTCTAAATTGCTTGCTTACCTCAAAGGAATATAAACCAAGCTTGTGTGGGCTCTTTCTGGGAGGTGAAGTATTGGTGTCTGTGTGTCATAAATAGCTCTCTCCAAATATTCAGGCCTAGCTGCTCTGCATAAAGAGTAGTTAAAGGGTACGCAGGTGGATGCAGACAGCAGGAATTTATCCACAGTTAGTTCAGAAAAAAAGCAGTCTTTCCATGTGTGTATTGACCAGCACATCCCAGGAGTGTCTGTTGTCAGGTAATCTATTGATTGCAGACAAGTTGTTGCAGGAAATAGAAGTTATCAGTCAAAATATGTTTCTTTTAAGAAAGTACCAGAAAATGGAGCTGATCAAAATTATTAGCTACTAATAAATTTGCTAGCAGGTTTGACCATCTCCCTCCCCCTTTCCTCAAACAACTCAATTTCTGAAAATACATGATGTTCAGATCTAATTTTTTTTCACAGTGTTTGGATAAATGGGTTTGGTTTTTCAGCCTTTCAGTACTTGATAAATCAATAACTGTGATCCGGGGGGGGGGGGGGGGGGGGGGGGGGCAAGCAGATAGCACTGCCAGCCAGCCGTGAGTCTTGAGCCACAGCTTGTGGGAATTACCTGCTGAGAAAGGGAAGTGCAGTTAGAACTATTCAGGCTATGTAGTGACCAGGTATGGTTGGACTAGATGATCTCCAAGGTCTTTTCCAACCACCTGATTCTATGATTCTATGAAAGGGAAATGTGAGCAATGAAATGAAATGAAACTTAGCAAAGAAGGTAGTGGAAGCCAGAAAGGAGTACGGGCTGCAGGTGTTGAGCTGAATGGGCCAAAGGATGCTGTCTGTTTATAGCTGCTCACCCTTTGCATTTGATGTTTCTGCTGGTCTTTGGACATATGTATTTTATAGGGGGTTTGCATTAATTTTTCTTTTAAGGTTGTTTTCAAAATGAAAAGCCTGTGACTTGTTAAAATGAAAGAAAATACAAATATTACTGGGCTTTTTTGGTACAGCAGTGGTTTTCCTATTGGGATATGTAATTTATAATCAGTTACTTATGTCATTTCTTATTCTTTGATATTAATTAAATGAAACATTCCAATTGCAGCAATTAATCAGAATTATGAGTTGTTTGAATAGACAATAGGCTTCGTCTTTCCACATAAACAACTTCTAGGAGTAATATCTTGTTTGGAGGGAGGGAAATAAAAAAATAAATAAATAAAAAATTAAAAAACCCTACCGCAAACAAACTACAGCCAAATATTTATGCTGGAATGAATTACCAGTTGTTTTGTGAGATAAACACATGTTGTGCACTAAAGTAATACCACAAATAGGTATTTCTTACAGTAGGTATCTAGTTCCATATAACTTATCCCTAAACTATCAGTGTGTTGGTACTGATAATGTATGTAGGGGGAGGTTCTCATTCTAAAAGCTTTGATTCATCAGAAGATGGAGAAAGGACCCTGTTAGGTCATGTTACCATGACAGCCTTATTTCTACTGCCTCATGTATGCATTCTACACCTGCCTCCATGCTTTGTATTTATTTCACCACACTTGCTTTGTGGGTTTATTTCCTAAGTACCCTGGCAAATGCATTGCTGAGAAATCAAGATCTGATAGGTGCCTTAGGATCCTGATTTAGCAGAACACGTAAGTAGAAGCTAAAAGCTGAGTGTGCCCTCAGCTTTCTGCAGAGGAACTCAGAAAAACATATGCTCAGAGACCCCAACTGGGTGAAATGCTTTGGCACATTCTTGGTTTCCACGGGCAGTACATCTTTCAGTATCAATAACAAAGCACTTAGAGCACTGATTAAGCAACTCGTACATCAGAGGCAACGTTAGTTTCAGTTGATCATATCTTTAGCAGCTTCTGTTTCTGTTACACCTTTCTGCACTCCTTTGGTAAACAAAAAAGAACGTGTTTTTACACTTCTGAGAGAAATGGATACAGGTTTCTCTGGAAATGTGACCCTCCCATTTAGACAAGATCTACTAGCAGCTGGGATAACTTACATTATCTTCATGTGTGCTGTTCTGGTCATGGGTGTTGGAAGATCATATTCTTCTTTCCTCTTTATTAAAAAGAAGGAGGGGAGGAGGTAATTATATACATTTTTAAAAAACTGTTAATAATGAAAAACATCTCCTTTATGAAACATATACCAGTCAGTTCTTTATTATACAATCCAACCTACCCCTATACAGCTTCTGTACCAAAGCAAAAAGTGAGATGATGAAATCCTTTCAGTTCAGAAACATGGCTGAACTGCAGCTCTATTGCAGAGAACCTCGGCCATAATTCTGTAATGAGCACTGCTATTGCAGTGGTTGACACATAGTTCCAACTGCATGCTTTGGATGGGGACCTCAATCTCCATTTGGTGGTAGAAGCCTAGTCATTTTCAGTGAGAACACGATGTCATCTGAGTACTTGTTGGCAAACTATGTGCATTGTGGAGAGTATCATGTAAAATCTGGATGTTTCTTGGTGACACCAGTGTTTCAATATTCTGTCATAAGAACATTATGTCCCATCCAGGGCCTCCAGGTCCCCTTTTAGTTAATAGAATAGCTTCTCTCTCTGTTTAATATTCTTTCAAAATCCCCTTGCTCCAGTTATTAGGTTAAAAGCAATAAGTAAGCTGCAAGGCTCATGTAGCATCCCTTTTCACACTGGACCTCATTGGTATTTGTAGGCTGCTGTTGTAATAGGAACGGTGATAGAGACCAGTGGCAAGACTCAGTGTCCATGTTTGTCCTGAGACCATCTGCCCCATCCCACTCAAGTGGGATGTCTTACAGACAGTCTGCTAGCTGAGCCAAAACCAGATGCCTGCTGCAGCCGCACTTATTCAAAAAAAAGAAGAGAGAGAGAGAGAGGAAAAGGTGGTAAGGAAGACATAGTCACCACCTTCCAGATTCCACACTTTGTATTTGGCCTTTTTTCTTGGTCGGGAAAATGGAGTAGCTGATAGCCTTTGCATATCCTGAAAAAAAGGTTGGTTCAGACAACGTGCCCTGATGAAGAAAATCAGTTTGCAAAGTTTGTATTCCTTTCCACCTGTACCTGAAGAATATGGAGCCTGGTGTTCACAGGCATAAAATACAGTTGCAACTAATGCTTACACAGCATCTTGAATACAGAAAAACAGCAATCTTAAGGCTCTGTAATACTTTAAGAAGAGACTTTTTTTGCCTGTAGCCTCTGAAGTTGTCTGCCTTATTTCTTGGATCCTCCTGGTGCACTATTTCCGAACAGGCACTACAGGATTTGCAAGGCAATGCAAAACGACATTGGAGCTACTAGTCCCAAACAAAGACAGGTGAATGTATGATAGATACCAAAAGGTCAAATTCTGCACTGACATTTACAAAGACGTCTCTGTAGGTCTTGATATTTTTTTCTATTATCCCTGTGCTTACATTTTATATTCATGTTGTCTAGATCCTACAGTTCTCGTGTCCAAGCATGCCTCTCATTTTAACCATCTCTTTATACCTGTTCTTCCATATGTGTGCCTATATATTAAAATAATTACAATGTACCCAGCTATAGATTTATATGAAGTTATTTAGGGATGGTCAACAGGAACACCACAAGACCAAGAAAATATTTAAGCTGTTAGCCAAACCCCTGGCTTTTGTGGAAATCAAATCCTGTAAAAGTCGAGTAGATAACTTGGGAAACCTTAAAAGGGGGAAATGGGTGGGAGAGCTCCACATTCCAGGCACAGCAACGAATCAAATGCTAACAATCATAGCTATGGAGATGAACACGCAAGAATTGCTGTGATGAGGTCGGGTTGCAAGAGGAAATGAGCATAAAAAGATGGAGAATACTTAAACCTAGGATGGATGGAGCAATTTATAAGTTCCTTGTAAGGCTTATTTCACCTAAGGGTGAACAATAGGAGCAGAAATATGTAGTCTCATAAAATGGTTTTGCAGATACCACATAGTTAAAAAGTCTTGTCCCATTTCCCAATGATAAGCAGTTATAACTGAGATTATTAAATGTAAAATAGCCAGAAGACAAAGCTTATACTTAAGTGAAGAATTCCTAAAGGCCACAAAATAGTCAGTCCTAATTCTGAAGTTTGCTCTTCTCTGGCTTTGTCAAAGCATGAAGGAGTTCCATTCCTTATTACTGCCAGCAAATCATGGGATATGACAGCTTTGAAAATCTGCATTGCCAATGTGTTCTTACGTTGACTGTTATTCAAAAGATGATGTTTGTAGAACTGAGAGATGATGAAGTCGTGGTGTTCTCTGTTTGGCCATGCTAAAGTTCTTTGTGCCCCCTCAGTTCAGTGCCCTTGTTCATGCTTTAAAATACACTGTTTTAAAGTACCTAATAATATGAATGAATGTGCTGCTTTTCTTTCTTCCTGAATTTGAATCCCTAGCCTAGGTTGTCAAAGGATTTTGCAAAGTAGATGTTTGAGTCTTAGAACTCTTTAGTGCTGTTTTATGTTGTGGAGGGGCACTCGCCTTGTCACATCTTCTTAAGTGACGGGCAACGGTTTAACTGTGCCCTTTGTGCAGCCTGCATGTTGGAAGCACTACTGTCACCTGGTGCATCTTCCTTTAAGTTAAATCAGAAGGATGCATCTGGCTATTAAAATCTAACATTTAAAAATGGTATGAACGACTATTGATGTTGCACGTGAAACTTCAGTTAAAGGTGCTTCTGTGCTTTTTCCTTCTATTGTAAGCCACAACCCCTTACCCTCAAGAAGAATGCAACAGTAAATTAAATGCATTCATAAACACCGCAGGACAAGACAATGCAACTGAAATAGCAATAACCCTGTAGTGACTGCAGTGAAGAAAGTGAAATCTGCACCAAGAAATTCAGATTTTCTTTATTTTCTTTCCACCCTTTTGTAGTTCAGTTGCTTCATCAGCAAAAACTGGGTTACTCAGTGTTCATTTGTTTATCAGAACATTCTGGAGTTAGTGCTGTAGAAACTCAAAGCGTTCTTATAGTAATATTGTTAATCGCAAAATGATATGTGATTAAGTGCAAATTAAGTAGTAAAACTAAATAACTGAGTGAATAAAAAGATTATTAAACTGAACAGAAAGTGATATTAGGAACATGAAACTTCTGAGAAACAAGTTTTGTATCTGAGTAACAAATAGGTTCTCTAATCTGAGATCTGTATCTCATAGCTTGTATTCAAGAAGCAGTTCTTCACTTTTAAGGGAAGCAGATCTTTAAATACTCGGAATGTAGTAGCAAATTTCCCTTCTTGTCTGTCTGTGCAAGGCAAACACAATTTGGAAAGAGATTACACATAAATAAAGGGATATTGAAGTGTCAGTGATAACAAAGTACGATCCAATTCCGCTGTTGGGCCCTTTAAGTAGGGTAGTAAAACTGAATTTGTATATAAAGTGACTTTTCCTTTTTGGTTCCTCTCCCTTTTCAGAGTCTATATGGGGAATGAAACTTGTTCCACTGCTGTTGCTTCCTTTCACAGGTGTTTTGATCAGAACTAAGCTACCACTGTCAGATAACACTGTTTTTATTTTGTTCAAGCTCTAGAAGATGACCACAAAAAGCATTCCAGAGGTGGAATAGTTACGTGATCTCTGCTAAAGAGCAGAGCAAAGTTTTCTTACCTTAGATCTGTAACATTACTTTTAGAATTAAGCCTGAGTGCTCATGAATCAGATATCTGAACTGGTTTATCCCAACACGGTTTTCATTTCAGCTGTGAATTGTGAAAGTGCAAGTCTTTATGTATATATGAAGCAGTAATATAGTTTTTGTCTCTTACATCACTGGATTCTTTTTGCCATTCTCACATTCCCTACCTTTTTTGCTCTTGTGTACAGTATGGTTTGCTTCACTTCTAATGTACTAGGGTTTGTGTGTTTGCCACTGGATGAGAGATCCAATATTTCTTCAGCTTTAGTTTTCCATGGCAAGTTAAGGACTTCAGGTAATTCTGAAATGAGACCGTATTTGATATGATACTGTATTTGCAGTAAAAGGAAGAATAGCACAGGTATCGCTTTTTAAATCTGAAGTAACAAAATATAATGGTAGAAAAGAAAAAAATGAAAATTTGTGTACATATTTCAATAGAGCCAACAGTAGGCTACCTAGCCACCTAAATCAAATGAAATTTTCCCATTGATAACAAATGAAAGGCAAAAGTTGGGGACCAATATTTTAGAGGAAAAACTCAGATTTTAAGATACTAAACAAATATCACTGCCGAGGATTAGATTTGCACCCAAAAGATGCTATAGCCTTGATGATGGAAATGAAAATGTTGACAGTTCTATAAAGCTCAAGCAGCTGTGCATAACTGCAAACCAGATGTTACAGCACGCTTTTCATCCAGCCACTCAGACGATATTCACATTGGGATTGATCATCTCCCGAAAATAGTTTTCTGGAGGGAACTGAGGTTCATCCATTCTCTTTGTATAAATATATTTGTCTTAGCTCGTCTCCCTCATGGCTCTCATCCTATGAACTATATCTATGAGGGCCAGATTTTTTTTTATCAGAGAAGCAAGGCTTATTGCTGGCTTTGCTAGCTAAGAAGCTTCTGTCTGTAACAATTTCACCAACAATGAGGATGTTCATTGAGTAGCTACCCACTAGAGGTTGGGCATTTCAATTACAGAACATCATTCCTTGCCAGCGCCTACCATAACAGATGTCTCGTTTACTAATACAGTATTGAATTTTCCCTGACATCTGAATTTTCATCATGGAAATGCTCTTCTGCAGATGTAGAGGCAAACTAAATTAATCCACTGTGATCTGAGAAGAGGAGAAAGGATCTAAGACTTTTAATTTTTTTTGATACATAAAGCATGGCAAATAGTAAAACTCTTGACGGCTTTTTTGTGGTTGTTGTTTGTTTTTTAAGTAGTAGAAAAGTATTCTGGAGACATGAAAATGCAAACCAGGCGAAGTCATAAGAACTATCTGATGGGATATATGGTGAAAAGCAGGTGTAGCATGTCAACGAAATACCCTCCAGCACTTTATTTATGAGAACATCCTTTATCTCCATCTCTACAGCATTAGTGGGGCAAAACTATCTTTTTGAAAGTGGATCAAGCAATAGTACCAACACATTCTTCCCATCTTCCATTTATCCTTCCATGCCTATCACACAACCCATTTATTTTAAGCTCCAAGGAAAACTCAGAAATTAAATTTTCTGCTAATATGATTTCAACGGATTCTTGTTCTGCTTCAGATTAATTGATCCACAAAGTGTAGTGTTTTTAAATAAGCTGTTATCTAATGCAGTGAAAGCAGTGGAGAGGCAATGGATACCCTTTGGTGGCATTACAACTGCTGTCATATATGAATGCTATAGATTCTCCAGTCTTGTTCTCTTCAGAAAAGATCTCTCTGTGACAACTATAGTCAACACCTGTGGGCACAGAAACATGTCTCTTTGTACTAAAATACTCTGCCTAGAGTCATTGGAGAGACTATAGTTTGCTAAGTAATAAAGTGCCCTGTGAACCCACAGTGGTATTTTCTCATGTCAAGGGCATTTTGAGGTGCATCTAGAAAACGAGTTGGAACCTGAATTGTCCTTTCCTGAAGGCATTGTAACATCCTCCTGCATGTTCCCTGTGTTATACTATTTTGGATAGGAGCATATTACAGAGAAGCATCAGCTTCTCTTTACTTGGTGTTAGAGAAAAACAGCTATTAGGCGAACATTTTCCTTCAAAAAAGAGAAACAATTTCTTGTTTAAAATCCCAAAGAGATGGTTATTGTATGCTTTTGTCAAAACCTCAGTTATACCAGCTCTAGGAATAAAAATTACAAGGGCAAGGTGGAGAAGAGGGCAAATAATAATGAGGGAATAGCTAGAAATTAGAGTTCACGGAAATGTGGCAGCTTAGGTTCTTCCAGTTCTGCATTTTGGTGAATCTCAGTTCTCACTGAAATCAGTGGCATGGCTCCCAGTTCCTGAGAAGGGATAGAATGAACACTGAATCTACAGAGCTGTCTGATTTCTAAGGTTACATGTTTTGGAGATGAAGGGAAATGGAAAATCATCAAATACACTGTCAGCAATTGTATAATTGTCTATTTGACCACTGCTACATGATAGCTTTGGACAAGTGCATTGGGCCTTTAGCTTGCTGGAGGTCAAACATTACTCTTCTGTGCCCAGGAAAGATATGGAAAGATGTGGAATAGACTTTCCAAGACAAATGTGCAAAAATAAACAGAGTAACTAGGATCAGCTGTAGCCATGAATTTTATGAATGGTTCGTTGGAAAGAGCATTAAATGGTAACATCGGTCCAAATACGAGGTCTGTATTGTTTTTGTTCCAAGACCACAGATGGTTGATTCACTATGCAAGAGGTTTTCATGGCCAATGTTTCAAGCAGTTCTATTTGCCTTGGACCAGCATGCTTTAAAAAGAGAAAAATCTTAGATTTTTGTATCAGAAAGGTTTTGTTTCTGTTGAATAGAGCATAAAAAGAGGAATCAACGAAAAAATCTGCCTGAAGAATTTCTTTCCCCACCCCTCTTGAGTGAGCAAGATAATACAGAAAACTTTTTTTTTTAAGATGGAAAATGGCAATGAAAGATTGGATGGGAGTGCTTCTTTCATAAAACGTGCTCTAAGCTATGGAGCCAATGCCACAAGTTATTATCCTAGCAAGAAATTTAGTAGGAGTTAGAAAGGTAGCCGAAGTATCAACAGATTTTGAATACTTAGCTAAAAAATAATGCCTTAAAAGACATCTAAGGTTTTCTGGTATGACCTCATAATTAAGACTGTAGTGAAAGAACTCCTCCCTGTATCATCCTTGCTTCTGTCTTTCCTTTCTGTCTTCCTTCCATCCATGGCCATTGTCCAGTTTGCATTCTCAAGCGCAAAACTCTAAATACAAGTAATGCAATTTCTCTATTTTGGACAACCTGAGCCTACTTAGTCACGAGCAATGGTTTCCAATGCAGTGCTCATGGGACAATGCTAAAGTATTACCCTACATTTGCTATGCCATGAGCAATGAGTTAATGTTCCTAGGTGTCCAGCTTTATATTTTCTGATTTCTGGTTGTACTTAGCAGACAATGAGAGCAGAATGTTGATGAGGATCCTTTGGTAGAATCCATTGCACTGACTTATAACAGCTGACTGACTAGAAATATTCTACTTTAGCATGCTTGGTGATGCTTCTCCCATTTTTTTGTGGCCTTTCTTGTAACTGGGCAAATAAGCCTTCCTAAAGTCAGCTTCTTCACCAGGTGTTTAAATGACTGTGAAGCTGATGATGAGTTCTCATGTGCATGTCCAATATCTGCTTGTACACAGGCATACGTGCTGCTTGTTAGATCCTAAAATGTAATCCCACTCTAGGGAATGTTGCTTCCTCCAGGAGGGAAGTTTTCACTATCTGTATTTAAATAAATGTAAAAACCTCTTCTAATTAATTCACAATAATATATTTTTAAGTGTTAATTTTCTTACCCACATCTGCTTAATGTTGTGGATAAAGACAATAGGTGATGTGAGCAGTACTATAATTTCTACCAAGTCAACACCAAGATAAGCTGTATGCTTGCGAGAGTGAGGTGACACACCATTGCAACCCCACACACATTTTTTTCCCCAAACTGCAAACATATTTTCAACAAAAGGCTAATATTTTGCCTTCTATTTTGTCCTGCAAGCATCACTGGTAAAGTTTAGAGGTGGCTTGGCCCTTTCAACTGTAGCCTTGAAATTCAAAAATGCAGTATTGCCATGGTAACAAGCTGCTTCTACCATCCACAAAAATAAAGGGCCAGCTATTTGTTTCCAATGATAACATCTTATGTTTAACTGCCTTGAGCAGTGCTGACAGGGTCAATCCTTGTTACAATAGTTGGTTGTTCTTGGTCAAACAAAGAAAAACACTACCTGCTAAAACTGACCATGACTGACACAATCATAAATCCTTAATGTTAACTGATTTTTTTTATTATTATTTTTAAATAGATAAAGTCCCCTTATGACCCTCTCCCATGTTGGAGAAACATAGGATGATATGATGGTGAGCTTAAGGTATTCCATGTTTTTAAAATATGGTTTCTCACCAAGGTGCTTTATTGTTTAAGATGGAAACGTCCCGGTGAGACACAATCTGGTGAGAATTACCAGAGACTGCCATCTAAGACACTTGACAGCAGTAGAAGAAAAATACAGTCATTACGAAAATGTACACAGCCCTCTGGCCTAAAAGATCATTACATTGTGTCATCTCGTAGGATTTCTGGCAACCTTCTTGTTGACCTTCCTGCTGCTGTACCCTAATGCCTCACACATGCCCTGATGAAGGACAACACTGTTTTTAATAGACAGCTGAAAAATCAAATACAAACTAGTGAATGGGAGTATTTACATACAAAGTACTTTCATGTATTTAGAGCAGATTGAGCAAGAAATTACAGGTGAATACCTAGCTGGATTGCAGAGCTTAGTGAAAGGTGTAGAGCTGACAATCCAACTCTCTTCTCATACCTCTGAATACCTGAGCTGGGCAGAAGGATTTTAAGACCTAGAAAGAAGCGAATTGCTTGTGACAGCCCAAGAAACTTACCCTGTAGTAGTGAGGTGGATGAGGAATGTGAATTGCTTCCAGCAAGAGACGGGGAAAAGAGAGGAAAGAACATAGCCTGGGCATCCAAGCACTCATGAGTAGTTTGGAGCTTTTTCTGTTTCACTGGATGAAAGACTCACAGTCCTTCCTTGTGATGCCACCACTGCTTTTACGGCTTGTCGGTGTGAGCAGATGTGCCCGAGGTCAGGCTACTCAGCATAATGTACAGTAGGAGCAAGGGCTTTTCATGACCGGAGTCCTGCTCTGCAACAGGACCGTGCAGCCACACTGGCTCTGAGAGCCCACCCTTTTCATCCCCGTATGGGAAATGGCTTTCAATCCAACATCTTGTATGGGGCAGCTGAGTTCAGAAGTCCAACAGACTCTTCAGGGTGATATTATTTGCTTTCATAATAAAAAGAAATCAACAGTTGAAGAAGAGTAGGTAATGCAGGATAAGGGGTATGCTTGTGTTTGGATTATTTTGAGGATGAACAATACCAGCTCACTGCACTAGGGTCTGACTTCAGGAACATTTTCCTATGAGCTTGCTGGCTGTAAAACTGCCATTCAAGTACTTGTAGTCCTAAAGTCAGCAAATGCAATCTTGTGATTAGTGCAATGAATTATATCCAAGTACTATGCTTCGCTATTTTTTAGAATTATTTTTTTTTTCCGTTTGTTTCAAACTAATTTGAAGGCATTCTTGTGTTCTAGATTTCCTTATTCAGAAATGCTTGCTAGTTATTCTATCTGTCATTCAGGCGAACATGGGTACATTAGGATTAAAAAGTAGTCCTCCCCAGCAGAGATTGTTTGGGATGTTAATGCTTTGGAATGGTTGCCTGGAGTGACAGTGCTTGGGAATTTGAGTATATATTTATGTTGGAATCCGTGTGTATTGTACTCAAAATATTAATCATGTACAGACATCTCAAACTTGGGACAGATTTCATAAATCAAAATAATTGCACTTAATGCTAAATATTCATTACAAGACCAGGCACTATGGTAATATGTAAAGAGTCCATAATCTTGAAGTGTACCAAATGTTCCAGTAATGTTCTAAAATCCTTGTGTTGCCAATATGTCCATATTTCACCGTGAAATCTAAGCCTTGCTTAAGGTCTGAGGGGAGTGAAACCATGTTACTCATTGGCTAATAGCAGGCTTCATCCACTGACAAGTCAACCCATGGACACACAGCATGCAGTGATAGCTCTTATCACAAATGGACATAAAATATAGGTTTAAATAACTTTTATGTCTTTTTATGCTATTGGCATACAAGCATTATTTTGTGAAAAGGTTATTCAGGGCCATTCTGTCCCATTCTGTACTTTACTTAATTGGACTCCAAAAGCATTGATAGATAAAACGATGCTTCTGTGAGCACATTTGAATTGAGGTCTTTGAGATTTCAGAGAACTTTCTCCTCCTTTCAGCAGCTTATAACAAAAAGTGCCTAGAGAGTACTTTTCATTCCTGTAGCCACACCTTGTGGACTTGACCAGTGGCAAGAGGATAAGTCAGATGGTGTCTCCACGTTCATGAGCAGTTTCCTTGAAAGCGCTGATGCTGCTGAAAAATTAAATACAAACTAATGAATGGAAGTATTTTCATACCAGTGTACTTTCACGTATTTAGAGCAGATTGTACGAGAAATTAGAGGTGAATACCTAGCTGGATTGCAGAGCTTTGAGGGTGGTGGAAATCCTTAGGAAACCTATCTTCTTGTCCCTTTTAATAGACCAAACTAAGTAAATGGTTTCCCATGGCTGCCAGCAGTGCAAATGCCATGAGAGGGCTGCATTGTGGTTCTCAGCTGAGTGACTCCATGGGACCTTTACTGATCTTGAACCACCTTTGGCAGCTTCATTCTCCTTCATGGCGCCGCCTCTGTGTGTGCTCCGTACAAGCTGGCTGAGACCGTATCACTGACAGAAAAAACACTGTAATTTCTTAAGAAGCAGCACTGTCGATATGTGATGTGGGTCCGTACTTGCGCATCTCTTCTGTACTGACCAAGGGATTGTCAAGGGATTCTTAATTGTTAATATTATTGGGTGTTTTTTTAATGATTGTTTAAATGGAAAAGTCCAACAAACATTATCCTTTCACAACAAGAACGTTTCAAGTACCTCTGCTTCCTCATCTTCTTACC
This sequence comes from Neomorphus geoffroyi, assembly GCA_033558235.1. Classification (NCBI taxonomy): domain Eukaryota; kingdom Metazoa; phylum Chordata; class Aves; order Cuculiformes; family Neomorphidae; genus Neomorphus; species Neomorphus geoffroyi. The sequence goes on from JAUMJM010000027.1 coordinate 33,060,965, forward strand.
TCACTAAGTAGAAGTATGTCTTTTCTTCCCTAGTCAACACTGAAGCAACATATCTAGATACAGTTTTTGCCTTTGAATCTAACAACTGTTTAAAGAAAGCTGCCCACTGCTGTGTATGCTGCTTCCTAGAACATTTCCATTGTTATTAGTGTGGCATCAAACTGTTTCTTTCTGGTTTTCATGATCAGGGAAGAAGGCACGCAGACATTTGATCAAAAGTAGCATAAGATTTGGATGTTTATTCTTGGTGTCCTGAATTTCATCTCTGCTCAGCAGTAATAGGACAAATGATTCTCTCCAATAGGACATTGATGCTCTCAGTTGATAAGTTTTCTGGTGACAAAACACTTAATGAGCTTACTTGGAACGCGGCATGCATGACATATGAGGCTCTTGCATCTGGCAGTTAGACTTTGAGTCCTCCTTGGCATTGTAGAATATGTTGTTCTCTAACCACTCCCTATTTTCTTTCTCCACTTTTTTTTAATACAGTGGCAAAACTCGTAAAATTACTGAACAGTAGAAACTACATGAAGAAAGCTGTTAATCTTTGTAGATCGGTCCTGAGAATTAGAGATAGATTTAATCACCCTTTAAATGAAAACATTCTGTGCTTTTGAGTAATTCCTGCTCTTGTTAAAGTTTTGTCATGAAACTCCAACAGGCATCAATGGGCAAAGGTCAGGCTGGCTACAACAGGTAGAGGGGTGTGTTTATCTTGAAACATTTCTCACTATGGAGGAGAGAAAGGAAAAGGGAGAATGACCCCTCCAGTCTTATCTTGGGCTTTACTTCTTGGAGACAGAAAGTGGCAAAAAACCCCAAACAAAACAACTTCTAAGTTTACCCAAGAGCATTGTTAGAATTAGAACATGCAAAACTCAACTGCTCAGCTAAAGGTGTAGATTTAGATCAAACGATGCTTTTCTCAGGGCAGCACCATAGTATGCAGCAGTGTAAAATAATTTTGCTGTTTAGATCATTGTACTTGAAATAGAAGGGGGGTTGAGACTATGATTAAGCAAAGTCTCAGGGATCCCTTTGTGCTTCCGAGGCATGGTGGCTTTTTGCCCAGAGGTTCTGTTCCACTGCTTTAGAAGCCCAAGGCTTTGCAGGTTCCATCTCCTGGCCTGGCACTGCTGCATTACAACAAAATGGAAAATAATCTAATGAAAGATTTTTTTTTTTATATTGGGGGCGAGGGGGAGGGGAGTGGCGGAAGCTAAATGCAAAACATGTTTCCTGTCCATGTGAAACAAGTAATAATTTATGGACTCTTAACTGGGCTGGGCCTCATTACATAGTAGTAATTGTTGATGCTACTATCATACAGTTGGCTTATGTTTTAAAGCCGTGCACATTTAATTGTAGGGTACCATTTAGAAGGGAAACTCTCTTCAAAGACTACACACACATTACTGGAAAGGATATTGTGGCGTGAGAGAGATCCAGTGGTCGGCTTCCAATCATTTGCTTCTACCTGAACCTAATGGATGATAATGCATCTTTTATGTCATGCATGATGATAAATTTACTACACTAATAGGTCCATATGGCATAACGATAGACCACTGCTCCTGTAAGTTCCTCTTTCCTATGAAAAATTGCTTGTGTATTGAGAAGAGGTTGACAGGTAAATTGCTGGATGCTACCATCTTTGGTACAGTGATGAACTATGTCTCAAAAAAACCTATTAAATCAAAGTCTGTTAATGAAACCAGAGGAGGAAAAGAAATTAGGTAAGGAAGATAATCGCTTCAATTCTCTTAAAAGTAAACACACACAGAGAGTAGGGATGGTTGTAAAGAATTGCTCTGGCCAGCTCAGATGCAAAACAATGTTTAAACTCTTTTGCAAAAGATAAATATTCAGATATTAATTTCAAATAATTTGTGTGCAGGTAATACACCTCCAAGTTATTCTGTTGGTTGTAGACAGCTGCTAACCCTTTAAATTTTCTTAGTACAACAGCATTCAAAATATATGTGCAACTATATATTAAAAATATATTGAATTATAATCAAATGAGATATACAAATACTCTGGGTTCTTTACAGACTCAGAATCAACTGGAAGAAATCTATCACAATGATAATTTCTGTCAGTCCACCTTCTTTCACTCCCACCTCATTTCCTCCCTCCTTCTCTCATCCTTCCTCCTTTTTCTATCCCCAGTCTGCAGTGTGGTCCTAGCTTGGTGGTGGCAGGGAAATATGTTCCAGGAGAAGCTAAACCAACCTCTTTAGACCCTAGGTGCAGACGGCCTATATTTTTTTAAAAGAAAACATTCTTTTGCAATAGAAATTGTGTGGTTCTGATGTTTTACGGCATGTTAGAAATGCTTTCTCTTCATGTAGACTTTGAGCAAAAAATCTCTTTTTTTTTTTTTTTTGATCCTAAAGATTACTTGTTCTGTACCATCAGATTGAAAGGGCTGTTGGAAAAAGAAACAAATAAATAAACTGGCCGCATACTTACATTGCATTTTGTCCAGATAATTTGTCTGGTTAAGAGTGGAAATAGTAGATGGAAGGTGATGGTTGGATTATTCAATCGTATTAGAAACAACTGGTGGAAGAATCCACCTTTATTTTAAAAAAAAAAAAAAATCAACCAAAAAAAACCGCCAGGGGAATCTGAAATTAATCTGGCACAGAGGAATCTGAAATTAATTGTCAATTTCCTGCTGTATCAGCCCAGTAGACTTCTTGAGAGAAGTTTCATGGCAGTAGTGACCAAAATGGATTTTAAGTTGACTGGTGAGGTTGATGAGTTTCCCATGTCTAATACTTAATTGCTCTGATATGTTTATATCAAATGCAGATGTGACTTCTACAGGACCACAACAGTCAGAGCAATAGTATGTATTCACCTCAAAAGAAAGAGTGTATATAACCATCATCACTGCACAATGACTATTTGAGAACATATTGTCAGAGCAGATCTTGAGAAATCTGTTAATGTTAGTGAAGGCAAAGTGATCACGGATAAGGGCAGGAGAATGAGTGGAGCAATATGTAATACTCTAAAATGCCCATTTCTGATCATATATTTACTGCTTGCATTTCTCTCATGTCTGTAAATTGTCTTTGAAACTTATACCCAGATGCTGCAATCCATGTAAAATACATATATAACCAGTTCTTCCATAAATGTCTTTTTTTCTTGTCTGGTTTTTTCTTTTGCTATTGAAATGGAGTAAAATTCCCAGAAGCATTTTGGGATAGATGTCAGATCACTCAAGGTAGTGATAAGAAAACCATCTCTTTAAACTGATTTCCTCTGTATCCTTGAGCACCACACACCCATAAGCCAGGCACAAATAGTGGCCATCTGCAGTTTGTAAAAAGTTTTAAATAAATAAATAATAGATTTTTTTTTAAAGAAAACTTCTCTCGCTACTAAATATTTCCCACTGTCTTTTGAGATAAATTACTTACTGACAGATCAACCGGAACATTCCAAAGTAATATTTCTAGCCTACTTCATTGGTTACAACACAATTCAGTGGAAAACCCTCCTGGAAAGAGGTAGTTCACCGAATTTCTCTAGGAGGACACTTGCATATGAAGTGTTTGGCATACAAGAATCCCAGGCTGGTTCTGAGGATCCCCTTTTTCGATCATAAATTTACACAAGACAGCTGCTGTCCTGCTCAACTGTTGATCCAAATGTGAAACATTTCTTGAGTGAACCAGAGGGATTAAGTGACATGGTAGAAATCGATCATAAATACTTAAACCAACACCTGAGCTCTAGAGCTAACTGGTTCTTAATAACTCAAAGGTCCAGTTTTGTTTCATGCTTGCCAAGAAAAGACAATGGATCAGTCTTGTTGCTTGTTTGGGCCATAAGGAGTGCACAAACTTAGACATAACTTCCCATACAGGGTTAGTTATAGAAGAAGGAAGATTTCTAAAAGAGTATCACAAGGGGATGCTCACGTGTGCTGGTGAACTGCAAAATGCAATCCCTGAAAAGCTACTTTTTTAAGCAAGAACGTATTCCAAACACTTAATAGTTAAAAATAAAATTTAAAAATCTGACTTCAGTAGTAGGAATTGCATGGGGCACTCCCTTAAAACAGGGCATTAAGGCAGCTGGAGGAGGGGAAAGTGACAAAGATTTGTTTACTTTTTGAAGGTAATTCTCCACTGAGTATGTGAAGGACCTCTGTAACAGACACAAGGTGATCCTCTGCAGCAGGAGGATCTTAAATGCATCATTAGCACCCATTATTTCAGCTTATCTTTAGCTGAAATATTTTAACATAAATTAAAGATAATGGTTCTTCCAGGAGATCTATTCAGCAGTGAGAAAAGCACAGGAAAAAAAAAAAGTGCCATATTTCAGCAGATTGTTGTGAAATTGGGCCAGGTGGAACTGTGCCGGCCAGTCCTCATGGAGACCATGGCTCAGCACCACTGCACAACGGGACTGGATGGAAAATGGATGACATTTGTCCAGAAGCAAAAATAAACACAATTATTGTCATCATTACAGTATCACTGTTTGCTGCACCAAAGAATGAATGTCACAACTGTTTGTTTTGTACAGGCTATTATTAGAAGTTGACCCTGGAAACATGGGCAAGAACTTGGCTAAAGAGATCATTTTATTTGAAAGAAATTGGTTCTCTTTAAGCAAAATAAAAACATGAATTTAAAATCCAGCTGTCATCTTTGAAAAGGCATAGAATATCTTTTTGGTGAATGACAAGATACAAAATGGACAATTGTGAGCCAAGTTCTGTGTAGGGGCTTAAAATCGCCTCTGCTAGTGGCATGGAAAAATCCAATTAACTTCAGTAAGTGTTGGGTCAGGTGTCTTACTGGTAGAGTCTATCCTAACGCTTCTAAACACATGGAGGGAAACAATTATCAGTGTCAGGCTGCAGTCTATAAGGGCTGTATGTGTTTGCATCTAAGAAAAATATGATCCCTTGTTTACTAGTGCAGAAACATATGTCAGCCTTCATTGTGCTTCAAACTGTTTTATGATTCTACGAAGCTGGTTGAAAAAACACATACGGCATTTGAAGGATTGCAGATTTTTAATTATTAGTTTATTATGACTTATAAGTAATAGAGGAAAAAGTTGCAGAGGGAGCTCTATGTGTCCTGGTGTTCATTGCAGAGCAACTTCTGGTGAGGCCACATTGTCTTCAGTTTCTGGCCCCTCACTACAAGAAAACAGGGAGCAGCTGGAATACGTACAAATAAGAGCAGCGAAGCTTGTGAAGGGTCCAGAGCACAAGTCTTATCAGGAGCAGCTGAGGGAACTGTGGTTGTTTGGTCTCAAGGATAGAAGGCTCGGGAGACCTTATGGCTCTACCTGAAAGGACATTGTGGTGAAGCGGGTGTTGGTCTCCAAGTAACAAGAGACAGGACAAGAGGAAACGGCCTCAACTTGCACGAGGAGAGTTTTAGATTGGATATTGGGAAAACTTTCTTTGCCAAAAGTGTTTTCAAGCATTGGATCAGGCTGCCCCGGAAAGTGGTTGACTCACCATCCCTAAAGGTACTTAAAAGATGTGTAGATGCATTGCTGAGGGATGTGGTTAGACTTTGCAGCATTAGGTTTACAGTTGGACTTGATCATTCTAAAGGTCTTTTCCAACCTAAACTATTCTATGATTCAGACAATACTATTGCACTGTATTAATGCTGATTTATTTTCTTCTTGGGCCAATGAAGTAAAAACCTTAAATCAGCTCAAGGACTGGGAAACCAATAACCCAAATGTCTTGATTGACTGAAAACCTCTATAAGAAGAGTGAGTAGGTTTATTACTTTTTCATTGCTATTGATATTACAGTGGTAGTAAGGCTGCAATACACCAGATCCTGTGCAAACAGTTGCTTGGAGGCAGACCCAGCTTGTAGTTACGATGTGTAAAGGCTTTTTTCTGTTGTGGAGCACACTGGAGCATGAAGATGCCTGAGTAAGCCCAAAGCTAGATAACCTGAGTACCAAAAAAAATGGCTTAGTGACCATAGTGTGAAGTCACCTAGCGTTTTCTATTTGGGTTTGAAGCCTATATTCCAGTGATTCTGACAGCAGAATAATTTTTTAAGGAAGAAAGCAAAGGTAAAAATTAATGAAGTCTTGTGACTTCATGAGACGGACGTTGCACCCAGGTCATTACAAACAAGAGAGACCTGCTAGAGGAAACTTAAGCATTGGACATCTTTTGGAGTCCGTTTCCGATCTCTGTAGCAGTTTCTTTTAGTACACAAGCTGCCTCAGTCGTGTCCACTACATGTTTACTCTCTGTTTTTCTGCCTATTGCCCCAACCTTTTGATGACCAAAATGGATAATGCCGTACCCTTCACAATATGGGCAAATTTACCCATTTCACCTGTAATTGGATTCTCAGTCTGACACGTTCTGTATCATTTGAAATAATAGAAAATCCAGATATTTATCTTTTGGTTTTAAGCCATGTGGATGTAACTAGGCCACGTAAAACTAATGTTTTATGCTTATTATGGCTATCCACTCCTACAGAATGCTGGAGCAGTAGCTGAGGCACGTATTATTAAATGCACAGCCATTTTCCAAACATTTTTTGGCAAATTCCACTAAAATACTCTTGACAATAAAAAGCTTAATTAATTACACTGAATGTTCATGAATTGAATCCAAAACACTACAACAGAGAATTTAAGGGAGGAAAAATATTTGAAAAGAAATCTTGTCATGTTGCTGTTTATGCCAAAAGCTATATAATTGTTCAGCTTTATTTGTGAATATGAAAATGGAAGTTTTATCCCCATGATCACTTTTGCAAAGAAAATACAGATAATATTTGTCAGCCGTAAACAACTAATTCTAATGGGAAGCAAAGACTCTAAATTGATGAAGACATGAGCAGGAGATAGGAGTTTATCAAGGAATTGCAAGGGATTCTGCCTGGGACAACACATAGAAATAATTAATTTCACAGCATCATTGCCAGCTAGAACAAACTGAAGGTTTAAAGAAAGCAAAAGAAAGAAAGAAAAAAAAACAATAACTTTTACATCAAAATGTCTTAGTGGTATTTCCTTGGCTATCTTGCTTTCAAGAAAATACTGTCCACCTTTCACTTGCACTCAATTTCACAGCTTTTCTGAGAGCAGCCTCTTTTATTTGTCTGCCTGTGGCTTGATGCTGACAAAGCTGATGGTCACCAATGTTCAAAGTGTTCTGACGAGATCTAGGGTTCCAACTGCCATTCCCTCTTCAATTCTTTCTTCTTTAAAACTGCTTTTCATGTAAGTAAAGAAATTGAATTGATCCCATGTTATGCTACCCTCTTACTTATCCAGAAGTAGTTTTACAAGCTGCTTCAGAAACTTAATAGTCATTTGCTAGCTGTTCAGATTCTGTTTTAAAAGATATAAATGTTACACCCGAAAAGAAACCTATGTGCCCATTGGTTTGGCTTTGGTGTGAATAATATTAAGTCTCTAGCATTCCCCATTGATTTTCTTCAGAAAGAAATCAGATTTGATGCAGCTGCTACAGTGAGAATTACTACACTGCATCTAGAGCAGACCTGGGTGCTGCATCTACCTATGTGATCCAGGCATCCAAATTTGGAGGGGAAAAAAAGCAGTGAAACTTACTATTAAAAATAGAATGACTTTGCATTTCCTGCAAACTTCTTGTATTTCCTTCATTTCTGCATTTCCAAGGGAACAGAGATGTCATGGAACCACAAATATGTGAGATGCAATTTTTGTGTGAGTTAAAGTTCAAACTCATTCTTGAAAACAAACAGCTTCTACATTTAGCTTGCTTATCTACTCTCTTTCAAGCTCCCTCAGCACCACTTTTCACCCATTAGGCTGTGATATCTATCATATCCTCAGTGCAAAGAGAGGTATCTGATCACTTCAGTTAGAGGTGAGGAAGAAGAGCCTGACATCATCAGTGAGTGCCCACCAAGGCAGAGAGCTCTGATCTCCCTCCGCTTTGAAATAGTCAATTAAAATAGGTGTAAAGGATTGACAAGACCCATTGAAAGTGGCTGAATATTTCAAAGAAAAGAGCTTGTCGTGCTGGGCTGTGGGGTGCAGGAATCTACATAGGAGGGCAAAGAGAAAAAGATTTTTAGTTATAAAATATTCAGGAATATCTTGGCTCAGCTGGGGTAGGAGGATAGGAATGTGCTGCTGCTAGAAGAGAAATCTCACAAGAAGAGTATTTCAAATTTAAACATATCTGTATTATTCATCCTAGCTTGAAAGAGATCAGACAGACCTTGAGCTTGGAGAAGTTGATTTTTGGGTTTGAAAATCCTGGGTTTAAATCACGACCACTGTGGCTAGCCTGCCACTGCTGAGTGAGGCGTTGTGAAGTGGGTGTAAAGCCTCTTCAGTTTAAAAAGATGAATTGGAAACCACAACCAGCCTTTGCGTTGTGTTTTTGGGCTAGTGGCTGGCTTTTCATCTTTTTTTTTTTTTTCCACTGTGTGGTTAGAGCTTCTATTCAAGTTGCTTTTGGAGGCTGATCCACTAAGGCAAAAGGAGGAACATTTCCCCTTGCTTTCTTAGCAGACTGACTCCAGGCTGCTGGTTGCTTTCACGCTCCCTGGACTGGTTCCACTAGGAGTTAAACTGGGATAACAGCCAGCATTTACTTACTCTTGTCACAAAAGTATGGTTCATAATTCCCTCCATGCCCACTAAAAAAGCATTTAAAGATTTTCAGCTTTTGAGCATGCGATGACAATTTCCTGAAATGACAAGAACAATGAATTTACAATCAGCTCCTTATTCAAATGAACAGCCATGAGCTGCACTTGATCTCATGAAACATAAGCAATAGCACTGCATGGATGCCCTTCAAATCTCAGTTCTCCTGGTGGTACTTGAGCACCCTTAAATAGTTATCTGTCAGTTGCTTCCAGCAGGAGCTGCTCTTTTCTTACGCACTTTAAAGGATGTGTAACAAGTTATTATGGAAGAGTAACAAGGAATAATTGGAAAATCCTTCTGAACACATGAATAAAGAGATCCAGGAACACAGCTCAAACCATTTAGGAAGAGGTCAGTGAGGATGTACCAAGGCTCCTGTAGTTACAGCATGTTCCTTCATTGCTGGCAGAGCTCATAATCAAAATAGACACAGACCCAGGCAGCTGCCCAGAGAGAAATCTCAGCAAACCCTAGCAGCGCTTCCTCATGTCCCTGGCAAATGCAATGCAAGTCTTGTTTCTTCTATAATTCTTCTGTCTAGTCTTATATGGAGAACCCTCCTATATTTATTAATACAAGATCTTTGAGTTCCCCTTTCTCCACCCTACTGTATTTTAGGCTGCACCTCAAATATCAGCCTAGGGATGTGAAATGTTGTTTCCTGATTAATTGCTCACAGCCAGCACGTACGCATCCTGCTGTATAAATGATTTGCAGATTTTTTTTTTTGAAAATGACATGCAAACATAAATCTTGAGATGATTCCTACTCATGCTGGTTTGTGGGGGCTTGTCTCCATGAATTTATAGTTTACAGGAAATCAAACGTACACCCTACTAGAAATTACTGGAAGAAAATGCTAGTCTTATTTGACTGGAATGAGGAAAGCAGTTTTTCTAGCTCCTTTGCAGATCTCCTAAAAAAAAAAAAAAAAAAAAGGGCAGTAGAAAATTTATAGATACTGCTTTTCCTCTCTTCCTCCCTCTGTATGTGGAGCATACAGCCTGCAGCCTCTGTGCGGCTGGAAGTCTGTTACTTATGACTTCTTTTGTAAGAAGTACTGTTCATCTTCAGCTTTAGTAGCTTTCTACGGGCTTGAATTTTAGGGGCTCCAGTCTTTTGCATCACGGGATTCAGGCACTCTCCTTGGTCCTTGGAAATCCCACACCTCTGGGTGTTCCTGACACTCCTTGAGGTCTTCGCAGCTGTCCAGGAGCCACTCTTAAAGGCATCTTCTCTTGAGATGCCCATCAGGTGCTGTGTGTGCAATGGTGGGGCAGACAAGCTCCTGGGTAAGGTAAGAGGGCACAGGTCTACTCCGTGTGCCTTCTCACGTGCAGAGTGTGACCTTTAGCACTGCAACCTGGAAGAGCTAAGAGGTTTCTCTTACCCAGTGCCTGCTCTGGGTTGGAGCCTGTATCACGGGGAGGAGAGGGGAGCCTGGGAGGAGTGCCACCAGCACGCATGACCGAGCCCTACCTGCTGCGGGAGTGGAGGCCATCTAGTTCTATGCCATGGCAGAGCCCTGGCAAGCAGGCAGGAGCTCCTGCTGGGAGATTTCTTTGTAGCCCTGGCTGTAACTGTAAAAACTCCATGTAATTCTTCTGAGATTTCTCAGTAAATTCCCATTAGTGGGAAAAACTGTGGTGATTCATTGTGTTACCATATGAAACAAGATCAGTTTGCCAAAACCATACTAACTGCAAGCTGTTGCCTCCTCCAGGAGGGCTGCGCCACTGTCAGAGAGGCTTGCAGTGCTCCTGTGTTTCCATCAACACCTCCCACTTCAGGTTTCTTTTAGGGTTGTGCAGTTCAAGCTTCAATATGGGAACAAGGGGAGGAGTCAGCTGGACATGTCTGCTTGAGAGGACTGTTAGGGATGCACTGGTCCAGGCTTTCTCCCCAGCTACTTTTCTGTCTGAACTCCACATTAGGCTTAGCTGAACTTGACTGAGTTCTTTGTGATAGCTCTCCAGCGCTCTTCTTCCTTTTATCCTGCCATGAGGGTCAAAGGTGACTCTCTTCCCTGCGTCAGGAAGAACAGGCTAAGAGATCAGTTCGTAAAATGCTGCAGCCCCTTCAACTCTGGGAACAGGTAGCAGTTCAAGGAGTTGATAGAAGACCTGAAGGGATTGTTTGGAAGTGAGAAGGTCAGAAAAGTTCATGGATATTTTCTCCCTTTAGCCTATGTTTGTATCCAGATCACAAACCATCAAGTAACTGTGTCTTTCCTCTAAATAAATGGAGTTTTTCATCAAAAACACATACTGGTTTACAGTTGAAATACTCAATTTAAGGATGTGTTCCTTCTGTCTTTACAGCACTCATTTTTTAGCACCCCAGTAGTCTTTAGGATGTCGCCATGCTGGTTGGTTCTAAGAAGTACAGTGTTGATATGCAGATCTGCTTCTGGATTCCACCCTCTTTTTCATTCATATAATAGATAAAAAGCAGATCTAAAGCTCTTGTTGTCCATGATATTTCAGAATAGCTTTATTCTTTACTATACAGTGGAAACTGCAAATAAAGGAGTCTTACCCAGCTTTACAACCAAAACCTTCTGTATCTCCCGAGATTAAGTGGAGGACTTTGTTTTGTTTTGTTATTTAAAGAACAGATGGAGGTTTGGCATTCTGTTAAGTGACAGCTGAAGTCATCCCGGACATATTTCCTTGTGTTTCACGATGGAAACCAAGCAGTGTGAATTGCACTGTGTGCTCATCCTCTCTCTCTCTCATGTACACACCCAGAAATGCATGCAGTGCCAGTGTTGCCTCTCACAGCTTGGCAGTAGGGTTGTGGCTACCACAGGGGCTTGAGGTCAGACCTTTGTTACTGTCAGGGAAAGCAGATTCCATTCTGAAAGTGTTGGTAAAATCTGACATAACGGGAGAAACAACTGTGTCATGGGAGCTTCCTTGTCCAATAATTAAAAGTGGGAGTTCACACTCCTTGGCTTGTCCCTGTATCCTGGCAGGACCAGCAAGAGATGACAGCTGGTCATGTTCTGAAGTCCAGGATGGAATTTATTAGAGACTACTGTTATTAGCTCTGGTATTTCTGTTGACAAACAGGTATGAGAAATTCTCTCTTGTCACCTCACTCTGCCACAGGAGAGCATTAAGCGTAATTAAGCCTTAGAGAAGACATTCATTAAATACTGCTATGCCACATCTCAGAAATTCCCGCTTACTCATCCGCCACAGAGCTGGTCTGTGCTCTGAACACACCGTCTTGTTGCCCGAGATGAATAAGGCTATATTTTGAGCTGATGTAGCTGGCTTAGCTCCACCAAAGCAAGGAGAATATGACGATATGCATCCACTGATGTTCTGACATTTAGACGAGTCATTATGAGTCTGCTCCCTAATCCACTGGCTTCAGCGGACCTTGGCTTAGGCCACGTGTCTACAAGAACATGGTTCTGTAACACATAGTAATTGCTATAATGGCAGATTCATGGGGAAGAAACAAGTTGTTCTGCTTTCATTACATCCACTAATGTGTTTCAGGTCTAACAGCAAACTAGAAAGGTCTCTTCCAGTCAGTCTCCAAACATCTTAAAATATCTCTCCCTAATTAAAAAATATTCAATTAACTCTTTGTGTAGAAATAGAATGAAGCAATTCATTTGGATCCAACTCTGGATAGTGTTTTATTTTACTGCGTGGATTGAATAATGACATTCCGAATGAATTATTTCAAATTCTTCAAGCTTAACCCTAGCCTGCCTCTCAAAATACAAAAGATGTATTTTGATACAGTATCAAACATCAAACGCTTGTTTAAGCTGTTGTAATAGCTATCATGGTTGTTTCTTTTGAAAGCTTTTGATGTAATAATGTATAACTATATCAGAAATTTTTAATATGATCTTACATAGGATGTAACGTGATCTAGCAGATATATATGAAACAATATAAATTCCACCATTGCGATCAGAATATTGCTACCAAATAGGGTTTCATCAGTGAATTGGTATTGAATCTAAGGATGATCTCTAGAATTAAAAGAAGATGGCAACAAGGAGTATTTGGCTGAAATGATGCACAACTCCGCCAGAATGCATTCATGATGTAACAGTCTGTGTTGTAATAATTATTCAGCTTATTTTAAAATTGTTGAGAAGGATCATAAATCAAAAAATTGTGAGCGAAAGTAGTGGAATTCCACGTAACTCCCTTTCCTAACTTTTCTTCAAGACCTTTCCCATCCTACTTTGTTTTGCAAAGCAGTGTCTTAAAATGAGTTTAAATTGCTGCTAAACTCTCAGTGCTCCCTATCTCTTATTGAAGGAAATTTTATAATCTTATTTTTCAAATGCGATCCGTAGTGTGCGATTAGTTCAGGACAATGGTGTTAAATTAAGCAATACATAATATTTGGGAAGGCTTATTAGGTATGTGAGGCTGCTCAAAGAAATGCCAGGTGCAAAGATGCGGTCTGGAGAAGTTACCACCTAAATTCAAACATGCTGTGAGCAGTGAAGGTCATGAACAGAGTGGGGAAGAAGCACTGAAGTTACTCCGTAACGCTATGATCCTTCAAAACTGAAGCTCTCCAGCAACATTCAATTGAGCAGTTCTGTTAAATATAGCACTCTGCTTTAGCCTTTCATTTTGGCTGTGACTGTTTGAATTCTCATCCAGCCTCCTCCACTCTGTCTGTCTTGGTAGTTTTTCTGCTTCCTTTACCCCGCTCTTGGCTCTCTGCTCCCTGGCTCCCTTGCCAGCCTCTCCCTGTACCCGCTCTGTCGTGGAGCACAAGAAGAGACTCAGGCGCCGCAGTGGCCTTGTGAGATGGTACGCTCCCTCCTGTGAGGGGTCAGGCGAGCATGGAACAGGCTGCCTCAGCTGCTTTCTCTTTGCATGGCTAAAGAGCAGCTATTTCGCAGTCTGCTTCATATCTTTGGGAAATAGATCAGAGAATGATAAGGACTGGTTTTTTAGGGGGTTGGGTTTTTTTCATTTTTCAACTCACAATGCATCCACCTTCTATTTCTTTAGTTCTGCAACAAGAAGATAGGCAGGAGACTGGAAAAAAAAGTGGTTTTAAACCATAACAACAACAGGTCTCTAAGAAAAGGGCAAGTTTTACCTGCTTCAGCTGAGGAAGCCTGGGAATTGAATTCTGCTAAATTCTTTGTTCATCTCACTTTGCAGCAACGTCCTTGTCTGCCCTGAGCACGATCCTCAACTTCTCTTTACTTTGACTGTCCCTACATGTCGGAGGAATTCACATTCTCGTTTAAAATGCTAGTATTGCTGGCTCCAGCTTCTCATATTTTCTTTTCTTCAGACACTTCCAATACTCAGGTGTTTTTTCTAGCCAAAGCTCAAGAATTCCAGGGTTACATAAAGTGTTGTTTTTATTTAAAGACAGTATTTTTCTGGACTTCTTAATAGGAAGAGAAGTTCGCAAAACAATGTAAATGTTCTCTACAGGCTCAAAAGGCAGTGAGGGGGCAATTGACTGATTATTAATAGCTTGGTGTTTGACCAGTCTTGTGGTTTTAGGCAACATGACACATATCGCTTTATAGCTGGAGGTTAGAAAAGCTGAGTGGAGGGGCTGTTCTCTACATTTACAAAGAGCAAACCCAAGACCTAACACGGAAACACCCTGAAGTTAGATGTGGAATTGTTTTCCTGTGCAGGGTCACCTCTCACCTCAGTACCTATGTGATCTGAGGTACCTCAAAACTGTCCCTTAGAAAATATGTGTTTAGTTAAGGCTTTAGCAAAATGATTCCACGTGAAGCATTCGGGTCTGATGAATGCGTCCACAGTGTGAATGATGGCAGGGCTCATGCTTTCTCCCTTAAAGCTGCTGGCGACCAACAATGCAAGTGGGCTGATGACCCTTGCAAGTGGAGGAGCTGTATTCTACTCTCATGGGAGTCAGGGCAAGTGTAATCGATGCTCCTTGCTGACACAGAGAGACTCCATGGTTCATGTTATTCCTGATCACTGCTGGATAGCAGAGCTTTACAGAGCCCAGGCTCTCCTAACCATCAGCTGCTTTCACTGTGTTTGAGCAGCTGGAAGAGGCACCCATGCCAGCACTAGGAAAGGGAGACTGCTCCTTATGGGGAATAATTGTGCAGCTGGGGAGCAAGGGGCAAGGGAGCAGAAACCCCTTGACACAAGACTCATCAGGCCCAGGTGAACTGAAGGACAGCATGTGTTCACTTACCTATGCCAAAACCCAGAGGAGACCAAAAATAAAATATTTCTATTAGCAGTATTCCCTTCCCATAGCAACGCATTAACTCTGTAGTAACAAGGACCAAGATAAGCTGACCGGTCTAATATAATGATTTTCTTTCGCTGGTAAGAAACACAAGCTCTGCTCACCTAGAACAACAAACTTTATGCTTTTTGAAAGAGAAGCAGTAATATGGTGGGTCATGACACTTCTGCTGGGGAAACTTTGAAAAGAGTGAAGACAATATTCTTTTTATTGCCCTGACAGTTCTCTGTGAGTGCGCTATGTGGTAACACTAAGCGGTGTTATCAAACAGTCCATCAGTTTCTCTCCAAAGAAAATTCCCTGTGTTTATAGATTCTAACCAGTATTTCTTCAGAGGTGATGTAACGTCATCACGAAGCTTTGTGTGCCTTCTGGGCTGTTTTTAAGGGGGGAGAAATGTAAATCTCAATCTCAAGACAAAGCCTGTTCCGTGCACGTAAGCTTAGGGAAAAAAAAAAAAAAAAAAGAAAGATCTCTATTTACTATGCCACTGCACCAGCTGAGAGACTGGAATCACCACTGCTCTGCCTGAGCAGTGACTGCTAGTCCATAGACTCAATCCACTCAGGTCATTCAGGTGGAGAGGGGACGTATTACTTCCATGTGCTCCAGCAGTTTCTAGCAGAACGGCAAAAGCACGGGCCTCTAGACCTGTACAGGTCCCTAGAAAATGGTGCCCAGTTCCTTAGATGCACTAATTCAGTGATTGACATGACTAGTTTCTTTTAAATTATGAGAACTCACGTGGTGATTTGATGTACTCAGTCAGTCCTATGTTTATTAATAGCCTTCATTTTATATTTGCTTCCTTATCTTTTTAATAAAGCGAGCATATTACTGAATAAATGTGGTATGGTTTCACTGATATCACCGAAAATGGATGTGATGACTGAATCATGGCCACAATTAAAATAGAACAGATAAATCCGGAGACTCAACTGAGCAAATCGTGAGATTAATATGGCCGATAACTTGTCAAGGGTTATGCAAAAGGTATTTCCTTTGTCGTGTTTGGCATGAGAGAAAGTTGAAGGAGACTATTGCATTTCAATCCAGGGCTCAAGCATGGTGTGGTGACCTAGAGAGCGAAGATACACCAGGCCCTTCTGGTCTTACACCCTTGCCAAGTGAGACTGCCCAAAACAGATGGCGATCCATCCTGCTTCGGTTAATTTGCCCTCAGCAGCTCTATATAAATGCTCTCTCTTTAAATCTTACTGTTGTTGCAAGTTTCTAATTTATTGTTGTTTTTGTTGCTTCCTCCTTCCTCACAGTAACACAGCATCTGTCTACACAAAGATGTTATTTAAATCCTACACATTAGCAGTTTTGAAATAACACCTCTTGCTTACTGTGGTCTATACACAGCTGATGGTGGCAGAAGCAGGAAGGAGGGAGGAATGGAGGAGTGTGCTTTTGAGAAAAGAGAATACCTAAAGTAACCGAGACTAAAAGTTCTGTAAATTCCATGCATTTGCATTCACTGCTGAAACATGGAGATACTTTTTCATAATGATAAAAATAAAATGCCTTTATTTGAGGCGAATTAATGTCCTGTGCTTCCTGGGATCCCCAGGACAAGCCCCCTGCCGGAGGCAGCAGCACAGCAGCCTGACTCTGCTGGAAGTCGACTGTCAGGTTTTTGGGTGGCCTGGTCAGACAGGAAAGAAGAGGCTGTTGCTCAGGTGACATTGATGCTGGCTAGCGCACTGGTGCTTTCCTTCCTTCTGGCCTGCAGTTTCACACAGTCATTTCCCAACAATTTGGCTTTGGGATCCTGAGTGTCCTAGGCAGTCTGAGTGGGAAGAAAGGGACCCGCTCCCGCTCCCCTTGCACTAGTCTCTGGTGGTCTCCAGGCTATGGTGAAAAATCCCAGAGCCAAACAAGTACATTTGCTGTTTTCCTGCTTAATTTTTCCCTAGAATTGGCTCACTCTGCTGTAGCCAGGTGTTCTTCCAAAAAAGCAGGTTACCGGGGGGGAGGTGGGTCCATGCCAGAAAGAAGGATGTTAATACTGCCACTTAGGTTAATGGACATTAGTTCTGCTGACTGTGGGTCTAATGATCTAATTTGCGCAGTCACTGCCTTTTCCTTACAGTTGTTATTCCTCGATCTAAATTAGGAAACTAATAGTTGTAAAATCATAACTTGCTCTAATGACTTTTAACCTAGAATCAGAAGCTGGGTTTGCGTGTCTCAGAATAGATTGCTCTTCTATCTAAACAATTAAAATTTTCCCAGCTCAGCTGGAAGCTAGGCCTATGTCCCTCATGTGTAGTCTAAACTGTACATAATTAGCTCTTTAATTCCTATTATAATATGAAACAGCAGCCTAAGGTTCATCAAAGACAAGGCAAATCCAATAACCTTTACAGGAGTGGTAGTAGTTCGGTGTTTGTGTGATACCAGGTTGCGGTCACGGTGGAAATATATTTAGAAGAATTTCTACTGCTCTTTGCAAGGACTCCAGCTTCTGGTTTTCCCCTAAAATAAATCGCTGTTTAGGAGAGTTGATCCTTGGTGATGACGCAGAGAAAAAAACCCAATATCTGTCAGTGAGTTTTCTGTCATTAGAAAAATCTTTTCCCCTTAAATAAAAACCCTCCCGCCTGCCCCCACCTCCTTCTCAGGAATGGTGCTCGGAAGTACTGCACCTCAGGGGGACAAACGAACAGGCAGGTGTCCTGCAAGAGCAGAGGGTCACCAGCCCATTGCTCAGTCGTGGAGGCTGAGCCCAGAAAAGGGACAGATCTGTCTGCAAGGCCGTGTAAAACCCCTCACAAACACGGTCCTGTTTAACACCTCTCATCAAGAGTAGCTGACTGTCAGTGCCTGGGAAAAGGGTCAGTCTAGCTCTAGTACATTGTTTTTCTCACCCTATGTTATTTTAATATTTGTCCTTAAAAAAGGGTGACTGAAGAACAGTATATTCACTGGCTTCTGTCTTCGGTCTCTTACTGCAATTAAGTGTTTAAAATGTCTTCTCATCCCCTGGAACTATAAAGACTTAGATAGCTTACTGTATGTTTATATTTTTGCATGCCTCTTGCAGTACAGGCTGATGAGCACTTAGGAAAAATCCATAATGCCAAGAAATTGGGAAAAACTGAAGAGGTTCGTGGGGTTCTGTACGTTTTTAGGAATGTTTATTTGTGTTGTGTGTGGCACACAATGCCATTTACTATACAGCTAGAATGCTTCACAATTTTATCTTCCTGCAACAGTTACCCTGCTAATAGTCATTTTTCTTCATTTAGACTGCAGTAACCCAGGTGTACTATCTATGTTCCAGAGACACAAGCTTAGTCTCCAAGTCAGATGAAATCTAGAAAGGATATAGACACAGAAACACGAAAGTTGGGAGAGACGTTATATAGAACCAAATGATTACAGTAAAGGCTGGAACAAATATCATCATTGAGATGCATTTTCTGTGTTAAATACATTTGTTTCCCTTTTTTTCCATCGCATAAAATTAAACCAGATAAACGTACTGCCAATGCATATTATGCCAGTTTATACAGAGTTATCAAAAAGGTCTTCGACTAATGCGAGCAAGGATACCTCTTCACCTGTCATAGGAAAAAATTATGGTAAAATTGCTGTTTAAAAACTATCAACTGATTTATTTTTTTTTTCCATTTACTATTACAGACCCAAGACCCAAGTCACTCCTTCTACTTCACAGTAGGTCAGGAAAGGTAAAGAGCATATTTTTCTCTAACTATATTCTTTATTAGTAAATGTTGATACTTGTACGTCTTCTATATTTTTAAAGGATTCATCCCAGTAGCCTGTGTTATGCCATTTCAAGACCTTTGCATTGTCTCAGTTCTTTAGGGTAAATACAGAGTCAATTGACCAAGCTCAGGGGAGTTACACTGACACCAAGCCAGTCTAAATGACAGATGAATCAAACCACATAGCGAACTCAGATGAAGTTATGCATTGCTTGAGCTGGGTATAGATTTTTTCTGGTCTCTCTCTGCACACAGATGAATTTCATTTCCAACAGTCATCTGCTGGGAATATAGAGATGCTGTATTTAGCACAATCTAACTCAAAGTGCAATGAGGTGTGCAGACACATTCCCGTTGATATCTCTGAGTTTTAGGTTGGACCCATACAGTTTTGAACAAAATTCACATTATATTGATTAATCAGACTCTCAAAAGCAAGAACATTGTAACACCTTCCAAATTGCATGACAGCTGCTTGCAGAAGTGGCCTTTCAGCATATGGGAAAAGCAGTATCTGTCCAGCAGTCTTCTGCAAATAAACCTGTATCACAAAGCCAAAAATTGCCTCTAGTGAACACCCTCTGACCAAGGAGAAGGTAGCTAGCTAACAGCTGTTTTCCAGCTGACTCAGAGAAAACAGCTGCTACCGAAACAGTCGCATAGCATTCAGCATAAAAGCAGCCAGGGTTTTTGAAGTGCCTTCTAGGTATAAAGCCAGAACTTAGCAACACAGCATCTGTAATTTGCAGGCATAGGTTTATGTGTAAGGAAATGGAGCCAGCAGGAAAAAAAAAAAAGAAAACCACAACAAACCCCAGCAACAACAACAAAAAGTCAAACTCTGCTTCTGCAGTGGATGTGAAGAAGTGATTTTATGTTCCAAGAAGGGGGAGAAACAGAATGCCACTTCTCACTTTTGGGTGACCATATATACAGCAGCTGTTGTATCTGCATAACTTTGTGAAAGATGTGGCTACCTTTCAGAAAGCAACTTATACCAGATGTCCTCAAGGAATGAGCAATTCAGAGGTGTAACTGGAACCAAATTTTGTGAGCAGATGAATGATAATTCAGTGGTCCATCTAGAGTTGGCAGATAGATCTTGTTTTGCTACCCAGAATTTTTTGCTGGTTTGGGCTTCATTAGTTTGGCAGCGTAACTAGGTGACGCTACCCAGGTACAACACCAGGAACATTCAGCTCATTTAAGATCCACTTAGCTATGTGCAAGCTGTGTAATCTGTTGATCTGCTTAGATACGAAAAATTGTGGATATTTATATCATCAAGTATGTCTTTTAAGCGGAAGACAAGTGATACAGCAATATAGGAGTGCCTTTGTTACTTTTCATTATCCTCTGCACAACAGTAAGATGATCTATGACTAAACATAAAGGGATCTGTGGGGAGCCACTTAGTTTCTGTCTTTGTTCTGGACTGCCTACTGTATACAAAATGGGTAATTCTTTCATTTCATCTGGATGAAATAAATAGAAGTCACCTTACTTAAGCATTTGACATTTCAGATTTATTTTTTCTTTTTGGAAAAAGAGGTGGTTTGAGAATAGTGAAATGTGAAGAGAAAATGAAAAAGATCATCCTCAGCAGAGCAGAATTTCCACCAATTAACAAATATTGAACTTTGAGTAAAAATTAATTAATTGAGAAGTAGGAAAAAAATAGCTCTATGCTATCTATTCGAGAATATTTGTACTGCGTGTGCCTGATCAGGGAAGCTACCTCTGTTCTGCTGTTGCATCCCGTCCCTGAAAACATAGTACATGAAAAGTGATTGTACCTATGAAAGGACATCAGGACTTAGGAAGATGTGTGCTTGTCTACAAGTAATGGCTTTTCTCTAGCTGTAGGGAATTAGTGGATTAGATGCCATGTCCTATGTCTATAGATGGTTGCAATATATATATTTTCTCCTAGTTGTGACGATTTTGTTTTTTGAGATTAGTTCAAATTTTTAGGATTTGGGAAGTTAGCTTTATTACGAGTAAGTCTCAAGAGATTTCATATCCATCTAGAATGGATATAATAGCCATCTACAATGGATATAAACCAAATCATAGGCAGTGCAGTGCTTCTCTGAAATACATGCTGGGATGCTATCTCTTCAGATGCTTTGGACTCTTTTCCTAAAGGCTCATTTTGCAGCTACGAGCTGTCCCTCTAGTGCTTCCCAGGCCAAGTCTGTTCACTGAATGACGTGGAAGGAAATAACTGGTGATAGAGGATATCTGGTAAATATATATACATATATATGTATATATACATATATATGAGAAATGAGATATTTAGAAATAGAGCAGCCAAAATCTGAAAGACAGATTATGCACAAGTGAGAGAAAAGAAGGCCTGTATGATAATTTGCCAGTTTTCTCCAGGCTTAAGCATCTTACCCTTTTAGAGGTGCCCTCTTTATGTTGCCACACTGTGTGAGTACCTTACTATCTGTAACATGTTTCTTTATATAGGCCATCCTCATTTTATGGATGAGGATTTGTACAATGATGCTAAGATCACCCGTAAGTGCGTGGTAGAGAACTAATGTCTCTCCAAATCTTAGGACAGTGTCCTAACTTTGGACTACCCTTTCAACCTACCAAGCATTCATGCAGAATGCAAGGTGTATGCAGGAGCTGACGGCAGCTGGCAGAGTTTCACCGCAGCAAATCTCTTCTGTGACTTCCTGATACCTCAGGGCGCTCATGAGGAACAGCAGAGTTGGCATGGCTGTAGGATGTTATGCCTTTACCATCCTACACTGCTGACTGAACCCAGTTCAGAGCAGACTGGTAGTACGTCTTGGACTGAGAAGGTGCTGACTACAACTCAGCTTTGGAGGCCTTTCTGTGTATGAGAAGCTGTAAGAGCATCAGTGCTAGATTTGTGTTTGCCGGTGCCTACTTTGTGTCTCATGACCTTTGACAAAGGTCAACATTTCACATGGATTTTACCTGTAGTTGACATCACTCAAGGAACTCCACTTGAGGTCCTTTGGTGTATAGTAAAATTGAGCTCGGTTCAGAGCATTTCTAGGGTTTCAGTCCTTTACCTATTTGTCTACGTCAATGAAATTTGCAGAAATTTAATTACTTTTCAGAAACCTGTGATTCTTAAGTTCGGTTGAAAGTGGTTAGTGAAACAAATAATGGATGAGGGAGGAAAGAGTTGCATGCTCATCATCAACGCGATCACTTAAGCCATGTTTCCACTGGAAACAAGGCTGAGACCTGACCTCTCGCTGCACCTTGAAGCTTTGACATCTCTGACTTCAACAGTGAGGATGTGGCAGTAGTTATCTGTGCTAAAAATGAGCAATAACCGAAATGATTCATGCCTCTACAAAGAAAGCACACATAAAGACTTAATACCTGTTGTTTCTTTGAAGTCCTGCGATGCTTTTTTCCCTAAAGTTTTCACAGTGCACTTGTATGAAATCATTTAGCCCAAATGAGCACATACTCTCAAAGCAGTCTAAGGTTAAATGATTTCTCATGACAAGTTAGGGGGTTTTGTGGTTATTCTTCCAGTTAGACTCAAACCAGTGCTTATTTCACTAATAGCTTGCAGTGTTCTAGTACCAGTGGAAGTACTGATTGGAGTGACAGTTTTTCTAGCAATAGAGAGATATCTCATTCTCATTCAATGAGCCAAGCAACTTCTGGTGGTTTGAACTGCTGAAATTGATGGGACAATGATTGTCATCATTTTGAGTGCTCCTGTGATTACTTCCTGAGGGTATTACCTGAGAAGGCTCTCTTAGCATCAAACACCAGTTACTATTTTGTCCACTGTTGCATGATAAATAACAACAAAGAAAAGTCTGTAATCTTGCTAATCTACTCTTTGCCAAGCTGCACATTTTATAAATAGGGTAAGGGGAATACAAACCACTCCTTCTCATTTCTCAGCATAGATCAAGTGACAGAGGGTGAAGTGATTTCCTCTGTATTCCTAAGGTTTCATTACTTTTTCTAAAATAGTGTAGCCTGTTAAGAGGAATGATAAATTGTTAAAACTAAATTACAATTCTCTAAATCAATACAGAATATATATTTTGGTGACAGTGGGGTTTTTTCTCTCTTTTGTCACTTACTCAGTAATTAACAAAATTCTGTATTGTGCTATGGGTCTTCTAAGTATTACAAACAGAGTGAATGGTAATTGCAATTGAAAACCCCAAGCTAGCTATTTACTTAATGCTGATGTATCTTCATGCTTTGTCACTATCTACAGCAGCGCAGTAATTTTGCTTTCATTTTGTACATTTTCCAGAAATCTTATTTCTAAGCTGTTTGATGGTCTTTAACGAACATATCTTTTACAGAATGCAATAGAGTGTCTGCCTCTGGAGCACCATCTCTCGCGGGCAGAGGTTGTTTAGATAAGTAGTCTTGGCTCTGTTGCTCCTCCACAGGCTTATGCATGCTTTGGTCACTGCTGATCTGGGCTGGGAACCCAGCCAGACCACACCACCAGCCCCCATGGCCTTCACGCCATGCCTACTGGAGGCCCGCCTGGCACAGAGGAGGGACAGCCCATGTGCTCAACTCTTCCCTCATTGGGAAGTCAGTCAGCGAAAAAAACCATTTGAATCCCGATTTGGGATTCCTGAATTTAGATCCTTAGCTTCCCACCTCTTTGGTTCAGCTGTAGCCAGCAGATGTGACTCAGGTGAGTGGCGATGGGCAGCTCAGGTTTGCCCTCTGCAGCTTTTCTAATAAGGTGTGGAGATCATCTTTTAGATCTGTACTGGGGCTGCTTTCTAGCACATAACATATTTCTGCAATAAAGTGCTTGTGTGCTGTCTTTAGGTGCCATATAGAAATGCAGTGGTGAAGACATACTGTTGCTTTTAAGTAAATGCTAAGTTGGTTAAAAGTCTTCCTGGAGGTCAAACAAGAAACTAGTTAATTTTGGTTCAGCAAAATAACACAAATGTGCTTATAAAAATAGTAAAAAGGATCTGACCAGACAATCCAGACCTCACTCCCCACATCTTTTGGGCTGTTTTGTGTTCTCTGACTGATACATGCAAAATTAGTAGCTATATGTAGAACAGATGAATATGATTGGCAAGAGGGTTTGGACTGGATCTTCCCCATTGCTATTACAAAACAACACACTGTTATGGTAATGCAAACTCTTTGAAATGGTGAAGCTTAAGAACAAAGAAACAAGTATTTTATCATATTCAAATAGTATCTACTTGAAATAAGTAATATTGACCCAAAAAGGGCAACTTTCTTACTCTTTGGAAAAAAAAAAGTCAACAGTTCTTAATAAATCTTGCTGCTTGAGGTGTGGAAAATCCCCAGTACTGCCAGATGCTCTGTTGTACCTCGCCTAATACAAGAGTCAACTGTTCCTGCTTAGAGTCAGCGTCATCACTGCAAAATTACAGAAAAAAATAATCCATCTGGGTTCGCGGGCTCTTGAGGACTCCTGTTACGACACCACATTTAACGAGCAGTGTAAAAGCACTACTGCTGTTACCTATAGTTCTGCCTTTCACACTTCTAAAGCCTTGAATTTGTGATTATTTTGCTTCATTTGCTGAGCCATTGGGACTAACCTCGACTCTGAAGACATTTGATGCTAAAGAATATTGTATGCCATGTTCATTATCCAATCCAGATTGTTTTAGCTCTCTATTTGGATAGAACTTAGAAGGTGCTAATCACCTTCCTATCTCCGTTTGTGCCAGCATGCAGCATTAACAAGCCCTTTATATTTGATTGTGCACAGTTGGAAAACGTTATGCATCACTATCAAAGAACATTTCAGGCAGTAAGCTATTGAGGCAGCCATCATTTAAATTAAAAAAGATGCTTTGACTTAAGTGTGGGTAATAGACACCGTTCTCAAAATAGTGGCTGAGACTTCCTAATGCCACCCTGCATCTCGGACAGGGTGCATGCACTCCCACGATGAGCTTTTTCTACTGTTTACATTTCCCTCACGTAACCTTGGCGTCAGGTGTACCTGAGATGTGCTGACTTCAAGAGGGTCAACAGACTGAAGAGGGCTGGCACTGAACAACGTTGGGGAGTTTAAAACTACTCTTATCCCTAAACATTGCTCAGAAATTCTTTTTCAGGTAGCTTTATGTGCAGAATTTCTGCCTTCTGGTCACTTAGAAAGTACTTTTTTTTTCTCCTCGTGGTCCCATATCTGTTCAGAGCTGGATTCAGGAAGTACCACGATAAATGAAAAGGTTTTACTCGACTGCTAAGTAGGCTTTTCTAAATCTCCTATGCTGTACAGTTTGCATTAATTTTAGATTAAGTTTATTTTTTAGATCATCCACACTGGTTCTGCAATCCCTTCTAAAGCCCAAACGATGCAATAAATAATAGCTCGTGAAATAGGGAACCAGAGTCCACGTGGAAGAATCTTTTTTTTAAGGAACACCAGATGTTCAGAATGGGAGATTGAATCAGAGTACGGACACATAAAACGCGAAGCACAATAAGTGAAACTCTGCCTTCCCTTTTTATCAAATTTCTGTTCAAGACTTCCCATAATCCCTTGTCACTACCAGAACAGGTCTGTAGGGGAAGCCATGAATTCATTAGATAGCCCGTATTTGCAGAAGAACCACCTTGTCTTTTACGCTTCAAGGTGAGTTTTCCTTTAATAGTTTCTAGTGCAGCAATAAAAAGAAATAAGAACGAGATTCTACAAAGTTCATAGGGAGATAATAGTATGTAAATCAAGGAGTGACTGTATTAGTCATGAGAGCTGATGAAAAAAAATCCCGGCTAACTAAAATAACAACTAACTCACATTGATTTCAGCGAGATCAGAAAGTCATCCAACTTTCTACCAATGCTAATACCAGTCTCTGTCTCCTTATACAGGAGGAATGTGAGGGGGGGGTGGGAAAGAGAAATTATGATCTTGAGGAAGAATGGAAGCTTTTTTACATGACTCCCAAAGCTTATGTTACCCTTATTAATATGTTAAAGGCTGCAGTTCGGGGATGTAATTTACATTGACATAGTTTAAATTTAACAGTTCTTTCTTAAACCTGAGACCAGAGTTTTATTCAAGGTTTTGACAAGTATCATGAGTTGAGTGACATTCGTCTTCTGTAAAAAGCATAAGCGCAGAAACCAAAGTAAAGCGATTTGATCTTAGCTCAACTCAGCCCAACGTCTCAGCTAAAGTTCAACTTTTTTTGAAAAAAGGAGAAGTACCTTCATGCAAATCAGACAGGTCACTAACTCACTTGACAAAACTAACCCAACTACTTTCTTTAAGTTCCCTCTGTAACCTGTAGTTGGAGTGGAGTAGGAAGGAGCAAGAGGAAAGAGACACACATACAGACTTAAGAGGAGGACCTGGAATTAGGAAATACTGTCCCTCATGAGGGCACAGAATGAAGGCAGGTCACTCAGGTGACTCTGAACGTAGATGGTGTCAGTACATGCTCTGTGCCTTCACCCTTATTTTACTTGCAGCTCTGTATGTAGTTTTATCACACTGTGTATGACAATAATACCATATTATTTAATTATATTACTCTACTATATTATATAATACCGTAATATTCTATGTACTCCCACTATTGCTCAATGGGGGAATAAATACTACACGCCTGCATTTCTCCTTCCTGTTATAATCAGAAGCAGCAGCTCTACACTTTCGCTTCTATAGCTGCCTTTATCAAGCAAGACTGAGAGAAAAAGGTGTCATTAGCCTAATAACGAGTGTGTGAGCTTTTAGCAATTACATTTTCTCCCTACTTTGCTCCCGGAAAGTGCCAGGTACCTATAGAGAAAGAGATTATGAAAGTAAGTTACATTTTCTCACTAGCCTAATAAGTACAGATACATACAGAGAAAGTGTTCCCTTGGCTAATTATTTAGTCAGCAATCACTCCAGTTGTCCCAGCCATGAAACCAAGAAACAGAAGGAGTATAATAAATACAGACCGGGGGCGCTGACCAGGAAAATATTTCGCAGTTGAGTGGCGTAGGTCTCAGGACATGCTATGGGGAAAAAAACCCCTGCATTTAAAGCATTGATAGAAACAAATTTAATTAAAATTTTAATAAATTTTCCAGCAGAATTTCTAGTTCATACGCTGCATGGCCAGCTCTCTGAATAAAGTTATGTCGTACAAATCCTCTCCCTTGCTTTAGGAGTGATTAAGTAGCTGAAAGAATTTGATTGTTTTTGCTTTTGTTGTCTGTCTTTGTTCAATTCATAAAATTTAGGCTTGTAATATAAATCACCGCCCAGATTGAGAATGAGATCTTCTCATCTCTTTTCTCTCTTCTTGTCTCTTTTCTCTCTTCTTGTCTCTTTTCTCCTTTTAAAAGAAAGCAAAAATGGCAATTAAATATTATCTACTTCACTCATGCAGTACTAAAAATTCATTTCAATCCTCTGTAGAATTGCCTACTGTGAGCTTCCCTCCTGGATCCCCTCCCCTTAGGGGTGTTAGTTCATATGCTTGAGAAAATCAACTCTAAATAGACACAGCTCAACTGTTTAGTTAAGGAAATCTAACATTAACTACATAACCCTGCTGGGACCGGTGATATCTCTTCTTGCACAGTAACAGGGGTATGCACAAGTATTCACCTAGCTTTTCCCAGTCTGCTTAAAGAGCCTTTAAATCTCACTTAAAGAATTAAAGGGGCATTTCAAACGTGCTTTACTTGAAAGGAGATTGCATTTTTCCTTTGAATTATCAAAATAACTAAGCTAAGAACTTTGATATTTTGGGGCAGGTCTGCAGTGAAGATGCCCCAGTTCCATGCAATCTTTGCCCTCTCACCTTCCCAAAATACAGTTTGAGTGGTCATTTTCTTCCCGGCACGCTGCAAATGCAGCTATTACTCAATATCCAAGAAGTTGCCTCTGTCCTATGAAAGCCATAGGCCTCATATCTTGAGAGCCATCTACTGGCACCTTATCTGTTATCCACTTATTACGTACCCACACACCCTTCTCAGTTACAGAGCCGACATGTAGCAGATTTTGCGTCTTCCTGCTACGATGTAAATAAGAACTGTTTAAAGCAGTCTAAGGTCACAAATCATCTCTCCAAAACCTCATGCCACACGACTCCTCCACGCCCCGTCCGCAGCCATACGGCGAGGCAGTGGCGGAGGCAGGGCATGGGACTGTAGAGAACTTTTCATAACTGCCACGTGTTTCTCCTGCACAGCAATTAATAGTAATAGTAGCTACCCTCTTCTGAAGTCGTAGCATGTTTTATGAAGCAAAGGGAAAACAGGTGGTGAGGCTGTATCCTGGGCAAAGAGTGTGCCATTTCCCTAGGAAAGCCTTTGCTGGTCTGATCCTGCTTCCTCCCAGCTCACCCAACTGGGATTGAAACCCACCCTCCCCTAGGGCTGCGGCCGGAGGAGGCCAGACGCTCTGCTGAAGTGGCTTCTTGGGCCAGAAGGGTCTGCTTCTCCCAGAAGCACAGGATCACTAGATAGCAGGGTGCATACTCTGCCTCGAAAGCTTGTAGCACGGGGGCTGGGAGGGGAGCAGTGTCAGCAAAGACAAAGATCATCAGCGGAAATAAAAAACAGCTGAGAGATTGCAGAGAGGGCTGAGTAACTTTGTGGATATCACAAGTGCAAATACATCTTGTTCACCTTCACCTTGAGTGCCCAAATACCCGTAGATGCAAAAGCCAGTTTTATTTTCACGTGTGGGGCAGTGAGTAGCAAGGTTACTTTCTGTTTATGCATGTCACAGACCTATGAAGAATTACTCCGTGTCACTATTCTCCTATCTAAGGAGTGGACTTTGGACTTTAGGAATGCACTTTGCCTTTAATTCCCCTTTCTTTAAATGGAAGCTATTAAACTTTCCCTTTAAGACAGCAAGGGTCTCTCCATTATTATAGAGCTTTACTTTACCTATTTTACAAGGCTTTTTTTTAAAGTTACCATTTATACGTATCATTTGATATCAATGTTTTAGCTAGTGAAGCACCTTCATTTCCTTTTTTTTCTGTTTTGAGTTGGTATGCCTTCAAATAATTTCTAAATAATAGTTACTTTTGCCAGACTGATCATAAAAAAATCTTTCTATCAGACACGAGCAATGACATTTTGAATAAAAAATTAATTACAAGATAGGGAGTGAAATGTTTTCAGGTTTCAACAATGCTTTTCTGTATTGCTGTTTTGTTTCGTTTACAGGAAAGTTAAACATATGTGTGATAGCTTGCAAATCAGATAGGAGATCAGTGTAGCTTGATAAAACACTATACCTGCATAAGTATTGGTGTTAAATGTTAAATGGGAAACAATATTAGTTTTGCTTAGAACATCATCTCTTTGCTAGCTGTTGCTAGTCTGTTGTGTACAATGCTGGTATTGACAAAACATCCCTTTCAGATCCTTAGACAGAAAATATCAAATGAACTGTTTTTCAGAACTGTAGCTTTTCTGGGCCTCTCACTTCTCAGATATGGTTTTAAAATACCAAAGTAATGATTTTTTATGCACATACATGTGAGGTGTGTGTATAAAAAAAATCTGAGGATATTGATGTCTGATCCTTCTGAGAATCCTTATGCAAATCCTTCAGAATCTTAGCACTTTTTCTCTTATACTTAATTCTCATTGATGCCCCATTCCCGAGAACGATCAGAAATGCTCCCGTAACCCTGCATTCCCTGACCTGAGACGGGCCACACAAAGGCTGCCCATCAGCCTTTCACTGCCCAGAGCATGGGACTGCACCACTGCTCTGGCTTAGTCACTTAGGCATGATACCATGACAGAGCAGCTGGACTGAAGTCCACTTGCATGTATATCTTCATATTTGCCTGGGGCATACAAGTGCCCTTCGTTCACAAAAGCCTCCTGTGTGACAGACAACCGTGTCTTTGGGTGCACACTCTGATACCCACACCCTGTGCTTGATTACTGCAGCAGGGACATTCATACTGGCAGTGCACACAGTCAGACACTGCCCACTGATGCTTCTCATAAGTAGGGATACCCATGCCAGATCTCCATCCATATGCAAAAGGAAAGCATGGACAGGCTGTTATCTGCTAGAATGATTTAACAATATATCAGGAGACACGGAGCAGGGCTTACAGATATGGGCTGGCACAAGGTGCTGAATATGAAATTATTGTTTACTGTTTCATAATGTATGAAGTAGGAGTATCAAATGGTGTTAGCAGGTGCCAGGTTTAAGAAAGTTATCTTCTTACACAGCATGTGAAGCTCATGACCACGGGTCCTCCTGGCTGCCATATGTTCCTGTTCCATATTCTCCCTATGTTGGGGATTCAAGAACTGGACACAATACTCCAGGTGGCATCTCACAAGAGCAGATTACAGGGGGAGAATCACCTCCCTTGAACTGCTGGCAATGCTTCTTTTTATGCAGCCCAGGGCACAGTTGGCCTTCTGGGCTGTGAGCGCACATTGCTGGCTCATGTTGATCTCTTAAATCAGCACCCCTAAGTCTTTCTCCACAGGGCTGCTCTAAATCACATTGTCCCCCATGCTGTATTGATACCGGGGGTTGCCCTGGCCCAGGTGCAGGACCTTGCACTTGGCCTTGTTGAACCTCATAAGGTTCACGCAGGCCCAGTTCTCCAGCTTGTCCATTTTCCTCTAGATGACATCTTGTCCTTCTGGTGTGACAACTGCACCACTCAGCTTGGTGTCGTCTGCAAACTTGCTGAGGGTGCACTTGATCCCGCTGTCTATATCATCAATCAAAATATTAAACAGTGCTAGTCCCAGTACAGATTCCTGAGGGACACCACTTGTCATGGGTCTCCATCCGGACATCGAGTCGTTGACCACTGCTCTCTGAGTGCAACCGTCCAACCAATTCCTTATCCACCGAACAGGCCACTTATCAATCCATATCCCTCCAATTTTGAGAGAAAGGTTATTGTGAGGGATGGTGTCAAAGACTTTACAGAAGTCCAGGTAGATTACATCCATTGCTTCTCCCGTCACCCAACCATAAAAAGCCACTAGGTTGGTCAGACAAGACTTGCTCTTGGAGAAGCCATGTCTCAAATCACCTGCCTGTCCTCCATGTGCTTTAGCAAAGCTTTCAAGAGGATCCGTTCCATGATCTTCCCAGGCACATAGGTGAGGCTGACAGGTCATTAGTTCCCAGGGTCATCCTTTGTATCCTTTTTAAATATGAGCACAACATTGCCTTTCTTCCAGTCACCAGGGACTTCCTCTGACTGCCATGACTTTTCAAATATTATGGAGAGTGGCCTGGCAACCACATCAGCCAATTCCCTCAAGACTCTGGGATGCATCTCATCAGGTCCCATAGACTGGTATATGTTCAGTTTCCTCAAGTGGTCACAGACTTGACCTTACACTACAGTGGGAGGGACTATATTCCCCTGATCCCCATCCTGTTGTTCCTTGACCCTGGAGGGGTAAGGAGAGTGGTTGCCGGTGAAGACTGAGGCAGAAAAAGTTGCTGAGTACCTCAGCCTTCTCCTTGTGTGTTGACACAAGATCACCATATTCACTCATCAGTGGGGGTACCCTTTCTTTAACCTTGCTTTTCTGGCTGACACACCTGTAGAAGCCCTTGTTATTCTTTGCTTCCTTGCCAAGTTCAGGTCCAGCTGCGCCTTAGCCTTTCAGACCTCATCCCAACGCAACTGGGCAGCATCCCTATACTCTTCCCAGCTTACCTGTCCCTGCTTGCACTGCCTGTGCAGTTCCCTCTTGCTCTTCAGTTTGACCAGCAGGTCTCAACTCAGCCACGCTGGTCTCTTCCCTTCCCTGCCGGATATCCTACATCAGGGGACTGAGCACTCTTGTGCTCTATGGAAAGCACCCTTAAATATTTGCCAGCTCTGTACTGCTCCCTTATTCCTGAGAACCATTTCCCAGGGGTTCCTACTGAATAACTCCCTGAAGAGAAGGAAGTTTGATTTCCTAAAATTTAGGATTCTTACTACAGTCCCCACCTGTCCCATATCCTTCAGGACTTTGAACTCCACCAGTGCGTGGTCACTGCAGCCCAGGCTGCCTCTAATCTTGACATCACTGATGAGCTCACTTGCATTGGTGACCATCAGGTCCAGCATTGCATTCCCTCGGGTAGGGGCGTCTATTATCTGCGTTAAGAAGTTATTATCTATGCACTGTAGGATTCTCCTGGATTGCCTACAGCTTGCCATGCTGCTTCTCCTGCAGATGTCAGGGTGGTTGAAGTCCCCCAGTAGAATGAGAGCTTGCGAGCGTGAAGCCTCCTGTAGCTGGAGGAAGAAGGCTTCATCAGCAGGCTCCTCTTGATCAGGTGGCCTGTAATAGACACCAACCACAAGGTTCCTTTTGTTGACTATCAGGAGCTATTAACCACAGAGACACTGGCTTTTGTGCCTGAGCAGTCCCAGCCTCCAGCCGCCTGTGAGAGTATAAGGAGAAAACCACTGATACCTTGCTCTGACCTCTCACTCTTAGCTACACAAGAGGAGCCATATGAGGTATTTCAGCACAGTGTGTAGTGTCTTCTGTGGGCCTTCAGCAATGCTGACTCTCTCACAGGAAATGCCACTCCTTCACTGCATCAGTTAAACAGCAGAGTGGTGCTACTACCTGTCCTCAAGGGTCTGCTGATAACAAGCAGAAATGGTTTGTACATGTGTACACTGAGCAGTACTGCATCTGTCTGCAGTTGGGCCCTCTCGCCTTTACAGATAGACATGGTTGAGATGTTTCTGTTAACAGCATTGCCACATAGAGATAGGATTGGGTAAGTCAAGACTGCTCGGGATTTGTTCAATTAAACTATTAGTTCCCCTTGGGTGGTCTGCAGGAATCGTACCTATGTAGAAGGATACCACCCAGTCAGTTGTGGTTAGCTGAATGTAACTTCTGAGGTAACTTCTGGAGGTGAACCTTAAAGCTGACTGAGAAATGACATTTGAAAATGCTCTTTTTCTTCGAAACAGTTTCACTGCCTGCTAGGAAAAAAAGCAATCACTACAAAGGTAAAGTAGCTAGAAAGACCAACCCTATGCTTACGCTACACTTACTCTTTCACTTGTAACACTTTCACACTCCTTGTCTTAAAACCAACTCTGGGCAAAAGAGCCCAATGATAGAGAAGGAAAATAATGGGAAATAAAGGTGGATGTTGCACTGCATCAGAAAGAAGAAATAGTTTGCATGGCCAAGAAACTGATGTCACACAGTTGCCTTGGAATTTCTCCCTTCAGGACCCAGTCCTGCACCTCCATTCAATACTGTGCTGGGAAGAAAGCTGCAAAAATAAAGCTCAAGTTTGAATCCACAACAGTAAAGATCCCCACCATCACCACCTCTTTCTGTGTGTGACTCTGAAGAGCTGTCAAGCTACTTAATCCATTGTAGCGCTGTCTGTCCTGGGAGATGGAGGTGATTTCTGCTGCTGGTAGCAAAATGCCCAGTGCTACAAAAATGCTTGTAAGAGCAAAACTCTTTGTAAATCAGTCATGAAATAAGACGGGTAAGTTGGCTAACCCTGGTAGTAAAACAGAGTTATGAATTTCTTCTTCTCCCTTGTAGATGTTTTGTTGCTCTTCAGGAACAAACACTGCTGAATAACCATGACTTTATATAAATAATACACTCCCTCCTACAAGCTGCATGAAATGTTAAAACTTCAGAATGAACTATAAATGGATACATAAATCTTTAGGATCCATGCATTTCAATCTATCTATTTAAAACTGAAGGTAAAAGGATCACAGTATTTATTTGCATTTTCCATGCCCTTTGTGCAATTTTTTCTGACATCAATTTCATGTGTGGAGCAGCATAAAATAGTTTTCCAGTATATATTGCAATACTTTGTTCTGCTGCTTGGCATGTGCTGGCACATTCAGTTGAATGTAAAACACAACACAAGGCAGCATTTTTGGCATAATAGGTCACAAAAATAGTGGAATGTTTCAGTCAAAACTCAAAACGTGAGACACATTGTTGAAAGGCAAGTTGTCTTTCAAGAAAAGCTAAGACCTTTCTTTATACATGAGAATTCTTGCTCTCAAGCAGTTAATTGCAATGAAAAATATGGCACACTCTTTTCATAACTGGCCATGAACTGTACCTGGATTATACACTAGTTCAAGTGAAAAATGAAAGCCATATTTATTTCACAAGTAAGGGGGAAAAAGTCTGACAGCACGTAGATGAATGTATTCTACTTGTTGTTTATAGACCCAAAAGAGCATTAAAAATCCATGTGGTATCCAAGCGTGGTATATTTTGCATTGAGATACGGAATTCAGCTGAAAGCTGTATGAAATCTGTAAAATTGCATGTATTCAAAGAGTACCCTACTGCCTGCGTGTTTGAGCGAAGCCACATGTACTTTTCCTGTACACGTGAAAAATAGATGATCATAAAACCTGCTGGAGATTCACACAATTCTGACAGGAATATGTGTGCAAGCTAAGTCTGCCAACTTTCGGTCAAACCAGGCCTGAAAATACCCAGGGCTTAAAATAAGCATTGTTCTTCCACAGTAGGGGAAACTCCAGTTTCATACAGAGAAAGTCAATACTGGTCCTCTGCTGGAATAGGCAGCATCCTTATTTCTGGACTGGGTCCTCTAACTGGTAACTGAGCTCCCAAGCTGCTTCAGGTGGGGCTTTTGGAATCACATTCACTCTTCTGTCTAGAGGAATTACTGTTGAAAATAAGTGCCCCCTACACTCCATTCTTTTTAGTACTGGCTGGGACCTTACTTGGTCAACTCTCTCATAGATTAAATAGATTTTTTCCCTTTTTTTTCAAGGAACTAACACTGGTGGTGGTATCTTGCACACGCGGTGTGGCTTATCCTCTCAAGAACTGTGCAGAGTGGATTTTATTTTTTAATTCTGTACATGTGTTTCATAAACACATGGCGATACAGTGTAAGTGGTGAAGAGGCTAACTTGTCTCTTGTACATTTGGTAGGATTTGCTCTTAACAGCTGAGGACCCTTATACTGTAATTTTGGTGCTGACTCAAGGAAAACATTGTCGATGAATATTAGCTGGGCTGTAAGAAGTCTTTTTTCATTGGTGTTCTTGATCACATTCACCTTCCTAGAGCCTTTAGAGACATCAGCCGTAGTCCATAATGTGTTTTGAAGATAAGGATCCACAAACCCAGCTTTATATTCTTTGGGCAGACTGAGCAGGAAGAGAATGGGTGTTGTGTACCCATGGCTTGCATTGCTGAAGAGGTTTTTCTACGCTCATCTGTACCAGTTGGCTTCTCCCAAGTTCTGGGAAACTTTTGGAAAACTGCAGGCTTCCAAGAGCGGCACAGCCAAGATATAACACAAGTGTGAATAACCAAGGTTGCATAATTCGTCGCTAGTGCACCATCTCGTAGCCAAGCACAGCGACAGAAGGCATTACTCACACACGTGGCTATGTGGGACTGGCATCAGGCGCAGTCTGGTCCCAGTTCTCAGCTGCTGGCTACTGGTGCCTAGCCCGAGCTAAAGGAGTGCAGTGCAGTGCAGTGCACAGCCAGAACAGACCTGCCCCTGCTTTGAGATCATCAGAGCACTTGAAGCATCACAACCAGCTGCTTCCCATCTGCGAGCTGGTCTCCTCCAAGCACTGGTACATGACCACGTGTATTGGATAAAATAGTATGAGTATCTGCTGCCCTTGAGACCTCTCATCCTCCCATTTCTTGTGGTATAAGCATCTAAAAGTTGCACAGGTGTTAGAAAAGCTCCACGAGTAACATCTTCAATATGTGACATGTAGTCTCCCCTCTTCGCATACCAGAGGGGCGCTCCAAGAAGGATTCAGATCACTTCTGCTGTTTATCTGGGACTGCAGCCAAACATGTAACCACAAGGAACCATACCAACGGCTGCCGGCCTGTGGTAATTTGTTTGGACACGGAGAATGGGAAGCCAGGGCAAACGTGTTGTGACCTCAGCGTCTCACTGAGAAGATGCTTGTTGCAATTTGTACATCATGCCAGCATAATGTTGCCTGTGTGGTGTGGTAGTAGAACCCTGGTAGTTTAAGCATGTCTCTTGGTTTACAAGTAGTAGGTTTTTTGTAAAAATGAGATGGGATGGGAACATCAGGCAGTACAAGAATGCAGGTGTCAACTAGCCTAAATGTTGAAGTAGAGCTGGGAATAATGTGCTAAGAGACTGTGAGTACAGTGTTGGATTAACAGGGCAGAAGAATGCAGCTTTGGTGCTAGGAACTACAAGAAAAATGATTGTATCTCAGTGTCTATAATTCAAAAGAAGTTGCTAGAGAGGGTAACGGAGAAATGGGGCTCATGGGTCTAGCTTTTCCTTTTGGAACAGACGTATTTTTTTCGTAAAAATGTTTTTATAAATAAAGTTTTCATATCAGCAAGGAAATTTTTTTGAAGAAAATACCAGCGCTACTCACATTAAAAACCGTAACCCTGTGCCTTAAGCAGATTGCCCTTCAGAGGGTTTCAGGTTCGTAGTTCAAGCATCATGTTGTGACAATTATAGGACCTCTGGTGGAGCTTCCATATTCTAAAGTCAGAAAACAAGTACAAAAACAGAGGGGCTCCTTTGCCTCCCTAGGCTGTGCCTGCTGTCTGAGTGGCTGAAAATAAAGCAGGGTAAATGTAAGTCAGAGCCATGTGCCTGAGACTCGGTTGCTGTGGTGTTATACGGCACTCTGGGGAGAATATGGGCCATAGCTGGGCTTCTGCTGCTGTATTTAATGATACTTTGTGAATGAAGGATACACTTGTGCTATCTTGGGCATGACTTATAGTGACAGGAGAGATGGATCAGAGAGGGTCTGGCTGTGAGACCGGGAAAGACTAGCCTAACAGTTTCATTCCCTCTGTGTTCTGGTTAAACTGGTCTCTAAATAAGGAGGCCAGTGATGCCTTTCTGATCTGTAGCTACGTGGAAAAAAAGGGAGCTTTAGGTGGAAGAAAGGAGGAGGTGAAGGCCAAGAAGGAAAAGAGAATGAAAATAGAAACTGTATTTGGAAGCAGGGGAAAACAGAGTTGTGAGACCAGATAGAGGAATCAGGAAAGTGGGAAGAAGAAACAAGAGGGGAGCAAGAAGAAAGGAAGAGAGTGCAGGATATTCCCCTGGTGAGGCTGCGTTGACTGTGGTACCTGGAGGATATTCCCCTTGGTGAGGCTGCATTGATTGTGGTACCTGGCCAGCCAGGTTATTTTTTATTTTTAAGCAACTCAGTGATCAGCCAAACAGAAAGCTGAGTTTCGGTAAGTAACAAATAATGAATATGAGAAATAAGAAGCAAAGTTAAAAACAAAAGGGGAGAGGTGAGAGGGGAGATAGAAAGAATATGATAGTAAATGGAATAATGGGAAGGCACAAAAAAGTTAAATAAAGGGTTAAAGGGAAAGGAAAAAATTGAGCTGGCACCAGGTACTCAGCTAGCAGATGCTCTGTAAGCCCATGGAACATGTAGGATAAGATTCAGTGCAACCACTAGCAGGCAGTAAAAATTTGTATTTCCTTTCTGCTAGGTGCTGCTTAGGGCTTGATTAGTCAATAGGAAACAGTAGGCACAGGAATTTGCATGGATCTTCATCAGAGCATTAGCACATACTGGAATGTGCAAATTGATACCCTTTTAATTGTAGCAAAGGCTTTTGGACCACAGGTAGGTAGATGAGGTTAATACAGAAAGCAGCAGGTGGGCAGAGCAGGGAGTGGACGTATATGGGGTAGAAAAAAAGAGATAAAAGAAAGCCTGTCTGATAGCTTATGAAGAAGCCAGATAGGAATTATACGAGCATAAAGCAGTCCTTTGCTCCTGTGCACAGAGCCTCCGTGTGAAGGGAGAGTAAGCAGTAGTGTTGCTGTGCAGACCCCTCAAAGTGCGATTGCATTGAATATGCCAGGCGGCACTTCTGGAGCCCTAAATCTTTATCTTAGGCTCTAACAGGAGGTCATGCTTTTGGGAAAAGCAAACTTCCAGCAGGGCCTCCTCAGCGTCTGCAGGGACTTAGCGTTCCGCGCTGCCGTCTGGACAGCTGATCCGATTTTGTTTCAACGCGTCCTCGCCCCATCCCGCAGCGGGCACGGCCCCACCTTCCCTGCCAGGCGAGACGGTCCCGCTTACCTGGCAGGTGCACCCTGGGAGCACCGGCCAGGGGCGGGGCGGGGGACGACACCCTGCTACTGCAGCGTTGGGGAGTCCCCACCGCCCGTCCCGGCTGTCTCCTCCTAAAACTAAACCCGAGGAGCAATCGCAGGGAGAGGCGGCTCCCGCAGCCCCGTGGCAAAACGCCGGCAGGAGGAGGGAGGATGCTGCGGAGCTCCCGCGGTCTCCGAGCGCGCGTTCGGCGTTGGGGGGCAGAGCAGCCCTCCGTGCTGCGGTGATGGTGCATTTTTCCGCCGGCTCCGTCGCGGGGATGCTACTGCAGCCCGCTGCCTGCCGAGGCTGGGCAGGCTCTGCCTTTCCTCTCCTCCCCGCTGCGCTCGTTTCTGCCCCTCCTCACCCCGGCGGCTGCGCGCCCACTCAAAACCCGCAGCCGCGGTGCGGTTTTATTTTCCTAATGTCGCATCCGCGCGTGATTAAATGTCAGTCCCCGGGTTAGCGACTTCGGCAGCGCCCGGGCATGTGCACGATGGGGCTGGGGGTCACCTATGTGGCTGCCTGCGCGCCCGGGTGAGGCCACCTGCGGTTCCGCACCCCCCGGGTGCCGCCGCGCGCACAGGTGCGGTGTGCAGGGACGGGGGGCCGCCGCCGCGCGCACAGGTGCGGTGCGGTGCGCAGGAAGGGGGGGGCCGCCGCTGCGCGCACAGGTGCGATGCGCAGGGAGGGGGGGGGGCCGCCACTGCGCGCACAGGTGCGGTGCGCAGGAAGTGAAGCAGCGCAGCGCTGCGCAGCTCCCGCCCCGTCGGGGGTGCCCGCAGCCAGCGGCGCAGGGGTCGCCCCCGGCCCGGGAGCGTCGAGCGCGAATGCGGTGCCCCCGGTCCGTCCCCCTCCCTACTCGGCCCGTCCCTGCCCCGGGCGCTGCCCCGGGCGCTGCCGCGGGGCTCGGCAGCACCGCCGGCCCCGCCCGCCGGGCCCCGCATCCCGCTCGGCCAATGGGGGCGGCGCGGCGGCGGCACGTGACGCGGCGGGCCGGGACCTGCTGCTTCCCCCGCGCAGAGGGATGCGGGCGGCAGAGCGGGGCAGGCGGCGGCGGCGGCGGCTGCGCGGCGGCGGCCCCTCCGCGCCCTCCCCCCGTTCCCCGCCGCCTGGCCCCTATGGCAGCCGCTCCCCGCTCCGCCGCCGCCCGCACCCCCGCGCCGCCCCGCCGGGCTCCGCCGCTCGCCCCAGCGTCGCGCCCGCGCCCGGCCGCCGCTTGCTGACCCGCCGCCGGCCGGGGCCCCGGGATGCCCAGCGGCTCCGCCGCCCGCCCCTGCCCGCCGCCGCCGCGCCGCCCGGGGGGCTCGCTGCCGCCGCCCGAGAGTTGAGTTAGGAAGTCATGGTGCCCTGGGAGCCCTCCCCGCCCCGGCAGTGCGGCGGCTGGACGCTCTGCGACTGCTGCTGCTGGCTGCTGCTGCCCGCCCTGCTGCTGGTCCTCGCCCGCCCCGACAAGCTGGCGGCGTTCCCTACCTCCTTAAGCGACTGCCAGACGCCCACCGGCTGGAACTGCTCCGGTAAGCAGCGGAGCATCGCGCGCCCGGTCCCGCCGTGCCCCGCCGGGCGCTCGAAGTTGCGCGGGGGAGGCAACTTCGGCGGGCGATGCCGCGTCCCGCTGAACGCACGGGAGCAGAGAATCGCAGAAAGTCCTGGTCGCCGGGGTTCGCCGCAGCCCCCGGGCGCCCCGCTCCGCAAGCCGCGCCCTCCGCCCGGTGCGCGGCGCCGCGCGGCTCCCCGGCCCCGCCGGAGCGCAGCTCAGCGCTGCAACGGGGCGCCCGGGTGGGTGCGGGAGCGGGGAGTGCGGAGCCGGGCTGTGTGCGCGCATCCTGCGCGCGCCGGCTCCCCGCGCGCAGCGAAGTGAGAGCAGGTCGGGGATGGACACCAGGAGCGCGGTGGCAGTTTCGTGGAGTCGGGCTGACCTTTGCGAAGAGTTGCGTGTGGGGGTCAGCGGGCAGCCCTTCTCCGCTGTTAGAGTAATTCTGAAATCAGGCTGCAGTAGCCTGTAAGGAAAAGGGGGTTCTTTGGGGGAACGCGTGCACTGCTCATCATACGTTAGATCGGGGCGGGGGGGGCGGAATTTCCACTGTGGGCTCTTCGTTCCAAACGTGTAGCGATACGGTTAAAAGCGCTCGGATGTTTTCTAAAAAAATCAATGTATTTAATTCTTAATGGGTTTTGGAGTCCGATATAGCTGTTTTGTTTAATACCTTGCTGCACGCTGTTGGAGTGGGAAGTCAGCTGGCGAAATCAGAAATTCATGCTTGCGTTCGTGAACTGAATCTTCAGTCAGATCTTGTTGGTTTTTTGCTGGAGAAAATAAAGGCAAAGAGCTAGGTTCGCTCAGCGGCTCGTGGGGAACCTGGCACTTCTCCTGTTAACTTAGAGGTGATCAATCTTCATTGGGATCAGGCAGACCATCACGGAAAATACACAGCCTGTTTGTCTTTATTATTGGGGGCTTTGTTGCATCATGGGCTGGAGAAATTCCCATTTGGACTTTTGTCCAACGCATTTGTGATTGAACGGGGATAAGTTGATGACATTTCCAACCCAGAGCCATGAAATAGCATAATTACTGGGTGACTTTTAAGGAGGAAACAAAGTCTGTAAAATAAGAAGAAAAAAGTGTGTGAGGTGGAATAAGGACTAGGAGAAAGACTGAGGGAGAAAAAAAGAGAAAAAGTGGAAAACTGAGATGGGGAAGGACAAAAGAAAATCTGGACTCTATCAATTTCATCAACAAGGTTATTGTGCTGTGTGCATTAAAATGCAATCATGCCATATTGTTCCTCTTGCTAGACCAAAGCTGACGTGGTTTTTTTTTTTCCTTTTTACATTTGAGGTTATGATGACAGAGAAAACGATCTCTTTCTCTGCGACACCAATACCTGTAAATTTGATGGGGAGTGTTTAAGGATTGGAGACAGTGTGACTTGTGTCTGTCAGTTCAAGGTAAGAAGATTGATATTTCTTTCTCTAATTTGCTAATGAGAATACAAATCAAGTATCTCCCTTTATAACCTATCACTGGGCAATTTATTTCTTGATGTGCAGAGAAGTTAGAGGGAAAACCCAGCAGCATGTATTAAAGCTGGCAGGAGAACCAACTGGTGTCAAGAAGACATAAGTTTCTCTGGGAAAATGCAGATGCTATGGCTTTAAATATCCCTTCGGGTCTGCCGTTTCAGGTTGTGCATTTCTGGTTTTGTGTCTCTGACGTTTTAACAAGGATTTAGAGTCCTTTCTAAATTCATTTCTGATACAGATCGTGGCTTATTGTGTTCGGAGTTCTGATCTAGTTAAAGAAATGGATCTGTAATGTGCTTATGCAATATTTTCAGGAAGGGCTGCATAGTGACAATGCTTCTGCCTGTTTATCTGCCCAGCTGATCAGATTAAAGAGCAATCCCTCTGTTCCAAACCCATGGACTTCCTTTAGGTTTTGTATAGTTTTAGGGGGGGGGGGGGCTATTACTGAGTAGTAGGAGGTTTTCCTCCTTTTCTTCTTTGCCTCTTGCAGCTACATCTAAACCTCAGGCATTCTCAAAGTCAGATGATTTCATTATCAAGGATTCCATTTAACATGTTTTAGCCAACTCAAAAGCCAGCTGTGCTTTACATAATGACCTGAATAAAAACTGAGCAAATTAAAGGAGTTTTAAGCATGTGCCAGCACGTGTTGTATGTACATTTATGCCTTGGTGGGTTTCTTGCATTTTAATGTGGATCTGTGAAGTTGTGGAACTTGTAACGCTGACTTGAGTGTTTACAGTAGAGCAGGCCAAATAGTGCATAGTTCAAGATCATGCACATCTGTAATGATTAATTTATTATTGAGCTTTGATGGACTATTCGCTTTGAAGCATGACAAGTATCGTTTATATTTCTAGAGCCGAGTCTGTCTTTGGAGAAAAAAAAACAAGTGATAAATTCCTTCATTTAGAACAAAGAAGGAATTTTCTGCAGTATGAACAAGACAGTTGGTTGCTTAAGTGCTTGTGTTTCCCATGCTGGAAGACAATCCGTATTGACCACGTTTCTTTTTAATTCCATTTCTAGTTTGCATGCAATCAAAAATTCAGTGCGAGAATGCTGTTTCCTTGGCTCAGCATGTGCAGTGATTTAAGGGTTTGATGTGTTTTCTCTTTCTAAGAAAAATCTGTAATGCAGTGAAATGCCTGTGACTTGTATCATTTCGTGGAGGTAAGCTAGGGCAGATGTGGTGCCATGAGCACTGGGAACTTGGAGCAGCCACAGAGAGCACTTGGGTCTTGTCTTCAGTCCCAGTTTGGTGTTCCCATTTGGCAGAAAGCAGTGGACTCAAAGACTACAAAGTGCAAACCCAGATATTGGGGAAGGTGGCATTTGGAACAGTTTTCCCAAGGCAGGATGCTGATCTCTGGTGATTCAGAGTAAATTAGGCTAAGTAAACCTCTCAGGGTTGTCTTGTCTCCTCTTTGAGAGGTGAAGACTATCTGCGTGTTGGGTTGAGCAGTTCTGTAGGAGGCAGTTGAAACAGATTTAAGGAAGTCACATAATTGGTGTATGAATATTTAAATGAGATCAAAAGAATGAGTTGGGCAATTGCTAGTAAATGGGTTGAAATCAGCAGTAATCTTTTTTGTTTAAGTGGCCTTTGGTTCAGACTCTGTAAATATTCGGAGCACTTTGTCTTGATTTGAGCCCTCAGTGGAGCCGCAGGGCTGACTATGACCTTGGAGGGCAAATTACCTGTGGCTGATCCTGTGCCGGCACTGTGAAGGGCGGTGCGGTGCCAGGGGCTTCTGTAGTCAAACGCCTCTGCTTTGATACAGGCAGAGCTGCGGGGATGTTAGCTTCTCTTGTAACATCAGTGGACAATGTGACA
This sequence comes from Neomorphus geoffroyi, assembly GCA_033558235.1. NCBI lineage: Eukaryota > Metazoa > Chordata > Aves > Cuculiformes > Neomorphidae > Neomorphus > Neomorphus geoffroyi. Next base: position 33,103,617 of record JAUMJM010000027.1, read on the forward strand.
AGCCAAAAAGATACGCCACCAGAGTAGAAAATTAATTTCTAGTGTGGCGTCTGAGGCTGTCCAAGTGAGGCAGAGCTGGCCAGGTAATTTATGTCACGAGTAAGGAGGTTCTCCATCAGAATTCAGATCCCCCGTTTCAGTGACAGCTCCATGGGGTGATAGTGAGCAAATCAATAGCAGACTCCTCATCACTATAATTACTTTTTAGGTTTTCTCCAGAATTTGCCAGGGGCTTTAACTGCAGCTTGAGAGAATAGACAAGGACGGAAAGCTAATTTTGCTTCCGTACTGTTGAGAAGTCCTGGGCTGACCAGCCCATGTCTTCAGGGCTTGAGGGAGGCAGAAGTGAGGAGCAAGGCTGCTGCAATATCGGTCTGGGTTTTTTTCAAACCAGGATCACAGATGCATCATGTCTGTCCAAAATGGAGTTAAAAATAATTTATTGTTTTTTGAAAGGGTGAACATGATCAGACTGCTCTGGAACACCAGAGTTAGGCTGCCATCCCTGGAGAGCAAGCAGGCATGTGCTAAGAAGGGGATTCATGTTAGTTGGCTCTCTTGTCGTACTTTACTGCAGAATGATAGCCTGCTCACTGACTCCTCGCAACAACAGACACAAGTTGCGTTGCAGAACAGTATGTCCTGCTCTGATCAGTAAATGCAGACCCTCCCGCCTCTTGGGGCAGGTCCACACCTGGGTGCTGGCTGAGTGGGAAGGTCCTGGGCCAGTGCTGGCTCTAACACTGGTGCTGAGCGTGAGGCAGCCACCACGTCTACCTTCCCTTCAGCAGGCAAACTCCACAAACAGGTCCACCAGAAGGTGCAGAGATGTGCTGGAAGGCATGAGGTTGTAGGCGCAGCTCATTGACGTCTGTACCGTAGTCTGCTCAAAGCCATAGGTCTGGCAGCCTTGGTTCTCGTCCCTCTCAAAATTCATGAACCTATTCAAAAATACCCCAGGGTATTTCTGTCAGTCCTGCATGTCTTTTCACTTTAGTAACCAAGACAGCGGACATTCACTGGTTTTAACGTGAGGAAAAGAGTTCCGTTTTCATGCATCTTGAATCCTTTACGTGCTTCAGTATTTGTGGATCTGGAGCATCACCTGGCCAACTTGCAGCTCTATATTTTATCTCCAGGATATATTTTCATGCTACTTGATTCAAAACGTGGGTGGCATTCTGGGAGTTGTTAATCCATGAAAGGAGGAGATCAAACTTTTAACAGTGTTACCAGGAGGAGTTACACAAGTTATTGGTTTTTTTAGAAAACAAACCCTTATGTTTTCAGTGCACAGCACTGATCCCAGCAGTTGCAAAGCTGGTTTGTCTCTGGCTGTGGTATTGGGCACTCAAGGCTGCTAGTGCTGAGGAAGGTAGCCTTTGACTGTTGCTTGGCTGAACTGGATACGTCGAATTCCCTTCTCTACAGCTGTATTTTACAAACCTGCATGCGTAAGAATTGGACAGTATGGCGCTGTGCTGCTGGGTTTAGTGGGAGTTTTGACATGGATGTACCCGAGTGCTTCATCAGGCTCTGCTTTAGGGATGGAGAATCATTCTTGCATCTAGAGCTTGAAGCATTGACCCCAAGTGCGAAAAGTGTGTCACTAGACTGAGGAAACTATGACAGTCAATGATATCCTCTAGTACTAACATGAAGTATGTTATGATAGGGAAAAGCTGCAAGTACTAGGCTCAGCAGTTTAAGTGCAGAAGTCTAGCAGGTCACAAGTAACCTGATGACTGATGTCACAACGTTCTCATCACAGGACTTGTTTTCTTTGCTGGGTAACTTCCACTGTGGTTTCCTGGTGGCTTTCAGAGCCATCCCAGCTCAAAGGATCCATCTTGAAGGTCTCAACTTCTTTTTTTCCATGTGGCTCAGCAGCAGCTCCGAGATTATTGTCTTTTCCATATGAATACCAGTTGCTCAAAGCTGGTCATGGGAAGAATGAGCAGTAGATGAAGAAATGCATCTGAGATCAGCACAGTTTGTGAAAGAAAAGGCTGCCAAAATCACCTGTACTCTTTATGGAGTACCCTCCAGCCCTACTGGCCAAAATCACGCTTGAGCATAGGAGGAACCACAGGAAAGATGGAGAATCTTCTCCCACAAGAGTTAATCCTTCCGGAGCCCTTGTGACTTCTAAATGCATTTTAAACTTGTCCAGCTTTGGAGGAAGTTCCAGCCTAGCTCATAGCAGTTCTGCCACTCATTTCTGTGGATCAGGATTTCACTCTTGATGCTTTGTCTGGCCTTTCAGGTTTGCAGCTGAGTCAGTGTAAAAGATCGTCTCTTGCTCTGGGCGAAACCAGCAGAGTTTGTCACTGTGGTTTTTGGGAACAGGACCCAACATTGTTTCTGTATGTAGCAGGGGGCCAAATTCTACACAGAATGCTCTGGCAAAAGGTCCCGTGGATGACAAGCAGACAGTATGGCTAAGGCAAGCATGGTTTGATCCTTCGTGCTTTAGAAAAATTTCATGATTGTGTTAATTGTCCTGGTTAAGTATTCCAGATCAGCCTCCAGCTATTGCTGTTGAGCTTCTGGATGAAGCTGGCATTTTCTGCTTGAAACGTTGCTCAGATTTGGAACATAATGGTGAAAATAGCATAGAAATACTTTTTAATCAACCATTTAAAATCTCTGCATGGAGGAGCCCTTCGTTAGAAACTGAAGGAGAGGATTTCTACTGTTGTGGCTGCTGGTTTTCTTTCTTATTCCAAGGGAAGAGAGCACTGGGGGTGGGCAGCAGCTTCAGAAGATTTAAGAAAACACAATGCATAAGGAAAATGTCATTTGATTTGGCCCAATCAAAATGTCACTCTGACCAACTATGAATAATTTCTTGGCAGCTGCTCTGTGTGGAGGCCTGCAATTAATGCAATCTATGCAATTGTTTGTGTTAATCACTTCTGTAGTCATTCACTTTGAAGCATATTTGATGTTTATATCCCTGGAATTTCAGTTTTTCATATTACATTGTACCTGACAAACACACCTCAAGACACTTCATGGCATAATATGGCTAAATAGGAAGCATGATTTCTTTTTAATTTTTAGTTGGATTTAAGCAGAGGTGAGCATTTGTAAATAATAATTGTGATCATTCCATTTGTTATAATTAAACAATGAGGCATACCAGGAGTACGGTAATCATGAGATAATCATATCCCTGGTATAATTACTGTGTACAGGGTACATCCAAGTATTTCTAAGCCTCAGAGTGTTATTATCTTATGATAACTGCACCCAGTTGGTCGCCCAATTTTCAATATAAAATGGAATTATTTTTATTAGAATGAACAAGAGAGGGCAAAGCTGTCTTTTAGTGGTAGAGGAAACAAAGCAGGTAGTTTGCAGAGCTGAGCAGGAACTGGAGCTGAAGGAGGGGTGTGTGGTGTGAGTAACTTCTGCTCTGTGGTGCTGCTGGCCCTGCCTGCTGGCCGCTGTAGGGAGAGCTTAGACCTTCACACAGCATCCTGGCTACAGCTCCACGGGAACAGAAGTGTCTCTGCAGAAAGAGGGATGGGGTTTGATCACAGGTCTCAGAAATAATTTCCCTCTGTCCACTCGGTTCTAATTGTAGCTAAGAACTTAAGTAGAGAGTTATACACGTGCAGGCAGACAGTTCTGTGTGTGCAAAGGACTGTCTCTGTAGCAGTGAGGGTGGGTGTGTGCAGGGGGAGGCGAAAAGCCAACCTGTTCATTGCGATTTGTCTGTAGCCATCCAGTGGAACAGACGAGCTGCTATTGCAGATGCAAGGAGCCGTTTGCCTTGCCTGTATTCCTTCCCCAGGATTGCCCCTCATCTCAATCTCGCAGGGAGAGGTCTCTCTGGGGGCACTTACTGAACACTTTGCCTGTTCAAATTATCTTCTCCCTAACCTGTCCAAGCCTGGTTTATGCTCCTCTGCCTTTTGTGATTTTAAAAATCCCCCTTCTCTCCCCTGGTAGCTGTGAAGGTGAAGAGGAGGGTCAGTGTCTCCCCCCTCTTGTTATTGTCACAGTTGTAATACTGGAAATGGGGGAGGTGAGGAGAGGCACTGAAGCGCGTCCTGTGCTGTGCCACCCCACTTGTGTGATAACTCTGCTTCTCTCTCTCCATCCCCATCAGTGTAACAATGACTACGTGCCCGTGTGTGGCTCCAACGGTGACACCTACCAGAACGAATGCTACTTGAAACAAGCTGCTTGCAAGCAGCAGAGCGAAATCCTCCTGGTGTCCGAAGGATCATGCGCGACTGGTACGTATAACACAATCCAGGCTGCCTGCGGACACTGCCTTGCCCCTGAATCAAATAACCTGTGGGTGGCAAAAGCCATTGCAGTCCCTGCTTTGAATTCATTACAGCTTAATTCTTTGCAGTCTTGGGCATCCTTTTCTTTTTAAGTAAATAACTTACTATAGGCTCAGTCTGTCATGCAACGTATGCCCTTGACACTATTTTGAAGAGTGCAGCACAGAAGTCAGTTTCTTTTTTTAATATGTATCTTGCGCTCCTGATCATCCTGTGTGCTGCATACGCTTCTATACTGTTACGACAAGTAACTGGAAGCAGATTAAATGAGCAGATGTCTGATAACTGGGTGTCTGGATTACCACAAACCTCTCCATAATCTAGAGAGATAGAACTAGAGCATTATTGCTTGCAATCCAGTTTCTTAGGTTTTTCCTTATGTGTATAGGGCCATATTCTCAGCTGGTGCGATGCAACAGACCACTGGTTGTAATGAGCCCTGCCAATTTATACCAGCTGAAGATTGGCTGAAAACACACTTACCAAACAAATTTGTGAAACAAGTATTTTATTTTAGACTTGTTGAAAGAATTCATTTCACAATTCAAGAATTCATTTCACAATTCAAGAATTGTGAAAACTGACTGGCATGTAGGACATCCTTCCTTAACTCAGAGTATTGTGAGCTATTTGTATCTCTGCTTTTAGCAAACAGCTATAAAGATGCATGAGCAAAATCCATCAGGGAAACTGGGATGTTTGTGTGCAGGAGTTCTTGATATTTTTATTTTGTGCTCAGTATCTGTTAGAGGTGGGCACTGAAGTTAACTTGGAATGTGCAGGAGGGCTAAGTTGTTGTTCTTTAGGGTCTTCTTTAAACTTAAAACCAATTTCTTTCTTGGCTGAGGATGGAGGAGTCAATAAAAAGTGCATTAGACAAACTTTTTGTAGTACTGTAATTTTGTGTTTCCTACACCTGAGAGAAAATAAACTTCTTGCCCTGGAAACGTTGTTCTTCTCAGAAGCTGTTACCTGACAATTTTCAAGAGGGAAAAAAAAATATGCTGCAATTTTTTTCTCTATAAATTGGTATTAAATGGAACTCAGGCTGACAGAGCTTCACGTGTCATAGGATTTGTTCGACTTTGTAAATTCTCTCAGCACAGCAAATGGGGATTTTTGGTTCAAACTTTTTGATTAAAGGGATAATTTTGGTGCATTGCTACCTCCTTTCTTAAACTTGCTTGCCTACTGGCAATGGCCATGTTGTAACCATTCTCTCTGAAACTCATTGTGGATTTCAGAAGTGGAGAAGGAAAAAAAGAACAAAAGGGTGTCCTAAGTCTTGATCATTTGGCCTCTTTTTTTCCTGCCATGGAGGAGGCTCAGTGGAGAAGGCAGCAGCTGTGTATCTCAGGTTTTCCCATGGGATGGGGCAGAGAGAGGATGCACAGGACCCCCAGCAGAGACCTAGGGTGCTGGAGGTCTTAGCCAGACCACTGCCTATCATGGCCATCGAAGGACGGGCAGGAAGGGAGACTCAAGGTCATTTTCCTCCAAAGAGCTGGGAAATACAGTAGTTCATTGTGAGAGGCAGGTGACAGCAGGCATCAGTTTCTTTCTCTGTGTTAGGGAAACCTAGCACACCTGGAAAAGCAGTGCTTCCCAGAGCCACGAGGGCATTGTGGTGGAGACACCTTTCATTCCTCAGTAGCTCATTTGGGTGAGAGCGTCAGGACAACGCAGGAGATGGTCACTGGGAAAACACCATCTTTTTCTCTTCTCTTTTCCAGCCCCCTTTTGCATCTGCCCTGTGCAGTCTTGCTGTATAAATCTACAATTTAAGCCATTATGATGTCAGGTTTCTTTAATTAAAGGTTTTCTTTTTTTTAACTTTGAGCTATGATGGCATGTACAAACCAATTCAGATCCACCAGACATTGTTGTCAGTAAATTAGATCTAACAGTTCATAGGGTAATTGGATCCTAAAGCAGCCTTTCCAAACTCTTTCTGTTAGTCTTGATGCTGATAAATGGATAACCCCTCCACTAAGGGGGAGGATGAGATGACAGCCTCCCTCCCTCTCTTCCCTGAAAAAGAAACTCCTCTTATAGATTATTTTTGGTAACCCTACACGTGTGTGCATTTCTATGCTTTGCCTTGCTTATGAAGTTCTGTAATGAAGCTCTGGGCTTGGCAATTTTGTGATGTTGCACTTTCTAAATCTGTCATTCTTGTCATTCCAGTCAACAAAACATCAAGCAGGGAAAAATAAAAATAAAGCACTCAATTTTGAAACTCAGCAACAACCTCAAGAAAAATGGCATTTTACTCATTTATCTAAAGACTTTGAATAATAATAATTTTAATGGTTTATTCCAGCTAGTTATGATCTGATGAGATGTCATTGTTTTGTAAAGATAATGACATGAATTTCCAATTGGTCTGAGCTCAAACAAATGGGTTTAAAAACCTGTCTTTGATGGTAAGGGTTTCGTAGTGGCCAAGTGAAGCAATTGTGCACAATTATTGGGAGCCAAGCTTTATCAAGTCTCAGTTCAACAAAACAAGGCAGGGGCTTGTGAAGACGTTGCAGCACTTCAGGGCTTATGTTATTGTAGTCTGATATAGAGACTTTAAAGAAAAGGAGTTGAGACGTGAGAGAGATGACTTGAGTGAACTACGTTCAGATTAGATCTCTATAATTTACCCAGGGATGACATCAAACATAAGGTACACTGTAATACACTTAATAGTCTTGCTTTGTGTGCTTAGAGGACATACTGTAGCACATGAATTTAAATTTCTTTCTGTTCTTTTCTCAGATGCCGGCTCAGGATCTGGCGATGGAGGTAAGAACCATGTTTTAATATCTCTGTGCTTATGTGTACACGCACTGTCTCTCACAATTTCAGATTATCAGTGGATATGCTTTGCAGTTTAGTTGTTAGACGACATATTGTCTTTTGTTTAGCTTTTTCTCAGAAAGAAGTGATGTTTTGCATTTCAGTGAAGCTGGAACCTAATGATGACATGTTGTTTTCTAGGGAAAGCTGTGTTATTTCTAATAGGACTTGGAATTATTCACAGGTTTTGCTAGGAGCTCTATCTCCATCTACTGTTACAGTTGCACTCATTTGTTTTATGCTTAGAGTAATATTTCTTTTGTTTTTAAAAGATGACCCAAACCCTTGGCTCCTCCTCACTGGAGGATTCAAGACAAATATTTTCTGATAATAGAGAGCATTCTTTCAAGGATAGGAAGAAATGACACTTTTCATTAAAAAAATGCAAAAATGAACATAGAACTGGTTCAAGCCTTTTTGCAGGTTCCCCTGTGTGTGGAAAATGTAGGAGAAGTTGCATTTCACTTGGAGATTGGTTGGTTTTTATTTCTTAGCTGTAGTCACTTGTGGGTTTGCTCATTTAACACTGATTCTAGGGCTTGTAACTGATCCTTTTGGGAGTTCTGTTGGGTTTGGGTAGTGTCCTGCCTCGAGGCAGGGAGTGTCACTTTTGGGAGGTCCTTGTGTGGTGGGGCTGGAAGGCCAGGGCTAGTTGGAGTGCCTGTGGAAAGCTGTCCTTAAGAGTTACCCTCATTTCTACCCAAGGCCCCTGCCAGGGGAAGGGCAAGGTCAACATCAGGCTCAGATGCTGCTGGGCTCCTCCGGCTGGGGCAGCCATCAGGAGCAGAGCCAGCTTTCTGCATAAGACTCAGACAGCAGATCTGGGCTCTCGCCCAGTTTTACAGCTGGTCCTGGCTGGATTCAGGTTTTTCAAATATAGTTCTGTTGTTTGGCAGAATATCACCTAGTCCTTGTGTATTTTTGGTAGCTAGTATATTAAAGAGCGCAATGTGTAGGTAAAGCATTGGTTTTCCCTATGAAGTGGTCAACAACATAAGCATGAGGCACTTGTAAAGGACATAATTTCTGATATTGGACTCAGGCTGCTTTCTGGAAATTAAGACACTTTAATATGCTTCAAATCTGGCTCCCCCAAAGAATACTGCTAAAATATTGCTATTCATTTTCAAAAGTTTTCTCCAGCTATTCCTAATATATCCTTTTAAATTGTCTTATTAAACTGTTACACCAAATAAATTTCTTATTCAGTGCCTAGCAAAAATCTACAATTTGTATTTATGATGGAATTTTCGCACATACAGTCAATAAATCAGTTTTCAAATGAAGTCGCACAAAATTCATCATGTATGTACCAAGGAAAACAGATAAGATTTCCAGTTTCTTTGATAACTGGGTTGTAGGGGAAACAAAATGGCCACATTTCTTTATAAGTAATGAATTCCATACTCAAAAAGCTTAGGAATTTAAGAGCATGATTTCCAACCGGTTTCCTTTTAAAAACTAAGGCTGGCAAAAGATCAGCGAAACAGGGCCTCAGAGACTGACTGGGCAGATAGTGAGGAGCAGATTTGTGAAGGAGACAGAACAAGTTGGTGCATGTGTTTAAAGGTCTACAAAGCTGCCTTGTATTAGTCAAGATTTAGTAGGCAGCTACGGCTGTTTTTAAAGTACAAAAGTATATTTATGTGCCCTAAGAAGCTAAATCCAGCCAAGTAAATGTTGTCACTACATCACTCTTTACTAGACATGGTCTTGTTGTAAAAGGTGTAATAAATTTTGGGTGTCATCACAGTAAGTCTTGTAAAATCCACTCTAACAATCATGAGTGGGGTGTTTTTCTACCAGGAGCCCGAGCTCTTGGGCAATCTTGTATATTTTCTGATTCTATGAAAATCTTCCTTTCGTAATGCTTCTCCAAGCAGTGCTGGTTAACAAATTGCTAACCAATGCAGTGTCATTTCTTTCAAAAACTACAGCTATAGGGACCCTCTCAGCTGGCCATACCTGTACCTAAATCAACTGAATGGGACAGTGCTGGATGCTGTGGGTGTCAGAGGTGCTGGGTATGTGTGCAGTGAGGTACCTGAGATCTCGGACACTGGGAACCCTTAGGAACAGCTCTTCTCTTGCTTTTTTGCCCAGTTTATTGTTGCCGTCGCAGTGCTGACAGGATACAGGCTCGTGCAACACTTCAGTATTAGTGTTTGCTCTATGTTGTGTCTGTATATGTTGTGTTTTTCAGAGTTGCCAGACTTTCTGGCAAGGTTCAAGTTCGTGCTATTGCAGTCTGTCATTGGGAGGTTCTTCACTGCTAGGAAGACCCAGGCTGGGAGGTCTGGGGACCACTGTGGGCACAGGCAGGCTGAGCAGCCTCTTCTAGGCGTGGTGGATTAGGAGGCTCAGGTTGAAAAGTCTTTTCAACAATGGAAAGGGTGAATAGACTTTTACTTGAAGTCACCTATACGGGCTGATCCTTCATTTTCAATTGAAGATACGCTTACGGCTTCTTAACAGAGCCCCTCCACATTATTCCCATGTGTTCCCTTAATTGTTTTGTATAGAACTACACAAATGGTGAGACCAGGAAGCCAGCTGTTCAGCAGAGTTGTAGGATTTCTCATCTGGATTGGATTTCTTTGGTTGGATTTCGTTGATCTGATTAAGTTATGCATCTAATGGAGAATTAATCCTAATTGTGAACTAGTAGAGACCATCATGTTTTTCTGGTTCTTGGAACACAGCAAGCTTCTTGCTTTGAGGTGTTTTCCCTCGTGACTGATAGCAGTTCAGCTCTCAGTACTGCTTCTCCCTCAGTGGACCTCTTGACATGTGAAATTGTAACAGGTTGATGCTTCAGAAATTGCTGGAGGGGCACTGGTGCAATGGACAGACATACATAGACACATCATGTGGTCACACAAGCCTCCTTTTCTCAAGAAACGGGGCAGAGCGGAAGCTGTATTTTGCCTGCCACATTTCGCTTCCATGTGTTCCTACCTGGGTGTGCAGAGAAGTCTTTCAATTTATTATCTAGGATTTGGGGGGTTTTGCCAGGAATGCTGGGATCAGAGGGGTCTCAGCTTCTTAGCACTTTAATGATCTTGAGAGCTTTCCAGAGGTAATTTAATCCTATTTTATGCAGCAGTAGCATACAGAAGTCCCCTTATTTGTAAAGTAATGGGAGAATCTTAAATTTATTTGATTACTGAGCCTTCAGCATGCACTTTTGGGGATATCCAGTAAATGGGTAAGAGCAGTAGGTGTTCAAGTTTTTCTGCAGAAGACATTTTTCCCTGTAAATGAAGACTAAAAATGCAGAATCAAGAGCCGTTTCTGTTTTGATTGCAGAAGCTGAGAGTATGGTGTGGAATTATTTAAAAACCCATATCCCAGAAAGATACTAATCAATGGCAGAAAGAATGAATGTAAAAGAGTTTATACAGAGAGTAATTTAAAGAGATTCCATTCATTTTCATCTACGCCGTTCTCTAGACAACTGGGTTTTTTTAGAACCCAATGATTCATGTTTTAGTCTTGAGCAGCTTCATAATGAATTCTTGCTCGTTTCCCAGCTTCCTTCAAACAGCGACAAACTCAAGATGCAGTATTTCATTATAGCTCTTAATGTGCTAAGAACGTCTCTCCTTGGTTTCTTTTTTTACACTGAACACTTCTTTCCCCTTCCTGCATTATCTGTATTCTTAGCTCTGTTGATTGGCTTGCGTTCATCATCCAATGGATTTCATGTGGGTGACTATGACCCTAGGTGTTTCTGTGATCCCCAGCACGGCAGTGCATAGGGACCTATATTGAATTAGTTTCAGAGCCTTATTCAATTTCCCTTAAAGTCCTACCGACTTCAGTGGGAATTGTATGGGGCCCCTGGGTACATAGATCTTATCCTAGTTTGATATTTGCGTTAATTCTTTATGATCCAGACTAAAGCAGAATGAAAAAAACAAGTCATAATTCATCAATATCATCATCACCATTTATTTTAGAGTAGCATCTAGAGGCACTAATTATAAGATTAGGACTCCAGTGTGGTAAACCCTGATACTGAGAGGCACTTCTTCACGGTGAGTGAGAGAATAAAATCTGTGAAGCAGAGTCTGGATATTGAAGTGGGGCAAAAACTGGAAGTTGCGTCACAGTTGAGTGGTTAAATTGGGAATAACACATGACATTTCGGAGCGGTGTCTATTTAAACTACGTTATTTGTCAACAGACCCATATGTAATCCCGAAAGAATGGGAGATTGTACTCTTAAAGTTATTCCTAATTTGGCACTGGCAGACACACCTGGAAATCAACAACCTTGCAAGCCATCTTTTTTTTTCCCCTCTGTATCTTTCTTTTTACATGTGTATTTCAAGGATGAAATTGGCTTGTTTGTTTCTTTGTCCTTTTGGTTTATCCCTTCGGTTTTATCAAGATAAATTGAAGTCCTGCAGTTCTTTGTAGGTACCAGCATGTAGATTTAATGATAAATTTGGAATTCTGCTCTGCCTTTCCTGTTTGCTTCAGGATGTGTGAGTAAACACATACATATTATAAGTCTGTATGGAGCAGCAGTCATGTTCAAACACTAACCCAAAGAAAACAGGGAGAACAAAATTAACACTTTGAAGCTTAAATTATTTTTTAAGTTAAACTGTAATGCAACACGTGTATCTTTTTTCTTTAATCAACAGGCAGATGGCTACTTTGACCCAATTGCATTTGTACTTGTCTCCATGCTGGTTTTATATGACTAACTTGAATTTAGCAGCTCTGCTTCTTTTCCACCGATTTCCTTTTCTGCTTTATTACAAGGTTGATTGATGGGCAAGGCTAAGAAGAACACAATGAATATTGCTGTAAACAGTGTCCTAGCAATAGCACTTGAGCCAAAATACACTGTAAAACCTTGAGTGTATATTGTTTTGAATGAAGCAGAGTATAAAATGCAGTGCTGCTAAACACACAAATACACACATATTCTCAATATATGGGAAAAAACTGTGAGTATTCTAGTTTAACCTCTGAAAGAAAGGGAATTCATATTTTGAACTACAGATACTTTCCTTTCTTTGCCAGGGTTTAACAGATGATACAAGCCTGTCTTGTGTGAATTTAGAATATCTACTGACCCCACGTGCTATCATCAACTGCAATAAGGCAATAGGAGAGCTTCTTCTACTCTTAATTTCATTTGGGAGGTATAATTTAAAGCAGCATCAGAAGATGCAGGATCAGCCATAAGCAGTGTGCACTGAGTGGGTATATACCTCTGGAGGGAATGTTTAAATCTTAAGTGATTGACCTGACTGTGGATGGTCAAATATACGTCTCCTTTGTTAAACAGGCTTTTACCTTGTAAACCTCAGCATGGCACTGAGCCCAAACCAATAAGCTCTTTTAAAGGCTGGGTTTATTAGCTCAGGCTCTTCTCTGTCCTAACATGATTTCATGACTTTTAGTTCAGGGCTGGTGCACATACGACCTATATAACAGTTAGGTCAGGAAAAAGTAGTTAACATCTCTTTGTGGCCTTTAAAAATTAGGAAGGGATGAGGTTCCTGAGTTTTTGCTGACTAGGTGAGAAGCGCTTGGGCATTTCCAAGTGCAGAACCTTTAGGCCTTCACTTTTGTGCTGGACAGGAAGCATTAGCAGTTTTGGAAATCCTAGGAAGGTATGAGAATGATGGGAATACCAGCTTTTGGATTTCTCTCAGGCTGTCATTTGAGCTAAATACTGAGCTCATCAACCCTGCCTGCCTGAGATGCTCCAGCAAATCCCCACAGCTCCTGTGGATTTGAAGCTCTCCAGGGTTATATATTAAGTGCTAGTCTGGGAGGTACGGGTTTTGGATTTGGTTGCCTGGGTTCTGCCTATATTTTACTTGCTCCTTCTACTGCTTCTGAAGTTAGAATGCAAAAATCCCATGAAAAGTGATGTGTTTTATCCCTGCACTTGCTTTGTTATTAATGGGCTGAAGTCATTGCGGTGTTCTAGATGTGAATGCACAGCTCCCCTCAAGTGGACCAGCAACACTGAGAAACAGCATGGGAAAGATTTGACCCATAGTGCAAGATCTGTGGCCCATTTTCAGCCATTCATGCAAACCCCAAGAAAATAAATAGAAGATGCCATAAAGATCCACAGACTTTTGTAGGCGAGAAGTAGAAATGACGTCCATTCATGGCCTCTTTCCTAAATTATCCAGTCTTTTATGGTTTTTAGCACTTCTTTTAAGTAGTTCAGAGCTGCACAAGGAGACTGTGAATGGAAGATGCTCACCTACATCAAAAAATACTGGGGATGCTCTGATTTTTTTGAGAAAATGCTGTCTAATTATGTGCAATCTGTAAACCCATGAATAACGAAGTTATCAGACCAGCAAACAAATCTTATGATGCTCTAGTAAACAGATTAAAAGACAAATGCTTCTCAAGCTTTCAAGTGGCTCTATCATGCTTACTACGCACACCTCACTTCATGGGGTAAAAGCATGTGTTCAAGCACATGCTTAATTTTTATCAGAGGCTTAAATGCCATTGACTGTAAAATTTTCTTCTGAAAGTGGATGCCTTGCACAAGTGGGGCCTGAGGCCGTCTCGGAGTGGCCAGAACTTCTTCAGGTCCTTGTGCATGTCTTAGTGAATCAGCGTCTTCAATCACTAAACCACAGAATATGTAACCATGTGCTTGCTTTGAACTGTTTTTGGCGTGTCACAGGATTTTGTTAGATGCTCTCATGAGATCTTAAAAAGAACAAATGAGATGAAAACTGCCAAGTCTCTCTCAAGGTTCATGTACTCGCTTTTCTTTAACTCTTACGTTTCAGCTGCATCTGGCAAATTTAATATATTCTGCATTGGATGTTTAAATTCCCTTTTGTCAAAGAGGCTTTCTTTCCTTTCAGAGATCAAGAAATAAAGTCAGAAATTTTGCCTGCTGTCTTTGAAGTCAGCAGGGAATTTATCTTCAGGAAGGGTGTGACTGATTCCAAGACACTTAGCAAACTGGAGATTACCACCTACTCTATGTAAAGAGTTTGAGTGTGGTGCAAGCCCAAGAAGCCAGGACAATTCATAATCAAATCCAGACAAACTAAAATTTTATGATACAGTGCTACCAGTTTTTAAGATGCTGTCACAAGTCTTTCAGCCCAGGTTTTTAAATAGTGTGATAGAAGATCCTTAGTTTTTTCATTTAAAACATAAAATGTGTTCAGCCCTCGTTACTCAGGAGAATACTTGAATAGAAGCCCAGAATGTTCAACAATAGGGAGAACTCCAGATTGCATTTTGAAAATATCATGATTCAGGCAAGGAGAGGTCAAAATTCTTCGATGATATTTCACATGATGTTTTTAATGCCTTGGACTTCTCGAACTCATTTGTCTAGCTGCATGTGTATTAGATAATGATGAAAAATCCAGGTATTTATAACCTTGTCAATCTGATGTTGATTGAGGTAAAGCAGGACATGCAGACTTGGACCAGCTTAATAAAGAAATAAATGAGAACTAATGCTGAGCAATATGGGCTGATGTAATAGATTTTGTCAGCTAATTGAAGTGTTATTTATAAAGCTACAGGTTTGCTTGATAAAGACAACAATATTGATGTAGTGTACGTGAATGTCAGTGAAGTATTTGGCACGCCACTACATGACACTGTGATTAAAGAATAAGAATCATGCAAAATTAATGTGTTACACAATTAGTGGAGTAAAAATTGCCTTTCACAATGTAGTTCTAAGTGGATTTATCATTATTAGATGGACAGCACAAGGATCAGCATCATGCTGTTTATTTATTTATTTGGTTGGTTTACCAGTGACCTAGGTGGGCACATACTTTCCTCATTGATCAAGTTTTCAACAGATATAACTGGGGAAGTAAGAAATGGCCGGTTCAGTGGTGCAACCCAGTTGGATTTGCTGGGTACATTGGTACTAGAGCAGACCTTCTGATGTGACCAAATGTAAAGCTACAACCCTAGAACAAACACTAGAAACCAGAGGAGTGAGGTAGGGAAACTCTCCTGGAAACAGTGATGCTGCAAAGAAAGCTGGAGGGTTGACAGTTAGTGGGCTTGTTGCTACAATCCTCTGTGAACACAATGGGCCAAAGGACTGCCCTTATCCTGGAATATTTAAGAAACGGACTTTTAAGCAGGTGTAAGGATGTCAAATTACCTTCACCTTTAGTGAGGTGATGCCTACAGCTCCAAAAGTACAAGCAGGGGAGAAGGCTGTGCACAGCCAAGGGCAATGGCTGGCAAGTAGGCTTTGCCGTGACAGTGTTAATACCCTTAGCTTTGTCAAGGAAAAGGAAAGGGGTGTGTAACTCATGATTACGTGCGATTCTGCATCGCTTGAGGTTTTGACACCTGGATGTCCAGGTTGCTCTGCTCAAACAAGGACAGATTTGAAAGTCGCGGACTCTTGTCGCATGGGAGGTCACAACAGATGCTGAGTGGACCCTTAATTCTAGGTACTATGAATGAGTTTACACATGAAATAGGCTGGGTTTAGTCTGTTTTGTTCAGCAAGATTTCTATGTTACGTGATCTGGAAAGAGATTGATTATGTGGATATGTTTGTTCATTTTGAAATCCACACAAGTGTTTTTCTCTTTGCCCTCTCCCATCTCGTTGTGTACATTTACATATGCAGGTAATGGAAGAGTTGTAGGCTTTAGTAGCGAGTGGAAAGCCTCATGCATAATGTTCTGCTAATTGTGCTGTATTTAAAAATAGGCCATGCTGCACTGCATTTCATCCTGAGACTTCTTTATGTTGTCTAGCACTGGATGACTTGAGCAGCTCTCACTCTTATTGGAGTCGTGAGGGGCCTCTTTGGCCTTCTCTCTGTCCTGCAGGCCTGCTCTGGTCTACTTCCAGCTGCTCCTTGGAGGGAGTTCAGAGGAGAAGGATAACAAGCAGATTCTGGAGAATCTGTCCAGGATCATTTTTCTTCCCATTTCTCCTGGTGAAAAGGGATGAGACCAGATGGGAGGATTGCACCTGGAGAGCTCTCAAGTTGGAAACCTTATGAACATAATTAAATATAATCTGATTTTTTTTTATCTATTATTACAAAGAGCCTCCTTAGCTTTGATGTGTTAGTGTATTTGGTGGGCTCAGGAGGTGAGAGAGGAGGTACCAGAATAGGCTTTGGCTCATACAAATCATCCACTAGATTCAGACGCAGAAGCATCTTTATCTTTGTTATAATCAAGCCTTGATAAACAAATATCTTATTCTTTTTTACAGTGCCTGAGACTTTCATCAAAAGACCAGGGTGCCAGTTATATGAATCACAAGGCCAGTGCAGGACAAGTCTATGCTGTAATTCATTTAGACAAATGTTGAAGTAAATTGATGGACTCAGGTTTGTTTAGATTAGTGGCCTTTTGAAAAATGAATTGTCCTGTGTGTACAATTTTTCAATCTGTTTACATCTAATTAGCTGTTAAGATTGGCTAAAATTAAGCGATGTCACTTGTAATGCATTCAGAGGTGAAGATATGATAAAATAGGCTCTTTTGTAATCTCTGCAGAAAGTGGCTTGGAGCACTGGCATAGTGAGAACTTGAGGGAATATGGAAGATCAGTCTGTAACAGAATCAAACATAATCTAGCTGAAGCCTCACAAAAGCAGTGGATAGTCTATAGCATCTCTCTTGTACTGATTCAAAGAGGGAACAAGTTTTTCCATCATCATCTCCCATGACACCTTTTCAGTAGATTTGCCTGGCTGGCTGGAGCTCGGCGTTGGGGTGCCTGCCCCTAAACACCGGCATCTTTACCTGTTTCGCTATTGATTACTTCAAGCTAGATATTCCTCCCTGGAGACAAGTCATTTGAACAGCTTGAAATCTAAAAACTGACTGCTGCAATGTCAGGTTTCTAATTCTGCAGCTCAGCTGACAGCTCTGGAAAGTCCCTATCAAAGGCAGAAAATACAACACTCTTCAGCAGACTTTGTTCTGCCATCATATGGCCCCAATTCTGTTTTACTGTTGCAAAGCCTACAGGCTTTCACATGTTTTTCACCAAATATTCTGCTATTAATATGTAAGCTTCTCAGTAATTAAGCTGTGCTTATTGCTGCATCAGTGCTTTGAGACTGTGACCAGCAAGCAGCACCCTCTCTACAGCAGCAGCAGTTTATTTCTCACAGTTAGTCATGGACCCACATCTAAGGAGACTGTGGCACAGGTTTTCTCAAATATTTTTAAAAGTTTTTGTTACTGTCTTCTTTCTTCCTTGGCTCTCCGAAGGCATTTGCTGACCACATGCAGAGCACTCCCCTGCCCTTGTGAAACAATCCCCAAGACTCAGAGGATTTGAGTACGTGTTGAACTGTGAGCTTCCCAATGATTAGTATAAGGTGATGTCACCTGTCTCCAGCCTCCGGCTCCCTACTGCATGGTACAGCAATGCTGTCCCCTCATAGCTGGCCACTTGGCCCCAAAGCATGTGGCATCACGGAGTCTAAGCAGGTTTCCCTACCCCGTTAGTGTGAGGAGTTTCAGTGGGGCCATGGCTGCCCACCCGTGTGTCCTTGCTGTGGCCTGGTGTGCCCAGATCAGTGTCGATGCGTGTACCTGAGTGTATGTGTGTGCTGGAAATGAGAGCTCAGCTCAGTGGCTCAGAACTTCAGGGGCAAGTTCGTGCTCTTCACTTGGGCGCTACAGAGGCAGCAGAAGGGAACCTTTAAATGCCAGCGGGAGGATGGCCTTGTGCAGCCTTTTCAGGCAGCACCGGAGAAGCTCAGCAGTCAGCTTGGCAACGGTGCGGCTCATGGCAAAATAGCCCGGCTGCGCTATCTGTGTGCAGGAACGGGACTGGGAGCTCCTACGTAGAAAACAGCAGTGAAAAGGCCAGCTGACGCCTGCCCAGGCACCTTTGCCATCGCAACCCCTTCTGACCCAGCTGCCTCGGGTACTGACCATGACTTAATGAGTCAGAAACCAGCTTTCGGAACAGAACCGAAGGTGCTCAGCGAGTTACAAGGTCAAACCGTGCGATTGGAGGTGTGGGACTGTGCCCAGCTTGCCTCCACCCTTGCTATGGGAGCTCCTTCTGGCTTCATCCTAGAGTTTTCCGCTCCTGCCCCGGGGGTGGTGACTGTCCCCTTGCTGTGGCAGTGGTGGCTGGGCCAGGCAGGGTCCCCTTGTGTCAGCAGGGGGAGCTCGTATCTTGCCTGTCCAGTGGGTCCTGGAAAAATGGGCTAGGGTCTTTTCCTTTGGTTTTGCATTACCGTTAGCATGGCATATTCTTATCGGGCTCCATCCCGTGGGGTGCATCAAATCTGAGGCCCTCGATCTCAGTGCTTTAGCATTCTCCTAAAGGTGAGGGTAGCAAATGCCGAAGTGATATCTACAGGCAGCAGCAATAACATTGTTTTCAAAAAGAAAGCATTTTATGTGATGAGGACCTCATCTAACCAATAGAGTAAACCTATAGCTGAACCCGTTCGTGTTACTTATGGATTCAGGTTGGAAAGCCACAGCGTGCTCTAATTCTGCTATAAGGTACTCTCTTGTGGATGTCCTTAGCTGGATGACAGGCGCTTTTCAGCTGAAATTTTCTTTATATTGTTCAGGAGGATTTTCTTGGATTGTTTTTTTGTATTTGAAAACAATACCATGAGCCATTTTTGAATTGACAAAAGTATGTATGAAGTGAAAGGTTTTGTTTTTAAGACATTTTTTTTTACTACTTGAAAACAGGAGTTTTAACAGGCATCAGTTAGTGCTGGGCAGTCTTCAACTAGGTATTTTTGTTGTCTTTGTGCCTATCCATCTACCCCCTGCCTGAGATTTAAGTACCTCCTTTCCATCTGAACTCTTGTGCTACAGCATTTGTTGGTTAAAAGAGATGCTCTCAATTTCTGGGGGCAGTCAGGCAGTTGTGTTAAGCTAAGCCTGTTTTCCAGAGGTCAACTAGATTGAAAATAATCTACATTTTATTACAGTCCTAAGCCAGTACCAAGGTGGACAAAAAAGTACCCTTGATTTGGAAGTAATACTGAGAAAATTTATCAGTAATTGATTTATTGGAAAGAATATCTGATGTAATTTTCTAAAGCATTATAGTTATTTGAAAACAATTATAACCGTATAACCCAAGAAGGTTCAAAGTTGATAAACAAATGGAAAAAAGCCTCCACACATAGTCTGGAAATTCACCAGGCTACTTCATCGGATTTTCCTGTCAATATTTAGGTCTTCCTGTTTCATTCCTTTTCAACTTAATTCATAGGAAGGAGAGATTTTGCTTTGTCTTGACTAAGGAATTGAACAGCCACTAGGGATAGGAAAAATGGTAGCACCAACTTGCATCCCAATTCATGAGAGATTTCAGAAGTATCCTCTTGAAGAAATAACTTGTGCAATCTAAATAATTAGGAATATGCACCTCTGTTTGTCTTAGGCAGTACATTGTGGTGAGTGATATAATCCTCATTTTCTCCCTTCCTGTAAAAGTGCTGTGACTTCAGAATCAGGGCCTTAGAAAGTCATCTTCACTGTTTCTGCTTTTAATGGCATTGTAGAACTAAGTGATGATGTGGTATTAATTTGAAGGGATGTAGAGGGAACATAAGATCCTCAGCAGGCTCTGGTCTGACAGCAGGTGAACAGCGTGGGGAGCTGTCAGATTGCACAAGTTGCTATGGTCAGGTTAAATTAGTGCCCAGCTACTTGTACAGTGGTGGTAGGTGCTAGCGCGTATGATACAAGTGTCACTGAAAACCCCTGCAAATTCCAGCCTTGGATTAATGGCACAGAGAAGTCATTTAGCCGTGTCAGTTGTCAAATGGCAGTGTCTTAGAATGGGACCAGCAATGAAAATTCTTCATGTGTTTTAGGACTTGGTGTCACTTTTAGTGTCATTCATAAGGGATTAGACTGGTTCAGCTTGATCTCTCAGCTGAGTTTATAAGCCTGCTGAAAGTTCTAGCAACCCTCATCTTCCGTTACCTCCCATGAGGATGAACTGTGATTAAGGTGCCATTATCTCATGGAGACAAAAGTAAGGATACTCTCATGATCACATGTGTACGTATTGAAGTGAGGAAGAAGATGTCCTAGAGCACCCTGACGTAGTGACTAGCTTTTGGCAGCACTGCTTAGGAGTGCATGCTGGGTATGTCCAAGAGACACAGTGAAGGAATACGTTGAAGTACAGGAGAAAACCAGTCGTGAGGGGGGAAACCTCTTCTGCCTTACTATAGTTGCACTGTTACTTTGTGGAAAGATTTAGTGCGAGAGGGCTTCATAAAAGACAGCAAACCTGGAAATATAGTGGAGAAGGCTGCGTTACAGAACTTCTCTTCCTTTAAGGTAAGCTGTCGCGCAAGGCTGCTGAAATGCAGCTCTGAGCAGTGGCAGCCAGTTATGCCATAAACACATTTGAGACAAATGTAATATTTCACCAGAGGCAGCCAGCAGATGCTTTGTGTAAACCTGAGTCTGCTGCTGGCGAGATTAATTTTTGGTATATCTTACATTGCATTGTCTTTCAACAAATCTGTTTAGAATAATAATCCTCTGCTAGCTTGGGTTTTTTCAAAGTGCACAACAAAGATTCCCCTCTGTTTGAAGGAAGGGCAAAATTTGTGCTTTTTAAGAGCTCCTGTTGTAATCACCGCTTCACCATATAGTTTACAAGCTTTGTAGAGGATTAGCTACGGAGTACTCAGAGGTGCTCTTCAGTTGTCATGCCACAGATGATGATGTCAGCTGAGGTAGAAGAGTATAGGGAAGCAATGCAAATAAACCCAAGAGAGTGAAAGCGTTACTTTCTCCTTCAGCTTGTCTTTCGAAAACACAAGATACAATTTCTGATCTTTTAAACCTGCCCATGAGTGAAAGCATGTCAATATGTGCTCCAAAACATTTGGTTACTAGTGTCTCCTCTGCTTTTATGTTCAGAATAGTAATGCTGTAAAAAAACTCAAGCTTTCAGACCAACCACAATATCCTTGGGATGAAAAGAAGAGATAGGTCAGTGAAGCTTGTCCTTGATGAGAAACAATCTGAACTGATCTGCAGAAAACTGAAATGGTAAAAACTAAGCTGTGCACATGTGGCAAACACAATCAAGCCTTCTTCTCATTTCAGCTGCTTCTGGACAATTATTTTCAACTAGATCTAGTCTTTGGCTGAGCTTAATTGAGAAGCTGGTCTTGCTAATGAATTTGTAAGAGTTTACTGGCCCTGGCAGTTTTCACTGTAATGCGCTCAGTATATTATATTAAAAATGTATATCACAACTGAAGCAGTTTTGTAAAACAAGCTTTAATGCAGCATCTGCTTATTTGCGCCTTGGGGATGTGAGACAACAGCAAACTGCTTACTGCTTGAGAAATCAGCACACCACCACAGGCATTGCTCTGGTATTAGAAGTCAGGGACGATGCCTTAATCTGGATGCGGATCAAATTGTTGTGTTGATAATTAGAAGACAATAAGCCCGCATGAAATTGAACCAAGATGTATTAAAATCAGGTAGTAATTCTCCTTAATGCTGACTGGAAGTAAGTGATGTCAGAAGGTAATCAGAATGCATTATTGTTTGCCATTATAAAAAGGTCCATTTAAATAGCTCTTTGTCACCTAGGGCTATTTAACCTTTTGTAGGTACGAGCATTACAAGAGAGCCTAATGCATATTTTGTGTGTGTTATTGTGCATAAATGCATTCCCACAATTCTTATGTTCCTATGTGCATATTCATCATGAATCAGACTGGGGTCAATGTATTTCCAAATCATGTCACTGGTGATAGCCAGGAGCAGCTGTTCCCAAAGAAGGTGAAAGAAGCTTAATACTTGAGCTACCCTAGTGGAACATTGCTTGCTAAAACCTACCACTGAATGCTTGGCTTGTGCGCTCAGATGAAACCTATTTCCCTGCATGTCCTCTTTTCCTAGAATTCTGAAAGCTGAACGTAAGACCCTTCAGGACGTGGAGGACCTTTCTCTGTGCTGGTCCTCTGCCTGCTCCTTTCAGTTTCAACTCCCTTGTAAAATATACATGTCATTTTAGGGAAGCACTTCTGTGCTTGAGAACGTTTTCTTTCCCAGCATTCCTACTTGCCCATTTCCTCCTTGTGCTTCTTGTATGGTATTTTCAATGCTAATGGGACATCATTAGTTTTATTTATAAGTAATATGTTACTGCTTTTTAGGTGATTGATTGTGGTGCATTCCCATAACCTGACATAACTGGCTGCAATTTGCCATATTTTTCACTAACGCTTCCTTCAAAATAGATAAACTCATGTGCTTCTGTTGATCAGTAACTAAAAGGAAGAAATTAAGGCAGCATTTGAAAGCACGTAGCTACAGTAGGCCTATAAGCTCTCTCTTGGTCTCATCAGCAGCCTCATGGTGGGTTTAATTTGGAAATCATTATTTGGACAAAACTGGGGCAGAGCTGAATCTCAGCTGGTCCTGAATAACTTCACAAACATCAGCCTTTCAGTGTCTGTGCAGCTCTGACAGCAGATGCACTGTTTATTTACAGACAGATGTAGCTGAAATCTCAGATCTGCACCTAATTTTGCACTGCTGCAATGAAGAGGCTTGAAAAAAACCTGTGTGGGCATCTTAGCATCACTCAGGCAGTGACAGGACAGGAGACCGTCTTGTAGGGCGTGGCCTCCCTTGGCCAGTGATGCCAAAATAGTAGAAAGAAGAGAAGCAACTTCCCGTTGACCTCTCTCCTGTGCTCAGCTCCACAGCATTGAGAAAATGTTTTTTCCTGTTCGTGCTTATGGTGTTTCTTCAGCTATCAAAAACATCAGTAGAAGCCTGTGCTGAAACTAAAGGTGTTACTGTGCTGTTCACCAAAGCAGAAGAACAGGGAAGGTTTTTAATAACCTTCATCTGCTTCATGCGAGAGCACTTTGGGTGCAGGCTAATAGGCAGGACCAGTCACACTGGTTGGAGATTTATAACTTCCAAGGCTGCAGCTCTAGGAGTGAATCCAGTCGTGCAGCTCTGCCTGAAACCTGAGGGCTAAATTAATCCATCTACCCAGCCACAGGGGTATGTAGGCATTTAATGCTTTCCCTAGTCGTATCCTAGTGCAAAAGACAGTACAAGCAATCTGAAACTTGGATCCTTGAAGTCTGCTGCCTCAGGAAATGCCTTTGTTTCTGAATTCTGTGCCTCTAAGTATTTATTCTAGTGCTTGTGGAGCATTTGGTCAAGTGTTTACACAACAACTGAATTCCTGAAAAAAATGCTAATATCCTGAAAAAAAATTGTGAGGTAGCCTCATCAGATACAATGGCTTGTGCCATGCCTCATCAGGGTCTGGATCCAAAAAGAACTTGGGCTCAGAGCTTTCTGTTTAAAGGCATTTAAACAGCTGATCCTTTCCCTCTCTTTGTTCTTCTGGAAGCTCTCTTATATTTAAAGGGTAAAGATTGAGGCATTTTGTGGCTACTGCTTCGACTAGCAACAGAAGGAGGGAAGAGCTGTGTGAGGGTCGGTGTTTGTATATGTAGCACATAAAATATATAAGATTGCAAAAAAAAAAGTCAAAATAATTGGTTAATTTATTTTAAAGCCATGGAAAGTAGGATTGTTCTTTTTTCGTTCTCTTTTAAGACCTGCAGTATGCAGAGGCTATAAAACCCTGCATTATTAAAATTGACAATAACAGCAATGCTCTAAAATCCATGGGAAGAGGCTCTGATGATTGAAAAGCCAAGGAAATCATCAGTAGTCAAGGGCAGACAGAGATCCTAAAGGGATTCCAGCTTGTAGAGAAGAAATAATACACCAGGAAGTAACAAATGGAATTAATTGGTTCTTCAAGTAGAACAGTTACAGGAGGAAGGAGGATTATACATATGTATTATTATTTGAATAATGAGAATGAATAGAGGACTCCAGACCTGCAGGTAGCACACAAACACTACTGAGAGACCCTGGGCTCCTGAAAGAAATCTGCATTACAGCTGGAAAAAGGAGGAGAATAAGGTACAGCAGCTCCACTTGAATCTATTCTGGCTGCTGCTGAGTTTGTTAAAATGCTAGACCTCCAGGTTTTAAAATCATGTTTTTGAACACCGAAAAGTTCCATTTGTTTTTCATTTGTTTGTTTATTCAGAGGTCCTTGCCTGCTCTGAAATAAGCAGCTTCAGAGTTGGAATTCTGCAAGCCTGACATTTAAATGGCAGTTTCAGTTGTATGTAGTTTTCTTCTTAAGTTCTTTGGGGAGTATTTTAGTGTCCTGTTATACAGTGACTGTACTACAAACTAAGTTGTCTGCCTGCCACAGCTTGCGTGTCCTCCTGCATTTCATTCCTGGCTCTAGGCAGGAGTTGTGTGTGGGAAGCTTGAAAGATTTGAGGGATGTTGATTTTTTAGTTTGTCTGTATTCTTTAAGCATGAAGGTATTGGATAAACATAAAATAGTATTCTAATTGTCAAGGAGAAGATCTTCAGCAAATTTTAAGTCAGAAGCTTGTCATACCAGCTATACTATTTCCATTAGAGGAAATCCCTGTAGCATTTTCTAAATAGACCCCGTGTGTTTCTCTTAAAATGCATAAACCAACTTTTTGCTTTTTCCAGCTCTTATAATTAGCAGGGATAAAAATGTTCAAGATTTCAACAAGCCTTTCTGCTGGTGTGCAGATGTGATTCTTGGTGACTCAAACATTTCCCAGAGCTTAGTTACCCTCTGTGTAATTATTCCAAAGAATTATCCTTCCAAAATTAGAAGAAAAAAAAGTGTAATTACAACTGCAATATTAACATACTTAATGTCTGCCTAATGTCTGAGCATCAAGTCAGAGGCTGTGTTTTCAAGCAATATACACACTGTAAGCAAAATGAATTGGGCCACGCAATTCCTGAACAAAGATGCTAAATATATGAGCTCCGTGATCGTTTATGCCATGATTGGCCATGGAACTTGAAGAGAAACTGAGGAAAGTAACGTTTCTTTCTAATTACTCTTTCTCTACCCTCTTTCTCCTTTACATATTGATCTGGCTGTTTTGTCAAGTGCAGCTATCTCAGCTCATCTCGCCGTGGGCTGCCGAGGTCCTGCCCTGCATTTTGCTGGCCATGCTGTTTTCCCAGCCCCTCGCTGTGCGGTTTCAGTACACCTCCAGCAGAAAACAGCTTGTGTGTCCCTAGCTTCGTCCTCTGCTGGGACAGGGCTAAGAAGGGGCAGCTGCCCGCTTTCCTCAGAGGGAAAGCAGCGGAGCTGGAGAGGATGGGTGAACTGGCGTCTGGTGCTATGCCGTGCAGTTAGAGTGATCTGCAGGCATCATGGTTGTCAGTCCCACTTCTCTCTTCCTTATGGAAGGATCTGCTTCTTAATCCGAGTGAGTATTGCGCCCACCAGCCCTGAACTGTTGTGGAAAATGGGGAGCAGGAAACAGATCAGGCCATAGGGACATGTGTTAGCTATGGTGGGGGAAGAAGAGTTGCTGTTGAAAGCCCTAGGGAAACATTTTGTTTAAGGAGTTAAACAGAGACACTACAGCCTTAGACAAAGTCAGACTGTATAAAATGTGTATCATTTGCAAGTATTTTTTTAAAGTATAGAACCTAGTTCTCCCTCTCTTTTTCCAGAGAATTTTGGTTTGTGCTTTGTACTTCATAGGAGCTAATTTGACTTCCTTCATATCAAAATGAGTTTCAGATTGCTCAGCCTGTTAAGTCCTGCTGTACGTTTGCTCTCAAGGAGCAGAGAGCTGGAGCGAGTGGAAAGGAAGGCAGCACATTCATATACGTGGTAGAAAATGTAACTTGCAGCACGGTGTTACATTTATGTGACATGACGTGCTCATGTGAATCAAATGGGCTATTTTTACGGTATGTATTAAATGTGAAATTGTGACTGGTGTTAGAGCAGTGCCATAACTCCTGCCAACATGCCATGTAATTTTATTTTAAGAATGAAAGGTCTTGAATGAGAACCCTGTATTTCCAGCAAATTTATTCCATTTGTCTAGGGTCAGCTATGCCCATAGGTCATTGCCCCCTTTTTGTTTGATTTCTGCCTTACATGACATTTGATTTCATCTCAGAATATGAGCAGAGAAACCTAGATGACTTCTGAAGCTGTAAAATCATGTGCAGCACAAGGGAATCCCCTTTTGTACATAGCGTGCTCCACACCTTCAGCCAATGGTGACTGAAGTTGCTGGAGCTGTGTTGATGTATGTGAGCAGAAGAGCCTAAACCAAGAGGCATAGCTGGTCGGTGGCACCTTTTGCTATGAAATAATCCCTCCCAAAAGCAGAGTGTGAGTGGGGTTGGAATTCATGCCAAACATCATGGTACTATCTGCACGGAGGACCTCGGTCAGAGGTGTGTTATTAGATTAGTCCCAGAGCACGCTAAGTAGTTTGTGGGTACCTAACTCGAGCCACTGTGAAGGGACCTGTTTGGCCAGAAAAACTTGAGATTTTGGAGGAATTGGCTCCTTAAAGTCATGTCATGCATGCCAAGGAAAATGCCTGTCTGATTTTAAAATGCAGGCATGGCTTTGATCCTCCTTCATCAGAACGAGGTGATTAAAGCCAGGGACAGACTGACGCCTGAGGAAAGGAGAGTCATGCTGACCATCAAACTCCTGTGGGCCCCCACCAGTGCTGCAGTGTGGGCCAGGTCAGGCAGCAGAGGAGCAGTAATGAATCACTGTTTCGGCTAATTAGGGTCTGTCAGGTCCAAGTACAAGACAGGATCACTAGGGACAAAAGGAGGCAATACACAGACAAACTCAATGAAAATGAGAGCGAGAGGATTTTAATATTTATCTCTGAAGCGTTTCTTATTACTCTTATGTTCACCTAAAGTTCATCTCTCTAAAAAATCCAAACCCACAAAACCCCTACAAATATAACATGATTTCAGGGAATTATTTTATTGTAATTGTAGCTAATCCAGTTAAAGGTGATTTGTAATGACTGCAAATTAATTACAGAACTACTGAATTTAATGAGTGGAATACTATTTGTTTTGATAAAAGAGAAAATGCAAATACCAAGGTAGAATATTTAGTTCACTTAGATCATGCTGAGCTCGATACTGCTGAATTTACAGAGCCATTTGTTTCCAAAATGAAGGAGAGCATAGTCCCAGCTGAAAACATCCAGACAAATATCAAGCTCTTTTCCTTTCAAAGAGTGTATCCATACGACAGGGTCAGACTTTCTTGGTTTTCTTGTAATGGAAATCAGATGTGATGTCTGAGGTCAGAACTTGGTGTGATGCATTGGGAAATAGAGAAGTATCTTTTTTTTTAGTAGGCTTTAATCTAATTTTCAGTAAAAGCTCACTAGCCGCTAGGTTGTACATAGGGTGTTGCTTGACAAGAATCTTCTCTACCCGCCGTGTACCTTTTCTCCCATTCAGCCACAAGCTGAATCATTGCTGGCTTGACTGATCCAGTCGTGATCTGATCCTGGAGCTGGCAGGATACATGGAGAAATGAAGAAGTATGTGTATGTGATCAGGCTACGCAGCTGACAGCCCTGCAAAACCAAAGTGTGAGGCAGTCGACGCTGGCTCTGCGGTGGGTGTGGTGGTGAGCAGTTGGGGGAAAAGGCCTTATACTGATGGCACAAGATGGTAAAATACATAGGCACGTTGTATCCCTCTGCCCTGAAACCGAAGTGGGTGCAGGAGTTGCCCAGCGCTTTGCTGGGTAGTGTTTTGTGTAAAGTTGTTGGCAAGGAGGACACAAATTAGATACCACAGCTCTGCCTCTGCACCTTCCTGATCAGAAGTAGCATCAGGTTATCCTGCTTCGTATAGGACCAAAACACAGGAGAATTAAAAGGCCCTCACTGAGGGCTGCGTGTGTTTATCTAAGGTGGAAGAAATTTTTGTGGACGAGTTTCATGTCTTGGGGAGGCAGCAGGTTTATAAAGCCAAGAAGAGCAGTCATGTTAGAAAATACAAGTGTCTTGGGGCTCTGGTGGGGGAGTCTCCCAGTTACCAAGGATTGCACAAATAGAGTCTTGTTCCAGAGATGTACACAGATGTTGGCCAGGCAGTTTCCTTAGCAAGCGTGCCATCTTCATCGCTTTATATAACTTTTCCCTGCCTTTTTCTCCTTTCATCAAACCTGTCACTGCATTTTGACTGTCCATCTGCTTCTTACATAAGTACCTCCACCTTACCATCCACATGCTCCCCCGCACGTGTCATGACCTGACTTCATCCGTAGAGCCTCTGCAGCTCTAAGTTGGTCTCTCAGTCTGGGTCATGGCATTGTATTAGCAGATTTTTTCCAAGTGGCTAACTGTGATGGACTAAGCGAATGGAAATGAGTTTCTTTCCCAGCAGCTCTTGCAGCAAATTAGGTATGGAACAAACTCTGGTTCCTAAGGAAGTCAGAGACTACTGAGCAACCTGTAATCAAGGTTCTCCTAATGTTGTGTTTTAAGTAGACCCATTATCATAGCAATGTCTTCCTGAAAGCGTTTAGACTTCATTACCCCATTAGAGAAATTAACATATTTTAGCTGATAAGCTTCTGGCACATTCAAAAACTTGTAATAATGCTAGGTGTTGAAGCTACTCTAAAACGTGCTCTCATTAAAGGGGTCTTGTGCCACATAGGAAATATATAAATAGAAAAACCATAATTAAAATGCCACATTATCGTGTTCTAAACTTAGTGTGTCTTGAAATTTAAATATACAGTACTATCATTAGAACTTTCCAGCAGAATTTTTCCAATTTTATTAGCAGAGCAGAAACAAAATCAGAGATGTGTTGTTGCGGTTTTGTTCTTAAAAAAATAAAAAAAAAAAAAAAAAGAAAAGACTGATTTTTCAAATGTGAACTGTAATAACTGTCCTTAATTAAAGTTGAGATAAATCTTTTTAAACTAGTCCCTAATTTGAAGAGGTAGCTGATCATCACTGCGCTATTCAGAGCAGGGATTGCACAGGGGCAAGCCAGAAAGAAACGACAAGGAAGATCAGAGTCAGTGCAGAGCCAGTGTAAGCATTGTGTGTAATTGCAAAGTCAACGGAGAAGAGTCAGTTTATGCCAGAATTTGATCTTGAACAAAAACGAAAAATGATGAAGTCCCTAAGTAGGGATGTAAGGTCTTCTTTTTTGTGCTTTGCAAAAATAGCCAAAATTCAGATTTCCAAATGCTTTCATGGTCAGAAAAATGTGTAAAGCCATTTCTTGTGGTTAGGACTCACAGCAGCTCTCTCCTCCAAAGCTCCTTAACGCTGCAAATACAGCACAATTTCTAGTACAGACTTGCCATCAGTGGGAGCTCCACTTGGGGTATCTCATCTGAATGAAGCCGCTTATTCTCATGAGGCTTGTAGAGAATTAATGTTCTTTTACAATGTGATCCAAAAGTTGTGGGAGTCATGCAGAGACTGACTGAAAAAGGAAAATCAGAAAGTTGCTCTGCTTCTTTAACAGTGATAGAAATGGCATGTGATATCTGGAGGGCAAATTTAACTATGGAAGAGCTAGAAGATTTTTGTATTTGTGGGTATTTGTGGTGTTTGTGGTGCAGGGCTGCCTGGCTGTGTCCCAGTGCCTTGCTGTAATGGAGCTGTGGAAGCTCAATCTACAACCCATAACAGAGAGCACCACACGGGCCCTGGAGTAAAAAGGAAAGCATCCAAGGATCGATACAGCAACTTGATTAGTAAAAGGGTGATGCAGAGTGTAAGGCTGCATCGTTGGCCAACTCTGATTGTAATTACTGTCACCTCTTCCAGGTCGTTTCATGCAAGGGGGAGATATCTAAGTTTTGCCTTTTGAAATATTCTGCAAGTGTTTAAAATTTTTTAAAAATAAACAAACAAAAGAACCCCTACCCTCATTCCTGGCTCATGGATAGGAATCTTTGACTCGTTATTCTTTGCACATTTCCATAAGTTAAATATTGTTCTGCTTTTTAAGAGGGACTGCAACAGACACAGGGAGGCAGGTACAAACACACCAGTCTTCAGGGGGGGCTGAAAAATGTTACAGATGCAGGTGGAGGTTTTGAGTGCTTGTACTACTTAATGGACCCTGGGTAATTGGCTGCCTTATTGGTCAATAAATGACCTTCTGTATGGTTCTGGAAAATTATACCTTGATTGATTGTAGGCATGTTGTGTATTTTTGTCTGTTTGTTTCTGCTGATAGGGAACACCCCAGAAGCGTGGTCAGAGGCAATCTAGATGCCATTCCCTGGGCTCAGCTTTCTGATATATTGTCCAGGCTGAACGCAAAAGGAGCAAGTTCCCATTCATCAGACTGAGCTTCAAAAGTATGGCAGGGAGAGAGGGTTGTCTCTGTACTAATGATCTAATACACACTGTTTGTATCAAAACTGTCATAGCAAGGACACTGGTGGGAGTTAAGAATGCAGTCAACTCAAAGCTGTGCTTCTGGCATTATCTGGCACGTTTGCAAAATACATCCTCAAAAAATGTAATTATACTGAATTCACAGAGGTCTTGGAAAAAATGTGTTGAGTTGGATGTTTATTCTAATGGTAAACCAACTCTGACATTCCTCTATGTTGAAATGTGATCATGTGTGGGTGTCTAATGATACGTGTGCATACACACATAGGTATCTGCATATTATGTACAGACAGAATGTGTATGTCAGTGTCTGGGTGCATATTTATATATTTACTCGCACAGATGCAGCAAAGTAGTGATTAGATGCCAAGGATGGTAGATTTTCACAGTAACTTTGTAAGGCTAACCTGTAATTATCTGATGTATCTTATATGAAAGTTACCATGTGGCTCAGGTCTAAATCCTGCCTGTCTCCTTTCCTCTAAAAGGTTGGTAAATTCTGTATTTCGAGTGGGGTTTTGAGGTCATGGGACCCGATTCATAAATGCCTCACCACTGGGTTATCTGCAGTGGGAAGGCAGGTGGGATGTGGAGTGTCCTCTGCTGCCCACGCAGGCAGCATGGCTCCCTCTGCCTCTGTGCTGGGCAGGGGACAGCCTGGTCACCTCCTCCTGGGCTGGAGCAAAGATTCAGCTCTAGGGAGCATGGGGACCGGGGACTGCTTCCAAATACTGTCTTTAGCCTCTCTGTGCTTGACTTTTAGCACAGTGTTTGACCTATGTGGCCTCTTGCTAAATTTATAGACATGGTTATGCCAGGAAACTCTCTGCTCCAAAAATGCTTATGGCCTTTGTTCAGAAGACAGGCAAGTGGGCAAGGAAAAAGTAGTAGCTCTCCTTCCGTTTTACTGCTAAAGAACTGAGATGCAAGAGATTAATGGATGTGCCCAAGGTCATATTGGAAATCTGCAGTAGAGCCAGGCGCTGAATCCAGATACTCTGCATCCCTACTCAGTGCTGTAGCCATATTTTTTTTTCTGCTAGTATTTAAAAGAAATAAAGTTCCTGGAGAGTGAAACAAATCAGAAAAATAAGCTGGTAGTGTGCGAATGAGAAAAGGTCATTTGTCCTGTTTCATCACTTTGTTGTCCAAAGATCTAATTACTTCTGGAATTACCTCAATGGCTTTCAATCAGTGCGTGTCTGTCTTGAGTCATTCCACACACCTCACCTTGTCAGTTTAAGATGCTTTGTAAAGATTTTTTTTTTTTTTACCCCTCTTAATTAAAAAATAATGCTCCTGGCCAAATCTTCTGCACGTGTTTTTCAAACCTATGCATGAGGCTGAATGCCAGTAGAACCAGGCACTTGTACTCCTGACATCTGATGGTTGCTGTGTGAGAAGTGAGGCACTTTTACCTGCAATATACCAGGGCTTTCCACAGATTGGAGATGACTTGTAAATTATACCGTGGAACTTCTTCACCTGCTATTGAAATGTAATCGCTGTGGTGCCGGGAGGTGTGGGCCATTTAAGAACACAGAATTTCTACACTGCACCTTCCCTCATGGCATGTTTCAAAATCAGGAATGGCTCTAAATCAGCTTGTTTTGAAGTAATGCATTTCTGTTATTCCCTTTTGTTCCCAGGATCTTTAAGGGTGCATTTATATTTTTGAGATTTTTCTCTGCAATCACAGAGTTGGGCAGGAGTCCTCCCTACCTGCTCCGTGAAACCACTTGTGTGTGATTTTCGGTTCCAGACCCCAAAGCCAGCAGCTATCATACGCTTCACAACAGAACCACGACAACGAGCATTTCTCTGCGTATGGCAGGTTAGGTGGGCAGCTGACCTGTAAGAAATAGAAAATCAAAAAGAATGTGCTCATTCTCAGTGAATAGCACTTTCAGCCTGAAAGACAGTTAGGATCATTCCCCAAGAGGTCTTCCCCTGCTCAACTTTGTAACTCGCCCAATTATTTTTTACGCTGACCCAGATTCCGGATGACTGATTTTGGGTAGGACTATGTGTATACCCTTGAGTTCTCAGGACGAGATTTTCCTGGCCTGGCCCCTGACTCATGCTCATCTCTGCACAGAGAGGATGGTTACCTGGTCTAATGGCAGAGACTCAGGGATTTCATGGCAGGACAAATTATTAAGTCGCACAGTTTAATTCTTCCCACTGTACCTCATAACTCTCAAAACACATTATGCCTTGCCAGCTGTTAAGGCTTGAGAGGCCTTCCAGCTGTGGCACGTGGCTAACCCAGGTGGGGCTCACTTTTATGGTGTGAGGGGTTAATATACTGGGTCCCAGGAACTCTGCTTAGGGATACAGACTGCGTTTTGCAAGACATGCAAGTGCAGAGAGGAACAAGGTTTTGTCCCCAGAAGTTTGCAATCGAAGTAGGCCACATCTTAGTTAATGGCTTGAAAATAATTAGTTTGTACCTTACCCTGCTCTCTTTCCCCCTTCTATGAATGGAGTCAGTGACCTAAAAGCTCTGCTAGACTCCATCCCTTTGTTTCTATTATTAACACTGTTTACTTAGTGTTTTCCTTTACTGCTGAGAGGAACAAAAGGGATTTTTTGTTCCCTTTAGATGCAGTTTGTATGATACTGTATTTATTTAGAATTATATGACAATGACAATGTCCATTAGCAATGACCCTTTAGCAATCAACCAATCTCCCTCAAATTCTGCGTGAAATAGTAAACTCTGTTGGGCAGGAAACTGCTTCATTTCACAGCTTTCGCAAAAGTGTACTCTCGTTTTCTCTTCTCCAGTTCCTCCTCTCCCTGCCTTCCCTGGTTTGCAGAGCAGCTCCCATCACTCTTTGTGCAATCTGCTGAACCCGATTAGTGTATTGCAAACTGATCTGTAACCGAGAGCTTAATTGCAAATTTAACCCGGAATAAGCTTAAAGTGGCTTCTGAAAGAACAGTAGCGAGTAAGACGCTTTCAGCTCCGCCTTACGGCATTTGTACAGGCAAGGACATAGAGGAATAGACTCGGCAAAGGAAAAAGTTTGGCTGTTTTCTCGGGCTTTCAAATTAGTGTTAGGACGTTAGCTTTCATCAAGGAGCTTCAAAGCCAGTTCCATGGGGACCAAGTATTATAGAAAGAGGCAGCAGGTAAAGTCCAGTAATTCTGTATCAGTTTCTGTTGGTGTGAGAGAACAGGAATCTTTATTGCTCTTAGCACCATGGGCTTTTTTATATGACTGCACCCAGCTCACCTGAGCAACAGAAACACAGAAAAAACATCAGCCAGTGAAACAGAGATCTGCTCGTTCCAGAGCTCTGCAATTGGAGTGACAGTGAAATGCTAAAAACGTTGAGGATGGAAGGTGTATGTCAAGGATTACAGTAGTGCTCTGCTGAGATGCTCTTGTGGGCAATTCTGTATCAGATTTACATCCAGTCGTAAACTAGCAAGTCCCAAACTGAATAAAAGCTGTGTTACTCTGCATTTCTTTTATCATTTTAGCAGCTAATTCAAGTTACTATTGACCAAAGGCCCTTTCACAGTCACCTGGCAACTTCTGTATCACATTAATAATTCTCATAACGATGTGCAGAAGTGAAAGTTTCAGACTGAAAGTGTATTTTGAAGGAATAAATGGAATGATTTTGCTACATTTAAAATACCACAGTATCACACTTCTATCTGCAGATCCTTGGGTGAGTTTAGAATTGTCCTTGCATTCAACATAGTGAATGGGACTCTTCAATGTGCCTGTAACAGTCTGCTGCGCTGCGTACAAAGGACCACTTTTTTCCCTCCAGTGGGACAAGAGCAAGAATATCTGTTTTGAAACTTTTGGAATGATCCATCAGCTTAGTCCTTTACTCAGCATGACCTTTATCATCCCAAATCTCATTAGAACCAGAGATTAGTGATTTGTTTTTTAAAAGATGAAAATCATCATTTTTAGATGCTGTTTCTTATCTATATTTATATATAATATATTTTTATATTTATAAATACATATATTTACATATATGCATATTATATTTATATAATACTCTTTTCCTTGGCATTTCAGTACATGGTATGGAGCATTGAGTTTTAGCTCTAACAGTTCTGAGAGGGGAAGAGTGAAACACTAGTAAAATGTCAGCATTGTTATGGCAAAAGAACAATATAACAGTGTTAGCAGAGTGTGTATCTTCTTGTGATGAAGTTGAGTTCCTCTGTGAGAAGACTACAGTTATTTTCATTTTACAAATAAGCAATTGAGATATAGATAACTACAATAGTTTTCCTGAGATCATAGAAGGAACCAGTTCACCCCTCATAAATCTGACCCTGACTAAATGAGCTAATGGAGGAAAAAGATTTATGCAAGAATAGAGAAAATGGAAATCACTGGATTTATGTAAGAAAACATCTATAACTCTGCCTCAGATTAGTGCTTTTGGAAGCATTTTTTTTTCATACCTGGAATTTTGTTTCTAAGCATTTTCTGCAATTGAAAAAGTTTGTGTTTATTAATACTATCACTTGGTCAAAATTCTAGAGTAAGAAGTGCTGTTTGTCCATGATCACCATAAGCACTGATATGTATATACATTTTTTTATACATTTATGTGTATAAATTCATAATTTATATACATTTTTTAGCTTGGGGAAGAGGAGGCTGAGGGGAGACCTCATAACTGTCCACAGCTACCTGAAAGGAGGTTGTGACAAGATGGGTGCTGGTCTCTTCTCCCAAGTGACAGTGATAGGATGAGAGGAAATGGCCTCAGGTTGCTCCAGGGGAGGTTCAGACTGGGCATTAGGAAAAATTTCTTTACTGAAAGGGTGATCAGGGATTGGAACGGCTGCCCAGGGAGGTGGTGGAGTCGCCATCCCTGGAGGTGTTTAAAAGATGGGTAGATGAGTCTCTTAGGGACAAGTTTTGGTAAGGGGACAGGTACGGTTGGACTCGATCTGAGAAGTATTTTTCCAACTGGATGATTCTGTGATTCTATGATTTTCACGCAGGCATGGTGGCAGAATTATATTTTGCCTTCTGAAGAGATGGTGTATCATTAACCAAAAAGTGCACAGAATCACAGCTCCTTATGTTGCTTCTCACATGATAACGTGTTACTTTTGATGTAATTACTCTTGCAAAAGAGGTGATCTGCTGGGATACCTGGCTTTTTTGCTCATGGCGCGACAAAGGGAGGCAGTCAAATCGTCCACTCGCTTCTGAACACGGATGCCTGCAGAGGAAGCTCAGCCTCTGTGGTTACTCAGTGGCAAGCGAGACGAGCTGGGCCAGAGGATGTTCAGAGCACTCGAATGAGGCTCTTCCTCTGGGTTGTTGTATGCCCTCCAGAGTCCCTTTGTCTTTCTGCCTGTTGATATAGCTGGACTTTGGAGAAAACAGGCACCAAAGCTAGGGCGTCTGATGGGGAGAAGAATTGTGGGCACCTATGCTGCTAGCCCTGCAGGAAGATGGCATCAAGGCTTGGCCGATCTCCTCCATGCTGGACCTACCTTTCCAGTGATAGTGTTGCCCTCTCCTCCCCGTGCAGAAAGCCATTATCTTGGGTGGCCAGCAGGGATATTTTATCTTACTTCGGTCTGCTATATGATGGCATGGGGAAAGTTTTGACCTTCTCACTACTCTTTTCAGGAGGTCCATGTGGAAATGATGCTCACAGACTCTGTGGTGCATCTGGGGTTACCCATGGGATATGATGAGCCATGAAATAGACACTGATGTGGGTTAAAGTCAGTGCACCATATGCTGTAAGGATTATTGCAGGTACCCAGGGAAACTGAATGTAACTGCAATAGCTAGAACATACCTATGTGTACAGTGCCTGCCTGTCACAGCCAAGCCATGGAATGTCCTCGAAGCATAGCAACAACCTCCCAGAACACCAGTGCTTCTCTTTTGCCTCTGGTGAGCATGTTCCAGCCTTATATAGTGGTAAAGTATCAGCCCATAAATCCAATTGACCAATATTGGGTTGTGTATGTAGCAGTTCCCTTTTTCCTGCAACTGATCGTAACTATTGTTGGACAGAAAATAATGCAATTCATATTGCACTTGGTTTCTGAATGTCCAACACAGTAATTCTCATATTACAGAGGGATAGTTTTTAGGCCAAGTTATAAACCTGAAGAGTGATAAGACAGATTTTTTATTTTTTTTTTTTGGAAATTATATTTTTGTAACAAGAAACAAATTTTGTACTTTTTGTTGAACAAAATGCATGAATGTTTATTAAGCAAAATTGATAGAGGAAAATAAAAATAATTAATCACGCAACTATAAAAGGAGGAATGAAACAGCTTGGCAAATTGCATTTGCAGCACAAAAAAAATACGTACCATGTCTGCATAAATAGTAAATCAGCATTTTTATAGCAATACTGTGTGAAGCCACAAGCCAGATATGTGTAAATATCACAAAATAAGGATATATTTGAATATAAGAAGGTAAATACACCAAACCAACATCTAAAATTAGGCAATCACCTCCTAATAATTATTTGTAAACACGCTGTTAATCTTAGAACTCTTTATTTGATGTTTTAATACTCGGTTCCCTGATGATGCATTACGTGTAAGTCTGCATTCAAATAATCATTAGTTTGGAAGTTTCTGTTGTTAGCAGGATACTGAGAAGATAAATGATGAATTGTGTTTTCTTGATTCTATCTCTTTGCTCCCTCATACTGTCCCCTCTTGATTTATGCCAGAATCAGGGCTCACTTTCAGTCTGACTGGTCTAGTCGGAATACAGGCTCGCATTTGGGTGCATGTCAGGGAAGTCGAGCCTTTTGGGAGCTGCCACACATCTTGCCTCTGGGGGCTGAGAAAACCCCCATCTCAACACTGCTGATTTTCTCTTCTGTGGCTCAGAGACTGGCTGTCTCCAGAGGCCCGCTCCAGAGATCATTAAAAGCACCGGGAATGCTGATATCGGCTTAATGGGTTCAGGCATAGGTATATATTGTCAAGAGAGCTGTAAATAAATGCTTTGGGAAGATGGCTTCTTTCCCAGCTATGCGTAGCAAGGGGTGACACTTGCTGCCAAGTTCTGTGGTTTCATCATGGACTCTGTGGTATTTTGAATTTATTCATAAGCTTAGGATCCTCTACATGTGACTTATTGAAGATCTGAGCTTTCTTTGACTGTTTTTAAGGAGATTCTTTTGCCTCTCTGTGGTAGAAAGAAAGCTGGCAAGGCAATCTGAAAGCCCAGGGGGGAAAATGGGGACGTCTTATTTGTTATTTTTGATTAAAGACTTTTTATAAGCTGCTCTCAGTTCCTGGGTTCTCCTTCATCAGTCTGGAATTCTTGTCCTTGTTTGCTGAATCTTCGCTCTACAACTACGCTGCTTTGCTTTCTCACTGCTCTTAACAGGGCTGGGTATTAATGAATTTTATCCTGTGTTCCCCCAGTTTACAGTCATCCAAGGTAACTACAAAGACTGGAAACACAGAAAAGTCTAAATGAAGCCTGTGTTTAAAATGGAGAAAAGTAGCTATGGAAAGGCAGTTTCAGGGATTCAGTCCAAACATCCAGCTCAACAGAAATCTTTTAATTGCAGATCAGACCGTGAACACAGATGTGCTGTTCTCTTTTTTTTGAGTCTGAACCCTAATAAAGTACTTTGACATGAATACAGTTTGGGAAATAAACAGCAGGTTCACAGTACAAGGGAGTTGTTCCGGCACTGCAGGAGCAGCGGAGGAGCTGCTTCTCACTCACGGCCTCTGCCAGCGCTTTGACCGAGAGAGTACAAAGATGAAGAGCCAAAGGAGGGTGGAACCTGAACAGAAACTTGCTCCAATTAGCAGAAGGCATCTCCTCAGGCTGAGCTGAGCAGTGAGCACACACAGGGTTAGCACCAGTCTCTCCTGCCGAACAGTTACATAATGAGTATTGGGAAAAATAACTTTGCTTGGCAGAACACGGTGTATGGAAAATGAACTCATTTCTCGTGATGATTTAGATGCCACGGAGATTATGATGTTAAGGCTCTTGTTTTAAAGGGTTGCAGACTTTTAACAGAGATCACAAGGAACATTTTGCTTTGGGATTTAACATTTATTCATTCGGTTCATCAAGTACTGATATGCACATAGTACTTTGTTGCAGGCATCACAGTGCTGATAGTAGCCTGAGGTTATGAACAAGGGATCTCTAGATAGTAGAAAAACGTTTGGCCTTGCGTAGTTCCAACCCAGTCATCATGTAATATTTCCTTAGATCTGACTTGCACATGTTGTACTTTGAACAAATACACGTAGTGCTTGTGCTCACCTCCCATGCTTTCTGTTTATAAAGGGCTTTACCAATTGATTCTCGAACCAGCTGTGGAATGGGTGATTTTTATTTCCGGTGTGTTTCAGCTATACTGGGACTGTGATAAAATCACCAGAGCTTGTCTGTTCTGAACAAAGCAATCAAAATGAACATAATACTAATTTTAGCCACAATCTTTGAGTTAAAATTTTTAAACACCTTTCATTAGTTTTAAAAACATTAATCCAGGCTGGATCTCATTATTGCAGGGATCGTACGGTAACCAGAGCAGAGTTTCAGCTGAATTCATACTGTCAGAATTGCACTCGCTCTATTCAGGGAGAGGGAAGATGACATGACAAATACAGTGTAATGTTTTCAAAACCAATATCCATTGATTTCAGCAAGGAATAATAGTTCCATGTGCATTTCCTGCTCTCTTGCACGCTCTTTATTTCCCCACTTTGGAAGATTCTATAGCAGGTTTTAAAACCTTACAGAAATGCTGTACATTTTTCCAGAGAAGTTGAATCTCATGGGAATTCCTGGGTGTGGATCTTCTGTCAGAAAAGAAACTGGCCAGGATCATCCTCCAGCTCTTCTCCAATGACAGCCAGTTGAAGCAGCTCCGTACAGAGATGGCAGAGACCAAATGGCTCATTGATCCCAATTGTTTCCACTTCCTGACACATTTCTTCTCTCTGCACTCCCACAATATTCCATGATATTCATCACACTTCTTTTCAAACTCTATTTTACGTCAGACTGGCTACAGTCTCATGCAGTTCCTGTATTTCCCCTTATGTGTAGTCAGTTAGATTCAGAAACTGGGATTCCTTGAGCATGGCTGACTAGAGCTTAGGACAGCAC
This sequence comes from Neomorphus geoffroyi, assembly GCA_033558235.1. NCBI lineage: Eukaryota > Metazoa > Chordata > Aves > Cuculiformes > Neomorphidae > Neomorphus > Neomorphus geoffroyi. The sequence continues at coordinate 33,143,180 of JAUMJM010000027.1, forward strand.
TCCAAAAATAGTATTAATACTTCTGCGTTTCTCCTGATGGTGAAAATGTGTCATCTAAGAAATGGTAAGATTTTGTTGGTATCCATCTGCCACTTTGGCTGGTGGCAGGTTGTTCTCTTGTGTGACGCATCTTCAAAGAGGGGAGAAATGCAAGTCAGTCATAGGATTGCACATGGGGGTGTCTTAACTTTGTCGGAGATGCTTCCTGATGGATAACATGAATAGCGGGCTGTGCATTGACATGCACTGTGCCTGTTGCTCATAGAACCTTTTTCAGCATTTTGCTGAGTTGGGCTGGGAGGATGGAGATGACGGTGGGTTTCCTAGTCGAGCGACTGATAATAGTTGATGAGGTGGATGGCATCAGGCTTGTTCTCCATTGCTGCTCTTTGTGACTATACCGTGCTGTTGTTCACAGGGTGTTTTCGTTTGCTCAGTTTGGTTTTTTCGTAGAACTCAGCTCTCTCTATATTCACAGTTACTATTCTAAAAATCTTCATGAAAGGTTATTGCAGTTGTAAGTTAATTTGATGAAAAGGCGCTCTTAATGCAATTATTCATGATAACAGTGATCATAGAAATGAAGAAAATACATGTTGAAACAATTTATTGTAGAACTGGTAAAAGCAATATTACTCGCATTGTTGCTTAACAGCATTCAATTGCTTTGCCTTGCTTGTTACATTGAAATCAATGGTCTTGTTCCCTATCGTCTTTTTTTTCTATTTGTGTAAATACAATCTATGTTAATGAATATGATATTCAAGCACATCCAGACTGGTTTGTCTTGGAGACTATGAGTAACAGTTTATTTATAAGCTCATCACAAGCAGATCAACATCCAGGCCAAGCTTTTTTTCACTCCCTTTATTAAGAGAATGGAATAACTTTCATATAGTAATATTTATGTTGCTAGAACAGAAATCATGTAGTGCAGGGAAGCTCATAGCGCTGGATTATTTGCCATGTCACTAATGTTTTTAGCAGTGCTGCAAGCTAACCCTTTAGAAATCAGTCAATGCTTTTACTAAATGGTAACATTTAATTTTTGAGTGCTTTTACAAAATCCACACAGTTGATGAAAGCAGATTAAAGGAGCATGAAATTAGTGGGGCTTACATCTCTTTATGGTTTGTGAGCTGAACTATTATTGGTCTCCAGACCTGACTCTGAATCCCAATAAATGAAGGCCAAAGTTTCTTATATTTAGATTTTCTAAATAAAAGAGCTTTTAAATTACCTTCTTCACACCAGATGAACATCAAATCTCTTGTACATTTGTGTATGAAATTACCCTCTGTCCTTTTCTTTAAGCTCTAACAAAAAAGAACAAAATGTTGAATGAACAAACACTTTGGCATGAAATTTAAGGGCTAGTAGTGATTCCTAGGACCTAGGGGTATGCATTCCCTGTGGCCACGTTATTGCCTCGATGTCTAATGATGGGCTAGTGCTGATTGCATTTGGAAATCAAATAACGCATCAGACTATTAAACTCGCATTAAAACCACAATGTCTAATATGTCTGTGGATCAGAGCTTGCATTACTATATAAATCCCACTTCAGGGTTAAAGGAGAAATGCTCTGTAGGAGCACCTAGAAAAGATGTGCTTGTTTACTGATCCAGATGTCTATACGACTATTTTATTATTTATTACAATATCATTCATACTGTGTTAAGCTCCTTCTGGCTGAAAAAGAAGACCAGAAGGGTTCCAATTCTTAAAGTAAAAAGGTGAGTTAAGGCTGTCATTACAGAAAGGCTGCATGATGTTAAGCAGAGCTGTAAAAATTGGTTGTGGTCACACCTTAATGTAGTAATTCCTCTCTTACTGCATTCCTGATATTGTTTCTCTTTTCAAGTATTCACAGCAGAAAGTGATGTCAGGAGGGTTGTCATGAAGGTTTACTGACTATAAGCCTTCTATGAAAGGAACAATGCAATGTATTTATGGGTTTGTAATGTTTGTAAGAACTAGAGAGATGAGAAGGGGATGGGATGGACACCGGACAACCAGGATTGTGCCAGGGATTCAAACACCTGGGGAGAATGAGGGAAAAGTGTCGTGCTGCTCAAGGAAGTATGATGAAAAAGGCGTCTTACACCCTGGAAAAGGGGAGGACTGGTCAAAATAATGTTTTGAGAGTATTTGCACTGTCAGGAGTCTTGTTTGTTTTTGCAAAGCTAGAGAGCTACGCTATAAGACTGCATGGCAAGTAATGAAATCCCAAGTAAGTAGATAGATAACTTTTCGAAGCAAGAAATGGCAAGTGGAGCAAGGGCCCTGCTGCGTGAGGCGAGACAGTAGGAGCTCCCAAATGTACTGATCGGTGGTGGCTTTGGACAAGTGGTTTTTTTCCTCCTCGGGACGTGAGAGGTCTCTGGGATTTATTCCATCCTCTGGAATGTTGTTATTAACCTAAACTTGGTGTCTGAAAAACTACTTGAGAGACAGCTTTTTTTTGCATGGTCTTCATGCGTATGGAAGCTCTGTTGACATTTTGAAATGTTGCTCTCACTTTATACACAAGAATATATAATGCACACACTTCACCCCTTTTCAACTGACTGTTCAGACATGTGAGGGGAAGGGCTACATTAATTCTAGTCACATGTCTGAAAGAAGGTACAACGACAAAATGTTTTGTTTGCTGTGAGGTTTAAAACTTGTGCTGCCAAAACCACTTAAATGCAATCAGAAGCAGAATGATCTGTGATTCCTGGAAAGCTAAGCTAAGCAAGGTTTCCACAAATGTGAGGGACTGTTGCTTAGGAAAAAAAGAGAGGAAAAAGGAACAATATTTTCTAAATGTGAAGTTACACTTACACTTTGACTTCTATTATTCTTTTAATTTTTGAAAACTTCTTCCAGTGGGTTCATCACAAAAAAATCTGGGTTTGAGTTTGAGGCTCTTAACAAATGTGGATTCTCAGCACCCCCAGATAGATTTAGTTTTTAATATAAAGACCTTTATTCTTCTGCCTTGCCGTAGTCACAGTTCTGTAATTATTACCTCTTAAGAGAATAAATACTTACCTTCGTTGTCTGTAGAGTTACAGAAAAGCAAGTCCTACCGGAATCACCACACTAAGGAAATATGTAGCACAGATTTGGATTCCAGATATCTCTAATATAAGAAAAATGCCAATTGAATTGCTGTTTATGCCTGTCCATTTACTCCTAGTACAGTGGTAGAATAAATAAACTGTTACAGCTAGGGATGACAGGGGCTGTTGTCAGTAAGAAGAAACCCTGAAAATGTCAGTTATTTGCAGTGAGCTTGACACCATTTTATAAAGTTATCATTAAAATCACCTAAGTAAGAAAATAACTGAGTTCTTGCAGAAAAAAAATCTGAACATTTCCATTTAAAGCAAGTAACTTTTACATTAAAATTTGATTACACATTTTGATTAAAAAGGACGTTTTTTATTGAAGAAACATGTTACATTTACAGTCAAATTTAATTTCTTATGCTTTCATTTTTCATCTGTCTATCCATCCATGTATGGAGCGCATTAGCTCTGTCTATGCTGCCTTTGGTTCCTGTGTTCGAGTTTGGGGTTAAGTATAAGAGAGCCAAATGTCTGAAGACAGCTGTCAGTGTTGCTTTTAATGGGCAAAGCCTGAATCTGATCCATTCCATCTCCCAGGCCTGAAACTGCCTTTGCAGAGAGCTGGAGGGTGAACCAGCAAAGCAGACAAGCAATCTGCACAGCAGAGAGTTTCACCTGAAGCCTTTTGTGTTCCTTTTTTATGTGCTGGGTTATTGCTGAGTTATTGCGCTCATACTAAGGTACATAAACGTTGTGTGGGTTTTTTTCTTTCTCCAAATGCACAGCTGTAAAACCCTCCTTGCTGGGAGAAAAGGCAGTCCTAACAACTACGTTTTCTTTGATCTCTTTTTGTTTCTATTTGGTCCCTCTAGCTGAAAAATATTTCAGTCATCAAAGATATGATCTAAACTAAGAGAATATGCACATCCCTGTGTTTTCAGTGGGAGCTTACATTCATGAACCATTTTTGATTAATATTAACATCAGGTTTTAGATTCTCAGTTCAGATGACAGAAGAGACCTTTGAATATAGCTTGACTACATTGCCTGCATACTTAAGCATCTTCACGTATTTCAAGACCATGAGCAAAATCAGCCGTGTGCCCACAGTAGTACTTTTGATGTGGAAAACTCGGAGAAGGACCAAGAAGTGACCTCTGAAGAGAGCTTACGAAACAGATAGGGCACCATGATATTATGCAGTATCACAGGGAAATAAATCTGAATGAATCCTTTTAATCAAATAAAGATCACAGTATTAGGACCATAAGATAGCTTTTTCATCTGCAGGAAATGAATTCCCAGATGAAAAGTTCTTGACAGATATTCACAAATGTATGCTCACTTCCAGCTAACATAAAAGCAAAGATCACATTTACCATTTCACCTGTAAACAATTAAACAAGTGAGAACTCAAAGAACCATCTACAAATGACCTTAAAATGTGTCACAACATGAAATTTCTGGCAAACTTGATGTGACTCTCAGTCCTATTAAGTTCTCATTAGGGCTGCGAGTTTATTGTTGGCACCAAGAAAAAGTAACTGTTGGCAAACGATGTTATAATGTGCAAAGCGTTATAAGTAACAGTGAAGCTATTGTACAGTTTACTTAGAATTTAATGAATTAACACAAGATAGATCCTGTAGGCTAGATGCTCAGTTCATTGATGGCAAGTAATCTTCATGGCTGGCAGAGGAACGCTCTGATTTATTCCACTTGAGAAATTGCCCCAACTTCTCTGAGCCTGATTTATTTTGCCATTGTTAGTTTTAGGATGCTAGATTGTTTGAGGCCCGGCTGCCACAGGTTATTATGATTTCTTTATCTAATATCTTGCACAAGAAAAGCATAAACCAAAACTTTCTAAAAGGTCAGTCATAATATCTCATTTACCTAATCAGATCAACACTCAACAAAGGGACAAGACAATGAACCATGTAAATGCCGTTCTGTGGATTGTAAACTGTTATAATCCGGTACGTGAGGGTCAAAGCACACCAAGATCAACACAAACACCTCTGTTGATTTTGGTAGATCATACTCCTGGTTTCTAGGGCTTGCTGACATACGTGGTTTGTATATCTGGTAGCAAAGGATGTTATGTATATTCACCAGCGAGTACTACCTGATGGTTAGGTCTGCATGAGCAATACTCAGGATCTGAATGGAAGATTATAAAGGCCTTTGGGATTTCTAGTTTTTCCATTCCTCTTTTTTGAAGTACCATTTGTAATCAAAATTTAGTTCTGCATTTTATTTCCAATGATTTGTTTAGGAAACAATTGAAAACACGTTACCTCTTGTCTGAGTGAATGGTCTAAAAGTCCATTTAAAAGAAATGGATTGACCAAAATAAATCCAAAGGCATGTGTGCCAAAATAAAAATTGTACATGATTTATTTGTCATTTTTTCAGCTGAACATTTGCAAGCCAATATTAATATCTGAAGATAAGTAAATTCATGCAAAGAACATACGTTATCTGTTGTGTTAATGACTATTAAAGTTGGCTTGCCATGCATGTACAAAAGATTTTTTCATTGTGTCACACAGGGATGTTTTCTTACTAATTATAATTATTAGTAGCACCTGTGATTTGGTGGATTAATAAAGAATAGGTTGCCAGAGTCCCTTTATTACTTAAGTAATCCATGTAACTATTCCTACTGTAGTCCCTGGCAGTCTAATGTGTTAACTGTGTTCTTAGTATTAACTTCTTCTATTGCGTAGCCCAAGAACATATGTATTTTGAGTTCCCACGAAGTTCATGATACTTACTATGCTTTGAAGTATTGAAGGATGCTGCTAAGCTGGATTTATCACAGGTCTGTGAAACTCCTTCTGTGAAAGATACTAAGTTGATGGTGTTCATAACTTTGAAGTCAATCTCAAAGAAGTTGTATCAAACTTTCTAGACGCAGTATCACTGATGTGATTATATGTGTGGTCTTTCTTGTGCTTCTAGAGAACTGGACCTAGTGATTCACTTGATCCCTTCCAAACCTGTTTTTCTAAGAGAAGCAAATTTCTGAGGTGGTGGAAATGGTGATTTGGGATTTTTCTCATTGGATATTGTATCAGGCTGTTACTATTAAATGATTGTAAAGGCCACTGTAAGGGGAGAGGTGCTGACTTTCAGACACAACATCATTAACTTGTGGTCATTAGAAAAATCCCACGATACTTTTTGAAAAAGTAGAGTTGTTAACCTTGGTGGCTTGGCCAGACTCCAGCTCTTGTAATTGCATCCTGCCTAACTAAAATTGCATTGCATGCATTCAATTGGATGGGATATTCTTCACCTTTTACTCTGAGCTGCTGAGTAGTTCTGTTCAATATTTTCTATATTTCAACCCAGAAATGTCTTCATTCAGCGTTATTTGTTTTGAATGATAGTTCATAAAGTGCTTTGAAATCCTCCTGGCTGAAAGTCGCTGTCTACTATAAATGTAAATTTTCTTTGTTGCCAGCTGTAAAATCATACAGGATTTGACATCAAAAGATCTATGCCTTACACCATTATGATTTGGCTTGAAGAGCTCCTGAAAACCTAGGCAGAGCGTGCATTAAATACAGCCATTTTCTGCAAGGATGCCAGAGCGTGCGTTATTTCCCAAAGCCAAGCAACTAACATAATCTACCTATGGATCAATAGTACGCCCTTCAGGGACAGTGATACTCTGAGGCAGTTGGGGAATTAGCTGCGTGGCGTGCAGATACTGTGTTGGTAATAGTGGTGTTAGCTTTAAGGGACTGTGGCCATGCTTGAAATACTGCAAGAGGTTAAAATTCATCATCCTGGTAGACTACTGGCTTGTCTGAAATGTAACTTTAGTAGTCAGCCAGTCAGCCTTTGCTTGTTTGCACTGAAACCTGTCAGAGGGGCTTGGAGTGGACTGTGGTCTAAATATAGCAGTGATTGTTTTCTAAGTAAATCTTACATTTTTTTGACAGAAGTCTTCCATCCATGCATCAAAGCAAGTGCACTTCAAGGGGCTTTATCTGTGTAGATAAGGCTATGTGATACAGGAATTAGGAAAGGAATACAGGTGGAATTAGTGCTAAATCCACAGTAATATTCTGCTGTGAGATACTTCGACCTGCAGTTCTTTTCAAGTCATACTCTTTGTGTGCTGCGAGCCAGCTGTATGTGCTTGTAATGAAACATTAAGGAAAGTTACAGGCACCTGAAGGAGAAAATCACATGCTTATTTTTCTCTGAGTAATATCTATCACAAGAGACAAAACCTGCCTACGTCCCCAGAAAACAAACAGAGAATTCAAGGGTGAACGTTAAAGAGGAAAGAAAATATCTGCCTAGGGAGAGGGGGTAATAAAGACAAAGGTTCGTACTTTGCCCAAGTGTAAATTCAGGATTATTTTCCCTTCAGATAGTTCTCTGTACTTCTCCTTGATTTTTTCTTGGGGGATGCAGGCAGACTGCACCAGCACAAGCAATGCTACTCTTGGGATGGCTTTCCCTGGCATCTGTGGCTTGATCCAAAGCTGACCAAAGGCAGTGCAGTGCTCCCTGTGGACTTTGAGAAGTTTGAGAGTAGAAAGCTGCAGTGCTCTGACAGAGGCTTTATTCTGCCCATCTCTTCAGAGGGAAGATGCTTAAAAACACCTTTCATCCAAAAAGTCTGAAAGTTTTCAGACTTTCATGTGTGCAGACTGGGGAAGTTTTCTTACCTTTTTCTACCGTGAGCCTATGGCCCCTCTTCATAGGCACTTAACCTGCTCAGTATTTGATGTTTCCAAGCAGCGTATCTTTCTGTAGAGCTTACGTGGAGCCCAGCAGATCTGCTGCCTGCAGAAGGGGTGCAGGCATTTCCAAGGCAGTACTGTTTCCCATCTTGTGGAGCATTGCCACTCAGCAGGCAGTATTATGTTATCAGAGACACAGCTTATAAGTGTCTTTAGAGAACCATGAGATGTAACAATCATAGCCCAAGGAGCAAGGATATTAATGTCTTTGTGGTGAATAAGACCCTTGGCATAGATGGTATTTTTGAGTGGCTTGCTCTGGCAGGAGTGACAGGCGGAGGTGACAGTCTGCCCACAGACTCCATTGCAGGGTTTTTCAGGAGCAGGGACACCTCCTCCCATCCATCATGCTGCTTTCTGGTGAGACTGGAGAAGGCAGGGAGAAGGGAAAACATCGGCAGTTTATGAAACAAACAGCCGACCTCTTCAGTCTCCTGGCAGCACAACTGCAAATCTGATTTCAAATCATGTGCCAATAGATGCAGTGGCAGCCAGGTTTTATTCACACTCATCCAAACTCCCTTCTTTAACGCGATGGCTTTCTGTCCCTACCCAAGGAAATACAGGACCCACCCTTTCTTCATTTCAGATTGAGCCCACAAGGCTTATTTGCTCAACTACGTGCCTAGCTTCATGAAATGATGGTGTCTATGAAATGAATCACAGGCAGAGCTGTGGTTGTTGTTTTTTTAAAAAATACAGTGATTAACTCTTGCTCTTGGCCCTCTTAATGGCCACTTGTATGCAGAGCATGCAAACCTGCTACCCACACTGTTGCTACAGTAGGCCTGGATGTGTTTGCTTATAAATTTTTTAAATTGCTGGCAGTATCTTGGATTGCCTTAGAAATGCAGAATTCGTAGAAATATCAACTTTATAGTTGAAATTTAGTAAGTGGGTAGTTTTAACAGGTGAAGATATCTTGGTATAGCTAGCATTGTTCCTCCAAAACCTGATGGCGGAGGCTGTGGTATTCATTGTCCTTTTATACTGTGCGTTCTGTGTGCCTTGGCAGTATAGGCCAATTTTCAAGTTATTTACCCACCCACCTATTTTTCTCAGGTGTTCTCCAGCTGTAGCTGTGGAAGATAAGTTTGTATTAGGCCTTGTAGAACATACTGCTCTCCTGAAAAGAGCTCTTCTGCCTCTAATGGAACCATGTGGTGTTGCCATAGTAATTTATTCTTACGTGTAGGTGAAACATCTGCCCTGTTTCATCAGCCCAAGCCCTATCTTCTACAAAGCCCACTGTGCCACATTAGGATGCTCATCTTCAAGAGAAACACTGGCCAGTAGTGAAAGCATTAGGTTGGACTTTTGCAAAGTCGAGTTCAGAGTCTTACTCCCAAAACTGTGCTGAGAGTGGCCATGTCCTGTCCTTACGTAAGGATGGCATATGATGCATAATCTGAGCCCCTACCTTCAGTATGTGAGAAGTGAGAAAATCCAGGCTTCTTGCCCCGTGAAGGAGCCAAGTGCGTCAGGCCACAACTGGGCAGTGGGAGCACCCAGCGCCGTAGTGCCCACACAGCAGGCAGCCTTGGCGTAGCCTCCCTGCATCGATCTCTTCATGTGAAACATGGACAATGATGCTCCTCTCTCCAGGAGATGTTCCATATAGATAGATACAAATATTTAAGATGCTCAGTGGGACCAGATAGCTACAAGATATGTTACAATAGAAAGCTGGAAACCAAAAAGACAACTAGGAGCCAGTGAGACACTGAATGGCCATCAAAACCATCCTCTGTCCCTTTCTGTTGCCTTCAGCATCCAGTAACCACTGCTGTCCTTTAGAAAGCCACCCCGTACCTGTAGCACAAGATCCACCTGGCTGCCCTCGGTGTTTAATGTGTGCAGTGGAGTAGGTGTTTCCATAATGTTGTTGCTCAGTTCTCCTCTGGCATTCAGCAGCTTTGAAAGCAGATGGCAGGTAAGAAAGAATGTGGTACCTGTGTTTTGGTTACCATAGTCATCCTGCCAGAATAAATGTCCTTGTGCTCAAGGGACAACTCCAGTGTCACTCCTTGAGCTCTTTGGTGTAGGTCCATGGCACTTAGCCCTTGTGTGATAATGGTGGGATCTGCTACCACATATCCACAGGTGACATCTTTATTTCTCTTCTGAGTTTTTCTAATAGGTTGTTTATGTGGTAATAGAGGGGTTACCTTTAAAGCTGGCCTCGGCTCTAGGAATGCCTTCCTAGACCTAGGAACAATAATTTCAGCACCTAAAATCCCAAAACCAATTAAGGCAGGGGCTTGGGTGCTGGAATACGTAGAAAGAAAAATGTATCAGCAATAGCATGAAAGCATTATCTTCATCCTTTAGCCTGTTCTGTGCAGGCAGGGTACAAAACTGCTATGAATTACAAGTGTACTTAAGAGGTCTGAAAAAACAGATCTGCCACAAATTTCATGTTCCAAGTAGCCAGTGGAGATTGTGGTTCGCTCTTTCCCATCTAACTCTTAAGGGGCAATAGTGATGTTTAAAATTTGTGGAAGCAATTAAGGAAGAAGCTGTAGTGTCATAAGTCCTATTCAGGATTGTGGGACTGGTTAATGGCCTGGCTGGAGAGTTCAGGCAGACAGGGAGGCTGGCGGCTGCTCAGCCTGAGCAGCATGGGAAGAGGGAATATTAAGAATGTTTGGTCTTTTGCACAGTGCCCACCAGTGAACAGTGCACCGAAACATTGTATAGGTGTTGGGGATGTCTGCGGGTGTGAGGCCAGTTGCGAAAGATAAATAAAGCCCAGAACAATGTGACCAAAGCCTCTCTGGGAATAAATCGCTGAACTCTAGTCAAGTCTCTGAGATCTCAAGACAAAATATTGCAAAGAAAGAGTGTGATTGGCTACAGGAAATTGAATGTCTCTTCGAAGGACTTGTATCATTTTTTCCATTTGTTAATGATACCTCTGATGTGATTTAGAGCTCAGCTGGTTGGACGATTTAGATCCATCCATTTGGATACTGGTAGTAAGAGGGACGAATAGCTCACAAAGACGTGGTATTTTGACCTGGCAAGGATTTTTGCAACTGATTGAAACATTTTTTCAACTACTTAGTGTCCTTGTTGGCTTTGATAAGTTTCTGAACCAAATATTAGAGAAGAAAGCGTAAAGCAGGTGCACTGTTTTACCTTTGCAGTGGTGAAACAGCAGAAATGATTCAGGATGGCATTTACTCAGATGCTTAGGTTTGCCACTGTTTTAGAAGGATCAGAAATAATGTGATTCAGAGTAAAAGCTGAAGTAGTAGTACTACTGGATAGAAGTAATGTATTTCAGCATCAGACCCTGTATTAGAATAGGGATTGGTTCTGAGCAGGAATAATCTCTTCCAGACCTGTCAGAGACAGGGGCAATCAGTAGATATAGATGGTGCTGTATGAAATGGGGGAAGATGCATGCCTATCCCACAGGCATGCGTGACCCAAAGCTGAGATGAACTACGTAGCTTCTGTAAATCATCCAGATTGTAAATAAAAAGTAACCCTTAAAAAAACCTTATGCTTCCAGAGGAAAAATAGATGCTCTGTAAAGGTTAATATCCAGAATCAAGTCCAAACATGGACTTCTGTTTGTAAATATATTCTGTAAAGGGCAAGAATAAAATGGGTAAGAAAAAAGATGTAGGAGCCAATAGAAAACATAATGCTGGATTTTTTTTTCTTGATATTCTAAATAATGGCAGTGTGTTAGAACAGCTTTATGGACATTTTTCCTTTGATCAAATGCAAATCCAAGAGCAAAATAGAATGCATTTAAGTAGAATATACACGGGTCTTACTATGGAGAATATTTTAGCATACCTGACCGCAAGACCCTAGACACTACTTCCGATAGCCGAGAGTGTCTAATTCATACTGTTCTTAAGGGTAATTACCAGGAAATGCAGAGAGATCAATCATGCTTGATGCAGTGAGCAATTATATTTTATCCCCTGAAGTCTTTCACTGTTAAGACACTGCAAAGTGTGTGAACTTCATTTTAGCACAGAAATATTGTTCAGAAAACAGCAGCATTAATGGAGCAGACAGGTACAGTGCAAACCATGGGGGTGCTCAGATGTTAGGGAATGCTCCCCATAAAATAATTCCATTTTGGAAATATGAAGAAAGACATACTACAGTAGGAATTTGGAAGTTGGGAGGAGGCCTTTGAGAAAAACCGTCCTCTGCCTTCTCTTGCTACATGCAGACCCAAACCTGACACAGCCAGGCGTTGTGCCTCTGTCAGCAAAGACCCCAAAACGGGAAGCAGTGAAGAAGATAAACCCAGATCCAGGCAAGAATGTTGAATGTGACATAAATAGCCTACTGATAATTTAAAAGGGTTAAATACTAGGATTTTTGAGAGAAGAGAGAACCACCTTTCATGCTGCGTTGTGGGGTTTTGGATGCACTAGTGAGGACTTGGAGCTCCTTGCAAGCTTATCATTTGGAACCAGCCCATGGTGTTGGCAGAGTCGGGTCACCCATTTTGCAGCCGGCTCAGCCACCAATTATCAGGGTGCTGGAGGTTTCTGTTCCTCTAAAGCATCTTTCTTGGAACTAGCGCAACGTGTGGCTGTGTTTTCCCCACTTGCTTTGTTAGCTCATTGATTAAACTACCTGTGATAATAAGGCTGGAAGAGGTGATTTCTGTTTTCATTAATAGAGCCATAATGTGGAGCTAGACAGAGCATCTGGGAGGTGCTGGGTTTGTGGTGCAGCTGGGATCCTCTCAGATGGCCTCCTGCTGCCCACCAGCTCTCACCCAACTTCTGTGGCATGTGATTGATTTCTCTCACCAAAATGTTGAAAGGTAGAAGAGTTCTACTCTAACAAAAAGCAAGGCCATCTTCAAACTTCATGTATCCAGTTATCTTCGAAATGGGCCATCAGCCACCATTCGAGGTGGCTGGGATTTGGTGGCCAGTCCATATCTCGGGCAGTGATGCAAAAACATGAGCTATCCTCCTTGAATGGGTCACCCATGGGCGTTCAAACTGAACAGAAACTTTAAAAAATAAATGAAAACTGGTAACTGCTTCTGTCTTGTTTGTCCAAAGTGATCAGAAAGGTGGTGCAGCCTGTAGAGCTAAGAATGCGGCCCAAGCAATGGCAAGTATCAGGGGCTTGCTGCTGCCTTCCCACGGTGCCACAGGCAGCACACTGCTGCTCCCACTGTGAGGCACAGGGAGACAGCATCGGGATTGAAATCCCAGAACGAGAAATGTGACACAGACGCCAGGTTTTGTTAAGCTGAAAGAAGTCTTATCAGATGGTGTGTTGGAGATTTGGGTGGGTTTGATTAATCACCTCTGTCTAGAGGGCTGTAGCTCAGCAGCGCTGCTAGGGGTGCAGGCAGGGACGAGCCCACCCCTCAGAACAGGACTGACATGATCCCTGCCTCTGAACACAGCTCAAACCAACTGTGTATGTTCAGTGATAGTTCATTTTTTACTATCTGCATCTCAACGGGGGGTATTTAACCAACATTCCTTATTCCTTCTGTCTTCTATTTATTTTTCTTCCACTTTTGCTCTTTGAAGTTTGCCTTTCTGAGGTTTATGAGGGCATATCCTGAAAGTTCTTCCTCTTGCTCAGCAAGGCAAGGATGGAAGCCTTATGTAGCCCTTCCTGATGCAAAATGATAAGAGAGAGGGTTCACGACTCCCACAGCAAGAATTCACTGGAAGTATATCTGCAAAGCATGCAGGTGCTAAGAAACTGGGCAGGCACAGAGCCTGTGCCAGAACTATTAAGCAAACAGTCATGCCTGGGAGGAGGGAGTTGTATAAACCAGATCACATATGCCACACAAAGTCCGAGCCTGCGTTTACTCCTCACCCTGTGAGTCCATTAATGTGATTCTGCTCACACTCAAAATGGAAAAGTGGCATAAAAAAAAGTTTGGGAAATAAAGCAGGCGAATAGTCAAGCTACAGAGAAGATGCGTCTGGGTTTTTTTGAAGTGTATTCACAAGTTAATTCAGGTAGAAAATTATTCTGACAGGTGGAGAGTAAACTTTACTCCCGTGGGCTATTTGTGCTTTATTTAGGGCTTAAATGAAGCGCAAAAGCTCATGAAAGACAGAAAATCCTTCAACATGGAAGACAACCCTCTGGAGGTAAAATACGTCCAATCCAACACCACCTTCCCCCACAACATTTGCAGTTGCTGACCAAGAGCGGCGCGAGGCGTCGGCAGCCCATTAATCCCAGCCTGTGGCGTTCCCAGGGACCACGATCAGAAATCTAGTTTCCCTGGTACCTCTCTCCAAGTGTAAACGGTCTCTTTAGGTTCACTTATGCATACTTTGGGGTTGCCAGGGAGGATAAACACCCTTTGGAGACGCGCACAGTTCTTTTTAAAACCATGCAGTGCGGTCAACAGGTTCATAAGCAGAGGCGCTTTTTAACGTGTAACTTTCCCTTCAAATGAGCATTCTTGTGTTCTTCCTATGGTTAAGCACAGACATGAGCCTGTGCACCTTGCTCTTACATTTTAGTATGGAAATATTGCAGAGTCTGAGGTAATTACCCAGTTGTTCCTTTTACTGCATGTAATTACAACAAAATACTGTGGGGATAGTTTATAGTAACTCAGTGTAAAGACATGAAAGCAGTGGTGGGATTAGGTGATGTTTCTACTTCCACTCTGAACAGGCTTTTGCAAAGAAACATCCCCACATCTACCATATGCTAATTAACTTTTCCTAAGAAATTTTTATGGTGAAACACCCAGGACTTGGTCCCAACCTGTTAGGAGTCAGCTCTGCCCTGCTGAAGTCAACTGGACACCCATCTGAGAGGAGCTGAAAGCTGACCTCCCCTCCGTGAACGAGAAGGCATTTCCTCTTTCCTCACTGTTCTGTATGTAAGGCTACAGCACTTCTTGCATTTTAGACCAGCACATGCTGGATGGAGTTTATCCTGGTTTTTTTTCCTGAAGCCAAATTTACGCAGTGTTTTGAGCAATAATATCATTGCCTCTTCTATTGCAAATACTCAATATTTGGTAATGTTAAAGACTTTTCCCCACCACACTGACCCCTATCATTTTTTTTCTCTGTCTGTGCATGGAGACGTGGCATTGCGCGGCTTTGCTGTGTTTACATTGCTTGGTTACACTCATAGGGTCTGTCCACTTTGTGTGATATATCTGGTTGGTTTTTTTGTCCAGATCCCTCTTGCCATGTTTGGGGGGAAGACACAACGGGTTTGCTCTCTGCTGAAATAGCATCCGTACCATCTGTATGTGTTTTATATGTATTCACGCATACAGATTTACTGCATCGGGGTTCAGGTGGCTTACCTGATGCTTGGCTGCCATTTCAGGGACTAGGCTTTCTTGTTTCTTATCTCTGTGCTGTATCTACTCAACCAAATATAAAAGGTTTAATATGATTGTTAGCAAAGGTAATGGAGAGAGTCCCATTGATTAGAACAGGACCTGAATAAGACCCTTCATTTATCTCAGCTGTCACATGGGACACATTTATTATTCTGGCCTTTCTTTCTTTTTTTCATCAGAATTCACTGCAGACATTTTTTTCCATCATTATCTAAGAGTTTTTGGAAGGAAAAGTTGCATTTTAAAAAGAGCCTGCCTTCCTGCAATTTATTCAGCTCCCCATTTCCTGACTCCAGCTATGCCCTCTTGCTCTAATAGGGTTAAAGAGGTTGAGTTCCCCAGCACTAAGTAGAGAGAAAACCTCAAGGTGATCAGGAACTGTGCATGTAATGTTCTTAATTATTATGTGCATCATTAAAACATTCGTGCATCTCATGTACTTCTGGCTGAAAATTGCCCATTCAACTTTAACAGCTAATTACAAGACTGACCAGCCATTCACATGGCATGGACATGCTTATTGGACATGACAGATGGATATATCTGGACCTCTGATTCATCGTTTCATATTTCCTTTCTGAAAGGCTGTGTTATCACTGTGCAAATAAACTGTAATTCTGCTCCAGGCCTGACTGCTCACAAAGGAAAAGGAGGGGAGAAAAGCGTGCCCGTGTGCGCCCAGGCAGCTACATAGCATGAGCGCTGGCTGAAGACACCAGAGGCTGGGGAACCTCTGAAGACTGCCTTTGCTGTGAAAGGGCTGCTCACTCCTTGGAAATGGGAACGGAGGGGAAATGTTTTGTGCTGTGCCTCTGGTAGATGTGACAAAGAAAGTGCAGCTCCAGGGGAGGCAGAACAAATGTGGCTACAAGCCCTCTGCACTGTGTGACTCAGCTGTTGCATGGGCCGCTGAGACTCCTGACACACATTCGCAGTCTGCTCTGGTCAAAAGTAGGGCTCCTCAAGATGCCCAGCTTTGCTGTCTGCAAATTTGGAGCTAGCATGGGGAGCTTTGTTCCCTCCACCACCTCCTGCCCTTTGCACTGGGCACAGCCACAGCATGATCCGTGATGGGTAGCATTGATTTGGTGTGAGCGTGGCAGGAACCGCTCTCTGAGCCAGAGTGCCCCACCAGGTTCTGTCTACAGACAGACAAGCTGAGTGGTAACACTGGAAACACACTGCCAATCGCACTGGGGAACACAGTGCATCACCTGTATTTCATCATCACCCGATTTTGCAACCCATTTAATGAAATTTTTAAAAGATATTGTTCCTTTAAAGAGATCTCTGCCTTTTCTCTGAAAGGTATTTTATTGCAATGGAACAAAAACTTGGTCAACTGGAACAGATAATTTCAAACCAGTGTGTCTAAAGAAAGAAATTTCTCTGCTAAGGGAGGAAGATGTGGTTGACTCCTCTGCCTCTTCAGGATCAGAATAAGAGGCTGAAATCTTGCCACAAGGTCCCACGTGCAACCAAATCCTCTGAATCTGCAGGAGTCAGGAACTTTTAGAGATTATGCAAAAATTCATACTGACTCCATATGTGGGCAGACGTCACACACCCAGCTGATGTGAAGTTTTAATTACATTACCAGAAAGTGCCCCATGATTCAATGGGAATTCAGACAAGTAAAGATTGAGTTGTGCGTAGTACGGAGCCTAACCATTGCCTGTCCTGCAGAAAAGGGATGATACGGTTGAAGACAAACAGTTCTGGAAGTAGCTTCAACGCAAATCCATCTCAAGTCTGTTCAGAACAACTATAGTTAGACTGTCCCTTGCCTAGATTTGCCTGGACCAGTCTCGCAAGCCACTTCTGAGTACACCAGCTTCATTCTGGTGCAGCCTGTTCCAGCGCATGGTGATTCTTTGAAGTTTGGGGGAAAAAAAAATTCCTAATATCTAACTTAAATCTCCTTTGGTGTAAATCATATCAATTATTTCTTGTCTCAGAAATAGTGGATGCGGAGAACAATTGATTATCCTTCTTTTTATAGCAGCCTTTTTAACATCCCTTTTTATATCAGACGACGAGTCTCTTTTCAGTCTTCTCTTTTCCAAAGTAAAAAATTTCCATTCCCCTAAGCTCACCGTGGAAGTCATGTTTTCTGAATCAAGTCATCCTTGCAGCTCTCCCTTGGACTCTGTGAATGTGGCTGCCCCTTCTTAAATGCTCTGCTGGAACATTTCTCTACACGAGACCAGCGCAACATCAGGTAGAGTAGGATAAGGATGTCTTATAAACAGGTTGAAAAGGGGAGCAATAAATAGGCAACAGACTAGCCAGAATGTTGATTTATTTTTTTAAGCCCAGAATAAAATTGGGAGTGAAGTTTCTTCTGCATTACACATTTTTTTCTGCCAGTTGTCCTGTTTTGACCTTTCCTGTCCCCAGGAGGTATGTGTTGTCAGCTTCTATTGTATTAAAACAATCTGGTTTTAGTTCCTCAATGATCAGACTCTCAAGTCTCTACTCAGCAACGTGTCTGTGTTTCCTCTAAATCGTTCATGCTTTTTCTGTTTTGATGTTCAGTCACTTCATTAGTGAAACTTTTGAGAAAATTGATTACCCCCTCTGTCAAAGGATACCATCTTGCATGTTCCACTATCTTGTAGGTCTGAGTTTCCTCTAAATACTTGTTCTCGCTCTGGCTTGGATTTCAATTTAAAAAATCATTAACCTAATATTTACTCAGCATTGGCAGCAGTAGACCATTCATAGGATTTTATGTCTTGAGGGTAAATAGCTCGTTCCCTTCATTGTTCATGAAAAACAAACACACTTTGCCCCCTTTGTCTGTTCCCTTAAAAAAACCCCTTTACTCTGTTGCCCACCACTGAACATTTCATTATTTATTGTTTAATTGCTGTTTCATACTTGGCATAAAAATGTAAAATAGGATGTGACTAGAAGAATCATTATTAGTGGTGAAGTAGAGAAAAAGACCCAAAATATCAGTGGTTGTTGAAATGCTATTTCTCATTCAGCGGCATTTGGTATCATTAGCCGTGATAGCAAACCCTCTCAGCTGGCATGGTGAACCCTCGCATCATGAAGCACTTGTAATCGTTCCTCTGTGGCACTGCACCACGGAGAGATACCATTTTCTAACTTGTTTCCATTGTTTTGAAATGAGATCTACAGTCTGCGGACACGACCTCTTGAAAGGAGCTCCGTGCTTGATCATCCTCATCGTATTTAACTGGGGTTTATAGTGTCCACTTGAGTCTACTGACACAGTGGGTGAGGAAATAGAGAATTAATCTTCTATCACATTCCCTTCTGTAGAGAAATTTCCTAATTAAACATAGCAGAAAATTACTTTAAAAGTAGCAGGAGGAGGAAAAAAAATCCTTCCTCTATTGTGAGCATGGGTGATATTAATTGAAAAATTGTAATTTATTCATGCAAAGCTTCTAACTGCACCTCATGTCTGCAGTGATTTCCTTAACAAGGAACTAGCTTTGCCCTCAACAAGGACTTGTGTTATGAAAGTAGAAGAACATACTGTAATTACGGTTTTGCTTCTGGTTGGCTTGCTTAGGCTTTTCTGTTCATATTTATCTGTGTTTCTACAGTTGAGAAAAATCCTTTGATAATTGCCTCTTCTCCAAGATCTTCTCACTGTGGCAGTTGTCACACACACTGAGAATTTTCCATTTTAATATTCTGGTCTATTAGCCGCTAAGAGCACAGATAAGATAACAAGAAATAGAAGTCCCCTTTTTAAGCATTTTTTGTTTTAAAATGACAACTTTAAATGTATTACTCTATTTAGAAAGAAAAATCTGAGTGGATGGCATGATGGGTAATGATATGTAAATGACCATTCATGCATGAAAATCAGGGCCACAGTTGAATGTATTAAGCAATGACTGATATAATCATTATTTTGGATTTTGCATCTGAAAAGAGGGGATTGCAGATATCAAGTGAATTGCATATTTAAAGAAAACATTCATGTGTGTGTGGAATAAAGAATGTTTTCGACATTTTTGCATTAAGTATCCTAGTGTTATGCTGTTTGGACTTAAATAAGGTCAATATGTTGGGTTTATGCTTTTCATATTATCTCTGGCTCTCGCTTTGGCAGATCCTCCCTTTCCCTGTTTGTGCAGCGTGCCATCGGAGTGCCAAGTTTGTAATGTCAACTCTTTTCAGCTCCCTGTAATGCTTTTATCTACAGAAAGCTGCCTACTGCTCACATGGGGGGAGAGCGGAAAGAAAGCTGGTTGCTGGCATTTTAAATAATATGTAAAAATTCATCATCACTGCAATCCCTTTGTTGTACTCGTGCTTACATGTGCTTCCCGCACTAGCGGGGTGGTGTGGGAAAGTTAACGCTGCAGGTCCCGTGGAGCTGTCAGCCCCCATCCTGGCTTGACACCGGGCCCTGTCTCCACACATCACAGCTGCGACCATGGCAGGGCAATCATTTTACATGGTTGTGCCATTTCTCTTTCAAGGGTGAGGACGGCTGTTGTGGGTTTGGGGGCTCTGGCACTGGGGTTGCAGGTCAGGAAGGCGATGGGCAGCACGCAAGCACTGACGCTTCGCGTGGCAGCACCTTCGTCCTCCAGCCTGCACGCTGGTGATGCTTCTGCCATTGGTGTTACAGACAACAAGCGGCACTTCAACGTGAGCTCAGAATGCAGCTGCTTTTCAATCACTTCTGTAAATTTATAAAATTTGTATAAGTGCATTACACACGTATTAGTTGACGAGGAGGAGTAGGTGTAGGTGTTGGGTCATAGATTGGACTTGATGATCTCAAAGGTCTTTTCCAACCTTATGATACTGTGATACTGTATTCTGAGTAGTGCTGCCTAAGTGTAAGCTACACATGCTTTGTTCTGGGGACCGGGGCTGGCAGGCGGGGGGAAGGCTGTCTGAAGATGACCAAAAAAATGAGGGAAGTGTCTCTGGGGAGTATTGTCTGGGTGGTGACAGCGTAACTCACTTCACTTCCTAGCCAAAACTCTGTGGCCATTCTGCTTTTAAAGTACTGCTTTCATGAGGAGATTGGCAGTCACGACTGAAATAAGCAAAGGACATGTTATCAGCAGATACTTGAAACTGTGATGTTTACCTGTCTCATCTCATATGGTTTCATGAACTTTTAAGAAAAAAGAAAATTCCATTTTTGGAATAGGAAAAAAAATAAGCTTCTGTTATACAATATCTACATTAATGGATTCCTTCTATCAAAGGCAGAAAATAGCTGTGTTACTAAATATAATTAATGCATCTTGAGTTTGGAGAACATTGTGCTAAATGTCCGTGATACATTCTCTGTCCCCTTTGGCAGTAGCGTATGATCAATTTTGCTACTCTGTCCTTACCTAATTATTGCTGTCGCTAATGAAGGGAAGTAGAGAAAAACATGTCTTAGTAGGTTAATAAGCCATCCAGAAAATTATATTAGCATGATCAATCCTTAATGATTATGGTTTCTCATAATATTAGATCACCTGAAAGGTGTTTTTTGTGGGAGATTGCAGAGGAAGTAGATACAATTTTGCAGCCATTCATCCAGGTTTACTCAGCTGGTTTTTTGAGAGAAAAGCAGTCAAACTTTGGCTCCGAAGTTTTCACTGCTGTTGCAAACATTGATTTATATAGTGGAGCTGGTTTCTTTTGTTGTACAAGTATCTGGAAGGGCAGCAAGTGTGGGAGATTCTTCCACCTTCCTTCCTTCTGCAAATATTTGTGGCTTTGGCATTCACCTGGGCTGATGGTATGTGTGTTCTCTGTTGCTTTTCATAGGTTTTTGCGAATAAGCTGGCAGTCTCAGATCAGTCTGAACAGCTTCCAAGTGGTATTTTCCCCTTTCCTCTCTCTGTACTCTTTCATTTGCAATTTAGTATCTGGTTTAGCATCTGTCAGGATTTCTCTCGTTTGTTTTTTGTCTCGTTGATGCGTCTTCAGGTACCTGTGTATGCCAGTATCGCACCGTACTCAGGACGTGTTTATTTTGATGAAAGCATTTCTCTTAGAGCATGTCCAAAGCATTAAAATGAATAGCAGAGGAGGATGATTCTCAAACATCAGACTTTTTTTTTTTTATTTAAAGATTTTCCTGAAATGATACTAAATCACAGTCCTCCCTTTTAATTTGTTAATTACACTTCTGCAATGGTAATGCAATCAGTGAACATAGCTAAAGTGTTTCTGTGTGGAAATCAATATTAATGAGAAAGAGTGTATTTCCGAAGTGTGATGCATATCAGCTATTTGTTTTGCATCCATCTGCCGGAGTCAGACTGCTCTGAACTGGACCCACCTGAGCGATGCGAGGAAGCAGGTTGCAGAAAAAGAAGGGGGAAAATCCCTGCAGGTCGTTCACTCCCCATGGTCCCTTCTACACTTTCCGTAGCTGGAGGAAGGTATGGAACAGGTTGCACTGCTCTTCGCGTAGGAGAGACCCATGTTTCAGGCAGCACAGCCCTCGGATGGATCGGCAGCTGCGACACCTTGGCCAGAGCAGAAAGTCAGGGCTATCGCAGTCTGCCTGCCCTGAATGACTTCACAGGTGACAAAACTCTGAGCAAGCTCATAAAGGTTAATCACGACTAAGTGAGAATGAAATCTGGCGTTTTCCTGCTGGGCTTCCAATTTTCTGTATGTGCAGTGTATTGAAGCTAAGTGAGATTAAATGTTTAAACCTTTCATGCCATATGGCTCCCCCTATATCATAAACACATCTGTAAAATTATACTCAGATGGGCAACATCGTTCTGGTGTAAATGGATTCAAATGCACGCTTCTCCACTGCTTGTATCAAGGCTGAGTTTGACATGTCACACTCAGCCTGTTTGTCTTGTTAGTGGAAGACTGGAAAGTTTTTCCCTACACAGTCACATCAATTCTGGGTGAGAACACAAGAATAGATCTTCAGTTTATCCACAGACCTGGCCTGTGAAAGCTTCTTCTCCTAAACTTTGCTACCTTTCCAGAAGTAACTGTGCTACTCATGAATTTCCTTGCCTCTCTGCTAAGGTTATGAGTAGTGCTGCCAGTATTTGTCATGGTGTTTTGTACACAACTATTCTACTCTGTGAACCATAAACCGAAGAGTAAAATTAACCAGTAATGATGCTACTCACACAGTCCCTCAACTTCCTACTAACAATGGAAATAAAATGGAAAAACACAGTTCAACTGATTTGTTCCCATCCTGAAATGTCATCTTAATTGCATGAAAATGTCCAGCAGTAGCTGGTGCAGTGTGTTTTCACATTTGTTGAAGAACAGGCTTATAAAAAAGATAGCATCTATGTAGCCTAAATATTGCATCTCCTCCTGCAGGACTTGGAAACTTTGCAGTTGCTGTCATGTTAGCTTCTAGCAAGTTCCTTAAGTGCCCCTACTCCTGTGCACCTTGAGCTTCAGCAGCAGACCAAGGGCTACCTAGCTACAGCTGTGGGGAGCAGGAATACTTTTACACCTCAGGAGGGATATTTTTGCCACTAGCTCCGAGAGAGATATTTTTTCTTTAAATGGAAATTCTCACTTTACAGAGAAAGACACAAACACCTGGATGGGCCCTTGTTGTGCCAGGTTAGAGGATCAGCTCTGCAGTGACAATTGAGATCAGGGAGTGCTACTGGAGAAGGGGCAGGAGCTGTGGAGGGGGACTGGGCATCGCCCTTTGCGTACAGGCTGACCACTGAGCTGGTGGAAGAAGAGACAGATAAGGAGCCATCTATTGTGACTCCCAGCCATGGAGGTACAGCCTGGCTGGACTCGGGTTTTGACTGCTACTTTTGACACCTGACTGAGCTGCCTCCACCTGAGACCCCGTTGCAGAGCATGAGCTTGGCACATGTCTTCTCAACTTCTGAGCTCTGGGGCTGCACCGGCTCTCACTTACATGTGTCTAACCCGCAGTAGCACCACAGAAATAAACAGAAAGGAGTATAACATGTAAGAAAAGTAGAGTGGGAGAAGAAAACTGATCTCTTCTCATTGAATTCAGTGAAAGGTAGACCCAAGTCATTTTTACAGTAGAACCACTTTACACTACGCTGATTATGTAAATGGGACATAAAGTAAATTGGACTTTCACTCGCTCTGACGCTCCCTTCCATTGCCAGAGTGATTTACAGAAGCCTTACTGTAAAATAGAACCAAGACCAGTGTCTGCGCTCTGCATTTTAGGATTTAAAACCAGTCATTTCCCAAGATAATTGTAGTGCAGTCAAGACTAGGAGCAGCTTCCTAAAATTGGTTAATACCCAGATTTGGGGTTCTTCAGTGGCTTAAATGGAGTGGCATATTATCTCCTCTATAGTCTGCCTAAAAGATAGATTTGATGTCTGTGAGCAGAGACATGAAATTGCTATAGGCTTCCACTCTTATAGCCTGCCACCTATTTGATTTATGTGATAAGTGATCTCAGATGACCCTCCAAGGCACTGAACCATTAGAGAGTTATGTTGCACAGTGATAAGAAATCTTCAGAGATACCTAAATCTTCTTTTAGCACTGGGAGTTTCATCTGTTCTGGAATAAAGAACGTTTTTATGTATGATGTTGTTATCTTGCTAGCCATACTAATATTCAAAAGGATACACAGACTTAAATCAATAGCAAAGTGACAAAGACCTTAAAACTGAAGTAGTCACCAAGTGGATGCTAGACAGCTCTTTTAGGTTTTATCTTTGTTTCTTTCATTTTGTTTCTTGAAAGATGAGTAGCTGTAAGGGTTCACATTCAAGTCTTCTGTTAAGCTTTCCACCAGGTAGGAAGCTGGCAAAAGTAGCCTTTCAGTGCAGAAAGACCTGGAAAGTCACGTCACCCATTTGGAACTTTCTTATTGTAGGCTTTGTGAAACCATGGGTTGGATCTTGCCGTATGTTTTTCAGCGAGTCTCCCTAAATTCAGTGATCCATGTTCCTCCCTGCCTAGAATAAATAGAAGTCCTTAGAACCTCAGGTGGGATGTGAATTCTTTCTTGACAGAGGTCAGGGAAAGCGTAAATGGGTATTTTCTGTGGTTTAGGTCCAACTGTAGCATCTTCCCCTGTGGAGGAAGACACTACTGACATATTTCTCCCAACTGAATCTATATTCAGTGCAGTATTTGCTCAATACAATTTGCTGTAAATGCTATGTTACAGCATATATATAGTCCATATGTTCCACCCGTCAGATTATCTTTGCATCATAACTTTACTGTATTAAGCATAAGGAATCCAGCATTAAGCTCCTGATTCAGGTGGTATGGGATGCACCTTCTGCCCAAACATACAAGAGGAAGAGGAGGGACCAGAACCAGGCCCTGCTTCTCCCTGAGTTACCTTTGATGGCTGTTTTTGTGACAAATAAGAAAGTATTATGATATGGGGTGCTTTCCTGGACTGCAGCTTCCAATCTGCCTTGCCACAGCACTGAGGTTTGATGATCTGTGTGGCCAGGCAAGTCAACCTGAGGGAGGAATCAGACATCATCTTTGTGTTTCTCCTTGATCCTGAAAAACCTTCTGGTCCTTGCAATTAGGACTGCAGTAGTCTCCTTCCAGGTTCTTTAATGATAGCCTTGATCGGTGACCCGTAACAATGCATCCATCCAGCTGTGGGCATGTCCACTTGGTTGTGTTGTTTATTGGGCATATTGAAATACATGAGAGCAGGGACTGATGCCACAAAAGCTTTGGCAGCATCGCAGGCTTGTTTTTACAACAATCTATTCCTTGAAAATTCTCCTGCAAGGAAGTGATTTCGCTTTAAAATTAAATTAATGCACAGCAGAGATGAATAGTCCCCACATGCTATTTGGCTATTTACTCAAAGCTGTTTATGAGGGGAAGCTCTTGGCAAAATTAAATGAGCCTCCTCTTCCTCAAGTTGGCAAATACTGTCAATGCTGGTCATCATACACCTTCATAAATCTGCAGTGCTGGCATCCCACATGCACCAGGCAAGCATCACATTTTGTAGGGGGGCCGCACAAGGGTGCAATAATCACAGCTGTTTCATGTCAGCATTCAGAAAGCTTACAATAAGGTTTTATTCAATGAGCCATTCCTTTTGAAATGCCATTAGAGATACTTGCTAGGAGAAACTGGCCTCGACTAATCGTATTTAATTTTTTATCAAATGCATCGTGGGAGCAGCAGGGATATACATGAGACAGAAACAAGCAAATGGTGTTTATTTAGAATAAATACACTTTGAGTAAGAATTGAATCTGTTCCCTCCTGGCCATGGTTGTACAAATACAGGCAAGTCACTATAGAGGTCTGTAGGAGGTCGTGTCATGAATTCATACCCAGGTGCTCTTGGAGGCCTCCAGTTGAGCCTGCTGAAAGCAGAGAATTGCCATCGGATAGATGTAGAGGATCAGTGCTGTTCCTGTGAAACCCTTCCCATCCCATCCACTTTTAGCTGTGATAAATGAAGTTCAGAGGATGTGAAGGCTACCCATCTCGCCAGGGGAGGCCTCCAAGCTCCCGGACTGGATGACAACTGGAGAAGGCTTGTGCGGTTTCTCAGGTGTTGGGCTGTGCAAAGTGAGAGGTGGGCGGCCTTGCGTGGGCCCCTGCCTCTCTTCACAGCAGTAGCACCTTATCTACAGGGCTACCAGTCTGCTCCCTGCTGAGCCCTGCGTTAGGGTAATGGCAACTAAAAAACTGGCAGTGGTGGGGAAGGAAAGAAAGCCGAAAGAGAATGGGAAGGAAGGCACGACAGGAGGGAAGACAGGAAGTAAAAAATAAAGATGGGGCTTGAGAGAGCAGCAGCACGTAGTAATAACGTGAAACAGCTTTTATGCTAGTTATTTACTGAACTCGGGGCACGACCCAGACATTGTTCTCTTGCGCTAATTAGACTGTATCCAGGGCAGAATCAGAGCCTTCAGCACAAGGTGCAGGTGAGCTCAACACAGGGTCTTGCACAAGGATGAGGTATTTCAGAAGTGTTTCTTTCCTGTCCGACATAAACTCAGCATTGCACAGGACTAAAAACCCATGAATCAGCACTACAAAAATAATTAGTTTTTTTAAATTATAAACTTGATAGTTTCTGGTATTTATTCTACTCACAAGCTTTTTCTTCACAGCCCTAAAGCTTAGATATACCTTTCAAAACAAATATATGTAGAAACTGAGATCCTTAACATCAAGATAATCCACCAGCTTTGATTTTAAGAAAAAATATAACCTGAGAGTCACAGTAGAAATATGAGAGCTGGAAAACACTGCAAATTGAGTCTGACTGGCATGAAAGCAGTGCCAGGCTGTATCTGCATGGTCTTTAGCGAGAAGATAACAGTGTGTTTTATCAGCAATCTGAGCAGGCTGGATGCACCTAGTTCCTCCCTTAAAACCCTGTTAGGTATTTGCATCATGCTGATGTTGTCCCATTAACCTTTTCCAGCACTTGGCTGAGATTATCAGTGTAGAGGTACCCAAGATGGGACCTGAAGCAATATAAACCCTGGGAAATGCACTGTGGTTTCTTGTTCAGCCAGCTCAGGTATGGCACAACCCGGGCACTGTTTGTATAACCTGCCCTTCAACAGTGGAGAGCCGGTGTCAAGGACTGACTCTTGGTGGTGTGGAGAAGCCGATCAAAGGCCCATTTGCATGAAGGAAGACATTCCAGGTCTCCTTAATACGTCTTGAGTTGGGTGGAGACACTTGTTTTCTTGTGTGATAAGTAGTTTCCTCACTGTATTTGTGTGTGAGAGAGAGAGCAAATTTGTATTTATTGAGGTGGAGCTGGACAGCAAGAGTAAGGCAGAACAAGGCATGTCAGAGTTTGGATTTATTACTGATACATCAGGCCATTTTCTTTTCATTTTAACCATAATGCCATTCTAAGCCACTGCCAGCCTTCGAGAGCAGAGTCATTCATGAGTCGACCCCCTACTTCACACCCTTCATTTTTCTCACTTTGCAGATTTTGACTGAGCTAATGCTTTCAGGAAAAAAGACTTATTGATTAGAGTGAAGTTGCTTGCAGCATCTGGGCTTTTACTGGTCGAGTTTGTGAGATGTTTTTAGCTATTTGGAAAAGGTGGAGGTAGTGTTTGTTGTAACACATTTAGTAAAGTCAGTGGGTTTTTCTGCCCAGATTTCTCAGAGCTTTTTCACTTCATCCACTCACCTTGTCACCTGCCCAGAGCTCTCCTGTTAGGACTGAAGCACGTAGAGATCACCTCAGCTGCTCTGAAAAGGATTCTTCTCCTCTGCCTGCTCCACATTTTAATTTACACACTATCTTTCATTCCAAAATACAAAACTGGCCATTAACCCTCATCTTCATGTGGGTTTTGTTATTACTTAGATTTTGTATCTAAAGACAAGTGGATGTCCTGTTAGGATGGGTTAGAGCAAGCTTTGTTTGAAGTTCTTCTTTCAACAATAGCAAAAATAACCTATCATCACAAGTCAAGTCAGAATGAGGGGCTGCTGTGAGCACACATCTGATCACATTAGGAAAATTGCATAATACAAAACCATTTATAACAGCTTTTTATAGTAACATTTCTGTATGTTGAAGTGTATGGTGATGGTGTTTTTCACTGCTTCTTTGTGTTCTCCAGTATAGTTAAAATATATTGAATAAGGATTATTATAATACTGTCAATAGCCCGACAAAGCCACATGAAAACTGAACTGAGACTCTCTTGAGTTTGCCCTGCGTGTTAGCAAAGAGAGATAGAGAGATCTGTGTTTAGCCGGTGTTGCCACCTAATTGTCTCTCACTCTCATGGCTCACCAGCTTTACACTGCCTTTTGCTCCTCACAGTATGGTCTATCAGGCAGGTTATGTGTATGTCCCTTGTGTCACTTAGGAAAGACGTGACACTTTGTGTCTCAGATCAAGACTGGTAGCTGCTGTGCGTATCCCTAACCACCCCACTGGAGCTGTTTTTCTGGAAACAGCAAAGAGTTTATTTCCATCCTGCCTATGACACCCGTGGAACATCTTGGGAAGACTGAGCAAGCATTAAGCAGAATCTCAAGGACACAGATTTTGGTGTCCATTTGCTAAAACAACTAAATCACTGGTTATCAACTAGTGTGAGTGTGGGAAGCTGTGTGTGTAAAGTCATAGTGTGATTTGGTGGGGTTCTCGCACCTAAAGAAGACTCTTAACTGAGAGAGACTGAAGCGTGAAGAGAAAATAGTGGTGTCTACAGCAGGAGGACAGTTTGAGGTGCTTAGATTTCTCCTGGTATTACAAGAGACAAGCACAGAGTCAAACCAATGTACTGATGACTCTTTCATTCTAGTTTTTCAGCTATGGAAACAAAGCAAAATGTCTCAAAAACAGGGTTTTTTTCTTGTACAACTTGCAAGCAATTTAGCTATTCTTGAAATCACAACTATCTGATCTGAGTGCAGTGAGAATGCCAGAAAAGGACCAAATGATTAGAACAGGAACTGTTGTGGTTACTACAGTCCATTGACTCTGTAAATTGTGTGTAGTGCCTTCCCAGCTAAAGAATTTATATTGCTTAGGGGACTGAGATAGTCTCTAAAGTGACTTTTAGGTAATGTTACTGACCTTCTAACCCATGATAGCAGATTTCCTTGAACTCTGGAAGTTGCTAATCTAGCTAATACAAATAGGAACTTGCAGCTTAACATTTCTTAGTTGTATGAGTAATAAGCAGTGGTTTCCAGTGTTTAGTCTCCCTGGAGCCCTCCTGTGTTCCTACAGGGTCTTAGTGTTAGACCTCAGCCACTGCTAATGTGAGAACTACGTAACATGCATGAGAAAGAGAAAATCATACTCCTTTGTTTTTAGAAGAGGAATCCAGAAGCTAGACTATTTTTGCTAGCAATTTTTTTTCAGTTGGAATATGAAAGCAAGTGCAAATCAGCAAGCACAGTGAGGAAAAAAAAAAAAGAAAAAAGTCACCTTAGAAAATGAGCATCCACTAGTCCTCAAGCTAAAAAGCAGCAGGAAATATTGGGAAAACAACTCTAAGATGTCCAGCTTTATCAAAGCACTTAACTGCACAGCATGGAAAAAACAAGCCCTTGTGTGTGTCAGTCCTGGGTATGGATGCATGTGCCAGCGTGTATGTTTGTGTAGGGAGAGAAAACACACCTTAAGGAAACGTAAAGAGTAATATTATCTGTGGTTACTGAAGACGGTGTGGGGAGGAGAGATAAACAGCTGGGTTTTTTTAATCAAGACTG
The DNA here is from genome assembly GCA_033558235.1 of Neomorphus geoffroyi. Classification (NCBI taxonomy): domain Eukaryota; kingdom Metazoa; phylum Chordata; class Aves; order Cuculiformes; family Neomorphidae; genus Neomorphus; species Neomorphus geoffroyi. Next base: position 33,172,513 of record JAUMJM010000027.1, read on the forward strand.
CTGCATGCTTAGATATTTAATGACAACATCCACATTGACTGGAATGCTGGATGCAGGGTTTCTTGAGAAAAATATGATGGAGTGACCTAATATTTTCTAGTATAAATTAAGAACCACGTTGTGCCTTAGTGTGGATGTTTCTCTCTAAATCAGTTACTTGTATTCAACATGTTCAAGCTTTCAAAATCCTTCTTTAATGAATTAAATAGCTATTTCACTCAGCTTGTGGTGTGGAACCATGTGAAGTCCCTAGTCAAACCACACCTGCTGGACAGTAATAAATAGAAATGTTACAGAGAGGAAAAAAATAGAGCATATGTTTTTAATTAAAAGGAAATATAAGGGGTATGATTTACAGAATAACAAAATAAAGAAATTGTAGCTCTTTTCCATAAAGAATTTAAAATGTAAATGAAACTTAGTAAAAAACTGCAGGCCTGGATGCAGCTGCAGAGAAGTGGGGAGGAGCTGTACGGTAGCACGAGCCTCCCAGTGCCCTTGGGTCAGGATCACGCATGCGGCACAGGGCAGTGTCAGTGGTGTGAGGGCATAGCACTTGGACACCTTGTCCACCCTCCTACTACGGCTTTTATGAACAGTGAACCTGAAGAGTTCCTCAGTCGTGTAAGGAAACAGAAAAACACAGCTCAGATCCTTCCTACAAACCCTGACAATGCAGTAGAGCAAAAATCCAGTGTATGTTGTCAGAGTTTCCCTTTTGCTTTTTTGTACATCAACTTTATGGATATAAAGGTGAGTAAACTTCTACAGTTAGGGCAACATGCTCTTTTTTTCCTTTTAGGATAATTGGAATGCTCCTCATAGGTGAATATCCTCAATTTAATGTAGTCTAAATTCAAGCACAACGTATAAGAAATTGCTACAGCATAGCTGATACCTAAACATGCCAACATTTCCTTTGACTATATTAAGCCTCTGGAAAAAACTTCTGAGACAAACAATCTACCTTAGGTATTTCTGTGGTCTGCGTCTCTGTAGTGTCTATATATATCACGATCTTTTAATGTACTTGTTTCCATATTCTCTGTTGGTAAAAAGTGGTATTATTCCCATTTTACACAGTGGGAAACAGGACAGAGGTTAAATAGCTTGTCCAGGGTAAGAAAGCAAGTTTGTTGAAAAACAAACACTGGGGTCACACTTGTTCTTCTGGGGGCAAAAGTCCTTTCTCCTCCAGGTTTTGTGAAAGCCTGGTACTGTTGTCCTTTCTTGAGTAAACAACAAAAGCAGCCTCTTCAAAGTCAGGGCACTACAACATGAAAGCCTCCAGTAACAACTGGTAACACTCAGGTTAACGATCTCATGCAGGGAACGTGCAACATCAAGTGTCACTGGGGCTACCAACACGCTTTAACGTGTCCACCAGCTCTGGTAGGTGCGACTCAAATACCCAGCAAGCCTGCGCCCACATTGCTGACTCCAAATGTAAGTCAGAAATGAAAGGATGGCACCGCAGAGGCTGCTTATGCAGATAACAACATCACTCAAAACTGATAAATACTTAAAGTCTGGGTTGGTTTAGTTATGCTGTAACTGGCAGAAGGATATCGCTAGGTACAGTGACTTGCTAGAAAGCAACATCTTTTGAAAGGTATGTAAAGGTGCTTGTATACTTTAATACAAATGTAGATAATGTTTCTTTTGGAATTTTTAACAAACTCTTTTCTCGGTGCCTACCTTAGTGGGATTTTTCTCTTTCAGTACTCAGCCATCAGTATTTTTTTTTGCGGTCCTCTTACGCTCACGTTTTTATTTTCCCTTTAGTCCCTTCATATTTTTGACTCAAGGGCCAGGTACAAACCTTACACAATTGCAGACACTGGTGCTGACTTTCCTGGGTTCCAAATTTAGCCTGTGCTAGAGGTTGCCTCCTCTGGACAGCACTAAATCTTTCCTGCCAGAGATAACTGTCCTTGGGGTTCATTGCTCTACTTCTGAGGAGAAAAAATGTTTTGCTTTTGGAATGGACTGGAATGCACCACACAACAGGTAATTTCAAAACATTTTCAAGGAAAGCATCCCCTTGGGTCCATCTCAAGGCCTTCACCAGTAAAGGACACAAGGCAGCATGTGATGCTATTGATACACCTCCATTATTTTCCCAGGGAACAAAACAATGAGGCTCGGTGGTGACACAGCCTTCCGAAGCTGCAGCTTGAAGCAGTCATTGTTTAAGTGGAAAAGGAAGAGGAAGGGTCTTTCCCCAATTTCCCTTTTAACTCCATAATTCAGGGAGTTTATCACAGACCAACATGGAAATCTCTGTGTTGGTCCCGTTCAGAACACTGTTCAGCTCTCAGCTTTGTGAGCAACGCATTAAGCTGACCCAGTGAATAGATTTTTCTAGAGAGAGTGAAGTACTTGGCTACGGTGCTGTCTTTACTAATGTATATTCTTCTGCTTTCCATCAAACAGTCAATGAAGGCTCAGGTGAAACCAATCAAAAAGAGACATCGACCTGTGACATTTGCCAGTTTGGGGCAGAGTGTGACGAAGATGCAGAGGATGTTTGGTACAGTAACTTGGTCTTCTCTTCTATTTTAATGAATGTTGTATTATTTAAAATTACTGTGGTTTAGAAAGCATTACAAATATTAGATATTCAATTTTATGCACCTAGAGATTCATCACACAGTGACTGAGGTGGTTATTACTCTGAAAAAAAATTATAAAACAATCTGATTTATAATTTTGGAACATGCACAATTTAGACAAAGTCTAGAAACACAGTTATCCATTTTATTGCTGTTATAACTTATGTTATTCCATCTGGGGTTTTACAGCTTTATACTTCAGTAAAAATAGAATTGGGAAAAATAATTGACCTAAAGCTTTTCCGGTTAAAAAGTATCGTTTAGTATTATCATCATGTTAATTCATGTGTGGCATTAGAAATGCTGGGAAATCTACCTCGCTTTTTCCTAGTTGCTGAAGTTGAAGACCTAACCCTTAAATGTTTGAAATAATTAGTGTGTACCTTTAGCTCTTTTCTCAATGGAAATTGTTTTATTTTTTATTTTTAAAAAGATGTTTCAAAACTATTCAGGATTTTTTTATTGTTTCAAACCTTAACCGCATAAGCTGAAGGGAACTAATTGTGTCTACTCACATGGGTTTTTTTTCATTTTCCCTTTGGCTTAGAAACTATGCAACATATATTGAGGCAATTTTAATCTAATCATTTCATTGTGATTTTGGAACAACCAATAGATCAAAAAAGCCACTATTCACAGAGCCATACTTCTCACAGTACCTTAATGCCAAGCCTCATATTTCTACGTAAGTAATTGATACAAATTTGGACAGATAGCAAAATAATCATGCAAATGTTAGAGCTGTTATCCAAATTATGCTTCTGAAGCTGTGGGCAGGTGGTAGCTAGAGGATGGATACAGAGACTGGGCAGTGAGATATTGATAAAGAGGTATTGCCTAAATTCTAACTTGGATGGTAGGAATGGAGTCAATGAATGGTTAACGTGATATTTCGGTCCAGTGTTGGGGAGCTGACCACAGCAAGGCAAGGCATCTATGCACAGCTGGTCAGGGATGAAGTTATGAACATCTCTGCTATTCATTGAAGAAGCTTAGGAATATGGTCATGGTCATCCATTTGTGCTCGTTTTGGTTTTGTCTTGGTAGGCTTTTAATAAGCTCCGGTACTAATCTTTAACAAACACCAAGTAAACAAACTACAGAGACCTTACTCTGTGTCTGGAGTCATCAAAACAAATCGTGTTGTTCAAAACCAGGAGCAAGATGCATCATGGTTATAGTTTGCAGTAGTGTAATGAGATTTGTGTTGAAGAAACTGCCTAATTTTGTCTTTGCTTAAGAAAATTCCACCAGGTGTCACAATATTCATTGTCTCCTTGACCGGTTGTCCTTGAGAGTTTTGGTGATGCAGTGTAGAAACAAAACCATGGTAAAATTAATTTATCAAAATTCACAGTCTAGTGCTCATGTTTTCATAATTAAGTGCACTTCCAAATTGAAAGGCAGGAGAAGAGAGGGGCAAGGCATAAAATTAGCTACAAGATAACGTTATTAATCATAAGCACTGAGTAGCAGTGTTTATTTTTTTCCAGAAATAGCTTGGTAAAATAGCCTGATTCAACTTACTTCAATAATGTTCCTGCTGCAGCTTTTGCGCTATCTAATTCCTCCCCTTTGAAAGAACTTGGCTTATACGGAGCACCGTAATGACTACAGGAGCTGAAGTTCTCAATCTGTATTGACAGGCAGTTTTTCTGCTTCTAGGGGCGAGAAGCAGGGAAGGGCACTCACTGGGAAGATGCTGCCAGACAAACTGTTAAAAGGCAGGAAAGCAGATTTCCAACCAGAAGTGGAAAGACCATGTAAAGCCTGTTAAAGGTCTGCTTTGAAGTAAACAACTTCATATGCCATAACAGAGCCCTGTTTTCCTGTCCCTGCCCCCTGATTAGTCTTGGATAAATGTCTTTCTATAAAATGAGCCTTCTGGGTGTTAGCTCTTTGTTGTTCTTATTTCTACAATAAAAGCAGACTATGTATGGGGGACCTAGATCCCTTTTTCAAATGTACATTAATTGAATTTCTGTGTTTGGCACCAGATATACATATTCCCCCACTCCCCCTGCCAAGATTTGTTGTGCAGAAAATGTCCTTAGAATAAGTGGGAAAAGAAATTTCAGTTTATTATTTGATCACTGATTTTATGTGGATCAAATTTCGGATGTAAGCAGAGCTTCTTTATCTATCTCACCAGACTGATGAGGTTTATAAAATCCAGATGGGGTCAGTGGGTCCCAACGGCCCCCAGGGCCTGTTTTTATGGGGTGATGAGCCCAGCACCGACAGCATCCCCTGTCAATCAGAAATGGTTTGAGGGTGCAGGGTCAGTGCCTGATCCATTCCAGGTAAGAGCGATGCAAACTGGTAGAAAAGCCACACCACAGAGAGCCGGAGGTACGGGGCTGGCTGTTTGCCTAATATTTCTAGGGTGTCAGAGTAGATCAGAGAAAAGAGCACAGGTGTGATAGCAGATGTGGTTGGGCTGCTGATGATTTAAAGCAACAATTAACATTATTCTGCATTGCCACAGTCTGTTATTCTGCAGTCCTGTGTCTCTGGTTTAACTCTTTTTTTAGCCAGTTGTCACTTAGTTGAATTGTGCTGTTGTACTGTGTCACCGTTATTTTAAAATCTTCTGATTTATGTAAAACGAATCTGTTAATGGCGAGACTCCCGGGATGCTGATAGGGAATTTGGCACATAGAAGACTACTCAGAGGGGTAAGATATGTGTGTGAACATTTTCTGGAAAGTACAAAGAAAAGGCAGAAAAGAACTCACCGTAATAACAGGTTTTCCACGGCATGGTAAAGCACACATGTATTATTATCCTATTCTGCAGTCTAATATCACAAGAGTGAATGCAATTTGGCATTCCATTAGTGAATCTCTTTCTCTAGGTTAAAAACAAAGACTGTTCGGTTGAAAGTCTTTAACATCTTGCTACTTTAATATGTGAAAGCTTCTTGTCACTAAGAGGATCGTGTATTACTGGCATTATTCCCACCTTTAATGCATTTTGCACCAGTGGGCTTCATGAATATTTAAAGCAGGGCAGTGGCTATGCTCTTTAGTACTGGATTGCAATCTATTGGTAAATCAGACATTCGGTGTTGCTTACTTTCAGTTTTATTTCTGAGCTGGCTAAGGAATAATTGATTTTGTAAGGCAGGGCTACTCAACATAACACCCCGAGAGATATACTTAAAAGGAAATGAAGAATGAAGTGTAACATTGTGAACCGTGGTATATTTCTAAAGATCTTCTGAAAAGCATCTATGAAATACTCACTTACTGTATAAATATAGTACTCACCAAATGGAGTGCCTGCTCATCTGCTAAAGTGGCTTAGTGTCAGTGCATAACCACATCAGAAAACTGGATTCCAGTATTAATCTCCTCCTTATGGGCCACTGAGGAAATAAGAGCGCTCTCTACATGGAGAAGCCACGGTTTGGATAGATACTGGGCGAATATCTCAGAGGTCCGCAGCGTGTCCAAGTACGTGGAAGAAGATAAATAATAGGAAAAACTCTTCTGTTGAATTTCCTGTTGGAAAATGCTGAAAAGAGAGGACAGGAATATTTTCTTAAAACAAGATTAAAGCCTGCAAACCTCTGACATGTAGAGTTAATCAAAATCAAAATGATGAATTGGGGTTAAATATGCATGCTTCTCCTTTGAATTTCAATATCAGCAGGTCCACCAGCAGCAGTCTCAAAGTGCAGGATTGCTCAGAGCAAGTTGTAGTTTGCTAGCTGCAGGACAAACATGCAGAGATGTATGACGTGCTTGGGAGAGAGTGCTTTCCCTGAAACCTGGCCATGCCCAAGGAGGTGAGGAGGCCATCTCCACAGATAGTTCCTCTGCTTTCCCTTTTTTGCCTTCTGGAGGTCACACATGGAGGAGAGAGGCAGCAGCATCCCTGGCAGGAGGTACCTGACTCAGGGATTTGCTACCAATGGTAAAAAGGGACATAAATGCCCCTTTCTGCTTCCCGCAATTCAGTCGCATACAGCTCAAGGACTCCCCCTTGGCTGAGTGTAGGGGTTTGTGCTCTGCTATAGGCACCATGCTTGTGGCAGACAACTTTTCTTCCTCCTCAGGAGCCTGGCCCGTGCTTTTTCCATTTCTCACCAGTGGACGTGGATCCCACCAGGCAGGTTCAGCTCAGGAGAAGACGCTGAAACCATTCTGTGGGAACACTGTGTCCCTGCTGACCCAAAGGTGGGAGCTCAGAGGAAGACATCCAGGTTTGAATGAAAGGGCTTAGCGTTTTCAGCGTCTAGGTCAGTGGGTGATGGAAGGAGCACCAGTCTCAGGTGTGCTGTGCAGCTGGGTGGCATTCCCAAGTGAGGTGGTGATGTTGCAACGTAATTATAGCAGGTCCCTTGTGTCCTGTACTTCTTTCTACATGGCTGAGACAATAAACTCCACTTACCCACAGCAGACAGTCACACACAAAACATATTAAGAAGATGTACTGTTTCAGTGTCTTGATTCATATTTTACTGCGAATCACTGATATATATAGTTTGGGTAAATGCTGCTGTAAGGCGAGTGAACAGTTTGCAACACATGAGGATGGTGAAACTGCATTCTCATGCAAATAAGCGGCGCTGTACATGGGAGATATTTGTGCAAATCATGCAGCTGCCATCAGCAACATTCCCTACAATCAATATCGCTCTAGCAATCAATATTTATCTTTATTATAGTATTGCGAGAAACCATATAAAAGAAACTAACGATTTTGCCAGCTTCTCAATCCACACAGCAATTAGGTCAGTCAGCTTTGTGTCCCTTCCCCCTTCAATCAGTTGCTCTCAACCACAGCATCTGCAAACAAGATGCTGTACTACTATAAGGTACTAAAAGGTAGTTTGAAAGCTCACATACATTACAGGGGTATTGGCTGCTTCATGTTCAGCAGTGTGTATAATAACTATGTGTGACCTACTTGTTCCAGATGCAGAAACAATGAGCTTCTGTAACATCTGCAATATCCCGTATTTTATACAGTAGATACACTGCCGTTTTCTGCTGCTTTCCCTTCTCTTTTGGAGAAAAAGTAGGTCTTCGTTCATAGCTACGTATAACGCTTAAACATACTCATTGGACTTTTCGTTCAAATAAACACAGAAATGGAATCAAATAATTTGAAAAATGCCACAATCTTGCTTAAATTTCTGCTTAACTTGAGATCATACCTAAGGCATGCAGTGAAGCTACTAGTGCATAAATCTTCACGTGGAGCTTAGTAGTCATGTCTGATAACGGTTCTGGCAAGGGTTTACGGAGGAGAGTAAAGGCATTGCAGCACACAATCTCTGCATGGCACAGCAGGAGATGAGCTTATACCCATGTCACTTATCTTAGCCCCAGCCTAATAACAGACCTACCTCCAGTGCCTGCCCAGAAATTAGCCCTGTTCTGGTTAGGTTAACTGTTAATGTTTCATTTGATGCATGCTCTATGGTTAAAAGATTTTGAAATAGAAAGAAAGTCACTGACATCCAGTGTAACTGTTGAGACACCATGTAGGATAACTATAGAGATACCATGCAATGGGCTGTCAGCAATAGCTATAAAAGAGTATCCTAAGCAACTGGAAATTGGTCAATGAAGGATTTGCAATGAAAGACGAAACATCAAGAACATTATAAAAAGCAAGATGACACCTATCTGTCTATATGTTACATTTTAATTATTAAGAAAGGGCCAGGTTGGTTGCTTTTACAAGAGCTTCGTCAGCCAGATCTGCTGCCTGGGGCGTGGGAGCTGAAGACAGAACCCAGCCACGTTCCTTCATTTGAGCTGTGGAAAGAAACGGCTTGTGAACTGGCACAAAATGGGAAAACTAGCAAAATACAAAATTGTGGCTTGAAATGCTGTCCACAGCTGAAACAAGAACAAAGTTGCAGCAGTTCCAGCTTAGGTGAAAGTTTCAAGCTTATTAGTAACAAATGTCTAGACATTTTGTAAGAGCCAGAAAATAAGGTCCCCAGGTGAGCATTGCATGAATGCCACGGTTCCTATCAGGTTTCTCGTTGACAAGCTGCTGAGATATTGTAGGAGTCTTTCAGTGGGCAATTTCAACTTAAAACTAGCCCAGACGAAAAACTGATGTTGTGCCAATATAGCCAAAGAAAGACCTTAAATCAAGCCAAAAACTGTGGCTTTCCTCTTTCACAGCAATGAGTCTGCAGAAGGAGCAAGGGAAGACATGGGAACAAGAAGTTAGCGTTATCTTCAGAGGATGTTTCTCTAAGAGCAGTGTATGGTCCAGTCCTTCTGAGGAGTAGGAGGCAGGAATGAGACTTTATATTTCTAAACTGAATGTGCTAATAGAAAGTGCTTGGCTAGAAAGTTAATGCTTGGAAAAATGATGACTTGTTTGGCCATCTGGTGAAATTGTTTTACTCTACATTTGGTTTTAGTTAAAGCAGCCATTTTTCCCAGTCAGGTAAGTTTCACAAAGTCACCTCACCATCCCTGCATCCTTCATCCTGTGCCAAAATAGCCTGTTTAATTTTGAAGTGAGACTGATTCCCAGCTCCCTTAGGATGGTGGTTTGGAGAATTTGACCTTTCCATCCACTGAGTCAACACAATCCTTCAAGGGTTTATGTTCATTTGACAAACTCCTGCCTTTCCCGATTCTCAGGATTTATTTTCTTAATAACATTCTTAAAAAAACCTTGGATTTAACATAAGCCGAGATTGTCTGGAGTTACTTTATACTTCAGAGTGTTTTATTACCAATACACTTTGGAACATTCTGATAAATAATTCAGCCTACACAAAGAAATTGGCTATATTTTCTCTATACATCGAGGAAGTCTGTCATATAAACTATATATCATGACTCTAAATGTTCTCAGATAAATGCAAACCCACATTGTGTTCAATCTGTACCACTCACACAAGTAGGCATTTTAGGGACTCTAAACACATACATCTCTTATCGAAAAAATAGAATCCCTAATATTTGGGTTTCTAATAAAAGGATCTTGTGAAATTACAGCAAAACTTGCTGTGTGTCCAGGGAAAAATACCCTACACAGTTATAGAGTTTATAGATCTTTTTTCCTTGAGCTCCTGGATGCTGATCCAGACTTGGTTTTCAGTTTCAGAAGGTGAACTTGCAGGTTATAGAAGCCAATTAAAGTTATGCCACTGACTTTAGTCAAACAAAAATTCTCTCCAAGTATCATAACCGTGGAGTAACTTCTCAGTAGCCAGTGAAGCTTTTCACTGGCGCAAGAGAGAACAGACTCTGTCAATGTGTAAATGTGCAGTTGTTCACACAGTGCAAAGGAATAACTTGGAAATTGTGATGATAAAAGCAGTATTTGCCTTACTGACTCCTTGAATTGCTTCAGAGGAAATATTGATTTGTGAAAAGCCAAAAATAACTTCTGAGATTTGGGGGGGGGGGGGCGGTTCTTGTCTTATCATGGTGCTATGCTCCTGTTATGAGCAAGGCACATGTTCTTCTGAAACTTAAGGAAGAGAAGGCTTGTAGGAAATGTAGAGCTGTCATTTGTCGTCACAATTATTAGTCTGTCAACATTAGAGTCAGGAAAAAGAGGCTGCAATAATTTTTAAAGTGTCTCTCAAAATAGCCAGATTTTCCTGGTAGGTTTCCATAGCCAATGTGCCTACCCCTATGTTCAGTATGTGGTGTGTGGACAGGAGGCACTGAGGCACAGAAGGGTCGGTGGTCATGGCAGAAAAGGCTGGAGGGACAGACTGGGAAAGAACAGAGGGCTATGGAAACAGGGAGAAAACCTAGAGCTGACTTGCAACTAGTCCATTTTGCCGTTCGCTGGAGAGCAGAGAGGAGCCACAGCAGTTGCCCACATACGGGCTTGGAGAAGGTTTTGGGCATGCTGCCTGAAGGCAGCCTTCACCTGCCTTCCCGCTGCCTGGCTCGGAGGCCGAGATGGCACACCCCGCATGGAGCAGGTGAATTAAACATTTATATGGCAGGGACAGCTGGAGGATGTGTGGGGTAGCAGCTCCACTGGCACCAGGGCTGTGGACCGTGCTGATCTGTGCATGTTACAAGTGTGCACGTGCATGGCTGGGCATTGTGTGAGACAGCAAGAGCATCCCTCTCTGCTTTCAGGAAATTTCCATATACAATATATACACGACAGCATGGTGGAGAGCAACCATTTTATGTGCCCAGTTTAACAGGGGCACAAATGAACCCAGGATTTATTATTTTTTTCTCTGATACCAACTGTGACTGCAGTTTTCAGTCCTAGGTAGGAAAATGTAGCAGTCTTCTGAGTGCACACCTTTATGTGCATTTGAAGACATGGTTTAGCAGTCTGGTTTGTGATCTTGCTGTAATACAGAGTGTTGTAAAAATCACGCCTGGCTCCTGCCGCTTTGTGGGAGGTATGCGAAAGGATCCCGCTCGGCTCTGCGAGGGCAGAGCTGTGCACGGGTGCTTGGAGGCAAAGACACCGCTTGGCTTTGTAGCCCCATGGCTGGGAGAGCCTGGGCTCACCAGACTGTGAAAGTGCACATAAGGGATAATATGATAATGCACATCAAATATTAATGTGCATTGACACATAATCATCTGCGTACGTCAGAGCATTACAGCATGAAAGAGCAAGTGCGGAGACCTTGGAGAGCAATGCGCTTTTGCACCTTTTTTTCCTGTTTTCTTTTCCCCTTTTTGTTATTTAAAAACAAGCTTCCCTCCCTCCCTGGCCCCCCATTTAGCCAAAGTCGTACCCTAGTAGTAAAGTGAGCGATGCCTTCGTGACGGCCTATTTAGTCGCAATAAAAAGCCGATTGGCCTAATGCACAATCAAGAAAGGAGTGACATTTATTGCTTTGGTTTTATGATGCTGTGAACTGAGCAAGATTTGGAGCCTTACAGTGCCTTCAGGGGGCAGGAGATCACCAGCAATGAATTGTATTTATACCTTTTCCAATTTCCTACTAGCATCTTAGCAATAAACAGACTGTGTTGTTATTGAGTTTTATGTAAGTATGTTTACAAAAGCAGGAATACAACTTTGTAGCTCAGAATTACATGTGTTGGCTGAATAGATCAGCAGAGAGAATAACTATGTAAAGCACTGGGAAAGCACTTTCCCATTTATTATCAAATGTCTTAATAGAAAGCTTCGTCTCTTCTGTCCCGCTTTATGTTAACTATTCAATTAAAACTGCATCCATTGCAGAAGGTCAGAGGCTCCTTCACACACCCATGTTGGAACATCAAGGCCACGATTTGTTCACACATTTAAGCCATTAAAAATACATCCCATGCATTAAATATGAGCCTGAGGAAAACTCAATAGGAGCTGACGCGTAGGGCTGACCTCGGCTCTCAGAAGCCCCTGCAGGGTGGCAGGTGTCCCTTCCCCTTGGCGTCCATCTCCTGCCCTGGTCCTTTCCCATGTGCAAGTGGCAGCTAAAAGCCTGTGCAAGACGTGCCCAAACGTACTGACTTGATTTCTGTCTCTCAGCCTGCTTGTTTTTTAAGGAAGCTCTCCCATGCAGAGAAGCATGGTTGCCCCAGGGACACACATCCTGCTCAGGGCACAGTGCTTGTGGCACATCTCTTTCGGGAACTGCAGGTGGATTCCACTGATCCCTGTCTCAGACCTGAAGAGGGTTACTCTCATCTTGTTAGTTTGCTGGCAAGGACGTGTCCTTCAGACAGCACATTTCATTCATTCATTCCTCTTCCTTTCCCTGGCAGCGGTACTTTCCCCTGGGGCTTGCTCCCAAGGCACTGAGCCGCTGTTGTCAGCGTGAGACAGCAAGAGAAGAGGCGGCATCCTCAACCGGTAGTAATATCTAGTTTTGTACAGCAGCTTTCATTTACAAACCTGAATACTCTGCAGAAAACAAGGGTTACTACTATTCTTTGCTTCTTGCACGCGTAGCAATTTGCTTAGGGTTGCATCAGTCCCAGTCTCATACCTATGGGCTGAGATCTCATTTCATCACTGTGTAGGATGACATGAGGTTATCTTGCCTTATTTCTGTCTGTGCAGGAGGTGCAAACACAGCCTGAAGGAAAGCCTGGAGTATCCTCCTAAAATGTCATTAAATAGCTAGACTGGATTTTGTTTTGTAATTTAAGTCAGCCTACCAAGCAAGTAGCCTGGAATACACAGCCAATTCAGATGGTGCTGCCTCAGGCAGATCTCCTCGGAAGTGGGAGACACACGTGTTTGAGGATGGAAAGCGATTTACGGAGAGAGTTAGTATGATTTTGCACGTGTGGAAGGAGTCTTTACAAGGAGGAATTATTTTACCATCATCTTCTTCTCACTGGTTTTAGGAAGGTGGATTGTAAGCCTTGCCTCCCCCACTGGCAGCGGCTGGCTAACATGCTGCGTGGGACAGGGCTTGCAGTGCACTGGTCTCTGCTGGGAGGAGGGCTCTCATCCCTTCAGTCTCACTGCTACATCAGAATCTGCTTTCAGAAGTGACTTCTGGTGTGTTTAACAAAGCTGTTACCAGAAATTTACCGTTGGTCCCATCCCAGCTGGTACTGCAGTTCTTCATGAGCAGACTGGCCCCTGCTGCATGGCAAGGTCCGTGCCAGGACCTGCAACTAGATGGTTGCCCTGGGCTTCCCACCAGATATTGCAATATTCCCACTGGCTGTTGCAGGCCAGGGTGAAATGCTGGGATTTGTGGGCACAATTCTTACTATCCTGCTGGCTTCAAGATAGGAGCGAACAATATCAGCAGTCTGTGGCACACGGCAATAAAATGTTCCTGAAGGACAGCCTCAAGTGTTTACAGAGGGAGAGAAACAGTCAGCAAAGCTTTGTTTTAACACAGACTATAGAGACGTGAAGGACACCACGTGTAGGCAAACCATAAAAAGGCATTTATTTTATTCTATGGGCTTTAAATAAACTTCACACGTTAGATACCTGCAGACACTTGAATTGGCACGTGAACAGAATTAGAATTTTCTTCTCTAGTCACACAGCTAGCATAAGGATTTTTCCATTGCTCTTCAAACCGAGTCGTCAGCCTTGTAATTCTGTAGTTTCTCTTGTTTGGGTTTAAAGCATTCAGTCTAGCAAAGACTTCTTTACACAACTTACTTCCTTTTAAATAGGAATGATATTTAAAAAAAAATAAAATGAGACATTTATTTTGCCCTAAAGGTGTTAGCATACAATTCAATGTGCTGTTGAGGGCACTCGAGGCATCGGGAAGTCAGATGAAGGTCATGTTTTAATTGGTGCTTTGAATTGTAAGAGGGAAGTAAAGGTGAAATTTGTGATGTTTTTTGTCAAAAACTTAGAAAAGAAAGTTACGGGGGGAAAAAAGCAGAAGGTGAATTAGGCATCAAGTTGCAGTGTCTAGCACAGCAAATTAAAGCAGTTCTCATGAGCTGCAGTCTCCAGGGTGAAGCCCTGAAAACTGGTGGATCATGGGAGCAGCTCCTCACCAAGCCGATCTGGCTCTGGGTAGGAGCCAGCACCCAGGCGTGTCTCCTCGCAGCTGTAAGGTGAGGTGCTTCTGGGAGTGGTCTTCAAAACCGCTTTGAAGCAACCTCCATGAGGTGTCATGACAAATGTGCCCTGAAAAATCCATATATATTTGTAAGCATTGCTAGTCGTCCCCTGCTTTTAAGGAGCAGCAGCAGCGTGGCAGCTGTACAGCGATTGCCCTGGCTCCTGGCTCTCTTCTCCAGCTACCCTCCCAGATTATGTTGCATTTGGTATGCAAGGAAGGGCAGCAATAAATATATTCACCACTTTAGTGCATTTTAGCTTGACATATGTCCAGTAAACAATATTTTGGTCTCTTGCAGTCCAAAAAAACCCCAAACCCCACTTGATTATTCAGCACTTCCTTTTGTTATGATGCTTTGGGGTCCTTCAAATCATTTTCATTATGTGCTACACAATAATAAAAATCTCTATGCAGTATGCTGATAATTCTATGCATGGTCTCTGTGATTTCTAATTGTTTGAATAACAGGATGCTATTGAAATGCCGTGCAGAAACATTGCGTCACCCTGAGGGAATCAAGCTTTTCTCCTTTTACTCTTGGTAAAGATAAACATTTGAACAGTCAAAATAGGTAAAATATCCCAGAGAAGCCACTGTGAAAAGTAGATGCGTTAAAGCCCTTAGTGTAGAAGCTGGGCTGCGAAGGACAAAAAAGAAAAATAAATTAGATAAATAAATAAAGAACATTGAATGGAAAGCACTCAAAATAAGAAGTGCTTTTTCTTCTCTTGTGATCTTAAAGCAAAAGAGAAGCACTAGCAGACCCAGGAAAGAAATATCGCATGCTATTTTTGTGCTGCCATTATAAAATATGTATTGTTTATTGTTCTGCACTGCAGCTAAAGTTTTACACCAGCCTCAAAAACACAGCAAAGTTTGTTTTGAAGGAGACACGCAGTGTTTCTATTCTTTAAGCCTCTTAATGAAGTTCTTAAGAGTGTGGTGATAAGATTTCAATCTCCTGGCAAGCACAGGCAGGTTGTAAGGTGTGATTCATAGAAAATGTAAAAAATGTGTGCCTGTCTGAATTATGAATATATTTTTATATCCTATTTTTTATATATATATGTATGTCTGTGTACCTAGTAGTCGGCTGTACGTGAAACCAGGCAATGATGTCAGACAGTTTTATCTCCTGGCTAGAGACATCTTTTGGTGCCATCCTCCTGGGCTGTGCTCCACACGCTGCCGAGACCGCTGTAGTCTACCTGAGCTTGGCCGAGTCCAAGAGTCCCCGATGACTTTCTATTGAGGCTGCCAGGACTTTACACTAGAACTCACCTCTCTGTAAAATGGGTATAATAGTACCAAGTGGTTATTGCTACAGGGCTGTGTGAGATTACTGTAAAGCTTAATGGTGTACTTGTAAATGGGCTGAGGGTCAGAGAAAGAAGCTGGTATTTACATGGTCCTTTTGAGATTGATGTTGAAACAGAGGTGCATGCAAGCTCCCTGGAGCGATCCCATTTAGCTGCCTGTGCGGGCGGCTTTGAGGATGACTGATGAGGTGCCAAGGAGGGTAGCAGAGGTGACCTGATGCTGTTCCCCAGTGAAGGGGTATCACAGGCGGTGTGTTCCAACAAGATGTGATGTTACAGCGCGCAGACGGTCTGAATGGGCTAGCTGAACTCTTGGAGGCAGTGGATGCATGTGAGCACAGGTCTGCCCAGCCCGGTTAACCTTGCCAGTCCCCGCTTAGAGCTAGTTCAAGTATCTCTGCGTGGCGTTGTGTTGAAACATATTAAACAGACCTAAAGCTGCCTGGGTAAATGAGCGTTCCCACCAGCCTCCTGACACACGGCTGAACCGCAGTACAATGCATGTTTGAATGTTAAGGTGTTATGTTAAGCCTGGCTTCATTTCAGCTTGCCTGCTGGTAATGTCAACAAAGATGCCCCATGTACCAGAAAGAAAAACCTTGCAGGAATCCAAATGATAGAGAAGGCATTTGGGACTGATTGCCAGGCTCTTTATGCAGACATGTACTGCCAGGTCAGCTTTAACTGGGCATTTAATGTCCTACTTGGAGGGGCAGGGGCTTGGAGAGCTCAGAATGGACATCCAATGAGAAATTTTGAGCTTCTGATCATTGTTTTCTAGTCAGAACGGAGAAAGATAAGAAATGTCTTTGGTGGAAATACCATAAATGTGCAACAACCGTGGTTTTATTTATACGCTGGTTTATGGCACAGGGAAGGCTTTGGGCTTTTTTATTCTGAAAAATTTTGTTGATTTTTTCCTTGCTTTTTTTTTATTTTTGCCTAGAGAAAATATACGACATGTTTAAAATGATTGCAGAATGGAGCATCACTTTCCCTGTAAAATACTGCTCACTGAGACATGGTGGGATCTCACACTTGACCAAATTAGCATATGCACTCAAATATCAGAGCTCTGACTAGTAAAAATAACACTAGATTTGCATTTTCACATTTTTAGCTCTCGCTTCCCTGTCTGTTTGGTTTTATGCCTTTTTTCTTGACTGACAATTCTCTTTGTGGCAGATTTATTGCTGTTCTGCTGTTTGGACCCTGTAATCAACTAGACACTTGGCTGAAGACGTTAGTCATTTCATTAAGTACTTTTTTGCAGATATCTCAGACACAATTTTCTGTTGCTGTGATTCCAAAAAGCAAATGACCCATGGCCGGCAAAGTCTGAGTATGAATCTTTAATAAACAGAGGTAGTACCAACAACGCTTTCAGGTTTCCAAACTGCAGAGGACTAATTAAAAGATGTTGAATAGGGAAGAACTGGCATTGCAATCCCACTCTGACAAAAATGTGCCTGCATCTGTTCCCAGTAAAACTGCTCTTTTAGAAGCACTGTGTCATTTATCCTCCTTCTTTCCCATCAGAGCTACATATGAAACCTTCCTTGTGTTACACACAGTTATTGTATAGTAATTTTTTTAAAATTATTGTTCAGTAATACACTGCTGAAAACAAAGACTGAATAGTTGTCTTAGGAGTAGAGATAAAGCATGGAGCGGGGTTCTTTTTATTATCACTTTGTCACTAATGATTATACTTTATTCATGAACTAAGGAAATATAATTATAGCGTTCCTCTGCACTTCATGGGCAAAGAGCCATTCTCTCGTTTTATTGAGACACCTCCTTAAAACGCTCTTCCTCCCTCCAGGGACAGTCCTTCATAGCCATGAATCCTCTCTTCAGTGACATACTCTCTGCAGGCAAAGGTAGTCTCTGTGCCCAGAAAATAATACCATATGTTATTTGCAGAAGAATGGGAAGTTAGGAGCCTGTGTCCTCACCAGTGTACTCACCCATACCTGGTTTACTAAGCCCATTAATTTTTACAGGCACTGGTTCAACATGCAGCACATTGCCATCACTGCTGGGATATAGACCTTTCTGAGATCTGGGCAGCCTTTTCTTCATGCTGAAGGTGTGTACAGGAAATAACTACTGGTCTCCTTGTGCGCTCTTCTCTCATTTCCCTGGGAAGAAGCATGTTAGGCAGATGAAATAGTGACAACCATTCCCGAAATGCACGTGGGTTCCCTCGTTCTGTTTAGCACATTTATTGTAGTTACTGCCTTTACATAAGTTCAAAGCCCAAAATGCAGTGGCTGGCACCCCACAAGTCAGTAGTGTGGCACAAGGAGGTGTCTGTCAGCATCTTACCTGCCCCAGGCACGGTTCAGCTCTGCCAGCCCTCCCATAGGCAGCCTTTTGGGCTTCTCCAGCTGCACCTCTGTCTGCAGAGACCTTTCAGTTCCCCCTGGATGTGATGTTTTCATAGCTGGTCCAGCAATGTCACCACACAGTTCTGCAGGATGTGTCTGGGGGATTTAGCCCAAAATCCCCTGAGCAGGTGGCCAGGTTTGCCCGTTGGACAGTCATTTCGGTTTGTTTTGATTTCTTTGCTTTCGTGATCGCCAGAATAACTTCAGTGGATTGCTGGATATTCAGCTGCTCTAAGATTTTCATCATATGAAATGGAATAAAATAAAGCATAAAAAAGAAGAGGAATTCATCAGAGACTATCATAATGACCTGTAAGAATAGACATAAAAAAGTGAGCCGTGTGTAATGATTCTTTACAGTGACAGCCCAAATTTTAATCCATTAACATATGAACCCATTACTTGCAAGATGCAATGGGCCTGTGGGACAGCATTCAGTGTTTCTTCTTTTCTCAGGAGAGCTGCAAGGGTGTCGACTGACATCTTGGAAGCACTCCTTCCTCACAGATGCTTTAAAAGCTGCTTTTCTGACTGCAGAAAGCATAGTTAAGGCTTACACGTATATTATGTATGCTCATGGGTACAGTTTCATCCTGTGACCCCCTAAGAGACCTCATTGACCTCCTCACAGCTTCTTGAGCCTGAGGAAAGCTCAGTCAGCCTTTATATTGCCAAGCTTTCTTCAGCACTACACTTAGGAACACAGAAACCAAATAGATTTATTGATATAACTATAATCAGAAGTCATAGCCAGGATGATAAAATGGTTGAATGATCAAATTACTTAAAATTAGAGGCGTACTGGAGTGCCTCAGGGACCAGGAAGCTGCAGGCTGGCAGTTGGCTGACCAGCCAGCCACGTGGCAGCGGGATGTGTATTGCCAACCTCGTGCAGGCAGGGACCTCAGGGAGGATCAGGACCAGTATGGCCAGCAACTAAAAGAGACAGGGTTACTGATTTTGTCACGCGTGAAAGAAGAAGAAAGTGATGAGGCAGAGCTTGGGCACAGACAGTTTACAGGTTGAGTGTGAGAGGGGAAACACTGGCACTAGATGCTAGCTAGGAGTATAGTGGGATTTCTGGGAATGACAAGTGTTGGGTCAAGGTTCACTTTGGGGTGGGGGATTCCTGTATCTAACAAGATCTGAATTCTTTTACACCATCAGCACTCTCACCTAATGTACGTGCTGGGGCTAAGTGGGGATGTCACAGATTGGCTCTGCTTGTTTAATAGGAAACAGTCTCACTTCTGCCTTATATAATGCTTCAAGAAGTGAAGGCACCTTTACCTACGGCTACAGGATTTCGTTCAATCAAATATATTAAGTGCCATTCATTTTGTATTTATTACATCACCGGTGGATCCTGCTTAAGGATGTGGCCGCGTGTGCCTGGGCATGTACGTTTGGAGTATTTGCCCCACCTTTTTCTCCGTAATTTATTCTTGTGGACTTTGGGGGCATGGTTGAAATGGCAAACTGCTTGTTCCTCTAGTCTGAAAAAATGTGTTTGAATATGCTGTCATTTTCTCTGATAAGATGAACACTATAAATTAAACAGAGTCAGCAACCCAGGCACATTAATCTTCTTGAGGCAGTCCTACCTTTAGCGTTTTCTGGCATATATTTGATGTTGACTTAATTGTGCAGCCTTAAAGTAGGATTTGAGTGTAGAAGTGCAAAACCAGTAAGAAACTGCAGATGCAAGCTGGAAGCTGTCCAATGAAAACTGTGCAAGGAGTGGATGATGAACAGATCCTTGCAGCAAGGAAACTGGGATGACAAGTTTATTGTAGTGTTTTTTCACCACCCATCTAGTCAACCCTGAAAATCAGACCACACAGGAGATTCTGTAAGACTTGAGCAAACAGTGCCTTCCCAAAGTTGTCCCTTCCTACTCCCCCTCGCACACAAGGCGTCTGACATCAGCACAAGTACCACGTGGTACATGGTGCTCACGTGGTGTGTCCTCTTAATGCAGTGTGTGGCTACAAGGATGTTGTTTGGAAAGCAGAGCTGGCCTTGCTGTTCAGATTTTAGAATGCAGGTGAGAAAAAATCTTGGTTCTCTTCTCACTTCTGCTGAAGGAGGTCAGAAAAGTCATTTTGGAACTTTGGTTTTTGGAAGGTATCAAAAAATGTAAATAAATGCCTAATGGGCTCTGAAATGATCTTTGAAATTGGTGGGAGACAAGTCTCTGAGATTTCAAAAATCCCACACAAAGTGTTTGCATGCATCTTTAAGCATTTAAACACCTTTGAAAATATGTCTCTTGAGGACCAAACTCTGAGCATACTTTCCTACATCCCCTAGGCATTTTTGAAGTTGCATCCAAAGTTGCTTAGGTGTCCCCTAAAGAGCACCCTTTTGTTTTAATTTTCTCGTTGACTTAATTCTCTCTTGACTTGCGACATAATATATATTAACCTATGCTCGTTTTTCGTAACAAAAAGTAGGGAAGTGAAGCTGTTTCTGAGTTGTTTTATTACAAAAAAAGGAGCATATGGCTGATTGTGTCCCATCTGAAATGCAAATGGTGGAGCTACGTGGAAAGAATTGCTATTACTTGAGCCATAAATGCTTCCTAATGAAGTGAGTTTGACTAAGGTGGGAAGCTGGAAATGGCTACGGGAAGAAATGATGACAGTTAATATTTCGATGGAGCAGAACATTCTTATTCTTCTGATAAGGAGACTCTTAGGAAATGGACTGGATTTTTCTCTTCTATTCTGTATGTTCTTCAGTGTGGGGAAATAGTTACACAGGGAGCCAGACTCTTTTCTTCCACTAGTTATGAAATCGTATAATTTAATTTATAACCACAGCTTTTCACCTTTGGCCTCTTTTTGAGCTGAAATTTTCTGTATTTTGTGAACATTTGCAGAAAATGAATCAACCCAATGTAAAGAAACTCTAAAAGAAGATGAGTGCACATTTGCAGAGTCCAAAGAGGGTGACAGAGAAATCTCACCCACCCTGTTTAATTTCCTATTCTTCCTCTTTCCACCAAAGTTTTTCTCTTGCATATATCCCTCTGTACTTCCAGTAGTTGAAGGCGTCCGGATGTCTGCTGTGAACGGGAGGCGAACTGACTTTTAAACACTTTCTTAAACCCAGCAGCAAGGCTAGAGGCCGGCATTTCCATTACTTAGTTTTCCAAAAGGAGAGCTGTGGACTCACTGCTGTGAGGTTCAGTGCAACCAGTGGGCTGGAGACAGAACATCAGTCACATTTCTTTGCCTTATATGTCAGAAGGAGCCGGGCAGAGTTTAGGTAGAGTGTGCACACTTACGTGCTCAGAAGAGCTGCAGCAGCTGCCAGGTTAGACCTCTGGCGTTGCACCCAAGCAAGATCACATCAGCGTTAATGTCAGCGTTGCTGATGCTGAACCCTCTGCTACGTGGCACAGCTGGGGGATGGAAGATTAGCCTGGCTTTTCCTTCTTGATGCCCACAGGTGTCTGACGTTGCTAATGGTAATGAAATAGGAGAAACCCAAAGGAAAAAAAGGCTGCAGCCTGTTGTTGTTGGAAGTAATTAGGTCTCTTAATCTTATGAGCAAAGGTGAGGCTTTCTGGGCTCAGGATGTATCCACGTTAACGTGGTAATTCACATCTGGACCAGATTTTGAAGTTAATTCTTTTGATTCATGTCTCTGGGCAGCCCAAGAGCTGGGTCGTTGTGACTCTGGAGATACCTGAGGACAGGGCCATCACTGCCCTACCTGCATTTACCTGTGCTCTGCTTTTGTCTGTGGGAACCTTCACCCCACCACAGAGCACATAGCCAGCTCCGGAGTGGCCATTGACCATCCTTGTGGCACATGAGTAAGACTATTTTGGTTGCTGAGTTATTCAGGTGCTTCAGAAAGCACAAAAACCAACATTCCTCTGGCTTTAATACTGAGTAGCCCAACTGCATCCAGGAACTGAGGGAGATGCCACCACCCCTGGGCACAGAGAGTATAGTTGCATCATTAATGTCAGTCGCAGTCATGACAAGTGGTTTTATCCCATTGGGGTGAGATGAGGCTACAGTATCACATCTCTTCGTATGATCAGAATGTCTATGGTTGCTGTAATTATTATCAGAATTAAATCAATATAAAACCACATTTATACAGAGTTACATACAAGCACCTCAACAGAAGTTAATTTTGTGGCTTTTTGAATTGCAAGAGGGTGCAGCAGCTGGAATTACCTGTATATCTGTTTAGGTGTTCGTATGTTTACAAGAAATTACAAGTGGTA
The DNA here is from genome assembly GCA_033558235.1 of Neomorphus geoffroyi. Taxonomy (NCBI): domain Eukaryota; kingdom Metazoa; phylum Chordata; class Aves; order Cuculiformes; family Neomorphidae; genus Neomorphus; species Neomorphus geoffroyi. The sequence goes on from JAUMJM010000027.1 coordinate 33,194,568, forward strand.
ATGCTGTGGTATAGTTTTCCATGTATAACACTCTTTTTTATCTTTCTTTTTGCTTGCTTTTGTTTTCTGTTTCTCTTCCCTCTCCCTGCATATAATTTCCATCAAGAAATACAAATGACCTCTTGACAGAACTTTCCACTTTCATTCTGTTGATTTGCATTGTACAGTCAGGAAAATACAAACACTTCTGTTTCTGAGATTTATTTATGATGTCATGAAAAATCTTTCTCATTTTAGCCTCTTCTTCTTTGCTTTCTTTATCTTTTCAGGTGTGTGTGCAACATTGACTGTTCTCAAACCAACTTCAATCCTCTTTGTGCTTCCGATGGGAAATCTTATGATAATGCATGTCAAATCAAAGAGGCATCATGCCAGAAACAGGAGAAAATTGAAGTCATGTCTTTAGGTCGATGTCAAGGTAACTCTCATAACAAAACTCATTTCAAAAAATGTTTTCAATTTTTGTTCGGGGAAAAAAAGGGAACCAGGGCTCGCTTCTTATTTGGCACTTCTTACATTTCCATTACACTCTTGCAATTTCTATTGTAGAGTGCAGGCTGGAGGAGGGGGGCAGAGTCCTCTGCAGTAGAGATGCCAAGCAAGGCACAAGGGGTGGCGTGCATAACCCCACCCACACCTAGCCCACAGTATCAAGGGACTGTCCAGCCCTGCGCTGCTGTCAAAATCAGGCACCTGGATTTTGCCCAGAGCACCTTGCCCAGAGCTCAGCTCTCCACAAAGGAGATCAAGCAGGAGAGCCACTTAGATACATTTTGCCATCCAGGGTGGATCCTGTGTTGCTCCTTTAACCGGAGCAGCGCGAAACAATCTCAGGAGGCCAGAGACGTGCTCCCAGACGTAGTGCGGGTGCCTGTTCCTCGTGGGACTGGCAGTGGGCGCACAAGATGCCAAAGGTGCCTGGAAGGAAATTTTGCCAATAGCAGCTGAAAACTCATGGTGTTTCTCTGAGAATGTAACACTTCCATGTGCCCAGCTCATGGACTATATCACCTGTGTAACCCCTGAGTTGACTTTAAAAACTCTATTTTGTTCTAAATAAGAATGAAGAAAATTTGCTTTTAAATAGCCCCCATAAATAAAGCGTCTGCTGAGGCTCAGACTCTTAATAGCTTTTCTCCCCATAGCTTCTGACCTGTAAATTCTCAGAACATCTACTTACCAAACCATACTGTATGGTTGTATTAAACACATTCTGGTTTATTCCTGCCTCTTTAAAGCTAACCGCGCTAGGTGGCAGTTCATTTCAGGGTACATATTAAAACTCCCCAATTACTTCAAATAGAGCAGAAATGACAACTTCTGCTTTATACTGATATGTTTATCCCAGCTACAATCTGTTATCACATATTGCTAGAAAAAAATGTGTTTTCTTAATGGAAGATATTTCATATTTCATTCCAAAAAGTCCTGTCCTGCTGTTTTCACCTGGCAGGCCCTGGGGAGCCTTACAGCCGGCAGCGATGCTGTGCATGCAAGCAAAGCTATGTTTGCCTGGGCGGTGGTGACTGGGGCATAGTCTGTACCAAGTACAGGCTCCCCAAGCACTTCAACATATTTCTTTTCACACAGATAATACTACAACAACTACAAAATCAGAGGATGGGCATTACGCAAGAACAGATTATGCAGGTACGGTTGCTATTCAAATGACAATTTGCAAGAACTGTGTAAGTCTCTTCTCCATTTTCTAAGGGCAACTGTCCTCATCTTCTGTGTGGTTTTGTTGGTTTGCTTTAAGCGAACACCAGGTTTGCATTACTCTTCCTTTCGCTAGAACTTCTCTTTCTTGTTAACAAATGGGATTTTTCCATTTTCATCAATGTATAGGTATTTTTTGGCCATAAAACACCTGTTCTGACAGTGGAAATGAAGACTGTAAACCCTTTGTGGGGATTAGTAGACATTATTGAAAATTATTGAATTAGTGCACTAGATGGTACATGTTTTTGTTACGATATACAGGTTTAAGAAAGTGAAAATACAGAGCGTAGCACAGCTGTGATAGCATGAAACATTGCTGTAATAGATGATATTACCTGTCTGTGTTTGACAATGAAGTTAATAAGGTTCTTAAAATGTTTTTTTAAAGTGATAAAGGGTTATAGTTTATTTAGAAGCTACAGTAAAATATAATGGCTCGATAGGCTTATATGGTGTTTGAAATTAAAAACGCGATAATACTAGTGAGGTTTGAGAGAGATTTTTCACACCCTTGCCCTGGGAGGACTGATTTAGAAATTGAATGTGTGTGTGCCTGCACATGTAGATGCAGATATTCACAGCTCACACTGAGAACTCAAGCCTTGAGGAAGGTATTGGAAAATTGGGTCAGGTGATGCAGCGTTCCTTAAGTTGGTGATATTTTTGTGTTTTGAAAATAGCTGTTTAGAGAGAGGAGGTGCAGATTGCTGGGTTTACCTGAGCATCTTGCTGCATGGCTCAGGTGGATGGTTTCACAGGTCTTAACATTTCTTATTGGGTCTCTCAGCGTTAGCTGGTTCAGCTGGTCGTCTCTTGTCGAAGCCCTTTGTGAACGATGTCCTAGCTTTAAGAGAATACCCCGCCATTAGAAAGGATTGTTCTGTTCCTACTTAAAAATGGTGCATGATGATTAAATCATAGAGCTATGAATAAATGATGGCTCGGTGAGGCAGAGGAGTGTGAGGTGTCGGGGGTGGCTGCAGCACGAAGCAGTGAGTGTAGAAATTTCTGTGGAAAGTGAATTCTGGGATTGATTTCCGAAAGATCAAGGATGAGCCATGGTCTAGATGTTTCCTACAGCCAAGGAGCCCTTCCATGGGTGAAGGGAGACATGCGAAGAGAGAAAAGTCTTTGACCTCTTTCTTCCAAACACCTGATTACTCTCGGCTTTTTCTGGGAGACAACAGTCGGGTTTCTTCAAAGGCTGCGGGCACTGGAGGTTGTATCGTGTGGTGGGCAGGGGACATGGCCAAGTAGGCTGAAATGATTTATTTTCGTTTAGAAATTAAGGTAAGTAATACTGTTGTGTTAAATCCTTTACCTTCCTTGCTGGAGAACTGAGCAGAGCACTGGCATCACCAAGTCAAGATGAAGGCCCCTTTGTAAATGTTGTGCTATCTACCCTGCTGCTGTCTGGTGGATGGCGGTGACCCACATTCACCTAGAGAGGAGACAGCACATTTAAGCATGAAGCAACTGAGTTGTAACAAAAAGGGAGGAAAGGTAGCTTGAGGATTACGGAGGATGAGGAGGAGGAGATCAGAGTGATGACAAGATAAAGCCAAGTCATGGGTCACAGAGGAAGAGGATCACAGAAGGCACTTTCAGGTCAAATGGGCAAGAGTGAGACAACTGCACTTGCTTAAGAGAGAGCTAATATTTCAGCCCACAATCAAAAAGTTGAGATGGTGGGTACAAGAAAATTGCAGCAAAGCTTTGTCGGGAGTTGGAAATGAAGTAGGAAACACTGGAGGAAACTGGGTTACTGGGCAGGGAGGAGGCAGGGCTATGGCATGGAGGATCACGTCTGTAGTGGAGATGGTCTCTGAGAGCCAAGAGGTCAGAATGAGTGCAGGAACAGATGGTCCAGCAAGAGATGGCAGGGGCTTGTGGTGGGAAGACAGGACACCTCACTCTCCTAGAGCTGTAGGAGAAATGGAGACATCCTGAATCAGCAGTAAGGTCCAGTAGGTGCCTGTTTGGCACAGGAAAGCATTGTCGTTACACGTTAGCAAGCAGCTTCTTGAAGCTCCTGGTATGGCTCAGGCCCCAGTGGGTTTCTTGAGGGCAGTGACCGTGTCCCCTGGATGGGTCTTATCAAGTACCATCCATTGATTTAACCTGAACCACAGTCATCTGCACCAGCTGATGATGTCTCTTCTTAACCTAACTACTATTCATGCTTAAATTTTTCATTTTTTACGTATGGTGACATCATTTAGGGTAAAAGTTGCAAGTTCATGCAGAGCAATCCACGTGCCTTTAGTGTCCCCAAGTGTTTGTGGCGTAACCCTGGCAGGAGACCCTAGGGGAAATGGACCACTGTATCAAAAAGCTGTAACAGCTCCAAAGAAGCAATGGTCAAAAGGAAGAGAGCAGTACAAAACTGAAGCTCAGTAGAAGCTTTAGCGTTTGCCAGGAAGGAAGCTCCATGCTGTCCTCATGTTCTTTCAAGTACAGAAACATTTGATTCTGGCTATTATAGGAACACCATATATGCTACTTTTTTTCTCACCTTCATATCTGCTCAGAAGGGAAATGCTGCCCAGACCATGGAGAGCTTTGTGTGAAAAAGCAGCAGTTCCACAACTGTTTTGCCTCTGAAACAATACCCCGCACCTTTCCAGAGAATACCTTTGTTCTCTACCATTTAATAGCACTAAAAATCGCCGAGACCATGAGCACTACATGCTTTTAAAAACACTGACTCATATGGACTGACTTTCCCAGGGGAGGAAATAGCAGTGGGCATAATTGATGTTGTCTATGCTAATGCAGCAGTGCCAAATGCTCTTTGCAGAGCTTGTGGTAGCTGAGTGGTGTGGGTTTTTCCATAAACTCCCCCGCACGCTCAACATGGGGTCCCAGGAAGGCAGCAGCTTTGTGAACAACCACAAGTCGCAACACCCAGCTCACTTTTTTCATATTGAACTGTTGAAACTGTCTGTTCAGTCAGTGTCTTTGCTCCCTCCTGTTCCTTCAAGCCCATTGATCCTTGCAAATAATGCACAAATCTTTCAGTCTGCAAAACCAAGGGTGCTTATTCCTTTGGAGTGTAAATCTTTGCATTAAGTTTGCATTGCCTTTGTTTTCTAAGGGCTCTTGCTTTACCCAGGCAAGATTTATTCGAGTACTGAAAATGCCTGACTAGTGTTAGAGACACCCGAAAAACAGTGTCCCCTTTTTCAGCAAAGCAAACATGAGGAGCGTGTGCTATAGGTGGCCCTTCCGTTTCAGTGTCTGCCTCTCCAAGTTCACCAGTCCATTCTTGCCAGGGCCATGTGTGCAGTACGTGTCTGTACACGTGTGTGTTTGTGTCTCACTGGGTGCAATTCTGGTCTCTTGTTGTTCTGAAACTCCAAAGTATTTATCACACTTGGGGGGATTTCCAATCTTCAAAAAATGGCAGGTTGTTGATATTGATCAAGCTTGTGAAATAAGTCAATAAATGAATGGGTGGGACTTTTCCCTCAAATCCAATAGAAAAAAACACTTTATCTTTTCCACGAAAGGGTATTTTTAAACATTTCAAGTGTAATGTATGTTTTGGAATGTGGTGTCTCAGCTGAAAGTCCTATGATTGATGTTTTCTTGTATTTCCCTATTATATGTGTAAAGAAGTTGGCTGCTTTGGTGGCATTTTGCATTCAGAGTCTAGGCAATCAAGGAGTTTTCATCTTGTTTATTCATTTGCCTATTTATTTTTATTCTTCAATATTTATATTCCCCTTCTTAAGATCTGGATATTAGCAATTATCCCCGTAACTGTTTTTATCCTTTCTCATTATGAAATTACAGGGATTTTTTCAAGCCATTTTGAGCACTGTTAAGAGTAAGTCAGTATGGATGAGCCATATTTCAATGTTATATATTCATGAAAATTGTCAGCAAAGACACTGACAAATCTCACAGACCTATTCAATAATATCATCTTCCTGGCCAGACAGACCTCCCTATATGAACATTGATTAGATCAGCTCGCAGCACCCGCACGTCATGAGTGCAGTGAAGCTGATGGAAAGGGGAGGAAGGCATTTTCAGCCCAAATAGTCTCCTCTGGTAAAAAACACGCATCTGCAAGTGGTCAGTTTGAGCTGTATTTTTGGGTTCCTTAACAGCAGTAAGCTCTCCCTTGGCAGCAGCCTCAGGTGGTGCCTTCTGCGCTCTTGGCTAGTCTGGGGACTCTCTTGCAGGCAGTGCCGTGGCCCTCCTTACTGGTACTGTTGCTGTACCCAGGAAATACTAATGAGCACAAAATGTTGCACGTCTGCTCATGGCTGCTCTGTTCCCTGCTCTCCCCCCTGGTTACCCATGGGATTTCAAATCTACGTGACAGTCTTGGATCTTTTTCAGACTGCTTTCTGGCACTGGGTCCTTCCTGGCACTACCGGAGGTGCTCGGGCGAGTAATCCGGCAGATGGCTGTGTTACCCAAGCAAACTGAATGCTCCACTAAAAAGGGCAAAATCCATCTGTGTCAACACATCATCTTCCTTTGGCTGGGCTAGGGCTCTGGAATGAAGGTCACGGGAGCCACCGCAGATTCCCTACTTCAAACGTAAAAAAGAGCCTTGGACTCTTCAAAGAGTCTCTTCAAAGGTCCAGGAGTCTTGGACTCCAAAATAAATACAGTGTAATATTTATATTTGAGAAAATAAAGCTATCCCAAAAACTTTACCAAAACCCACCACTCTGCATCGTTAACTTCTAATCCCTTTGAATGGGAGGGCAAGTCATGCCTATCAGAGAAAATGTGGAGAGCTGGCAGTGGTGCGCTGACCCAGCACATGTGGGAAGCACTGGGGTGTGATGCATCCATTTCTTCACAGGCTCAATACAGAGCCCGCCAAATTCGGTCACAGTCGTCTTCATTGTCTGTAATAGGGCCTGGAGAGGGTCCAGGAATCAGAACCAGCAGCACTGGATTTCTAGAGAGACCGACTATTTCTATGCACACACACCTCCAAATAAAATATGAGAACTTAAAAACTAGATTCCTTCTCCAGATTATAACATTTTCAAAGTAGGTTAAGTTTTGAGAGTAAACCACTTGACATTGTCCCTTTAAATTAAATTTTGTGTCTACTACCATGTCAGCCATTTCCTAAACTGGTATAGAATAATAAAGCCCCAGAGCTTAGCTATGGGATATAAACTATCATGCAGTTTTGCACTGCCTTTGTGAACTAGGCTTTCCTTTCTTCTTAATGGAATTAGCAAGTGAGACATAGAGCTGAGCACCGCACATCCATCACAGCTAGAGAGAAACCATTTCTCATCTGCAGCTTTGTAAAACGCTGGGAAAATTGCATCCTTGCATATGCAGATTTGCTTGGCTTTTGATTCTGCAGACTCCAAGTCAGAGGTTGTCACACTAAACAAATAGATTATTTGGAAAGCTTTTCCATCAAATCGCTTAAAAACTGAAAAAAACACATTTTAATATTTTGACAGCAGTGTGTCTGCGTGAATGCTGCCTGGCTGTGGCCTCCGCCTGCACTCACACACTTAGGCACACACAGTCCTGGCATTTGGGAAATACAAGAATAATACAATTGATAGATTTCTTTAAAAACGTGGAGCTTTTAAATGCTGCTGCAATTGTCAGTTGCATTTACAAGCGCAAGGTTTTATGAAAGTACATCTAAGTTTTATGCACAGTGAAAATCCACAAAAGGTGGCAGATGAGCTCTACAAAACAAAGAAGAAAAGTTAGTATAGGTTGTCTTTCAGGCCGTACAGTTTAGGGGGTTTTGGCCTGTGACTTGAGGAAGGCAATGAGGGCATCTCTCTCTGGGAGAAATGACCATATTATACCCCACATGCCTGAATGTCCTTGAAAATGTGTGATCGTTCGGAAGTGTAGAAGTCTACAGATAGCTGAAGTCTGGGTCCCATAAACTCAAGGTGATGTAAGAACAGAGCTGGTCTCCACCTACAAACTAATTTCCTAATAAAGGCAGGTGGAGAAGACGTTTTGGTCTTGTTTTGCCTACCTAATCCAGGCATTCCTGATAGAAAAGTTTTCAAAAGGTAGAACAGGGAAAGTGTCTCATCTTATTGCTTGGAACCTAGAGGTTTCCAAAATACAGCTCAAGTTTACCATCACACAAAGTAGTTTAGCATTTCCTTAGAAATAATAACTGTGTGTAGCTTAGTTTAATTTATGGAGTACTGTAAAACACAGATAAGAAAACTATTCCTATTCTGGGATTCTTCTGAGTGATTTTCAAAGGCAAGGGAGAGATCACTGTATGCTGATAGCATGGTGGTCTCCAGCCTTGCAGCTCCTCCACTCTGGGTGATATCCAGAAAAAAATTTAAAATGTAGAGCTAGAGGCCAGCTGGTAGGTTAATAAATCTTACTGTCAGCTACTTCTGAACTGAAGTCTGAGTAGCCAGCGCTGTCAGCCCCAGCTACGCAGTTGGCCCCCAAACCTTCACTTGTCCTGGGTGCTTTTTTAAATGAAAAATTGCAGCTGCTTCTTTTTGTAATTTAACTCCTGGTTTTCAAAAGGTGGAGTGTGGAAAGTCCCACTTCAGCATTTTTCTCTTTCATCAGGAGGACTGGATGCTTTTTTTCTGAAACATGAAAACCAGGGCATTAGTGCAATTGTCTAGCAGTAGGTGCTGCAGTGTAGGCTACCCTTAGTGTTTTTATTCTACAGAACTTTCTCAAATGTCTGTTTAGATCCTGCTAGGCTCTATCTTACTAAAATCTACGTCAAGAGGAGATGGACACGCTGAGGTAGAGGTCACACAGGAGCTTCACAAACAAGTCCCATGGCAGGAAGGACTGTGGAGCGGAGCACTGTGTGATTTAACAGCACTTACTGCTAACAGCCTTTTCCTGAGGAGCATGTAAAATGAAAACAGGCTTATGGAGATTTTTAAAACAAGCAATAGGGAGAGAGAAATACTGCTCATTTACTGTGCCGGCCTCAAGAGAATACCTCACTTTTTATAGGAGTTCTCCTTCAACTTTGAGTTGCATATCCTAAACTTGGTAAAATGTGCCCTGTTTTTTTCTGATTTCTGGGTTTTTGTGGTTTTGTAATGAGAAAAATTGTGTCTTTTCATTACTTACGATTTCCCAGTGTCATGCTCATGGAACCTGTAATTGTTAGCATTAAAACTTAAATTAGGTCTCAGGTGAGCTGCTAGGCATCTCTTTACCTAGACTGATGTAGCTCAAGGAAAGGAAACATTTCCATTTGTGCCTTTAAAGCGTAGCCCTTTATTTAGTCACTAATGAATGTGAATCAAAAGTTGCAGAATTCATTTGTCCTTTCTTCCCATAATAAACAAATTCCATAATACTATGAGTGAACATTATAAAGAAAGATATTTGATTTGTGTAGAAGCTTGGTGGCCTGAAAATTCAGTATGTCCAAGCTAAGAACTTGATCCATAGGAAACAAATAGGAAAAGCAAGTAGAAACTTGTAACACCAGTGTCGATTGGTGTGGGCAGCTAAAACCCCATAACATTGTACCAGGCTATTTTACTGTTGTCAGCATCCCTGAAGTATTAAATTAGGAAATTAATTTGGGTGTAAATCTTGATCAATATTTGGGGTGAAAGTGGAGTTGTACTGTAAGTATATTTTCCCATCTGGAGTTGACATCAGAACTGTGCACAATTCTTATAGCTTGCTCCAAACACTTCACTTGCCCACACTTCTTCCACCTCCCAAGACTGCGTATCTTACTGGTTGTTTTATCCCTTATAGTATCATGTATGCAGTCCTCTGTAACATTTTGTTCTGTTAAAGGTTATGGATAAAAACAGAAATCATATGTGCAATAGAGATGAGCAGACCTGAGTTCATGTAGGCGTTCCTACAGACTCTTCCTTTTGTGTCCCAGTCCATAAACACATCGTGTATCATTTGCATATGTTTTGTCTTATTTGAAGCATAGAAACCCATCTTCCTGAGCAAATCTGACACTTTCAGTACCTGCTGATCTTTCTGTCCTCCAGTCAGTGTCTGTGTTTTGATCAGAAGAATGAGTAAGCTCAAAGGGAAACAGCTTGCAGGGAAAAAAGACACTTTCCTGCTTACACATAAAAACGAGATCCCTAAAACTCAACACATTGTGAATTGTGCCTAATTTCTCAAGTTGTCTTTAACCAGATACCTGTTTTCTAAATAGGACCTCTAATAGCAAGGGACACCCAGGAGAAATGAATGCAGGGAAGGGATCCTCGGAAAAACGCTTTCATGGTTTGCAGTCATGCCATTTGTTACACTCTAGTTAAAACCACTCCTAGAATTTGTTTTTCCCAGCCTTTTGTTTTCAAAGGTTTATGGAAATGAAGATCCAGCAACGTGATCTACAACCACTATTCAGCTGCCTTGAACGTGTGGAATATGCACCATAATAAAATTTGGCCCCGCACATCATGCAGGCTCTGTAATTGTGAAAGGATTTACGGTTATCAAAAAAAAAAGGTCATTTTATGTCTGACTAAGTCACATTGTGGCACCTGGTTAATACTGTATCATTGCCACTTAGTAGATGAGATACCCTCCTCTTGCAGGCCCCTCCTTTGAAATACAGCAGCAATAAATAAGAGGGCTCTATATTAACTCCATCTAACAATGCAGGAAGAGTCAGGCCACAGAGTGGCTTTCACGGGTCTGTATTTAAATTTACTTCAGACAGCCTCAAACCCACTTCATATCAGAAGTCACAGGGAAGCTTAGATTCTTCCCCCTTTGGGGCAAAGGAAAAATGTGCAGCGTGGTTCTTCTGTAGGACCAATGAAAGCGTGCAGGTACAGTCTGAGGCGTACTGTGACTCAGGGTGCTGGCACGCGTGACTCTTCCAATACTCTGCTGCAAAGGCTGGGTTTCACCCTGTATCAGCTGTGGTGCTGGTTTAGGTATTGGTCTGTAAGCGCTTGCACTTCATCCATATGTCAGGAAGATGGTAAATACCAACTGTGTTTGGCCTTTTGATATCTTGGTAAGGACCTTTCCTTCTTGATAGCATCTTTCCCCTCTCAACCGCCTGCCTCCTCTGCAGAAAGAAAAGTAAAAACAGTATTTGAGACAAGACTCTGTTAATCTTCCCCAAGGAATAGGCTGGGAAAATGAATCCTATTGTCTGGATTTGGGGGGGAATTTCTCGCACTCTCAGTTCCACCCTTCCTCTGGGCTCCAGGTGCTTTAATTACCTCAAGAGTTGTCCTTGAAGGATGCTGTTTGAGGTGGTGCATAGCAGCTGTTTGCCACCCACGACACTAGTTTGAATTAGTTAATGGATAGTAAGGAGCACCATGGTGTGTTTTGATGCCTAGCAGCTCTATTTCAGGCTTAGTTTCTGTAAATTTGCTGTTAGGAATTACAGAGCCTTCCCAAGGTTTTGAGAGTTAAAGTTATAATGAAATGCTATATATCCACTTTCAGGAAACATCAACATTTAAATATTTGTGTTTGATCTAGTCTGAAATGTTAAAAAAAAAAAAAATATTTTGAAATATTCATAGAACTGAATTTCTTCAGAATTTTGTTTCGTGGGATGTTTTGGCATTCTTTATGAAATGTTAGATATCAAAATATCATGAGATGAAAGCATATGACAGTTGTAATAAATAAGTTGTATAGTAAGGAAAGTTGCTACTTAGAACTGACTGAAACACCGTCTTTTCTAGAAGGAGTATCATCATGTCAAATTACAATACAAACACAAGATAATTTGATCATTTAGACACGTGACATGGTTACTTGTGCCTTAAGATAACAAAGCCTTTCCCCTACACTCACGAAGTATAAATGCATCGGGTAGAATGAAAAGAAATACGGTTGGGGAAGAAAAGAAGGAGCTGTTATATTTATTTTTAACAGACCTTCAGAATTAGACTACATGGAGACAGGTAGCGATTTTTGCCTAGTTTAATAGATTTGGGTAAAGAAAACAAAGACAGACAAATATCTCACTGCCTCATTTTCGCTTTTTTTGATGGTTCCACTTCTTTCCGTTGAATACATCTGCTGAATCCTGTACCTCGTAGTTGTTGGAGCACTGCAACATAGCTATTCTTTTTGCATTTCTCAACATGTGTAGTGTATGAGACCCTGAAACCAGTAGTGGTAGAAATTTGTTACTAAAGAAAAATGGGAATGGTTTAGAGGCAGTAGGAAATGCTGTGGGAGATACTGCCTTTTGAGTCTCAGCGATACCATTTCCGCTGCTTATTTGCATAGAAGCATTTGGGAGAACCCCAGCCTCAGTTTGAGGCACACGTGTGTACCACCAAGCCAAGTGGAAGAACTCTTAGAGATTCAGGTTTGAAACGCGGCATTTACCTGTTTAGCAAGGTGACTTCTTACACACTTAGGCTGTCATTTTACCATGTACCCATGAGCTTTTAAGTTAGCTTGAAACTCTCTTCCTGTAAATACAACGGCTGTAAATGCTTTACAGAACCAGTGGCAGTGCATTTCAGAATGTTATCAGCACTGAATCAAAAAGCTCTTCTTTGCCTGCTGCTGCTACCACCAGCTTTAGCCGTTTTAAACAGCATTACATAATGGCAAAATGTTTTTCAGGAGGGAAAACAAAAAATTACAATCCTCCCTATGGTTTTAATCTCCCTCTTTTATTTTGTCTATGGTTTAAAGCTGTATCAGGTGTACATCAAAATCACCCCCTCCCCAGGGTATGTCATTTACAATTTCATTTAATAATGGAAGTGTACTTCTATCTAGCTAGGATGGGAAAGGATTAAATAAAAAACACTGTTCTAAAATCAAGTAGCCTGTCTCTGTGCTCTGCAAATGAAGTAACCATGGAAGGGCTTGTTATTAGTCTATAATATCAAAAATTATAAACTATTAGTGTTTTGTCAGGCATAATATATGCTAAATATTTTCCTCTGCGGATTGCCTCAACAAAAACTGTGCTTGTTTTTAGGCACATCTGGCACTGTGGATTTTTTTCCATCCTGCATTTCATAGATTTAAAGGGCCTTGGCTGGGCAGAAGGATGTCAGCTGTTTGGGCTAAAATACTGTTATAAGAATGAATAAGATTTAAAGAGGCAGTAGGTAAAATTCTGGTCTCGCTGAAGCTAGTGGGAGAGTGGCCATTGAGTTTAATGACTTTGTGATTTTTCTTTATGGCTTTTTCATCCATTTTTACTCTTAGTAAATTTTCCATTTCCTGAAATTGCCTTTTCTTTTCCTTTTAGCTTCTCTCACTTTGAGTATTAGCTGTAGGAGTGAGCACTGAAATCAAATACCAAACCCTTTATTTACACAAATGCACACTTCTGTGGCACTTCTGTAAAACAATAATAATAATAGATGCAGGCATATAAAAATAGTAAATGCAGATATTCATTTATGTAAAAGATGTTCTTAATAGACTTTCCTGGCTGTGCTTCCAAATGGGCTATCTGACCAGTGGTGGATCGGAGGACTTCTGTGGTGCGGAGAAGCTGTTCTGCTCTTCATGGAAAGAAACAGACGGGCAAGCTCTGCCCTCGCCTTGCGTCCTGTCACACCAAAATACATCAGCGTTTGGAAGCAGGGGGAGCCATGGGGTCCGAATAGAAGGGTAGGATGGGAGATAGACATCACGAGGCAACCAGAGCCCATCTGCAGTTGGCTTATTTCAGGAGGCAGAGTCTGAGCTGGGACATTTTGCTTCTGGAAGAGTTTACAGTCGACACCCAAGTGACAGCTCCGTAACTGTGTCTTCAGTATGATATACACCTGGGAGGGGTCTCTTTCAGCTCCTGAGGCTACTTAAAGGCACAAAGTATGTTCTGCAGCATTGGGTGGTCTCCTCTCTGCGTCTCGGAGACCAGTTGTTACCTGCTAGACCTTTGGCATTTGAGGAATAGAAAAAAAGGCTTAACGTTTTATGGTGGGATTAGACACTTTTGTTGCAAAACCAAGAACATGCAGAAGTTTCAGCTTTGTCCTGGCATTGCACAGTTTCATGACAGATGAGAAACAAAGCGTATTAAAGTAAGTAAAATAATATAGCAGGTTTTGCTGCGGTGGCATTTTATATTGCTTTACCATTTTCTCCAATACTTAAAACTGGGAATAGTAAGAGATATCTTTCCAGCTCCAGGTATGGGAAAGGAAGCATACTGAGCTCCTGATTGCTGAGTAGGAATTTCTAATGTGTCATCAGCTAAAAGCTGATCCTCTGAGCAGCCACAAAAGGTTTTAACAATAGGACTGGGCAGATACAGAAAGCAAAGTCGTAGCCTGTATGGACTTATTACCATCACACTTCTACAGGGCAGCACTCAGAGGAGAAAGGTGAATAAAAATAGAGGCAAACTAAGCAGGTTTCATCCCTCAACAAGTGTAGTTCTTTGCTTTGTACAGAGGAGTGATCACAGTTTTGCAACATGCCAATAAAATGTATTTACTTTTCTGAATAATCCGAACAAAAGCAGTGAAAGGCATGGCTGAAACCATGCTTTTAGCCGACAACAGACCTGTCTCCCAGTAGTCATAGGCCATTCAGGGTCACATTCTTGCAACTAAAATACCTAAGGTTTGCACAAGGGATTTGCCAGGCACTTGATTCAGAGAGCGTTCAAAATGCCATATATAGGAGTTACATATTTTTACTTCAGTCTCCTATTTTCTTACATACACCTCCCCCGATTCCTGCAGCTCTTTCTTCACTTTTCTGGATGAATTCTCTCAAGTGGCATGTTTTTACAAGCACAGATGCTACCTTGGAAAATAAGAGGGAAGAGAGCCAAATGGGTGTCACGCTTCAGCTTGGCAGTACCTTACTGACATGCACCCCTCAAAAAAATGGAAACAAAAACCCCACTACTTTTAGTAATCAAAACTGAATATAAAATTAGTGCAAAACTAGGGCTGTGAAACCTTCGGGTTGTCAAAAGGAATGAAGGAAACGCCTTGTAGCCAAAATGACGTCCCTGACCTACTTGTCTGTGCTGTCACGTACCTGGGTAACCTTTCCATCTTCGTGCCTCCTGTCAAAATGCTCTGACAGTTTTGCCATTCATACTTGCTTTCAGTTGTAATTTTTTGAGTTTGTTTGAAATGTACGACCAAAAAGTAGATTTTCGTAACGTCGTGCTGGCAGACCTGAAAATAAGTTGGAGACCTTTTCAAATAGTGCTTCTTGCCATCCATTGATCTCCACAGAAACAACCCATTCAGACCTGGAGTTCCTATTGGAAATTAGGGGACAGTCTGGTAATTGGATTAGGTTGCACTTTTATTTGCAACATTTTCTCAAAATGAAGCTCCTGTTTCGTTTCGTTGATCACCTGCCCAGTCTTTTTGCCAGTAAAAGCCACTCAAATAGCTAAAGAGACAGGGTGAAGATTGGTGGAAAATGCAGCTTCATGTTACATGAAATGTGTGTGTTCCTCTGAATATAGTCAGGTAGATAGAGATGATAAGTGAATCTCTGTACAGACGTGAAACCATGCTTTCTTAATCCACAGTTAAGTTGCTTAAAAGCAATTGTTAGTAATGGAGACCTTAAAAACTGGAAGAGCCACCAACTGCATCAATACTAAAATTACTATCAGCCACCCGCGTAAGTGCCAAAGAGGGAATACTTTCAGGACATCGGGATTGCATGTGTGAATTTGAGACTAAGAGTCTACATTATTGTAGGGATTGGAGGAGAGAGGAAAAAAATGAGTTTGACTTCCACACTCCCAGAAGCAGTTTGGAAATCCTAAATTAAATTTGTCCCTAGGAACATGCTGGAGTCAATTGATGGAGCACAAGTTAGCCTGGCAGCAGTTGCGAGGCCATGGTTTAGGGCACTACAGTGCCCTCTTTGACTAGTGCTCCAGAATAAATCTGCACCAAAAGTGTTGTTTAGAACTCTTCCTTTTCCCCAGTCAGAACCATGGTGCATTTTCATCCCATTATGTTTACAAAATAAGCCCTTAGGCAGTTTAATGCCCATGTGCTCCTTTAGAGCCATACAGAGGTCGCAGCCTACCCTAGTGTGAGCCAGGTGCCAGCCAGCCATGCAGAGTTCTGCCAGACACTGAGAGCACTTGCACCCTGCTTATCCCTTTTCAGCATCCCCACAGAGGAAGAGGTACGTCCTAGGTGGGCAGAGCTGAACTGGCAACCAGAATCTTTTTTTTCTAGATGGGCACTGAAGGCACAGCCCTCCCCAAGCCCCCTCCCCGCACTCCTGTGGCTGGGAGACGGGAGACATCATTAGTCATGGGACTGTCCTCCGGGACAGCGAAACGATCTTGTTCCCTCCACACATCAATATTCTTGACACCCATCTTAAAACTTAGGTCATGCATATCCATCTACTCTTGGAGAAGTGTCAGAAGAGTACAAATATCTCCTCACTATTTTTAGGGCCATATCAAAAGTATTTATCAGCTTTCTGGCATCTCATCCCATTTGTCATATTTGATGCTATCTACCAGTCAGCAGGGGAGAAGGATGAAGCCCTTTAAAAATGCAGTGGCAGATGGGTGAAACTCCATAAGCTAAGACCGCAGTGATGGTTAAAGATGACTCCTAGGGGTTGTTGTGCCTGTTGTTGCAATCAGGGAGCACCTGTCACTGTCCTCCAATGGCAAGCAGAACTGGGGCTCGAGGAGGCAGCTCATCCTTGCATGGGGTAGGAGAGATGTGGAGGAGCGGGGGTCTGCTCACAGCCGTGGAGCAGGGCTGAGCTATGAGAGAGGGGGACTGCTGATGTCTGGTGACTACACCATCCGCTCTGCATGCCATCAGCACTCCCACACTGCTTCCTTCAGCTTACACTCTTGGCTATGCATCCCAGCACAAACGTGTACAAGGATGGGACTCAATCTGTGTATTATACATCATTTATACTACTCACGCTAGGTGATACGTGAGAGGTGTTGGGATTCTTGTTTTTCCATATACACATTGCCAACGGGAAGCTTTTCCAGCTCCACCATAATACTTACCTACAGCCACATATCAGGCATTTCTTTAATGTGCAAGTAACGTGTTGGTGCAGCTCCTGTCGTGAAATTGGGATGTTTTCGTAGTGCTTTTAGAAGGCAATATATTCAGGTTGAAACTTTGCCCACATACCATCTGCTTCAGCCTTGTCTTTCTTTCACGAGAAAGCGGAATATATAATGTCCACTTGTCTTTCCTGGCGTTGCATACGGTTCTGGTTTCATGTTAGATTTGCAGGTTTGAAGCTCCTGAGCAGCTCTTGCAACAAGCTCTTGCTCTTGTTTTCAGGTGAAAGATCAGTGACAAAAATCAATACCATCTTCATAGCTCTAATGAATGTGACCCACAGCCTTTTTTAGGAAGACCATAAGCTTCCATCATATGTCTAAGGCCTATTTGCAAATATTGATTTGTATCACAGATTATCTGTAGCCATTTCATATGAAATCTTAAGGTCTTGCGATTTTGCTCTCTGCGCTTGGTTTGGTGTCAAAGGCACAGTTATAAATCAACAGACCTGCCCATCGACACTATTGATAGCCAAGGTTCCTAAGTTATGGAAACTGAGGTGTTTGAGGATTTTTAAGCATCTTAAGGAAGACAGTTTTCAGAAAGCGCCAATTGAGTTAAAGCACTGCTTTGGAGTCATAGCAGACTCTTGTTTACTTGAAGGGAGGGGAGGAAGTGGAACCTTCATATGCAAATGTATGGCATTTAGAAATGTCATATAGCTGCATCTACATATAAATAAGCCACTCTCCACTGCTGCCCTAAGCAAGGCTGCTTTGATATAGAAATTGCATAGTAGCACGCAAAGCAGAAACAGCAGGACACCACTCGGTCAAGTTCAGGGATTTTTGTTCCTTAATCACCACTTAACTAAATTAACTAAATTAACTAATACTACTGTGTCACTGTGAGTTAGACCTGGAACAGTTGTGAATAGCTGCTGTTCGGTTTTGCTGCTAGGGAGAAGCATGTGTTTGTATGTGCTGCGAGGGGCTGTGCAGTAGGGACCGTGGTCTGGCTCTTGTGCCTGGTACTTTGTCCATCACATGCACAGCGGGACAATTTCTCTTTCTGGAAGCCCTGGAAAATGACACTGAACATAGAAATGCTTCCTGTGTCAGCATCCCTCCTAGCCACCCTCTGCCTCGTTCTGCAGATCCACCCAAAAAGAGTCTCTAAAGGAGACGTGATATGGTCATAAAAAGAAGCATCTTCTGCTGCTGACGTCCACATATTGGAATGGTGGTTCCATCTCTGTTTGACGTCATATTTAAGAGTAAATTGCAGCTCCTAGACATACTTACTTTTTCAGAGGAGAGAACATAGAGAAGATATTTGGTCTGGTTCCCCACTGTCCATTTTGCCCCCTTCCAGCATTGACATTAATGAGTAGCTCAAGGAGAGACAGGTGGAAGGGAAAGTGAGCTGTTGGCTGAGCTGTTGTGTGGAATTTCTCACAGAAGGGATGACACCCACCCTGCTCGTGCTGTGCTGTATGTGATGGATACAGCATTCGGCCCTGTGCCTTCAGGCACGCAGCCTAATTGTAGGGAACCTCACAAATTTCAAAACTAGCACCAACTTCTTTTCAACACAGAATTACGATAATAATAAGGTTAAATCATCCTCTAGGGGCTCTGTCATGAGATGCCTGAGGAAATCATACATAAGGAGAAAAGCTATGACTTTATTCCTTTACATGGCTGGTTTCTGAAGGGGAAGAAAGCTGCTCCCGTGAGTCCGGTGGCCTCTCTCTTAGACAGGGATCTAAGTGAAGGGAACATCAGCAGTGTGCCAAAACCAAAGACTAGCTGAGTTAGCACAAAGAGGCATTTAATCTATTCTAGGAATGGCGTTAACACAGATTTATTCAATCCTGGCACTAAAAAAGGAAGCACAAACTGTAAGGACCCCTTTACCCAAAGCTTTGATAAATCTACAATATGGCCCTGCATCATTAAATCACATCTATAGCAATGGTCGCGGGCCTCGAGACCAGGCTCTGTGGTGGCGATCTTAAAGCACTCTGTCTGTATAGTTTATCCACAGAAGTATTGAGAGATGACTTCATACCAGCTAACGCAGAGAAGATACGGGGAGCAGAAGACCCTTCCAGTTCACCAGACTGGGAAATGGGCAGGTGCTGATCGCACCCAGCAATGAACCACTCTGTGAAGCTGCTGAAGAAAGAGGCCGTTCTGTCATCTCTTAATGTCCTCAAATCAAGTGCGGAAGCGTTTGTGCAGTACCTGCTTTAAACAGCAGCAACCGCTGCTTTTACCCATGGCCTCTGTAGGGTCAGGGGATGAAATGTGATGGAGGAGAAGCAGAGGTCAGACAGGGTGAGCTAACAGCATGCTCTGGGCTTTGCCTCCCCGAATGAAACAGGTGCTCCAGGTAGGAGTTGTGTCTAACATGGGCACTGAGAAAACGCTGGTTTGAAGCAACATTCCAGCCCACATGACAGTTCTTTTCTCTTTCAGCCTGGCTAATATTGCAGGGTGTGCCTGTTCAGACGTGTACGCGATGTTCGTTAGGGTGTACTTTATCGCTGTGCTATTTTGGGGTTGTAGTGTGCCTTGTGTTGCAGTAGCTACCTGGTAGCACCTACTCGTGTGTGTAGGAGCCTCAGCTGCTAGGGGTCTGTCTCTAGGGTAAGGCAGCTCTGCCTAGCCAGTGAATACAGGCAGAATGTGGCCACGCAAGAGCAAATGAGGGTCAAAAAAAAAAAGGCTACATTTAGTTATCAGTAGACAAACAGTCTTTTTATATACAGGAACATGATTAACAAGTTGCCTAATTTCAAGCAGTCTTTTCAAATAAGAAAGATACATACACAGATGTTGTAAATAAAAATACTTGGCAGTTTCAAAAGTTCAGAGATAGCTTTGACATCTATTGCAAAGCCCACATATATATGCTGACAAGCTGAAAGTATTCTGTTCTGCATTTGAACATCTGGGGATTATTAGTGTCTTAATTCATTGATTTCTATTATTAATTATGGCAGCAGGCTGAGTAATTATGATACATTGCTGCAAAAGACAGAGCACAATATTTTTTTTCCAAGTGCAGTAGGACATCTTGCCATCATCTCAAACATAAAAAGCACTAGATTATTTTTAAAAAGAAAAGTGGATGTTATCTCATTCCAGGGAACTCATTTGCATAAGGACATTTAAAATTAATAAATTACTGTGTCGAGCAAGCTTATTTTGTGCCTGAGAAAAGAAGGGAATGTAATTTAATTCTGAAAAGTTTCATTTCTTTTTTTCCTCTAGGTAAAGTAGCTAATACAGGGATGGTATTTTTGTGCAGTTTGTGTAGAAAGAGTAGCTTTCGTAGTTCATACTTGGAGTGGCTGCAGGAAGAATTTAGGCTAGGGCTGCAGCATAGTGGTGCCAGACGTTTTCAGCTGACATTTGGTGTCTCACTTTCCCCTAGCTCTCAGGGAGAGTGGGCTGGTGAGCTCTCCCTTGAGCAGCAGCAAGCAATTCCTTCTGAATTTTCACTCCCAACGCCCACCCAAACAGTGATTTTCAGGCGAGTTGCTAGCGCACATTTTCTTCATTGTAAGGAGACACTCTGTAAGATCAAGAGTTTTAAAGGTTTTAAAGGAAAGGAACATACTGTGTCAAGATAATTAATAGGTCAGAGCTGAGCAGCTGTTATTGACGAGGTATGGCTGTGGTGGTGGATGGCAGCGTGGCTGCTGGCAGCTTTGTCAAGGGCAAGCTGTCCGGAGCTGTTGAGCAAAGACTCGGGAGAAATCTCTTTTCTCTCATCAGAGCTGGGTCTGAGCTGGGATTTATCCGCACAGTTCTTCATTACGAGTAAGTAGGACTTCCTAAGTTGCTGTGGGACCTCAGTTCTTGTTAGATGCTATTAGAGAGGGGAAAGTACCAGAAAACTTGCTAAAGCAATTCTGCGTGTTCAGAGGGAGGAACACCATCACCGCCTCTTTCCTCCTGACTTTGCAGGGGGCCCTTCGAACCTCTGCTGCAAATGTGACTGGGCTAAGGAAGGTCCTTCTTGTCCCTAAAGAGCAGCAGCTGTGGACTCGTGAAGACTATAGATGAGTAACAATAGACTGTCGCTAGGCTTATCCACAGGATTCAGACTCCAACCCCTACTCAATCACTGGAGTTCTTCCACAAAACCCCAGGCATCCTCTACCTTTGCTCCATAGTTGATAGTCTCTAAACGTTTATTTTGATTTCAAATAAGAACTGCTGCACCAAGTGTCTGTTACGCAGAGCAGAAGGGCTTTGTTAAGTACATTTCCAATGCCATGCTCTGCAGCGTATCTTTGGGAGAGCTGCCAAGGAGTGAAAAGGGGGAGGGGGGGGAAACACACACATATCCAAAAGGGGCTGAGAAGGTTAAGGACATGCATTTGACCCAAGAATCCCTTTCGCCCCTCATAAATCCTCTGAGAATGTGATGTGGAAGGAGTCACTACCCCAATATCAGCAAGAGCTTTCGGCTGCAAAGTTTACTGACCTCAGCAGTATTAAAAGATTAAATTATTATATAAGTCAGTTCTCCTTAACCGCAGTTTCCAATGAGTTAGGCATCAAAATAGCTTTTGCTGCACATCATTCACCATCCCATCCCTTTTTTTGATGAAATATATGCATATATAAGTAGTTGCAGGACCTCCCTTAGTCTCGTGACAACTGTACACAAGGTATTAACACTGTACGCGAGCCAATATTTTCTGATCTGGGCAGTTATTATTTCCATAAACTCCAACGTTACGCGCTGTACAACAGTGGAAATGCTAAGATGTGTATTTACAGGCTGTGGCTCTCTAATTTCCTTGCCTGAAATTACTTAGAAAGTCTCACTCCTTCAACTCTAAAAAATGACAGAATTATTAGCCCTCCAGAACTGATTGTTAAGTACCTGGCAGTCAATTTTTTGGAGGTAAGAATCCTATTTTTGCCTAGATTTTTATCTAATTTCTCCAAAGTGGATTGCAGGAACTTACGTCTGGAAAGAATTTTCAGGGCACTCCAGACAGTACTTCATATAATCCCCATCAATGGCACTAATGGATTTATTTGTTTGTCAGCAGAGCTACTCCACATGTTCAGTTGTGGAACAGAAGCTCCACACCAGCTCAGCTGGGACCTGGGGACCCATGAGGGCTGCCCAGAGAAGAATCTGGCTGCATTATTCTCATCCCTTGCACAGTTGGATCCTGCAATCGGGCAGACTGTTTCAGCTTTTGAGTTTCGGTTTTCACTGCGATATTTACCTGAGGATCCTAATGGCGCACATTCAGGTTCTAAAAACCGAAGGAAAGGCACATAGCTAAACCAGAAATTAAAATAAAAAGAATACAAAATATATTTTAGGTAGTCCTTCCAGTGCTTCTTAATGGAGGACGGGAAGAGCACGGATATTAAGGAATTTGAACAAGATAGGTTTAAATAATTTATTTAACATTTGAGAAGATAAGCTATCACTAAAAGCAAGATCACCGAATGGGTGGTTAAGTGGACAACTTTTCAGGATACAATTTCTTATCCCAGCGAAATAGCTTATCATCTCATCATCTCCCTGCCAGCCACAGAAAGGGTGGAGAGCAAGTGTTCAACTGGGAGACTCTCCTAGCAAGCAAGAAGATAAGCTGTTTCAGTCTACACAAAGTAGCATTTGGCCTCAATGCATTTAAAAATAATCTGTTTTGACTAGTATATCTTATATGATAGGCTATCATGTCATGTTCTGGCACTAACAAAAGATGTGAACAATATGAAATGTCATGTTAGGCTAGAGATGCAAAAAATGTTGCAGAAATGCAAAAGATGTTGGCTTCATCAAAGTGACGTTTTCTACCAGAAAAATGCTTCAAGGAAAGGGTTTCTGAATACATTTGATCTGGAGGGTGAGGGTGTGGGGTTTTTTACAACAAAGAGAAGCATAATTTTAAGAAATGTGGCAGGAATTGCGTTGGTCCAGAGATGGGAGAGTAACCCAGTCAATCCAGTTTTTATCTTTAGACTTTACAGCTTCTGTCTCAAAATTCTAGCCATCATAAAAAGGTATAAATCCATCTTCCTGGTGCAAATAAAACTTCCACATATAGTTGCCAGTGACGATGCAGGAAGTCCGACGTTTGAAGAGGAGATACTTAATTTAACTTTACTGAAACCTGACTAAATGAATTTGGTCTGGTTTGTTGCTCTGCCTGCTGTACTTGTAAAAAAGTACACTAACTTTGTATTTAAGCTTTGCTCTCTGTAGGTGTAAGGTTGGTGTGGTAGAGGGGCTCCCTAGTTTGCTGGTACTATAATCTGATTCCTGAGGCTTGGCTGCAGTACTAAATTTATATTATAAGTAATCCAAAATTATAATAAAGGGGGAAGTCTTAATTTATTTCATTTAGGCTTACTTTTTTGAACTTTATACATTTTACTTGATTCATAATTTACCGTGTTTTTTATTCATAACCTTTTTTTAAAAAAAATTGCTTAGTAATTGTTTCATAGTGATGTAAACCCTGTGATGCATTCATGACAGTATCTCATCCGTGGCTGGATTACTGAAAAATGCTCAGACCCTTCAGGAATGAGAGCAGTCGGTTTTAACATGAGGGAACTTTTAAAGCATTTCTTGGTGTTCGGATCTCTGTGTTGAATCTGGAAAGAAGTTTGTTGTAACGAGAAAAATAACCTGATTTGAGGCAGAGGAATTATTTTGGCTGAGGTTTCCGGAAGAGGAGGGGAACGTCTTTGTCTGAAGTAAATGATGCTTTCATCACAACCTGTCTTTCAAATGACCAGAATGGCAGATCAAACTAAATACAATATTTTTTCTCCCTTTCTGCGTTTCTGTTCAATCGCTAACTCTTCTAGAGCAGTCACCAGTCAAAGTGAGGTACTGGGGACAGTTTGTGTGTCAGTTTTCGTAGAATCATAGAATGGTTTGGGGTGAAAAGGACCTTAAATATCATCCAGTTTCAACCCCTCTGCCATGGGCAGGGACACTTTCCACTAGGTCAGGTTGCTCAAAGCTTCATCCAACCTGGCCTTGAACACCTCCAGGGATGGGGCAGCCACTACTTCTCTGGGCAACCTGGGCCAGTGCCTCAGCACCCTCACAGTAAAAGATTTCTTCCTAGTATTTATTCTAAATCTCCCCTTTCCTCTTAAAATCATTCCCCCTTGTCCTGTAGCTGCAATCCCTGATAAAGAGCCCCTCCCCAGCTTTCCTGTCAGCCCCCCTTAAGTGCTAGAAGGCTGCTATAACTGGAAGGCTGCGGTTCTGTGTTGCTTTCCGAATCAGATGATCATGTTCCTGTATGAAGGGTTTATCCTATGAAGTGCTAGTAAAGCTTGGGCCAGCTCATTTTTGACTCAGGAAAGCATTTTGCATCACAACATTACACTTACAGGTGTAATTACAGGTTCTGCAGTATCCTAGATTTACTTTAAAGTATGCTAGAAACGTTTTTGAAGAAACATGGTTTCTACCCACATGATAGCAGGAGGAGGAAAAACCATTCCTCTTTTTACCAGCCCTACAGCCTACACACAGGGAAAGCATCTGCAAGTCTGGGAGAGGTCCTGGTCCCCCTTTTCAGTACTGTCAGATCAGTCTGTCCTGAAAGTAAAAATTTCCCTTACCACCTTGAAGCGTGCCTTTAAAAAACAGAAACCAAATGGTGTTCCACCTTTTTAGCAACACTGCTGGCTCGTCTGAGAGAGAAGGGATTCTCACGCCAGTTGAGGGTGGCACACAAACATCGTAGAGAAAGAAGAATCAGAGAGATGCACACAGACCTACACAGAGCAGTCTCCTCTTCAGAGAGGCAGCAAACTTCTTCTTGATAATGGAAGCTTTGAAGGAAATGGCTTTATTTTCCACGATAGGAAAAAAAATGTATATTAATAAGGATCCCATATTTCTTGCTGCGGTTTCCTGAATAGAAACATATTTGAATGTGGACCCTATCAGACATCCAGCATACTCAGAAATCATTGGGCATGGGGCACAGCACGGGTGATCACTACATGGAGTCCGAAGAGTCCCAAGCACATCAAGATCCGTCTGTGCGCACTGGACAAGTCCATTGATAGCTGACATGTGTCACATACATGTTTTCTGTTCCAGGAAGATTTCCAGGTGGAAATAAGGAACACACATGAAGTCTTGGTGGGATGATAACTCTCTCTGTATATTTTGCATGCTGGTAGCTATTTGCTTTGCCTGGAGGGTGAGAAGTAGTCAAAAATGTTTAGGGCCAGAGCAAGTGGACCTTCTGCTCAAACCACTTTCAAGTAGCAGAAGTTCCTGGGCAAGCTCTTGAAGGAGGTTATACCGTGCCTCTGACATGCCTCTTGTCATTCTTTCCTGGCTGTGCTGTCATTGAGACAGCTGTCAGCCCCAAGCCCAGGAATCATCTCCACACCGTGCTGCCCACTTCTGGGCTGTGTTGTCATTAATAGCCTTCAGGGGAGCCTCACACAGATATTCCAGTATAGGCAGGAGAGGCAGACAGGTTTGTGTTCAACACATGTATGTGTAAAAAAGATGCAGTAACGGTCCCTAGTGCAGAGGTCCTGAAAGTCCTAATGATGAAAGAGAAGATAATGCTCTCTAAAGGCATGTAGGGATGTAGAGGTTGCCTTGTCATTCTCATTTTCTGAGAGCTTGTCCTCGCCTGTTTTAACATAAGGACAATATAACCAACTTTATTAGTGCAAGTTGTTAGAGACTCTTAAAACTCCCCTTGGACAGCAGCGACAGGAAAGAAATTCATTACAAAAATCTGAATCTTGGATCTGCCGCACACGCTTTTCCCAAAGGTGGGATAATACCTAAGCATACCTACTGCCGGTACGGCTGGCTTGGAGGCAGAACACAAATTGCAATTGTTTCATAACACTGAGGGACTGCCTTTGGAAGATACAAATGCTTCAGCTTATTTGTGTGCAAACTACATTTCCTCAGACATCTATCATGAGATTTTTTTTTCCTTCTGTTTTTAATTAATTGTGACTAGAAGATACTATCACAGAAAAAGGAATTTTGCCATTTGAGCAATTTAAGTATTAGCTAAATGGAAGAATTTGCCAAAATTACCCAGACTAATTATCACCTTCGTGGCTTGCAAAATTCATGGGAGTTTATTGCCAGTAGCACAGCCCATGACGTAAATGTTGAGTACAGACCTGTTGCAAAACCTCCATTTTCCTGACTACATGGGAGGAGGTGTTTTCCAGGATTTGTCATCTCAGTGACTATTTAACAGCTGCAGAAGCTGACACAGAAAGTCAGACTGGTCTAAAGATACCCATGCTGTGGGATGGAGAGGAGGCCAGCAGAGTCTGGGGCACGGCCATGCAGCACTGATGAGAAACTTCATCTCTGAACTTCTGCTCCTCTACTTCAGCCATACAATAATCTTTCTCAATATATTATATTGAATAACCAAATGTATCGTAACGGTATATTACAGGCAAATGTCCCGAGTCTTCCTCCTGGCTTTGCCTGGGTGCGAGGAGACAGTCCCTAAAGGATAACAGAAATTATTAGGCATTTTTCATGTGCTATTCTGTGAAGAGTTTTTGAATAGTCAGATTATATTTTGTGTTATCTCATTTGCAGTAACTTGACAGGAATTAGATGTGCAAACCCTTGCTCTTGCTCTCGTAAACAACATCTTTCGCATCTTGTTCTTCTGATTTTCCTTTGGTTTATACGTTGAGTTCTTTCCGTCATTTCACCTTATCCTGCGTTGTCAAGTTAATGTTTCCTTCACCTGTGTTCACAGAGAATGCAAATAAACTGGAAGAAAGTGCAAGAGGGATCTACATCCCTTGTCCAGAACATTACAATGGCTTCTGCATGCACGGCAAGTGTGAGCACTCCACCAACATGCTGGAACCGTCTTGCAGGTAACCCTTCTCCTACCTAAGAGGAAAGGCTATGCATATGAAAATACAAAATTACTTAATTTAGATAAACTATGGAAAATAATGGTAACCATGGCCCTTTGTACTACAAAACCCATTAGATATAAATTATTCAACAAAGTCCCCATTTTATGAGGGAAAAGTGTATTAAGTTATGCACGATGTTAATTCTTTGTAAAAACATTCAGTAACCTTTAGCTATATTTAGCTATATTTTAAAAAGCTCTTCACAAAGAGCTCCAGCAGCCACTAGGTAGCCTCCTCTGGCTGAAGAAGAGGAGTGCCACCAAAGATACGTCCCTGCTGTGGCAAGAGCGATGCTCATGGGGCAGCGAGCTGGGGCAAAGGTGGCTCCTTCACGCGGCAGGTGGCTTTGCATGAGGTTAGGGTAGGGAGGATGTGAAAGCACATGTTTCTGCAGTGAATGCCTCCCTACAGAAGTAGGGATTTTATTTCTGAAGTCCAGCCAGCAGCCTGGTGGTAAAGAAAAGGACTGTTATGTTTTCCTGGGACATTGGATTGAGAGAGCAAATATGCGGACCAGACTTATCCCCATCAAGCCAGCTTCTCCCAGGGCACGTTTTGCTCTTTGCAGCTGCTGCATTTTAGGTTCCCCGTTCAGCTGGAAAACGTCCACTCCTCAAGCTGCTGGGTGCTGTGGGAAAGCAGGAGAGGAGAAGGGTGGCAGCTCAAGACTTAACCCGTTCTGACAGAAGCCCATGCAATCAGTTTCAGTTTCTTAGGGCTGCTGCTGCCATTGACCTTGATTTTCTCATCTTGCTTGGGCTTTTTAAGAGAAACAGGGGAAGAGTTAAAATGGTAAAACCACTGTTGCCCAAAATCACAGAAGGGAGATGTCAGGCTGCAGGATGGGAACTGCTGAGCAGCACAGCAGGCGGCCTTGGGGTGGATGGTTGCAGCATCAACAGAGAGTTTTTTATAGCAACCAGACAAAATGTAAATGATGCATCCACTTGCAGGAACATCTAATCACATTTCATATGGAGCTTGGATGATTGCTTATCACCTCCTTAAGGGTAATCTGCATAAGGAGCCACAACTAGATGGCTTTTTGCCCTCCCCCATCTCCCCAAAGAAAGGAAGAAATAGAAAATATGTTGTGCAAGGAACTAAATGGTTTCTCATCACAACGTGCAAGTTGTTCCACTTGATGCTAGATGAGTTCCAGTCCCCAGGGCACCTCCTGGCACTAGCACAGTGTTCACCCCCACAGACCTTGGTGACACTGAGGACCTGAATTCTTCCCTCTTGAGAGGCTGAGGAGGCACCGATGCTCAATCTGGGTGATCACCATCCTGAAAAAAACCCATAAGATTAGGCTACTAATTTTTTTCAGATATTTGGGGGCTGAGCTGTAGCATTCTTGGTAAGCAGCGAGTATAACCAGAAAACATATTTCTTTGTTTCAGATGTGATGCCGGCTATACTGGACAACACTGTGAAAAAAAGGACTACAGCGTTTTATATGTGGTTCCAGGTCCGGTACGATTTCAGTATGTCTTAATAGCAGCTGTGATTGGAACCATCCAGATTGCTATCATCTGTGTTGTAGTCCTCTGCATTACAAGGTCAGTATCTCTGGTACACTGCAATACAAAAAGAAAACACTTTTGGTTTTCCTGCTTAGTGTGTTGATTATACAGATTTCTGCAGTGACACGACTGATAACAAATGCTGTTTAATTCACCTACAAACCGAAGATATTGTCTGGTCCAGCCAGCCAGTGCTGCTTCATTATTATGACTGAATTTTTACTTTCACCTTAATCAAACTTAGGTAGCAACGGTGCCTACAGCAAATGAAGGTTACTATTTGGTATTCAGTTGCTTGGACAAATATTGTTCATTTAAATAAGGGGAATATAAATACAGCAGCTGGATCAACACTTAATAAAACTAATCATATCTCCATCTGGTTTCTCCAAGGGGCCGTGCCCTTAGTCCTAATCAGGCAAAGCATACAAACTTTTCAGCCTGTTTGCAATCCCATTGATTAAATGATTTCATTAGGCTTGTATACGTGTTCAAAGGTACCGCACGTGGCACACCAAGCCATATATGATCTTTTGTTTTTCACTAGTGCAGAGGAATGGATTATTGAATAGAAATGACAGCTCCAGGGTAGTTCAGAATGAGACAGGTAAATGCCACCCTTGCCCTCCTGCATGTGCTGCTCTGCTTCCCCACTGAACTGTGTTACTGTCTCTGGGAGGGCTCGGGGTAAGTTCTAAACATCAGGGGTCTTCAGGCTTCTCTCAGAAATCACAAGATTAAATTAATTCAGTTAGCAATACTGATAAATCAGTCTTTTAGAAATAAATTTATTTTTAAAATACAAAAAAAATGAAACCAGGTATCATAAAATATCACTGCCTGGCTGGACAACAAGTCTAACCTTTGTTCCTAGAAAAGACAAACAAAAAAAAATCATAAATCTTTCTCTGACCTAAAGGCATCAAACAAAACCATCTGGTCAAAGGTAGCTGCTTTTTTGGCCAAGCTGAGTCCATCAACTCAACAGTAGATGCCAAAAGAGGCAGTGGATTATGGTTATATTCAGAAATAATTCAAGCAACCAAAAATGTAGTCTGGAGTAAAAAAAAAAAAAAGATGGTTTAGTGACTGATGGTGGAACAAATGCTCTGTATCATTTTGTTGGGTTTTGTCACCTTAACACAGAGTAACGCAGAGTAATGCGGAGTACTTTATATGGAAGAATGAAGACTGTGCTCTAAGTGATCTGATACCGTAATACAAATTACCCATCTCACTGTTTCCATACGTAGATGGTACCTTTCCCCGTACACTCTGTAACCAAGTTAATTTGTGATCTTTTGACTTTTTTCTGTAATGCATGTAATTACTGCAGAGCATCCTCCATCCCAGCATAATGATTCAAAATACATTTGCAAAAGTGTACTCTTAAGTGGCCTAAGAGAAATCCATGTGACAAGAAAGCATTGTGGCAGCGTATGCTTAGGTAATTGAGGTTTTGAAGTCATCTGCTTTGGAGAACCTGACTGTGCTCGCTTGAACTCCCCACCCTGAACTGCTAAAACCACCCTCCCAGATTTCTGAGAGAAAGCAGGGGATCTTCACTCACTCAGAGACCGCTGCGGCCAGATTCTTTGCATTTCAGTGCAGCCTCACCTAATTAATTTATTGAGTGAGTTTGGTGCACTGTATCCAGATCCTGCATTTGAGCTGTGCAGAACTACCGTGGTAAATCTTTTAGATGCTGTTACTGTTGTTGCTTTTAAAATCATACCTGTACAGTGGTGCAAATCTACGGGGTGTTCCCCAATGCTGGAAGGCTCTGAGCAGTTCCCAGGCACTTTTAGGGCCATTGTTGCGGAGGCATTTTAATCTGGACAAATGAGCTGTGCTGCTGACAGGGGCGGTTTGCCCTTGCCCCTTCCTCTGGCTCGTGGACCCTTGGTCCTGTCGATGCCCCTGTGCCACCATTAGCATTTGTGTAGCCCCAGTCAGGGGACAGATTCAGCCTAAAACTTAACCAACGAAACTGATCGATTGTTTTTAAGCTGCTCAATCCCTTGATGAAGTCGGCCACCTGGCTACTCATTGCTAGTGCCAGTGGTGCAAATAAGCAGCTGGGGTGGAGGAGTGGGGGACCGGAGGCCAGGAGGTACAGAGGGAAGGACATAGAAGTGTGAGGCACAATCCCTTTTAGCTCAGAGATTAGGCAAAAGAGAAGCAATGATAAAAGTGAAGGAGGATGGTAAATAATATAGGCATGGCCTACTGTCATAATGATTCTCAGCAGTTTTCTTTACAGCTTTGTATTTTTAGTGATTCCCTAATGTTTAGTCACAGCAGTCTTATTTATGTGAAGAAATAACTTGATTAAAAATGAATGCATAATGTGTTTTACCTGCTATGAATCACATTGTGAGTAACTCGAGCTTGCAAGCAAGCTTCAATGGAGGGAGGGCAGGCAGCCTGTGCTCCAGTGCCTAGTTTACATTGATAAAACTGCTGTGTTCATAAATGAAAGCATCCCACACACGGAGCACTACAAAGAACTTTTGATTAAAGAGTTAAAGACCAAAGAAAAGCTGTCACTCAGTTTTAGCAGATGATTAAGTCTATAAAGCTGGTTAAATGCCAACGCCCCCCTCTTAGGAAACCCAGATGCACTTGAGACACAGCCTACCTGTAACTGCAGTAGCTTTGCATTTAAGCAGTCGTGGTGTCAGTTCTTGGCCCTGAGACCTTCCCAGGCTTCCATCAAGTGGTAGCATAGTGTATTGTGCAGTTAAAACATGGACATTTTTGGTTAAAGGATGCTTTTTCACCATCTTAACTGGAGTAATATCTATGTTTAAATTGATTTCTTTCAACCTTGGACTAAGTGACTACAGATACTGTCAGTGTCAATTTTGGGAAAGCACCCGTGCCATGCTCGTCTCCTTGTTTCCAGCTGGAGCAGCCACTCTCCACGGTTTGCTGAGAATGCACAACTGCATCCCCTGGGATTGCTGACCATCCCGGTCATCCCATAGCCACCTGTTTCCTACAAAACCACTCCAGTTGTGCCCACTGTGGCTTCCCAGGCCAGATTCCCCAGCCCTGCTTTGCACGGTGAAGCAGGGCTGTGCTTTCTGGTGTAAACCCTCATCCTCTGGGACACAGGAGGAACCTCTCGCAGTCTGGTCAGCCTGTGTGGCTGGCGGCTGCTGCAGCAGGATTTAGCAGCGCTGTGTCTCAGCGCATTGAGGTGTTGGTGCTGTCTCCCGTGTGAGGTCCTGCTGTGCAATCTCCGGCTGAATGGGCAGGAGAGGCTGCCTGGGGACAGTCAGGGCTGGGAGGCTGTCAGCGTGCACATGACATGCGGCTCAGTGAATCAGCCCTGTGTTTGCTAACAACAGCTCCCTGACTCACTCAGAAAGTTTGATCGCCTTTTTAGGAACACACAGTGAATAACGAGTTTGTCATGAAATTGCAAACCAGCTAAAGTCTGCATTAGTTTCATAATGAAAGCTCTGCTGTGACCTCCGAGAGCACTGGAGATGCAGGCTTATTTTTCCCAGAGTAATGATAGCAGCCTCCTTTACTGCTTCCAAGAAAGGAACGGAGCAAAATATAGCGCACAACCATACAGTTTCTCATGAGGGGGTGGTCCCATTGGCTTGCAAGTGAGGCAAGTCAGGACAATCTGACCCATATTTTGTTAGACACTTATATAATTGTATTTCAGCATTTTGAGCATCCTAAGTCCTTATGCTCTTATTTAGCCTTTCATTTGGCGTCACAAAACTATAGCATCGCTCCCATTCAACAGGGGGAAAAAAATGGCAATATTGATTATAAGGGGTCAGGAAAAATGCGTTTCACTCTGTTTGACCCAGAGCTACAGGCAGGTGCTTAGAGTTCTCACTGCACTGAGAGGGTGGGCTCTCCCCAATGTGTAACCTATAGAGTTTCACAGGTGCCACTGAAAGGTTCCCTGCAACAGAAAAACAGGTTAGCCCAGTACAAAAGGATTTTCCATGTCAGTGTGTTCTGGAGTGTGATGGGACTTTCTATTACGCCACCCCAAGCGGGTGTTTCAGGCTGTTGTGTAGCTGTCCCTGCAGAGGGCAGAAAGAGGCACAGACAGGCTTAAAACTTGAGCTTCAGCTGAAGAAAGAGGACAAACACGTGGTCAAATTAGGAGTAACTGTTTCTTTCTCCTCCTGTACAAAAAGTTAACCAGGTCACCCTGGCTAAAGGACCATTTTTACTGCTGATTGGTTTTCTGTAGCTCACCAGTTTCCTACTGGTACCACAAATGGAGAAAGCATGAGCCTTTTTAGTGGATGTTGGTCACCTCGCTGAAGTTCTGCTTGCCCAAAGGTTTCTGCTGTAAATCCCTTGTCTTTCAGCTCTTAGAACTTCCTGCAGCCTCCACCTGGAGCTGAACTTTCTCTCTAAGAGTGCCTTTCCATGGGAGGGAACCAGAAACATGCTATTACATTTCCATTAGTGGGAAACACTTTGTAGCAGCCCCCATAGCCGATGCTGCTGCAGGTAAAGTGTTGAAACATACCCTTGATGAGAAGCACTGTGAGGTCCTGAGGCAGAAGAGATTTGGTTTTGCAGCCATCCCAAGGAAAATATGATTTTGGTCTTTCCAGCGCGATTGCTTTCTGCACTAAGCCAAGCAGCCGTATGAGGAGCATAACACAGTGCAGGCACCCGTAAGTAAAGTAGCTGCTCGCTAATGACCTGAGCACAGAGCATTTCCATGGAGACTAATAGGGATTGTGGATGTTTAGCTCCTCGGAAAGGCAGCCCCCGCATCCACTTTGTAAATACTTCACAGACCTGGGATGCCAAGCAGGTGAGTGTGAGCTAGTCCTAAATCTTCCACCTGCACCTCACTGAAAGTAAAACAATTATTTAAAGATGAGAGGTGTGGTGCACTTGGGGTTGTTGCAACACAGCAGAGTTGCGACAGCTCACCAGTGAGGAGCAGGAATCTTGAAATTTTCTTTACTATATTTTTATTTACGGTATGTTTTGAGAGAGGGGTTTTTTGTGGTACCTTTGCCATTAGCAAGCCCATTTCATTTCATTGAAGAGAAAACACGTTGAGGGCCAGAGGATGCCTCTCTTGTGCTCATGTCCACTGCTGCCCTTGCTGCCTCTTGAGCAGACATGTTGTTAAGAGCCGCGTATTCTCACAACTCTCTTTTCCAGGAAATGTCCCAGGAGCAACAGAATCCACAGACAGAAGCAAAACACAGGGCACTACAGTTCAGACAACACAACAAGAGCATCGACAAGGTTAATTTAAAGAGCGCATGTTTCCACAATGGCAAAACTAACTGCAGAGAGCTTGGACTACAAAATACAGTATTATAGACAAAAGATTAAGACAAGATCTACACATGTTGCCTTGCATTTGTGGTAATCTACACCAATGAGAACATGTACTACAGCTATATTTGATTATGTATGGATATATTTGAAATAGTATACATTGTCTTGATGTTTTTCTGTAATGTAAATAAACTATTTATATCACACAATATAGTTTTTTCTTTTTCATGTATTTGTTATATATAATAAATACTCAGTGATGAGAAAAAAATTGCCTTTCTTAAATTTGCTGTATCTCATAGCTGTGTATAGTCTCGGGATATTGTATATGGACACTAACAAATCTCTTTTTGTTTTTTCTTTTTCCAGTTCTAGTGGCAATTTTGAGTCTACTGAACTCAGTAGTAGGGTTTTGAGTTGGTCCAAGATCAGCGACAATTATGGATGTGGGAAAGGTGAAGAATAATTTAACCTACATTGAGGAGGGATAAAATATTTCAGATCCGGAGTCAACTACATTTCATCAGCCTTCTTCTCCCATACCATCTATCTTTACTCTCCCATAGCTTAGGAAGTTTTTGCCTTCTAAATTAAATCCTAACCAAAGGGGAAATGGAAATTCTCAGTAACTGTGATGGGAGTGTCGGGGGTAATGTTCTGATCTGGGAGGGAATTAGGTGTCTGTCAAGGTGAACCCTATGAGAACGCTTTGCAGAATCTCCAACTCTGGTCACTGGAGTGAGTGAAAATTGCTTCTTACTGTTGATTGAAAATTATTACATTACAAAATTTAATAACATAATAACAGCTGAAATGCCAGCACCATTTGTACCACACGAACATGCTGATATAATTTATTTTTTCAAAGAGAAGGTGAAAACCACTCCGAAAATACCTTATGAATAACTTTATGGGTGACCCTACTCCATTAAATGTAATGAACTCAAATGTTGGCTATACCTCAATAAAGTAAGGGCATGCGTTTTGTCACATCCACATGATGGACAAGATGCAAAGTTATTTCCATGGTAGGTGAAACTCTCAAAACCACATTCTTTTGCGAAGCTAATATTACTCTAGTTTGTGCTGTGAATTTTGAAGACGACAGAGTGAGACTGAAGGGCAGAGTGTTGTAACTTCACTCATGCTGGATAACATCCACTCCACTTTTTGACTACTGGAGTACAAGTCACAGTAAATAACACAATGGAAATAAACCCCCCCTTGTAACGGTATTCGTTGTGCTGCTCCTTTCCAAAGAGACTTTGCCTAGGCAGAGAGTACCCATGACAAGAGTTAGGAGTATTTCTCACTGTCATCACCATGTAAGAAATTGCATTTGACCCAGAGTCAGATCTGGGGTTACCCGAGATGATGGCTCACGAGTGTGTTTCCATTTCCTGTGTCAGCTTTGGTCTGGTCACTCACAACGGTCACCACCAACCCTGTCGGTGACAGTCCAGCCCATCTGGCCTTCAGACACTGGTGAAGCGATGCTTCTACTCTAACACAGCTTTTGGTCTCCCCTGCCAGCCTGCTTTAAAGTGAATCCATTGCATGATGTTCACACGGTCACAGTTTTTGTCTTGTTCTGGGTTTCTTGGCTTCTTAAAGGTAATAAAAGGCAATTGGCAAGAGATGCTTCCAGGCACCTGGTCTGTGCTGATTGATGGGAGTGGGAGCGCGGTGCTTTCACAGGCAGCGGCACATGGCAGCTCCGGCACTGGGTTGTTGGCCCTGCAGGGACCATCTGCTTCCCAGAGCTGTGGGCTGGGGTGAGGCAGAGGCAGAGGGGGGCTGTGCAGCCACTCCCACCGCTCTGAACATCAAGGTTTATTTTCAGATTAGAAGAGTGAGGGTGCGGGGGAAGAGTGCGCAGCAGGGAGGCAGCGAGCCGGCGTGATCCTGACTCACGGGACCACAGGGACAATTCCATGCTCAAACCCACTGTAAAATACTTCTCGTTGTCCCAGTCCTTGCTGGTTTTGTCTTCCACGTCCAAGCTCAGCAGGGGCAGCACAGTTTGGAGGGGAACCCAGGCACAACAGCACTGGGCTGTACAGGTCTGTGGCACAGGTGGACTTCTAGTAAGACTTTGCAACATTTGTTAATTAAACTCATACCTAAGCAGCATTATAATGCCCCTCTTCAGATCCCTCCATCAGCTACACCTGATGCAGCGATGGCAACGAGTGCCTCTGAGGAGCACTTCAGCACTGGGTTGAGGATTTGGTTGGAAGTGGCAAATGAAGCTGTACAATGCATCCTCCTCCCTGCACTTTCTGCTTTCCAAGTGAGGTGTCGGAGTCTAACAAGCCTCAAAACCGCAGATTTTTCAACCAAATCCAAATGTCAGTCCCCCCCCACTGGGACTATCAGATCTGGATTGTTTATTTCAGTCACATTAGATACAAAAATCAAATGTTAACGCACACAACCATGTAACTATAGCAATAAAGCTAATTAAAAAAGGCAAAGCTTGGCCTGGTCTAAAATAGCATAGCAATGCTTGCAAGCGAACAGGAGTCCGACACACTTCCCAAAGTTATTTGCCTTGCTTTTACTGTGCAACACCACATTTAATCCCCAAACAGCCTGTGTTTGTGAGGTGTTATTAGCTGCATCCCCAGCCACAGTGCCTGTCACAGAGCCTTCACACCTCTGAAAACAGAGCCAAGTTTTAAGTACCTGCTGCAGACCGGAGGGCAGAGAGGGGAATGTGATTTTGGTTTTAATGCACAGAGGACGGGTCCCAGTGAACAGCAGGCCTCTTTGGGCCTTTCAAACTCAACCTTCAGTGTGCTGGTAAGGGCACACAGTCTGAAAATAACAGCGTCTTGGCATTGTGTGTACAACGATCGAGATTTGTACGGAAAATATTTGTAGAACTTGTACCGAACGCAGCAGCAAATTTGGAGATGTGGATTTAGGGTTGCTTTTTTCCCTTTCTGAAGGAACTGGAAATTGCATTTGTTAGGGCCGGGATTCAAGATGCAAAATTCTTTGTGTAACTTCATAAAATGAAGGGAGGTTGGCTGGGCACATAAGGACCTGGCCAGGCAAAGCCATGGCCATGGGCATGGTGCCACATGTGGAGGCAGAGCCCAGCTCCTCCAATCACAGCCATGAGGAGAAATGCCGACATGTTGCTGTTTGTCCACTTTTCAGTGCACTCTTACACCAGCAAGAGCAAGCCCCCCTGCCGTGCCAATGTGTGTGGGTTTGTTCCGTATCCAGGTGGATAGTGAGTAATTTATTTTGATGTTTCATGGGCCTTTTTTTGCCACGGTGCTCTGGCATCTGTAAATAACCTTACGTACCAGCACACATTTGCTGTCCAGACCCCATGAGAGAAGACCTAGACATATAAAACCCCTGGCAGGGCAAGTAATACCACACTGAGGACAGCTTAGGGGCAGCAGGTACCACCAGCGTCCCAACGACAACTTGCAGTCACGTACCAGCCTGACTGTTGTTTTACTGAAGCCAAACCACTTCGGTTAAGGTAAAAACAGGGCTATTGGGCTGTTGGCACACCTTCCCCAAGGCTTCTCCTCTCAGCCTGGGGCATTTTTGGAACGAAAAGGCATGTGCTTATTTTGTACCTGTTGCGTTTAACAAAGTTGACCTGCCCTCCAGAGCCTGGGATATCCTGATGATGTTCAGTCCCTTGGTGCTTTTGGATGCAGACAAACGAGCTCCTGGTGCCGGATCCCAGCCATCCAAAGCTGCTTGCATAGGTATGGTGCATCCTCACTGCAGCAGGGGGGTGACACACGACTCTCACCACCTCCCACCCCAAATGCCACGCTACAGGACAGGCACTGTTTCCACGCCTCTTCATCATGATGGTTTTCCTTAAAATAAAGTCTGGTCAGATGTTCATTATCATTCCCTTTCATCCATTGGTAGTAAGACATGATATACAGACCATTACCATTGCAAAAATATTATAATAAAGAGAGGGTGGACATGCTGTTCTAGCTGCTGGTCTTGCCTGCCTCTGCACACTGAAGAGCCAGGATTACTTCAAATGAAAATATAGTGGGGCAGTTTTCCCTTGCTGCTGTGGCCATCAGGGTCTCACCTCCCCGAGCAGCACGAGATCAGCTCAGATTTGCAGGAGTTTACAGGGTGGCAACCTAAAGGGTTGTGTTCTGAAGGCAGGGATGCACACGCGTGTGTGTGGGTGCAGGTCCCACGTGCAGGTTAACTGTGGGGGTGGGTGGATGCGGGCAGAAGGTGGGCGTCGAGTATCGCTGCCTCCTATTTTCCAGCAGCAGCTCTCAAAAAGCCTCATCTTCAAAGAGCTCTCTAAAGTTTCTTTGAAAACAAAATGATTAAAGGCTATCTTCCCTCTCATCCAACATCAGACACATCTCGCGCCGCATCCTTCCTTTCACCCCTTATTATGCATGCAGCTTTTCCACAGTTCCCAGTTTTGCATTGGGATGGAAGTTAGCACCCCGAATTAAAAGTGAAGTTCATTACCACACATCAAAATGAGCACCGTGCACGTGAGAACAGGCGCTGTGCCTCGGCCGGGCCTGCCCTTCCTGTTATTTACAGGTGGCTGGGGGAGGAGAGGGGTGGGTTGCAAGGTATTCACAGACACCGGTCCCAGGTTTTTTAAAGCACATTGGAGGTGGGAATGCCCATGGCTGATGGGGCTGGTGGGTAATCAATAACCTCAGCTGGACTTAAAGGTAGATGGAGATATGCTGACCAGGTCTTCAGAGACATTTTATTAACAATAGTAATAATATTTTATCTATACACCTGATCTGGCCAGGCCACAACCTGGCTGTTAACTTGTGCTCTGTTTGACATGGGAGATCTCATTTTTTAGCCCAGGACACTGTGCTCTGCCAGTGCCACCAAAGCAGCCGCTGCTGGCACCCACAAACAAGAGGGGTAGGATGGGCAGGAAGGACAGGCACGACCAGCTCTCACCCAGCCAGTCTTTAAGCTGATGCTTAGCCTTCAAATACTTTTCATATTAGGTAGTCTTAATTTATTTTAACTTCAGTTTAATTAACAGTTTTGTCTCAGCAGGAGGGCTGTTGAAAACAAAGATGCATTTAAAGAGGAAAAAAAGCGGGGGTTTTTTGGTCAACTTTTCATTTTTATTTATTTTTTTTGCCGTATTGAACGTGAGCCACAAAGCAGTAAAATATTCCGCAGTCTCACACAGCAGCCGCCAAGCTGCACAATGAAAAAGCATGGGAGGAATCTGTTCTCTAATGCTAACTAGGTGGCATCAGCCACAGCCTTGTAAATATGGGATGCCCGCTTCGCTCAGCTTGAGAAGAGCAGAGCCCGGGCAGATGATACCTTGATTTTTTAGTCCCTCTCCTGTCAGCATTTGCCTGGCCCACGGGAGCCACCAGCCCCGCAGGGCTGTTCCTCACCAGGGAAAGAGGGGCAGGAATGGGGCTTCATCCCACCAGTGACCAAACGCCACAGACGTAGCTGTGACTCCAGCCACTGCTGCCCTGTGGCTCACTTTTCTGGGGTGAC
Source organism: Neomorphus geoffroyi (assembly GCA_033558235.1). Lineage (NCBI taxonomy): Eukaryota > Metazoa > Chordata > Aves > Cuculiformes > Neomorphidae > Neomorphus > Neomorphus geoffroyi. The sequence continues at coordinate 33,233,526 of JAUMJM010000027.1, forward strand.
AGTGCCTTCACCTACCCCCACCCCGATATGACGTAAAAATGATTGGAAGGTGGAAAATGTTAAGAAAATGTAGTAGCACCTCATAAACTTGCTGTGAGAGATGCTTTAAAAGGGGCTTGCTTTACATCAGGTCACTCAGAAATAAAGTGTAATTATTCAAGATAAAATCCAGCTTCTAAATGCAAATGCAGGCGGCAGAGCATCGCCCTGATGGAGAAGAGGGGCAGCAGCAGGTTTTATGGCGAGGAGCTTTCAGCAGAACAGGGATGAGCTGAGAGGTGAGGAAGAGCTGTTTAATGTGACCTGAATTAGAGGCTATAGATAGTGCTTCCTGCATGTTTTACATTTTCAAATAAAAAGGATCTTCTTGTTTAATGGTTAATAAAAATGATTAGTCCTCCCAGGGCACGGATCCTGACAGATGCAGACTGTGCTGGAGGGACCAGCTACAAGACACGAGAGAAGATGAAACCGCTATTTTTTTTCCTGTGGAGTACATCTCTACCAGCATTTGCAAGTTAATTTGTAATATAATTATATGTTGCTTCTGTCACAGACGCGAAGCACGTGTGATGGGCCAGCGCCCTGCCACTGCCACCGGCAGCCTGCGACAGCCCAGCAAGCAGTTCTGCAGCGAAGACAAGCCAACAGCTAAGAGGTGCTCTGCATGTGGGAGCACATATTATATATACACACTCATATCCACCTGTATATGCATATACAATACACACATACATATACTTTTAAAAATGTACATTTTTAATATACGTGTGTGTGTATATATATATATATATATTTGTGTGATGGGTACTGTAAGGAAGAGTAAGCTGATTGCCTTGGAGCCTGTGTTGCTCTAAAATCATCCAGGCTAACTGGTCAGAAAAGCTTTCCCCTGCCCAGCTCCCCAGTGCAGCACCCAGCACTGCCACCTCCCTAACAGAAAACTCGCCACGCCAGCCTCTTGGCAGCTCTACAAGCTCACTCTGAAAGCTGACTTGACTTGTTTTATTTTTTTTTTTATTTTCATGGCATGCCATGTAGAGGATTATGGTCAGTAACAGTTTTCTAAGAAATAAAGTCTATGAAAGTAATTGTTAAAAACAAGCAGCAAGAGCAAATGCTTACTGAGTGGTTGCCATAGTGCAGGAGCACAATTTGAGATTTAATATCATTACTAATGATATTTACTTGGCCTGCAGGAGGGAGTGAGACTTGTGCTCCCTAAATGTCATTTGACTGCTAATATGTCAGGGCACCCACCCAGCTCAGCCTGGGGAAAGGACTGGGGGTGACCCAGGGCACATCCGCCCGCAGGAAGGTGATGCTGCTGCCGGTGTCCCCCTCCACAGGCTGTGCCCACCCGCCACCCTAAGGAGCTCACACTGGGCAGGTTCTTGGGCATAACCGCAGTGCTGGGGCTCAGCTCCTCCCTGGCACTCCTGGGGCAGCACCGCCCAGCACCCAGAACACCTCCTGTTTACTGCTCTTTTTTGACTGACTTACACTGACTGCGAGTCGAGGCTTCCTCTCCTGTTGGGCTTCTCCATGGGAGGGCGAGACATATTGCATTGCTGTAAAGTGAGCCATTTAGTTTATTAAATGCTGTTAAGGGTGCCCTGAGGTCTCTGCACATGTGGGACCATCAAGGCAAAATCGTTATTATTATGGTTCTTATTAGTCATAGTCATTTTCCCAGCAATATGTCTCATGTCCAGATGTCTTCCCATCTATCTCTTAAATTTTGTGATGCCATTGCAAAACTGTTATGAAGATGGACTCGTCCAAGTCTCGCTTCATGCAGTACAGGAGAGGAACGATCATGCAAAAATAAATAGATATATTCTTAAATGAAAAGACAAATGAAAGAAAGGGTCATAGTTGGCTAAAAATGAATTGTGCAGTGCATAAAAGAGACAACAGATTAGCAAAAATACCGTTTTAATGTAAGTGTTCTGTCATTATTAATTCATTTGCTGCTCTTTATGATAATACCAATCATTTGGAATTCATTTGGTGTTTATGTGGATGTCATCTTGACTCCTGCAGAAATTCCAAAGTAATTCAGCATTAATGCGCTATTAAAAATTGTTACCAGCCACTACCTTCATTACTTCACCAGCACACACTCATCTTTCTTCCCTTATACTCTAAATTCAAATTTCAGTGTTTATTTTGCTTTTATCTTTATTAGGGTTTTAAAACGTAATGCTTCTATTTAAAAATTCTCCTTGTGCTACATTAGTGTTTTCTTTTTTGACAGCATCAAAACTATGCAAATAAAGGAGAGGGTTCATGGCGCCTTTTCATTTTGTTACTGGCACTTGACTGGAAAACAACCAAAGAGGCTTCAGTTTATCATTTACAACGATGAAGTTACTGAGTTGGTATTTATGTTTGCAGCAGACGACACCAAACCAAATCTGTGTGAAGTACCATCTGTACCATGTGGAGTTCTTTGGTTTCAGGCACAGTAGATGCTGCCATGCCCTCAAGTCAAGCAGGCAAGGGATGCAGCTGCCCCAGCCCCCCAGGGGCACAGGGTACCTCGGAGGTACCGCAGGGACCAAACAGGCTAAGCTGCCCCGACAACTGTTTTTCTGAACTCACCCCTTGGTAAGGCACCCTTCTGCTCCCAAGTGGGGAACGCTGATCGGTGGCTGCAGTGATGAATATTCTGGGTCCAAACCCTGGCAGTAGAAAAAGGCTGCACTTGCATGCAATATTAAACCAAAACCAAAACCAAAACAAAACATACAAAAAAAACCCACCCAAACCCTGGGAGAGTAAAGAAAAAAAACTTTGCATTGAAAGAGTATTAATTAGATTTTTAAAGTCAAGGACTCAAAGATTAGAAAATGCCAGATTGCTGGGTCTGAAATTAATAAAATATGAAATAAAATAAAATAAAATAAAATAAAATGCTGTGTTAGGCTCCTAGCTGTGCCTGTCTTGTGCAGCCCCCTAATTACATGGTCACTTACAATTTTTCCCCTGGACATCTGCTTCTTCTGGAACACATGACAACACAAAGTTTGCACTTGGCAACTCTCAGCCTGGCTTCTGCAACTTGGGTGCTTTACCATGCAACCAAATAGCACTCTTAGTGCAGCTTCTTAGCAAATATGATTTGTTTGAAATTACAGACCATCACAAACCCATGTCGAAGTGAGCAAAGATATGGAGGGTTATTATTCAGTAAAGAAAGTGGAGAACACAACATAAAGCTCACCATCAATCACTTCAAACACACTTTTCACTGAGAGGAGGGTTGAAGTCCCCCAGTGACCGAGGAAGCAAAGCACATTGGCAGGGTCAGGTCAGAGCCCAGGCAGCAGGGATGGGGCAAGGGAATCTGCATGGGCTGGTCACACTGGGGCTGACGCTAAACCCCCCCAGGCAGTGGTGGGGAAGGAGCCAGCATCCACCTGGCTTCTGGCCATGGAGGAGGAAGATACCATCACCATGCCCTGGCACCGCCAGTTCCTGGCCATGGCTGAGCATCCTCTGCCACTCACATTCACTGCAGAGCACAGCTTTGCATGGAGAATAAAGCCCTCCGCAGAGGAATTTTCCACTTAATCAAAATCCTGAGAAGAATACGAATGCTTATAGGTTAAAGGAACCTGGCAGCTCTTACTTGTCTGTCATGTCTTTAAGGATTGCCATTAAGTCATAAACGTGACAAAGATTAAAGAGTTTATTAATGTTATTAGAGAGTTGAGATAAAATGCTATGCCTTGCAGGGTCTCTCTCCCTCTCTCACTATTTAATGAAAACATTTTCATCACTTTCTGAATCTATTATACCAAATATTCATTTCAGGACTCCTAAGATGATTTTATTTTAATTAGAAAAGATGTAGCAACCACCTAAATGTAATGCAGTTAAAATACCTTGCCATGGTCCCCCTTCTCCCCACTGCCAGCAAATGAGCACTTCTCCAGCCGTGCCACGGCAGCAGGGAGAGCCCAGGGTGCCCAAAGGGGAACAGGGATGATTTGCAGCACAGTGACACAGCCACGCTGGTCCCTCCTGGAGATGCCGAGAGCCAGAAGCAGCTCAGTCCAGGTCTTGCAAATGGCTCTGGACACGTCCAGATTCCACCCCATCGGCCAGGGATGATGGGCTATGAGACCCATTGCAGCCCCAGGTTGGACCAAGGTTACGTCTCTGTGGAGTAAGCAAGGAGTGGGAGCACCTTCTGCAGGCACAGGAGACAAAGTAAAGCCCCTGACAGCGGAAAAAAGCAAGAGAAAGAAAAGAAGCTTAAAAAATAAAAGAAGAAGGGAGGTTTGTGATGGCCTGAGAAAGAACCATTACCTATTGCAAATCTATGGCAACTGTTCACAAAACCAGAAGAAAATAAGCAGCCAAAGTCCTTAGAGTGGCTGCTTTGACTTCAGTGGGCAGTACACCATGGCTGAGTTTTAACCCATGTTTAGAGCAGGTCCAATCTTCGAAGCTAAAGACTGAAAATCAGTTACTTCTAAGCAGAGCCCGAACACTTACACCATCATATGTGAGCCTTCCCTTCCAGCTCAAGACTTTCTAACCGTATTCACAATACAGGCAGCTCACAGGCGCTCTTCCTTTTAAACTTTCCTACTAACCCCATTTAATTTGTTAATATATTCCATAACCTGATTTACTGTTAATTTATTTTGGTGAGTAAGATATCCCAGCTTTAAGTCCCAATTAATTAAAGGGGAGGGCTTAATGTTTTTGCTACGCAATATCTTCCTGACACATTGTATTCCATTTTAACACCGCACTGAAGCATTTCCAAAGTTTATTACCATTAACTACTATAAATCCATACATCTGCAAATTAATTTCATGCACACAAAAGATTACTCTTTGCAAATGTACCTTTAAGAGGGGAATATTGGCTATAGCAATCATCACTTGTTGCTTAGCAACAGCCATAGCATCACTTACAGCAGGTTTATACTAAACAGCAATGTAAAACCCATGGATGTGGCTACCCATCCCCTGTCACCCCTAGCTGCAAGTTCTGCTCAGCCCTGGGTTAATAGCTAGAGACTGCTGATTTTCTCTCTTTTTTGAGGGATGAGGGTTGTCTAGTTTTAGGGATCCTAAAAGCAATTGATTAATCCTCAGCCATTAAACTAGTTTTAAGCAACAATCCAGAGCTGGGTGCCCTATTCTGACTATGATGGCAACACTGATGCAAGTGATGTGGGCACAAATGTCTGTTCAAGTTGTGATTACGTTACTGCCAGCTCAGCGTTTTGCACCACAGGCTTCTAAAAAATTTACACATAGTTTGTTCCAATCAACCCAAAATTAGAAGGGGAAAATCAGATTATATTAAGACTGTCCTGAGGGTATCTCAAGGCAGTTCTAGTCTTCCTAAAGCCCAGGGAAGCCCCCACGGCCAGAAGTTGTCAGTTCTCATCTCTATTTTTGCACCTAGCTGGCACTGCAACAAATGACTTCTGCAATGGTGCATATATTGCTGCACCAGTACATCCATCCGTCCATCCTCATCTCTGTAGCTCCTCTAGCTCCTCCCCCGGTGCACTGCCTGCCAAGCAGCTCCGACATTGATGCTCCCGCCTGCCTCCAAGGCAGCAAGCTGCTCCCCTTGGCCAAAAAAAGGGGCAAGTAAATATTCTAACAGCATCCATTAGCCCTGCCTTGGGCAGCCCATGGAGAGGGGCTTGCAAGCTCAGGTCTGAGTTTTAAAGGCATTATGCTGTATCTGTAGTCATGCTTAATTCACAAAAGATGAATGCAGGGTTCGTAATCAAGGAAAAATTAGCATCTGAGCCAACAGAGAAGGTGAACACTCAAGCCAGTCAGCACTGCCAGCAAACTTGATTCTGGTTTTGGCGAAGCTGGTTGGCTTGGCAAACACAATGGTAATGAGATAAACTGAAATATCAGACAACAGGGCTGCTCTTTGAAGTAATTACCCTCCAGGGAAACAAGGAACAAGAGGAAAAGGGGTTTAGAGGCACAGTGTGAATGCACAGGGAATATTATTTGCCTTCCTGAAGTCAGCCCTCAGTTTATAAAGCTCAGGTGTGCCGATGCCAAGCAATGGAGAAAGGGCAGGAAAGCCCCAGCAGCGTGTACAGCAACAAGGCAATACAGCGAGAAGAGGAGCAGCACTGAGTGGCAGCACCATCCAGGCAACGCCAATGTGAAAGCATCATTGCTTCCAAGAAATGGCCATCCAGGCAGCCATCCTGTACCCAGTGTACTGACCCACAGGCAGAGGATTCATTGCAAACATTTAGCTATCAAAAATACCTATTGTTTCAAGGGGTACAGCAGTGGACTAGGGACAAGGTGAAGAATGAAATAATGCACTGTCAAGTCTTGTTGTCGGGGATTCGAGATGAGCACCAAGTAGGATTTCATCTGTCGGGCTCTGCAAAGCCATGCATGCATGAGAAGAAAGAAAAGGCAAGGCAAGGAGACAGTAAATCACAGCACACAAGGCATTCCCTTGGTTCACGTGTGCCTAACTGGGTAAGCTGCTGGCATTTTCCTGCCTGGACAGTTGACTCTAGTCTAAATTTGAGGTCTTAAACAAAATTATTTTCAAAGTGACAACTGAATAGTTGCCATCACCGATCTCCCACGCACAATGTGCCGTGACAAGTGGATTTCATTTAGAAGGCGGCCAGGGTTAAAGCTGCACCCACAGCAGATCGCCTCTCACTCCCCAGGTGGGCAGGCAAGCATCTCCCCAGGCCCCGCCAGAGAGGACTGCCTGAGAAAGATGCAGGACACATCCCACCGCTCCTGGGGTTCCACCATACCCAGCAGGGCTTGTGTCATACTCTTCCAACACTTACAAGATAAAATCTTTTTTTAAAAAAAAAACTAAACTGGTGAAAGATATCTTTTTTTTCACTCAGAGTCTCGAGGAGGAGCAAGACAGCCTCCCAGTTCCTGCTGAGTCTTAGAAGTTTGCCCATCACTCACCTGCAGCAGTTTTTAACATTTTTTTATTATTTTTTTTTTAACAGAAAGGTTGTGAAAAGCAAGAACGCTCCTGAGGACAGGGAGGTGGTGAAAGGGAAAGCAACGGGGAGGGTGGCCAGGCAGCCACAGCAGGGACATGTGTGGAAGCAGCAGTGTGATGGGACAGGGCAGAGAGACCTGCAGCCCTGGCCATAGGATGCTGCAGCTTTCCCAGCACCAGCCTGTCCCTCTGCCCCCACCACCACTGGGCTTTTGGCAAAAGAAGCGCAGGTGGAGAACCAGAGAGCGAAGCCCAGCAAATTCTCTCAAAGAAAATATGAAATCTTCTTTAAAAAAATGAAAATTTTAAGAAAGAAGGTGCAGGAACATCTCCTGGGCCAAGCCTGTGGCTCCCACCCAGGCTGGCTCCCTGTAAATGGTGGTTTCAGAAAGAAAAGGTCTATTCTAGGCAAAAGCCCTACGTTTCCCTTTGCACAGCAAATAGTCCCTGTTAGCACGGAGCCAACCAAGGCGAAACGTTTATTACAAAGGAGAATTATGAGAGGAGTGCCTGAATCTAGAACAAAATGTAAAATGGGGGAAACAAACGTAAAAAGCTCTATAAAAGTTTTAATGGATCCTTTCAGATGTGGAGTGGCATTTTAATGTGACATTTAAAATTATTTCTTTTTTTTTCTTCTTCTTCTTTTTCTTTTTAGCTTTTAGGCAGAACATTAATCTGGGGGGCTCGCTCTGCCTGCAGAGGAGTAACGCACCACAGCAGGTGCCTGCTGCTGGGCGAAGCACAGCCAGGGTTGAAAAAGTCAGGGGGCTGGGAGCGGATGCAGCCAGCCAACCCTCCCTTCTTCCCAGAGATGAGGTGCTGCCAGAGGGGCAGCGGGACGTGTTCGTGCAGCCCTGACTGGGGCTGGGAGCCAGGGGCTGTCCTGGCAGCTAGCGGCATCGTAGGAAGGGCAGTTCCAACCCAGGGGGGAAGCTCTCCCAAACACCACGCTCCCACCCGGTAAGAACCTGTGGTGCCCAAGACCATGGGAGCTTTGCTGCTAATTTCAAAGGGAAGAGCAAATGGGGTGGGCTTGGCATGGAGGGACAGGCAGCCGGTACAAAACGGAACACGTCCACCTCCCGCTGCTTACAAATGCACATATAAAGAGTGAGGCAGCCCTAGCTGGCAGCTTCTCCCATACTTCTCTGATACCAAGGACCTACTTTCAGGATTTGACTCCAGCCTACGCATTTCCAACACATTAAAAGTCTCAAACCATGTGCTTAAAAATCTTTGGCCTATTGCTGACCTTTCTGAATCCCAGGAACAGCCATTTTTACTTGCTGATGTAGATGCAGGAAATTCTTAACTAAATCCTAACGGAAAGTCAGAAAAGGAGATAAGCAGGCTAATCCTCCACACCGTCAGACCCCAGGCTCCCTCAGCCCGCAGGTCGAGTCCATCCTCTTCAGACCAGCTCAGCAGTTTGCTCATCCCTATCTTGGCTGTTGGTGCGTGCTTCTCCAGGGCTGGGGAGGAAAGCACCCCCACTTTGCAAAGACAGAAGTGGTTTGCTGCCATTCATTCTCTCAGACATTTGTGGTGCATGATGCTGGGTCTCTGGCTGCTGCTCCCTTCACAAAAGACCTTTCAGAAATCTATGGAAAATGCATTCACATAGTTCACATGGTGGGGGTTGTGTGTATTTGTCAGGTTTTGGCTATATACAGCCCTCTCCTCCCCAAAAATCCTAATCGTCCCCAGCAATATGTGACGCTACTCAGCCAGGAATAGCAATATCTTTTAGGGATACGTCTACGTTACTTAATAAGGGCAAATAGTTTCAACTGCAGTAGCCATGTATATGCAGACAGTATCGCTTTTGATGTCTTCAGAGACTCTGCTCTGGTTAAAAGGAAATTAAAAAGAAAAAAAAAATGGAACCAATTTTATCTAGAATATTGTAGTATTGCTTTCATCTGAATTTGGTCTGCTTTCTCAAGAAGGGATCTGGGAAACCATTACAGGGGGAAAATGAAATCCCAGCCACTCCTTCATTAATGAAACAGCAACAAACTCATTAAGAGCAGCGACTGTTGCCGAGGGTGCCCCGGTTGCACCAGCTGCTCCACACAGCAGAGCCCTGCTGGGAGCCCCAATTAGGCTGATGTAGCTCAGCAGGGCCGGCGGGGGGGCAGCCTGCCCCAGCAATTTAGAGGAGCTGGGCCCATGCGGGACTGTCACAATGACAGAGACCCCACCTATATCAAAAACAGCACTAGCGGTCGTCACTAAAGCTGCTACAGAGGAAACTTGTGCAGAAGGGCATGGTCAGGAGAGTGAGCGTGCTCAACACTTACCTTCAGTGCTTTTTCATAACTCACATACACCGATGCCTGTCTCCTACACCAACAAAAACGGGATGTCTCAAATCACTCCTTTTTCCCTTATTTCATATCCCTTCTGCTTCCAGGTGATTCTCCCCATGCCTGCAGGCAGCATTAAAACCACAGGTAGCATGACGAAAGTGAGAAAATAATAAAGTTGGTTGAAAATAACCTCAACAAATTAACCCCTTTGAAGCTTGATTTTGTCCCCTTGTCTTTTAGACTTGCATTGAACCGCTCTTGCTGAGTCCGCCCATCACCACACGCGGTGCCTGCAAACACCACTAATAGTTTGGTTTTCCTCTGCTGCACTTGCCAGGATCCAGCCCTAACCCGAAGGAAGGCCTGGCACAAGCGCAAAAGACAAGTGGGAAACCTCTCATTTTGGAGCAGTCTATAGACTGTGCCCATGAAGCTTACAAGTCTTATTTTGCCAGAGGAGGACAAAAAGGTCAAAAGCCAAGGCCTGAGAGTGAAGAAGTAATTTCAGAGGAGAGCGAACAACGTTTAGGATGCGCTGATCAGAGAGATAGATGGGGCTGGGGTCATGCTTGCAGGACAGCCTGAGGAGCTGGCCCTGCTTTCCTCAAAGCTGGGAGAAAGGTAATCCTCAAAGGACAAGAATACAACATATATAGCTCTGTTGTTTCAACGATATTATTTTCTAAATGTATTTGCTCTACCAAATGGCACATAAAAGCCTGGCTACAAATCACCATTGTCATTTCTCCTCCAGGGAACTGAATTGCTTCATCCCGACACACATCACCTGCTGAGACAGTCACAGCTGCTACATCAGAGGCTACATGGAGAACACAGGACCCCCCCTACCACAACATACCAAAGATCCATCCAGCCCAGTGCCTCACCACTGGCTTCAGTCAATAACTGACAGTAAGAATGTTGGGTCACTCACAAGAGCTCCTCAACTGAACACTTCTGCCAACTTCTAGCAGGCATTGTTCCATCGGTGCTACCAGGTCAACACTGGGGAAAGGCAGCCTGGGGTTCATCAATGCTGCAGTGAATGACCCTGTGCTGCTTTGAGCAATAACAGCAAATGCAAGGACTTTGTTTTCCCCTTCTCTTTCTCCCATGTCTTCCTGACTTCTGCTGACCTGTAACCAGGGATTCACTAGAGCTGGAACTTCTCCCTTCTCCTCCTCCTACTCCTGCCAATAGTTCTTTTGCTTCTTCCTCTCTAATTAGTTCAAATTTCAGGCTCAAGGTTTTCCCTAAATCCTTTCCTAATCCTCCCAGTTCTTCTCCTGGTACACCCCTATCCCGTCCTCCATCAAGGCTGTAAAGTCTACACAAATGTTAGTGCAGGCTTTTTCAGTATTAAAATTAGTCTACAATAGTGTTGCCACAATTAGTACTTGAATAAAGTCAAAAAACTCCACAAAATACTAAGAAATATTAAGATATCTCAAAACCAGGAATTAAGCAGCAAAGCTGAAGTATTTTCAACCCTTGCTTATCAAAATAGAAAGGCAGTGAAGGAAAGTCTTGACTATGTCCTTATCTCACCCTTGTGAGAACCCCAGGGACTAGAAGGTTGGTGGAGCTTTGTGTGCTTTATGTACCACAGTTTGCGAATATTAAAGTTTGGTTCAATGGATGCAGGATGTATTTATATATCGCCTATAGCATAGGTGCCCTACATTACTTTGCCAAAGCTCCACAAATATTCATCCACTTCAGTGAAAACAGTATTGTTTCTCCATAAAGGACTAAAGCCCCTACAAGTGCAAGATATTGTCCTCCCATTGGCTTGAGCTACCCTTCCACATCCCTGTACCTTTGGCCGCTCTATGTACTTATTTAGTGTTTCTAGATTTTTTTTTTTCTGGTGCCTATTGACATTCTCTGATGATAAAACATGTTAATCATAGCACAGTGGAGTAGCAATATCAACATTACGTTAACGCTATCCTTCACCAAACTAAGACATACCATCCGGTGCTAAATCTCTGGTCCCACCAGAAGAGTCTCAAACACGGATTACCCCTGTCTCTGCACCATTTTTTGTAGTCATTCCCTGACAGGCAAGAGCAGAAAGGCACCAGCTCACTGAGCAGCAGTCACAAAGAGCAAATACCCCATGCCAGAAGATCCTTCCTGAAAGCAAGCTGTAATGATGTGATGGCCATCAACCAGGATTTGGTGGCTTGCCCCAAACCGAGCATCTTTTACTGACTGCACCGCACTGCTGCCCAGTGCTCCTGGCACACAGAAAATTCAACTACTGTAGGGCAAGGATCTATAAAAGAAGAACACACCATGGCCCCTGACTTTGCTGGGCACAGCCAGGAGAATTTGGAGACACTGAATGACCTTTGATGACAACTAGGATTGACCCGGTTGACTGGTAAAGCTGTGCTGAACTGGATTAATACTTTTCATGGGAAAACAAAACTGTGAATCCAGAAATAGATAACTATTTTGAAAAAGGTTTTGACATTTTCTAAAACTTTGTTTTCTTACATTGAATTTTCCTAAAAGTGCACACACAATAGACTTTAGACGCCCATCCTTACCTGGGTAGTCTCTCCTTGTAATCAAAGGAAAGATTTCTTTAAAATGTTCTTAAAATTAGGCTCTGTAAAGCCTTTTGCAGATGACAGTCATCTTCCACAAAGGAAGTGTCAAGGGAAACCAGCTAGCTCTTCTAGAAACTCTGCACTGCTGATGGTGAAACTTCTCCTGCTATGTTTGGAAATTCCTACACGTTTTAATGCACCTCAAAAGACTGCCAAAATTTGTTGTTTGCCCTTTAAAAGCAAAAACCTTACAAACCTAGAAAATAATTACATGGATTTCACATGAAGTGATACTGGTAATATGCTTTTAAATAGAGGAGTACAAGGCAGGAGAGAAAAATACCAGGATCAGAAACTGACTAATCCTGAAAAGCCATTTTTACAGGAGAGGCAGAGGAAAGAGGGAGACAGGGAAAGATAACCATGGTCTGAATAATATTGGAGAGAAGGTATTGGAAGGTGTGGAATTAACCTTTTCCTAATTAATTATGAGTTAGTTGTAAGGCAAAGGAAATCGGCCAGTCGAGAACAATTTTGAGTGAGACAGGGATTTCAACACTTGAAACACTTCAGCTGTCCTTTAAAAGCAGGAGAGGAAGGGAAACGACTGACATCAGGAAAGGGGGTGAGATGGAGCTGCGATACCACCCCAGCACGCCAGCCATGGCCACGGCTGAGCCCACCAGCTCCGGAAGGACCGTGCTCCAAATGACAGCCGGGAAGATTTCATTACAGGATGTAAGCCCGCAAGATAACGATCAGTAAATGCATTCTAAACAGGGTTATTTGAAAGGCAATCAAATTTTTGCAAGAGCAAAATTATTCGGGAAGTTGGACTTCAAAAGACTTCTTTAACCTCCCACAACCTGACATTTCATATGTTCCTACATTCATCTCTTAATTCTTTAAATATTACCATATTTAGTAACTGGAGAAGATGTGGAAATATTTGCTGAAGGTAATCAATGGAGAAAATATTATTATTTTCTTTTTAATCTGAATCTTAACTTCTCAAATCACCCAACAACTCACCGCAAACCTCCTGCATCATCCCTATGGCAAATACCTTGAGTGCAACTTGGTCAGAGCCCTTTTTTCCTTTTTTTTCATAACCACTTCATTTTTATTAACACCCACACTCTTACATCTCAAGATGGAGAGCTCTCATGGATGCAGGATTCTCATGAATGCAGATATGGCAAATGACATAGAGAGGATTCAGGTGGAGTGTGACTCTCTGCTCTGCCTGCCTGGTCCTCTTGAACCTCATTAAAGCCACAGAAGGTGCAGACCTGCTGTCTGGCCCAATAATTTGAATCTGGGAAATTATACAGCTTTCAAGCATACTGCTTCTTTAGATTGTGCTACCTTGAATTATGTGCTGCTGCACTATACAAAACCGCAGATTGATGTGACGATAAACAGGGGGGAAATGTTTATCAGCATTCAAAATAAAAGAGAAAGAGAGAAGAAGAAAGAGTGCTGTGTTTTTGAATGCAGAATTTATGTTGCTTTTTTTCCCTTATGCTTACCATTCAGCTGGGTGTTGTTCAAGAGCAGAAGATATTTTTCTGAATCTCTTGAATGATGTTTTTCATCACAAGTCAGCTAAAGAAGCCAGTATTTCCATTCATATTAGTTCTTTGAGTTACATGCAGCTAATTTACAACAACCAGCTTTTTTGCTTTCTGTGCATGAGGGTTAAAAGCTAAATAGCATCAAGAATAACACTACAGCATCTTGCTTGCCTTAATCCACTGGGGTATCCTCAGATGCCTAGAGATCATTCAGAAACAAACAAACAAACAAACCCACTGCAGTACTGTAAAGCAATACACTGCAGAATAGTTGCTATGATGCCTAGTGCTAGGAAACATAGTAGAATTATTAGTGAAGCTCTGAGGTTGCACAGACATGCTTAGCAATCAGGAAACGGGCTCTTTTGTTCTTTTTAGGACGCACTTTACTAAAGTACAATGTCAATTTTATTTTTTTTTTTTGGTGGAGCCTATAAATTTTATAAAAAGGGAGCTTATCTAGAGAAAATAAACAAAGAAATCATGATGTTCCATTTCTTCAGCCACAACTTTCCCCTTCCAGGGTCTTCCTTGCTCCCATTCAGTACTGGATTTGCGGCTGCTGCTCCTGGCAAACAATGAAGCAGCTGGAAAGAGAGATTCTGTGGAGAAAGCAAGCTACAAGAAAAAGTGCTCCCCAGACGAAGATTAATTTTCTCAACCCTTCTTTCAGCAATCTGCAATGCTGTCAAGAAGATTCAGAGGGGAAAATGCTTTGGTTTGGGCTTTGTTGGAGGGATGATGTTCCTTTAACAATAGGTTTGCACTACCAAAAAATTCCATGCTAAGGAAAACTCTAAGCTAGAGGAGATGTCCACATACTCCTCCTGTGCCCCAAATCCCTGAGCTCCCCCTATTCTCCTCTTCTAAGAGATGGAGGGGAAACTGTGGGACATGGGGACGTGCCTACAGCTGGCATTGTGCAGACAGGGATAGGTACAGTTGCCACTGATTTATACGCCACTTACGAGAAATTATTTGTGAAATTATTGAAGGATCACCATGTGGGTATGCAATCAGGGCAAGAGCTAGTTGAAACGCAGTGGCATAGCAGCTGGTTGATTTGGAGGACTAATTATGGGATAGAAACTTACACATCTGGGTCATCGCTGCACATCCATCTCAGTTGCGTACTAGCGACAAGGTCATTATTCTTTGATAGTTCCTTGGCGACAGAAATGAAGTGGCTCTGCAGGTCCAGACCAGTTTGTAGAGCACTGGTCTTCTCCTTAGAGTTCCCCACATGACAGGGATTAATTGATCTTTGCTTTGGCAGCACCAGCAGAGACCTCAGGGCTGATCTGTTTGGGAACGGCATTCAGCTTCGACGCACAGCAGGAGGCCAGCCTGGAAGAAGGCTACCTTTCCCGCCACACCGTTTCTGCAACCACCCAGAGAACAGAAAACGCTTCCACACATTCGACGTGGCAAAACAAAACGGGCTTCAGCAGAGATCATTAGTGGCAGAGTGCACCCGATGCAACCGCTTCACCATCCTTTCTCACAGCAGGAGTAACCTTTATGTGGCTGTAACCATAAAGTGCAGTTACTGTCTGAGAGATCTCCAGAAAGCCTGGCAACACAGCCAGAAGCCCATGGATGGGGTCAGACCTTAGCAGCTAAAGATCTATGACCTAAAATAAAAATAAAATCTTTGCAGGGAAAGTCATACTCCCTTTTTTCAGCTGCAGCAGCCCCTCAGTACCTCTGGAGCAGGTCTCTCAGATGACAGCCGGAGGAGGCACACAGCGCCAGGGTGAGTTACAGGCTACTGCAGGGCACAAGCAAGCGGTCATCTGAAACACTGAACAGCATCCTGCATTCAATTCTGCAGCCAATACATGTAAATAACTCCTGGTGAACTCTGCTCAGGTTAAAAACCAAGTTCACCCTGCTCATGGCTTTGATTTGAATGTGGGTTCACCGCCTGTAACCTAGAGCATGACAGCATGCAAGAGAGTGGATCTAAAATCCTCAGTGCTCGCTGCGTAAACAAACTAATTTGCAGCCTGACATTTTAGCCGTGTCCTACGTAGATGACTTTTTGCTAATTCAATACTTCAGAATAAAACCACTTAATAGCTGTGCAATAATAAATAAGGTATTAATACTATGCATCACAGATACTCAATACCTGATTTAACCTCCTATTTTTCTTCTAACCTCAACAGGGGCTCTGAAAACTACACAGCTTTTTATATAACTAAGTTAATAAGTGTTTTCAACTTCTGAAAATAATTACCATGAAGAACAGGCATAGGGCAGTATGCGCAGGGCATATATAAGACAGCAAGGGAAGAGTGCAGGAAAGAAAGAGAACAAGAGAGAGAAGGGGAGAAGATACTGTCAAACACCAAAGATCCTTCCAGCCTAGATTTCGGTTTTTCATGCACAAGAATAAACAGTGTTTAAAATATTCCTATTCCTCTGTGACAAGGGAGTAATTCTGGAGACCCTGATGCACCTTCATTTTTCAGAGGTTCTCCAACCTCTGCTCTCCCAGGAGACTGAGAGGTTGGCTTCTCTCTGGAGCTCTGCCAGTTCACACCAGATGCAGTTTTCATAACAAACTGTCTGGTCAAGTTTTAAGATCCAGTTTGTGTTTTAATAATTTGATTTCATCAGTTCCTCACACAACTTACCGTATGTTTGGGGGTTTGGTTTTCTTCTTCTCCTACCGCCTTACCAGAGGCATGCTAGTGGCAACCTGAGTATAAAAAGGATAGAGAAAAATCAAGAGTGCTGTTGCGTGCGAATGCTATCACTGAGGCCAGCTGGCCCAGGGCAGATGTCATTCAGCTATTTCTCACATCATTATCGTCCTCAGCCCCATAAACCTTACCCTGACCAGGTACTCAGGTACTCCAAAAAGAGCTCTGGGATGCGCACTCGGAGTCTGCTGTTCCTTCATCCTTTCCATGCCATTTTTCCCCACCATTGCTGCTCATCAGAAACAGTAACTCAGGTTGACATCATTCCTACCAGAGACGGGAGCTATTGAATTATCTCAGGACAAACTTAAATACTAGCTTTTAAAGGATAACTGATCTACTAAAAGCTAGTATTGTTTTGGACATGCCATGTCACATTTATCACGCTTGGCTTTGCATTGCACTGTTATCTGCTGCAATGTCATTTGAACAACATGAAGTTGCATGGCACAACATGACAGATGCCTCAGCAATGAGGGAAAGACACTCTCTAGATTCCAGGTCCATTATAGCTCATCCCAAATAAAAGATTCAAGGGATACGAATGACAGTGTGTCTGCAGACTGAAAGTGACTCAAGTCTCCCCAATTATCTACAGAAAAGAGATCTCTTCAATTCACCTAATTTTCACATAGTTATTGTTCTATTTGCTTCCATTAAATGTGATTTCATTATCATATCCTTCCAAACAACCTCATTACAAAGGCTCGTCTTTCAGCTTTTTACCAATAACTAAAATCCCAAAGAACATGCTAGATAGAGGCAGTTTCCTTTTTAGCACAATACTGATTATAATCCCCAACTGACCGCTAGAAATTCTCCTCTCAGTTAAAAAGAGTCATCACCTCAAACAAACTCCATAGAGTAACATGAGAACACTCTGCCAGTCTTCACAGGAGCAAATCATCCTCGTCCTTTCCAAGGCTGCTCTCTTAAATGTTCCTTGAGAAATTTCACAGTATCACAGTATCATAAGTTGGAAAAGACCTTTGAGATCATCGAGTCCAACCTATGACCCAACACCTACACCTACTTGTCAACTACACCATGGCACTAAGTGCCTCATCCAATTTCTCTTTGAACATCTTCAGGGACGGTGACTCCACCACCTCCCCGGGCAGCGCATTCCAATGAACAATTACCCTCTCAGTAAAGAATTTCTTCCTAATGTCAATCCTAAACCACCCCTGGCGAAGCTAGAGACCGCATCCTCTTGTTCTGTCACCGGTCGCCTGAGAGAAGAGACCAACCCCTGCCTGACTACAACCTCCTTTTAGGCAGTTGTAGAGAGCAATAAGGCCTCCCCTGAGCCTCCTCTTCTCCAGGCTAAACAACCTCAGCTCCCTCAGTCGCTCCTCACAGGGCTTGTGCTCCAGCCCCTTCACCATCCTCGTTGCTCTCCTCTGGATGCACTCCAGCATCTCAGCATTTCAAAAGACAATAAATCATTGAGAATGTTTTGCAATAAAAGGTATCCTAGAAGAAAGAGAATCCATACGCGTTCAGATTCAAGATCTTAAAAGCTTTCTAATTTTTACTCTCCTTTAGTGGAGGAGGAAAGAGAAAACAGACATGTCACATCTGTCTTTCAATGAAAACTACCTCTCCTTTTTCTAGAAATATCCAAAAAGGAAAGAGGAAAGGGTCTCTGTTTCCATATACAGTTTCTGATCTGAAATTGGGAAAAAAACCCTGTATGTTCTTCCAAAGAACCTGGCACCTTCAGAGAAAATTTTAAATGTCAGTGAGCATTTTAATCACACTTTCTAAAAGCCCATCTTCCAGCTGGAAAGGGCTTTCACCTAAAACAACAAAAAACCCTCCCTTAAGCTCTGGTTCCCTGGTCCCTGCGACCTTGTAGATCCTCACACACCCCACAAAGGCCTGGCTGAGGCAGCAGGTTTTGATGATGAAGCTGGTTCTCTGCTCCAAAAGCAGAGCTAGTTCCCTGTAGGTAACCATGGCCCATCCCGCAGATCTTGCCATTTTTCATGTCCTTTTAATAACACCACCATTTCTTTTTTTATTCTGATATTAATGGACTTGCTTATCCTGCTCTGTGCCCCACATATTCGCTAGATGAATACAACAAATTGGCAAGTCCGGTCTGACTGGCCATATGCTGTTCAATTTGTATCTGCTGGTGTCCTGACCTCGCTTTTGTCCACGCTGCTAAAAAGTCCAACCGAGCAGCTGAAATATTCTCCTTTATCTGAAGCTAAGGAAACTATTCTTTCCTCTTTCACATAAACTTAATTTGCTTTTCACTGAAAAAAAGAAAAGAATTTTATTATTGTGCTTCTCAAATGTCTGAGGAAATACACAGAAAATGCCTGGCACATATGGTATTTTTATGTGGCTTATTTTTTTTCCCTCTTCTACAAGTCTGCACAGAATTATTACTATTTGGCACACCGCAAAAGAAAGTCTCCTGTGCATAACGTGATTTAGTCTGGCCGATAAAGTGGAAGTGGATTTCTTCATTGCATATTAAGTTCCACTGGATACCATTTGCACAAGAGAGCAAAATTGCAGTTTCGTGTTCCTTTATGATGATACATTTCCCATCATACACCCTCATCTCTCTATCTTTTTCCCCAAATATAAAAATTTCTCCCTGCAGTGACTCTAAATTTCCCACTCACACATTGGCTCTTCAAAGACAGTTACTCATGTTCCTACAGAGTCACCAGCTAGGAGCAAGGCCCTGGGGTCTTCCCTGCTTGAGGGAGGGCTGCTGGGACAAGCAGAGCCCATGCAGGGAGGGTAGAGCACACAGCTCCCTTGTGCACCCCAGAGACAGTGCAGCAGGAGGGGGTGCTCTCTGACCCTCTTCCAGATGTTACCTCACCCACAGCCTCTCTCTGCTTCTCAAGGGCTCGTGCCGCCAGTGCACAGGGGATGCTGCCACTGCATCCTCCTCCTACAGCTCCTTTTCACCAACCTCCCTCTCTCCCAGCATAAGTCCTAGGTTCCCCACGCTACCCAGTTCCCAATTCACCCACAGGTGGTGGGTTTCTACTTGCTGGCTTCATGCTAAATATTCTGTGTACTCATCACAGTGCCTGCTGCCTCCTGGATTGTCTCCCTCACCCTGGGAGCTGTGAAATGGTGAGAAACTTCTCCCTGACCCTGACCTGCAAAATGCCGCATCGTGTCTGAGATACTGATACCTCCTCAAAATGTAAGTATGGGTCTGTTGCTAAAGGAGAGGCTGCCTGTAATCCACTGCATTTGCAGCATCTATCACTGGGGTTGGGTTTAGTTGAACACCACCAAAATGGTTGCTCAGTGCTAAAGGCAATGCAGTAAAGCAGTCACTGTTTCTCTGACCTGTTATGTTTCTTCTCTAATGCTTTTACAGCACAACACAAACTGGGTGCTGCCAGGGCAACTGGCTCATAACAGGCATACAATTTTATTTTAAAAACCATTGAAAGACAACATTAAGGATTGATGGACTAATTTATCTGTACTGTGCCATGGGAAGGAGCAGCCTGTGGCCAAGCCGGAGAAATGCCTTCTATCGAGACAAATCCCATCAGCGTGTTTAGCCTCAGTGCCTAATAACACAAAACTCACTCAATCACCACACATGCTTAATGAATTAGTCAGCCTGGCCTCCATTTCCCCAGAAGGTTTCAGACAGTTTCAACCAGTCCTGGCTGAAAGGCAGAGGCTCCAACGATATGACGAACGTCACTGCGCCAGAAGGAACAGGCTGACGGGAGGAAAATGTTGTTGTGACCCAAGACCAGCCCTCAGAGAAAACCTCCAGCAAGAGGCAACAAAATTTCATGTCCTCAGCTGCTCATTGGCTCCAAATGCCATGGGTGTCTGTGCCAGTAGACACAGCTTCGCTTCTCCCCATCCCGTGTGTGTGCTCTTTTCTCCCTTAGATCCCTGGGAGAAGATATCAGCCTCCGTTCTGAGGCACCCACTCTCCCTTGCTGGACTCTCCTCCCTCATCTCTTCTCATTAACCAGCTCTTCGCCTGCCTGCATTTGCACAGTTAGATGGCCTCACACCGTATCTTTAAAGTCAGTGGGAGCTTCACATGAAATTCAATAAGCTGAGGATGACCTGTACAGTCCCTGCCATTCTTCCTTCCCTTATTAATTTCCCTCTCCATCCTTTCCTGTCATATTGGTTTGCCTATTACTCCATGCCTAATAGATTATCAGTAATGCTCCAGCATCAAACATTTATTATCCTGAGCATCATGTGACTAATGAGTGAGTTAACCTCCAATTTCTGCCCATATAATTCACGCACATTGATTTTACATGAAAAGAACTCTTGACTTACTTTGGATGACCCTGATAAATTTAATCCCTTTAATGCTTCTTCTTTCTAAATAAATGTAAAATATTTTTCTTTGGAAAATATTGCATGGGTAAAATCCACATTGCCACTTGGTAAAAAAATTCCTCCCCTATTCTGCCGAATTAATCAATAAAACTAAAAAAAAACCCAAACCTGCACAAAAAGTCTTCGGTTCCTCCAAGTGCTGGCAGCTCAGTCAGCCTGACAGCATTGTTACAAATGCAACAGGTAATCAGAGCTGACAGCTGGTGTCAAAACCTACAGCTGGAATTTAGCGGCTGGCTGGAAGAGTACCAGTTCAGGGCCATCGTATTCCTGATCTCATCACCCCTCCTTTCCCTCAAGGTAGGTGACCTGAGTGGCAAGGCTGGGCAGGGAGCATAGGGGCAACACAGCACCTCCTGAGCCACGATGAACCCTAAGGAATCTCCAGCAGCCCATGCTGGCAGGCCTTGCAGCTACATCAACACTGCTGACCCGGCTTTACGTTACCAGGACAGAGAACTAACTGAGAAACCGTACTTTGTCTTTTATGCCAGCTTCCATGTGGCACTGCAGTCACGAGAAGCACTGCTGGAGGCAGCAGCCTCTCCCCACACTTCCCCTCTGCCACCCGACTGAAGGCTGGCAGCAGCCTACACCACCTGTGCTATGAACGGTGACCGGTTTGAACTACTGCCCTTCTCCCACCCATCCGTCCACCAACAGCACGTTAGACCCTGCCAGAGCAACATGAGCCACAGCTCTCCACAAAAATGCCTCCTCCTCCTCTGAGCTGCAAGGTTTCACCCCCCCAAAAAAGAGAGAGCAAGCAAGCTGGGCAGGATCCCGTACCAAGAGGGACAGGCACTGGCAGCCCTTTGGAAACACGAATGTCTTACGAAGGGTGTATCAGGTAGCGTTGCCAGGGAGAGCCAGAAGAAACAGAAGGGTTTTTGTTTAGGTTGCTCCCTTTAAAATATGTCCACTCCCCTCTGAGCCTGCATATTTCACAGTCTCAGCATACTTTCCCTGTTGACAACTCTGGCACATTCGGTGATTTTTTTCATAAGTGAACTTACCAAATTCGTTTTGGAAGCTCCCACAACTTGAGAAAGAGAAGTTGCAGCCTGAAAAAAAACACAAGGACGAAAAAATCAGGTACTAACAGCAATGCTGCTGAACATTCAGGGGCTCAAACATGCAGTGACTGAAACAGCTAACTCATTTGCATTATTCTTAAATCATTAGGTTTTATTCTTTTTCCTAGTAAAATGAGTAAAATATTTTTGTTCCTGTGTAAAAAAAAAAAAAAAAAAGAGTGAGGATCATGGTCATTTGGACTCTAAAGAAGTATTTTTATTCTACAGAATGTAGGAAAATCATGGAGGAATTTTATACACCCAAGTATCAGAAAATATTATATTTCAGCTACTCAAGTATTAGAATTCTATATACTTGAGTATTAAAAACATCTGTTTTGCAGCAAGAAGCCCTGTTACCAGGCAAATGTCAAGAACAGAAGATAAAAAGAAATTGACTGTGCTTGAGAACGTCAGCACAAGGATGAGCAATAGAAGTCCACAAAACTTTGTAGTACTTTCCCTGATGATAACAGGTTCGGAGCAGACCTGGGAACAGTTATGTATTATTCTAAATAAACAGCTTGGTATTTTTTCATGCCAAGTACCTCCTTTTGGGGGTTTGCAAAAGCTTGAAAACACAGTCCCTCTGCTACCACACCCAGTTTATTCCTATTCCCCCCAAAAAAGTCTTTACAACCCTATGATTTTTTATCAAAGAAACACCAGAGAATCCAGTCACAGCAGTCAAAGTGCCCAGCTAATCTCCACATCATGGATGGTGAATAAAATCTCCTGGCACTCCTTCCACCAAGCAAACACCCTATACAACACCAGACTTGGTTGCGCTTTTTTTTTGTGAGAAAATAAGAATAGAATAGAATAGAATAGAATAGAATAGAATAGAATCACATAAATTAATATTTTAAAACAGTATAATAATAATAAAGAGGAGGAGAAGGATTATATTAACCATTATTGAAAAGAACCCAGTCTAGTGTTGCGTGTGGTGCTTGTTCTGTCTAAGGAGTGCCAGGAGTTTTGATTCAACACATATGAATACATTATAAGTGTGATAATTATTATGTCAATTATTATACATAATTATTAATATCATAATGTTATATAAGAATAACTATATCAACGCATATTAAGTTGTACATAATTATTATAGATTGCTATAGATTGTATTAATATATGATTATTATAATAGTTAAACTGATTATAATAATAAATTATAATTTCATTTTTCTATTTCGCATTATTAGTTCAACTCCCTCAGATAAACCGACCGGCTTTAACGCCGATCTGCATCCAAAAACCCTCCTTCTACCGCATTCCGCGGTATCTCCTGCCATCTACTGATGCTTGCTGCATTGCAAGGGAGGTGATACGGGATGGGGGGAGGCACCGGGGGCCCGGCCCTGGTCCCAGCCCGCCCCGGGAGGCCGGAGGCCTCCCGGGGCGGGCCGGGGCCGGGGCCGGGCTCTTCTGAAACCTCCCCGGGGGAGGAGGAAGGCGCAGCCCTTAAGAGCAGCGCCCGCATCCCTCCCGGCGCATCCCGGCGCAGCGATGGGGGAGGCGGCGGGAGGCAGCGCGGTGCCCCCTCTGCCGCCGCCGCCGCCGCCGCCGTCGGAGGCGGTCGGGGGGCAGGTGAACGCCCTGACCGTACTGGCCTTACTGGAGAAACTGGTCTCGATGCTGGAAGCAGTGGAAGGGCAGCAGCGGCAGATGGAGCAGAGGCAGCGGGGTTTGGAAGGAGCGGTGCGGGGTATTCAAGGAGACCTCGGGAAACTCTGCCGCAGCCACGGGGCGACGGGGGAAGCGGTGGAGAAGTTGCTGGAGAAGTCGCGGAAGGTGTGCGCTCACACCCGTGCGGTGCGCGAGCGGCTGGAGAGGCAGTGCGACCAGGTGCGACGCCTGGAGCAGCATCACGCACAGCTCCTGCGGCGGGACCGCTTCAAGGTGCTCATCTTCCAGGTGAGAGGCCACCTCTGCACCCCACGGGCCCTCACCCAGGCTCCCCGTCCCACCGAGCTTGCTCCCAAACTTGAGGGAAGAACGGAAAGTTTAGATTAGACATGAGGAAGAAATTCTTCACGCTGAGGGTGGGAAGGCCCTGGCACAGGGTGCCCAGGGAAGCTGTGGGTGCCCCCTCCCTGGAGGTGTTCAAGCCCAGGTTGGATGGGGCCTTGAACAGCCTGGGCTGGTGGGAGGTGTCCCTGCCCCGGGCAGGGGGTTGGAACTGGATGAGCTTTAAGGTCCCTTCCAACCCAAAACATTCTATGATTCATTTCTGCCAACTCCTAGCAACCTGGGGGGGAAAAGACGCTTTTTATTCTTGGCAAACATGGCCAAGAATAAAGTCTTAGCAGACTTGGAAAAAAAGGTTGACTTTTTGCTCACTTAGTAAAGTTGGGAGAAAAACCTTCACATTTGGGGAATGTGCAGCCTTTTTTGCTAACTCTTGGTAAACTTGGCAAAAGAGCCCACTTCTATTCTTAGCAAATTTAGGAGAAACGCCCACTTCCACTCTTAGCAAACTTGGGGGAAAATCTGTTTTGCTAACTCCTAGCAAACCCGAGCAAAGAGCTGTCTTGTTTGGTATCTCTTGGCAAACTTTGGGGAAAAGCGCATTATTTTTTTGCTAACTCTTAGCACACAGGAGGAAAGAGCCCTTTTTTTACTAATTTTTAGCAAACTGTGGGGAAGATGCCCTTTTTTACGCTTGGCAAACTTGGAGAAAGAGCTGTCTTACTAACTCTTATCAAATGAGGAAAGAGACCTTGCTTTGCTGGCTCTTAGCAAACTTGAGGAAAAGAGCCATCTTTTACTAACTCTTAGCACATGTGGAGGAAAAATTGTTTAGTTGTGCAGGGTTGTTTAAGCAAATTTGAACAAAAGGCCCCTTTTTTAGCAAACGCTTAGGAAACTGGAGAAAGGAGCCCGTTTTGCTAACTTGTAGCAGTGCCCCTAAAAACCGCCCTTGCATCTGCCCTCAAAAGCAGAATCAGGGCAGCACTGCAGCGTTCTGTGGCACTCATCCTCACACCGCTCTTTGTGCCTCTCACTGTTCTGGTCCATTCAGGGATGAGCTAAAAATTCAGCTAAAAACCTCAGCTTCCTGGGAGTCCATCCAGTGATAGCGGCTGTTTGCATATTTTCCCCTTTTTAAGCAATGATCTGGACAGAAGACAGTGTGAGCTTTAACTAAACACAGGACGTGACTTTTACATCTTCCAGGGGAGAAAAGAAAAAAAAAAAAAAAAAAAAAAAAAAACCACGAAAACCAAAAAACAGACAGATCTCCAACATCTGCGGGAAGGAAGGAGAGCAAATGGCCTGGAGCAGCCACAGCTTAGGGACGTCACCAGCTCCTCACACTAAACTTGCTGGTTGGGTGTTACATCTGTCAGTGGCAAAATCTGCTCCTTGGGTTGTTTGGGTTTTTTTCTATTTAAACAAACCCAAACCAACAGAGCAGAAGTTGATTTTAAAAGTTGGCAGGCCTGGTTAGTGCACAGGCACTTCCCCCAGAAAGGAAGACCCCACCTCCCTGCTTATTGTTCTCCCAAATTACATTCCCGGCTGGCCAAGCCAGAAGAGGAGGAGCTGGAGCATGTACTGAGTGTGGTGGTTTCCACCCTAGAAGAAACATGGAAATTATTCCAGGGATTGGGTAAATTAAAAGACACATGTTCTCTGGTCTTCTCCAAGTAATTTAAGATCTATTACTGTAAGTCAAAACATTGTCATCTCCCAGGTGGTGTTAGATGACAGCTGGGTTCATGCCTAGACCTTGAATACTTCATGTGGGGAGGGTGCACCAGATTGGCCCCAGGGAACATAACTGTATGGCACTTCCCCTACTTGTGTGTACGAGGTTTAAGGCCTTGCTGTTGCAACTACAGCATTTGCCTCCAGAGAACCCAAATTTTAGCATTTTTGACGTAACGCGTAGAGGAAATACAAAAACACAGCCGTGTGTGGGCAGAGCAGCTAATGTTACCTCACTAGGGATCCCCGTTACTGCTGCCTAGCAGCAATGATTTACAGGCATTGAGTAATGGGAACAATAAAACTCACCAAGAAGGGTTTGAAGGATAAAGCAGCATCCCAACATGGGAGGACTGGCTTAGCTTGTTTCCCCACACTAAATAGTATTGCAAAGTTAAGGCCTTTTTAAACCTCTGAGCCTGTCCTTAATATTGGGTCTTAAAGTGCACAAACTCATAGCAAACGACACAGGGACGTGTACCAGAACAACGGCTAAAGAAAATCCACTACTTTGTCTACCACCCATCACCAGGCTGGTACCTTTGGACAGCAAATCGGTTCTTCTTTGCTTTTACAAGGGTTGCTTGAGTGTGTTCCATCTCTCACTGGAAAATATGTTGCCGTCATGGAGTGGGGAGATAAACTTCACTTATCCCAAGCCCAAGCAGATGAGGAACACAAGCCTTGGAAAAGAAACACTGCTGTTAAATTCAGTAAAAAAATATTCAGCCGTCAATTAGGGAATTACTCCTGGCCCTGGCCTGTTCCTAAAAGGCAGCATGGCTGGCTGGAAAACCAGGACAGCAGGCATATTTTCCCAGGGCGTGGGAGGGTGGCCAGGGCAGGCTGTGCCTGGGGCTTTCTCCGAACAGAGCCAGGGAGGAGCTCGGATTTTCCACCAGGGAAGCGGCCACACCCAGAGGGATGGTGGGCCTCGCCAGGCTGTGCCCATACGCCTGTTGTGAGCCTGGAGAGGTGATTACCTGTGTGCCCCCATCCTCAAAATATCTCTGTGGGGTCTCCTTACAAACAGGAGGTGGGATGACCTGCTAGTCACCAGGGCCACCGCCTTGCTAGGATAATTGTATAGAGGGAAGAGCAGAAGGTTGGCTGGGTTTCTGACCTGCCCCGAGCAGGAATCCATGGAAAAACAATTGCAGGAAGGAGAAGTCACAGCAATGAAGCCGTATCAATGCCAGATTTCTGTATAAACAAAAGGGAAATCTGAATCGGTTGGGGGATTCTTCTTTTCCACTGAAAAAAAACCAATCCCAGACTTCACACAGCATATTTCTTGTTAGGACCCACTTTTCTAGCCTAGGAAGATAGTTCAGTATGATAATAAAAATACACATTTGTAATTCAGTTCTGCATTCACTGCATGCCCTTAACTCCCTGATACTTGGTGGGAGCGCTGGGCACAGCCAAAACACGTGACTGAGCTCCTGCTCTGCATTTTATGGAATTGTGCTGCCACTTGCCAGCACCAGCTTTACCTCAGTGTACATGCTGAGAATGAACTGTGTTTAGAAAAGTTCAGCTATTTACGTATTTTCCATTAAAACACTCTTAGTTTTCTCTCACTGGACTATGTTATTGTTAGTTTGCATATATTTATTTAATTGGTGACATATTTTAATGGAGCTTCATTCCAAGTATTTGAGGATGCAAATATTACAAATGCCACAAGTGACACAGCAATTTAGCAAAACACTGAAGTGACTGTTTTAAAAATCCTTGTTAAGCTTTGACATTGTTTCCCTCTATTTTGTTCTCGCCTCATGACCAGCTTTTTGGTTCTGGTTTGGTGGGGGTTTTGTTTGCCTTTTTAGCTGCAAAAGCAAAATGCAAGATAAAATGTTCATCTTTATTTTTTTCAATTAAATATCATGCTTACTACTGAATAGGACATATAAAATGAGTCAAAATTACAGCTCAGGGTCAAGCACACTGATATTCAGGTCCCTTTCAGATACCGCTCTTGGTAAATGCTTCATCCTGAAATGAAGCAAGAGGAGGGCACAGGAAATTAGCGATTTGGCTGTATCTTGTTGTTTGGGTCACCGTAATCATCTTTAGAAAAAGCAACTTCAAACTCATAAATGAACAAGTGAAGGAAACAGAATATATTACAAACCGATATCTAACTACTACATTTCCCACTGGAGCCTTGCAGGGATAATGCTCACATTGATTAATGACAAAAATACCTCACACGGCTCTTTGGAGTTGATCCAGCTGTGCTGTGGGGGGAAGCCAGGGGAATGGTGTGGCCAAACCCACAATGCCCCAGCTGGTAAATGAGTGCCCAGCAATTTTTTTCCTCCTCGCCTGCAGTCCCAGCCTGCTCCTGCCCTCCTCCCTCCCCATGGTGACACACAGGTTTGAAGAGCATGTATTTGTCCGAGGGAAAGTAGGTGGAGCTATAGCTGGTTTTAGAAGGATTTGTCATCTTTTGACCTATTTTGTGTAGCAAAACAAGTTTTAGACTAGTAATCATTGAGGCACAGAACAGCATCTACAAAGTACGGAGGAGCTTGCACTGCTGTAAGCATGGGAAAAGGCCATCTGCCTTTCTTGAAGGCCATGGCCTCTTACTACAAATCTAACAAAAATTTTAACCAAAGCACACTGATTACCCTTATGTGGCATCAGAGATTCAGCGCTGCTGAGTAAATTAACTGCCTGTTCACTAAGACTGCCCAAGTTTTATTTGAAGTGCACCATTATGGTTCTTCTCTTCCTTTCTGGTAAAAGATAGAGATGAGATTTTGACCTATAGAAAGGTCCAGAGAATGACGGATCAGAGCCCCAGGGAAGGCACTGGGTTTAACTTTGTAAGTTTTACTAGTTTTAATTTCTGAGAAATTGCATAAGTCCATTCAGCTCCTACAAAGCAAAAGAAAATTCAGAGGAGCTCATCTGAGAAAATGCAAGTACTGGTTTTGAACTTGCATGTGGAAAATAAAAAGATGTATTTCTTTCTCAGATATTTAGACTAGATCAAGAAAAAAAGATCGAAGTTCTACTTTTTTTGGCATGAAAAATTCTTTGTAACAGCTGTTCTTTTTCAGTGCATTGTTCTAGTCTTCCTAATGAAATACCAGACTGCTTGAAAAGGTATCAAAACAAAACAGAGGTGTCATATAAACTTGTCAGACAAATAAGTCACCAATAGACCACTTACATGTTATCAGTAACTGTATTTGAAACAGAAATGTCTATTCCACCACAGAGCATTCCTACTGTACCACCTTCATATTTCCACAGCAATTTACTTAATTTATTTTCATTTGCATTTTAATAGTTCCTGTGATCCTAAGGTCTTTTAGAAATGTGAGATACGAAACCATGTCATTCCCATTTTACAAGCAGAGTAATAGATGCCCAGAGGCTGATGTTTTCCAGGGACATGCAGGCAGTGTAGACATAGAGGTGATTTCTCCAATGCCAGTACTGTCTGATAACCAAAGACCACGTAGAATCTGCTTTTAATTGAATCATTACCTCATTATTATGTAGTATATTTTTTCCTTGTTTATATAAATATGGGTAACTCGACAGTGTCCTTCCTACTCAGTCACAGATTTCACAAAAATTTAAATAAAATCATGTCCATATTCTTCTAGAGACTGCATGCAGTACTGCAGTTTAACATGAGTACTGTAGATACAGAGCTAAACTGACTTTGAGAGGTGCCACTCAGGCCCATTGCTCAGATTGCACTATGATCAATCTCATGACATCACTTTCCTATACTAAATACTTCCGAAGTTACAACTCATCTTCACTTGTTAAGATCAGAGTTTTCTACACCATTCAGGCACTTACACCTGGATGCTGAGATGCTTAAAATTGTATGTAATTATCTAGGTTTGGTAAGAATGCACAAGACACGTAAATTATGCTTTACACTGAGTTCTCATGCTCTGGGGAATAATTTAACACTGCACCCACTCATGTAATCCACATTTCATTAACTGCAGTGGAGAGAAAATATAAATATTTGTACTGCAGTTACAGCTGTTTTCACTTAAGGCTGGTGCAGGTTTTCTTTGTTTTATTATCTTGGTCACTGTTGCCAATAGTTGCAACAACATTATAGGCATCAGAGCAGAAGGCTAGTTTTATCAGATGCTCCACTGAAGGAAAAGGGCTTGCAAAGCTTCGTCTGTGCCAGTGCATCTGACAGAGGCCACTGGTCCAGGAAGGTGTGCAGAAACCGTAAAGCAAAACACATACAAACTGTCAAACAGGCATAAATTTCTTGACACTTTTCATTTTCACATCCCTGAGGGATATTCATCAACACGCTTGAATTATGGTATATATGATTATAGACTGTGTATATATAAATACTCTGTATTTATATACATGTATATATCCACACTGTCTGTATAAAATGATTCTGCCTGCCCATGTGCATATTCTTGGGTTCCTGAAGCACTAGAAGGTAGTTGAGTGCATTTTGTTTTTAAAAACAATGTACAAAGTACTGTAGTATATTCATAAAGACATCCTTATACAGTCTTGACAGCAAATTTAACTTAAGACACTGTTCTCTCCAGTGCTCACAACTGTATGCTCAGTCCTGAAATAATGAGCACCAACTTCAAAGTGTATTTGGCCTTTTTTCCCCTTAACTGTACACTCTGGCCCACTAGGGACAGATCTGAGACTCTTAGAACCATTTTACTCAGCACTTACTGTTTTTTGTATCTAAAGATAAATGAAGGGAAGGGGGCGTACAATAAAAAAAATCCTTCCAATCCACACACCCTTTCTGAAGGTGATAAAAAAGGTAATAAATAGAGAATATGCAGATCTAAGGCATAACGATTCTGAAAAGAAAAGGGAGTGTGCAAGGAGCCTCGTTTTCTTTGCATGGACCGATGCCTGCAAAACCTACCGCGGAACAGAGCGTTCATTGTGCTGCCTCTGAGCTGCTCGGTGTTGCAGAGCTGCTGTGCTCAGTAGTCTCAGAGGTCCTTCATTATGAGTTGCAGCTTCTGCCCCTGTTCAGCCTGTTTTGTTTTCAGATACCTTCTTTCTTGTATTATTTCTATAAAGAATTAATTTTTCTCTTAGCTAGAAGTGACTCCTAGTGTTTTCCATGTGGTACAATGTCTGTTTATTTTTATATGCTGTAAACTTTTTAAAATTAGTTTTCAAGGACTTATCCATATTTTTAATATTTACTAATCAAATTTACCAGCTTTTTTTCTGCACTGTAAATAAATGGGAAATAGTACATACTCTAAACATCACAGACTGCATGGCTTCTCAGTACCAATAATCCAGTTCTAACAGCAACATACTTTTTGCTGAAGTACAGTGGGAGCACTAACTGCATTTGCCATCTAAGGTACCTCTCAGATGCACCCAACGTCTCTCCCTATCTTTTGCTAGGGAAACTGAAAGCTCTGTGGGTTATGTGACTCCTGTAGGCCTGTGGGATGACGTCCTTAGTCACCATACCATCCCTTCTCCCCAGGGATAGGTGTACAACTTTACAGATGAACTCTTTAACAGGAGTATCTAATTTAAATGACAAAGAATGGGATTTCCATTCTGTATACATTCCAAGTCACTCTGAAATAGAAATCTTACAGCTGACAGCTCATTAGTCTTAAACTCTACCAGATAATGGTTCAGTGGGCTTTGAGTGGCTTGTTACTGGTTAAATATTCTGAAACAACAAGAAACGTTCAGCATCCTTCATCTCATCGGGGGGGGGAAGCAATTGTTGAGGGTTGTGCTTTGTTTATTAAATTTGTGTCCTGTGAACTATGAAACTCAAATATTGTCAATTCTTTCAGGAGGAAAATGAGATCCCTGCCAGTGTTTTTGCGAAAGAGCCTATTCCCAGCATTACAGAAGGAAAAGAGGAGTCTGTGGATGAGAACAAAACACTGGAAGAAACCTTGCATACAGTGGAGTTGGGTTCAGATGATGAAATGTTTCATGAGGAAGATGATGTGGATGACAGTGCAGAGGAGAAAACAGAAGAATCAAGAGCTGAAAAAATTAAAAGATCGAGCCTCAAGAAGGTAGATAGCCTCAAGAAAGCATTTTCCCGCCAAAACATCGAGAAGAAGATGAACAAGATCAGCACAAAGATTGTCTCGCCTGAACGGAGAGAAAAGATCAAGAAATCACTTACTGTACATCATCAGAAATCCTCTTCTTCAAAAGGTTCAGCTTTCAAATCTCCCATCACATTCAACGTGAAGAAAACCCGTGAAGGAGAAAGCCCTGCTGAAGCTGAGGACAGAGCAACAGAAACTACAAGCCATGACCAAGCTGAGAATGAGGATGAAATGTCATTTGCTGACATGCATTCAGATATGACACCTACCACCTCGCTGACTGAGGAGGGCAAAGCAGTAGCTGATTCTCTAGAGAAGGAAGCCAGAATGGAAGGGAACGCCATGATGAACAACAACATCGAGCTGTCCATTGTTGAAGATGATGAAGAGTATCAGATGCCTCTAGAAGTTTCTAGCCAGAAACTATACGATGAAAGAAACAAACCAGCCAGTGGGGAAACAGAACAATCTGATGAAGAAACAACTCAAGCAGCTGTCCTGCAGATAGACCAAACAGCATAAACAACCTGAGCCTTCCTTTGCCTTCCAGATATGCACGGTTTTCCTTGGGCGAGTAACTGGTTTCTGCTACATCAGGGGTAGCAGCGATTCAGTTTCTTCCATCCTTTTCTCTGCAGTGGTAATTTATTGCACCATGTTGGAACACAGAGTGAACAAGGTCAATGACACAGGCTGCAATACGCTTTGTTTTAGGCCAAGTCACTCGTGTTTATTAATTTAGAGATGCTGTCAGCTGATGTAAGAGACTAGCAGTAAAAGAGTATGTCTAGTAGAAGCAGGCTGGTCTGCTGGCTTTCTTATAGTTAGGTCAGAGGAGTGTGTGGAGAGTAGTCAAAAACCAAACATTTCTGTTCTCTTTTCTTGTCAGTATTTCACAGCACTGTGATAGTTTTTTATGTAAATGTAGAAATACCAATGAGAACATTTCATTTAGGTTTCCATGCTATGCTTCGTGAATACTAACAGCCTTAGTCACTGGGCACACATGTAGTTTGGGGTTTTGCTCCACGACACTGTAAGGCTAGAAGAATGGAGTACTTAAAGGGTGGAGCTGGAAATTTGGTTCCATCAGTTTCACTGGGGGAAGTATTTTTACCAGAAGCCTCTCACTATTCACTTAGAAGAAATAACTATGTTTAGGTGGAATGAAAAGATGTTTTTCAGTCTTCCAGTTATGGAAATACATTAGTGACAAGCATGAATGTGTGATCAGCTACTGTACCTTTAAGGGATCAGAAATGGAAAAGAAAAAAAAAAAGTAATTTGATAGAAACATGAAGGTAGTCTGAAGAAAGTATGAAATGCTATGAAATGTAAAGAAAGCAAGAACAAATCCCTGCAATATTAAATCTATACTCCCAGCTTAAAGAATATATACTCAGATAACACTAATAAGTAAATTCTTAGTCTTTATAGCAATATACTATCAAACTTGCACCTGCACAACTTTGTATTTCAGAGTATTTTGAAAATAGCATAATTTATCATTTTACAAATTCTTTCCTATATAGAGCTATATCTACACAGAAGAGTTAGATAATTACAGGGATGTAAGGACAATTTCTTCAAAAAGATGAAATACTCTTTTAGGCATGTCTAAAGGGAACAACGTGTTATGGATTGAACTTCATGGCAGGGATGAGTTTACATAAGGATGAGTCTGCAAAGCTACAGGATTTGATTCTCTGCTAATAACTTTCATCAAAGCCACCTACCTGCTATCAAAATTACAAGTCTGTAGCTTTTCAAAATTCATTGAAAACGAGAGGTTACAGGGTAGTTTGTTCCCCATGAATGTTCATTCCTGTCACTTAACAAAGGTAAGGGGGAGGGGAGGAAAGGGAGCACAATACCCACAACAGTTACCTTACATCCTTGTTTGTTTATGCAGTGGGTTATTTTTATTTTTTTATATATATATATATAAAATTCTACTGATACTTTACATTGCACTAAAAGGTTGCTTCCTTCAACTTGTATTTAGAATCACAAATTACAGGGGAAATCAAAACTACAGCAAAAATACTATTATGACATTATTAACAGATATTACTCCACGGGGGTAATATCTGTAACCAGTAAATCACACTGGAAGTTAGTCAATAAGAGCATAGTATAGGCGAGTACTATTAAGAGTTAAGCTCTTAAAGTGTATGGTATCATATAAGAGATACTGTTTGCAAGAAATATCATAGCATAATGTGCAGCTATATTTTTATTTTGTATTAACTACAATGGATTTCAATCCTTTTTACTTGTAACTAACTAAAAATACGGCAAATAAAAGCGTAACATAAAACAGTCATGTCAGTCTTCGGGAGAAGCAGTCTGAGAAGCTGGAAAAGATGGAACTCAAAGGTCAAGCATTTATGACTTCAGTTCATATCTCTGTTGTACCTATACTATTTTCTTTCTCGTCTTCTGCTGTTATTTAGCAACACAAATATTTGTGCTTAGACTTTGCTTTCCAGACCCCTTTCAGATCTCTGCACACCTGGATGCAGGCAGGCAGTTTCCAAAATCTGCTAGCTCCACCTGCATTTTTTATTGGACTACAGCATACTTCTAATACTTTAAATAGTCCTGAAAGTATATTTATATTGAAGTGTATATTCTGTTTATGCACACAGATAAATTCATGTCATCTAGAGAGCCACATGGTCTTTAGGAGGCTTAATTTTACTGACAGACCAAAGAATGCACGTTTAACCTTTATGTAACAGCTGTCAACTTCCCACAGCCACCAAGCACTAACCAGGAACTCCAGCATCATGTTTACATTTCACTTTCAGATATGCCTGGTCTGTTTGTCCTGCTAAGCTTTAATTCAAACAATATCCCTGACCACGCTTTATCCAGTTTTAGACGTGCTGAAATGAATCCCATGCGCAGCGTTCTAAGAGCATTACAATGCTATCCAGTAAAACCATTGGAAATACAGATACTGAGGATCTGTGAGAATTAATTCAAGGATACACCACACACAGAGCCATGAGTTTCAGGACTAGATTTAAGCATTTTCTCCATCATGATCACACATTTACAAGGACGAGCGGGCCTGTGATCCTAACAAACATAAGAAAGCTTGCTTGGCAAGAGAGAAAAACAATCATGGTATGTGCTAATGTCTGCGTTTGTGTTATCTTATAAATCAGCGGACAAGGCAAGCTCAGGATCCCGAGATGTCCCCCAAGACATTTCTTCCCCTCTCTTTCTATTCTTGAGTCCTGACTTAAAATATCAGGCTAGTGTTGCAGGGAGGAGACAGACTGCAGCACCAGCAGAATTCTTTCAAGTATCTGAAGTATGTGGCTGGATCTTGTCAGGCTGGCAGGTGTCAGGCACGGGTATTCCATGCTTGTGCTGACAGGTTTGTCTACATAATTTTTTTTAAAAAAACCTGCTTGTTTACCTTCCTTCACATGATAACACAGGTACAGCGCCTGTCTGTGAGCTCCACTCATACCATTATTCCTTGGAAGACCTGACCTGATCGCTGCTGCGTGGATTCAGAGTTTGACCTCCACTGAAATTGGTGGGAGCTTTACACAAAGAAAGAAGGTGTGATAAGAGTCCTTATAGTATAAATACTTAAACTAGCAGCACTCAGCAGCTGCTGATACTTCCATTTTCAATGCCAGAAAACCAGCTGACATCATTCCCTTTTAGGGGAAAGGGCAAAGAGCATCCTGTTGACCCCCACGTGCTAATCCATGAGCTGGCTCCTCTGTGAAAAGGCACAGATATGGGCTTTCTGGACCATTTCACTGTCAAATGAGTGCAGTGAAAGCCCGGATACAGACCTGACTGAAACATGTTTGATGATCAAAGAGACAGAAAAAAAAAGAGAAGAGAAAAAGGATCAGAAGGTAAAATACACTTGTATTACCTTTACACTGATGCAATAGAAACCAATCTTTGTTGCAGGCTGTAATGCCAAACAGTTACATGACTGATGACTGTCACACACTTAAAAGAGGTAAACGCAGAAGAATTAGTGAAGTTAAGGCAATTTGTTAGAGGCAAACCATTCACCAAGGGACCAGTCCAACCCTGAAAGTCAGTGAAAAGCCTTCAGCTGGCTCAAAGGACTCCCTGAGCCGTACGATGCGTTTGGGCCATTAGTAAGAGTTGTGTGCATAGGTGGAGGACATGAGATCTGTGTATCTCCCCAATCCAATCTGCTTAGCACATCGAGTAAAAAGTTTTACTGCCATCAGCATGGCAGATGCAACCGTGTGGCAGAAAGAAAAGCTTTGTGAGCAAAATTTCAAGCTAAGTTCTGACTGCAAGGTCTTTGCTATCAGTAACTGCACGCAACAGAGCAAGTGTACCTCCAACTCCTGAAAACAAAGTCAAGTATGCAGGTAGAAGAGTTTTTCTGTGATGCACTAAGACACATGTTCACTCCAGGTGTCAAGAGGAAGGTGTCAGGTAGTTTTCCTGCATGCAAAGAAAAAGATTCACCACCCAAACAAAGCAAGCACACAGCTGTTTGGCTTCAGTCCTGGTTAGGGTTCTGCCTGGACAACTAAACAACTGCCAGGAAACAACCACCAGAGCAGCCCAAAGGCTGCTGACTCAGCATGTAAGCATCCACAACTCTGACGCACAGACCTCGCTTTCCCAAATAAATGGAAACAGGCTGATAGCCACTTTCCACCACTTTAAACCGTCCGTTGCCAGGGCTTTGTTTCAGGATCAACATTTGAACCAGCATCAATGCCAGGCTGAGTATAACTGCATGCATAAAGAAATTTTAATCAGCATACTTGCAGCTGTCTGTGGTGGCTGATCTTTCCTGCCCTCCTTTTGATCAAAATGCCTTTTTTCCCCTGCCTCTCACTCCGCCGAGTCATTTGTGGGAGTCTGAAGTGCACACTAATTCAAATAAGGAACTCTCTCTAACTGCATGTTGAGAACTGATAATCAATGTAATCTTTATTTTTCCTTACATGGTTATCCCCTTTAATGGAGTGTGCTGCAGTAACTGAGAATAAATCTGCTTTGGGTTAAGCTAGAGATTGTTATTTATTTTTCTTTCAGATCAGAGATTAATATTGCTGTATGACCATTGGCACTAACCTCTTTTTCCATAGCAACACTAAAGAGAACATAAACTATGAGTCATAATTTCTCTCTGGAGGACTTTTTTGTAATTTTGATCATTCCACAGTTCCTAAAATATATTAGCTGATATATAGCTCTGGTGTAACAGTTTTGATTTTCCTTCGTTTGAACTCGCAAGCAGAAAGAAGAGACTTCCATTATTTTCTCTTTCTCAGGCTGAGCTAAACACTACATGAAGTACCATACAGTCGTTATTCATTATAATCATGAGGCTACTAAAAACTCCATGGCAATGTTTTCTTTATAAAGGTGGAACAGATTTCCTTGCTTTCAATAATCTTAAATGATACTGACCTTCTAAAAGAAAACTCGTGTCCTTCCCAACATGGTTAGTAAATTGGGGTCTGACAGCTGGAACTGATCCAAACTAGAAATCATATTCTACTGGGTGGCAGCAAGGTTGCAAACTCGCACTGCTCCTCTGCCAGTCAATAGCTTTAAATTCTCCAGCATCTCCTCTCCCACGGAACACAACTCACATATATGGCTCAAATTCAGTAATAATGATTCTCTTTACTTCTTTCACTCTTCAGTGAAAACCTGGCCTTGGAACAACTTATCCATACAGCTCCTTGGGATATCTCAACAGATGATCACACCAGATCATCACAAGGGATTTTAAGAATTTTTTTTTTTATGGCTGTCTCCTATATTTCCCTTACAGCATAGTCTGCTATGTGCTGGCGTGAAGCACTCAGAAAACCCACATTGTCTGTTCCAGAAGCAGAATTACGAAAAACAATTAATAAAACCAAGGACAACACATTCAGTCAACAGTCATAATCCAAAATGGAGAACAAGCTTGCATCTCTCACTGCTCTGCAATGTGATCCCTAACAGCTAAACCTAACCCAAATTGCACCGACACAAAGGACACGTAATTTGCTCTTGCTTTGCCAGTATGAAGCAGGAAGCACAGGCTCAGGCTTGTGCAGGCACACAGCTAAAGACCAGAACACCAACTACCATAGTATCACTCACTCTACTGACTCGTGTACTCCTCCCAAAAGGTTTCGGGGGAAAAAAAACAAACCTTCAAATTCCTGAACAAAGGGAGCAAAAGGTCATTGTAACACCCTGTGCCATTAACTCCAGCAAGGAGAGTCTGGCTCTGTCTTCTTTACTCCCTCCCATCAGGCTTAAGCTATGTAAAAAAGCGAGTGAAGTGAACTGCGCTGGATACTGAAAATGTGCAAGACAGTGCTAGGAACAAATAGCACACAGGGGACGTCTACAGTGCACACCATGTACACATACCTCATTTAGATCAAGTACCAAGCACAGCCTAACTACAGAAACACAACACTCCATTCAAGCAAATTTATCTTATTTCTCAGCTACTTAGCTCC
Organism: Neomorphus geoffroyi; assembly: GCA_033558235.1. Lineage (NCBI taxonomy): Eukaryota > Metazoa > Chordata > Aves > Cuculiformes > Neomorphidae > Neomorphus > Neomorphus geoffroyi. The sequence goes on from JAUMJM010000027.1 coordinate 33,271,443, forward strand.
TGATGTCCTATGCTATTCATTTAAAGCGAGCTTCAGCATCTTTTCAGTATGCTGCCAACTACAGTTATATATGCCCTTATATTACTTGTTCCTTCTGACATGCCTGTAGGCAAATGAGCCCCGTGAGGGTGACAACATGAGCTGCATTAACCAGCCGCCTGGTCCCTGAATCATTACAACTCAACACAGCACTGTGAGAGACGTGGAAAAAGGGACAGTGAGAACGCCTGACTAGCAGTAAACAAATTATGAACACACAGAAGCTGTCTGCATTTTCAGAGTCAATTGTCACTTCCACACTAGAAAAAAAAGAAAGCTATCTGCACTGTGACTTCTCTTAAATAGCCTTCATTTTCCTACAGGATTTACCATTTTACTGTTGACGATTTCTGGAAATTGAAAGTCAGTGACTAGGTATGGCTGAAAACACTAAGAGGTGATGTATCATGTAAAACCTGTGTAAATAGGTCCTACGTAAATTTGAAAAGAAGGGGGTTTCTGTTTGCATGTCCAGGTATTACCTCTTTAGAAGAATGGCTGCATCCTCTGCACGCCATTGCATATCTCTTCCAAGCCTGCAGCATATGGAAGTGTGCTGTTCTGATTTAGGTTTAACAGCATGGAGATCTCAATTTAAACAAGAACATTTAATGGAGTAGCTCTAAAACACCATGTATGACCTATATACGTATACCTATATTACCTATATATGTAATATAAGACATCCACTTTCAAATAAGGCAAGAATCTGTAAAAGTTTCTATGGATTTTGGAATTGTTTAAAATTCTTTCACTAAAAAAGAAATAGACTGTCAGGATCCTATAAATCCAATCCTAAAAAACAATCCATCAGATGATTTTTTAATCAATTCTCTTTATTTCTTAATGATACAATAGCTGATACTCAGCTGGGAGTGGAGAAAGGAATTAAGACAGGGAGAAGTGTGTGGGAAGAGAAAACAAATAGGAAAATGTGAGTAAGAAATGAAGTGGTGGTATGTGCATCACAGAGGGAAAGTGTGAGGGAAATTGTTGGTGGGAAGGGTGGGGAACAGGGAGAAAGGAGCTGAAAAGCTGCGGAGAAAGAAACACCAGAAGAGTGTCCAGAACAGAGGCAAAGATCTCAAAGCAAAGGATGGGACAGAACCAAGAGGCAAAAATAAAACAGGGAAAACAAAGCAAAACAAGAGCCAATAAGGTCCAGGGTTCAAAAGGCTGGAAGTGAGAGGAGGCAATCAAAAAAGACTGTAGGGTATCTGCCATATAAGAGACAGCAACAGTGAGAAAAGAGCAAAATATTTAGTCATCACCCTACCTGCCATTCTGTATTGCAGGCGCTGTGCCCAGGTTTTAGATCTAGAAGTGACTTTTATTGTGCAATGTTGTCAGTGCTTTTTGTTTTGCTTGAACTTCTTTGTTTGTTTTGAGGGTGTATAGTTAGTCAGCAATAGGCAAAAGCAACACTTTATTCACACACCTCAGATCAACTCAGCCTGAGCCTGCAGAAGCCCATGCTGGAAATAGCCCCTTACCAGGTCTGCAGCGCATATGCAGAAAATAATTCTGGGCTGAATCCTGCTCTTCAGTGTATGCTCATGCAACACTACACATTTACCATGCCTACTCATTTCCAAAAAGGCTTGGGAGGAAGGAGATTAGGGAGGAAGGGGACCAGACGCTGCTAACAGCAGGATGGGGTCTTCTCTTGTCCAGACATTTAGCTAATTCCCCACTGAGTAGGGACCACCTGCAGACAAGTGGCAGGCAGGATCTGCTAGCAGCACCAAGGAATGCACCTCCAGCACCTGCATTTCACTGCCAGATCATTGAACCAAAAAGGTTTGCTGGAACGGAGCCAGCGGAATTTCTTTGCTATTGCAAAGCAAATCCAGCTCTCCTCCTCCACCGGGCCTCACCTCCTTGTTTTGCCAAGAAATCTGCTATATTAAGATACAAGGCAGCCATGCTGCCTGGGCCACTTCTCCTTCGTGCTTTGCCTCCCGTGGGAGTTGCTCCATTCTCACATATCTGCTAAGAAACAGCTTGTTCTTTCTGGCTTTCCTCAGTTTCTTTTTTTAGTGGTGCCTTTCTGCCACTCTACACAGCAGAGACCAGGTTCTGCTCTGATGCCAGCACAAACCTGCCTGAGTCCCATTCTTCCCATGTGTCCCTCATATCATGAGCAGCTTTCTCCTGCTCCACTCCTAACATCTCCTGGTGTTTTCTTGTACTTCTCCAGAAGCTCTCCAGTTTGCTTTATAACTCTCTCATAAAATGAAAGGCTCTGCTATGAATTCCTGTTAATTTCTCAGAGGATGCACATTAATGGATACGGGTTTCTTCATATCTGTCATACTTGGATCGTTTTCTATGCAGAAGAGGGAAACAAAAGGACAAATTGATGATGAGCTTCGACTCTCCAAAAGGGAAATGTCTCCTTGCCTGCTTGTCTGCTGCTGTCAATTTCAGTGCTTGAAAAGAAGGTCTCCTTCTACAGAAGGAAGAGGGAGATCTATTGAGAGATGAAAATGACAGTGCTAAACAACTGTACAGTGAGGTATCTGTATCTCATACATCTGGACAAATATATGCATGCACATATACACACATGAGAGAGAGGTATTTCTCTGTGCACACTTGTATATCCATAATACTTGTACTATTTAGTACAAGTATTTAATATCTTAAAAAATATTTGGTATCCAATTCCCATTAATTTCAAAGACATTTGCACACCTCTGACTCATTCTATGAACTAATAAAGACAAAGTTCCTAAAAAGTTTTCTATCTGACAATTCTTATACTGTCTATGCTATCACAGTATTCAGTATCCACCCTGAAATATTAAACAAATTCAGGCAGTCCCCTGTCGCATGATGTGACCGTAGTCGAAATCTATGTCAGCAGTGGGAGACTTACAAAATCCAAATGTGTTTAGAGAAAATTAGAGACAACAGGAACTTGATTTGGTGGGGGTTGATCATATATGAGAGGTACTCAAGTTGCAGCTCTAATAGGAGTCATTTCATATCACAGAGAGTGTTTCACTTTATAAAAATTTCACAAAATCACTTTGCAAGTCTTTCACACGCAGTTTTGCGCAATATTTTTCAGGCAGAAGCAATGTTCACACTGAGACAGATGCAAGCTCGCTCTGCCCATGCTTCAAGCCAACTGGAAGACATGTTAAATGTCAGATGTTGCCCCGAGCTAATGTGCCACATCTCTTACTAGCTCAAACAGGGCACTGCACTAACTGCATCCATATGACGCCTGGTCAGCTCAAAACACAGACAGGATGAGATCATCTCTGCCTGTAAAATACTGTTAGCCAATTCAGCCAGTGAGTTTTGCCTGCACAAACAATGCAGTTGCAGGGGGGTATTATTCTACTGTTGCTCTGTTAATGCCCAACCTTCCCCAAGTCATAGAACAAAACAGATATTCAGACTATAATTAAAAAAAAAATAAATACTTATGGCACATGTTTTGTTGAAATTGGGGAAAAAATTGTCTACAACTCATCTGATTTGTTTGTTATAGCAGAAAGCATGGCAAAAATTCCTCTGGAATTGTTCCTAATGGAACAATCTAAAAACATATTTTGGGGTCTATAAATCTTAATCATCACACTGCAATAAAAGACTTGGTGACTGCTCTCATTTTATTTGTACAAGGCCCGAGTATAAGAGAAAAGAAGAGATCAGCTAAACTCTGCAGTGGTTTTCTTCTGGACTAAATCCTCTGGGGAAAGTGACATGAAATACTGCCTGTGGACTCAGCAGCAAGGCACGCGCCTGCCTCTCCACTGTACAGGGGCCCATCCACTGGGGCCCTGAGCAAAGCTCACAGTCAGATTTGTTGCCAGCAGCAGTTCTTCTGCCATGGCTCCACCGCCCAGAGAACCACAAGGACTTGAGGTGGAAGAAGTGACAAGATGCTTTTCTAACATTCCTGAGATCCACAGAACTGAAGAAGATTATATATTTAAGATTACATATTACTCAGTGAGTTCTGCCATCTTTCTCCAAATATTATTTTCACTCAACAATGCAGCTTGCCAGAAACTGGAAAAAAGCATTAGCTGAAAAAATTATTCGTCAGGAAACAGGGTTTCCTCTTCTCCACCTAATGCATTCCAGCAAATTCCAGCTACATTATTTCCTTCCAGCATTTAACTTGATAAAGCATGCGGTGAGCCTGGCAAAAACCTGAAGATGTCAAATGTTCACAATTATCAGCATTAACAGTTGTTATTGTTTGCATATCAACAGTTAAAACTTGTGCTTAGTAAGAAATGGTTCTTTTTTTCCTGACTGCTAGAAATTTCTTTTGCATGATAATCCTCTTTACATAGCATCGTGATATTTTCAGATCTTCATGTTCAGCTTTGAATGCTACATGAATACTGCCTGGTGAGGAGAAGCTGCTACATTTAATATATATTATAGTTTCATTCTTAACTGGATTTAGTACAGTGATCCTTTGTTGCTGTTCCTTTCCCAATTTGCATTGCTGTGGCTGCTGCCTTATAAGTTTCTCACTTGTTTTCCATCCATATTTCACTCCCGTTACCACCATGATTTGCAGCATCAGATTGTTTTTCACCAGGTGTCTACTAATCCACGTGGGGAGGGGTAGTTAGGGTCTTGACATCCATCAGCAATGGCATCCTGGAATCATTTGTTGCATGATACACTTGCTTAAATTTATCCTGACCGTAGAGTAAGAGTCCTTATGTTGCTGCTTGCTTTCAAATCTGACTGAGTTTGTACATCAGGTGTGCCATTTTCAAAAACAAAATCATTAATGCTTAAACTGAGTGAAAGGTCAGTATGGGGAGCTTAATTCTACTCTTGTATACATAGATGCAGCTTTGGAATTAATGCACTGAAGCCAGTGGAGATGTGTAAGCTCTGTCTATGCTATGTAGTAGAAAAGATGATCATGGACCAGGCTCCCTCACGCAGCTTGGTTAGGATGGCAGAATTCTCATTTGTAGGAATATAGAAGACCTATTTGAACTTCTTCAAAAGATAGATAGTCTCTTCACTACCTTCAGAACTAATAGCGTGACCTAGGAGTCAATTGATGGTTTCAAATCAACTTCAACATGCTTTGCATTTGATTAAACCCGAGATCACTCTTTGCTATAACTTCCCTAAGTATTTCCACCATATGAACTAGCTCTTAAAAGAACCTTCTCTGAACACACACCTGCAAGACATTTCATTGGATTCAAGGTAAAGTACCTAGATGCTGTTCTGAGAAGTATGATACTCAATATCTTAATTCTCATTCAAGCAGTTCCTGTTTATCTTCATGGAGGACAAACTCAAATATTAGCTTTTGGATTTGATAAGGGACACATTAAACAAACGCTGATGCCGGTATCGTAAAAAAGCTGGCGCTCAGCCAGATAAGTGGAGCACCGCCTACAACTTAAGTATCACTATATTCAGGTTTTACTTGCAGTGGTATTTTCCTCTACAGCCTGCATTTTTTTCAGTAGTGCATAAGCATATCTAATAGAGTAGCTTATAGGGAGATTTCAATCACCCCCTAGCACATGACAAATGAGACATTTCTTATGCCAGCTCAGCTGCACACAGTACTCTCCCTCCTGAGGACTCCAGTAAGAACTTTGGGTCTGAGACACCATTCTGTAACTCCATTATCATGCAATGATGAAAGAAACAACACTTGAATTGTTTTCTATCCATGAGATAATGAATTACTCCTCTATCTAAAACAGAGAGCAAAACAAGAAACATGAACACTCATTTCCTTTCCAAGCCAGCAATTAAAACACTTGTCAAAAAAATGTGACAATCCATAAAAATCAATGTAAAATTTGTTAATAGCTTGACACTTTCAATATTGCAAAAACTCTCACCTAATACTTTCAACTAATCAGCCTTACTAATGCTGAACCATTCCTTGAAATTAATGGTGCTTCCTGTGGACTACGCTACTTCTCAGCATGAATTAGACAAGCAAAAAATCCCAGTGCTTTACAAAGAGATTTTGAAGTGGAACTACAGTAACTCCCAAGGAGACGTTTCTCATTAAAAAAAAAAAAAATTAGCCAACAAAATAAAACAGAAAAAGAGGGGTAAGAAAAGGTCATATTTAACAGAAAACAATGAAAGTTTCCACATGCAGGTACCAACATCCTTACCCTGCACCATGCAAATGTTTAAACACACACTTACTAGATGTTCCAACAGATAGCAAATATTTCAACCCTTGAAGATGACTTCCACATCTTCTCAAACCTGTGTTTTACCTCAACATTTTCTGCAACCATAAGCACAGGCTAAAAATGCCAGAATTTGCCACTGAAATGTGCTGCCTGAATGCAGCAATGCTTTCAGAGCTTGGCTTACAAGCTCCTCTTCCCAGGACTCAGTCTTCTGCTGCTCACATCCTGAAGTAAAACGATGAAAGGAGTTATATCGCTCATGTTGGCCATAAATACCAAAAACTCTGTCACTCATTTAGAAACTAATGTATTTTTCCATAAAACTTGAGAAAAATACCAAACTTCAGCCTGTCCCTGAGGAACCATCCCCTTTCATCCCAGTCCCACTCATAATCGATTCCCTGCACAAGGAGACTCTGAACTGTAACTGTGGCTCTCAGATACTACCACAATAAAGAGTAAATAGTGGAAACAACAACAGGTTTCCCCGAGAGAACTGCATCCAGGCACTTGCCTCACAGTGATAAGCAAGCATCCAAACAATCAGAGACACAGGTGCCATTGCTATCAGAATAGTTCCTGTGCTCCCAAGTCTCATGAGAGGTGAAGGAGAAATTTCCCTCTCAATGGCCACTGCTACACGCACACACTTTCCTGCACCCTGGCTCACCCCTGGCCCTCTCTCCAAACAATTCAAACAAGAAAACTACAGAACCAGGAACAGCACAGCTCAGGTGCACGCTATTTGTCATAGATTTAGTGTGTTCTCTAACCAGCCCCTAGGTTCACCAGTGCTGTTTGCACCTGAACACCACCATTTATACAGGGAGCATTGCTGAAATGGGTCATTGGTGATGAGGGTCACATCTCAGGGAAAAGCAGCACTCTATTTCAGAAAAACTAGTGCTAGCTTAGAGCCTAAGGTTGCAAGAAAGAAAGGATGAGTACTGTCTTTTCCTCAAGCAGGAAAGTATCCATTAGAAAGCTGTTTCCAAAGGTTTAGGATAGACTGTGATACCTGCTAGGTGAAATAAAGCCCTGAGCATCCACAGCAGATCTTGTTCCACAAGCAGGTAAATAAGCTTCCCGCAGCCAATGCAGCATGACACCCAGCTTTTGGCTCCCATCTCGTAGAATCACCCAGGAAGCAAGATTTATTTTGCTTAAGGGTAAAGAAGGTCTGTTCCCACAGGAGAGCTTCCCTTCCTGCTTTGGGAAAACTAAATAGGTTGATTATGTCTGCTAGAACCTCATAAATCCATGTCAGCTGCTGCCTCAGGGAGAGCCATTGCTCCTCTGGGTGATTTTCTTCCCCACTTACAGAAGATGAACAGCTGGTTATGTATATTACAGCTCTGGCAAAACACTTACCCATAGCCTTATGCCACTGAAGGAGCAGGTTTCTGTCATTGAGACCATGGGAAAGCAGGAGGCAAAGCAGAAGCAGCTTGTTTCCTTCTGCACCAGCTTTTTCAAGTCAGAAGGCAAAATGGTACTCAGTGGGCTTTGGTAGTTGGCTTCCGGAATGGAACTAGGAGCAAAGCAAAGCAATCAAAGTTTAAGCTTGCCTATGAACATCAAATTAATTATAACATGAATGCACACACAAACACAAAAAAATCCAACTAAAAATCCACATAAGCCTACATAAAACAGATTCAGTGCTGAAGATAGGGGGCTGCTGCAGAGAAGGAGTGATGGTGCCTCTCAGCAGATGAGTTTTCTATCCAGTTACACACGGCTCCACTGCCAAGGCCACGTCACGTGGTCAACATTGTTGCTCAGGATGAATAGCACCGACAGCTATGGTGCTGCAAGCTTTAGAATACTCACAGCATGGTACACCCTGTAGCCCACCCCAATTCAGCTGCAGGGGCAGCCTGTATACCGCCTGCGGGCAGGCAGCTGCAACCTACACGGTACAGTAAGTCACTGGCTGCGCTCTGGCATCTGGATCCCACGTCATCCAAAGCAGCTTCTGACTCCAGGGTTTTGTCCTCAGGGTCAGCCTGAGATTTAGGGAACCAGAGTGCAGTCCTCATGATACAGACATACAAGCAAAAATGTTAATCATCATGAGCAAGTTTAGGAAAATGATACCATTGCAAAGTTGCAGGAACTACACAGCTCTGAAGTTTTCTCTGGCAACACATATAGCTCCACTGATACCAACAGAGACACATCAGCTCATATCCACTGAAAATCAAGTGCAAAACACATTAGGGTAACACTGGCATTTAATAACTCAGTGCTTATAAGAATTTTTTAAGATATGCAGCTTTGCACACATTTCCAAGAAAGATAAAGTTCCTTTATACTGGGACAGAAGTATTATCACACAAGTTCTATCACACAAGTTCTCAGCAGTCTGGTTTTCCTTTCATAGCTGGACGTGTCAAACAGACCACAACCAGCAGATAAGTAATGCCTACAAAATCAAAGTGCAGATTAAAGAGACAGCAACAGCAGCTGGGAGAACCATCTACCACAGCTGCGAGACAGATCACGGAGCTGAGAAAAGCCAAGTGCAGTTTTAAACTTTACATGACATTCCATCTATTACATAAATAAATAGGACATTACAAGGTTGTGAAAACACCGCTTTTCTTTCTTGCTTATTAGCCATGGACTCTGTGACATCAGCTGTGGCTAGTGCTGCGCTCGTGACGCTGAAAAGCATGAATGTAAAGCAAAAATAAATTAGCTTCTTCCCTCAGCTTAGAGGGAAATTTTCATGTATCAGTGTCTGTGAGGAGGCATATATCTATTTTTCAGCACAGTGTCACAGCAATATTAAAACCTGCAACTATTAATACGGTAGTGCTCTGTGATTCAAAGACATGCCGGCCGTGTAAATCTTCCTCTCCAATATATGCGTTCCCTAGATCTAAAACAAGTACAACTACAGCAGAGTTTGCATATCCAGGAACGAATTTATGTCCTGCAGTGTCAATGTAAGGAGTGCAATAAACAACGTACGGACAACACCTGCAGTGTTTTCCAGCACTTTAGAGTTATGAGTCAGGAATACTGGCCAACACTTTGTGTAAACAAAGCTATGCAATATGGAAGTGGTCCCCAGTAGAAAGAGCAAAAAAAAAGGTCATGTGATGATGAATTTCCACAACTTGGACAACACAGGTCTGATCAGGCAGCCCGTCCCCACATTGGAGAACCCCTGAAGTGGCAGGATCTCCCACATGATGAAGATCAGCATTCATGGGGGCTTCAGGCAAGCAGAAAAAAATACATCTATGGGAAAACTAAAGCCAAGCATCTGCTCTCTGGGACCATGTGGGTAGATGAAAGCTGTACCAGCTAGGGAAACTCAATTCCCTTTAATAAAGTATTGCTTCTTAAGTCAATTGATTCATGTTTTCAAGTAAGGAAAATTAGCTTATCAGGCACCAAGTAGTCTGGTTTAATTTTCCTGAATTTCCAGATGGGAACTTTGACCAGCGTTTGACTAGCAATCCCTCTGAATTTGAGCTGGGTCCATGCAGCTGCATGCCAGCCAAATTCTGGCAAGGCTTATCACATCTATAACAAGAGTTTCACCTGACAACCAATACCCTGTAACACTAACTAATATTGAACAATCTTATAACAACCTTTGGGATTTCTTAGCTGCTCCCCAGAAGGCAGGACGCAGAGTCCAGCTATTTTATCTTAGATTTGTAATAGCTAGAGGTAAAAGTACCCTGAATATACATGACAGAAATCAAACTGTGCAATTTCTGATTTTAGAGTCAAAATTGATACATAAATAAAAAATGTTAAAGACCGTCTTACTCTTCTTCACCATTGTTGTATTTCCATATATTACAACCCTACCATCTTAAATTCACTGTTTCCAAAACACATCTTTCTTTTTGCTATGAGAACAGTGACTCAAAAGAGAAAATATCAAGTGAATGCAACTGTGTCCCTAATTCAAAACAGGAACAGAATCTAAGAGTAAAAAAAACAAAATCTACATGTCATCTGGGAGGTGTCCCTACCCGTAACATGGGGGTTGGAACTAGATGATTTTTAATGTCTCTTTCAACCAAATCATTCTATGATTCTATGATCTGTCCTTCCCTGCAAAGCAGTTGTATGATGCGCTAAGGTCCATAATGCTCCTTACAGTATAGCTCCTTTTTGTGTGGCTTGAAACACTGCACTTGCAAGGACTGTATTTTTCCCTACTTAGAATAAGCTGAATAAAATGGGTTGGAATGAAATTGCAAAATGTAACAAAAGCTTGCAGAGCCATTGTTGCAGCTTCAAACATCCACCCCATTTCCTGCTCCATCTCAATGTGGCTGAAGACACTGTTATGCTGCAATGATGAAACTACTACAATGCACACATAGTACAAGAGCTAAGAAAAACATTCAGGGTGTTATTAAGTGTCAGTAGAAAATCTTACAGCACTTAAAGTATCCAGTTATTTTTACCTGGGGTTCTAGTGATTAACAAGCTGTGAATGTCAGATCCATCTAACTCACCCTGAAAGCACAGGAGAGGGAACCAAGGAACAGGTCCTTAGCACCACTTACTGAAACAATGCGAAAGTAAGAATTATTATTATTGCTAGTTCCACTATTGCAGTTCAATTGAACTGAAAATCTGCCCTCTGATAGCACAAAGGTGAGTCAAATGCCTCAGGAGATGAAACAACTAGCATTACTCTCCAGCTTAGCTTGTATTATACCTTGCAAGATGAAACTATTGGAAAACAACATTCTTTGTATTTCTGACATATGCAGGTGCTTTTTAATTCATTGCGCTGCCTTCTCCCCCCTTGCCACCCCTTGGAAGAGATGGAGGGTTATGAATATCAATTAAGATAAGAATACTGTGCAAAATGCTTAACATGCCTCACTACGTACTATCAACGTACCACATGCCCGGGCAGCAAACCATCAGGCCAAAGCGGGAGACAGTGTCTGCTTCACGAAAAAACATGTAGTCCGGAATTACCTTTCAGTGGGAAATATTTAACCAAATGGGAATGTTATTTATGCATGATGCTTCCCGTTAGTGGCAAATAACATTCATGGTATGAAATCTCTTCTTATTACAGCACTAGAGTTATGTCATGCTTTTAATAATTAGTAGCACTATTCTTTTTTTCCTTCCCTAGCCCATACTTTCAAGTTATCTATGCAAGAACCACTGAACTATTATAGTCTGGTGACCTGCTTAGCACAAAGGAAGGCGGCAGCCAGCAGTTAAGTAAGGGAAGTGAGGCAGTCCTGGGGACTGGAATTTGTTACTGCGTTATGATTCACCACTAATTTATGTGGACTGCTGCGTAGCACAGGCAAAATCCAAGGACGCATTGAAGTTCACTCTCTGCATTTTCTTTTCTGCTTATAGGTGGGGCTCAGTTCTCAGGATTTCCCCTTCCTCTACTGTTATAGATATTCAAGGTCGCTTATCCGACAGGGACCGTGGGTTGGAAATGCTTGGAGAAAAACCAGGTTTCACCCCAGCTAAGGGCAGGTTGGTGCTATGGAACAGGACGGCTCAGGCTGCCGGTGCCTCAGGACAGCATTTTTTGGACCTGTGGAATTTGGAGTGAGTCAGAAAGTGTTCACGTACAGCCTCTACCTTCCTTCCTAAGATCTTGTGTTTAAAATTCCCGTATGTTCAGTATACGCAGGCACCCCATGGCCACCCCCCAGACACACCAACGGCCACCCCAAGGACACCTTGTGGCCACCCTGCAGACACACCGTGGCCACCCCCCAGGCATGCCATGGGCACCCCATGGCCACCCCGCAGACACTCCATGGACACGTCATGGGCGCCCCAAGGACACCTCATGGACAGCCCACGGCCACCCCACAAACACCCCGTATCCACATCACCGACACCCTGCGGCCATCCCATGGCCACCCTCCAGAAACCTCATGCCCACCTCTCAGCCACCCCATGCGCACTCCACGGACACCCCGCAGCCACGTCACGGACACCCTGCGGACACGCCGCAGCCACCCCATCAGCTCCCCTGACCCCCGCGGGGCAGCGCCGCGCCCGGCCCCGCAGCGCCCCCTGGCGCCCGCCTCGCGCAGGGCCCCTCCGTGCCGGCCGCGCGGGGGTTCCGCCCCCCTCGCCGGCCCCTCCCTCCGTGCGGGAGTCCGAACGCCTCTCCGCGAAGAGTGAGGTGTCTCCTGCACCCCCGTCCTGACTGGCGCCCCCTCTGTCCCCCCGCAGCCCCAGCGCGTCCTCTCCACACTGCCGGGCCGTTTCACAGGGTCATAGAATCGCCTGTTTGGAAAAGACCTTTGAGATGATCGAGTCCGACCGTACCTGTCCCCTGCTAAACCAGATCCCTGAGCACCTCATCTGTCCGTCTCTTACACACCTCTAGGGATGGAGACTCAACCGCCTCCCTGGGCAGCCGGTGCCAGTGCCTGACCACCCTTTTGGTGAAGAAATTTTTCCTAATATCCAATCTGAACTTCCCCTGGTGCAACTTGCAGCCATTACCTCTCCTCCTATCGCTTGTCACTTGGAGGAAGAGACCAGCACCCACCTCGTCACAACTTCTTTTCAGGCAGTTGTAAGCAGTGATGAGGTCTCCCCTCAGTCTACTTTTCTCCAAGCTAAGAAACCCTAGTTCACTCAGTCACTCTTCGTAAGACTTGTTCTCCAGCCCCTTTACAAGCTTCGTTGCTCTTCTCTGGATGTGCTCCAGCACCTCAATGTCCTTCTTGCAATGAAGGGCCCAGAACTGAACCCAGGATTTGAGGTGTGGCTTCATCAGTGCCAAGTACAGGGGCACAATCACCTCCCTGCTCCTGCTGGCCACGCTGTTTCTGATACAGGCCAAGATGCCATTGGCTTTGTTGGCCACTTGGGCACACTGCTGGCTCATGGTCAGCTGGTTGTACATCAGTGCCCCTAGGTCCTTCTCTGCTGGGCAGTTTGCTCCTGTCATCCAAGCCCACTGTGACGAGGGCCGCCCTGCAGGCTGGAGCAACCCCAATAGACGCTGGGGCAAATAACCTGGCTCCCCTCTGCTCCAGACTAACTTCCTCAGCCTTCGCTGTGCCTCCACAGCCTGCAATCTGGCAGAGGCAAAGGCCCATCTTACTGTGTGGGCCACGGCAGCAAAAAGGACTAAAATCAACCAGCACTCTGGTTCTGCAGTGGCTTTTCATCCCCCGGCAGCGTTTCTCTCATTAAATCTTCTTTTAATACAGCCCTGCTGAGGCAGCAGCTTTCAGACGTGGTGTGTTTTCTGGCCACATTTCGAGTCCTGGTTGAAAGCAATTAAAACCGCTAGCGCGGTGCTGAGCTCCCAAGGTCGTGGGCCTTGTTTACTAGGTCAAGGCTAGTAACAAAAGTGCGTGTCCACTCTACACATTCGTGTCTTGGTTTTGTGTAACAGCAGCCTGATCAGGACGTGGTACAGGGTTAAACCTAAGGAACCCAGAGAAACAAACTCATTTACATGCTGGCTAACGTGAGAATGTATTCTTCTGTATCATCCTTAATCATCCAAGTGCCATAGGACTCAGAGGAAAAGGAACGTGGAAAGGAAAATCCCCTGTGCCTGTTCCTTCTACCTTGGCTTGTCCATCAAGATTGCCCCTACCTCAATGGGATCAGATAGCAGGAAAGGACAAAACTTGCATGACCATCCATGATTGTCTTGTGCTCCTCTTCTTATGAAAAAAAAGGAGCGAGGACACATATATACCCTTCAGCAAGCAAGGCTGGTTTTGACACTGTCTTGCAGATAGTCTCATACAAAAAGAAGGAAACATGACCTAGAGCGCAAAAGATACTCTGTCCTCAGAATGCAGTATCAGTGGTTCACTTGTCAAATTGAAAGGATATTTTCCATGATGATCTGTCTTGGGTGACTTCAGCATTTTCATAAATAATTTGTATGATGGAAAAGAACATACTTACTAATTCTGCAGATGACAAAAGCTTTAAGGGAGTTTGAAGACAGAGCTAGAATGAACATGATCTTGACAAATCAGAAGAACAAACAGTCTTAAAAATGTAAGTCTTAAAAATGTAACCCAGTTTGTAATCTACTAAGGAAAAATGCAGCTGCCTACAGTTAGTCAGGATAAGCACCTGTTTGAAACGCAGAAGGGCAAGGCGGTGGCACAGGAATGCTTCTGGGATCTTTGTAAGGAATTACAAAATACGTGAGTCAAAATAATGCTGCTGCATAAAATGAAGTATCTGTAAGAAATCCCCATGGAGTAAAAATAACGGCAAACCCAGCAGTCCTTAGACCTTGCCTGAAATACTGCATTTAGAAAGCTAAAGGTCAATTGGAGAGAGCCAAGGGTATCAAAGGAACAGAAAATAGGACATGATACATAGGTTATAATTCTTTCAACCTTCCTGTACAGAGAGGAGAAGATTGAAGGAAAACATAAACTAGCTGTCAGATACAAGAGGACTTCCAAAACTAGGAAGGATTCATCTAGGTATTATTTCCCTGAAGGAAGGGAGAAAAGTAAGGACCTAAGATGTCAGCAAAGAGATCTAGAGTAAGCATCAGAAAGTCTGAGGCTACTTTTTAACAGTAGCCACCACAAAGCCCTAGCAACATTGCTTGGAGAGGTAGAGGAGTCTCTGCCACCAGATGCTGGTAAGAGTAGGTTGGAAAAATCCCTGCCAGGAATGACACGCCTGTAGCTCAATGAGGTGGTGGGACTAGACTGTCTGAAGACCCTTTGCAGCAGCAAGCCTCCAGGTCTGTTCACCGGCAAGGGTGGGAACCAGCACTCTGCCAAGTCAGCCCATCCCTGTGTCATCATCAAGCATAGCTCTTTGCCACCCCCAGCTTGTAGGAGCAAAAACTTGACCAGTCCTCAGAACAACACTGCTTAAAAATATCTCCCTTCCTCCCAGGGCTACAAACAGTCTCTGCATTAGAAATTTAAAACCAGAGTTAAGTCTCTGACTGGCCACAGGAAATATTAAATTATATACTCTGACTTGAAGGGTTTATGTGAATCCAGTCAAAACTTTCTGAAGTGGATGCCTCAGATCAGGCCATTAAGTCCCTACACAGAAGCCTAAATCAGTGGCCTCATTTTCAAACACACACTGAGCACTCAGAAGCTCCTGTAGAGTCTAAGAGGAGCCAGTGATTGCTTGTCATATCTTGGAACTCATGCCACTTTGGCTCTGAAATGTGGACCTGAAAGCAATTTTCTATGCAATTTTTCACAGTCCTAATCCTGGTGTTCTGTGAACAGTTTTCCTACCTTTTTTTTTTCCTAGGCCATTATTTTCTTTGTAATGTAAAAATAAATATTTTATGTTAAAGCAACTCCAAAGCTCCAACTTTGGAAATTTTCAATGGGTGCAAAACTTCAGGCTGAGAACTACAGCACACTGAAGATTTTACCATATCAAACACAGTTTGCACTCCCACATCCCCTCCTGCATTTGTAATTAGGTTTTGATTCACATTATAATCATATTCAGGACCCAGTCCTGCTTTGGAAATTTCATGTCTGCAGGCAGGGACATATCTTCCAATGCACAGCACCCATCTTCGGTTAAGCCACATGGAATCATTATTGTCACAGCCAAGAAACTGGTTCTTCACCATTTGAATGCACCAGTTACTGCATCTCGACTTTTGCTGCAAAAGCCACACGCTGCAGAATCCTCAGCACCCTCCTTAGTAATGAGAAAAGAATTTGACTCCAGCATTACATGGAGAGATTTTGTTACTGTCTTTCTAAAAGAAGTTATAATATTGGGGAGGGGGGGTGTAGAACTTAGCAGTAGAACAAGTATGCTCTATTTGTAGGAAGGACAAGTTGTGGTTACCTACAATTATAGCAGAGCAGGAAAAATCAAATTTACCCCCAAACTCTGAGTATTTTATGCAAAATGCATCAGACACAGGATTTTGGTTTAGCTTTGAGCAGAAATTCCCAACTTTTCCCAGAATTCATCCTCAACAAACCGCACTGTTTCAGGAATTTTGCCAGAAGGATATGCAGCCAATAGCAGATGCTTGCAATGGTAATTAAAGCTCAGAAACAGGAGAAAAGGATCCACTCAAAATCTTACTCTAATGCTATGGAGCATATGACATATGTGGTGAGATTACTCTCACTTACCTTCAGATATCTACAAGACCAACTTCTGCACAAATAATAGTCACCCTTGGCTAGCAACACAGGAAGAGAAATAAGCACATGGTACCAAAGGAAATCAGCTTGCTCAGGGTAGCAGCGTTTGCACAGCAGGGAAAGGAAGAGCTCCTACTTGCTTTAATAACTGTTTTTCCTTGCATTATCAGTTGGCTTTCTTCAGTCTATTGCATTTATCTTAAGTGGTTGTTTTTATTTGTTTTGAAGTCTTGCAATTCCTACAGCTCAATGTTTGCTCTCCTTTATCCTTCCCTTTTCCTTCTTCACAAACCTTATAGTTAAGAGATTTATAGAGAACTACAGACGTACCAAAGAATCAGAACCCTTGCCTTTTTAGATTTTAGCTATCTTACATGAAGTATCAGTTAATTACTAATCCATTTACAGTATTGTAAATATATTTCTTAAGAAAGCTTTATTTTATGTGCATTTGTGCTCTCCTGTAAATTTCCCACCAAGAAATCAAAATATCTCAATTATATCCTTGAACCATGCTGAAACTGGAAACATAGCCAATAAGTCCCCGCTGAGCCCAGTTGGGTCAAGAGCAAAGATCATCAGCTTCCCTTATTTCAGTCATTTTCTGTTCATCACTATTAAGTAATTATTTGAGATTTTTCTTACCTTCACATTAAAAATCCTACTTGCCAATGAAAAAAAAAAAAAAAATTCACTTTCAATGAATAAGTCAACCTGACATACAGCAGCTATAAATTTGGAAGCCATTTCCCACTCTCATATGTGACACCTACAGTTTCTCAGGAGAAAGTCACTCTAACATCACCCTGCAGTCCCAGCTGCTTAATCAGAGTGACTAGGAGAGAGTGTCCCCACGCCTGCATGAGACAGATGGAGAAAGCCACATGCCACCATTATGGGCGCCGTAAGAGGTGGTGTATTTTCATGCATCTGCTCAAGTCATCCTACACACTGCCGACACAACTTGCCTCTGCAACACTCAAGAAGGCAACAGCCCACAGAGCCAGTGAGCAATTCCCCAGTCTTATCTATCTCACTGTATTTTATTACCTTCTGAGAACAAATTGGCAACTGAAAACAAACCAACAACTGAATCAAGATCAACACCAGGCATCTGAAGTAGCCACAGATCTGAAGAGCTGAGGATGCAACAGTTCTGGCAGGAGTTTAACAATATTAATATTATTTTGGGGTAGAATTACACATATTTCAAGAAATTAATTTGAATGCTTCACCTCTTACCAGGGAATCTTTTGTTATTGTTTGAAGTTAAGATTATTCGGGTTCAGAGAAAGAACAACTGGCAGAGGGTTTCTCTACATAACAATTCAGTAGTATTTCAAGGTGAGGAAATAAAATCTAAACAAATTATATCTATTAGCTCCTCCAGTTAGTGATGTTAAAAACAATATAGGCAATACTGATCACAAGTTTACAGTTCTTCATTAAATGAAAAGACACGACACTTGTGTTTGCCCTTAAAGCAAGTACTAAATACTGAGCGCAACCATCAAGGAGTTGTTTTGAGCAGAAGAGTTGGGCTTGTGGGCAGCTCCAGCCCTGGAGGACACTGATGTCAGGGATCAGTCCGGGGCAGCCACCGGACAGACCTCTTGAATGTCCGCTGTCAGCCACAGGAGGGCAAAGCGAGCCTAGCCAAACTAAAGAAAACAAAGCAAAACAGCCAAACCAAGGAGGGATCCCGCGTGGTTAAAAGGGAGGTGTCAGGACCAAATAAAGGACATATAGAATATTTCTAGACATTCTCCAGAGCAGAGGTTTTTTCACCCCTCATTAGCTGCAGGAGCCAGCTCAGGAAGGAGAGGCAGACCTCGTGGAGGAGAGCAGCGCGGTGGGGCTGCTGGCCAGCGGCAACCAGCAAAGGGTCTCCCAGGGCCAGACACGCTTTGGGCAAGCCAAGTCCCAACTGGCAGCCCCCTGTGCACCAGAAAACCAGGCCCCAAATCCTCAGTAGCGGTTGAGCGGTTTGCCAATCAGAGCACCAAGCGCTGATTTCAGCGTAAACTTATTTGGCCATTGCAGACACTGCAGCTATTCATAATTCTCCCTCAATCACAAACAATTTTGAAAGAATACTCGTTTTTCATAAACGCTGGCATCTCCCCAGCAATCAGTGAACTCCCTGGCAGCCGGCCAGGCACATCCACTGGTGGCAGCAGTAATTCCTTCTCATTATAATGTTTGTATGTGCATAAATCTGAGCCAGGTGAATTCACAATACGCAGTAGAGTAACAAAAGTATCACATGCAGCAAGAGGTGGAGAAGGTGACTCTGGAGATATTTCATCAGCGGATGGCAGCACGATCCAAACACACATTTCTGCAAGTTTTTGAGTTCTCAAACACATTGTCCATTTTCTGCTAAACCTCAGCCTTTTACTTTGTCCATAGATTTGCTTTAGCTTTCATTAAATGGATGATAAAGGTTACCCACATTTGATTTTTTGCAACTCAATTCAAATGGTTTTTAACTTAAATACTCCAGAAATTTTTTTTAAAAGTAGATGTTTTTCCTTAGAAAGGTAAGGCACATATTTCCCAGCTTTGCTGCAGGACCTGTGGGAAATAAAGGGTGCTTATTTTATGCATTTTTCATCCTAGCTTAGAGCTGTCACATATAGGACTGGTTTTTTTTCTTCCCCACTTGGACACATTGTATTTTCTCACTATCAAAAAATCAAGTCTGAGGGGGACCCAACAGAACACAAAGCACACTCAAGATTTTAATTTGTGTGTTACATCATTCAAAGGGAAAATTACTTCCACATATACGTGTTGGAGCCATGACCAGAAAAAGACAAAAGGCTGTCCTCACCTTCACTGGTAGTGAGGGATCTTTAATCAAGGTGCACTCTTCTCAAAGTGCACGTCTACTGCCATGTTCAAAACAGCTCAGCTAGAAATCCATGTCTTCCATTCTAAGAAAAAATACTTCAAATGTAAAAGTTATACAAATCAAAAAGACTTTTCAAAATGATCCTTTCTACCCTGAGATATATCCTAAAGGTGCAAATCCAGGGGAGAACATTCTTTCAGGTGCCACCTTAAAAATAACAGTCAGCTGTGAATAGTTGCCAATAACACACCAAAATTATCACCCTGGTTTCCTCCAAAGAAATCAGGACCTCTAAAGCCAAAAAGCTTCAAAATGGAGGGTTATTTATCTGTTTCTGCTCATTTTCAAGCCAGCTGTGTCACACGGTGTAGCACCCTCATGCTTTCAAGCCAATTTTATTTAAGAAAAGCAGTCTGATTACAAGACTGGAAGCTCGAGCCCCAAGGAGAATACTGACTATTATGAGACTCCCTGGTAAAAGAACTGAACTGTGAAGCGCCGAGATCTTTAAATGTAGAGGCTGTGTTTCATATCTGTGCCATTTACCTGTTTGTGCAGGAAGCTTGTGCCTGGTTTCTTCCCTCGGGTGGCAGGCACTTGAGCTTTCCATCTGAGAACCGAATTTGCGATTTCCAGGTGTATTTCAAAAGGAATTTGAAAGATCCTCCACTTGTCTGCAGGTATTTCAATCCCATCACTCAGGCAGGAACTGAACAGCTGCTACATTAAAAGGAAAGCCCACGCGTCAGAAGCAGAAAAGAGGAAGATGTTACAAGCAGACCTGAGCAAAAGGCAACTTATGATTAAGTTATGAGAATGCAATTAGGGGTGTAAGAGCACTGGAATACCCTAGCAGATATGTTCTTTGAGGCCTCCGCTTTGGGAAGGCAAGAGGCTCTGCTGTAAAAGTGCACAGGATCTATGTCAGCTCCTCTTTGTCACACATCCCTGCCAACTTTCAGGGCTCCTACAAGGCAACAGGCGAAAGCAGGACCTCATGAAGGAAACTGGTGCTGCTGTGCTTGTGTCAAATGAAATCTGAAGAACAAGTAATAGCAAAGACTGACTTTTACAGCACTTGCAGTAAGGTAGTGAGCCTGGGGTAGCCTATCCTGATGCATTCTGTTCTAGTATTAAATTGCCCCAGTTACACCTTCCCAGGTGAGGATTTTTAGCTCATACTTGCAGTGGGGCTGCAGACAGGCAGCAGAAACTGGATGCACCAGGGTGCTTAAGCCAAGAATGGAAAGAAAGGATAAGGCAGCAACTGACGAACCAGGGAAATGGTACTGGACTGTGGGATGCAGGAACATGCACATGGGCTGAACAAAAGAGCATTATTTCAAAAAGAAGGGAAGGACAGGAGCAGCAGAGCCAGAGATAACACGAGTCGGCAGGGGAAGTTGCTCAGGGCAGACAGGAGCAGGAGGACACTGCCACTGAAAAGTTTAATTGACAAAGAGTGATGCTGGGGGTTAGCAAACTCAGGAAAAGAGGGAGAAGTCAAAGAGTCGATACGAAGCTGTTCTGAGGAAGGTCAGGGTTTGTTTTGTGAATTTTGTGAGGGGGGCAGGAATAAGAAAT
The DNA here is from genome assembly GCA_033558235.1 of Neomorphus geoffroyi. Taxonomy (NCBI): domain Eukaryota; kingdom Metazoa; phylum Chordata; class Aves; order Cuculiformes; family Neomorphidae; genus Neomorphus; species Neomorphus geoffroyi. Next base: position 33,292,208 of record JAUMJM010000027.1, read on the forward strand.
ATGTTTTAAAATCCTTGAGCTGCTTTGAGGTCTTTTGAGTTAACTCTGGTTGAGTTAATTCATTATTTGCATGTAATTAGTTTTTGCTGCTAGGCGGTCATATTTGCCATTTTGAGTCTAATTAATCATTAAGGCACCTGGAGTTTTTGTACCAGTGTTTGAGAAATTCCATATATAAAGGCAGGTTTGCTTTGGTTTGTGTCTTTGTTGAAAACAAGCTTCCTAGCCAGGGACAGAGCTGACACCACCCTAACACTGCATGCTTATAAAATTCAAACACTGACTATCAGGAATAATAAGCATTTCAAAAAAATTAAAAAATAAGCATTTCAAGTGTGCACTTCTAAGTAAAACTCTATATTCAGAATATCTTTCACTGCAAAAACTGAGCTGTTTGCTGCAAAGATAGATTTTTTTTAAAAGCTAAATACACACAAAGGGTGTAAGGGAGGGAGTGAAAATACTTCCCTGTCTGTATGTGCTTAACCAAAGGATTAAGTTAGAAGCCTACTCAGCCAGTTGTAGCCAGTGAGAAGGGCCTCTCCAGAGAAGGGTTCAGCATCATCAGGGTCAACTGTCTCAACACTTAGGACAGCAAACAGACACTGGGGAATGGCACAGCTCTGGGACTGATGGCAGGATAGAAAACCTGGGACTATAGGTTCAGTTCTCACCATTTTTAAAGAAAGCAAAATGTAGTATCTGCTAAAACCAGGTGTTCCTAAGGGGCTGGGATGCAGAAGGCAAAAAGTGGAGGAGGTAGTGTCTTGAACCCAGCTGGACTCAGCCCAGCAGAGACCTTGAGGAAAGACCTCACAATGCCCTTCCTAAACTTCAGGGAAGTAATGAAGTATTTTGAATAAACATGCAGTCATCTTGGCAGCCAACAGGAATTAAAAGGATAACATTGATAACAGAAAGATCTGTGAATATCAAAACACAATAAAAATCTAAACCCTTCCTGAGTGAATCAGACAGAGGAAATGAGGAACATTTCTCCCTAGCACTGATTTGCTAGAGCTGCACTTTGCATTTTTCCCTTTACTATTAAAGTAATGGTTTTGATTGACAGGAGCTCACTTTTAATTAGCCAGATCACCAAGGCACAACATCAGCATTTCTGAAAGCATCTGAAAAAGCAGCCTACTTCTGCAAGAAAAGCTTATTTCCATTTGAAGATTAAAGTTTCCAGACAGCAGCAATATGTTTCTATCTGCCATTTCAAAAGGAAGACTTGAAAACATCAGGCTGTACCACATGAGAGATTAAAAGATACAGGGAGATAACTCACAACCAATCCTGCTTCTCATAGGTCTTTCTTCCTTAATCCTGTCCAGCAACAGCCGTTAACAACAACACTATAACCACATTAATCGAAGATTATTAGGAAGAGATCTTAAAGCAGCATTTTCACTCATCCATCTCAGATGCGCCCCATGTTTCACTGGAAACTGCCATCATCTCTGACTTCATCAACAGGAGAAGCGCACGCCATTAGGTGAGGTGACCCATACCACTTGGCAGAGCGGGGCGCGTGTCAGACCAGAGCAGGACCTGTCGACCCAGCAGGGAAGCTGAGGACGATGGGAAAGTGTGTTCCTCAGCTATGGTGACCAGCAATCACTGTATCTTTTTCCTGTGGCTTGACTTGAAAAGCAGCAGGAGAAAGCTATTGCCCTGTTCAAAACTCTGCAGTGCGAGGAGAGGCAGCCAGTGCGAGGGGAGGGAGAATGAAAGCAGAGATATGAGAGCATGATCTGCCTTAACTTTGCTCTTCCATCCTATCTGGAAAAGGCTGTGATTAATCCACAAACGTAGCAAAGTGACAACATAGTAGAAAAGCTGTCTAAACCCTGTTATCACCACTACTCCTATCTCCAGGAGCATTCTTGCTGTTTGAGACATTTTTAACCATGCAACATTTTCCTGAAGCGTACTGCTTTTCCAGAAAATCTTTCGGCTTAGAGATATACTGCCTTCAATTAAAGCTGCTTGGGAAGGTGAGCAGGGAGGCTGGACAGGGTGCTGATGGGCACACACACACACACTATGGGTTTTGCAGGTCAGTGCCACAGCAGCTCGAGAGGGGAAACCTGAATCCCTGGTAGTGGCACCTATAATGCCTTTACTCAGCAGGACAAGCAGAAGCAAAATGCACACTGCACTGAGAACACACCCGCTATTTTTGCACCCAAAACAGATGTTTTCATTTTGATGAAAATAGTGTGAAATATTTTTTTTGTTTCAGTATGAAACAGACACAGTTAAAAACCTTGAAAGCTGCAGCAAAGAGAAGTCGTCATTCCCTGGACAGCTGTGAGCAGGATGACTGCCAGCTACAGGGCATGGAAACAAATGCTTTTAGAAAATATTCCTGCAGACAGACTGCACCGCTTAGCGTTTCTCTTTCCTCAACTTCATAGTCTCCTTACATTAAACACTGAAGGGCCTGAGCATGCTATTGGGTTGGACCTGTAAGCAGCTATCCATAGGGATCTATTTTGAAGAAAAAGCAAAACCTGATAGTTCCACATGATAAATTTAGACTCCATAACCCCACATTTGACCACTGCAAATGCTAGAACAGAGCTCCTTTGCCAGCGGAAGTCTTTTGCTCCTGCAAATCACTAACTGCCTCTCTGATTTATTCCAGATTTCCCAGACCTGAAACACGACCATTTGCAAACCTTGCAGGACACATTTACAGTCTGATCAGTAAACTATGAAACTGCAATCCAGTATCCAAGGACTTGTTAGACACCCGGGTTTAATTTAGATCCTCTTTTTTTTTAGCAGTCATAGCTGCTTTAGCTGACACCAGGGGCTTTGTCACTTCTGCTCAGCATCAGCAAGGTTTTCACTTTCCATCACAACCACTTAATGCTACGCAGAACATGGAGACTAACAGTCTAATTGCTTCATTGTCTTCCCTGCTGCAGCCTTTTTCCTCCAGGTGCTCATTTTCAGTTAGCAAGGCTCACCCCTCTCAGCTGCAGTAGCCAGGCTCTGAGGTGAGGTGGGGGGAGCCTCTGGAGCAGACCAAGGTCTCCCACCGACTTGGCTGATGTCCTTGGGGGTTCACTGTTTTCTGGCATGTCCCTCTGTTGCAAGATCTGTCATCTAACAGGCACAACCCTCAGCACCTATGGAAGAAACACACACGACATGACATCGCCTCTGCTGTTTTCATACTGCCCAGGCTATTGAGAGTGGTTATATTTAAGATTCAGCTTTGCCTTACAGCTGGCAGAGTGTTCAGCTTTTCCTTCTCCAAACCCACTATTAGCCTAACATGCGTACTCACAGTACTTGAAAAAAGGCTCCAGCTTTCCAGAAACTGTAGCAAACTTGCACCACCTATCGACATGACAGAGGCAGTGATTTAGGGCCAGAAACCCGACCCGGCAATTCAGCAGTGCTCCTTAGTACGGAAACTCATCATTGTACTACCAGCATCTTACATTATAAAATGCCTCAGAAAAAAAAAAAAAAAGAAGTTTCAATCTTAGCAGCTGTTTGGCAGACACCAGGGTGCACCTTACCTGACTGTATATTCTGCCCTCCTACATGTCCACTCATCCCAGCACGATGGGTGGGCCTGGCTGGAGGAACTGGGGTGGCTGAGGTGTGCTCCTGCCCCTTCCTGAGTGACTGTTTTGCAGAGGAGGAGGTCCTTTGCCTCCTTACCTCCAGCTTGGGTATTTCTGGTATCCTTGTCACAAAGAGCCCTGGCCACAGAGAACTTCCTCTGCTTGAAATTATCTTTCTTTCACTTTCCTATGTATTTCAAGAACTAAAAGATGATGTCTTCTCCAATTTCATTTATTCTTACTCCTATCCCAGTGGCCCTGTAGTGAAGAAATGCCCATCCTTTGCACAGGTCACAGATTTCCCTGGCAATTCCACACCACTGAGCCTTTTCTGCACATTTCACAGCAAGTACTCAGACATCAGTATCATTAGAAACATCAAGTTATATAAAACTTTCTCCCAGCATCACCTGTCCTCTGTGTGCAGCAGAGAGCTATGGATACTTTGAGAGGCTGTACAAGGTGGTGACACCTATGGTGATTTCTTTGAATACCAGTTGCAGCTATGAGTGCTGAACGTGATGGAGAGTCAGTGCAACATCTGCCAGTGACCAAAGGATGCTATTTCTTCCTCACCTTTGACCACCACTCGCTGCCCTCAGGCCACGGTCTCTGCAGAGGAGGGATCTCAGTGATCCTGAGGACACAACGGTCTCTCAAAGCGCAGAGCTGGCATGACCTAGATGGATATCAGCCTTGCGCTGCACAAGGGTGCTGGGAAGCTTTTCTTTTGCTTTTCCCCAGAGCGAGAAAGAAGATGTTAAATGCTCTCAGACAAGAACTCAAAAGGAATACAGGGTTTCTGTCTATGCTCTTCCCAGATGATTTAGCTGCTATTTGGCATTGCCCACATTTGACCACAGAAAGACTGTATTAATTCCACTGTAAAGTGCTGAGCTTCCTGCTGTGGGTATTGTGGATTTGTTTCATATTACAACAATCTTAACTTGCAGGCTTCGGTATTACCAGCACACATTACACTCCTCCTCCTTCAAAGCTGTGTACTCGCTGGGGAAAGCTGATTGTATTCCCACTTTCCCCATTCTGCCTGGCCCATGCTGCACTTTCTACCTGCTCTGAATTTTCCCCAAGATTCAAATCAAGGCAATGGTGTCAGCATTTTCAGACTAAGTCCAGGTGTGTATGACCCTCAGGGATTCATTTAATTTTTTTCATAAAAGGGACACGGGGGAAAGCACTACTACGTGAACACCCGGGATTTGTACAGCACCTCCACATTCCTCATAATGAATCTGTTTCTCAGACACACATATTAGGTCAGATCCCTATCAAATTTTAAGTCAGATCAATTCTACTGAAGATAAAGAAATAAAGCCAATACCCACCATGCGAGATTTTGCACAACTATAGAACATGCAGTGGAGAGTGGAAAGACAAGCTGCCAGTTTCCCCTGCCAGTGGTGACCACTGTCCACCTTCTGCAGTAAAAGGGTTTTCCTTCAGCCCTCACTAGAACTCATTCTTTCTCCCACCCTGGCACCAAGAGACTGCTTTGATTGCCTTGCCTACAACCCCATTGGCTCCCAAGACTTTTCTAACCTCATTAACAACATACTGAAACACACGTAGCTGATAGAGGCTAAGTAGATATATGGACACTGCTGCTGTCAGCTCAGCCTGTGGGCTTGCAGTTGGCAGGACCCAGCTCAAAACTTCTGACTCAGAATGAGAAAGCACTGGCCACAGGTACCGCATCTGGAGACATCGCAGAAGTGATGGGGAAGGTGAGTGCCACAAGACATGAACAGAAGACAAACCTCGTAGACAGCCAATGGGATGGTGGAGACATGGAACATGATGGTGCTGTTTCAGAAATGCTTCAGTGGTTTCAGCTGAGTTGTCTCAAGCTCAGAAATTCTACTTTTCAAGGTACTTTGATGCTTAGCAATTAGGTGGAGCTTCCTTCCCTAATTGAAATAACACATAACTCCTTCCAGAGCAAGCAGCAGCTGGGGGAAAAAAACATCGATTTGGTAAAATTTGGAAGCTTGGGACTTCAAAGTTTAGCTTCAAATGTTATTAAGGTGTAAAACTGCTACAAAACCTGTAACAACTAGGAGGCAGTTTGCTGGAGAAAGCCAAAGGTACAATTCCATTCTACTCAGTTTAATGTCCAGCTGCTGCTAATGGCCTTTAATGTAACAGAGACTATTTCAGTGTTCATGTTATATTGATGCATCACATGGAACGACGACGCAAGGGACACAAAATTTGGAAACTACTCTTTCTGGCAGTTTTCAAAGACAGAGGGAGAGGTCCACTTTCACAACAGAGCACGTTCAAACAAATGAATAAATAAATGAATAAATAAGTAACTATTTCAACCTTACTGGCCTGATCTACTGTGACAGGAATCCATCAGATCTTTGAGAGAGCCTAAGCAGCTTACTTGTATGTTATATGCTTACACCCCAAGTGCATTATTCAGAACTTGGAAGAGAAATTGGAGGCAACCAAAGGCCTTTTTTTTTTTTTTGCAAAGGATTCGACTTCATATCAGCTTTGATGCTTAGTTTTACATAGCATAGCATCTGCCAAATGACAGCAATCCCCAAGCACAGGTAAGAATTCCTTGCCAAGAAAATACAGCAGTTATTTCTTCAACAGTTTTTAACAAACATATCTTAGCTTTTCAACTTATCTATTCATATTACCCAGTCCATTACTCAGCATTAAGTCTACAACTTGAAAGGTCTCTCAGATTTGAGGTATTTTAATCCATTTTCTTCTAACTTTTTTTTTTGATATTTGGAAAAAAAGTGCATTTTCTTCATGTATTATATGCCAGCAGTTAATTGCAGAATATACTGTAGTGTAGAAAACAGTATTATTGCTGTTGACCGTTTCTTGAATGTTCCTTGCCCAGGACACTCCCTTGTGATCATAGAATCATAGAATCATCTGGTTGGAAAAGACCTCTGAGGTCATTGAGTCCAGCCATACCTGTTCCCTTACTAATCCATGTCCCTAAGAAACTCATCTACCTGTCTTTTAAACACCTCCAGGGATGGCAACTCCACCCCCTCCCTGGGCAGCTGTTCCAATCCCTGACCACCCTTTCAGTGAAGGAAGTTTTCCTAATGCCTAGTCTAAACCTCCCCTGGCACAACTTGAGGCCATTCCTCTCATCCTATCACTTGTCACTTGGGAGAAGAGCCCAGCACCCATCTCACCACAACCTCCTTTCAGGCAGTTGTAGACAGTGATGAGGTCTCCACTCAAGCCTCCTTTTGTCCAGGCTAAACAACCCTAATTCCCTCAGCTGCTCCTCATAGGACTTGTTCTCCAGCTCCTCACCAGCCTCGTTGCTCTTCTCTGGACACGTGATAAAGCAAGCACCAAAGAACTGCAATGATCCAGAAAGTGCTCACCAACTCACATGAGGGCCAGATTCTCATCTTTATTATAATATTTCTTTCCAAAAACTATGTATGAGACAAGTCTTTTGATATTCAATAACCTGTTTACGGGAAATGACTTTACACAAAACATCAAATGAGTTGACAGCAAATTGAATTTAAAATATGATTTTTTAAAATGCTCATGAAATTCATATTGCTTTAAATATAAATTAGCAACAGTGCCAGGAGGGATGAATGTATTTCACTACTTGACTGCAGATAATTTAAATGTGCAGTTTTACCTACGTTCCCTGTATTCATTGTACTTTTCTATGAAGGGGTGAATGAGCCTTCTTAGCTGCTCTGCTACCTGGTTCACACACATTTCCTGGGAATGTCAGGAGGTGAAGAGGTGAAAGACACTTCTGGACAAGCATGCTGCCGTACCAGCCCCAGACTGGCTATCCTGGATCCGCAGGATCCCAAAAGAAAACCAACAACTGCACGAGATGAGTGATATCATTTTGCTTTCCCAGCCAGCTCATCACCTTGGCACTAAGCACATTAACTGTACTACTGAATATGCATGCATCCAAATTAAAAGAGAAAATACATCCTTGTACCCTCTGATCAAGGTTCATGCTATAGTATTTTCCCTCACTGAAAGCCATATCATGCATCCTGGTCAAATTCCAAATCTAATAATTACATTCTTCCTACATAAATTCTTCCCACACCTTTAAATGGAGTCAATATTGTTCATTTTCTCCCAATAAGTCTTCTGTGCTTTTAAAGATTTGCTGCTTGCTACCCTGAAGTGAAGCTGAAATGATACATGCAAATTAATTTGAAAAGTCTCTGTGCTCCTAAGAGGAAATACAATCAACTTCAGGATCTTATCATCATTAATAAATTCATATGGGAAATATAATAATGCACATTCGATGGTTCATACTACTCTGATAGTTGCCTTGATAATCACACTCTCACAGATGAACAGGCTTGCATAAAATTATATTCGAAATCTCACTTAAAATTTGAATTCAACCTCTTCCAAAAGCAATAACTTTCCCTTTGTTTCCTCACAACTAAATGCCTCTGGACTTCCTATTTTTGCCGCGGAGGCCAACCGCGAGGCAGCCAACGTGATCAACCAAGATGCAGCCTATCTGACCTCCACAGCCAGAACTCACATAGTCGAGAAAGAGTCCTCAAAATCCAAACACCTCCACAGCATCTGCTCTTGTTTCACCCAAACTAGAAAATATTTTAAGACATGGTAAAGTGCCACAGATGTACAAAGTTTGAGTGCTTCAACAGCGAGTAACAACTGAAATAAACCCCTGGATAAAATCAGCTCTGCGTATTTTTCCATCATCTATCGAAGTACAGCACCCTCAAATTATGTGAAAAGAAGCCCTGTCTAAAATGTGAGTTGCTGTATTTCATCAGCTATCAGGGATGACTCAGGGTTACAAGTACTGAAATAAAATGAACATCCTGTTCCAGTTTCTTTAACTAAATTCTCTCCCTCAAATAGCATCAACAAGTGACTCAGTACAATGTCATAACAAACAGTACTTTTGCTACAGCAATGTACTTGGCAAACAGCAACTCTCACAAATAAATCAGTCACTTTTTACTGTAGCTGCTAATCAAAATATCTTAATTTTATCTTGGGGGGGTGGAAGAAAAAGGAAATAATGTATAATAACCACATGGCAAGTAAACAATGTTATTTCCATAATAAGTGGGAAAAGTATTTGCCTGCATTTGGATGAACAAATAAATAATGTTTTGGACTGTATTTGGCTTCAAGTTGTCACAACAATGTTACAGTGAGAGCGCATTGCTCTTTGATCTCACTCCAACCAGCAAAAGGGACATCCTTTTCTCTTTCAGATGTGGTTAAAATATCCTAAGTACTAAAGAAAAGCATTTACAGCACAGCAGCACCAGCCTGCTGTAGATTAGAATCATCTGTGCAGTCAATTAGCATCATTTGGGGGCTGCTCACAAGCCTTACCTGTACAATGTTCTAAGGGTATTTTTATGCACTAGATAGCTACAATGTATCTCTCCCAGATGCCCAGTTCCAAGCAGTGACTTTATTGCCACATTACTGCTACCAAAGCATCATATCTCTGCACTACTGTCTGTACTGCAAGTTCCTTACATTTGGGAATCCTAATGGAACACTCAAAGTCTCTTCTCAAATATCACTCTTTGCTCCTGAGCAGTCAACCGAGTTACCGCACCTTATATTTTGCTCATATTTGGAGAAAAAAAAAACCAAAACAACACAACACACAACCTACACCACTGCAATAACCAGTCCTTGGTAAATAATTCTGGACCAAAAGACATGCCATCTGGAGAATCCATTCATTTCCATCAAACAAAGATCTCACAAAAATGCGCTCCATCTCACCTGTAGCTAACTCAATACTCAGGCACAGCTATATTAGTTATAATCCAGAGATTACATGAGATAATAGCATGTTCTAATAAGGAAAAATTATGTTCAGCTTTTGAACATGTGGGTTTGTGGCAATTTCCTTAGAGGGGAGCATGCTTTATAAAAACTATGGATTCAAACAAAATAGCAATTTTAATTCTTTACTGTGAGAAGTGAATATGAAAACAGTTCTCAAAAGCCCAGGAAAACAAGCTTGCTCTTTCTTTGGCCACTGTCTTCCAAAGGTCAGGTAGTTATTTTGTAGCTTGGATTTTCACTGAGTACTAGCCGCCCTGGGAGCCCCGTGCTGCCCTTGCCCAGCGAGGAGAGCAGCGAAAGTCCTTCGGGAGGGATCGGTATACCTGCCAAGGCAGGGCTTTAGTAGCACACAGGTGAGACACGGGCAGCCAGTGCAATGTGGTACAGTACGGTTAGAGGGTTCTTTTTCTCATCAGGAATGCTGCAAGCAAAGGGGCACAGCCATGGCTGGATTAGCAGAAGTGGAGGTTTCCTTTCTTGCTGCAGACTAGGTGAACCAAAACAATTAGCTTCTATTCCCCTTCTCTACAGCCCTTAATAAGCTCCCTGTGATTCCCCTCACGGATCACATTAAGCTATTGCCTATGAATTCAATTCCAGATCTGCATAGTGTGGTTATGCCTTGTCATATATACAAAATTCAAGCAATACACAAAGCTTCCCATTATTTAAAACCTTGCTTCACCCTGACAAACAAAAGCAAAATCTGTACCACTTGCCCATTTGACCTGTTAGCTTTTTCAGCATCAGTTTCACCACGTGAGATAGACTTCACAGTGGTCTCCCTCAAAAATTAAACAGGCAGCAGGCTGTTGCATTCCACTACCAAACAAACATCAAAGTGCTACCAGTGAAAACTGAGCACAGATTTTTGGGGGGGTGATGCAAGGTTTGATGGTTTTGGTGAAACTTTCATTATTTTAAGTGGTGATCTATCCTATGTGCCAGTAGAAAGCAGGTTCCCCCACATTAGCCCCACAGATTCAGAACACATTTTCCTAGATCTAAAGTCATACAGTGGTGGTGTTGATTCAGGCATTCCCATGAATAAGCATTTGGCTTTCAACCCTCTCTTTTCATCTTAAGAAACAAGGTTGTAGTCCTCTAAATAGTTTTACAGTGACTTGATATTTAACTTGCAGCCCAGCAGGTCAGAATACTCTTGGTCATCTTTAATACATCTGCTCACATGGGGCAGATATGACCATATCAAAGCACAGGCAGTATCTGCAGAATGCCTTCTTAAAACCACATAAAATTAAGTTGCTTCATCTCAAAAGAATTATTTGTTCGTACCTGAACAAACTTCGTGGTATGGAACTATCCACAGACCCGCGATGAACACATATCAAGTGATTTTAAACCACTTATTCTACAATGATGATACCAAAATTAGGTGTTTTCTTAAGCAACTGTAGAAAGGCACGGAAACGTGTGTATTTTTACCTTGTAAATTAAACATTTTTCTGCTGAAGAGAAAGACATACTGGTTTTAATGTAGATCTGTTTTGAAAAGGACACAGCTGTTGTTCATTCATGTAGCCCCCTGTTGCTGTAGTCTCCAACAGCTTTCTACTGCAAATTCAGGCTCAGCCTTGGGATGTTCAGATTTTGTTTGGGAGCCTTGAATGGGAGACCCCTGAAGTGGCCTTCATGCTGTCAGGGCAGTTAACAAATGAGATGCCACTCTCTCACCCAAGACTTCCACATCAAATGTACAGTCCAATTTTTAATATTTTGAGGGTTTCAAGCTGTCCAAAAATGGCATCTGAAGTCCTAAATGCTGCCATCAGCACAACATGCTATTTTTGATCCCTTACCCAACTGCCCACCCCTGGGAGAGCCCAGGAACAGCTCCCTACTCTGCTAAAGAGTCCTGCTTTTAATGGGTTTCTTCAACAGCTCCTTCTGTCACTGCTGACTAGATTAAAAAAAAAAAAAAAAAATCTAAGAAGGATTAATTACAGTAAAATTAAAAGCTGACCTTCCAGCAGTTAAGCCAGACATCTTGCCTTCTGAAAGAGCCTGTCCTGCAGGCGTGAGGGACAGTTTTGACGTTGTAGTTCTTTCCACTAAGTTACTCTTTCCTCATTTACATATGTGCCATTTGACCTATTTTATAAATCACTGCCTCAAATCAGGACCAAAACGTTCCAAACCACTCTCATTTTCCATTTGCAAGACTCAGTGCTTTTTTTTTTGAAAGCAGGAAAACATTCGTCTTGGTGTTAGAGGGATAGCAGACTTTATTTTCTGCAGTACTAATCACTCTGTCCTTGTATACAGAAACATAAATCTAGGTGCTAGAGATAACTGGGAGAGGTAAAACTTACCCACTCTCATTTAATTATTTTATAGCACAGATTAGAAAAAGATCCCTGTAAAATGGCTTGAGCTAGCTTGAAGTTAAAACAAGAGACAGACTTTCCACTTCCCAGCAGAGAGTCCCTGGTCCCCTGGGTACAATGGGGAGGAAGGACAGTAGACAATGTGACCCACTGCTTCCTTCACCCTAGCCACTCACTGCCTTCACTCTACACGGCTTTGCTCACAGTACATGCCATGCAAATATCCAGAACCCTCTAACTACACAGCAGCAGAGCCCTCCATGGTTTTCCTGATGGCAAACAGCCACTACTGTGCACAAGTCCAGCAGTTGTTCTTTCCCCCACTTCCCTCTCCATCACTTCTCTCAAATATTGGTGTTACAATAGGTATTTCCAAACCCAGCCAGCCTGTGAGACAGACTCTGAGCTTTGGTATTTGGAAACACTGCAGTTTGAGCAGGTATTTTGTTATTTGTTCAGCTCTTTTCCTCCACATCTTGGCATCTCATTGAAATGGGCTTCATTAGGCACTTAGATTGTAAAGCTATGAAGAAACCAGCTGGTTAATTCCAGAGAGTGTAGTCCCTACAGTATTCCCCTCTGGGATTTTCTTGAAGCACACACACACAAAAAATTAATGTGTATCACTTTTTCCTACCATATCATTAGTTTTATTTTCAAACTCATATTCTGAGGCGAGGGGGAAAGGCTCAGTATTTCTTCTGCTTAGGCTACAAATTTTGCAGCACAGGAGGGGCAAAAGGATTCACTACATTTTGAAAAGAAATGTAATGGCAGCATTACAATCCCACATAAAATCCAAAGCCACAAAGGCATTACCATCCCTGCCAAGAGTACATTTTGTCACTAAAATGGCTGCTACTGCAGGTCCAGATTGACCACATATCGATAGAGAACACATAACAGATGCCTATTCATGTCTTAGCTGCAGCCCCCTGGCAGGCAGTGCCAAGAAGTTTCTGTGGGGCTGACGAGGGGGCAGATGAGCTTAGGATGGGCCAAGGTGCTGAACCCCTGAAGTCAATACAGGGCAGAAAGAGCAGAGAGACTTGAGATCTTGAAAGCCCTCGAAGGTGGCAGGGTGACAAATAGCTGACCCACTGGAGCCGCGGGAGTTTGGACAAGCCACTAGGTAAGGCTGGAGGCAATGGAAGGTAATAATCACCTATAAGCCTATTTCAGCTGAAGACAAGAGAGCAAGAAGAATTTGAAGGAAGAAGGAGAGGTATTGCTTTGTAGAAACGATGCATATAGTTATGCATAGGCATAGTCATTTTATCATCCCCCTTTTAGTAGGATCAGGTATTGTTGTTTAGACAGCCTGAACAGCAAACCCTTCCAATGCCATGGAGCCAAACAATAAACCCTTATCCTACCCTTGCCTCCCTCAAAATACCCATTAAAAGGGTACTGCACATTTCTCACTTGGTGTCCTGCACCCCACCTCTCAGTGCAAGGTATGACGGTGACATTCAAAAGACATCCAGTTTCACACAGGGTCTACCTGCCAGATGTCAGAGACGCAGAGCTACCCCAGCAAGTCTGCAGAGTATTTACAAAGCAGTTTGCTAAATTATACAAAGGGAATAATTTGCAATGTAATGGCGTGTTTGCATTCTGAATATCTGATTTCCTGTTCAACAAATAACCTAAACACTCCCAACCAAATGAAATGTAGACAAGACTTAAAACGTTTGAAGAAAAGCACTCATCCAGAAAATTAAGGTCAACACGGAACAGATGGTGCCTCTGAAAAATGTGGCTTCAACATTTATCTTTATGTAAAATAAAAATCTTTTAAAAACCTCCGGCTGTTTGGTGACAAGTCCTACTTGAAATATTGAATCTCACACTCCATGGATAATAAAGAAGCACTAAAAAATTACTTCAAAATACTAAATCTAAATAAAGTTCTCTCAACTACTGTGCAATAAGATTTTTGTGGGCATGTAAATACATATCAATAAAAGATAGATTCAATCGCTTCTGTAACCACTATAAATATTGCAAGTGCTCTCCCCATTTCCATAAATATGACCCACGACTCCCAAGTGAAAAGCTTTTTCATTTGCAGCAGTCAAGAAAAAAATGATCCTTTCTTCTTTATCAAAGTCTTTTGAAAGGCTGAATTTGAGGCCCAGCGCACAGGGAGTTGCGAACAACTTGTTACGATGATGCATGAAATGCCTTCTCCAGCCTCGGAGGATTCAATCAATGGGATTGCAGGAGGATGGCTGTTATTCTGGAGGGCAGGCAATGTCATGCCTACCCAGGGAGGGCAACAGAGGCTCTAATTGGGCAGGCCTGCAAATTACTTTGGTCATACAGAAATGAGCCTGAACAAGCAGAAATACTAAGAGACAGACCTGTCAAACACCCAGTGAGTAATGACATGTTAGAGACAAACCAGAATCATATTAAAGAAGTTGAGTATTGGCATAAGTAGCAGTGCAAGGTGAGCAACAGGCAGGGGGAAAGCTTGGCAGGACAGAAGCCCCCTCTGCAGCTGCCAGTGAAGGCTTTCTCAGACCAGGTAAAAGAGAGGAAAGTCAGAGAAAACACAGAGCTACACCACGGGGATCTTGCAAGTTTACCTGAAATAAGAAAAAAACCCAACCCAAAGTCCACACATCCTGGGCCAGAGTGAACCAAACATGTTTGGAGGAAGAGGAAACACCTGAAGTATCTAAACTCACGGTCCCAAGGAGAGCTCCTCCCATGCATCACCAACAGAGCACTCTGCGGACAGCCAGGGCCCTCTGACAGGCTGTTACTTCTGATCACAGGCTGTGCACATCACCCGGATCACCCCACGCATCAACCGGAAGTTAATTCCTAAGTGGCCACCTTCATGCCTGGACTGAAGAAGTAGCCTGTGATAACAGCTGTGTCTCACCACCTTTGGACATCAAAATAACCAGGGCCACAGAAGGATCTATTTCAGGGGTGTCAAACTCACGGCTCCCACTGTTCTCCTGCTCCTGCAGTGCAACGTGTGACACACGCTGCACATATGACCAGTGCTGGCAGGAGTGCAGGGGCAAGGAGCTCAGTGCTGTCACTGGGTAGAAAAGAGGTGTTGGGCTGGATAAAACAAGGTGGAGGGCTGGATTTGGCCTGTGGACCATGAGTTTGACACCCCTGATCTATTTGCTTATACCACCCAAAAAAATTCTAAATTAGCCCAGCGTGAATAGACTGCTGAAGCACATCCACAAAAATGCACATCTACTACCAGGTTTTGTCTAATGGCCACCGAAAATCCAACAGAGCACGTTTTTTCCAGCGTGGCTTCCAGCCATTTGCACCTACTAGAAATCCTCAGATTTATGTAACTCATGCCTTCAACTACAACACTGATGAAGCTGCACAGGCAGCTTCTGCAAATCCACTTTGCTAAAAAAGCTACAGGAAGCTTATTGCAGCAATTTTCCCAAGTTGATACATCCTTCTTATTGGCTTCATGATACTGACTTACTGATTTCTTGTCCCACTTCCTCTAGAAATTACTTCTGATTCCCTGCACTACTGGGAAAAATAAGCTCAGCAAGAACATTTAGACTCACTGTCCCTAGCAATGGGCCCTGCCAGCAGTAAAGCACAGCCAAAATGAAACTAGATTGTGTGTACTGGCAAAAGGCTTTCAAGAGTGGCTTTTGCACAGGGGTTTCTTGCTTCAAGGTCATCTTAAACCACATCACATGTCTGATAAGGAGCAGTACAAGAACAGCTCACCAGAGTCTTACAAATAATAGAGTAGATCGAGTTCTCTTTCCCTCCCTACCTAGTGTTTTTTTTAAAATAAATCAATCTTTTTCTTTTAAGAGACGGTTGTGTTGATTTTTTTTAACCTATTGCATAGCCAAGCACTGTTGCTGCACATAGAAACGTCTATATGCATCAGGGCTCCACTCCCTATTTCTAAAAATAAAATATTAAATATATCATATTAATTTGTTCCTCCAGCACCTGGTGTTTAAAGTTATTTCTTGGCAACTTCTGTTCTTGGCATTAAAACATTTTTCATATTCAGCTGAAGTCTGACAGCACTATTGGTTATCCTTCTCTGCCTCGCTAATAATTTGGTTGATGGCATGCAGGTGGGTTTCTTATAATTAAAAAACCCATTTACAAAGTTTGCATTAGGTGATCTGAAAAATAGAGCACTCCATTCAAAGGTTAAATACAAGTAGGCTGCAGAGCTCCATGAAAATATTGCATAATTTAGAGATAAAAATAGTTTTGCTTTATTCAAGCTAGACAGGATAGGTAGATTTTTACCGCAATCAGCCTAAACCTCATCTCCAAGTTACGTGCTCAAGTTGATTACAGAAAATTAAATTTAGTATTAATCAACCTAGGAAGGAGGAAATTACAAAAATTAAGCTAATGCATAAATCATGGAAAATAATGGTGGAAATGGCTACAGGAGATCATTTAATGCATCTTCATGCTTGTCTCACACCAGAATCAACCCCTGCCTCCTCAATCAATCCTCACAGGTATTTGTCCAAAGTTTTAAAAATTTGCCCACCACACAGGTACCAGCCAGAGCCCACCAGGGCCTCACCAGCCTTTTGCTACAGACCTTGCCCTGGCATCCTCCAGTGACCCTGATTTGGGTGTCCCTCCAACCCTTGCTCTCATGGGAACGTATGGCAGGACGTGACTGGAGTAGAAGCACCAACTCTAATAGTCTGGTTGCTAATGGCTGCACTTCTGACCCACCAGAACATGTGGTTTGGGTTTTTTTAAAAAAACAAGCAACCTTCACCAATAGGTCCTGCACAAGCACCACTGGAGCCACAGCTTCCCACCTGTGCACCCAGCGGCACCAGTAACTGGTGCTGGGGTGAAAGGACGGCCTTGCTCTACCTGCTAGGGGCCAATATAGGTACCCATTGACCCCATACTGGGAGCCAGCACAGCAAAAGCCAGAGCTGTGCAACCACAGCACAAAAGCACTCCTCGAAGCAGCACCAGCAGGCAGGGCAGGGGAAACAGCAGCCTCTCCCGGT
The DNA here is from genome assembly GCA_033558235.1 of Neomorphus geoffroyi. Classification (NCBI taxonomy): domain Eukaryota; kingdom Metazoa; phylum Chordata; class Aves; order Cuculiformes; family Neomorphidae; genus Neomorphus; species Neomorphus geoffroyi. The sequence goes on from JAUMJM010000027.1 coordinate 33,309,023, forward strand.
CACATCCGCGCATTCTTCGCCACAGGCAGATTGCTTGCAATTTTAAGCACAAAATTGCAACACTTGGCACTTCTGGAAAAAGGGCAAACTCAATTAAGTAACTATAAAGAATCCAAGCTTAAGAATGTACATTCTAAACTGTCTCTTGATTTAGAAAGAAAAATCTACACATTGACTGTGGCTTTCAGCTTTTCTTTCCACAGCATTCAGCATCTCAAGAAAGTATGAATTTAGCATCTGATAGATCTACCCTACCACCTCATCCTGGTTTTACAGATAAGAATCTACTGTCTGCACAGGCTCTGATCCAAATCATGCCTGAAGTCAGTAGTACCTCCTGGCCAAACCCACAGGGCATATAGCAGAGCTGGGCAAGTGTGATTCCAAACTTCCCAAATAGTTGTCCAGTATTTTGCGAGGCCATTTCATTCTCTGGCCACAAACCTGAAGAAAGCTTGGTAGAAGGCTCCGCTTACACACTACAACACAGAACTATGCTCTTGTGGAGTCTCAGTTAATGACATAGTAAGCTGATTTTGTGGTTTATGTTCCAATTTATCTAACACATAGCAGGTAGTCAGCCCTCCAGTGACTGCACTGTTTTGGGTTCTCCACTCTGCAGAGCAGATACCATCCCATTTAAACTTGCATAGTAAGGAAGCATTTAGTTCTGAAGGCACGTGTACTGCACAAGAATTTTCTTTCCTGAGCTAAATCCTGATGTTTTACTCCTTCCCCATGAATCCAGACGGTCTTTATCAGCTGGGGGGTGATGTGTGGAATTTAGATGAAGCTCTTATAACTGCATTGTTTTCTTTCTGAGAAAAAACATCAGCAATATAGAGAAATTAAAAAGCTAAATGAAGTCCTTAGGTGTTTCCCTTAGTCACTTCCAAACTTTTTTCTAACTCCTTTGAATTCCGTCTTCTGTAGTTTAGTCAACAGTTTAAGATTAATTTTTCCATCCCAATTACAAGATGTTTATACATGTTAAACACACATACAAATGTCCATCACATAACAGATTAAAAAGCCTAATTCTTATAAAAAGCCAAAACAATTTCAAATTCCGTGGAATCAAGAATAAAGGAATTAGTAGCATGATTAAGGCAGAAGTCAGAAAGTTCATTTCTGAATGAATTCCTGAAGAGCTTTGCTGAAAACTTCAGTTTTCAGGCAACTGCCCCTGGTTTGGTATGTGCCTTCCACTGGGAACACAACAGCTTTTTTTTCTTTGTTTTAATTGATGCTGCATCCCCATGAGTGGTTCTCCCCTTCAGCCAGCTCCTAATTATGCAAAGAAAAGCACCTAGCAAAGAAACTGTTAACACAGCCAGGCAAGAGCCCTGTAAGATCTAGGTGTTTCTTGGTGGTCCTAAGAACTACCTGTCCCCCCCCCCCCCAACAAAACAGAGCAGGCACTGGGGACATTTGAGCAGGCCCAGCAGTGGCTGACACACCACCCACACCACTGTGGCCAGCAGAACCCCTTTGAGCTCCTCAGACACAGCACCTAGGGCTCTTGCTCTGGTAAGGGGCCATGAGCTCCTGCAAGAAGTCAGGCAAATGCAGCAACCCAGAGCAGAGGCTTTCCAGGGCCCAGCATCTCCAGCACACACGTACAGCCCCACATCGCATCACCCTGCAGCGCAGAGGGGCTGGGGTTAGTGGAGAACCCATCCTTGGGGGATGCTGTGGGCCACTCTAAGCAGGGCATACAGCCTAGGCTGGCCAGGGGTCCCCTGCGAGGACCAGGCGCACCCTGCAGCATCACACAGAAGGGGGGAGCATCTGGCTCAGGCACAACTATCGTTTGCTCTCGTACAATCATTAGCAGAGCCAAGACACGGAGTCACAGTCCTGCAGCCTCCTCAGTAATGGGTGCTGGGTTAAGGGGAAACTCCCAAAGTCACCCACCTCTAGCTCAAGAGCTGGCTGCTAGCAAGAGCTGCACAGAGAGAAAGCAGTGCACCTCCCCAGACCCCCTCAAAAGCACAGCCAGAGACCTCACTAGGGCTGTGCAAAAATCGCTTGGATCAAGGGTTAAGAATTAACAGTATGTCTGAAAGGGTAAATCTATGGACATGTGAGAGAAGCAGGGAAACAAGCCAGCAGCTGAGAACGCACAGGCCACAAAGCACCCCAGGAAACTTCCCCAGAAACACTCAAAACCCCAGAGGTTTTACAAATCCCTAGTTCTAACAAAGCACTGAGAGAGCTGCTGAATACTGCCTTATATAACAGGAAATGACCCTTTGTTTTGGGGTTGTGAACATGAGTTGCAGAGGATGACAGCCAGATCATTCAAAAAAACCACTAACATCTACAAAAAATTGAGGCTCCATCAGGCTGCAGGAACCGCATTTTTCTACTAAACACTCTCTTGTGCCCAGAGAAGTGCACACACTTGAGAGAACGTGGCTGACATCCCTGCAATGATGCTAAGGGCCTCATCCGTACACACTGACACAGAAAAGACATTTCATAGAGCCAGCAGCAGCTTCACACAAGCAGCACTAGCTGCAGAGCCTACGTGGAACTTGGGTGGTGCTCAAGAGCAGCACTACTGGAATGCACAGGACTGCAACTTGCCAGTTTCAACTTAAAGCCAGAGCTTATTAGCTTGAATTGCAAAAGCAGGGATTTTCTCACATGCCTTGGTTCAGCACTCGTTCGTTCTTACAGAACCTTCCCATTTTCACTGTGAACTTATGTGCATGACTACCACGTGCTCCCATGGTACAGGACTGCTTTTCCACTTTTGGGATCAAGGAGAAAGATTCACACTGAAGACTGAGAGAAGGAAAACATGGAGGACTGCAGCAGACAGAGCAACTCTCTCCCCGCCACACTGCTGGTCTGCTATCAGTCCTTTGTCAGGGTGTGTAAGAGATAAGCTGTTGTGGGGCAATGAGAGCTAGGTGCCTCATGACTTAGCATTATCAGGATTACTCAGGCGCAGTGCAGTTTGTGTTTGGACATGTGAACACCTTCCAGAGGTTTTTTTAACTTTGGCAATCCCCCAGAATGAGATTGCCCTAGCAGCACCCTTACCTTTAATATCTTGGGAAGACACCTGTAAAGAGATTCTCTAATGATTTAACCTCTGGGCACCCATGGCCTTATAGTGTCAAGAGTAATTCATGACAACTGCTTGTTTACATAGAGAAATGTATCTCTGTCTGTGTACATCAAGGTGATAGTCATCCAAACAGATGGAAGGCAGGCTCCCAGATTTCTCTGCAAGCTGAGAACTCACTATCTTGACACCGATACCTCTGAGGGAAAGAACTTTCTTGTCTTAGGTTCACTGGAAGATCAGAAGACCTTGAAAAGTTACTATGATTATATTTAAACTCCATGCGACTTTTCAGGGCACAGATTTTTCCCTGCAAAGAAGTAAAAATTTATTAATAAACTGGAATAGTTTCACATAAGAAACAGGGAGACAGGAATGTTACTAACCTTGAAAAAAATGAAGACCAGCCTCTTGCTTTTTTTCTCCCAACCGCAAATCAATCATCCATTTGACAGCAAGCTTTTCATCTTATGCCACTTAGCAGTAATCATCTCACCTCTTATTTGGAATTTGTGAACAAGTATTCTGTTTATTAGCTTAATAAAAAAACTCAAATGCATAGAGCTACAAACATCAGGCACCTCAGCACACACTAACACAGGGTTCCCAACTATTTCAACCTTTATGCTGTAGAGAAGCCAAGACCACCAGGATGTGAGATCCATGATGGAGATACACCAATGAGTATGAAATCCCCAGTAGGCACTTGCACTGCTCACTTGCTGCCTTTACAGCCACTACTGGAAAGCACAGCTCGCACACTATACTTACTTCTCATTTACCTCTGGAACACGTCATACACACTTCACAGGTTTAGAAGTCTTCTTGGCTTCCATCTCACAAGCATATCAGATGTCTTCATGCAACACTGCATAACAGGTTGTCTGTGCATCTAGACTATACATGACTTATTTAAATAAGTAAGCAATTTGAAGTCCCTGAGTTACAACACATCACCTTCTTACACTATTTCTCCAGAAGTCATTCAGTGCTTTCTGGTTCACCAGTTAGCACTGTTCTTCCATAACTGCACCCACAGGTGATCTCACGAGGCACACCACCCTCTTGTGTGCAAGACAAGTTTTGCTAGTTCCACCTGGAAGCCGTTGTTGGGACAGTACTTTACCAGACCAGACGCAAACAGCCCTCAGATGTCTGGGCACACAGGTCTCTATAAATCTCCTTGCAGAAGTTTGTTGTTGCTGCTGCTTGCATTTAAAAGAAAGTCCAGTATTTCAGACTAAGCAAGGAACTTTTGCCAGTTAGAAACAATTTCCAACAACTCAACATAAGAGTACCAAAAGTAGAAGTATCAAATGTAAGTAACTTGTAAACATTAGTGACTCAACAGTAGATTCAATTAACATGAATGACCACAGAGACAACTCATAATTCAGAAAGAGCCTTTTGTCATGTAGTCTTTATGGCTTGACAGAAAGAAAAGTTAGATTTGTTTTTGAAATGGTTAGTGCAATTTTTTATTTGAGAGGTCAGCTATAAGAAGAGTTAAAGAGATGAATCCAGTATGACACCTCAGCTTTCAAGTTGTTTTTGAATCTGATCTGAAATATGGCACTGGACTCTTTATCTAGAGTCAAGGCATTTGTGATCTCAGAAATAAAACCACAGCTATTTTTCCCAAAGAGATGAAGGGGGAAGGGGATTAAGATTTTTACAGGATAATTCATATTTCACATAAAACTGAGGAAGGAAAGCTTAGCTGCTTGACAGCATCAAAAGTGCAGCTATGTGCTTGGCCAGTACCTCCGCAATCCCTACATACAGCTTCATCTAAAATACACAATTCATGTAGAGAAGTGAATGAAGAGGGGAGAAGTAAGCAGCCTCATTGAAGAGATGGGTAATGCAGCATTTGAAAATAGTTCTTTCCCGGAAATTCAGACTGCCACACACAATGTGACTTTTACACAGGGAGTAGCTACAAACAGCATATTCCCCAATAATGTCCAAATTTAGATCTTCCTATCCTGCTATTTCATGCAAAACAAGAATGACTATCCAAGCTTCTACCCAAAGCAAAAATCACTGCCACTTTCCTGGACAGTGATAATTGTGTTCGTGAAGAATTTTTAAGTAGTGTACACCTTTTTGGAATCATAAGTCAAGCTTCAAGACACTCACTGTGTCTTCAACTTTCATCCAAGTTACCCATTCTCTGATTCAGAAGACACCACTAGGTGCTGACACCACCATTTCCTTATACTTATTGCTTTTACAAGCTATATTAATTCCAAGGACACCTAGTTCATGACAGCATCTTTTTTCTTCTCCTTTGTTTCTCTTTCAATACGAAGAACTCCCACTAACCTTAATGGAAGTCAACATATGTACACACAGGACATAAAAGACCTTTTAAGGCTATATGGCTGACCAATAGAAACAGAAAAATATGTACATATAACCAAATTTTTCTTCCATTTAGCAAAGGGTACTGAGTTTTAATTGATAATCTTCAACCCGTTACCCTTACTTTCTTTATCCACCTTCTCCTTCTACCCCCGTAATTTATGGGGAAGACTCACTGTGCTTCCCTAAGCAAGACAAGAAATAGATCACATCAAGTTTGCTCCATAGACCAAAAGGTAAAAAAAACAACAATAAAGAACAAACTGGTTCACAGTTAACTATAAATAAAAGTGCAATAAGTGTTCAAGTAGAGTGTAAAGTTTAAGCAAGCTGTACAACCACATTTGGCATAGTCATCTTTTAAAGGCTCTGCGTGGGTCCCTTCCATTACTGACAACAGGAAGAGTCTGAACACTATTAGCTGGTGCTGGATTTACAGGTCCTCGTCCATTGCCTCTCCCGCTACCTGCATAAGAGTGGCCTTGATTATACGTAAATGGAAATCCACTTGATTCAGGTCCAGTTTGTAAACCATTTCCTAAAAAGACAGAAAAAAAGGTTACAACAAATTCCACAGACTGAAATCACTGCTTCCTTACGTAAGTTTAGCAACAGGGAACACATGCAACAGCAAACCCTCAGCACCAGAACAAGGAAGCCCTCTGGTATTGCAAGGCCCCAAACCACAGCTTACCTTCCCATTACTCCCATCCCTACCCTCAACTCCCAACTGAAGCAAGAAGGGCCAGAATTGCATGCTGATTCTGTGCCCAACAGAGAGACTGCAATCTCCTGAAACTAGACTGGTGCTCTCAAACATGCACTGTTTTGTAGGTCACACCACAAGATATTCCAGAGAGACAGCAGGCCAGCAGAAATCGAGGAGAGAGAAGCAGAAGAAAAGCAGGCTACACAAAGCTCCTTGCATCATTCCCCACTTCCAGACACACAGAAATACAAAGCTGCCTTGTGAAGCCCAGCCACAGAAGCAACTCAGAGAGCAGGAAGTTCTCATGAACTTGAGCCTTGTAAGCATGACTGTTCATGTTTTGCTGGTAGGAAGAAGAGAGACACAGAGTTGAAAAGGCAGGATGAGGACAGAAAGTATGGGGAGAGAAGGAAGAAACAAAAGGAAATTGTTGCATTTAAAGACCACACAAGCAGCAGGAAGAGAAAAAAATTTCAGGAAAAAAATGCATAAGCTTAGTGAAAACAAAGCTGTCCACCACCCAAAGCAGAGACACACGTGTACCCACACACTAACACTCTGCTCACTTTGGCACCAAGGAAACACAGGCTTCAAAGCACTGCCCTTCTTTGCTCAGAAGTATTTTTTAAGGAACAGAAAAGGCTCATAAGAAGTAAAATAAGGGACACAAAAATCATGTTGCTAAAGAGGAAGCAGACGATCACTGAAGTGACGCAGAGCTTTTTAACAGCAAGTTATGGATCAGTTTGCTGTCATCCACCAGAAGAACTCAGCTATACAACACCAGGTACTGAGTTTGGGCATCATGTAAGCAGACCATAACTAAGGTTCGCGCTTAGCTTACACCTGCTCAAGTCTTCAAAGCATTTTCTTAAGTTTCAGTGTTTAAATACATCTCAAAATGATCCAGGCAGGTCAAATACTGGAATTCAGATACCTACTGCTTCTCTTTTGGGGAACTAACCTGGCAGGAAAGCCAAGGTTACCAGCAAGGTTAAAGTATGTAATTTTTTAAATCAAGGTCTCAACTAATTTAAAAAAACAAACCAACAACAACAAAAAATAAAACAAAAAAACCCCACAACAACAAAAAAGAACACCCCAGAATTTCAAGTGCTGCAAAAAGATCTTTGAAAGCATCAAAACAATTTAGGATTAGACAAGTCCCTTTACATGATCCAGACACCTTGAATATTCTGATCTCTTCCTCTTCTAGGGAAGAAAATCTGACACCATTATTCAGTAAATGTTCATGCTTACATACTTGCAGGTTCAGGCCCCAGTCTCAAAGACTTTTTAGGGCACTTTTGCTCCAGAATGAAAGACCCTTTGCAAGATAATTTTTTTATTCCCATTAAGTGTTTCTCATCCTTTCACAGAATGAAAAAACTTACCCAGTGGCCCAAAAGTACAAGAGCCCATATTACTCGATGTAGAACTATTAATCTGTTCACCCTGTGCCTTCAGAGAAATGCAAAAAAAAGAAAAAGACACAGATCAGAGAGAGAAATTTCACATTTTGTAACATAAAAGGGCTGATATCTTTTCCCCATGTTCTTTATAGTGGCTCAACATGGAATTTATCTACTAGTCCAATTATTAGCTCATTTTTATATATACCACTTCAAGTCCATTTTCCAGAAGAGTCACATCTGATCACAGCCTAGTGTGAAGTATCCAGAACAAAGAGCACTTTATGCCAGAAGCCTCAGGCAAGTTTAACATACCAGTTTGTTCTGCCCGGTGTATTCGGAGTTGGGCTCACTGAAGTTTGGCACTTCTGAATATACCATGCAGAACCTGGGGAGAAATTAGGATTATGAGGAAGTTCTACAGACATTTTTTAAGAGTTCTCAACTCCACAACTCAAAGACTGTATGTTCTTAACATGTGCCATCACCTAGAAGTAACTAATCCAGACCCCATTGTTAAGAGAGTACCCACGGGTATTAAAATGCTCTTTCACCACAAAGATCAAACTGTCACATCTTCCTGGTGAGGGCATTTCAGCGAAGCAGTAAGTACACATTTACTCTAGGAGGTAAACTGGCCTAAAGAAAGTAAAAGGTGATGAAACAGCTCCCTTCACCTCTCTTCCAGCTGCATAATCTTGTCCAGCACCCACTCACAAGGTCACCTGAGGTACAGAGTCACCCAGCCTGCTCCTAGACTGTGACTGCTCTAGGGAAGCCTTAAACACTCCCATTCACTCCCATGCTATGGAGTACCCTATTAACATAATAGCACAGAGCAGTCCAAAACAGGGAATCAAATTCAAAACATCCTTTTCCACTCAAAGAGGCTAAGAAAGAATAGGCCCGTCAACTCATCATATGGAAATTATGGCAGAGGGGAAGAAATATTTAGATCATTACATAGCTTGGACTTGTTAAGCAGAAGTGGAGCTCCCACCTCCTGCTGGGAGATACCATCTAGATGATGACTCACTCCACTCCAGCCTAGTGGAGAATAAACCCACTGGATGACAATTCTGAGGCGATGTCTTTGTACCAAAGAAAATCCCTCAAAATTCCGCTGAGCACAAGGCATTTTTGAACCATCCAAGAGATAAGTGGCCACCCCACAGCCCTGCTTCCCTGATAATGACAAGGTCTCCCACGGCACTTTGTGCAACAGTGGAGGTGCTGTTCTGGTTAGAAAATGCTGCTGTTTTTCCTGTTGCCTGTCAAGTATGTTACTCATGCTTGTTCTTAGTCAGTGGGAGTTGCCATCTCAGTTTCTGGTAGTTTAAAGAAGGCCTAATGAGGTTTGCTTCTGTTTAGACATGAATCATTACAGCTACTTTTGTCTTCCTTCCTTGCACTGCTTTTCTCTCAAGCACAATATACACATAAGGCTTCCACCAAAATAAAGTGGTTATTCAAGCTGAGGCCCAGGTAAGCTATGCAGGTTAAGTCCCTTGTCATTTATACAATTCTGCCCCCTGGCCCAAGTAAAACTCAGATCGGTGCCACGATGAGGATGATTTTCCTCAGTACAACTAGAATCCAAAGAGGGTCATAGCCCATTACCTCAACAGCACATAAAAACCTCACACCACAGTTGCCTGTACTGCACCTAACCACGACAAGTCAACAGGCTCTTGTTGCCCTAGCTTCTGTTTACCAAGAGCCACCACATCTTATACTTACCATGGCTCTCTGCTGAGAGCAGGACATAATACTGAAAGTATAAACATGCAGTACTTACTCCCCAATTTTATGCAGCTCGCCTCCTCGTCCTGTGTAAAGCGTCAGGCATCCTTTCCACAGAGATGCATACCTGGCAAAACAAAAAAGCAAAGCAGTGTCTCTTAGCAAATGAGAAATACCTCTGCTGAAAAACAAAGCAGAAGCATGCTGTCTTCCAAGAGTTAATATATGTATCACACATCAACACAAATGGACTAAAAAAATTCCCAGGGACCCCAACTTTCCCATGCTAAAATTTTATAGATCCCCAAGTTTTACTTCTAGCAAAAAGTAACAGCTCAGCTGACTCCTTTGGTAATTCCAGGAAAGCAGCCAATTATTTTGAGATTGGATGCTCCTGTCCTGGCTGGAGCAGCCCTTATGACTTTTCCTGCAGATGAAAGGCATCTTGCCAAAAGCAGTATCTGTGTTACCATTCAATGACCATTCTCAGTTCTGCTTTCAGCCCGAGCCAGGAAGAGTTACCTTTGTTCACTGGAGAATATAAATACTGCTACTGAATACGTATAATAAGTGCTCACTTTTTTAGCCTAGGTCAGATTTTTTTAAAAGCACAAGTTTAAGCCATCCTTTCCAACATATAGACATATAGACATATAGAACACAACAAAATCACATATAGACATATAGAAACATATAGAAACACAACAAAATCACTTTTTGATTGCAGAAACATTCACTTATAAGACAGGAGTGCACTCTGGTCTTTATAGTGGCACTTGACTCCAAGCACTGGAATCCAAGTTACACAAAACTTTCTGCATAATTTTTCCTTTCAATGAGGGGCACCAAATATGTGAAGAAAATAATGAAAATACAGACCAGAAACCCAGGTGCAGCACAAGGGAGTTAACAAGAATACTGATATCATCTAGCAAAGGAATAGGGAGCCCCAGCAATTGTGCTCTCAGGAGTCAGAGATCATCTGGACAAGTCACTGCTTCCTTATGTTGGGGTCTACCTCTGGAACATAGATAAACCTTCCTCTTGCCCTTTGCCTTAACTGCTGAGACTGGGAGCCATCCAGCCACACTAGGCCTTAAACAGAGGCACCAGAGAGCAGTCAGGTCGGCAGAACAGGACTATAGGGCCAGTGCAAAAATAGCTTTGTCTGTACTTCAGGATGAGCAGTAAAGCATAGTATCTGCAGTCACAGAGCCTGTCTCAGGAGTTTTCCATTCAGAAGTGGGACTGATGCTCTTCACTTCATAATGCTACCTCTCACTTTAAAGACTCCATCCATGCTTAACCTCTAATAACCAGCTAGCTGGACAGTCCTGTAGCAAAGCATAAAGGAAAAGTGCTACTAAATAATAAACGTAAGTCAAACATACATTCACTGGGCCAAGACCCAGCAAATCATGGGACTAAACTTCCAGCATAATGTTACTTAGAAACAAATGCTTGCATACATGGAATAAGAGTTAGCCATAAGGCACTAAATTCCAGAATGAATTCCAAATTTCAATTTTAGAAATATTAACTGCAGAAGCTTCCTGTAAACAGGTTAATCGGCAAGCATCTGGTTTTACAGAAGAATGCATCTAAAGCTTAAAATTCAGCAGAAAAAAAGGACATGTTTAAATGTGGGACCTAGCTAAGCTTTTATGCTTTTAACAGTAAGCATCCAGCACCGCAAAGTCAGATTAGCCTACAGAGCTGGAATTTACCTTGCAATGGCAAGATCAAATTAATCCTGAGTCAAGTATAAAATTGTGTTTGGAGAATCTTGTATGCCAGCATGAGGGTATTTTTCTTAAAATGAGAGCCAAATGAGAACATTTTCAGCTTTTGTCATTTGACTCTCCACAAAGTCCCAAGTGAGCATGCAATTCATGTAAATGAAGGCATGACTTCGCCACCCACCAGGAACAGTGATGTCAGCTCAGAAATTTAATTCATACAAGCTAAACTCCCTTTTGTGACATGAAGGGATGCAACGACCCTCCCATTCGTTGCACTGAAACACTAGAGCAGCTACAGTACGCCAGTCACAGAGCTGAGTACAGTAACAGTGCTGAACAGTATCAATATTAATTTCTTTCAATGTCATTCGCGCAGAGGGCTTTGTGCTGGCCCAGAGCCGTGGTTTAGTTCCACCCATCTCAGCGTCTCAGCACTCCACGTGCTCTACACGCAAGCAGGCTTCCCCAGAACCAACTCTGCTGAGGAGTCAGCCCATTTCATGTAAAAGGACATTTGCATAGGAGGAAGCAGCTGTAGTTTTGGTGGCAAGGGTCATTCAATTTCACTCCAAACCCAAGAATTACATTCAAATGAGCAACTTAAGAGCAGCTCAGTTAGAAGTTCCACCAAGTAACCTTTTGCATACTTTTTCATAAGAACAAATTAAAAGGACCTTACATACGCTGTAGTTCCACCATCTCCTGGAGTACTGTAGGCCAAAGAATCAGTTTAATGGATTTCTAAGTGCAACCTAACCGGCATGAAGAACTCATGGAAAAGGATTTTCAAATTGAAACTAGCATTCTTTCTCACAGATAGCAACAGAGAGCTTTAAAAAAAAAATTAAACTATCTCTCTGAGATAAATGAACTGCACCTAAGCTAACACGCTCTACAGTGTAGCCCTAATATGAATTTTTATAGTGCATTTTAAAAGCTTCTCCTTCTCTGCCCGTCATTTCTGTTAAACTTACTGCAATGACAAGCAGCTTTTCGGCATGAGACATTAATCATTTCCTCCTTTCATTAAGGAGCTGACTACTAGAGTCAAGAATTGGCTGTAAAAACAAGAACATGCTTCTAACTTCCCTGCTTGACTTACAGACTAGGACTGACTGTTGCATTCCCCCTCCCCCCCCGCCCCAAAACACGTATTTTCCTAAGGAGCCTTTTTTAGAGCCAAACCAAGTCTCTTACACACCACCTCCTCATTAAAAATGCGAGCCCTTCCTAGCTAGCGATGAGGCTGGATACTCCTGCCAGGCATATTCTGGGCTGGAAAACGTGGTTTAATTCAGCAGCTGATCTCAGGGTGCTGCCTCGACAGCAAGGAGCCAGTCCAGAGGCGGCCCGCGGTGTCCTCCGTGCCTCTGGGGAGCGGCGGAGCCTGCTGGCCGCCCCGCACCTGGGTGTCTGCTGGGTGACAAAGGGCCCCGGGGAGCGGCCCCGTACGCACCCTTTAGTCAGGCGGAGGATGTCCCCCGGCTGGATGAGGCCGCCGATCTCGTCCCACACGGAGATGGTGATGCTGCCCGTCTTGTCTGCCACTTTGCAGGACCTCACCTCGTGCCCGTCCTTCGTCTTGGTGACCCGGCCTGCGGGGAGAAGCGCGGCTAAGGGGGGCGGAGTGGGGGGCATGGCCCCGCCACCCATCCCCCTTCCTCGGGACACGCGTGGGCAGCCCGGCGAGGCGTGCTGGGCGCCACTTACCGATCTCCAGCACAATAAAGATGACATTTAAGTTTTTCAGTCCGGGTTTTATGTCTTTTATGAGGTGGTACGTGTAGCTCGCCGCGCTCATGCTGCGGCCGGTGCGGGGGGCAGGGCTAGCGGGGCGGGCCGAGCCCGCATCCCGCGGGGCAGTAACGCAGTGCCGGGCAGGGGAGCACCGGCAGCCCTCACGGGGGACGGGGACACGAGCACCGAGGGGCTGCGCAAACTGTGCGGCACTCCCTACCCAACCGCACCCTACCCCCACCACCCCTTCTCCCAACCGACACCACGAGCACCACCGAGCCCCTCCCGCGCCCGCCAGCACTGAGGAGCACATATGCGCTGCGCTCCATTTTATACCCAGCGGGCGGGCCCACCCAGTCGCCGGGCGGGGAGAGTGGGGGGGCGGTGCCGAATGGAACCGTCCGGGGCACGCGGAGCGCCGGGACTGGGCAGGGGGCGGGCGCAAGCCGGCGCCGAGCGCTGATTGGGCCGCGCCGCCACCATCTTCTCCTCGGGGTGTGGCCGAGCCGGGCGGCACCGGCGTTGACAGGGACGGGCGGGGGTTAACTCTCAGGGTCAGCGAACTCGGATCGTGTGGGTCAGTCGTGTGTTTTCACGGCCAGAAGCAGCCCTGCAGCGCCCCGAGCGTGGCCGATGGGGTTGAGGGGCGTTAGGAAGCGACTCGCCTCGTCCCCGCGCCATTTTAAGTGCCGGTTGTAACACCGAGAGAGAGAGATTCCGTGGAGGGCGATTGTCCAGCAGTTCCAGCCTCCTTCCCTGAGGGGAAAAACAATACACATGTAGGAGAAGTGTGTGTCCATTGGGACACCGGCTAGGGAGGATCGCGATGTTGCACAGGGGAAGTCCGGTTATGGTCGCTCCCACGCAGAAAGGGCTGCTGTGGGGCCGAAGGGAGCAGCAGGAGGCAGCGGTGCTGCGTGGCGCCCTCCGACTGCAGGGCTGCACCACATCACCGGGCTCCTGGAACCAAGTGCTCTGTGAACACGGGAAGTCTGAGGTTATGCACTACCAGGCCTTGAACCGTTCTGTGCTACAAATGTGAGCCTAAGACCTAAAAAGGCCGTCAAAGCACCCTAAACTCTACCAGGAGCCACCTGTGGAGACAAGTTATTCTCTAAGCCTGGCTATAGGCTGGGTCAAATGTGAGGGGAGGGCAGCTTCGAAGGAAAAGCCAGCTTTCTCTGAGATGGTAGAACAAGAAGCACCCTCAGCCTTGTGCTTGGCTGGAGGGTTCTGAGCAAAGAGCTCCCTGCACTGAACAGCCCAAAGATATGCAGGTGGTTCTATAATTCAAACGCTTCCCTTCAGGAAAGGTAGCAGAGTGGTGTGTGTGCACTTTGCTTCTCCTTTTCAGAGCCAGACTTAGCTGGGCTTTTCTATTTCTGTAAGCAGAAATCCATAGATGACAGCGGTTATGAAATGTTTGGCCACGTGTTCTGCAAAACTGGAGCTCTGGTCCAACAAATGTTGTGCAATGATTATCTGTAGGCAGTGGAGCAGCCCTGCTGGCTGCAACTTGGTGCTGGGAATAAAACATACTCTTTGCAGGAATCTCAGAGTAAAGCAACATGAGCCACAGGAGAATTTGCTTAAAGCCTCCAAGAGCTTAATCCACTTCTGTCCCAAATCCTTCAGTTGGTGCTGCTGGGGGTGGGATGTGAGGGGGTGGGGGTGATAGACCTGCTTGGTGGTCTCTCCTGACAGGCTCTGTAACTTTAATCTGGTAACACTAACCTTCAGAGTGATCAGCTGTATGTCAGTTCATGAATGGCTTTAGTGTAGTCACTTGGGAAAGAGTTCAAACCAGACTCCCTGACAGTCTCCCTGGCAAAGGCCTGACAAAAATACTTTTATCCTTAGACCTGGTAAAATCTCTTTACAGCCTTTGAAAAGGAGTAATTTGGTATCCTATGTTTTCAGCACCAAGCACAGTAGGACCCTGTCCTGGATCACTCACTGGGCACGACCAAAACAGAACATGACTCCCAGTACTGCAACATCTAGGACCAGAGAGCCAAAGACCATATAGTAGGAGGAGAGAAAAAAAAAGAGAAGGCGGATCATACTGCAAATCTCACTGGAGATTTGAGGAGACTCCTTTATTTTGCAAGAAAAAAAAAAAAGTTAAAAAGAATTCGCATAGCAAATCTTGTGCAAAGAAATCACAAGGGTGGTTAACTCAAAAGCAGGAAACACTAAAAACACTTCACCAAGAACATGCTTCTAATTTATGACTGGTAAGATAGTTTCAAGCAAACATGCTTGAAACATCTGTGCCAGAAGGCATGTGTCGGTGTAACAGCAGTGGGAAGTCATGCAAAGGACGTCAGATCTGGGCTACCAAGCCACCTTGCTGTGCTAGTCGGTATACTTGCAAATAGGCAGTGAGGGTACCTTTGCATTAATGAGTGTGAATTCTTCTCTGCAATACATCATGCCCAGGCTGCCGGCACTCATCGGCCAGCGTGGAGCCACCAGACTAGCAGCAGGGAATGCAGGGGCCAACAGTGAGCACAGAAGGAGGTGGATTTATTTAATATTAAGGATAAGTTTAAAGTTGGTAGAAAGAGGTTTAAACTAGAAATGGCAATACAGCATCGCCCAAGTGATTCAGGACAGTTCGCGAGCACGTTGATGACAACTCTCTGGCACAGGTGTTGGAGAAACTAATAAGGGAAGGTGCTCTCCTGGATCTAATATGACAAACAAGGAAGAACTGGTTGGGGACATGAAGGCAAGGTCAGCACTCGGTGCAGTGACTGTGAGATGGCAGAGTTCAGTATCCTAAGAGTGGAGCAAAAGGCAGGGCCAAAACTCTGATTTTGAAGAGCAGACTTTAGCTTCTTCAGAGATCTGCTTGTGATATGATCCTGGAGAGCAGGGGTCCAGAAGAGCTGGCTGGCTTTCAAAGATAACATCCCTCAAGCTCAGGGAAGGATCATCCCAACAAGTAAGAAATCAAGCACAGGTGGTAGGAGGAAGGCAGACTCTTTTCAGGAGTTCTCTGACAAGTTAAGAGGCACAAATTGAAACACATCAGATTCTATCTGAACACAAGAAAGCTTTTTTTTTTACTGTGAGGGTGCTCAAAAACTGGAGGAGGTTGCCCAGAGAGTTTGTGGAGTCTTCATCCTTGGAGGTACTTGAAACCCAGATGGATATCATCCTTGGCAACCTGGCCTAGCTCACCCTGCTTGACGAAGGTTGGACTAGGTAATCACAAGAGGTCCCAGGCAACTTCATCAATTCCATGATTCTGTGAAATATTTCCTATCTGTCTTCTCAAATGCAAAAAGAGACACAGAGCTCCAGAAAGGTTTATGTGTGGAGTAGGAAGGCAAGGTCACAAATGCCCACTGTATCCATAAGGGTCTGGGATTGCACTGGGAAGGCAGAGCTGGTCATCTTCTCTGTTACTACTGGAGAATTATACATTTCTTCCAGATGAATTTTAAGACAGTATTTACAGTGTCTGTTCTGCCACTGATGAACGATATTGCTGTGTTTGTTTCACAGAGACATTTAAAATCTTGCTCATCTTTTTTTAATTGTCATTCCAATTTCCATCCCCTGAGAGTGTCCTTGGTATTATCCAGCAATGACTGAAAGATGCCTGTTTGCTGTGAAGGTGACCTGCAAAGAAAACCATTTTTTTTCTCCCCTGCTTCTTTATAATGTATAAAGAAACAAGAATTTTAATTAATTTGTTTTTTTCTATTGTCTTCTTTCCTGCTTCTTTTTTAACCTCAGAACCATAAAGGTATCAAGTCACAGCTGTGGGTGATGGAACCACCAGTTTTCTGACCTTCTCACTGGAGGTGTAGTCAGTCTTCCACCACCGTGAGGAGCACAGAGGGCTTTCATGCAGGTGTATCTTCAGCCACAAGAGCTTCCAGAAAACCCACAAATACCCTGTAACAACAGAGGCCTAAAAAAGAAACCTGGAAGCCATGCCAGCAATATGCAATGGAAAAAAAACAGAGGGAGATGCATTGTCAGTGTTTAGCGTTCCTGCAATGGCCTGTTGTTAAAATATGTTATTGAGCACTAACTGCATGAGTGGTTCACACTAAGAGGCAGCACCAAAACTTTGCTTGTGCAGTTCACAGAAGCAACAGGGAGCATGTCAGATAAACTGTGTGACTGCAACCAAAGCAGGAGCCTTTCCATCACCGAGGGAGTTGGATGTCTGTGTTCCACTCCGTCAGTGTCTTACTACCCAAGCCAAATTTAGCCTGCATTGAATGTCTACAGCAGGGGTTCTACTGATGAAGTTAAATCTGTTTCCAAGCTCATTTGCTTGCTGCAGAATATTTCTCTTCTGTGTGCAAGATATAAGTGTTTGTAGGCTGAGACTCATGGGGAGGTTTCAGTCCAAAGAAAATCAGGGTCGAGTTGTTAAAAGAGTTCTCAGCAGTCGCAAGTCTGGCAAAAATCCCATGCATCTCAGCAGGGATTTCACACTCTGGCTGTAATGGAGTTACGCCAGCAGAGACATTGGTCCAAACTCCCCTTTTTCTGTCAGTTACTCAGTATTCAGTGCTACTGGTTTCCCAGAGTAGACCTTCCCACAAGAAATCTGCTGGCAAGAGCAAGAGCTGATGTTTAATATTTTATTGTACACAGAGATTAAAAATGTACAGAAGTCTGCAAATGCCACCTTTAACTAAGCCTTACCCAAGGCCATTACCATACCTCTGACAAGGTCCTAAATGAAGCTACAGGTTGAGTTGGTTGTTTTTTAACATTGATGACACTTAGGTCCCTGGTGACACTTCAGTGCCCATATAACAAGCTGGCAGCCAGTCTGGCATTCTGGAGACCCCAGGAAACAGTGGGTTGGTGCCTTCAGCATCTCTTGAGCACACCATATTCATCCATTGAGGTCAGGATTTCCCCAAGGAAATAACAAATTACTCCAGAGAAGCCACACAGGCTTGAGAGAAATTTCAGCCATAAGTCAGTGGGACAGATGCGGTGGGGAATCCCCGCTTTATTGGGGTCGAGGGTAGTTTCATGTGTTTAGTCCTGCTTCTGGCTTAGGAATACAGATCTGAGCTGCCTTCTGCCCCTCTGCCTCAGTGTACTTGTGTGATTCCTGAGGCAGGAAAGACTGCCAGGTGTCTGATGGAGGGATTTCAGGCAGCTTTGTCTGCCTACCTAGCTGTTGGCCAAGAAAGCTGACTGCAAGACTGAGTACCAGTGCACTGTAAAGTACCACATAGAAATGGCAAAGTAAATGTTCTGAATTTGCAGTATCATCTCCAAATGAGCCCTGTGCATGTCCTGCAGCACTAACATAGACTTTTATTCCTGGACTCCACACATTTTAGCAGATGTTTTCATGTGGAGACTCAGTGGAATGTCTCCTGTTTCATTTAATCCTTACCTGAAATCCCTGGTGTGGGGCAATTCTAGTCAGCTGTGAATCCTGTCTTGGACCAGAAGAATTTGGGTCTAAATGTGCCCCATACAGATGGAGAGCATAGGAGCTAGTGCCTATTCAGCTTTTCAGTTAGAATTGCACAACAGGTCTCGAAGGTTTGTGAGCTTAAAGCTCACTGACATTCACAACTGATGTTTCTTGGGTCTCCAGCGAGTGCTATAGCAAAAAACAGACCTCACAGCTTTGCTTCTTCATCAATACTGGTCTTTACTTAAAAGGTTTAACAAGTACACATGGGGAGATCATCATTTTCCCACTCTAGCTATGCCAGAATAACCCCTGTCTATTGACAAGTCTATCACCTAAACCAGTACGGTAACTCCTTTTGACATAGGGAAAACAGATACCAGCTTTACACCAACAAAAATGTGGAGTGATCCCTTAAATGGGCCCAGCTACCAAGGTTGGTTGGCTGATACAAGACACAAATAGGTAAAATGAGAGGAAGAAGGCAGTTCCAGTGGGGCACAAAGCTCTGCACAGACCTCTGTACTGCCTTTCTTCCGAGTGACTCCCTTACTTTGAGTGAGCAGAGTCACTTGTTTCAAAAACCCTTAAAATACCAGCAAGCTGAGCCCTTTCCTATGTGTTTTAGCCAAGGGAGGCCACGTTTCAAAAGGCATTGCAAATGCCTTCTCCTTTTGCCAGCCCTGTCTCTGCTAGAGGTGATTCCTGCAGGCTAGCCCTTCCTGGACACCCTCATGGCAGCAACAAAAGCCCTTAAAGACAAGGAGGATCTCTTGACTCTTTCCACCCCAGGATGGGTTTTACTTCTCACCTCTTTTCCAGTGCCTGGAGAAGGTATGCAGACAGACCACACCACCCTATCTGCCAGCTGGCTCCACAGAGACTCATGGGCGTGAAGTTCAGTGTTGGTCTTGCATCACCTAACGCTGACCTTCAAAAGAAAAATAGGGGATTTATATCCAAGAAGAAGGCTTTGAAGATTTAATGTGGTTTGGATTTATTTTTTTGTAATGGGGATTTGGATTTATTTTATGTGGTATTTTTTTTGGTTTTTTTCCTGTAGCAGTTCCTGCTTGTTCCTGAAAGCTTGTTGATGGTCTTAAACAATACGGACTTATACCTTTTTCCAATCTTAATAAACAACAGGGTGTATTAAAGATGGCAAAAACCTGATTGTCCCACAGCTGTGTTCCCTAGTCAGAGGAACCGCATTTTCTCCAC
The DNA here is from genome assembly GCA_033558235.1 of Neomorphus geoffroyi. NCBI lineage: Eukaryota > Metazoa > Chordata > Aves > Cuculiformes > Neomorphidae > Neomorphus > Neomorphus geoffroyi. Next base: position 33,328,446 of record JAUMJM010000027.1, read on the forward strand.
ACTGCCACAGAACTAGATGAAGATGTAACAACCACCACCCTAACCCAGGTAGTCACCACCCCTCCTCCATGCCCTGCCAGCATGGCTAACAAGACTGAAGCAGCTGCAACACCTGGTGGAAAAAGGGAGGTGCAGTGCTGGGATGAGTAACTGTGGGAATATTAGCCCAGCCCTCCATGCTGTGCAAACAACACAGCAGCGCTGCTGCTGATGTGGCTTTAAGCTGGCAGGTGCAGGTCATGTAGCAAGCTGGTATCTGCAGAAGAGCATGTAGACACAGCCTCAGTTGTTTAGCTGTTGTGTTAACAGTGAAAAACAAAGCCTAGGTGGACTAAACAAATCTCATCGTGGCAAAGTGCTTCATAAATTACTAATACAGCCTCCTGCAGGCTAATAGGGAATCAGGCTGTTTACCTCAGATTACGACACATTTTTCTTTTTTGCCTTCTCCCTGTGGCACCTGCAGATATATTCTGATGTGCAAAGCTTTGTGTCAGTGACTAATGAGTACCTAACAGTTGCTGAAGATTTCCATAGGCTGCACATTATCACTGCTATATTCGACATCAGGAAAAGAACTAAGAACCATCCAAAGGGCCAAAAAGGGTCAGCAGATAAAAATGTTCTTTCAGAACATAAAGCCTGCCACTGTGATACATTTCAAGTGCCGCTGGCAATGCAAAGAGGTTTTGTACCAGAGCTTTTGCATTTCTACATCTGTTTTTTAACCATATAAAAAAATTGTCATTGCTGTCCGAATGGGATAGCAAAGGAAACCATTCCTTCTGAAAGCCACTGATGTGTATGGAATCAAATGGGTACTGTAAGCGGTCTTTTCTGTTGAGCATCTCTGGGAAGATGCTACTTCAAACAAACCAAGCTGTAGTTTGGGATATTTTAAAACAGAAAAAAAAAAAAACCCCAACAAACCAAAAAATCCACGCACAGCCCGCCTAACACATAATGATAACGTGTGGGAACCATTTTACTGCAGTCTATGTTGTAGCCCAGTGTTGTGTGTGGGAAGGAATGGAAAAACAAACGGAGAACAGTGGTGACTTCCTAGAGCTTCCCAACTTTTGGACTTGTTGATGAGTGACATGTCATTCAGGAACACTGGTTCTTGAACATTCCCAAATAATCCAGGCAGGGCAGCTCAGAACAGGACCATCCACACTGAGTTTCTCGGAAATAAGTGTTGCACTTTGAATTCAGACTTAACATAAAGACATTCACTCCAAAGCACAACACAGCCAAGCTGCTCCAGCATTACACAAACAGGGACACAAATGGTGACAGAGCCCTCCGGCTAGTTATGATCCCACAGAAACTCGAGGTATGAAAGCTGTGCAACAGGCTATCAGGTTACCAGTCTCGCGTCATGAGCCACAAACCAGCCGGTGATCATTCCCTCCTGGCATCTTACACCTACCAGCAGGTTAACCTTTTGAGGCCTGATTTAGTTCTCACTGCAGTCCCTGGGAGCTCCCCCAAGAAGGCAAGGCTGGTGGGGTAGGCATCACATAGTCAAAGGGAATTTTACACAAGCTAGAAAAAAAAAAAAAGATTAGCCAGATGTCTCAGTGAATGCAACTTCACTTTAGGAAAGAGGAGACTGATTCCTCACTGGCACTGCTGGGGAAATGGTTATCCTAAGGCATCAGATGCCTTCATTTAAGGGGGTTTACCAATTGTGTGCCTTTCTGCTATTGTAAAACTTGTACTGCCATGAAATAACTATTGTTTCTGTTCTGCTGGGTCTCCTTTCAGATGTATATAAAGGTGAACTAAAAATTCAGCTCTTGTATGAACTATTTTTTTCTGTGTTTTTAACCATGAAGGCACCAGCGCTGCCAAGTATACTTCCTGTTGAGGTTATATTTAAAGCGTTTCTGAATCTCATCTTTGCTGTAGGGTGGTATTAGATACTAAATTATATTTTCTGCAACAGGCTAATTAATTATTTGAATTAAGTTTAAGAAGTAACCTAAAATAAAAAAAGTTTTGTATAGCTGGATGACCAAAAATTCCTCCAGGTTGTTCAGTTTGCAGTTGTATTATCTGTTGATGTATTAGTTTCATCAAGTTCTCCAGTCAAGCTAGACAATACTGAAATACAAAAAAGTATTTCAGGCTTCTAAGAACATTAGCCCAGCTGTTTTATATAAGTTGTCTTTGCTCTATGTGGATATTGACCTCTACTGGATACAGTCCAACAGCTGTTTCTGGTATCTTGAACTCCAAGAGGAGCCAATCCTTAAAAATTCCACCCAGCCATTGCAGAAAAATACCATTAGTCTCTGGTCCAAATGCTGAACATGACAGCAAGAAAAATCTGATTGATCCTACATCAAATTTGGCCCTCTTTTTCTCTCACATCTCCAGAACCATTAGACTAACTGTGGAGCAAGTAGTGTCAACGACAACAATGTAATAAGAGATGTTCCTAAAGTGGTAGCCACCTGAAGGTAACTTGTAAAAGACTCCAGGTGATGGTTAACTGGCAGAGCCTTGCTGGGCAGATGACCGTGAGCCTAGTGCATGGTTCTTGTCATGTTGATTTACTTCATCTGATGAAGGCCTTAGTATTATTAGTGTCTTTCGTGTCTTGGGCTTGTCTATACCTTCAGTGTGAAAGATTAAAGTCAATATATGGTTATTAATCAAAATTTTGTCATACCTCTTCTACAGCAGTATTTTAGACCTTGCTGGGTTCTCTCATTTTTCCTGTGTGAAGAGGGAGGTTTTTCAGTAAGCAGCACTACAGATTAGTTAGACTACTGTTTCATACACTGTTAAAATGTCATTAGGTAAACTAAAACAAAATCCTAGGAAAACAACCCACTTACCTTGCAATGCTGATGAAACAAATAATGTTTTATTCCTGTGTGGCATCTTCCATAGATCATAGAATCATCTGGCTGGAAAAGACCTCTAAGATCGAGTCCAGCCATACCTGTTCCCTTACTAAACCGTGTCCCTCAGAAACTCATCTACCTGTCTTAAACACCTTCAGGGATGGTGACTCAGCCACCTCCCTGGGCAGCTGTTCCAGTGCCAGACCACCCTTTCAGTGAAGAAATTTTTCCTGATGTCTAGTCTAAACCTCCCCTGGCGCAACTTGAGGACATTTCCTCTCATCCCATCACTGTTACTTGGGAGAAGAGACCAGCAGCTCTCTTGCTACAACCTCCTTTCAGGTAGCTGTAGACAGTGATAAGGTCTCCATTCAGCCTCTCTTCTCTAAGATAAACAACCCTAGTAACCTCAGCCACTCCTTGTAGGACTTGTTCTCCAGCCCCCTCACCAGCGCACCTCAACGTCCTTCTTGGAGTGAGGGGCCCAAAACTGAACCCAGCACTCGAGGTGCGGCCTCACCAGTGCTGAGCACAGGGGCACAATCACCTCCCTGCTCCTGCTGGCCACACTGTTTCTGATACAGCATGAGATGCCACTGGCCTTCTTGGCCACCTGGGCACACTGCTGGCTCATGTTCGGCCGCTGCCAACCAACACTCCCAGGTCCTTGTCTGTCAGGCAGCTCTCCAGCCATTCTTCCCCAAGTCTGTAATGCTGCATGGAGTTGTTGTGTCCCAACTTATTATCCATGGTATATTAACTTAGCCTCTTGAAATTATTGCAAATTAGTAGATATTATATTTGTCTAACAGATGAGGAGGTATTAAGGAAAGTGGGCAGCTTCTTAGTTTGAGACATGCTATAGTAGGGAGTAAAATATGTATTTCCCCAGATATATTGCAATGTCTGATATTTCTTTCCAAAGGAAGCAAACAGCAAACTATCAAAATGATCTCACCACTGACATAAGTAAGAGTAGTGCTTCATTCCCTGATGTGTTTTCCTGTGGTATCCTCAACATGTTTTACAGGTCTGGGTCAGGTCTCTGCCTCTCCCTCCCATGTAGGCTCACACACAGAGTCCAACTGAGAAGGTATTTACTGGGACATGTATTTGTCCACAGGAAGTCTCACATTTTGTCCAGTTTGTTTACCTCCCATAGGGCCATTAGGAGACACATCATCTGCTTGTTGTCTATACTGTCATTTAGTCATCTCTCCCTTTTGAGTTTCAGCTGCTGTGGTGCAGAATTGAGAGACATGAACATCTCAATAACACGGTTCAATAATTCCCTTAAGTTACTGATTGACATCAGATGCTACACAAAAGAAGATACATAAAGACAGATGTGAATATTCAGGTATTCCATATTCAGGCTCATTTTTATTTCATATTACCACAAGAGTCCTTAAAACATTCATATAAGCTGGGCTTTAACCAGATGTTAATTTCAGCAGCTTGATGGCACCTTTCTGGTTTTGAAAGCTAGCCCTAGTCTATATTAGACTATAACGAAACTCTGCAATGCACACATGCTATTTTAAGAAAAACTTTTCGTGACATTTGTCAGCCCTGCTACCAACGTGAAATCATGGCCAGCCCAGTGTACTAGAGAGGTGTGACCCTGATTGTCCCTGCCCATCTGCAATGCACAGGGACCACCAAGCAATGCTGAGGATACATTGCTGAGGTCAAGGCTTTTGTTTAGCCTCTGAGAAACGTTTTCTCAGCACAGCCCCTGCCAGGGCTGCCCATCCCTAGGAAACTCAGCTGAATGGAGCCGTTCCTCCAGTTCCCCACAGCCTCTAAAATCCTGCACAGTGAGGGAGCTCCCTGCCCTGATGGCCTTTCTGCAAACCTGCAGAACCACCACGTCGTCTCTCTCCCTGCTGTTTATTTTTCCAGAATGCCTCTGTGCCAACACAACTGGTTTTCTTTTCCAGCCAGATGAGAAGAAATGTGTGTTCACTTCCCTGGAGTTACAAATGTGACATCTACATACATTTATCCCAATTAATATCGATGTATTTCTGAACAAGATTATCCTTAAATCCTGAGGAAGATAAAAAAAGAAAAATCCCACTGTTGTATTAGCCATTCCAGGTTCTCTCTGTTTATTAAAATTTTTATCACTCACTTCTGTGTTCACTGAATTTGGTTGTCACTACTCCACATAACACACACTTCAGCTTCACTGTGCTCCTTAATTAGCAGGTAGCAGAGCAACACATAATTAGCAGCATCACTTGGCTTCAGCCAAATAATGTGCCAGGGGAGGGTGCAGAGAGCTCACGTGGAGCATATGTCTCACAAGCCACTCCATGCTGACACGATGACCACACAGGCTCTTTTCTGGGAGAGCTCATCAGGCACAGATTACCCAACACCTCAGCAGAGAAGTGTAAGAATGATGCAAGAGCGCCATTTTGATAGGCACCTGCTGATTTCATGGGGTTTATTTGGTATGGAAGTATCTGGTGTACAAATTGGAAATCAGGTTAAGGGCTTCGTAAATAGCCCCAGGCTTTCTATCAGCCATCATTCACTTCATGCCAGTAGCAAGAAGTATAACAGTGGCAGGAACCCCATTGCTAAAGATGCATCAAGCAACTGAAATCGGCAGCGGTGGCTGGTGTGAAACACTTGCTTTCTTTCATGTCAAGACCTGGAGTGGGAAATACTCATTTTTACCAAAATATGAGTACAAATACAGCAAACAGGTTTCAGATCTATGTCAATTTACTCAAACTGCTTCCATTTGTCAAATGGAATAAAAAAAATCCCTGTTCATTTCCGCTCATCTTGGCATTATCAGGTATCTACCAAGATTGCCAGAGTACTCGCCAGTAGGTGGGGCTGTGATCTCCAGGCAACACCATCTTTCGAGTATTTTATGCCACCATACTCCAAACATGAACCATCTTCCCCCATTTGATTTTCCATCCCACTGTTTCAGCTTATCAGCAATAGGGACTCCTGTGGTTTGCCTGTCCAGGACACAGCAGGAGATGCTACCCAGCTGGAAATCTGGGCCATGGAAAAGAATCAAGAACACTGATCATCCAAGCCCTGGTTCTCATTGACACTGCTGTTGCTCAGGCAGGCTGACCTGGCAAACACAGCTTCAGTGTTTCAGAGTCATGAGCTTTTTTGGAGAGGAAAATTACAGTCGTGGTCCCTCTCCTGGGGGGAAAATAAGTGCCAAAGAACTGGAGTTCGTCAGGGACAAAATTTTGATTATCAATTCTGCTGCCACAAGCCCAGGGCCACTGGCCCTGCCCGGAGGTCAGCAGGCTGTCCTGCATGCGCCCTGCTAGCAGTGAAAGGGACAGGCATTGGCAAAAAGTAGGGTAAAAACAAAACACCTAACCTCAATCTGACACTGAATGCCAGAACCACCAACAGTGAAGCTTCCTCGTGCTTCCTTATCAGGACTGACAATTTTGCATGAACATTGCCAGATTATGGACAGCACTGCAGCTGTCTTGGGACTGCCTCCCCTCCATGCTGCACACAGCTGCGCTAGATGGCCAAAGCACACAGCTGAAGTGAGCACCCAAAGGGTTAATACCACTCAGGGAAGTGTCATTCATTTGAAGAATCAGTCACCAGACACAAGATAGTTTCCACTGCCAGTAATTAAACCAATTCGGACATCCAAAGGGCAGTTCTCTTGCCAAGGTGCAGCAGCTCCTGGCAGACAGAGCTCCCAGCTCTCCTGCATCCCACTGTTGCCATGGCAGCATGGAGGATGTGCACCTTAGTGCTTGTTAGGCTTCAAGAAGCATTTCCCATGTGAATCAAGCTACGCAGTCACAGGCATAGAGCTATTAAACCATCCTAGTATGAAAATTAGCAATAGCCACAATTACACAAAACTCAAAAAGCTGGGAAAGTGCTTGTTGTCTTTGTACGTTGGCTGTCCCTGTTCAAGGCTTTACCTCCGAACTTCCTAAACACTCCAGTAAGCAGTGTCTGCTATATGGGGACATCAGGTAAACAGACATCCCTTGACACTGCATTTGACAAAGGAGCCCTCCTCCCTTTCCACTCCCGTTACAGAAATTCCTTTAATATTTACCACACACAGAGTGTTTATTCTGCAATCAGAAAGGAAACTCATCAGCTGTGCCTGTGATAGCGACCCGCAGGAATTGCCAGCAGCAAATGTAAACTCCAGCATGACCTCCTGGGTCTATAAAGCCCATCACCCTGGATCACACTCTGCTGTTTTAGTTTTTTAGCATTCCGCAGATACCAAATGTAATCTTCATTTACATTAAATACAGGCAGGTCAAAGACACTCCACGAAGCCAAGAGCACTATTTGCATGAGCAGGGCCTACTCACAGGAAAAAGATTAGAGGTAGAAATAGGAAATAAAAGATTGAAGCCTTTGGACTGTGAGTTGTTGTCAGGCCTTGAATATGCAAACTGGTCACTGGAGCTCATCTACTTGCAAGATGGTGTTGCCTGGAGATCACAGCCCCACCTGTGTTCCCTCAAGGTTAAGCTCAGGTGGTTTGAAGTTTCTACCATTTTGGAGGACACCCAAGCCTAATTACAGCAGGGACTGGGTGCTGCCAAAAGCACAGAAGCTTCTGAAAATGTCTTCATGCTCTAATATCCCAAAAGTGTCTCCCAGTGAAGCTGAGCACTGAGTGCAGGCTCTGGCTCTTGGCAGAGCAGTGTATGAAGGAGCAAGGCGGTGACAGGGTGTGAGGAAGCACCCACGGCAGTGATCCTTTGAGGGCTGTCCCAACACCCTGCACTAGAACAGAGCATGCAGTAGCTGGCTGGCACCTGGGTCTTTTGAAGTACACGAGGGTCGCAACCTTTGACAAGGTCAGTTACAGGTTTAGGGTGACACTGTGTTAATTTGAGATATTTGCAGCAGAGGAGGAGCTCGGCGAGGTTGTGACATGTTGCACAGCCACTGTTATGGGGCTCCCACTTGTTAGCTGTGGCACAGGGAAGAAGGGGTTTGCCCAGACTGTGGCCAGAGAGTGTGAGACAAGGTGGCTCCGGTCTCTCTTTCTTTCCTATGTTCAACTAAAAGAAGGTCTGCCTTTTACAATGCATCCGCCATCAGTGACGTCAGCAGTCTTTTGCGATGGCTCCAGGTGCATCACATTCTTCATAGCAGTGAACATCACAGCACAGTCATCTTTGCAGGCTAGGGGCTAACTCTGGTTAGGGCTCCCCTGCACATATCACCTTGGTACAAGTTTCTTTCTAACTGTACACAATGTACAGCTCCAAGGGGAATGACTAGCAGTCTGGTAACAACCGCTGTGCAGACAAGAGCAGCAATCTCTATGGGGTGGGTTGGAGTGATGAGGAGAACGTCATCACAGGGACAAAGCAGAGAGCCTTTGCCTAGCAGCCTCCAGTAACTGCAGCATTTCAAAGCCCCATGTATGTGCAAGACGATATTTCAGTGCCTTGAGGTTGCTATGGACAACCAAAGATTTCTGAACTGTCGTACAGAGCAGAGCCCTGTCACACTGTACACAGGAACAACACTTGGCACTTTTATTGCCAAGAGCTCTGAATCAGAAAGTAAGAAGTACCGTCATCACTTTGCAGCTGAAGATACTGAAGGTATGATCAGTTCTAAATAAAAAAAGTCCCTCAGATGAACTCCATTTATTTAAACGTTCCAGTACCTGAAATCACCTTCTCAAACATACAGCCCCTTCCAACAATTCACACAGCAAATAGGGCTAAAGCACAGGCAAACAATGTGGAAGCAAGTCACTGGGATAAAAACAGACTCTAGGAAATTACAAGAGGGATTACTGGGAAGAAAGGTCCCTGGAGTGAAGTTTCCCAATGTGTATAATCTAGGCTGCAGCAAAACTGCACATTTATTTACAGAGCAGCCTGCTAATTGCATGCACGGCGAATGGGGTTTCCAAGGACGTACATAGAGCTGTGAAGAGAAAACCAGGGTGCAGAGCCTCAGTGCCCTCCTGTCCAGCCAGCTGGCATCTGCCCTGTGCAAGCGCATCCTCATCTTGCAAAGCTTCAGAAACTCAAATATTTAAAAAAACACGCCCACAAGTTTTTCTTTTGGATCTCTCTTGTGGCACTATTAACACTGTGCCTCCTGGATGAAGGCAGTACTGTTACTTGCATGTCAGACAGGGGAAGCTAAGTAGACCAAAGTGAAGTGACCTCCCCAATACCATGCAAGAGGTTCATAGAAGAGCTGTGGCAGCCTTTCGTCTCCAGAGACAGCATTGCAGTTTCTTTCAGGACCAAGAAAACTATGGAATTTAGTAGTGTACTCCCATTTTAACCTGGTAAAAATGCCTGTACAATCTGCAGTGTTACAGAAACTCACTCTCTCCAACCTGTTACCTTAAGCATAGAAATGCACTTCGATTTGCTCTAAAATCAAAATTGTGAAACAAAATAATGCAGGATAGTTAATAACATTACAGTCTCCGACCCATTCTTTGGCTTGGCACAGAGAAAACATCAAGGAAGAAGATTGAAGAGTAGATTTTATTTATCCTACTCCATCTATACTCAATGCATGCCCCTCCTCTCCTTCAGCAGATCTGCAAAGCGCCACCCAATTTATCTTCCCACCAACACAGATGCAGAGAGCACACCTCCATAATTAATGGAGTTTTATACCTGAGGAGTTGGGTACGTTGCAGCAGACAATGAGAAATTTGATTACCACTAATATGGTATTGACACAAATGTCAATGCTGTAAGGCAAGCAATATTGTTTTGAATCAAGGATGCCTTTCATCATTAGTATTTTTGTTTGCTTCTTCCATTTTAATAAGCTGCTGCTCTGTGTATTACCCAAATACTCCTGACTAAAACTATCTGGGGACAATTTAGCTTTTATGTACCACTTCCTTAAGTAGAAAACACCTTTAACAAAAAGGTGCTGTGTGTTCAACCAGCCCTGTTATCATTTAAACACACAATACTCCAGCTGATAACTCTGATCAGCTGATGCCTTTGCCTCAATGATAACTATTCCATTGTTTTATCAAAGTCAAATAAAGTGAGAAGTGGGAATAATGGCTTTTAATTTTGTCTCTGGAGAATTGCACCAGTCCAATCACTCAAATCTTGATTGCTTAAAAGTTAAATGAAGCCTGGTGATCCCATCACTCAGCCAAGTGACTGAGGGATTCTGATCTGCAGGTGGGGATCTTTCATTGCAAAGGGCCCAGGACAGCATGGGTGGGAGGCTTCAGCATGTAAAATCTGGCTACTTCTTCACATGTGGTGGAAGACCATCATTCCCAGCTGGGCAAAGTCATAACTGGGCTACTCTGCTGGGCTGTCTGGTGGGAGCAGTGGCTCGATGTGGGGCTGAAGGGCTTTGCGCTCCAACGCCTTTCCTGGTTCTGGACTTCCTCAGCCAGGCTGCCAGTTTTGGATGTGGTGCCTGACCTAGGCCTTACCTCCTGCCCCCCTCCACACACCCATTCCTTCCTCTTCATTGCAAAGGTGTAGGGGTCTTCCTCCCATGTAGGATGATAGCTTCAGCTGTTTTCTCTGTCTTCCTTTTCATGAGCGAATCTTGTTTTGATGCTTTGTGATAATGCTTCCAGCCTCTTTGGGCTCTTCCAAGAACTGCCTGCAAGCCCCAGGTTTCAAATGGCATCCAGCTTGGTGGATGGAAATGGGCCTGTGAAGAAACCCAGTTACCCTCATTGAGAAATCATTAAATTTCTGTATCTTCAAGAAGGAACTATCTTAGCTACTGACACAAAACTTTCTGTAAGGACTAGAGAAATAAGCAGAAATAAGCAGCAGTTTCTGAGTCTAGGAAGGGAATTCTTAGTGGCATCCATGCAACCATTAAAATCCTTAAACTCAGCATGGAGGCTGCACAAGAAATTAAACCACACCTCGAAGTTGATCTATCCAGAAATGAGAGCACAGTGGAGGGAAGAAGAATGGGAGGCAGGGGAAAGACAAGCCTTATGGCCAAATGTGAAAGTTCACACATCGTTTTGAACTTTTTACCTGTCCTTCAAGAAACAAAAACACAGCCCAGGCAAAACCAACACAACAGACCTTAGCTAGAAAAAACTCACAGTGGAAGTCGACAAAATGAGAAAATAAGAACTAAAGAAATAAAAAACCATCCATAATTTGTATTAATATATTAAAAGCTGAAAGACTGCAAAAGCATTTAGAATCATATAATCGCTTACGTTGGAAAGACCTTTAAGATCACCCAGTCCAAACCTTAACCTTACACTGCCAAGCCACCACTAAACCACGTCCCTAAGCACCACATCCACACATCTTTTAAATACCTCCAGGGACTGTGACTCAACCACTTCCCTGGGCAGCTGTTCCAATGCTTCAACTTTAAGGGAAATAGGTTTTCTTAATATCCAGTCTAAACCTCCCCTGGTGCAACTTCAAGCAATTTCCTCTCATCCTATCACTTGTTACTAGGGAGAAGAAACCAACACTCACCTCACTACAACCTCCTTTTGGGTAGTTGTGGAGAGCGACAAGGTCTCCCCTCAGCCTCCTTTTCTCAAAACTGAACACAGCATTTGAGGTGCAGCCTCACCAGCACCAAGTATAGGGGGACGATCACTTCTTTCGTGCTGCAGGCCACAACATTTCTGAGGACACACTGCTAGCTCATGTTGAGGTGGCTGTCAAACAACACCCCCAGGTCTCTTTCCACTGGGCAGCTTTCCAGCCGCTCTTCCCTAAGCCTGTAGTGTTGCATGGGGTTGTTGTGACTGAAGTGCAGGACGCAACACTTAGCGTTTTTGAGCCCCTACCACTGGCCTCAGCCCATCGATCCAGCCTGTCCAGATCCCTCTGTAGATCCTTCCTAGCCCTCAAGCAGATCAACATTCAAGTCCTCTGCAGACTTACTGAGGCTGCACTAGATCCTCTCATCCAGATCACTGGTAAAGATATGTAACAGAACCAGCCTCAGCACTGAGTCCTGGGGAACAGCATTTGTGACCGGACACCAACTGGATTTAACTCACTTTCCCACAACTCATAAAGCCTGGCCAGCCAGCCAGTTTTTTACCCAGCAAAGAGTATGTACATCCGAACCATGAGCAGCCAGTTTCTCCAGGTGAATGCTACAGAAAATGGTGTCAAAGGCCTTACAAAATTCCTGGTAGACAACTTCCACAGTCCTTTGTTCATTCACTATGTGGGGTTCCTTTTCATAGAAGCAGGTCAGGTTAGTCAAGCAGGACCTGCGTTTCCTAAACCCATGCTGACTGGGCCTGATCACCTGGTTGTCCTCTACATACTATGTGATAACACTCAAGATGATCTGGTCTATAAACTTCCCTGGCACTGACTGGTCTATAGTTCCACAGATCCTCCTTCCGGCCCTTCTTGTAGATGGGCATCACATTTGCTAACCTCCAGTCAACTGGGACCTCCCCAGGTAGCCAGGACTGCTGATAAATGACAGAAAATGGCTTGGTGAGCACTTCTGCCAGTTCCTTCAGTACGCTTAGGTGGATCCTTTCTGCCCCCATAGACTGGTGTGTGTCTAAGTGTTGTAGCAGGTCACTAACAATTTCTCCTTGGATTATGAGGACTCCATCTGCTCCCTGTCTGTCTTCCATCTCAGGGGACTGGGTATTTGAAGAACAACTGGTCTGACTATTAAAGACTGAGGCAAAGAAAGCATTAAGTATCTCAGACTTTTCCTCATTCTTTGTCACTATTTTTCCCCTCATATCCAATAAAGGATGGAGATTCTCCTTAGCCATCTTTTTGCTGGTAATATATTTATAAAAATGTTTTTAATTTTCCTTCACAGCAGTAGCCAGATCAAGTTCTGGTTGGGCTTCTTTGGCCCTCCTAACTTTCTCCCTGCATAACCTTGCAACATCCTTGTAGTCATCCTGAGTTGCCTGCCCCATCTTCCAAAGGTCATAAACTCTTTTTTCCCTGAGTTCGAGCCAAAGCTCCCTGTTCAGACAGGCCAGCCTTCTTCCCTACCAGCTCTGCTCACAGAGGGGTGGCGAATGGAGAAAATTATGAGACAGAAAAGCACTGCAAGGCAGCTAAATAATTTCCCTGTCTCTGTCCTGCTGCAGCGTGGCATCTGCATCTGACCTCGAGGCAATGGACTGAGGAGGTGTAGGGTGTGAAAGGAGCTCAAACTGATAAATAAAACAGGAAAACAAAATACCAGAGGACGGGAGGGCTTTCACTGAAATGGTGTTTCTTCTGCTGTTACTCAATTACTTACTGTTACGCTTAAAAGTTGGGAGTGCCTTAGTAGAAAATAGAGCATGCCAGTAATGGGAAGCTAAACTGTTTGAACAAATAGGTGGAATGCTTGTGGTGAGGGTAACAGGTTTAAAAAATTGCCCTCTTCTTCGGACACTATGGCCTATGACTTGTTGCATCTGATGAGCATGTTACACCTTCTGGCCAGCAACTACTCAGGTGACCTTTTCTTTCTTCCTCAAGAACTAGATATTCTCACAACCTGTTGTTACCGTCGATTTATTGATAAGTGATGACATCAAATTTAAAAGTCAAAATGAAGGAACTAAGTCATAGACAAGAACAATTGGGTACTACTTCAAGTTTAGGAGAGAGTCAATTCTACAATTAAGGAATACAACCAGATATTCAAGATAGAAAAAGGTTTGTTTTGAGTCTGCCCGGATGCTCTCCAGCCATGGAAAGTCAGAGGGCAGCTCTGCTCTTCACCACCTCCTCAGCGTTATGTGATTATGTTCCAGCTCCCACAGCATTAAAAATGAGATGACAAAGATCACTACCCAAATGGTTGGTCATTAGTGCAATCTACTAAACAACCAGAGAAATGAGCTACAATTACATCAGTGAATATAAAAATTGTATGGAAATGCCATCCATTTCATGCTGCAGGCTATGAAACAGGCAACTGCTGTGACAAGGGAAAGCATTCCCTTCCCCATCACTGGAGATTTTAAAAACTGAGTTAGACAAACACCTGCCTGCTAAAGTAAAGGCAGTCATGCCCTGGGGCAAAGGGGTAGCCTGGATGACTTTGAAAATATTATCCAAGCTCTATTTGCTGCAGTCATATATGTGCAATGCTTCACAACTGCCGTACTGACTAGTCAGAAGTCGGTGTCTGCAGGCAGGTGAGATCACTGTGGTTACTGCAGTAACCACAGCGATTTTCTTTTCTAAGAGATAGACAGGGGAGGTTTTTGCCTCAAACTGTAAGTATGCTTTACTCACATGCTTAAAAGCCTGCCGCTGCCAGCCTATACAAACTCGCCCTGAGATGAAGAGTAACAACAGTGCTTGGTCCACTTGTGGACAGTGGAAGTATGCCTCAGTACCCACACCAGACATCGCAGGGCTGCTGCAGATTTAGCACCACTTGCTCAAGAACTTATTCTGTTAAAAAAAAGTCTCCACAAATTTCCTCACTCCAGATGCAATGCCCAGGTCTAAAAAATTGCGAATTGAAACCTAACTGAAACAGCTGCAGAAACTGAGAACAGTAATAACCAAGAGAATTTAGGGCTTTCATTGGTCGGCCAGGAGCAAGCATGGTGTGAGAATGGAAATTGCTCTAAACTCTGTAAGTAAGATACATGGACTGCCCTCTACAGTATATCATTAGACTGCACTTCACTGGAATGTTCCTAAGTCACTAGGACTACTTTAAAATTAAAATTCTACTTTTAGTTTTTCCTCCCACCTACCAATACCATTTGAATCTAAGTGTAAAAGTATGATCTTCTACGTTTATCTTGCTTTACTTTAGACATTTCTCCATTGGTTTGCATTTGCTTTCCCTAACAGAGAAATTAATGTTCTTCTTCCTTCAGTAATTACTAAAAACCCTCTGCTGGTGCTCATATTGCTGATAGGGATATTGTCTAGTGCTTCTGCTTCTCCAGTCCTTATTCGGAGAGTCATTACTTGGGAAAAACTTCTTTTGAATCATCAAATTTGGCCTGATGGAGCCTTTATTCACCGAAAATACAGCAGTACTTTTGATGTCATGATAAGCATTAAATGCTCACCATGAAGAGCAAAGGCTTTTGAAACTGGCACTCACATGTGCAAGTGGGACTCAACACCTCCATCCTAGCACCAATCAACTGTAGAGGTTATCCTAAGCATATTGCTAATACCATGAAAGTCTGATGTTTTGTAGGAATTTACTGATGCCTAGCTTTATGCCTTGTATCCCATTTTCATTGCCAAGTGTAAAACTTGAAGGAGGTTTTTCCCTCTGTGAAAGCCTTCCTCTGGGACTGACTTCTCTGTACTGGGCACTTTTAGCAGCAACACAAACTCCTTTTCCCCATCACGTTGTGTCCTATTTTATTATATTTATGTCTCTGCTTGACTTTCCCTGCCAGTGCATTTGTTGAGAAAATGAAAGCCCTTGGGGGCAGACATTTCTTATATTTTCTTCATACCCCAAATAATTGTACCTACTTATTTAAAACCTCAGTGACAGTATGATACAATAACTTGTGTGATTTATTTTTCAGTGAGCTTTAAACAAAGCTACTGCTTGTTCTCCAGCTTTGGACTCTATAGTCCATCATCAAATGCAGCCCTGTGCTCTGATGCTTGTAACATACTACAAAAAGAAATTGGTCTTTGAATTACATTTATTCTACCCTTATCTAGTTGATTTACTGGTTTCTCAAATATTTGCTTCCATATACTATCTTAATTGAACAGTCCTCCTGCCTATATTTTCTTTCACCACTATTCTACAGAGAACAACACTCTCCTGGCAACACTTTCATGCTGCCTTCCCTATTTTCTGTGTACAGCACCATACCTGGGGTTTTTTTCCATAGCTTTAGTCTTTAAAAATTTCAACTAAAAGATTTCAAGGACATCAGAAACCAGCTGGATTCCATGGTGCATCTTTTCTGTCCCCCGAGGACGTTCTGCCTTCTGAAGGCACAAGCAAAACGTTTATAGGACGTACCAACATGTTTAAGGAACCTCCATTATGGTCCGTTGCCCCTGTCTTCTGTATGCCCACTATTTTTTTGATGACTTTGCATGCAATGCAAAGGACCTATTAGTTGTGAGTTAGTTCATGTTTTCCAGTAGATGCGCTTGGAAACATGACCAGAACTGCACCAGTTTCTGGTCTATTCCTGCCATTCTATCTTGGAGTAACTCAGTCGTAATCAACATTCCACTGCTATAATGGAGATCAGCATCTGACCCCGCAAACTGCCTAAAGTTATCTTTGGATATATGAAAAATCAAGACTTTTAGCCTTCCTGTGATGTCAACAAAGTACTCATGTTTCTCTCTGTGTGGTGGATCACAGACATACTGACTGATGACACTGTTGGATAGGGCTCAGTGCAAAGCAGCTCCTTCACTCTGGGCTTTGCTAATGAGAGATGAATAGTAGGTATTAGAGCAAATTTACTCCTGTGATCAGTGAGGTGAACTGAACCTGGCATTGCTCCAGATCTGCCAGCACTGTCTGAATTAGCTTTGGAGGCTAATTCACTGGTACTTTTTTTACACAAGGCTGCTAATTTCAAACCTCTGCCCTGTGGTGGAAGCTGTCTGCTGTGTGCAACGTCTTGCAGGCCTGGGAATTGGGAAGAGCCCCAGCAGACTACAACAGCAGAGTCATATTTTTTCCAGACAGACACTGAAGCTTTGCTAGCTCAGCCTCACTATCAGTTGAATCTGTACCTGTGAATGAAAAGCAGATGAAAAGATCTACGTATCTGATGTGTTGGATGTTTTTTTAATTAAAATCATGTAACTGGAGTATGAGAATGCTCATCACGGAGCAGACAAACAACCTAAACTGTAAGCAAACAGTACCGAGTGCTTGAAATAAAACAAGAAGAAATGCTAACAGGTTCTTCCAGAAAAATACCAAACAGAAAAGGAAATTCTTCAACCTCTTAGAGAAGAGGCAGCCCCATATGGAACTGGTACAATTCAATGGCAAAGGCTAACTTCACCTTGCCATCTCTCCTGCACCATACCAACCTCTTTATCAAAGTGGCGTGGCAAGGATTTACACAGATTTCTTTGACTGGTTTAATGCTTCTTGACTTTCATACCTTTGAGTGTCCCTTGTTTGTCCTTAAAATAGAAAATGGAAATGGAGCATCTGATTACCTCCTCACAATACTGCAGCGTGGCATGGCTCATGATGACACTCCTTATTCTTTTCTGGTATCTTATAAAGTTTCCCAGGGCTATGAACACATTTGTAGCCCAATTTTGAAGCCCCATTGTTCGCAAAAATAAAAAAATTTTTAAAAGTCATCCAGTTAGAAAAGAGTTTAGCCCTTGAGAACAGAAGAAAATCTCAGTTTTTTCTTTCCTGCTGTGTCCTGAAACAGTGCTAAATCTTTTTTTTTTTTTTTAATTAGATCCAAAGAAGATGACTAATAATGACCACAAACAGGAAAGCTTTGCCTGAAGATGCTAATAATATCCTATCACCTTATCTTTAAATTCTTTTTCAGGGATTACGGACGTTTATAATTATGAATCCCCCAGTTTCATTTTATCTAGTACAGTAACATAATCAAAATCATCCTGCTCTAAACTCTCTATAGCAAATGCTCTTTTTAAAGCCCTTGTTCAACATCCTCCCTCATTTTCATTTTCTTTACTACTGCTTATTATACTAAAGCCTGGCATCTGAAAATTGAACTGTAGCATGAACCACTTTTTTCAATAGAGACCATACCTATTCTTTCTGGAAGTTAATGCTGCAAGTATATTTTAAAACATCAGGCTGCCTGCAGTGAAAGGCTTTGCATTCCCATTGTGTTACTGTAAATACCATTATTATGAAGAAATGATTGACTTTGTTTAACACACTCTTCAAATAGTCTGCAGAGATGTCTGTGGTGCCAGTGTCATTCCCATGCTTTAATTATAATTTTAATCATCCATGATCTTCCATTTGTTTGTGCTATAATCTAATTATTTTTTTTCTATCACAAAGTACTGGCACAATGTCTTAGTATTAATAATTTTTATTATTGATAGAATTGTACTTCACTCCTCACTTGCTCAGCTAGATCCTTGGTTTTCAAAGCTCCTCCTAAAAATCCACAAAACATCTGATTTCTTCTGTTTCCCACCTTCTACACCTAACAAAGACATTTGATGACTTGTTTAGATTTGGGCTTGCATTAGCAGAGTCACACCACAGAGTTAATACAGGTACTTACTTACAGGGCAGTAGAATAATTCACTGCAGCCCACAGCCAGGGTCCCACAGCTCTGGGGACCTCTGACACCCTTTTCCTTGCTCTGTGGTCAATAATCTACATCAGATGTCCTTCACAGCTTGTGGCAGACTATAGCTGTTTCTCTCAGGTCTTCAAATTCCCATGAGAGGGGAGATACAAGAGTAAGGAACCCAATCTCCTGTGATATGTCTCTGCTTTTAACACTACTGCAGTACTATCTTTGGCAGTCAGATACAGGAGAACTTGCTCTGCTCCACCACCTGGACACCCTGTAGTCACATAACATGGCAACAGTCCTGATAAAATAACTGCAAATGAGCGGCAGATCATGCTTCTTTGGGGCAAAGCACTTGACTAACTCATCATACAACAAGCTCACCTTTGGCTGCAGCAGAGCAAAGACGACTTGATTGTGAAGGAGTAAGGCACTGCTCACTCTCTGAAGTCACTTTAATCCCACCAAAAGCTCTGCCAGGAGCTAGATGCACTCTCATCCTGAAAGCAGGTGCAGCAATGCATTGTCCCCAGAGGCTCCCAGGTGACTTTCATTGCCTTGCAGCAGGTAGGGAGGCCTACCTTACTAATTAAGTTTACCTTAATGTAAGGCTATATCTTTATTTTTATTTCAATATCTAGGGATGCAAGGGGAAGCGCTGAAGCCCAGTTAGCAACTACCCTCTGTGAAGCAGGAGACCCTGTAGCAGTATACTGCATACACTTAAAAGCCACTGAGTTATGAAAGGTCAAAAATATCAGAACACGCTAGTTTTGCAGGATTTGCTGTATTCATTTCTCAGAAGGAGATTCACCAAAATGTTTTAACAGGAACTGTCTTTCCCTGAATATAAATATGAAGGGTGCAATCAACAAATCCCCCGCTAATGCTGACTCGGGGAGCAGGTAGACAGCAACCAAAGGTTCACTTGCAGAAGCACATTGAAGGAGTCTACAGCAGCTCTAGCTTGACATTTGTTCAAAGTGCGCGTACACATCTGCCAGCACACAAACAGGTTTGTGTTCATCTGTGATTTTGAAAACACATTCAGGTAGATTAAAAATCTGAGCCTAAGAAGAACGTGCTTCAAGTTGGAATACAGACAGTCTGGAAAAGGACTTAAAATGCACACAGGGCTGACATAGCCTCCTGCTCCACACAGCCTTAGCTCTAGCAGGGACACAAAAGTCTCACAAGCCCCTAAGCAGATCTCACCTCTACTGCAGCAAACTACCTGACAGGCTGCAGCTTGACAAGAGGAGGCATGAAGGAAACCACTTACTGATTTTAGGAAGTGATACCAGGGCTGCAGAACCCAACTGCCACAGACTGCTTGGTTGCTCAGCCACCAGAAGTACCAGCTCACCTGCCCGTGTTACTCCAAGCTGTCAGAGGGAAAAAGTAACACTCCACCTGATGTTCATCAGTCTTCTTTGGATGCCTGCAGGTCAGCTCCAGGGGCAAAGAAATCTCACTTAGAAGCAATTAAAAAGAGACTCAAGCTGTGATGCTGGATTCATTTTCTAAGAATCTCTAAGCCTGGCAGGTACCTGGGTGTTGTTTATTAGTTCATGTCCACACCTAGAGACATTCTGCAGCTGTAATTTCAATGAGCAGGCCTAAAACGTGCTCTGAGGTCATTTGATATTATGCTTTTCTGCTTTTACTTGGGGAATTTACATTTCTTACCTGTGTGTGAAGGGTTTCTCATTTTCCAGCGGCCATGCTGGACCTCTCTGTCAGCCTGACACTGGAGAAGAGAGAAGGGACTTGCCCATCAGGAGTGAGTTTCATGCAGAGATGTTGACACAAAGTGGATGCACGCAAAGGTTTTCCGCTGTCTGCAGTGTGTGCCAGAGTTTTCTAGTGATGGATCAATCTTCTTATGTGAACTGTGCTAAAATACTATACTTTCAAATGTATCTAAAATAACATGAAGTTCACAGCAACTGTAAGGCACAAAAAGGAGAGATCAGAACAAGGTGAAAGGAGGCCTCTCTGAATTAAATTGAGAGCAATGAATAAATGAAGATTTTTTCTTCCCATTAAGCTTTTTTGGTCAGCAGCACTTGTGTTTTACATCCAACAGTAAACACAGTAGCAGCTTGCAGAACAGCCATATAACTGATATAAATACGCTGAGGCAAATACACTCACCAGAGGTAAATACACTCACCAAATAGCTACAAGGAAAGCATTAAACTAGGGCTGAACACATTGAACATGTCTTCGTCTGTCTGACATTGGGAGCAGGCACCAGATCAACCTAAAAAAAGCAAAAGCTGAAGTTTGGAGTAAGGTCTCAGTGCCACCAGAACCTGGGGTGAGGTTGCGGCAGACCTCATGGCCCAGGAGACAGCCAGGCTTCCTGGCCTCTGCCCTCCTCCTCTGCCCAGAGAGGCTGAGCTGGCTCGCTGGTGCAGCAAAGGAAATGCAACCCTCAGACAAATCCAAGACTGGTGGCTTTCAGGCAGCTGGGCTGGAGTCTGGGGCAGCTGTTTCACCCCTTGCTTTACCCAGGATGGACACAGAGCTCACAGGATATCTGCCAGGCAGCAGAACCAGATCTTGAAAGCCGGGAGGCCCTCGGGAGGCTCAGCGTGGGCTTGTCTCACTGTCCACATGCCCCCTAGCAGCACGCACCTCACTGGAAGGGAACAGCAGCCCCAAGGGCCCGGGAAATGCAGCCTGTGCCCTGGTCTGATAACCTGGGTCAGATGCGCAGTGCAGGATTATCACTCCACTTGGCTCGTGCCCTGCATGGACACAAGTCCAGCTCTGCTGCAGCATATGCCTATGCTTAGTTCTGCATTATGCATATTTTTACACGTACATTCAGTTTTATCTTCATGTAACTCCCCTACTCATATGGCTCCCCAGAGCACTACACAGAGGTGGCAGCCACCCAGCAAGGTCTTCACTACATCTGCAGTGGTTAAGCGTATGCCAAGGAGCGGCCCCACCAGCCTTGGCCCAGAGCCTCCTTCACAACACCTTATTTACTAAAATCTGCCTGGAGCAAAAATCTGGCCCTGCTCAAGTGAGTGACTTCCAGCTCCCTTGGTGGCTCTTTCTGACCTCCAAGCTTTCCTCGCAGAGGCTGTTCTTCAGCATTCCTGTTCCTTCCAAGTGATACTAAAGCTGTATCAGGTGTGATTTACAGCAATGACTATTAGCTTCCTAACAGCCCAGCCATTCCTTTTAAAGGCCACTCAGAACAGTCTCTTTTGCCTTAGTGGAGGAATAATTAGCACCTAAACCATCAACCTGTATGCTGAATGCTATGGTTACGAGAGCTCCATGTTCATTAGCTCCCATTTCACACTGCCGAAGTCATTCTTAGTACATGGTCACATTCATGTAGCATTCTCAATGAGTGGGTTATTTGCGCTGAACAGCCCGTGCCTCTTGACTAACACTAGGGCCAGAGCAGAAAGATGCCAATCTAGAACAACCATCGTCTCTGTCTTTTGCATTGCACTTTGTTTTCTACCTGCACGTTAAATATTAATGTTGCTCAGCTGGGTTTATTTCTGTATAAAATGGTTACTGCCATAAAAATGTTACAAAAAGTAGCAGCATTAGATATGATACCTCAGCTTCCTCTTTTCTCTTCAGTGTAACACGAATGAAAGTGAGCTTGGGCAGACATGAAAGACTAACACCATTTCCCTACCGAGAAAGGAGGAAATGTTCACCTGGAACCAGCACGGTACACAGAGTTCTGTGGGGATGGAGCAGAGCATTGGTCAGATTCCCTTAGCCTGCCTTTTGGATTTTGCCCAAACCAGCCCAGTAGCATTGTCACAACACCCTCCCTTTTTCTGGTGGGTGGCAGCTGAGCAGACAACAATGGTGAGCTCCTATTGCTGCTACCAGAGCCATTTCATACTGATATAGGTGAGAGGCATCACAGGACCTTAGTGACCAGCTCCCTTCAGAGGGCCAGCAGGGGGGTATGGACAGGCAGGTACATCTGGAGCCACCGCTGCCATTTGTGCAGTGTCCCCTCTGTCCTTAGGCCCTGCACACTCTGGGGAGTAGAGTCAGGCTTAAGTCCCTGAGATCTGTCTTTCATATAAAACTGTTCACAGCCCTGGGAAATAAGGAACTAGTAAGAAATGTTGTGCTTTAAAACTTGAATAGGGTTCAGCTGGCTGAAGACAAGCTTCCAAGCTTGGAATCTGTGAAGCTGGTGATAACACAGAGATTCCCCTTGACTTCAGAGGGATGAAGCCCGAAGGGAAGAGCAAGTTGATAGCTGACCTGCTTGCCTCCGTGCAGGCTGAGGAAGGGAGCTATAGCTCCCTTTGGAGCATCAAGTTACAAGCAAGTCCCCTGGTGCTGCAGATGCTACAGGAAAGATGAGCACAAGGACTGGGTCTCCTGGTATTTTCTGTTGTTTTGCTGTTGCTGAAAGCTGCTGTTACGGGGAGATGCCTTTGCTGAGCTGCTTTTGTCCAAGTGTGTGCTTCAGAGCAACTTAATTTAGTTAACAAACACATGGCAAATGCACACAAAATCTTGGCATTTTAGAACATCCCCGTGCTCACCTATATTCTCCTTGCAAATATTTGCCCATTCCCCTCCTGCTACCCCAGCCACTCCAATGCTATCAAAGCTTTCTCATCAGACTCTTTCATTTTTCTTTAGGCTCACAAACAAACAGTATCCTTTGTTGTTCCCCCTTAGAATACCAGGGTTTAAAGGACACACCGCAACACCGATACAAATATCAAATTAGCAACAACAAACAGAGGCAAATCCCCTTCATAAAGGGGTTTCTACAGGAAAGCCCAGGAACAGAACACAGAGTTTTTCTCATCTGCCCACACCTTCTCAGGCTTTGGTAGCAGTGTTATTTTTGCAGTCCTTAACTAAGGAATTGGGCCCCAAGCACTCTGGTGATCAGCACTGCGTTTAGGGCAGAGAGCTGCAAAGCGGGAGATCACAAACCACCAAGACACTGAAGCTGAGCAGGGCAAGAACTTTTGTCATCCAAATTCAAACTATTTAAGCTTAGGGTCTTTCCTTTCCTGCTGGATACATTAAGGTACACACAGCCTGTTTTGCTCAGCCGGTGTGTGGTACCCCGTCAAGTTGTCATAACCTGCTGCAATACAGTTGTTCCTCCATACCCTAACACCTCATGCTGAACAAGTGCTAGGCTGTGCCTCCAAAATACACACAACAAAGTTTGGAAAAATGGTGTAAGTTAACTCATTTTTTTTAAAAAAAACAACTCTCATTTCTAAAAAGAAAAAAACAACAAACAAAACCGTTTAGAGAATATTATTCATGGTAGCCTAACATCTGCTACTTTTTCAGTAGGTGTTTGAAGAAGGTTGTCAGTCTATAGTCACCCTTTATGAAAATCCTGTAGGTCAATATGGGAATAACTACTCTTTATTGAATAGATAAATAATACATACCGATGAAAATTCACCATAAATGAAAAGTCAGGAGATTTTTTCCTCCAGCTCTCACAATACCTTTTAGCATACTCTATAATACAAAGTATGTGTGGTTTCCATTATGGAAAAAATGGTTTGTTGACCGTGACAGGCTGTAATTAGACCATAATATAAAGCAGGGACACTGTAATGGCCTGTTCATACACTGTGCGTCACAACAGGATCTCATTCTTGGTTGCCCGTTCCTTGTGCCTGCCCTAATAACCATCATTGACAACAAGAGCAGTTAAAGCTTTTACCTTTGCATATACTGTACAAAGTCAGCCTACAGGTTCCATTAAAAGAAGCAATATTACACTCACCATACCAAGTACAAATGGAGCTAAGAAATGACCTTCTCTGCGACACTGAGTTTCATCATTTGATCAGTGAATTCCAAAAGCATCACAGACGATTCATTCTGAAAAAGCATCAGACCTGCGTATAAAAAAAATTAGTTTTGAAGATGTTTCATCACCAGGCTTCAAATACTTCCAGTAACGAGGTAGAGCACATTTTTTCCCAGGGTTGGAGTTAAACACAGTTCCATGAACCCATAGGTTAGTTCAGCTCGCAAAAATGCAAGTTTGATTTTATTTTAGCCAAACTGGCTTCTATTTTAATGCTGGACTGCCTCCAAATCCCTCAAAGTGTCAAAGCTACAATCAGCAGCCCTTCTAGATGCCATTGAGAGACACTTCTAGATGGCAGGTATTGTTAGAGTGCTACAGAAATCTGCAAAGGACAGGTTCGTGCAGCAGGTACAATGGGAAAGGATAAAAAAGTAAATACAAGAGATACCACGGAGGAACAGGAAGAGAAAACTGGATCATGGGAGAACACACAGGAACCAAAACCCAAAGACGAGTAGACTCATGAAAGACCTTTACATTGAAAAGAAGCGTGACCTTGGTTGTGCAGAAATTCAAAGAGAGGAGAAAGGAGAAATCATGCTACAGAAGGCTCAACTTATCTGTTTATTCTCAGAATCAGGGCGATATTTTGTGCACATTAGGATGCAAGAAGGAAAGAGGCGGCGGCAGCCAACACAGGAGATGCTGAAAGAGATCTTTAGGTAGAAAGAGAGAAAACAAAACACAAGCACAATAGATGTCATCTGGGGCTATTCTGACCTCTTCTGAAGAGCTAGTGAGGAAACTGACAAGGAAAGGACTGCTGGTCTTGTCACAGAGGCTACGCAAGGAGCCACGTGTCACCATGGTGGAAGCTCTGGAAGGTCGTTTCCCATCTCTGACTTTCTTTGCTTTCCTCGGTGAGCAGCTCCCGTTCAGATGCTGCGATAAAGCAGGTTTCTCATTTGCATTTTCCAAAAGAGTCTGACAGTTTGTTTGCCTTTTTAAAATTCTTTCCTATGACCTTGGCTGGAGAAAGCCCACAAATTACTTCTGCTATTTGACTTGACCGCTCATAGGAAGGGAAGAGAGGAACATTTCAGCAGTTCTCAGCCCATGCATGTCAGTGGCAGCTGCCTGGTGTGTCCCAGGTTTCAGCTCCAAGAACTCAGCCTTTCAAGCAAGCCAGTTTGATATGAAAAACCACAGTATAGATAGGAAATAGAACATTGCATGTGTCTAATTACTCTTCTGCTGCTGCCATAACAATTAAGAGCAATACTAAATGATCTGTGGGCTGTCACACTTGCACCCTGACCGTGTCTGTTCTAAGGGTTGATTTCACACTCAGAGGAGCACAAGGCACATGAGAAAACAAAGACCTCTATTTTTTTCCCTGGCAGCCACTGCTTATGAAAGCCTATGAAACAGTTTGTTACAGCCTGTGTCACTGAAAATGCTGCCAAACATTCAAAAGAGACAAGCAAAGATCTGAAAAATCTACAGAAAATTATGTCAATCACCAGGGCTGGGATTTTCCAAGGGAAATTAAGTGGGACATCCTTACTGAAGAATGAGCCTAAAATACTGTGAATATTGCTGTCTTGCTGTGACCGAATTAACTTTTGTGTGACTTAGAATAGATCTGACAACTCCATATGTGATCCGAAATGCCTTCATACAATGCAAGACTCTCTCACTCACTTCCATTAAGAAGGTTTTCTGCCTTACACAGCCTAACTGCAAGCAAGGTACAATGCTAATGAGACAGGGTCTTAGTGAAGGGCTGAGGCTGCCAAGCACAGATGTCAGACATGAAAAGGCAGAGCTGAGCGTCATGGATGCGGTTCTTTGTAGCAGGATACACTAGATATGTTTTCTACCTTTGTTAAAGGAAATCTAAGTGGTTTCATTTCTCTGCTGCAAACAATTCACTTCCTCCTTCTAGCAGAAGGAAGCTGTGGGGATTTTAGGCAGGAGAACATTAACCCCAGAGAGAGGCCACCTCTGAAATACACCTACAAAAACCAGTCACTCATGGCTTTCTCAGAAATGCCAATTTGCTGCTTGACCTATTTCTGGCTTCAGCAAAGAAGAAGAAAAACAACCCACCATTGATTTTGCAAGTAGTTGTTCTGCAGAATAAACCAGACCAAACCCAGTGTTTATTTTGCTTCCTGGGGGTCTATCAGAGAGGTCACTGGAGACATGACAGAGACATAGAACAGGAGAAAGAGAACGTGTTTTCAGTTCAAGAGGTTGACACTTGCTAAAGCTACCCACCCACCCTAGATTTCTCTTGCCTACAAGATTTTGGTAGAAAAATAAATCTTATAAAGGCCAAAACCTGTGAAGCATGAAGTGGGTTTGATTTCTCAAAGGAGGGGTTCAGAGCAGGCTCTTAAAAACTGATAAATGACTCCTTATGCGGGCTCCCAGTGTGAAACACAGACCTGAGCATCCTTTCTCAACAATGTTCTCTTACCCCTTTCACAACGCCTTCTCTTGCCTTTGCTGCCTCAGCTCAGCTAGCTTTCATTTCTGCAGCCCGGTGGGGATGAGTCCTCCCCCTTAGCCCATCCTGCAACAGCTAGGATGTCTTCCACTGGAAAGCTGCTCTTTGCTAACTACTTAGAGAAAAGCTGCTCCCAAGTCCCTGGGTAGGCAACTGAGCTGGTATCTCCCACAGCAGCAGTGTTTTTGCCTGGCTGGAGGCTCTGCGGAGGTGGAAATGCTCGGCTGGAAACAGGTGGGCACATTGGATCTCTGCACAGCCGCTGCGCTGCACAGCATGGCGTGCAGGTGTCCAGGGAGGCAATGGCACAAGTGGGCTCAGGTGGGCAGAGGGACACAGATTTCATTTCAGTCAAAGGCTCTGACCTTTAGTACTTGTTTCTGTGAAGGGTAGAGGCAGAAAAGTGAAGGCTGTCTATAAGATGAAGTTTCCCAGATGGAGGCAGCGCTGCTGGGAATTATATTTGCATCAGGTATAAGTCATTAGGCTTAGCAAATGAAAGCATTTAGGGTCCATGCATTAACCGAGACTCACAGCACCAACTGCAGTCACCTTAGAAAGCAGAAAACAAGTGACATCTGCCCAAGCAGAGCCAAGTGAAATGGGAAGCAGGAGGCAATGATGTGACAACACTCAGCCGCTGATATTTTTTTTTCAGGACAGGACTAATGCAGGAGCAGGCAGGCTAGGTGAGAGGACAGGTCTTTACAGTGCTATTCCCTATCCCTGGCAACAGCCACCTCGTGGAGACTGGGAAAGCACATAGCAAAACTTCCCCAGAATATTTTATCCGAGGATTTGAGGAACCAAAGCCTCCCTTTGATATGTTTGGCAGGGGCTGGAAATGGCAGTGTGTGGACACAAAGTCCTGTGCTAGGAAGCATGGGAGTAAAACTCTCTTACAATGAAGCACTGTGTAACCAGGCACCAGGGTAAGCGTAAGCATCGCCCACCTCAGCAAACCTCCCAGCTATGGCTGAGGCTGTCAAGTCCCTATCTTAGTGGGCAGGCGCTGGAGGGAGCTGGCAGGACGCATTATTCCTATTCTCACGTCTACCTCAGGAAGCCCAGCACAGACATGGGGATCTCTGTTTAACGCCAAGAAAGCTGGAATGGAGGAGGAAAAGGATGACCGATTTGCAATTAAAGATATTAAGTCATGCACACAAGCAAGTCGGTGACAGGACAATCAGCTGTTGTTAATGAAGTCCTGCATGAAAGAGATGAGCAAGCAGAACTGCAGGGCACTCTCACCTGGCTCCTGCAATTACGCAAGCAGGAGCATTAAGCGTAATTAGACAGAGCCACCTATTTTGAGACAGGAATATGCTGCAAGAGGGCCTAAAATCAGATCTTCCTCAAAAAAAAACAGGGAAAGCGGCTACAGTGAGCACCTGCACTGTCAGGAAAGCACGGACAATGGCTTGCCATGCTCTCCTGACCACCACCAGGGAGGACATCTGCCGGTCACAGCATTAGATGGAGAATCCACAAGCTTTGCCAGCACAGTAATTGAAGATTTTGTAATCCATGGACTGTTCCCATGCCTGAGGCTAGAATGCCTGATCAACACCTTGCAATCAAGCCTGCAAGCCTAATGTATGAGATGTTTGATGCTCTGAGAGGTGTGAGGAATTTCAGAGGGGCTGGAAAAAGAGCAGTTTTTCTAGCCAGAGGCTGCATCTGCCTATAAGAAGATGATGAAAGAATGTCCAAGATGAAAACAGAGGGAGATGAGTGGGAAATTCCCTTCATTATGAAGTTAAAGAGCATTTTCCTAGTACAGAAAGGATACACAAGAATCAAGTCCTCATCTCCTCTTAAGCAGACTTTTTTTTCTCCTCAGCAATTCTAATCCAGAAACTCTCTCAAACAGATACTGTGTCAGAAATTGGAGTTATAAAATCTGTAAAGGAATTATGCATCTCATCCAGCAATACTAGGAACATATGGAGAGGGATTCTGGAAGGAAAGAGACCTCATAGGCCATTTGCGCCATCACCAGGTGCCTCCCTGCTGTAAAGCTGCTTGCACAGAATCCAACTCAGTTCAGGAAATAACTATGCAGGTAAATTAGTGCTTATTTTTTTTAATTAGACCTACAGCTCATGAAACTGACCATTATGAGCCTAAAACAAGTGTTTCTTCAGTATTAAAAAAAAATTGCAGAGGCATGAACCCATTCCCAGCACACACTTTGTCAGTGTGCACTCTGAGAACTGCATTTTCTCCCTGCTGAGGCCGGACCCATCACCTCAGTTCACACTGTTGATCCCAGCTGTCAGGTCCAGAGGTGTGCAGTGCTGTTCCACGACCAGTTTGACCATATCTTTTGGGAAGGTCTTGGTCAGTGTTTACTTACTCGCTGGCCCTCGGGGGCTCTCTCAGCTGCAACCAACTTCAAACCAACAGTCAAACCAACTTCATATATATGTGTCGCACAGGAAAGTAATATGAAAATATCAATGGTCTAATTTTTCATCGCTGCTCTGCAACAGGAAGGCACTCAAGGAACTGGTAAATAACCAGGATCCAAAGCATCTCTGGACTGCTATTGCCATATATCCTTTGTGACCAAGTAGCCTGTTTTGGCACACACCCGTATATAATGGCCATGGGTGTGAACTGGATAAAAGACACTGGAGAGAGACATAAGGGTCATTTTGACAGAGGCTTGATTTAAGCCTTACTGCTTCTTTTTGCTACCACTTCTGCTTTGATCCACAAAGAAATAGACTACTGAAAAAATAACCATACTGTACTATCTGGGAAGACAGAGGGACAATCAGATTATGTATTTGATTAATGGGGAATAGAGACATCAGAGAGATGTGTCCCTGGAAATATTCCTGCACATAAATCTAATTCCTCCACAAATACAAGTTGATATTTGCAGAAAATTTTCATTCTCTAAATACATCACAAGCACACCATGGTGGTCCTTCTCTTGGACCTTTTTCAGCATTCTCCTAAGTGCCCATTTGCTTATTGTAGGGTGAAGTTTGAGGGTTATGAGCTATGCAGCTGGTGAAGTCGGGCCCCTGTTTGGGTCTTCCTGCCATAGTGACCAACGTGACCAGGCTACCATGGGATGATCCAAATTCCAGTCCAGATGGAGAAAGCGTCTCAAGGGTCATAGCTCAGCTCGGCCTCATACCATGGAGAAGTGTGGGATCACCACAGTCATGGCCCATGGACCAGACATAGGAGTTATGCCCAGATGTATTTCACGCTCACTTGGGTGAAGCGCAATGCAGGGAGTCCTGCCCTGAGGACAGCCTAACGAGCTGTCACCCTTCATGCCATTGGTGTGAGCCACCTCACCTACTACCTCTTCCAAGTCACAGGCTCCTCTCACCCTCCCATGCCCCGTGCCCCTCCCTACAACCTCATCAATCAACCAAGAGACTGTGACGCTGACATCAGTCAACAGTGACTAAGACGACCAATATCTTAAGCTGTGCCAGGGTTGTTGCTGGTGTTCCCATATAGGGCAGAGGGATCCTAGAGGCTCTTTGATGCCTGCATCCTACAGCAAAAATCTATCTGGGAAGTGATGAGAAAGGTTTTATCTGTTGTTTCCGTGACTGCAGATACCGCCTGCCCAGTGCTGTGGTTGCTTTCCCTCTACAGCTTGCAAAGGCTCTAAGGCTATTTTGTCCCCTAGGAATGAAAATAAATCACTCCAAGCAGCTGCTTTTCTTGAGGTGCTACTAAACAAACTACAGTGGAAATGATATTATTTATAACAGATTTAGCCTGTAGGACTGTGTGTTAATTTAAACTTTAACATTTAAAAGGAGTTTTGCATGGCACCATGTAAATATAAGGGATGGCCAGCACAAGCAGATACAAACTGAGTGAAGTTATATTGCTTGAAGTTATTTATTTCTGCATTTGACAGTTACTGATGAAACCCTGCCTCATTACTCCTCTATGCCCCCATGTGCATTCAGAACACTGGAATGATTATGAGGGAAGTAAGAGCATGCAGGAGGCATCACCATTTTAATGGTTACACTGATGCCTCCCTCTCTGTCGCACCTCTGTACCACCCAAGTATCCAGCAGGAATAAAACATTTACTATTTTGACAAACCTGGCTGATTGATACCACTGCCAGAATTACAGCTGTCCCTAAGAGCCCAGAGATGCCATCATTGCACTCCCACTTACCGTGCTATAGATACAACCTGCTGATACAGGCTTCATGCAACAGTAAAATGGGTTTTGAATGCAATTTCCTCCAAAAAAAACCCCAAAAACCAAAAAACACTTATAAAAAAAAAACCAAACCAAAACTGAAATCTAAAAAAATCAATTTTCTGGAAGCTATGAGTTGGAAAAGGGAACCTGCAAGTATTTTGCATTGTCCCCCCCAAAAATACACCTGCTCAGCTGTATAAATAAACCAGCGTGAGAGGGAGGAAACACACAAGAGAGGCTCTTCTCCGCTCAAAATTTAAAGCTTGCTGCTGAGGCAGAGGACCTGTGTACCAGAGACAGAGGCACCTCGAGCAGTAGCCAGCCTCCCTGCTTTGCTTTCTGAGCACTGTGGCAGCAACTGGCTGGCTGGGGCCAGCTCTGCATGAGGACATCCTGTGCACATTGGCCCTGGTCCCTGCACCTGGAACCACTGCCTGCTGGGCTCCGCGAATCACATGCTCCTAAGGCTCACAGGCTGGCCACATCTGAACAATTTGAAGCCACATTCCTAACAGAAGCTGTCGTTCCTCCAGATGCCAAGGCCTGTCAGACTATCAGCTTCTCAAATAATAGGTTTTTGCTCCCTTTCCCTTGTCCATAGAAATTATACTTTCCTAAAATATGGATAATTTCCTAAAATATGGATAATTTCCTAAAATACCCAGCTTTAGTCCTGCCTGGCACAAACCAGCTCAGGCCCTGCGGTGATATCTTGCCAAAGTAACAACAAGCTAAGAGCAGGGTCCATTTATATAGCGATCAAACTACTTGCCCTCTTAAGACAGAGCCACTAAACAGCAAAACAAAAGGAGACAATGCCTTTATACTTGATGAGGACAAGTCAGAACCAAGGAAATGAAGACAACACAGAAGAGGTGCTGTGTCCTGCTTTGTGGGAGCTTAGAAAGCGAAGTATGAACTTACAGAGGCCAAGAGTTATCTTGACTTCAGCAAGGAGCACTCAGAAAAACATGGATTTCCCCCCTCCCCATCCCAGTTAAATGAAGGAACACCTAATGAAGGAAAACAGGACATCTATCCTAGTATTTCCCAGCTACACCCAGTTGGATAAGTGTTCCTCACATCACAATTTATTTGCCCATGCTCTGCCATCCAAACCGATTGTGCTACCCAGTACAGCCAGATGATGCCCAAGGGCTGTTGCACTGTAACAGCAACATCCTTAGAGGGATAATGACATGAGAAGATAGAAGGGGAGAAGCAGCAACATGAAGGAGTGTCTGTCAGAGCCCAGAACAAGTTTTCAGACCTGGCACTTAGGAAAACATTACTTCTGATGTGAAATAAACTAGATCTAGAAATCAAAATAGAAAAGAAATGGAAACCCTCATCATCGATCTTAGAGACTGGCTTTTTCAGAGAAACCAGCTTTTAGCATCATGAACTCATCTGCCAGGTGGCACATCTTTTTCAACTGAATTGTTACCACAGATGGGCTTTCAGCTGAATTTGTTAAAAAAAAATAAAAACAAAACCAAAAAACCCCACAAATCCAAACCCCAAACCACACATGCAGCCTTGTATGAATACATGCTAGGAGAATGGTCACAAATTTCAGATCTCTTCTTTAAAATAGAGCTTCTTTTATAATCCTGTAAGCATAAGGAGTCAGGGAAATGATAGGTCTATACTAGAACAAAAGTTCCTCTTCATTCTTTTGCCTGTTTTAGCAGACCGGAGTGGGTATTGAAAAATGGGCAAAATGTTTGGTCTTAAGTATCGTGCATTCAGGGCATTAATGGCAACAGTGGGGCATCAAGAGCCATATTGGCTGTGATACAGTTACAGTTCCATAGGATCATCCCAAATATTTGCTGGAAGTTGCATTTTTGTTCACATTTTATTTCTTATTACCATTTAAGAAAAGGTGATTTTTTTACTGCAAAAGCTAAAGAAGAATAGAGAGTGGTTGCACTCCCCTCCTCTCCAGGATGTTCCCACAGTCAGCAGAGAGCTGTCGTACTTACCCGTGTCCTTATTTAACGCTTCAGTCATTCTTCACACTCCTTTGCAGGAGACACCAGGGCTTTGAGACAGGTCTACCAGCAGGTGCGCTGGGAATCAAGCGTGCAGAGAAGGAATACAAACACCAACTAATTAAATCTATTGTTAAAACAATTTGTTTCTTGCTGGGGCTGAGTCATCTGAAGGCATTTAAACGAGACAGGTTTCATTTCTGAGGGCAGACTGCCATCTTCACTTGGGAGCTCCTCACCCTCCTCACTTCTGTTATTTTAGAGTTCAGATCAGCAGCAGAGACAGGAATTATATTGAACTAATAATAAATTTTAAAAATGAAGGCCAACACTACCAGCTCTCTCTTGGCACAAGCAGTGTTTGGTGGGAAAGTCCATGGTTTAGCTAGGCAGGACGAACTACTAGAACAAACAATGGTGGTGAGCAGAGAGCTCTGCAGTGTAGGAATCAGAAAGGTCTACTTCCAATGAACGTCTGCCCCCAAGAGGATACTGTGATATTATACGTACTTCATGGCTTGTGAGCAGCAGGGCACAGGCATGCTCGTCCTCCCGTCCCAGCCCAGGCTGGATGCCTGGCCTGCACGCTCTGTAGTGACTGTTGGAAAACCCAGGGGAATGCCTGGTTTATGCTTTCAAAGGATTTATTCCCCTGTGAGGAAAACATTGAAGCAGGAAAGCAGCAAAACCCCTGATTTTCTGGAAAGCAAACTAAAAATGTAATGCAAGGTGTGAGCAGATCCATATTCGCTGCCCACCCAAACCACTCATCCTTTTGTCTCTGCATGTGATAAGCCTCATTTGCTTTGGCAGTTTTCCTCTCAGGGTCATGGCTAGTTTCTTCAAATCGCGTGATGTTGGATGGAGTAGACAGATGGAGTCTGCTCAGCGAGCAGACCTCCAGACTCTGTTAGCTGCCTCCAGCCTTGTTGCCAAAGCGCCTGCCTGCCTCCCTCTTCAATGTGTGCGTACCCACACCAACTATTTGGTCCAAGATTACCTCCTTCTGCCACTTAGAATTTGTGTTTAGTATCTTCCAGACCTCAGCCTAAACTTTCTCATCAGTCTTGGCAGCTCTGAATTTTTCGGTTTGCATCTCTAGTCCATTCTCTCCTTAACTCCAGCCTGGCCAGAGCCTTGTGCAGAACTTGCTTATCCAGGGCTAACCAGACCTGTGGGAGAAGGCATCTCAGTGGTTATCTGAGCACCTTTAGAAAGAGTTTTAGTACACGACTTCAGAGCAACTCAAAATTAGCCTCTGACTACTTGCATTTAAAAGCATTTAAACATCTGCACCATAGCAATAACACTTTGCCATCAGCTTTCCAGCTCTGTGTGCCATAGGCTGTCATATCCTAATTGCAGGCCAAATTCTGCAGTACTTAATTGGACACAAATTAATTACAATAGGTGCCAGACAGCTAAATCTCCTTCTGAATGCACAATGTTCTGTGATGAGGTTCTCCACAGGAAAGTGAGTAAATCAGTGTGAGGAAGAAATCTAAGTATCAGTCATTTGGGACAGTTAAATCACAAAACACTTACCTGTTCTAACTCAATTATACTTGTATTTAACTGCCATCACTTCATGTGGTATAAAAAGCTTCTAATTTCCCAGCTTTTCCATTGACTTTCATCTGCACCCAATTCTACCTCCATTTCCAGAAATCTAAGAGGCATTTGCTGTGGATTTGAAATCTCTGCCTTGCTTAAAACCTCATGTGAAGCCCTCTCCCTTGTGGTGGACAGCCAGCCATCGCCAGCTCTGCCTATGGACAGAGATAAAAGGCACAAAAATAAACAGCAATTAAGTAGTGTTGCAGTAAGCAAGTCAACAGCCACGGTAAGCATTTAATCTTTCATCTATGAGAAGAGATTTGTGGATGCTGAAGCAACAGGGAGAGCCAGGAAATGTTCTGTGGTCTTGGGAGATGTGCAGCACTGAGCCCCAGTTCCTACACACAGGTTTCTCCATAGCTGCCCAGTGCTGAGAGGGAATCTCAGCAGGCTTGCTGGGCTCTTTCCCTGGCCTCTAGGGGAGGCAGGAAGAACAAGGTGAGACACTTGTATTGTCCTAGCAGCCTGTCAGTGCTGCACAGCCCTTCCCTTTGGCTTGCAAGGACATTTGGAGGATCTCTCTGGTAAGTGCATAGGAATCATCCCCTTGAAGATGAAGCCAAGTGTCTGCAGCACAGGCCAAGGAAGAAAAAGCATCTCAACTTTTGGAAGGGAGTTGGTGGGAAGGAGCCATCTGAAAAAAGACTTAGAGAGATCAACACCTTCAGCCAGGAAAGGGATGTGATGAGCTCCCAACGCTGAGCCCCACCTCTGCTCCTAGCTCTCCCCCAGCCACGCCTCCCCCTGTTCAGCAGGCATTCCAGCACCAAAAAGAAAATCCTTGCTTCCCTGTGTAGCTGGTTTTCCTTAGCTCTGACAAGCCAGGACACAAGGACAGGAGCATAAGATCTCACTCTTCTTTCTCCATCTTTCCAAAAAGGCTTTGGTGCAAAGCCTTTATATGGCAGACCTGCCAGGGAGACCCTCTGCTCTCTGAGCAACCAGCCTGTCAAAGACTGCTTAGTCCCTTTTGTCTCCCACTCTGCTCTAGTTTATTGCCCTCAGGTTTGAGATTCTTGGCAGGTGCAGCCTGGTGGTGCCAGCTGCAAAATCATGTTTGCAAACCAGTCCATTAGCCCTTTCCATTCTTCATCTCCTTTGGCACCTACTGAGGCTCTCACAAGCTGTCCAAGAGATGCTGGTATGGCCTATTGCCACATATCCATTCCCTCTGATAGCTTACAAGCCCACTTTTGTCTTTACACAGTTTGAATTCTCATTTACATGAAGAGATGTTTCTGGCACACAGAGCATGCCAGGCTCAGGCTTCTCTGGTGTCTGAACAACCTTGCTTAATCAAATGAACATCCCTAAATTTTTCTCTTTGATGTTTCTCTCATCCAGCTGAATTTCTAGGAGTCCTCTCTCTAGTCCCACAACCAGCTTCGCTAGTGTATTCTGTTTGAACAAGAGGCTAAGGGCAAAATCTGATGGCAAATAGCTGTGAGGATCACGGCTGTTTCTGGACACCAGGAATGTGAGGTACTAGATCTCCTTATCTACCAAAGAGATAAAAATCTGACATAGACAGGATATTTTAAATAAATACCAATCCTTAAGATATGAGAGACAAGAAAGAAAGAAAAAGAAAACACAACACATGCACAACTTGCTGATTACCTGCAACTTCAGTTTTCTCTGTTGCCAATGCTGCTGTTGCTGCCAGTACAGGCTCGTGAGACCATGGCCAAATTCAAGTTGCAGCTGTAGACACACACAGCTTTGGTAAAACATTCAGAGATAAGGCTTTGCAATTAGTTGTGCACCTTTGACTTTCCAGGTCCGTTTAATATCAGTGCCTAAAATAACCTCACATCCTGCTTGGTTTTGCAGGGAAGGTCAATGGCAGCAATTCAACCTCCGAGGCAGCCTGGATTCGGTGTACTTTTCATGGGATCTGCCTCGTTTTCCCAATTGCTCAGACATCACACAGGCAGCAATCCCTTACCTTTAAACAGCTCACTGAACAGTACTTGGCAAGTAAGGGGCAAATAATATCACTAGAAAAAAGAGAGTACTTGCCAATAGAGTAATTTTCTTTGCTGGCTATACCCTATCTAATGAAAGTCTGAACCTGTTATAAGTAAGCCTCACCTTAGCCTATTATCTTTGCTACTGATACCTAGAGAGTCAGAGCTCCACAGGATCACAGAAGAATTCTCATCTGCAAAATTTTCACATGTATTCAGCACCTGCACCAACTCCCTGCAACATCCAGATGAATGGAATATAGTTGTACAAACAGCAGGCTTCTTTTCAGCCCAGTGTCCTCTGTAAAACAACAACACATGTATATAAAAAAATCAAATAAAGAGTAAAACTTCAAGAGTTTATGTTTAAAGAGCTCTTTTTACCCGTTGCTGGTGAGAAAATCCTGCTATCTTCAATATCAGCTAGGAAAAACAGTAGTTACTCTATACTATCTACGAGATAGTCAAGCAGAAATATTAACATTGGTTATTTTTACTTCCTATGCAGCTGTTTGCCCATTCCCACATTCACAAGGTGCTAAGCAATAAGATCTGGCCATAGGCTGGCCACAAAGTGGAGCACCTAAGGAATTACTTGACTGGTCTTGAAAGCTACAACCCCTGGGCAAAATATCTTTGCTTGTATGGAAATATTTAAAGAAATCTCAAGGATTCCCTGCAAGCACAGGGGTTGTTCTACACATTGTAACTTACAGCCTCCTGGCATTAAGTATGAAACTATGGGGGTTTTTTGGCTTCTAGGA
The DNA here is from genome assembly GCA_033558235.1 of Neomorphus geoffroyi. Taxonomy (NCBI): domain Eukaryota; kingdom Metazoa; phylum Chordata; class Aves; order Cuculiformes; family Neomorphidae; genus Neomorphus; species Neomorphus geoffroyi. The sequence continues at coordinate 33,365,387 of JAUMJM010000027.1, forward strand.
CATCTGCCTTAACAGGAGTTATATTTTGGTACAATTGTGCCAGCAGGGACCACATTACACTCAGCAGCATTTGCTCACATGCAAACTCTCTGTCCCAGAGGTGTCAATCTGCCATCAGATCGACGACAAGCACGCTGAGCCCGCGTGGCTGCTCTGCCCCTTCTGCCCTCATGCCAGCGGGAGTCCCCACAGCTCTGCCCAATGGATGGCATCACAGGATGGGGGACTTCCAAATCATGCGTGGTCAAATGGCCCTCGTGTTAGCTCAGTTGTTTGCCATCCTGCTTGACAGCTGGTATCTCAGCCTAGTAATTACACTGCTGTAGTGCTGCCTCACTGAGACTTTGGCAAAAAGGAATGGCATAGGCATGTTTGATTAACCCCGATGTTAAGACAGCAGACTGCTGATTTCCCAGCTATCAACTTCAGCATAGCCAGGATTTTCCTGCAAGAGAAGATCTAATCATTGGTGAAAAAATATCTATGGGATGATGCAGAAAGCAAAATATCCTCTGCTGTTACATCTTATGGCTTGTTTGTTCTTCTCTGGTAGCTGTGTACAGGGCAGAAGGCTGGAGAACTTCAGCGGTAGCATCTCAGCAAGGTGAGAGACACCCTGGTGAGCACCACACTGTGTAATTGTACTGCACCCAGGACCCAGGCAAGGTTAGCTCAGAGCTGCTCCTGGTTTTGGTACAAAGTCATGCCCAGCATGGTTTGGTCTCTGGTGAGCAGTCCAGCCCCGGCAAGACTCACCCTGGGCGAACTTAACCAAGGAGGTAAATTAGCTTATGCTGAGTTCCTAACAGCCAAATTGTTCTGGGCCACCCGGTAGCTCTCTGGTGTCCCTGCACTGCACAGCAGCATGAATGGTCCTTCAGGAGTTTATCAACCCTTTGGCAGAGGAACTGCCTCTGTGTCAGGCTGAACGCTGCCGAAGCCGGAAAACATCCCCATAATAAGCCTGGCAATGAGCTCCAATAATTCATACCTCTGCACACCAGCTCCTCCTGCTCACGTACCAGGTTGAACAAACCAGTAATTGCTGTCTGATTTCTAATTGCTCTCATTTACGAGAGCAATGGAACAAGTCAGCTCTACAAACACAGCTTCAATATGAAAAACGTACCAGAAAGCTCAGAAGCTCAGCATCCTTTTATAGGCTAGTACTGAGTACTCTACTAAAGTATATTGGTGTGACCTAAATATCTGTCCTACAGGTAGCAATGCTTGAGATGGAGGGATTGAAAGCAGAAGAGATTTTTCAGTGCATTTTATACCAATAATGTTGAACTAGCAGTCAAAAAGGCAAAAATCTGTTTTCTCTGAGATCTGAGACAGCACAAAAAGCTGAGCTCAGATATTTTTCCTCCTCTTCTGCCTGACAGTGTCCTGCCAGACCAAAACCTCTCATTCATGCCTCTTGCTGGTTGTCTTTGGAGTTTTTCGCAGCAGTCCCTGGCCGTGCTGCAGGCTGTGGGTCAGGAGCGGCAAACGCAGCTTCGCAGGGGCTTCGCCGGGAGCGCACAGGAGGGGGAGCATTTGCTGCGGCAGCCGCTCCATCCCTGCTTTCACCAGAGCTTTCTTCCCTGCCTTTTTCAAGGCACTGCACAAGCCCCAGGATGCTCCTGCAGCACCTAACTGCGTAGTTCTTTTTCTGGGCTTACAGGAGGATCTACTGAATCCTTTCTGGGTCTGTATCTGTCCAACTCAGCCAAGCCTGCAGAAAACCTCCCCAAAGCAACAAGCTCCTTTGAGAGGGAGCAGAGTTACCAGCCTTGTGGCACTCCATTTTACTCCTTACCATCTCAACGTAGTCACTGCTTTGGGTTTTCCACTGCAGTTTGGACACCACTTCTTCTGGTTATGTTATTACAGGGGGCTTCAAAGAGGCTTCCCATAAATGAGGATTTTACCATAGGCTTTAGGAATATGTCTATAATGTGAACTCCCTTTCCTGTTTTAGAAGACACACCGAGCACCAGCCAGACCCCTCCAGACAGCTACTCACAAATCTGTCTATCTGTCAGAGCACATGGTGACAACATTTTCCAGAGGTGCTCTGGTAGGAAATGAAGAAGGAATGCCTGGTCTAAGCATTTTTCCCTTGTAAGAATGCCCACATTTGTTCAGTTATGCTTAGCCAACTCAAAGTTCCCAGCTCCTACAAAAAAGTCCAGCTCAGACCTCTGCTAAGTCACTGTGGTTATGACTCACAGGCTAAACAGAAGTGCCAGGAAAACATACACATCCAGCAAAATGGCTTTCTGCATCTGGCCTACTGATTGCTAGGCAGGATTAATTTGTGCTGAAGAAACAGCAGTTTATGAACAGGAACTCCTGGAAATGGCTCCTTTCTCAACCGCTTCAGAAGTAAGAAACTCGGCGATGTTTATTTGGTGGCCTGAATAGAAAGGAAACTTTGGCTGGGTCATATCCTGCACCTCTGTGTGCATGCTCAACCTTTCTACAGACATCAGCCCCAGGCAAAGCCAAATGGGGCCTCGGCTCTCTGCAGGGATAGGGATGGACCAAGGGTACTCCTCATAGTCAGCTGTGCCGAGAACAATCATCCATCATGCAACACACACGCTGCTCGCATGGCCTTTTGAGAGCATGCTTGGTGGTACATGCCTGACACACGTTTGGCAGCTGCACTTCCACAGCACATCGAATTCCCGTGCTTCCAAATTGTCTGTAGAAATAGCATCTCAGGTAGGAAAGTGGTACGGTTTTGACCCACAACTTCCACAGCAGGAAAAACTTGGCAAAAGCATTACTTGCCCTGAGGAGTTAGGGCAAAGCTCTGCCACAGCAGATATAGACCTATGCTTACAGATTTAAGATTTAATTAATTTCATTTCTTTAAGTGACTTCAAAACAATTCCATCACTGACAAGATGGGCTCACTTGAAATATTTTCTTCAGTCTTTGGTTGAGTCCTATTCCTCTTTAGAACTGATTTGCGGACTGAAACATATATTCAAAAATTAAAAATAGCATTTGAATTGGCATTCAGGAAGATGGAAGTTTTGTCATCCTAGGCTCCTTTGTACAGCTGGAAAGGAAATGTGGGCTCCACAGGGAGGACAGGATCCTCAAGCAGCTTAAAAAAACCCAGCACAAACCAGAAAAAACTATTCATGAGAGCCAAGGACTCAGCACATGGAGGGAGAAGCTGAGATGCAACATGCAATGAGAGTGCTCTGGAGTGGACATTGTGATTGAGCCCAGCTGCCCTCTGTCCTGCCCTATGCTTTATTTGACTGTCACCTTATAGCAATGAAAACATTTAAAATCTAAATTACAGAAGCTTTTCAAAAGATCTCTGGTCTCAATTCTTCTCCATAGCCTCCAAAGTTTAATTCTGATAAAAATAGAGGGAGAGCAATTCAAAGTTCAAGAAACTGAAAAGTTGTTTTGTCTGAAAAATCCACATCCACACCACACAAAGTCAGAAAGCCTACCTAGAAAAATAGGTAATAAAAAAGTGGATATTCATGACCAACCAAGGCAGTTTGTAGTTAGGAACAACAGAAATGACTCCTTTGTGCCACTCTGTGTGCTTCTGATCTTATAACTAATACCCTGCAGAAAATGGGTATAGGCCCCCAAATGGATTCTTCATCCCAGAAAGCTGATATTTAAAGTCTCATCACCAGAAGAAAATTGAAGTGAAGAAGAAAAATAACAGTAAAACCACCAAAATATCCACCCATGTGAGTTCTTACCCTCTGTGATCATGTCTGGGACACCTGTGAACGGAGGGGTCCCACCAGACACTCTTGTCATCTCTTAAAGGCCTGGAGTCCACAGAGGCACCTAAGGGACTACGGCTGAGAGCAAAGATCAACAGCTTTCAAATCCTGGAGGAAAAATCTAGCTTCAATTAAGCCCACTGGGATCACGCATCATGTCAAAAATCAGTGCAGGAGAGAAGCTAATTCATGAGCTGGGCTACGGGCTGGGTCACCCATTAGGCCAGGACAGCTTCTCCAAGGTAAAAGCAGCCACCTCCGAAAATACAAGGACTCCTTAGACTTTGGTGGTGGATCGACGATGAGCAACCCTAACCTTCGTGTACAAGTTTCTGCCCTGGGATCTCATTGTGTGTAAGATCTGGCATCCCAACACCGTGTGCATCTTCAAGCTCATCGAGGTCTGACATGGGAAGCTCTGCATCATGCTGGAGGCAGCAGCCGCTCATCTGCTACACTTGGTGCAGCAGCTGGGCAAGCTACCCTGCATCCCCAAGGCCTGGGACACCTTTGCACGGCTCATGGGGGGCACACACTGCCTGCAGCTTGGTTAACTGGGATCTCAAGTGCAAGAACATGCTGCTTACTGCTAATGGCCACTGGGCCAAACTCAAAGACTTTGGTTTTAGCAAGCAGGCCAACAGCTGCCCAAACCTGAGATCCATGAGATCCACATTCTACAGGTCAGCAGCCTACACTTCCCCAGCAGTACTGATGGGCATCCCCTATGACACCGAGAAGTACAACATGTGGAGCCTGGGGTGATGCTCTACGTGATGGTGACCGGATACGTGACCTTTGACAACATGCACATCCACAGCGTGCTCCAGCAGCAGAAGAAAAGGGTTCTGTATCCCAAAGGGGCTGTACCCACTGTCAGAGCCCTGCCAAGCCCTCATTGCCCAACTGCTTCATCTCAGCTCAACCTCTCTACCTGGTGCGGCACAGGTGGCCAAGAACAGCTGGCTGAAGGGGGACATCTTAGTGAGGAAGTCCTCCCCAGAGATCCTGGGAGAGCAGTAACCCTTCCATGCAATCAATGCATTGGTGGAAAAGCATTTCTGTGGTTTATTGATCATTTTGAGGTTAATGTAGATGGACCTGATTCCCAAGCTGGAACTTCAAGCACCATGTGCTCTCAGAAGGTAATCAGATCTCTCCACAAAGGAGACATGTAAGCCTGCCGTGGCTTGGGTTTCAAGACTCAATGACCATGCTGAGCTAGTGGTAAGAGCAAAGTATGGGGCTGCTTATGCCAGCAGTGGCTGCCTGACTGCAGAGGGACCTGCATTCATTGTCAAGCGGGTCAGGGCTCTCCCACAGAGCCAGCAAAGCTGGTGCAGGATGGCGAGGTGTGAGGTGCAGCAGCACAGTCCTTTATGTCATCTGCTCCCTAGCACGTATAACACACACCGAAAGGCCTGCAGAGCTACTCCCCTCTGCTGCTCCTTACCGTGTGCACGGGGCACTCCTAGGACTGGAGAAGGAAAGATGTTTTCACATGGGTCTTTGTTTGTCCTCAAACTTGCTCGCCACCAAACTCCAATTGAGCTGGTGGGAGAAAAGTAGTGGTCCTGCAAATCACTACTGCAGAGAAAATGTCACATTTTTTGTATACTACCATTTAGAACTTAGTGATACTCACAGCCCAAATTCACAGCAAGATCTTTGCAGGCAACTGGACAGCAAGCCAAAAATTTTGGTGTGGATTTGAGATACAACCTTACATTCAACTACATCTTTCAAACATTGATTCTTACCAGTATTTGAAGTCTCTGCCAAAAGGTTATTTGTTGAGATTGAAATGCCACCGGCCATGGAGACTCTGAAATGGGAAAGAGATAAAGATATAAAGAGGAGAACTGTTTTGCAGACACCTGCTGTCCAGTTTCAACACAGAAAATTACAATTACTCTGAAATCAATCCCCAAAATCTACTACAAATCCCTACTGGCAAGTCCCGTTTTCAAAGGGTTAATCAAAGGTAGGAGCTGGCATTTGAAACGCGCTTTCATAAGACATTCCAAATCCTCTTTAAGCGATCTCCAACCTAACCTCCACCGAAACTGAAATCAAACCATAGATTTCCAGTTGGGTGGTCCGTCAGTCATCACGTTGCTGGTGCCACAAGCTAACACAACACAGTGGTGGCAGCAGCTCCCACAGCCAGGCTGCATCTTACATGAACAAACCAGTGCATATGGTTCTGCTGGAAGAGAAGGAAATATCTTCAGTAAAGCAAACATTTTGGGCATATTAAAAGCAGCAGTTTAAGTAGAACAAGATGTGGCAGGAGAGCCAGCCCAAGGCTGTTCAGCACACAGGCTACAGTGGATTTTGCCACCCCCAGAATGAAGATTTATTTTGTTTTCCTCCTTGCAGCAGCAAAGTCCAAAGTAGACAGAGTTAGGGATAGGAAGGGTGTCTTGAGGCCAACCATGGCTGGGGAACAAGGCTTTGTAAGGATCAGGAGGATGCTGGGGATGGAAAAGAAAAAGTCTTAAGGATGTAGGAAGCAAGGAGGTGGATTTCAGTGTAGTGAGATTTTCAGCAAAGTTCAACTCTCCTTTCTTTTCTTCCCTTCCAATCACCCTGTCAACCTCATCCCTCTCCAAATCCACCACCTTCCTCTGGGAGAGCTACCCAATCCATACTCCAGGATATTCACATACCTTCTCCTCTCCATCCCCTGCCTCACTCCAGCCTTCGCTTAATTCAAAGTACCTCTCCACAACCTGGGAAGCCAGACCCGTGGCACTGTATTGTCTCTTCTTTTGCTTTCTTTGCGTTCTCTTTTGTTAAAGACAAAGCTAATATAAAACGAGGTGTTCTAAAACCCAAACCCTATTAATCGTTGTATTCTCCTAAACAGCTGCATCTGCTGAGGACTTGAGTTGGGACAGATGAATAATGTTTTGTAAGGATGTACCCCTTTGAGTGGCTTGGGAAAACAGCCGGGGTTCAAGTGGAAAGTGATTTGAATGAGCCACAGGAGTCTTGTAAGGCTGCCCCGCAGCCCTCATCTTCTCCACGCAGACGGTAATCTCACAGGACCCAGCGCTAAGCATCTCAGAGCAGTCCTGAGACTGTGAAAACAGTCCATCATAAGTCTAATTATGCAGATTAAAAATAAAAATCACAGTTAAAGACTCTGAACCAAGTCTCATCTAATTTGCAGTAACGGGAAATCAGTTTTGAAGGAAAGCAGAACCGGAAGTACTGAGCAGGCTGGGGAGAAGCTCCCTGGCTGTGTCCCAGCAGCAGGACAAGGGCACACTCTGTGAGCATCCCTCCCCTCCTTGAGTGCCAGAGGGACTCTTGAGGTCTCTGTGTGTTCTAAGCCTGCCACTTCCCTGGGATTATTTCCTCCTCAGGAGAGCGAAAATGCTTTTTAACTTTCCTGTGAGGCACACAATCGATGGAAGTGCCCCTTCCCTGACTTCTGACAGATGAGCCCCACTAACCTGGCTGTGAATCATATTGCCCTGCATTTACAGGAGAGCCTTGAACTTTGAATGAGCACCCACAGGAGTCATAAACAGCTGTAATGCATTATCAATATCCTGATCAGTCCCCCTGGAGTCATTCTGCATTGCGAGTCTGTCCTCCTGAGGCTGTTTGTACCATACTGGTGCGACACGATTTGGAGACAAAGAGTCCTGTCTAATATCAGCACTGAATAAATAACTTTCAATGGGGAGCTGATCATCATGCAAGATACACAACAGTAAATATCTTTTATTTTATCCTTTTTAAAGGACAAGAAGGAAAACACAGAGAGACCACATAAGGCAGCTCTGTGGTGTGCCACCATCTAGCTCCTGTTGGCTTACTACGTGGCTTGAGCGCTGCCCTGTCCTTAGCCCCATCACTGGCTGTTGTCATGCTCTGTATCACCCTCCTGGCTTCCTCTGTGTTCAGATTTTTAGACCCATATCTTGAAATAAGTCAGAGGGATTCTCCAAAGATGCTCAGTGGCACAAGATGTTCAGTGTTTTCTTGAGTTATTTGCTAAGCATTTTGAAGCAATTTTACCCCATTTAATCTGAGTAGAGCGTTAATCGTTTCAAAGACGTCTTCCAGACTTTTAGTGTAGCTTTTCTCCCACTGCTTCTTTGTCCAAATTCAGCATCACCTTGTCCGAAACATTTCAGCCAAACGGAAGGAAGAGAGAAAATTCACAGCATGTTGACATTAATGTTCCTTTTTCAGCGAAGCAAAATTTGCTTTCAGGGTTTTAGGTCATAGCTGATGTGTTTGATAAGCTTTAGGACTCAGCTATTTAAAAGTCTGCATCTTACAAAACTCTGGAGATAAGTATTCATGAATTGTGGGAAAACACTGCGGGGTAATCAAACACCTCACGTATTCCTGCATTAAGTCTTGTGCTGGCTCTCTCAGGGCTGTACATTTCTGCCTGCAGCGAGGCTGGGCTGCCCAGCGTGCAGCTAACGACCTGCTTCAGTTACCCTTGGCTGAGCCACAATGGGCAGGTTTGGTGAGAGACGTACCTGAGTGACCTTGCCTCATTGGGAAGGCAAAGCTTTCAACAGGCAATTTAGCGAATAAATATACTTCACTCTGCTTGAATACATTAACCTTTCCATAACTGCAGTCTTCAGTGCTAGAAGCCTTTTGTCCAGCTACCTAGCATCCTCCTCTTTCTTTTCAAACCCCACGTTGTACCAAGTTATGGGTCTCCATCCTTTTGTGCACTTCAGATTAGGATCTTCTCTTTCTGAACCACATCGCTCTGCAGGTCTGTACACTTACTTGTCTGTTGGAAGAGGGAGGGAGGGAGAAAAGGGGTAAATATTTTCCTGTCTTGAGCCATTTGATTATATTAAACATAATTAAAAAAAAGCTAAGGGGAGGCTCTCGCCAAAGGACAGGATTTAGAGGCTATTTGAGCACATAATTTTCCTTGCAGACAAGAAGCTTTCTGCAGATATTTTCATTTTCACAGCATCTAGCAAACATTAATCCTTGCACTAACACTAAGTGGTAAATATTATTCTCCCGGTGCTATAGGGAGTAGACTAAGTGACTTAACTCAAGCCAAGAGGATTTCATTTTGCATTACAGTTTACAGCTTCCCTGGCCTCCAGTCTTCTGGTCAGATCATGACTCTGTCTTGAAATGATAATAAATTCAACAATATTTGATGGCCTGGAAAGACATTTGAATTCCCTCTCCCAAAAATGCTTCAGATCAATCTCATCCTATCTCACACATGAATGAAAGGGGATATACTACAAAAGCAGACAGCTACAGATTCTTTACCATGCTCTGAACAAGGGATACCAATTTCTTAACTGCATTTAATGATCCTTTTCAACAGTCGAGAAGGCATCCGTGCTACAGGATGTAAAGCAAGCCCAGGTTGCCCAGACAGGTTGTGCAGTCTCCACTCCTGGGGTTTTTCAAGGGCTGACCAGACAAAGTCCTTCCTGAACAGTCTGGTCTGATCTCAGAGCCAACCCTGCCTTTAGCAGGATGTTGGACTGGAGACCTCCAAGGCCCCTCCCATCCAAGATACCCTGTGATCCATGAACCCAGAATTCTGCTATGACGTGACAGCTGGTTTTTCTCTCATGGATGCACAGATTTCTCAGTGATTTTGACTGCAAAGGTAATAAATAACTGTATTTTCTAGACCCATGAAGATGTGGGACAGCAAGAGATGCCTACATCTGCCAGTTACATTTTGGCTGTTGTTAGCTTGTCTTATAGGTGTAGCAACAGGACATAAGCACCTAAAACGACAAAGCGCAGGGGTGAGCATTGTTGTTACATGTTTCTCTTTGAAGTTAGAGCTGCACAAGGGTGGGTGGGGTCTTTGTTCTCCTTTGTCCGTCTCACATCTCACAGCAACAATCAACAGACTCCTTAAAGACATATGTGGAATTACATCTTTCTCTCAGCCAACGGATGTTCATTACATTCAGTTAGCACCTAAATGTCAGAGGAGTCCTGTTGGGAGAGGTCCTGTGTACGGAGGTTGTTATTGATCATTCTTGCCTCAGACAATCTCACCTTTCAAATGAGATTCACCTTGGCCACAGGAGAGGACTTTTTCTCAGATCACGCAATCTGTAGCTGGCCTCACAAAGAACAAAAGGTAGGACGCCATGGGGATCCGTTTCCTCATGTGTTACCTAGCATCTGAGAAGCATTTCTGAACAACACAACTCACAACGTGCTTTACAATACAAGTAACTGCTGCTAAGAAATAAGAAACTAATTAAGCCTTGTAGCAACCAATTTAACAGTAATAATGGGACAAGGTCAATAGCAGCACTGTCAGAGTCAGCATGGTAGCTGACAGGTTCACAGATTACCTTGCACCCCTGTAGGAGTGTATTTACAAAGGAGCTGGATCCCACCAGATGCTGAGACCTATCAAGTCCTACTAAATGGTTTTAAAATAAATAGTGTCTGAGGAAACTGAGCACCACCAGAAAGCCCTTAAGAAATCCCTGACCACTCCTCCTCCATATGGTCACTTCGCTTATTCTCTATGTACCATATTGACCCACTGGAAAGGTAACTGGCAACATCATTTTTTTCATGATGCTCTGCTCAGCACTGTCATTTCAGTATGTTCTCCAGAGAGGCACAAATGCGCCATTTTCATTAAGACCTTAATTGAAAACACAGATCGAGCATTTACTGCAGCTGACTTGGCTTTAGCTTTAACTCAGATGTTGGCATCCCCAGCCTGAAGGTTGGTAAGATGTTGGAGATCCACCACAAATAGAAGGCAGGTCTCAGCGGGTGAAGACAAAAGAGGTTTGTAAAAAGGAGAGGCAACAAAAAACAACCAATATCCCCCAGGGAACTTCAATGAACCAGACAATATTCTCATTAATTACAAGCAAAAAACCAAAATATGCATTATAGTCTCAAATACAATGATAATCCTTGGCTTCTAATTTGTGTGTTCATTAGCTTGTTAACAGGGTATTTGTTATGGAACACCTAAAACACACAGTCATACACATACACACCTAGTTCTTTATTATAACAATAGCTTATTTTCTTTCTATTTGACGTATTTTTCCCCTATCCAGAAAACGGCTCAAACTGCGCCACCCAGGGCAAACCATAATTGATGAATAAATCTAAGGGAAAGCAATTTTGCTTCCTGTGCATTACACAGCCAATTATCTTTTCTGATGCTGAGAGCTGTGTTTATTTACCAGTGATGGATCCAGGAAATTGCTGGAGGGCTGGACGTGCTAGCAGCCTTCAAATAAATAGGGAGTCATATTCCTATAAATAGGGGGAGAAATTATCAAAAACAAGTCCTCATAAACAACAGGTCTTCAAAACACTATGTTAGAGAAGAAGAAATCTATTCCTGGTGAAGGAAACGCCCATCGTGCAGAGAGGTGAGCTGAGCACAGGCAAGGACAGACATCCTGAGCCCAAGGAGGGAGACAGGGAGCAACGTGTCCAGGGAAGCACAGCAACAGGCAGGACAGCAGTGGGGGCACAGGTGGAGCTGGGGACAGGGAGGCAGAGCTCACGCTGTCTGGGTTAGCAGGACAGTTTCTTCTGTACATCTTTAACTCCTCATACAATAGTTTCTGATTCAAGGGCGTGGTTAACTCTGAAGATGTGAGTGAGAGATATTACTCTGGGCAGTAAAATAACAAGGGCATTCCCAGGAGGAAATTCATGGTGGTGGCTGTAACCATTCTCACACCCACCGTGTCTTTAATTTCACTTTCACAGCAGAAAAAGCACCTTCTGTTTTCTATCTTTTGTTAGATTCTATTTCAGGCAGTGCCTGGCAGAAAGGCATTCATGGAGACAACTGTGCTGGTGGTTTTGGGACAGAGCATGTGTCTGTCAGCAGAATGAACCTATTACAAATGCTGTTCTCAAGACATCCTGTGGGATCTACACTTCAGATGAGCAGCTCAGCACACACTTGATTTCATTATGAAACCGGAGCCTTTTGATATTTCTCCTATAATGCTTCTAAAACATTTGTATTCTTTGTTGCAACCTTCTCCATATCTTTGATTTTACTCTACCCTGAAATTTGTTTCATGTCTCAGATTTTTACACAGGCAAGGAACAGCCGCACCTCAGATTCTTCGCTAGCGAAACTCCACAGCCCCACAGCCATCAGGGAGGACACAAAAATGTGCATCAGCTGATGACCTATCTGACAGCAGAGGAGAAACAGGGTTTTTGGTAGGTGGATGGAATTTCCCATAGAGCAAAAAGCATTGGAGGAGACTTTGGGATGTAGGACCAGGATTTACCTAAGTGCATATGTCAAAAAGCTGACTACTTCAATTATTAACTCTGCTGGAAGTTTAAATATCATCAGTCTTCAGAATGGTCAGGTAACTATATTGAGTTATATAACTATATTTAGTTATGATTGAAATCATCACCCACAAAGAAATCATCGCAATGCATTGCTTAAGCTGACCTCATGTTTCCAAGATATTCCCCTGAATTTATTAGCAAGAAAATTTTGAGTAAGTATATGTGGCTGCAGAGCTGCACTTCATGCCAGAACAGGATGGAACTGTTGCCAGTGCTGGAGAAATTAAAAAAAAATACCACACAGAGGGTAGTTTTTTTAATGAAGACACTTTTTTTCCAGTAGTAGACAGACTCGGGTTGCTTGTACGTATTTAGCGTCTGTCAAATGATAAGGGCTAGCTAGCTGCCAGCTAGCCAAGAACATGTGAGCTCACCCTGGGCACGCGCAACATTTCCATAGCTTGTTATTATCCACATTTGCAACTCGTTACTGCAGCACAAGCAGACCATAGCAAAACTTCTCAACAGTAAAAATCCCGCTTCTACTCAACTGAGCCAGGAAGCGCTCAAGCCGAGCCCGGCCTTACTGAACTCTGCCACGGAGAAGAGTCCTGGGACGCCTGTTGGCCTCAAGCCTTCTACTTCGGAGACAAACACATGCTACCAAACCCTTGCGTGGTGGTTGCCACCTGGTTACCCATGTACTGGGGAAGGAAGGACAGTGCTGCATCTCGCAGTGTCATGAGCAGACAACGTTGCGAAGAAATCAGTGGTGTGATAGATCAGGCATGGTCAGTAGAGGGATTCTGTCAAGGATGGTCTGATGTGATCAGGATCTCCACTACACAACTTGTGAGCTAGCCTGCCCCACAGGTTGAAAAAAGTGTTCTACCAAAACTCTCAACAATCAGCATCACAGAGAACACAACATAGGGTTCAAGGAGTGCAGAGGACTTGGTTTTCACATCAATGGCCAGCGGTCAGTTCAGCTGCTACGGGGCTGGGGAGGCTGGAAACGTGGTTGCTTGGAGCTGGTAGGAGGATGAAGGGTCGTAAGAAAAAAGCCCAGAGATGCGTGGAAGGTTGAAGAACGCACACAAAAAAGAGCACATCATGTCCAAAGGAAGTTCAACATTTTTCCCAGCTCATTGGATTGTGGGAACTTTGCTTTTCCAGGGAATAAGTATGCTATTTTTAGCATTTTTATTATACAATTTGTCACGAGCCGTCTCAGGAGACTATCAGCAATCGGTTTCAAGCAGCATCTGACCACAAACACTTCTCCACATGTGATTTAGAACATCTGGAGCGAAGGAGTCAGCTTTCAAAGCATGCCAGCACCGGGCTGCTTCCCCACATTTCTTCTTCCTTCCAACTTTGCATCCACTATCAGACCAAGTGTAGAAAGCGGGCTCGAAAAGGAAAGCTCTAAGGCCCCGACAATACATCCACACTCTGTATTTGTTGTAAGTGCATGGGGAGAGCATACACTGCCTGCTTTGATGAGGAATGTGGCTGGGGATAGCTAGTGGCACATTCCCGGCATCACTGAGCTGCAGTGATTTATATGTCAGGTCCCCTAAGGGTGGGAGATGTGACTCTGGGCCTGGAGGAAGGCCAGCAAGAGGACTCGTGCCAAAGTGTGCGCGTTGCATATCGCAGCCAGAGACCCAAAAAGGAGGTGCGTGCTTTGCTCCTGCTGCAGGTACTAGCTCTGTAGGTACCGGCTCTGTATTTGTTACACGAATTTTTCCGGGAGCCTGGAGAAACCTTTAGACCAGAGAGCTCTGATGGGTAAATTGCAAATTCACAAAGCATTTCTTCAGTAGGGCCGGGGAGGGAATGGGAAGATATGAGAAAGGAATCTGAGCAAATAGCAGAGGAAATGACATTATGATCCCAGTTGGGAGCTCTGTAATGATCTGCTTGGTGTCTGTGCAGAAACCTGCATGAGAAAGGGGAGAAGTTCAGGCACCCACAAAGCTGATAAAAATTCTGTCACTGGCTAGAAGGGGTGAAGGATTCACACAGCCACTAATTTTGCATTCATCTTTAATTTCTCCAACTAATCCACATGCATTGGGTATAATCACACATTTGCACCACCTTCTGCCTTGCACCTCTGTCTTCCCCCTACGTCTTCCAAAAGCTGCGCTCACTAGGACAAACGTGGTGCTACCAGCACTCCCCAACCAAATCCTATACAAATACTGGTTTGGAACAATAAATTCAGCTCAGAGAGAGAAATCTTGAACTGCACTTAGTAAAGACCCTATGACACGGCAACAGGATCTTTATCTGCTGCTTGTTCTCCTTCATGCATTTTCAAAGAACAACTGACAAAATTAAGGGACGCTTCTTTCTCTCAAAGGTAGAAAACCTAGTATTTTGGCACACAATGTTTTTAGAAGAGTTCATAAAATACTTGAAACCCATTGATAAAATACTTGAAACCCATTGTGGCCACAGAAAGCACAATCGCTATCTGAGCTCATGCTTTTGTATCACACCTGAGCCGAATTCATAGCTCCTCATGTCCTCTCCTCCCATCCAGCCCCATGGGGCACAGGGACCTGCATCCCCCAGGGGAGCCCCTGCTGTAGGGCGACTCCTCCACCCTCCTAGCTCATGCCCCCAGCTCACAGCAGGGTCAGGGCTGTGGTGGCAGGAAACATTCTGGTTTGGCTCATGCTGAAACATGAAACCGTGGCCTCAGTTTCACTTTTCCAGCCATTTTTAGGAAAGAAATGGCTATAAATACAGGTCTCCTTTGTAGTTGCATGGATCCATTTTGTTTCTTTTTTTCAATACTGGGAACTTTTTTCAACTTCACTACCAGTCAGTTCACTCTAAAAAAAATTTAAATGAGCAAATTTGTCCCTCTGTGTAAAAATAACATTTTTTTCATGAGTAAAAAGATGTCTCCTTAAAGTCACAGTACCTTTATGTCACATTACAAGTGCAACAATCCAAAAAAGAAAAAAAAAAAAACAAACTAAAGCTCAACAAACAGAGAAAAAAGGAGCTGAAGTTTCCACAGGAGACCAGGAACTATCTCCAAGGAACACAGTGGCCAAATCCTCTAGGTAATGGAGAACTTCAGCCAGCAGATACAGCAGGCTAAAGCTGTTCACACTCATGCACATTTTCATTTACCTGAAGTACGTACATTCACAGACCCTGGTTGAGGACACCAAGAGCTTCCACCCTGCCACATCCCAGCAAATGTGTTTCCTACTGATAAAAGTTGTCATCGGTATTCAACAGAACAGTTCCAAACTCCAAAAGACACGTGCTGAACCACACAAGCTACTCAAAGTATGAATAAGATGTCTGCCATTTTGACTGAAACTCTGGATTTTGAGCCCAGGTTTTCAAGATTGAAGAAGCAACCCAGCTAAACCCTGCTGCAAGTGTCACACATTAGCAGCCAATAACAAACTCCTGATGCCTTGCAGCTCAAGCACCTTTTCCAGATGCCTCTTACCCATACCTTGCTTTTGAGTTGGTCTCCCTTCAGAAAACGTTTCCTGATTCCATTTATATTCCAGCAGTTTCCAGAGATTTCCCCCAAGGCGTGACTGAGCCCCAGCAGAGATGGACAGATAGATCTTAGGCAAAAGGGAGCGGTAGGACACGCTAGAGTTAGGCAAGAAAAGACAACATCTGGCAAAACAGAGCACGAGGAGAAAGCCACACCAAGGGAAGCCTCTAATAACACCATGGACCGGGATTAGCACAGTAAAACTACAAAAATAGGTCAAGTCTACAAAAGGCTTTGCTCCACCCTGGCTAAAAGAAGACATGGCCCCCACCCATGGCATCCTAGAGTCTGGCAGCTGTAAAAGATGCTCCCCTCTTTGAAAACGGTTTCCTCATCCCCTTTGTACAGAAAAGCCTGAAGACATAACTGAAACTTGAAGCATGTATCTGGCTCATAGTCCTCCTTTCTTTATCCATTCATTCTTTTTTTGGCTTGTTTCCTTCTTACCCTGACAAATCCTACCTGTGCCTCAACAGAAAGGAGAAAACCACACAGGTAGGATCAAACCCAACATCTCAGGACCATGTGGTGCTTTGGAGCTAAGCACATACGGGACATGACATGATAGCAGTACAGTAATGCTTTCTAAATACAGCTTTCAAAACAAAGGACAGTCAGGAAGAACATCTCTGTGCCAGTAACAGACTGTGTTCAGAAAGAGCTGAAATTTCTATTCTTTATTTTTTGCATTATTCCCAGAGCAGGCCATGAAAACACAGGAAGCTGCCATCACAAAGCCACAATCCCCATATAATATTAAGAGGCTTGAGATGCAATTAACGTTTATGATCTTTCACTGCAAGCTCATCCACAGCTTTTGGACTTCATTATTAAAAAGTTAATCAATAGATTACATTAATTTTGATCAGACAGGATTGCTTTGAACACCTCAAATTGGAGTCTTCATGGTTAGACTTAAGCCAAGGTCTCTTTTCCATAGCTATAGCACTATATGGGCAAGTAAAAGTACAGTAAAGATATCCACAGCTATTAATGCTCCTTTGCATCTGAATATAAATCAGTTCACTCCTTTTGGCACCATAGTTAGAAAATACCTATTTCATATTTT
The DNA here is from genome assembly GCA_033558235.1 of Neomorphus geoffroyi. NCBI lineage: Eukaryota > Metazoa > Chordata > Aves > Cuculiformes > Neomorphidae > Neomorphus > Neomorphus geoffroyi. Next base: position 33,382,047 of record JAUMJM010000027.1, read on the forward strand.
AATGGGTTCCTTTTTTCAGACTACAAGCACATACAGCAACCTTGAAGGCTGCATGCCATGAGTCAAGCCAGCAGGGACTTCATCACAACACCACTTCAAGTGGGTTTGTCGTCTAAGAGGAAGAGACAGAGCACATAGCAACAGCAGCTTTTCATGTTTCAGGCTTCAGAGTTGCTTTTTGTCAGAGTTTTAGGAAACACTGGTGATACTGATACAGCTAGCAAGTTAACTCAAAGAGGAACAAAGCATCTTTTATTAAAAACAGCTCTTGTTTAGCAGGGAAATAAAACATTTCCTCTATGTTCACCCGAAACCAGGTTGCCAAGATACAGTGATAGATAGGGGAAGAAAATAATCTGAAAGACTACATTGCTGCTTTCCCCTGGAGACATGTGCCTCCCTTTATCACTGCAGAGAATCTCAGAGGCAGGAAGGAATGGGGGTGGGAGGAATCAGAACATGATGAGAGCCAGAGTGGGAAACAGCACCTGGCAACTCTGAGACCACCGAGCATCAGGATACTGGTGGGCCAAGGACCTGCAGCGTCCAGAAGGGATGCTGCCAGGCCAGCAAAAGTCACCATTGACTGTGGCAAACCCCATCATCTCCCACTTTCAGACAGCAGGCTAAAAGGCGTTCAAGTGTTTCAGAGGGTGGAGGTGAGAGTGAGCAGTAAGGTCCTGGGGGTCTGAGGAAGGACTCCTGCAGAAGGGCTCCCCTACAGACGCCCAGCACTTTGGAAGAAGAGGTCAGAGGAATATTTAGTTTTTATCTTTTCTCTAATAATTAAAGACCATAAACAGTAGAAAGTTTTACAGCAAAGAGATTCTTACCTTGGGCTAAGTGCCAGGTGCATCTTTGGAAATCGGCCGAATTATTAAGAACAGGTACTCAGATTTCTCAGATTTTCTTTTCAGTCATGTATAAAGCCTTTTGTGCTTCATACTTCAAACTTTCGCCTTACAATCAGCTGCCAATGTCTTAAAACTTCAGGATGAAGGAAAGGAAGAATCTGTTTCTAAAAGTCTTTTCGGACTCAATTTTGTCAATTGATCATAATGAAAATTAATTGCAATAGCCTCTCATTTTAAGTTAAAGTCTGAACACTCAACTCATCCATCTGCCCAAGGGAGCAGGAGCAGAACTGGCTCTAGCTGATAACTAGATTAAGTTGATATTCCTCTCACAGCCCCGGTCCTTTAAACAGTACTAATTTTCTGTAGACAAATACATAGCTAGACACAAAATAGAGATGTGTTTCCTTAAAAACAACAAATTTGTAGCACGTTTTTCCTCTTTGCATTTCAGCTGATTTTTTTAGACTGGCCAGGGCAAATCTGCCCCAACCTACATAAACACATTTTTTACAAGAACTTTTAACAGCAACTGTAAATTCACTCCATCCTCTGTTGGTCTCCTTCAAAAGTGTCAAAGAACCAAGAGATTTAGTGCTGCTGAATGAGCAAGCACTGCTGTCAGCGTCATCCTGCAAGAAAGAATGTGTTTTTTCCATGCAATGTATATATAATATGTGCTTAAAAGCAGTGTCCACTCATACATATGATGCTTCAGCGGAAGCTCTGGCAGCAACCTATGGCAATGAAGTATTTTTATTCCTGAACCTCCCTTTGCCTACATTTCTAGGAGGAAACACTCCAGGTAGTCGTAAAATGAAGTCTCACTGCAAATGGGAAGGACCTGCAAAGACTGTTCTCTTTGACAGAGAATGACTAAGTCTCCTGAAACTACTTAACAGGTCACACAGTCTCAGACAGACAGGTCTGTAGTGCAAATTAGCAAATATTGTGCTGGAATGGCTACAAGGTTGCACTATGTGCCAACAACCTTACTTAGCGTTGTACTGGAAGGTCATGAGGCAGTGACATAACACGTAATTTTTTTTAAACTCCATGATTAAAAGTAATATCCAGAGAATTTTAATCACTTTGATGGTGTTTACAAACATTGGTAAAGGACTGTACCCCCAACTCACAGTCGAATCTCTGTATAAGCTACAAAATACTCCAGTAAGGATGGAAGTTAGATAGGAGGAAAGATAGAACTCACCTGTTCACGATGCTAGAGTTAACCTAAAATTCACACTTCTCTGTATTCTTACAAGTTGGGAGCATCCCCATAGAATACTTCCAGTTCTATCTTTGAAATTCATGTTTGTTGTGAAGGTCTAATGTCCAAAGAAGCACAGACATGCACGTCTCTGTCCTGCCCGGTGTTGTCACACTACAGTGCAATTACCTAAAACAACTATGACCATTTCCGATAAACCGTGGAGAACATTTTTGTTCAAGATTAAGGATCCAAAAGCTTAAGAATTAACAGTGAAAGTTATGCTGATTGGGGGAAATTATCTTATTTCATATTAAAATCTTGAATTAATTCTTCAGCTTTCCCCAGGAGTCTTTAGAAAAATGATCTCATTTTGGAAATGAAACAAAACCTGGATTAAAACTAATGCTGCTTTTTCTGATTGTATCTTTTAATTTCTTTCTTCCATAACTTGTATGATGAACAAAAAAAATACTTTAATCAGGATAAAATTGTTAAGGAGTAAAAGAAAGAAAAAAAATCACAAGACAAAACCAATGGAATATGATAGGTTTGGGGCTCAAAGCCATTTTTTGAAAATCAGGTTAATCTGGCTATTAATACTTTTCTTAGCGAATCCGTCTAAATCCTAACATCAGGGAAGCTGAGTCTCCAGAATATTCAGAGAAGATATCCAGGAAAGGACTGCACTGAAGAATTACACCGAGAAAAGTTACTGTGAATCAGTGAGAAAGACACGATCCCTCTGAAGGAGTAGTATAGGAAATAAAAATTTCTTGTGTCACATTTCCAAGTCACAAATCAATGTTGCGTATAATTAACATAAAACACCAGTCAGCTGCACTTTTTAGATATGATGGCAGTAAGGAAGATACAGATAGAGATAAGGTACAGGTCTAGGAACAGAATTTTATTTAATTCTGGAAAGTATCATGCAACAAATCTCATTTTTTTAATGATCCTTGCCCAGCCTTCAGATGACAAATGAAAATGTACAAGTAAAAATATGTGTAAGGTTAGCACCATAGGAAGAATAGTCTTCTTTTTACAACTCCATTTGATAGAAGGTTATAAAAGAAAACAGAGAAAAAGAAACACTAACTGACCTTGTGTTTTTATTTTCAACATCCTAGACACTTAAATCTAAACATCAAGATACCACGAGACTCACCTAGCATATCTAAATAATTAACGTCCAGCAAAAACTGCTCTCCACATTAAGAAATACCTAAGTGTCAAAATGGTAACTATCGCAAAGTACCCCCTAATATGTGAGGTAAAAATTGTAAGGGTCCAGAAGAAGAAATGAAATAACAGCAATCAGCATGAGGAATTATGCCCCTCTTCCAGTCTTATGCTAGTCTAGTTACTGTGACTTGCTGCAAAGGTCAAAAAAATGAGAGAGATGTGTATCGGGTTTGCCTGGGACAGGTCAAAAATCCTAATATCATCCTGTAATACCCCAATTTCATGGGCCAAATACCCAGATGCACTTAATCTAAACTCTCCCATTTCCTACCTGCATGCAACTACAGGATTACATCAGGCTTCAAAGGTTTGCTTTCCTTATTTTGTATTAATTTTAAAAGTTAGCCCTTGTGGTTTTTACTGTAAGGTTTTCAAGTTACTTATTAAGCGCCATCTTCTTAAGGCAATGGAATTACTTGAAGTATCCTAATTTTGCATTATAAATTGATACAATTTCCTTTGAAAGCATTCCTAATTACAACACACATAAAATGACTGAAATTTTACTAAACTATTTAACCTGACTCAATTATTAAAAGAAGGGTTCAAACTAAGATTAAAAGGAAGAGGCAACTTTTGCTCATAGTTTGCAAGATTTATCTTTTGATTACTCCCACCTTTCAAGGTGCGTGGACTTTAACAGGAACATTAAGCAACAAGTTAAAACAATTGTTTTGCATCTATTTTGCAGCTATTTTTTTTCCGACCGATAACCATTAGCATCTATTGTAGTAAATGTCATTTTAATGCAGCGAGCCAACACATAAACGTTGAACAACCCAAAGAAGCCTTCGCAGCACTGCGCGCTACATAACTTTACCACCGGGAGAGTAACAAGAGTCTGAACTTTTCTTTATCTTTCCTTTATTTATGCTTGGACTTCCAGCACTGCACATCAGATACCCAGGGTCTTAATCTGTCCTATATCAGACTGCAAAAATACAACGCTTTCTCAGCTGTCCTCGCAACAACAAATCAGTCACATCCAACAAACCCTTCACTTGATTAGCTACTTGTATCTAAAAACGCATCTCTCCTCTTCAGGATTTCAACCAATGCTTCTGGTTTATAAAAGATTAAGTGCAATCAGTTACACTGAAAGTTTATAATGCAGCTCTTGATTGTATTTTCTGTGCACGCATTTACATCAGGCACACAAGTTATATAAAATAGTTTGGAGTACAAAAATATGGTTATAACATAGGAGTACCAAACAGTACAGAATTAGAACAGTTTTATTACCATAATACCAATTTATATACAGACCCCCAAATTAAGGATTTTTAATTCTAAGTATTCTTCCCAAATTGACAGCTGTAGTGTACACTCTAAAAACCTGCAAATTAACAACACAAATCTATTTTAAACCCCTACATCATCTATGCAGTCTGCACCAATCCTCTCTTGCACACAAAAATGTATTATAAATAATTTTTCACAAAATGTCGTGTATGTTTTATTGCACATTGTACATGCCAATACCTAACAGAAAGGCCCAAACCCATCACTTTAGAACTAACCGCTTGAACACCTAGCAGTTTCTTGTGTTATGAATACTATTGCATTTTTCAGTCTCTAATCTTAACTCATAATTTAAAAGAAAAAAAAGCAGAACAGAAAATATGCCTTGAACAGTATAGCTTTTGTCAAAGAAACAAGCTTCTTTAATTTTACCGATTTCTACTGTATAAAGTCATTAAAAACATCTGACCTAATTAAAAATCCTGTTTCAAAATTTCTGCATTTTTTTACTACAAAATTATGCCTGTAGCTGCTTGTATAAATATGTATTCTTTCTGTTTTGCTGAATTAGATGCTCCTGTGCTGTACTGACTAAAAGATCAAGTTAGGTAGGTCCTAGTGTTAACTACAGGAGTTAGTGTGTCAGTCTCTGTTCTGCCGGTCTCCTCAGCGCTGGCCCAGAAGGAGCCCATCAGAACACCAGAACAGGGCACATGTGGCCATCAAGCATCGAGGCCGCCTATGGTTCCTGTGAAGCGAATCTCTAGACTAAGGAATATGAGTAATTTACCATTAATATGTGGGTTTACGGTATGCTGCACTAAAATACGACCGCTAAAAAAGAGAATGATTCGTGTATGACAGATACTTGTCAGCTGGTAAAAATGCCTCACAGGGCGAAAATCTGCATTTTGAGGGTTAAAACTCTGGCATAAACAATAAGATTAAAAAGTCGATTGATCAAGTGTTTTGCCAAGGGTTTCTAAAGCTATTAGCCATCAACAGCTCCAGAAAGGGATTAAACCAGCAAAACCAAGCAACTAAAATTGCACTATTACAAAGAAACAAGTCCATGAAAGGGAGATTGACCAGCTGCAGTTAAGGGACAGCCACTTCAAGAAGCCGATTGTTTTTTCGCTTGCAAGTTGGGATGTTGCCATTCTTCTGGCTGCCTTGTATGAACTTCACACACACTTTGTCTTGTCTGAACTGGACAAGAAACCTAGGAAAGAGAATAAGCTATATATTAGTTAAAGGTGGAAAAAGACACATGAGGAGCAGAAGTCTTCTGGTTGGTTCTAAGCAACACTCTGAAAGATGTCACGTTCAGGTCTACATTAATAATAGAAGGTGGGGAATAAAAAGAAGCTATAGGTTATGGTATGGCTTGAGTCTCCTTCAGGGAGTATCTCTTAATTAGTGCCTTTTGTCTGTAGCTCCAGACTTTTACAATAGTTAGCTTGCTGTTCCTTCAGAAAGAAGACAGTTCCAAAACAGAATTTCCTATGTACCAGAACTGCAGCAAAGACTGTTTTCAAATGTTTCACCATCAGTCCAAGGGATTTCCTGTTTTCATGAGGGAAGATAAATACTTCTATAGCAGCACCAAAAGCAATTCTTTTTCTAGTTCATTCTTAATTTTGTATATCTAGTATTTTAGTAGCTGTTATATTTCTAATCCTCAGTTAGCTTTTACAGCCCTCTGCTCAGCAATTGGGAAAAATCACTTCCATCCCAGAAATCTCCACATTTAGATATTTCCTACAGTCCAGGCTAAATTAATCTGCATTTGACTCTTCACTTTTTACTGGAAATTTCATTGAATATTGAGAACTGCTTTTAAAAAAACCCAAACCCAACAGGCTCCTCTGGAGTCTCAAACTTCTCACTGATCTGGATAGCAAGATTAAAAGCAATAAACAGAGCAGCACTGCCTTTTGGCTCACATGCAGTGGTTGCTGACCTAAAAAGTCCTTTGTAATACAGCAGATTTTCCCTTTTAGCATCCTTAAAAAGTCCTGCAGCAGAGGCCAAAAACTTCAAAGAATTTGTTCTCCAGCCGGAAACCACAAATCAAACTGACGGCAGAGCTCAGGGGAGGAAGTGGCCTCTCCTGCGCCAAGCTGCCCTTCGGTGCTGCTTTCCTGCTGCACAGCCCAGATGCTCAAAAATCAACTTGCTTGGCACTCCCAGCCATGCAAGCATCTGGAAAATGCAAGTAGGTCTTATGGCCATCATCATCACCAATGCTGCATTTTCCTAGACCCATTGTTCCAACACTTTGTATATAAATGGTATGTCTCTTATTAGACATACCCTTAGGTCAACAGCATTTTTACTTGTATTAACTCTAATTTTGGGGAAGAGAGCTTAAGTGAGGCCCCATTTTCCCTGAGTCTCAGGTTGTGCTTGTATCTAAACCCTAGCAGAGAAACAAGGGCACTGCTTCACCATCAAAAGAGATGGAACAGTTAAAAAAGAAGCAAACAACTTAAAATTATAGCAATACACACTTGAATGTTTTTAATCTGCAAGACAAGAAACAAAACCACATCCTAAATGCAAGATTCCCAGAAAGCAGACTGTTTTCCAGACCCAAGGCAGGCAGACAGGCAGGCAGTCCAGACTAGGGCAACGTATGCTTGAACTTGGTTTTAGTAGTTTATTCCCTTGTAGCCAGGATTAAGCTAGAAGCTTACTGAGGACAGCCACACTCTTTTAGAGGCTAAAACACACACCCCCTTGAGCAAATTAAAGCACATCTGGTAACAGAACAAAGAAAGATGACAGATGTCATTTTCAAGGAAAGAGCAAGTTTAATAAAATAAATTAAATAAACCCTCAACGACACAAACTGCACTCGTCACCATGACTCTAGATTAAAGGCAATGCTGTGCAACCAGATAAATTGTTTAGGTTTTGCCTACAGTTGTTAAGTGGTTCCAAATTTTCTTCTTTATTCAAATTGAATAAGCCCACCAAATCAACACTACTGCAATCAGAGGGCACTTTGCACAATAAAGAGGTGGACTAAGTGAGGGACTCTTACTTGGTGAGCTTTAGGAGATCACACATACATACTAACAGTTTTATTTCCCAGCTATAAATAATGCAAGTGCAGTCCTTACTTAAGGCCAAAATATGAACCTGCTCCAAGCTGAAAGAAATACTAATTTGAGATGCAAGCATTTTACCAAACAAAGCTTTTTCAACGAAAAATCTCAAAACAACGTCAGGTGGTTCAAACACCATCAGCAGGAATTTTAAGAATACATTTTACATTTTCTCAGAAAAGAAGACAAAGCTATATAGACCTACATTCCTAGCACCATCATCATGTTTTGTTTGAGGAAAAAGCTTTTAGTTCTGCCTTGGTTGTTTTCACTGGAACCTGGCACCTGCTGTCCACTCTGACAAACTGATAAACATCTCTTAGGAATAAGCAATTTTCAGTCACATGAAAAATTATTCTCTCAAATGTAGTATCCCTTAATTATCTCTATTCCACTTCATAGCTCTGTTTGAAACAACCTCAAGAAAAGCAAATTTTATCTAATAATTTTCAAGGAAAGAAGAGCCAAAATGAATACTAGGAATGAGTACACACTGAAATCTGGATCCTTATTTACAAGTATTCTGTCAAGACAAACGAATTATTAGTTATACAACAGTGTTTTGTTTTTCTAACATTAGATACTTGACTTTTTAGCATGTTGCACTGAAGGAAATGCACTTTTAAGCAAACAAGAAACATACTCATCAGATATCTCAATGTTGAGCTTCTGTTTGGTTTGGCTGAGAGTAGTGCGGTAAAGTTTAGTGGCCATTTCAATAAGGTGATCGCTGCTGAGCAGGAAATCTCCTTTACTAGCTGCTTCTGAACCCTGAAACAGAAAGGAAAGTTGTTAGGACTACCAAAGCCTAGAATATGAAAAATATTAAATGCCAGCCAAGTAGGAGGTGTTACAGGGAGTCTTCTCTTCCCAGTGCAGTGAAACAACAGTCTTTTGACTCGTAAATTAGATAGGAATGCAGTGCAGTGCATAGCAGCAAAATGCAATTCACTCTCAAATAAACTGCAAACCTGTTGAGAAAGTTAAAACCTCCTTCTGACTCTAAAGGAGGGTCACCTTCATTTGTCTACAAGACTGTAGTGTTCCTGTATCCCTTTTCTGGCTATACAGCATCCCATAAAGACAAGAGATATATTCTGTCAGTGTGTCAGGAAGAAATATATGAGCAGCTAAAAAGAAAACACTGCCACAATGTATCCAAACCAGATTAAAGGCCCATATTATAAATGGAAAATTCCAGTCCTTAAAAGCCTGTATTGAAAGAGGAAGTCTGATTTTCACAAGTAAATGATGGTTCATAATGGAATAGCTGTTCTCATTTGGCTTCCACAGTTTTAAATCAAAGTTTTTATAGATACAGCAAAGTTCAACAAACTTTAAATCTACAGGCTAATCACTATGACTTAATGCTATAAGATGATTAATAAAAAAACCTTCTATCACTGCACACAAAATAATCATATTATTGTATTTTAAAGTTGTAACCAACCTCCTTGAGGTGCACTGCAAAGAAGCCATCATTCTGAGAGCTCATGGACACTTTGGTAACATCTCCCAGTGGAACCTCTGACTTGATATTCCCAGATTTTTGATCCGCAAGAAGAACATTATTTTTGGTCAATAGGAAAATCCTGGATGTAGCCTGTGAAAACACAAAAATGCAAACCATTATATACACAAAGAGAGAACTGGTCTTTATTGAGTACCTACTAAGACTACAAGCATTTCATAGTTAATCAGCTTGGCCTACATTAGCAAACATGAACATCAGTTAAAATCAGGTCAAATTTATTTATATCTTTAATTATAGACTGAGAAGCTTAGTTCATTTTGGCACGTATTCTTAGATATAAACAGTTGCTTTAATTACTAGCTTATAGTTATCAAATTCAGAAACTATAAAGCAAACTATGAAAATAAGGATAACCTCATTTCTCCTGCTCTGCCAGCCCCCCAGAAAACCAACTTACCTTTTCAGTGATAGCTAATTCAGGACACAGCCTCACTATTAACTTGCTATTCACCGACTCTGTGTTGCAGAACAACACAAATCACATAGGTATTTTCAGTGTTATGATCCTTTTATCTATTGGAATTATTCTTTAAGAAAATACACATTCATATGCATGGATGTGAGTTCTTAAATTCACCTTAGAAAGTAATGACTAAGAGAAATGAGAAGTGAACCCACATACAGGTGTAAAATTCTCCTGTAAAATTTTAAATAATAAAATCAGCTATTATGATTAAGAAGTAGCTGTCTTAAGCACATAGAAGCATAGCTAATTATTATTTATTTATTTTTTTAATCTTGAGAGTTGTAGGCTATGTAAGTACAGGAAGGATACTGTCTTCATTTAATTAGTTTCTTCTAAACCAGAAAATTGACTTGGCATCCACAACAGGCAACCTAATTTCACTCCTACAAATGCATAAATGACATCTACATCTGAGAAGTCGAGATCTACTGCTTCTAATATTTAGACAGATATGGAGAGAACAATTATGTTTACTAAGGGAGAATAATACTTGCTGTTTTAATAAGTATCATTTAAATGCAAAACAAGTTCTGTGTTGGCAGAATAAAAAAGTACCCAGCCTATTTAAAAGCTTTATTCAAATGATAAAAGAAACTTGCCTCTTCATTCCAAAAAGCTTTTGATATCAATCAGAAGACAGGCAAAGCTAGCACAGTATGCCATTCACATAATAAAATGTGGTAATTAGGATCTTGAACGACAGTGTGAACCTCGAACGGTTAAGTTTTCTAAATACTTGAAAAAGAACAACACTCTCTTAATATTTGTTTCCTTCAATTGGCAAATAGAAGATGTAAGTTCGGTACAGAGACTATATTTAGTTGTGAATCAATATAGTCTGTTACCAGTGGATGAGATGCCATTTTTGTTTGGAAAAAGTTGCTGAAAACTACAAACCCAAACAAGATTTTACTAATCTTTACATAGATTTAGTTTAAAATCACCAGTTTACATAAATACAACCTTTCCAGTCTTACCCTTAAGAAAAAAGATATTTTTTAAAAAAAAACCCAGACTACTACGTGACAGAAACAAAGTCTGCCTCTCAATTTATTTGTAACAAAAAATATCTACCCTTCTAGATAAAGGAATTCCATTTTATTACCTTCCCATTGGCTCTATTGATCTTATTCACAACTTCTGCAATAATGATCTTTTCATCCACAGCATCTTTAAGTTTTTTGTACTTAGGATTCTTGCTGATCTCCAAGTAAGCCCCTTGGAACGGCTGCCCAACACTGCCCAACAAAAATCAAGAGAAAAACAAGTTAAATATGGATCATGGAAGAAGCAAACCTCCTGAACTGTCACGTTCTGCTTCAGGCTTCGTGGAGCTAGGAGATGCCTCCAACACCACGTTCAATGACTCTATGCTGCCAGAAGCTCCCTTAAGCTTGGAGACACTCTCTGCCAGGGCAAAGTAATTTACCGCTTCATTTCTAGTGAAAGAACACTCTTTCACAATTTCTACCTGTTTTAAATAGACAATGGGAAGTTATTTTGTGTTACTGCTAACAGAATAATTGGAACAATAAATAACACAAACAGGCTCTTAACATGGTGTTTATTTATGCAGTGTAATTGTCCTCCATCCTACTGAAAAGCTGAGAAGTGCAGTACCCTGCACTCTACCTCAAGACTCTTGAGGCCGGTACCACTGTTCACCCACTGTGGTAGTGTTGGCATTAATCGGTGCCGCATGGGCGTCCTACATCAGCTGAAAGTGACTTAGGAATTGCTACAGACTAGGACGGATTTATCTCCCAGAACATTATCCCAGGGGAATGGAGAAAGGAGAAGGAGGGGTAATAGATAGTATGTGTTTTAGACACAAAATCTCATACACAGTAACAGCACAGTGATGGTGAATAAAGAAATTCGTCACCAAAGACAGTAATAACACTTTTTTTCCCTTGGCCTGGAAACATTTTCCAATTAAATGGGCCAAATTGCAATGGGTAAAAGACACAAGTACATTCTTGCATGTGCAATCAATTTTGATCTAAGATCCTCCGATAACGCTCTCTGTGAAAACAGAGGAAATAAAACTTCAGTAGGATCAACACCTCTGCTCTTCCACAGTATTTCAGAGTGATAGACAAGAACTTGCCCCCAAGATCTGCTGTCATTTTTCATATGTTTACCATCTCTTCATCAAGACTTGCTGAACTTGTAAATCACCCCACCTTCATCCACTTCAGAGTTATACAATAAGAGCTTCCCTATCAGTTAAGGATTGGTGAATGTAGTTGCTGTTTGTTTTGTTCAGAAGTCACTTTTCACCAATCACCGATCAAATTTCAGTCAAAGCACTAAATGCAAAGCGTTGCCAAGACTAGAGCCCAAGAGGAACCAATATATTAGCACTGCCTTTGTAGAGAAAAGGACAGGCACTGGCATTTTAGTACTCACAAGAAGCCCCTCTCTATTCTTAAATAATTATATTACACATAGAAAATTAGCCACATCCTATGAATCATTATCATACTAACTAATTGGAAACGTTATAAAGTAATTTCCTCCAACCTTAGGCCAATAACAATAATGAAAAAACCCAACAAACCAAAACTAGGAGATAATCAGCTCGGAATATAAGACAAAAAGAAATGGAAATGTTCTTAAATGAGCGCAGGCTGAAGAAAGCATTCTAACCTACCATGTTAGAGCTTTGGGGTTTCTGTTTTTATTAGTGAGCGTATGAAACCATAGTCACCAAAATAGTAAATTCCCTGTGGACTTTGTCCCTAATAAAGCGATGATGACTTACAAGCTAAAACTGAGATGAATCAACAGTTACTCTCTATCACATACGCCACATAACATCTCGGATAAAAGTAAATCAGATCTATATTTTGCTGCATAATATTTCATTGTTCGGTCTTGGTGTAGAAAACACCAAACCAGGGATATAAATACAATTCCTTCCTTCCCAAGGAGCTCCACACTGATCACATGTACACTGACTCAAAGCAAAAAATCCTGCTTGCTCCTAGAAAACTCCACAGACGGCATCTTCCTCTTTTCCCTGCAGCATAAAAAAACATCCCAAAGTAAATACTGAACAAACCACAAGCTAAGACACACAGCAATTAAAAAAAGTGATCTGCTGAAGGGAAGAAAGAGAATAATAGTGAGCCCATCACAGGAAAAAAAGGAAATGTCTCAATAAAAAAATGGAACAAAACAAACTAAACCCAATAAAACACACAAACAACCAAGCAGAGTTTGTCCATGCATGGAACTGCCCTCATCAACTCTTAGCAGATACCTGTTTCTCCCTCTACTGAACCTTGCTTCTTGCTTTACTGTGCCTTGTTCTACTCAGGTCAAACTATGGCTTCTAAAAGAAAACTCTCTTGAAATGAACAAGACCTTTGTTTTGAAGAAAAGCGTAATTTCTAAGCTCATATTCACTTAAAGGGTTCAATTCAACTTCTTTCAAGGAAATTAGATTTCTACTTCGTCAGTTTTATTGCATGCAAAAAAAAATTAAATCAGATCCTACTGCACTTCTCAAGTACTGTTAGCTCTGCAGATAGCAATGACAAGAACTTATCAGTTTCTAAACTCCTCGATAATCTGAGAAAGCAAAAAATTATTTGCAGAGATTTGACATTTTTAGAAAGTCTCCAAATAAAACAAGAAAAAGACTGCAAAATGGAAACGAACTTCTAGGCACTTCTTTTTAAGTATCCCTTCAAAAAGATATATACCAATGTATCTAACTCTCAAATTGCCTGGTCTTCACATTAGAGCATCACGATGAATGTACTAAGTTTGAAGATAGGATAGCTCCCTGCTGAGCGTCATCTGGGAGCGACAGCGCCACTGACAGCCTTTTGGTTCACTCCACATTTACTGGTGCCAGGAACCTACGCGATGGAAACCAGGGGAAAGGGTGAGGGTTACTCCCTTCTACAAGTGCTCCAAACTTCTACAATGTAAACAGGTCATGGGGGGGTGAGAACAATAAAGCATCATGGATTCTGAACAGCAGTGCTCAGTATTACAGGATTAGTGGGCTGCAACAACATCTAAGTTAGAAACAAACTGAGGTCAGTTTCCAGATTGTAAAGTAAAATGATGGAGTGATGTCAAACAAGGAAAACACACTTTCCTGCTTAAGATAAAATGCAAAATCTTGCTTAGTTTCTTAAGTCTATGTAATGATACTGAATTTTCAGTACACTAAAACCAGCAGAATAAGTCATCACCTGGCTGGATACAAAGCCTTCTTGTCCTTGAAAAGTTCACTTGCTTCCAGTTTTTCTTCATATATAAGCTTCTGTTGATCCGTGAACTGGTCTCTGTACTTTTTACACTACAAAACATGATATGTTAAACAAACCCCAAAAATTCTCCTTCCAATTCTGATTTAAAGCAGTTATAACGCAAATTAATGTTTGCTTATTGCTCAAGGTGCACATTCTTTGTATACTTTGGACGTGACTCAGCTCCATCCTGCATGCCACTGTAGCACAGCAAGAAACAGCAGAGGTGTTTTTCTTCTCATTCATTCTAGGTACTTCTGAATTAAGCCAAAACCAGTATCTAAAGTGTTTCATTTAAGCACGCTGCATTTGAACTTGAGCTTAATCTATCAGACACCATGGGCAGACGATGCTAAAAAGGTTCACAGAAACATATATATGGTTCCACAATTGTGAAAGTTTATGTAAGCAGAGAAAAAGAACAAAACACAGATGACAGGATGAATCTTTCAGGCTCAGAAAGAAAAACTGTTCCTTGACAACTCACAGAAAACATAGCCCACAGGATCAGTAAAACGTCTCATCAGCACTTACAGAGACTCTTGCTGCTCTCTCCATCCAAAGATCCCAAACAAATCTTGGCTAACCACAGTTCAAAAGTAAAAAATTCCACCCAGTCCTTCCAGTGCTGGTCTAAGAGCTAGTCCCAGTCCTGGCCACGGACACAAGTATTCTAAGCTACCAATCGAGAGGAAACACGCATACTGCTTTACTGTCAAGTTCAAAGCTGATGGCAGGAAGCAATCCTCTCTCCCTAGCCCCCCAAAAAGGAGTAAGTAGGACAGTTATACCCCTTGCAGGCCAAACACAATGATCAAAAGACACACTTCTTCCAAAGAAAATAAAATACCCTGTCTGGAACAATAAGAAATACATCCTAAAACCAGGCTCTTTGTGAACAACACAAAACTACTGAAATCCACGTGATGAAGTCCTGTACGGACTGGACCAGAAATTGTCCTACCCTCCACAAATGGAAAATTCTCTTTAGTTCCTTGTGAGTTGAATCCAAGAAAAGGTAAGGTCTCACTGGCCAGTTTTTATCTATTGGTGACAAAGAAGGCATCTTATTCTTCATTTCCAGGAAGTACTTTTGCATCTGTGATAAAATTGAAGCAAGATGTTTTGTTAATGCTCGAATACCAGAGTTATTGAAACAAGCAAGGAAAAGCAGATGTTCTGCAATTAAAAGCACAGATATCAAACTGCAACTCTCAGCTTTAATAAACCTGATAATGGATTTAAAAATCCAGACATACCTAGAAATGCAGGTTTAGACATCCTATGAGTGTGGTAAATGCTTAGTTAGTGCCATTCCCACACCTTAAAAATACTATTATTATCCTTTCTTTAAAATATCAGAATATTTAAGTTGTCAGTTTTCCACATGCTTAGCTTGGACATTTCCTTCCAAAGATTACCAAGGCCATAGCACAGCTGTCACTTTTGCTAGAAAACAAATATTTGAAACACAGAAAATGTAGATGTACTTTGTACCAATATATACATACAAGTCTCTGAAGGGTAAATTCATAAATTTTTCTTCCAGCATTGGCTCTGAAGAATTTCCTGTACTCTCTACGGACCTGAAAAGTTAAACAAACCCTCAAAGTGAATGCAAAGAATGAATTTTTTTCCATAGGTACTCTCTTACATAGTTCTATGGAAGAAAATACTAAAAAAGGATACAGACATGCAAAGAGTTCCCTGAAATATGAAAACTTCCTGAATACATTGGCCCAAGATGTCAGAAAGTTACCTCAGATGACCTGAGCACAGACATTTACAAATTTAACAGAGGATTTTAAATACTTTCCTCTGAAAATGTAAGGTATCCAAATACTCTCAGATTTACAGCATGAATCCATTTTCACAGGTTTTTGCACAAAATTGGCAGAAGTGATGTTTCACCAGTAATACATATTTTATTGTGTCTGAAACGACACTAAACTGATATTAATTACATAGTTAACTGATGAAATTTCTGATTTTTCTCCTTGAAGATTATTAATACAGTTTATTATAATAAAATGATTTTTTTTTCAAAGCAGACTCATGCATGTCTTTTCACACAAGCAGTCTTCATTCCAAATAGAAAATAAGATTTTAGTGTTTGATAACAGCACAGAATCAACACAAAGCCTGTGTAATGTGAGCAAGCTTGAGATTTGCCCCTAAAATTTATTTTAAAAAAAAAAAGAAAAAAAAAAAATCAAACCAGTAATCATTTGGAACCATTTTTGCAGGTGATACTGTTATTTTATAAGTGCAAGTTCCAGAGTAGTTGGTTGCCTTTGGTATTTCTCTCAGTGCTAATTAGCATAATGCCTAAATTCAGCCCCTCAGAAAACCCAGTCTGAGGAGTGAGCATAACTGGTTTGCACTTTTATGTGAAGCCCAGGATTGTGTCAAGTTAACTGAAGCATCCCCTGGCTTTTTGGAATCTTTGGCACAGCTTGCACCACACCTGTTAAAAGTTTTGAGCAAAACCCAGTGAAAACATCGTGGCTTTGCATAATTCACCCCAGAGCAAACTTAGTGGTTTTAGCTAACTCGCTGTGTTGCTGTGTTCGCTGTAACCAGAAAATAAAGGGAAACCCATAGAGGAAAAACCTGCATCAACTCAGAAGGAAAAGTTCACTTGGCTTATCCCAACACACCTTCTGCCCCATAGTGAGCGTTTTAAGATAAGCCAGCATTTTGAAATCAAGAATCTATCACCATTCTGCGTGATAGAACCCCACAGATAAATGGGCTTTGCTTAATTACACATTAAGATACATCAACTAAATGGACAGCACTCAGCTGGCTTCATTCTATGCAAACACAGCACATAATTTTTTCCTCTTCACTTTGTAAGAAAAATGATTAGAGTTAGTTCTTATTCACTGATTTTCTGTAAGGTTTAGTGCTCTATAATTAGAGTACATCCTTTATGGATTATTCAGGGATGGAAATTAACACGCTCATAGCCACTCCAACCACAATCATCCCAAATCTCACCACGTTCTCATAGACTGTTTTTAAAGATATTGCTTTGTGTTATTCTTCAGGAGCTGCAAGGTGTGCAAATTAATTTGGAACAAAGGGACTAATATACCCCCACACATCCTATTGGCGCTGCAGGGAAGCTGCAAAGCAAGCACTGAGAAAGGCAAGACATTCCCAAAAAGCCTAAATCTGGAAAGTACCATAAATACTATTAAAATCCACTTATCATACAATCAAAAAAACCCCACTTAATTAATGGTTTAATCTTGATCACTTATATCAACTTTAAATCTTTGCCTCCATCTGTCATGGATGAAAATACTTTGCCATGAGACAAATGAGAATCGCCTGTGGTAACAGGTGTATTATACACTGGGATCACAGACCATGTTCTCATTCAGAAAAATCTGTGTACTTCAGGTAAGACAGAAGTTCTGCTTACGTTATTTAAAAAATACACCGAAAAACCTCACTGCAGACAAGCAGAAACATATTCCTGCTGTAATATGCCTTAAAGGTTTTGGATTCATCAGTTTTCATTTAAATGCTGCTGTTTGACATAAAACAGCCTCTGTGTCCACAGGAGGGACGTATTCTTGTTTTAAAATCGTCAAAACACACCCACTTTGGCAGTAATACCTAAACAGTGATTCTGATCTGCAGAATAACTTCTTAAAATGGCTCCTTTGTATTTCCAGCTCTGGCCTCCATGTACCTATTGCATTGGATTTCTCATATGCACAATATGCATAGATTATATATATGTTTTGTAACTATTTATCCCATTCCATCATTTTTAGAATGAGAATAAGACAGCTGGGTTTTACTCTGCATTATCAAGCAAATTATTCCCTTTTATACTTCTGTAGTCTACAATATCCCTATTAGCAAAAGTGACACCCAGCCAACAAAACCCAATCAGATTTCCGCACTTCTTCAGGTGTGCATCTGTAAAACTATGTTTGAAAACTGTGTTATGTAAATCATTTGAGCACAGATCTGAAAACTCTCAAGATGCCATTTTCAGTCTACTTACAGAGCAGAACTACATTTTTCCAGATTACGAATGTGTTTTCTTTTGCCAACCAGTCCTTGAAAGCAAGGCAGAAAAAACAAAAGACTCTGGTACTGCTCAGTTTTTCTGGGAATTCATGGCTGCCGCCAGCCACAGGTAACTGCATGCAATGCCATGCCCTGAAAAGGCTTGGTGGAAGCACAGGACATTATCATTAGCTTTACACCATGCCCGTGACACCAGGATCAGGAGTCTAACATGAGCAGTAGTGAGAGTCAGTCAAAGAGCTCCACCCAACTTCCCATTCAAACAAGCAGAGGTCACAATAAGAAAATACATCCTTGTAATCTTTTTGGATAGGGTCTTTGCCAATGTAGGTCAGGTTTGTAAGTCAACAACCATAACAGCGTCCCTTTAATCTGACATTTGTCTTTCACTTGAAACTGAAAATCCTGATTTGACAAAAACCACTGATGCCTAAATATTGCTGTAAATGAGACATTTTCACCTCGTGAATTTTTCAGTAAAATCCATGACAAAATGAAGCAAAGCAATCCTGTGTAATAATCATCCCTAGAAGAGAGCCCACACAACCTCTTGTTTATTAAGGGTTAGTAAAATGCCACACTTTATCGAGTTCATGTCGACAGAGAGGAGTGTTTGAGAAAGTACCTTCAGTCCAAGCCAGTAAGCCCAAATGACTGCAACAGCATGCTTACGCCTAGCCTCCTCCTTCAAGCGTTTCAATTCCCTTCGAGCCTAAAAGGTTTAGATAGTGAACAAAAGAGACAGCCCGATGCAGATAGCACAATGACCAGGAAAAGCCTTCTCCCAAACAGAACAGCCAACTCACAATCAAGATACAGAAAGATGGAAAAACAGCGTTTAACCTTTAACACCCAATGTGTGTCAGTGTGAACTGGTGCGAAACCACAGAGGAGGTGAAAAAAGCCTCCACTGCTTAAGTGGCACGTACAGATAAGAACTTTGTCAGGCCTTTGTTATTTGTTATCAGTGTTTCCATTTTCTCTTCAGTGCACACCTCGCAATCAGTGGTAACTATCTCGTAACTTGATTCTAACGGAGAACTCTGCCTGCAGTTGCATGATCAAAACCATGCGTATGAAAATCAAGACTTCCTAAAATCTCACTATTTAGCCACTTCTTCCATGGGCAAACGGAACACTGAAACAACATATGTAATGATTAATTACTGGCACTGTACTGAAGGCTTT
The DNA here is from genome assembly GCA_033558235.1 of Neomorphus geoffroyi. NCBI lineage: Eukaryota > Metazoa > Chordata > Aves > Cuculiformes > Neomorphidae > Neomorphus > Neomorphus geoffroyi. Next base: position 33,401,229 of record JAUMJM010000027.1, read on the forward strand.
TATTCTGAAGGTTATTTTTTATTTTGATCTTTCTGAACGTTAAAAAAATTCTCCAGCCTGGCAAATTACACGCGTCTTTATGGAACGAAGGGGTAAAACCCTCAAACCTGGTGACTTCCTCACATACAAAGAGACAGGAGCCTAATGACATTTCATCAATCATCTCCACGTTAGGAAAGCAATTTGCAAAGTACTCTAAACACAAAGGCACGCATGGGCAACTTAACAGAATCTCACATTTTCAGAGATGCTGGTACATTTGTTATTCAGCTATCTGATGACAAAAGTCAAGTAAAATGAAGAGTTCTAGTATTATAGGATCAGCAGCTCGAGCGATATTATCTGCACTTGTCAAGTCAGATGTTGTCAAACAGACCTGCGCAACAGCAGTTCCAGCCTGTGCCAGATACACTTTTTGCAATGTAGCTGGAAGTTAATTTGCATTAGATGTAGGCTCTCATAAGGAATCCGTTTTCACTCATCTGCTCGGAACAAAAGGTCCTATGATACAGCACTGTACAAACAAGGACGCTGCAAAGTTAAGTATTTGTCTGTCTTGTGAAAAGGAAGGAAACCAAGTACTTGAGGTCTGTAGCTGGCTTTTTTTTTTTTTTATAAAGCAAGCGATCTCTGAAGATAACTTTTAGAAACTTTTGGTTTAAATATTGTCCTGGGAAAAGATAAAACACCACACCAGTAACGTGTTTTATCTTTTATGAGATACTATAATACTTTTTCTAATCTTAATTCAAAACAGATTATTACGTTTAGAGTTAACATAGATTATTTATATTTAAGGAATAAGGAGGCAAATTTTCATTAAATTCCTGTGAGCCAATTATAAAAACAGCTACTAAAACATGTTAAAATTATCCAAATCTACTAAATAATTAAAGGAGGAGCTCTACCACTGTTAACAGTATTGCACTGCTTTCTGGATATGTCCTTTTCAATTCTTGAGAACATCTTAAACCTAGAAAAGTCAGTATCACTTCTGCAGTACAGAGCAAATTTGGGGGTGAAAGGAACTCTGGTTGAATATCAAATAAATACCAGTGCGTTGGATTTAAACAAAATAGAGGAAATGGGGTGTTCAGCAATATCCCACCACCACCTCTCCACCTAAATAATAACTGGAAGCTATTTTAAACCTAAAGTATTTACTCAATGTGGTTTTCAGCTAAGTTACAAATTTATTAATTGAAACCAATACATTTTTGAACTCTAATGAACAGCATTTCAAATGTTCGCATAACCCACAACTGCAGGCTGGGGATTAGCAAGAATCTTTCAGTGGGACTTTGCTTCTGAAAACAAACAGCTGATGCTGGAATTCCTGGGATTTTTCTAGGGCTGTAAGTTTAGAATTGCAAACTAATGTCATTTTCTGCTAAAAGATCAGGTCATAAAACCGTGCTCTACTTGTACTTACTGAAATTTTCTTACCAGTTCAAATCACAGCTGGAGAATCAATTAAACTAATTAAAACTAAAATTTAGTAAAACTTAATAGCATTGGTTTGAACTTGTCAATGAAGGCTGTCCAAGGTGTAGAATATACAGCCAGGTGAAAATCTCCCTTGGATCAGTTATTACTGTGTCACTGAAAGCACTTGTTAAGGGGAAAAAACCCACACAAAATCCCGTAACTTTTTCTCCCACCTCAAACCATGCTTTGCACATTTACATGTAGTTAAATGCATTTCCTAATTTGAGAATACTGAAGTCTAGTCATTTTTAATCTACTCTAATGGCTTGTTAGTGCAAATGACTACTTGTCTTCATGCAAAGGATCTCCTACTCTACAAAAACCAGGCATACAGAATGTTGTCAGATTTATTAAGTGTGGCTTGAATGAAAATGGAAGGAATCAATTATCATGCTCTACTATTTTAAAGTCAATTGTATTAGTCATTAATTGTCATTATCCACAACTGTTTAAATGTTGATATTGCTGGGTAATGAAGGGGTTCATGTGATATGTGCATGAAGTACCTTATATCCAAGCCAGTAAGCCCAAATAACAGCAATAGCATGTTTATTTCTAGCCTCCTCCTTCAGTCGTCTCAGTTCCCTTCGCGCCTGTGATGCATTTGAAAAGGGGATATAGAAAAGCTTAGGAAAGAAAAGGTTACTGCAAGTTCCCAATGGTGCAAGAAAGAAAGAAAGAAACCATTCACTACAAACAGCAAACATCAAAGCGTGTCCCAGCTTCCCAGACTGCACCAGCTAAAACATGTTAGCAGCAAAAAAGAAATGTAGTATCAGTAGCTTAAGCCACCGAAAATATTCCTAGATATCCTGAAGAGTCTTCTTTGCTCTATGTAGAGAAAATATATGTGCACAAGTTGTTGACATTTTCTTACCTGGGTACCATGCCAATACGCCGCAATTGTTGTGGCAGCCTCATTACAACGCTTCTGATGTTTAAGTTCCCGAAGAAGTTTCCGAGCCTGTAAACAATTTAAAACATTATTTTATTCAAACAACTATAATTTCTTAATGATTTTAAACTGAGGCACTGCAACCTGTAAACCTAGGCAAAACCAATGCCTCCAAATCCTCATGCAAAAAAACCCGATAAATACTACACAGTCTAATGTTTGCAGTTCCAGGGAGGATTCTATGCACAAGTGAGGGGACTGGCAGTTCAAGGGACCTTAGCTTTCTAGTTTTCTTGGATCAATGTTTCATTTTCTTCTATCTCTGCTGTATCACCTGAGATATCTATATGTCTGTCTGTACAATGGCAACAATACTTTTCCTCCACACAGGATATGTTTTATCCATTTAGACTGCAATAAATAATCAATCACAAGTAAATTGCCCAGCTTTACGTCCCAATTAAGGCTGCTGTAATACCATCCTTTGATCCATGGCAGTGCTACTGTAAAAGAGCTTGTTCCCCAATGACAAACAGAAAACCATAACCCAAGATGAAATGATGTTTTTACCCAGTTGTATTCCAGAAACGCTCATGGGAAAAAAACAGTGTATCAATAGTTAGACTAAATAGATATTTTTAACTCATTTAAACAAAATAATAAAGACAAAGTAAAAATCAAGAAAACCAGTAAAATCAAATTATGCTAGCTCATTGCTAACAAACTTCAAAGCCAGGAGAGGCAGGAGAGGGCTGTTTACACATATAGCTAGAAACTGCAACCCCTTCCTTCCCTGTCTGACAGGAAGGAAACTGACTCCAGAATTAAAAGCAGTTCCTTCTTCCCTAAATAGAGGAGAAAGCCATTTTTAGTGGGATGGAAAAAGGTTAATAAGAGAGCAGAGGAGCCCAGGGACATGTTGTCAGAAGCTGCACAGTAGTACTTGCTTTAAGTGCTGTGGCTGCTTTCATGTGAGCTGTTAACCTCATTTTTACTACTCCTTACAACACCACTCCTTAAGTCTCTATTACAGACGCAGGATTATCCCATCACGAAGTACACAAAGCAAAATTGTAGCAAATTGAGTCAGAGGACAAGCAAACAGCCATAAAGTACTTGCTCAGCACAAGCTGAGTACAGCATGCTTCCCCTCCCCTGCTCAGCACAGAGGGAAGAACTGAAGACTTAACCCAAGTAATGTACTGCCCAGGTGACCCAAACTCTTCATTTTAAGCCTGCTTTCAATTTTTTTTTCATTCTTTGAGACTCCTATTAACTGTAAAATAACTGCCAACCACAACTTATTTCTTCTAAATCAGCCCAACGCTGCCAGGGGCAGAGTTCTGGACCATCCCGCTCTGTAGCTTCTGGTTAGCGTGGACCCAGATCTGCTCTGAACACCAGGCTTGCTCATTCACACTCCAGTGCATGTAAAGAGGGCACCTCTCCAAATTTTCTGGCAGAAGATGCCCCACAGATAACCCAGTAGTTTAGTGTGGTCCCAGCCTTTCACGTGCACTATGTGCAGGGATTTAGAGCCCAAACTCACCTCTTCGATGACTAAGACAAGGGTTTATAACAACAGTTACACAACAGACACAGCTCAACGGACAGAAGGCATGAAAGTCAGGAGGCTCAGTGCACTTGAAATGTGTTTTCTGACCTGCTCCTTACCTCACCTGCAGTAACAGGAAACTCACCTTCCATCCTCTGATGTAAGACTGTACGATAATAGCTGAACTCTTTGTCTTCTGATACTTCTTTTGTTGCTGTATTGGAAATAAATGTGATGCTTAGAATTGAATATTGCAATTTCAAAATATTGTATAGTAAAAATTTCATTACTAATATTTTAAAATAGAATTAATGATACAATCACTAAATGTAAAAAGTGAACAATTTTTGACCAAGCAGATCAGAGCATAGATCCTGTGTTTAGCTTGAGGGGAAACAAAGCACATCAACAATGCTGCATGGACAATGTCACTCTGTTTACAGAAACATGGTCAGCAGCACAAAAGTGACACGGATTAAACACTAACAGTAACAGCTTTATTTGTCTTTCCCACCAACAGATTAGCATACAAACCACGACAAACGCTTGGGTTTGTTGGCTAAGCTTTTTATCATCCTTTCGTAAGAATTGTGCTGTTCCCATTACCCGCAGTCCCTTTATAGTACCAAACGCTGACGATAACTTAGGAACAGGAAAAAAGAAAACCCATAGATTCCTAAATGACAAGCTGGAATATTATCCAAGTATGTCAGTTTGAACAATAAATTTCCCGGACAGTTGAACGTTTTCCTTCTAAAAAGCTCCATTCTCTAGTAGACAGGTGGTTAGTATAATACTAAGCGAATAACAGTTAACAGACTTTGCAACAAGGCTTTTAGACTTCATACTCAGCCCACTCACAATTACTGTGAGCAAGCTAGAAAGATTCCTCTGCAGGCCACATTCATGCCATGACTGACATCCACCATGTCTTGCAAGGGAACAGACAGACAGGCAGACCCTTTACCCAAGCCTCCAGCACAAGGAGTTATCAAAAAGCTTTGCTCGTGCAAGGGATTTCTTACAAAATCTTCCAAATTACAGTGCACAACAGTCATGTTGAGTGAGGAGAAAGGTGCCCTCCCTCTACATGAAGAGGCTGAGGAATTAACTCTACTGTTGCCCCTAAGTAATTCTGAGGGTCTTGCTATGACTTCACTTTGCATTCCAAGACAATTGCTGCCATGTTTCACCAGTGAACCAATAAAGGTCTACAGTTAAGAAATCAACGATGTTGTAAACTTTATCTTGTATTTGTCTTCATTTCTTTATATTAAAAGTTGTGCCAATCTAGCTGTGGTAACTCCATTTTTAATTCATTAAGATGTGTGAGATCATGATGAAGCCATATTAGCACAATGCAATTCTGTAACGATGCTGCTTGTAGAAACAGTGCATTCGATCACACAAGTTCGGACAGAGGAGTTTTTACAGTGAAAAAGCATTTATTCGCACTTTTTCTTAATTATCCGTACTTTTCTCTAATCATAGAATCATAGAATGGTTTGGGATGGAAGGGAACTTAAAGATCATCCAGTTCCATCCCCCTTGCCGCAGGCAGGGACAGCTCCCGCTGGATAAGGTTCCTCAAAGCCTCATCCAACCTGGTCTTGAACACTTCTGGGGAGGGGGCATCCACGACTTCTCTGGGCAACCTGTGCCAGAGCCTCCCCACCCTCACAGGAAAAAATGTCTTCCTAATATCTAATCAAAATCTCTCTTTCAGCTGAAGCAAATATTAATGGCTTTCAAGATAATAAAAAGAAGTGCTTGTCAACTGAAAAGCAGTCATTGCCAATTCTGCAGCTTGAAGCTTAAGAAGGTGCTGTCTTTTCATATTATGTATTTTATCAGTCTTCCCAATATGCACACAACAACAAAATGCAGCTGAAATGTTTTAAGAATTGTTTTGAAAGTCAAAACAGTAAATCTTTTCTTATCATATAAGTCAATGTTATTTACTAACTGATGAAAAGACATGATAGTGTCATAGACCAGTATCGTTCAGTTCATGATACAGAATACCCAGTCTACAAACAGATTTAAAACTGGTTTAGAACTTTATCAATAACAACAACTGAACTATAAGTCTTAGGAGCTATAATTAAAATAAATCCCTGGGATCCTCCCAAGCAGCATTCTTGAGCCTCAAATGCAAAGGTTCCAAATAAGGCAAAAATACAAAAAGCCTTAGGAATGACTGAATTCCACAGGATTGCACATATCTATTACTGAACATTTTTTACACATTAACCATATGTTTTGAGAGGACTCTTAAATACCAGACAGCACAGCACTTTAGCTGAATGAAAAAGCTTCTTGCCAGTTGGGCCACAAAATCCTGCTCTCCCAGAGCTAAAGCACTCTGGTCAGCTTTTTAATTATTTAAGCATAAGCACAAATTAAATACCTAATAGTAATCTCTAGAAACTATATTTTCTTTTATTCACATTTTTGGTACTTAAATACTAACATAAAATCGAATTCTTTCAACACTTCTCCATATATAACAAGGAAAAATGAGCATTATACAAAATATCACAACAAAGTTACACAAAATATATCAAATTTATATGAAAAAACATATTGAACAATAAAAAGAACCCCTCATTTAGAAAGGATATTATCTTACTGCATATCTCCTGTACCAGGAAGCAATCACAATCTGGCTTTTCTTCATTAACAAGAAGCGTGTGCGGCACTTCCAACCTCTATAAATCTTCTCAATTAGAGTAGCCAAATCCTCCAACCTCTGCCTTCTCAGATCTTCTAGCTTGAAGAGCTGGGTGTCGAGTTTTTTAGGGTTTTGTTTGTCATTGGAAGAAAAACAGTAGGGGAGGAGAAAGACAAAAAAGCCCCATAAGCACAGCTATTGTAAGAGAAATCTCTCCTTAACTCAAATCCCCCTTGAGACACCTTTTGGTTTATTCATCATCAGACCTGTAGGCGGATACATCAATAGGGTTTGTGGCAGATACGTTGCCAAAAATCAATGCACAAAAATTACATTAAATTCAGGCTGACAGCTATTGTAGAGTTTCTACACCAATTTTAATGGGTCTAACATTCAAAAGTGCTTTTTTTAATGCTATATTCCACTGCAATATATCAAAGCACTATATTTAGAAAAGTGTAGCAACCAGCTAGTGAATTATGCAGTTCATAACAGGTTATCCTTGTGAAAGATGGCTTGATTTTGCAGGGGAAGACATTTTTCACTTACCGTTCTTGGGTTGCGGATGAATATCTTTGATCTACCAAATGAAAATTCTTCTTCGGGGATTTCCAATTCATTAAACAGTACCTCTACTCCAGCCCTAATAAGAAGAAAATGAGCTTAACAAACATGACCCCCAGCTCTAAAACTTCTCAGTTTACATATTCACAGACTAATTTATGGAAAGTATATGAGAGTATATTTTAAATTCTTAAATAGTGCTTGACATAAGATGATTAAAAAATGTAACTCATATTGGTTATTTAGCTAAAGGCAAGAAAAATCATGGTAACGATTCAGGATCATTTGATGAAAAAAGAGCAATTTTTATTTAACATCATCAGAAATGGCCTATTTTTTCCTCTTACAGAACTTTGTGAGGATTGTAACAATGCCATTGTTATCAATACTGCGCCTCCACCATTATCTTGATAACCTAAAGATTTAAATTGTAGCTAAAGATATTAATCTATTATGAAAGAAATGTTGACCATGCTATTGGTGGCCACACGTAAAAAGATCGTTTGTCTACCCAAGACATCATCTGTAAAAATACATGTGAATATTATGCAATTTATAATTACATATTTAATACAACTGATTTGCAAGAGGTATTAACTCACAGTTGTTTCGCAATCATTATGTAAAATTATTCTTGAAAGACAGAGGAAGATTGCATGACTGTCTTCAAAGAAATGGATGTTCCTACACTTTGAAAGCTGGTTAGTAAAAGTAAATGTCCTGATGATTCCAGATCTCCTTGTCCACTGCAGTCTCTCTCCCCTCTTGTTTTCTTCAGGCCTAATGTATTGCAAACCCAACATGCTTTCCTTATCCACATGCAAAATCTTTTCCATTAGTAGACTAGTTCAACACTAAAATAATCTCCTTTACCAAGGAACTGTAATTTTTAGCCTACTGAAAAGTATAGGTTTCCCAGTGAATGAGCTTATCCAAAATCTGGAACAAGATGCTAAGGACAACATTCAAGTAAAACACTTGACCCACACTGGCTTAGTTTTTAATTTACTTTTAAAATAGTTCAAAGTGTGGAAGATAATCATTCCAGTCACTGGAGCAGGACAGGTAAGAAAACTAATGTTTTCCTACCTGGCTGGCCCTCTCCAGTGGGGCCATGTCTGCTTACACAGCATTTTGTATCTTTCCAGGCAAGGCTCGTATGCCTGCCTGAATGCATAACCAGCCCTTCTGACTCGGACGTTCTCCAGAAGACCGAGGTAGCGGATCTGATGGCACACCAGGGCATCATTGAAAATGTGTGCAGCCTTTTTGTCATTGGGTTTGATGCACCTAGAGAGGGAAACAAACAGCAACACTCATTTGCAGCACTGTACATGTCAACAACCATTACTGTGAGTTTAAAACACAGATTTTGATAGTTCATCCTTAGATTTTCCTTTTTTTTTTTTTTTTTTTTTAACTTCTCAAAAGAGAAAAATCACCAAAGCTTTGCCACAGGGTAATTTACCTAATGTAGTTTGGATTTTTTGTCTGAAGATTTTTCATCAGGGTAGCAACTGAAGCCTTGAACTGTGAACCAGCTGTCGGCGGTCTCTTTAGATTGATCTTAGCCGGGTTACCTTCTGGGAACAAAGCCTTGATAAGGGAGTGACTGGCCTTCCACATGGCCTGGGACAGGTCACGGTACAGAAGATCATTATTTTTGTCAACAAATCCTTCCACCTGGTACATAACCTGGACAATACAGAAGAGTCTCATCAGAGCATGTTTAGAACTGCAACATAGGCCAGTTCAAAACTGATTTCTCACTATCCAAAACAAACTAAAGACGTTTCAGCTTTCCTTCTAAATTTGACATTTGGAAGACTTTTTGTTGAATAAAATTTCTGTGAACAAGCTTCCTGAAAACGATACATTCTCTAACACTGCCAGCAGTTCCTTGTTGCTGATTAATTCTGGCTTCTGAAATGGAAAAGACTCTTCTTCCCCGATACCTCTGATAAAACATCATTTGACAATACTCCAAATCAGTCCTTTTTTTGGCTGACAAAAGGTTTCTCCCTCTCTTTCGAATAACAATAGCAGAATACCTTTTCCCTTCAAAGTACTAACACTTGCATTATTTGCCTAACTAAAACAAGATACGTAATATCACCTCTTGACATCACAGCAGCAAGCAGCTATCTGTGCCGTCCTCAGGGGACTGTTATTTAAGGGACTTCTACCAGGAAAAAAGTCCAATGACTGTGTATGAATGTAAACCTCTGACCTGCAGCTGGAGACACAGGGGGCATGCAGGAAAACGTCATCTAGATCTCAGATTCCTACTGTTATTTTCAATTTTTGAGAGTCAGAAATTTAGTTCGATTATTTGTGACAAGTCTTGTGGCTAGTAATACAGATTCTCCAGTGTCACGATTTCTCAGTTCTGTGCAGATATGTACTACGTACGCCAAACACTGAACAATACTGGCATAGCCATCTTTTACACAACAGCAAGTGACTAGGAACTCTGGCAGCATGTTTCTGTGGAGCACACGTTTCCATTTCTGACAGATGTGGGAAATGCCACTACTGAAAAAACTGTTCATAGGAACTTACATTTCATAAAAGGAGAATCAAACTTTTGATGCCCAATGACTAGATCAAAACGTTCTCAGCTGAGGATGGAAAAACAACATTCCTCCCAAAAGAGGAGAAATTAACCAACTTCTTTACTGGTTAAAGGATGCCAATAACAATCAAAGACCCTTGCTGCCTACTAAGTAATGTCTGTTTGCAATCCTTCTCAAAGCACTGGGGTATTTTCAATTCACATTGAATTTGGACAACCAGAGAAGTATCTGAATATTAATCCCTGCTAGATTACATGCAATTAAAAATATTCTTAGCAAATGCATAACAAAATGAATGAATTTGCTGTTTCAAAGGCAGAAAGTATATTTCAAGCACTATTTTAAATGAGCACATTATTGAGCTATTTAAAATTGTAAGGATGATAAAATGTTAAAAAATAAGGAAGTATTAAACAGTCCTAGCAGAATGAAACACTTTCCAAATATTCACTACTCTGTGAAACTAACAGTTCAAGAATTTCAAATAAGAGGTATAGCTTCAACTTCTATGTTTATTTTTAATTTTTAATAACTTTTCTTTATATAAAGGTAATGACTTTTAATAAAAAGTCATATTGAATTTTATATCAAAAACTATGGGAATTATATTTATTCATACTGCTTATGCTGTAAAAAGCAAACACATGTGCCATCGCTCTGTTTAGCTTTCTCTTCCATGTGTTTAAACACACCGGCTGTCAAAATAAACTCAGTTCCTTCAAATGTGCAAAAACTCCACTTTCTCATCAACATGACTAAGGACTTCAGCTAGTTCAATGACAAAATATCTTGCCTCCAATGTGTGTGAATTTTTGTCATTCTAAACAACATTTTTATTTCAAGAGACACAGCAGCAGAAGCAGTTCACCACCAAAGCACGCTGAACATCCTTCTGCTTTGCTGAAAAGAGTACTGCCCTTGATTTCAACTAAAGCAGCACGATATCTCTGAAATCTTCCAGGTCGCATGACAAATTTTAGGCTTAAGACAGAAAAGATTAAAGCAGGTCTGGATCTTTTGACCAACTATTGCCTCAAGCAATCACCCTCCATTACTGTAACAATACTTAATGGACAAAGAGCCTCCCCATGGTACCAAACCTGGGCTTCACACGGGTACAGCACTCTCCAAACACTGCATACACCTCACTTCACCAGCAGGTACCTTGCCAGCGTAATGCTGAATCCTGAAGCAGCTGTGAGGCAAGGAGGTGTCGTTGAGGAACCGGGAGCACTTGCTCATCCTGCTCTCAAAATGCTGGTGAGTGGCGCAGACTTGGTTCAGTTTTTCTAAAAAGGTGTCATCAGTCACAGTTCCTGGTCTCAGGCATTCTTCATCAAGCATGGCCAGGATTCCAGTTTGGTTCTGAAGTTTCAAGAAAAGAATTTAGTGTTTATTTCCATCACATTTCCATCAAGGCATAAAAAGAAGACCCCTCCCTCTCCTGTTTGACCAGAAAAACGTTCTTCAACGCAACTCAACGTTCAGCTCTTTTCCCCATTTCCAGCAGATTTTTAGTATCTGCATTTCTGAAAGACTGCTTCCGATATCTGAATCTTGAGCTTCCTGTTGGAATTTCATGTTGTTTACTCAGACTGTAGAAACTCCAACTTAACTGAAAGTAGCCAGTTTAGGGGTAAAACCAGCATATATTTTACGTTCATGTTCAAAACCTGTTCTTTTCCAATGGTTAAAGAATTTTGTCATTCTTGCTGTGCTAAGTCCATAGGAAGTCCGCTTGCTAGATACAAATACTTTCTCTACCTAAAGTACTCAGTAACAAGTCACCGAGTTTTCTAGTTTCCATAAGAAGAATTGTCATTTATAATGCAGCATGTTGAAAACAGCACTAAATGTGAACATTTAAGGATTGTTTGGTTGTGGTTTTTTCTGTATAGGTGGTGTCGAACATTTCTGACAAAGCCTATAATTAAATAATATAGTCTTACAAAAAAAATTCATAAAATAAGTGTTTACCATACAAAATAAGGTGACTAGTACAATGACTGGCGTGTTTTATAAAACTGAAGTGCCTTAGGATGCATACAGACTTTACAGCTGAATTCAATCCATGCATTAAAAGATTATTCAGAGAGATTCTTGACTATAACTTACATTTTCTATTAGGTCACAAATTATAGCATTGTTGAAATACTCAATATGAGTCCATTCAATCCCCTGTAAGAAAAACAAATATATATGAACAGGAAAACAATTGACAGAGCTTTGCCTCTAGGCAATTTAAATTATATTCCAGTTAACTAAGATATTACTTTCAAATTTAATTCTATTTTATTTATTAAGAAAGAAATGCAATCATCTACTATTAACATTATTTGTGCAAAACTGTGACTGTCCTGGAGTGGCTGCCAAGGCTGCTCTCCATTCCTTTCCTCCACCCGTGTCAGCTTCCCATGCACTCCCATGGCACCCAGCCAGGCTCCTCCCACCACACGCCCGCCCCAGTAACATTCTGCCCGTGCTCCCACTGGTTATAAGGAAATAAGTCCATTTCACTGCAAGCATCTGAGATGAAAATTTCTAAGATCTTTGCTTATTTTTAATGGGAGGAAGAAAGCGGGCTAAATTTAGTTGCGACTATCTGAAAAATCTGGAGTCTGGCTGTTGTTCAGATATTCCTAATACCCTCACTTTTTTCAAATATCAATGATAAAATTTCCAGGAGGAGATGCCAGTGGAGTAGGAGGTAACACTGGTAGGGCAAAGGACTGGAAAAATAAAATATTTGCTACATTCTTAATTTGCATTTTGCTGTACATCTTACAGTTCAGGTTTTTGAGAGTGTCTGAAACATGTTCAAGAAGCAGACTGCAGTGATGATGTTTCAATGATGAATACAAAAAGAAAAAGACACGCCCAAACTTCATATTATCCTCAGCATTATAAGGCTGGAAGTTTATTCAATATTTAAAAATGTTTACCAAGCAATATTGTATCATCCAATTTGAGTAGAGACAGCATATACCAGTTTCTACAGGTGTGAGCTGGTATTACAGTATCACAGTATCACAATATCCTAAGGTTGGAAAAGACCTTTGAGATCATCGAGTCCAACTTATGAGCCAACACCTACACCTACTCCTACTTGTCAACTACACCATTGTGTCTGAGCTCTGTGTATCATGGGGAGTACTGCTAAAACTTATTAAACTTCACCTTGACATTCACTCACAGAGTACCATCACACAACAAATGAGAGTTAGATCTGGCTTATACCTGGAGAACTCATAATGTGAAACTAGACCAAAATCAACTTTTTTTTTCGTAATGTAATTCCCCCACAGTCCTTCACAAACGTGCTCCATATCAGGCCTGTGGTCCAAAAGTGGCTGTTCCCTGAAATGAGGTTCCAGCATGCATGCCTGTGTTATCTTCATTACAGGGAAAACAGGAAGTGGAGAGGATAAAGAAAGATCCATTATTACCTCTCGGATGTATTCCTCCTGCTCTTCTTTGAGGGTGAGTTCAATGAAGATCTGCTGCAACTTCTCATTACAGTAGTTGATAATGAACTGCTCAAAGCTGTTGTCCTGTCAGATAAAACATGTTTGCATTTGTTGTTGTGCAAACACCCTGGAACTCAGCTGGAGTAAGTTACTGCAGCAGCTGCACGTCAACGAGCTGCTTCATTAACTACTCCTTCCAGCTTTGCAATGTGATGGCTCGAGTCATATTTTATTGAGAATGAGATTAGTTCGGAAATTTCAGACCAAATCCTTCCCTGAGCCTTTCTCCACTAAGAGACATCAAAAACTAGGTAGGTTTATATTTTTGATGTCTCTGTATGGATGCCCTAGGAAAAGTCATAATGAGGTCTGTGGTGTCAGGGAACAAAGAATAGTTTTGCCTGCAATACCCTGCCCCATGTATAAACTGTAGTCTCCTGCAGGTTCTGATAAATAAAATTACGACGGTAGCATTAGCTTTTTTCCAACCAGGATCACTCAGTAGCAAATGAAGTATCCTATTTCATTACAGACCAAGGCCCAAGCTGCTATTCTGGCTGCAGCTGAGCCTGGATTAAGATTATTGGCTCCAAAGGTCAACCCGCTTCTTCCTTGCCAACAAACTGCTCACGTAATTGCCCCACGAAATGATGGGAATTGAAAGAACCTTATCAACCAAAACTCTTTTAAAAGGCTAATTCGTATAAAACTGGGTTAGGGAGCAAGCACGCATGTGACCCTTTGCAGAAGGCACCAGGGAACAGTGCAGACCCTGGAAGGAGGCGTAGGCAGTGGTAAAGCTGCTCAATGACTGCAGCTACAGTAGTCTACTCCCTGACAGCTGCGCGGCAGGACCGCTGCAGGAGCAGGCCGGCACCATTATAGCAGCACGCTTCCAGAAAAACACATGGCTGCATGGAAAACAACAGCCACAGCAAGCCCCTAAATACCATGTAAAGATCTCGCACTCAAGTCAACTTAAGGTTTATTGCTCAGGGCCAGAACCGCAGCATAAAAGTTGTGGTTCGCCACTTCATCTCTATTATCTCAAATGAGTGCAGTTTGGAGGCCAGGTGCCCATGCTGAGGACCAGTTCAAAGCATCATTTTCAAAGAAAGAAAAAGGGAAGAGCAGCTTCATTGGTTTGGTTTTTTTTCCAGCGTCATTAATATTGTCAGAGTTCCATACGTGTATCTGCAATCAAAAGTAACTCTGGGTACCTGCTGTTGGTCTGCTCAGCCTTGTGGTTCTGGGATTCCCTCTCCTTTGTGTTTTTTTTTTCTTTTTTATTTACTAATCATTAAGAACCCCTTGCTTATTTAGGAAGCCTGAAAATTTGCAGAATGAAATACTACGTCTGTTTACACTATCAAATAAGTCTGCTATACAGTACCTGTGAAGCTCAGGGTATGGTGATATGTTTTTTAAGACTGAGGGCAACTGTTATCATCATTTAAATGTTTTAAATTAAGGATCTGATTGCTAAAAAGTGATTAAAAACACACAAGCAGATTAGAAAATATTGAGGCAGCATAGATTACTTTTATAATTTTAGTTTTAGATAAAGCAAAATCATAGCTGATCACCAAACTTTCCCAGCCACAAACTCTGTCCCTCACACCCACTGCAATTATCAATCAGAGATTGCAAAACTTGCAAAGCTCTAGATGTCACAGCAATTGCATTTATCAATCAGAGACTGCAAATCTTGCATGGCTCTAGATGAGGAAGTTAAAATTTGGCATGCACCAAACCCAGCACTGCAAACAAGTCATACTTACTGCATTCTGTGGCAAAAAGAAATTACATAAACTGCAGTCAGTACTACTTCCATAACAACACAGAACATAATGTTATCTATTAGCATTTACTTAACGTACCATGTAGATCAGTGATATTTGTCATCATGTTTTTCATGTAGTACAGTCATATTTGTACCTCACTGAAAATGTGAAGCACTACATGAATGCTATGCATTACTTCTTTGTAGATAAGTGTATCTTTCAATACTATCCAAAGATTATCAAATAAACCAAAGGATTGTGGCAGAGCGTAGTGTAACACAGAACAGCATTCTTGCGTTGTCACATCTCTAAATAACCATGTATCTTTTGTCTTAAAAAGCCATACACACAACCTTCAGTAGATACATCTCAGTGAAGGGAGGACAGGGGAAGGAAGAGAGTGCTGGAGGAAGAATGAGTAGAAGTTTATTTGACACATTCAGATAAGGCCATCACATTAGATATATTGGCATTTGAAGTAAAAGGACCACAGCTGACACATGACTTTGGCAAAGAGGAAGGGTAAAACACTCTGTATCCTTCTGCCAGGGACACGCCACCCAACACAGAAAGATTTTTTCTTCAAAGGACCATGTTATCCCAATTACAAGGACTGCAGGACTTTTCGCTTACATATTCTATACGCTCCTTTTCTTTAAAAAAGGATGGAAACAGAACTGCAAATCCAGCTACACCATCTAACTAAAAGGTCATTAACAACATATTAAAGCAATTGCTACATCCTTTCTTGATTTGCTATGTATTTGTGATATTTATGGTTTGCCGAAGAAAGTCAAACCAAAAGCTGCGAAGTTCTCCACTCACTCTAAGATATGAAATTCTATTTGACATTGCCAAGCCACTGAAAATTGCTATTCCAGGAAAAAAAGCCATTGAATAGCAGTGGTGATTTTGTTCTTTATGTATGATACAGAGCAAAAGGTTAACAGTTAATTACAGTAAAGAAAATGGGAAAAAATATTTGCAATTACTGAAATTCTCAAAACACTTAACTCTGCACAGACCAGAAGGCATTCAGTAAATTAAATACATGTCAGAAAGTGACATTTCCTTTTACAGGTCTTAAGGAACACTGTATGAAAAACCAATTAGAGTGTGTTATCTCTGAGCAAATCTGAGTAAGGCACCAGAGAGTGTGAATTTTTTCTCCCTTATTGTAGATCTATAGTTTTTAATTACTTGACGCCTTCACAAATCACAGATAAATGCTCACAAATTGTTTCCCAATATATTAATGAAGGGTCTGAGAAATTAATATGACAATACTAGAGGGGATCAAAATTACTTCTGACATCACTTCTTAGAAAACAATAGAGAACGGTTAATGTCAGTGAGAGCACGTCACTAAAAGCTGGCATTCAGGAGAGACGGGCTGAAAGGACCCAGCCATCAGAAACTGTAATCGCTCCTTATGCTGACACCATTTGCATTTAGCAACAGAAAGGTTTTTGACCAGCACAGAAGTAGCATGGTCAGAAGGACTTAATAAATTCAAATATTCTTAGGAAATTTTAGGCAAAAGCACATTTAAGACTGGCATTTCTCAGTGTCAGCTTCTCTTCCAGGTTGTAATTCTGATATTTTAACGTTGAGAACATCACTTCAACCCCAATTTTTACACGAGCATTTCAAACTATCCCTTTGAAATCACTGTGGAATACAAACTATAACCTTTGGGGAAAAAAACCCAAACCACTCAATCTCTCAAATTAAATTAAAGCTTCTGGGAAACAGAATGTCACCTGAGACAGGCTTAAAGTCATGTTGAATTTATAGATACAGATCAACCAACCACCCTCAGCTCATCCTCTCAATTTTTTTATCAGGTACAACAGCAGATTTAGACAAGTAGAAAAATTCACTGGCAAAACTCAGAGCCTACTTTATGTTTTGCACTTCACAAATAATGTATCTTGCTCACAGCTTTATTCTTTTAATCAACCTTCAAACTACTGGGCACCAGGGTGGCATTTCATGAATAGCAGGTTTATGAACTCTAAAAAATTCTGCTCCGTGTAAAAATATAGGGCTTACATACAAAAGCAGATCACATGTTGTACTCAGTCAGGTTGTTAAGAGTCAACCATGAGAAGGTAAAAAGCTTTGAACCACTCATTACATACAGGTGCTTGAAAGTCTAAGGGAATTATTTTCGTTCCTTAATATTTTACCTTTCTTCTTTGGAAGATTCCTGTCATGAGTACCATAGAATCATATCCAAAAACATGTACGAATGTTCCTGACCTTATCCATTGTTATACCAGTAAAATACCAACAGCAAACAGACAAAATTAAAATATTTTTGTCAAAAAAAAAAGTTAAGCCTCCAAAACGTCCTTGTATGATGATGCTTGCATGAACCTTGCATTAGTTTTATGAACAAAAATTATCTAAAACAGTATTTTCCTATGAAAACCAGCTACCTTCTAACCTTCTTTCCCCAGAGACAATTCAAATTCACTTTTCAGCACCCAAATTCCAGTGATTTCCAGAGACACTGAGGCAACTAAGATACCTACTTACCTAGGAACAAACTCTTACCTTCAACCTGCCTAATTTAAGTGTTCTGTTTTCTGGTGTCTGATCGACTTCACTGTTTTCCACAAATCAAGCATGCATTGTTGATTCAGATCAACCCTCGCCTATATTATCAGTATCCTACCTCTACAAGGTGTTTCTCAATATTTACTCTTCCTTTTCAATCTTTCCTCACACCAGTTCTTGTTGAGAACCAATTGAAAAATCTAAATATTGGTCAGTCTGCAAGCACATTGACAAAGAGGTGTTCAACAACACCTTTTCAAATACCTTATATGAACGTGAGAAGAGTCTAAAGGAAAAGCGTAAATTTCAAGTATATTCAATATTTCAAGTAATGAGAATCTCTGTTGAAATCAACAGCACTAATGCCATTAAAATGAACTTTTTGATCAATATAGGGGGAAAGACATACAGAGACTGATGCTTTTGCTCTAACACATATAGCCCTGGAAAGTAACCTTTTCCAGCATCAACACAGCTCTGAGCATCAGAAGTCTCTGACCTCCTCCTAACATAGGCAGGTGATCCCAGGTAATTCCATCAGATCCATAGACTACTAGCAAGGCTCCTAGAGAAAAAGCCAGATGGCAAAAGTAACGATCATTAAAGACCAACTTACTTGCTTCACTGAGATAAATGTTGGAATGAATAGTGAAACCAAGCAGGAAATTTAATTTATATCCTACTGTGGTTTGGGGATAGGGATTTTTATGAATGACCACAGAAGCATATGAGTTTATGAGATGAAACTAATATAAATGCTAGAAAATGAAAATCAGTGAAATGGGAAAGGCGCATTTAAAGAAAATTAAAAAGACACCGTTTTTGTCTTACAAAGCAATGAGCCACATATGACCCAGTTACAACAATTTTTAATTTTTTTGCAAAGTTAGTGAAAATGTTATCAATATTTATCCATTACTATTCTGTTTACATAGACAAACATTTGAATAACTGAACTTATTCTTTATTATCTGAGATTTTTCAATTAAGCTCTATGCTTTGTGCGAATCTCCCTATAGGCAAATAAACAGAGAAGCATACCATTTAACTAGAAATATTCCACATATCAAACTACGTTTCAGTGTATCTAATGGAAGCAAGAAAGACCTATGTCAAAGCTTTGGGTATTATCTATTTTCCATATTTGTGTAGCACAACCAACTTCAGACCTTTTTATTGCTACTGGCACTGGTAAAGAACCTAGCACTCTGAAATCCATCTTGCTCTCAGCTGTGGAGACACAGGTCTAAACCAAATTTGGAGTTAAAATGGCAAGAAATTACAGAGAATCCAGAGCACACACTGCATGTGCGATCCACAGGGAAACCCAGGTACAATCATTTCAACAAACTCAGCCTGATAAATTACAGTCGTGGAACAGCAGGAATTACAAATAGGCAAGAACCTACTATATAATCATCTCCATTCCTCTGCTAACACAGAATAGCTGCTGTAGGGCAAAACGTTATTCTCACAACCTGAAGCAGAGCATTTGTGTTTATTTGCTCCAGCATTTTAAATATTTCCTCTGTTGAAACAGTCAGCCAATGGGATTTACTTCACAAACCTGCATTCTGCAAAGTAAGCCTCTCTAAATACTGAAATAATAATGTGATTAATTAAACTGCGATTAACTTCCTGGGATGTACCTCTGCTTCTGAGCGTTCTAGCACTTAAGGAAATTATTGTTTTAATTGTATTTTAAAATCTCTATAGCATCTAGGAGTCCAACCAAGGGTCCCTCTCTGTTAAGCTCTTCTCTTCCATAACACTTGCCAGCAGATGGAGTTGATCAATTATAGATTAAGAACTGAGTTCTCTTCCACATCGGACTGGGCTTTGCTCTACTCTATTGGACTGAATAGAGGGCCGGGAACACGCGTTTTGGCACTGCCACTTGCCAGTATAAGATAGGCTGATGGGCAGCGGAAAAGGGTTAAACAATTTGGAAATCCGTTGCAAGGTAGAGTGCCTAGAAAAGGCAGCTGGAAATTAGTCTGGAGATTACAGCATTACCAGGACAACATATATTCATGGCTCAGTTAGAGCCAAAAGCCAAGTCCGAAATGAAGAAAGGGTCCCCAGAGCCTAAAAAGATGAAGATAAGAGACGCTCCTGATAAGCCAATTTTATCAACATGTTTTCTTTACCCTTATAAGTTATTTTCCTAGTAAATAACTAGACTCTTCTCCAGTAAAACCATCCTTGGGTGGTGGGGGTAAGGGGGAGTCTCTCAGAGCTCAGCATTCCCTGCAACTGTGATTTTCTTCATGTAATGAACGGGATCAAAAAAAGTAAAGAAACTATTCAGTAGCTGGACCAAGCTGTCATATAGGTTTATAGTAAAAATGGAAATACCTCCCTATTTTTTAATGCCTTACACATCTCAGAAAGGTATTTTCAACGTTTACTACTTCCTTATTTGATTACTTCCCTCTAGATGAACAGATAATTACCACAACTATCAATATGTTAATATAACAAAACTGGATTCTTCGTATTTGTAACAATTCCCTCACTGAAGACATCAGCATATTATCAATGTCCAGGTGACTGTTTATTTATAGTTGTACATGCAATACGACCAAGCTTCTTTTCATCACCACAACAGGCTTCTACATACAAGAAATAAGCTAATTAATATTGCTTCTATTTATTTATGGCAAAGTGTATCATGGATTGTGAGATATGGACCTGGTTTTACTGCTGGGTGCCTTGTTTGGCTCTTTTGTTAGTAGTATTTTTCTTATTTACTGCTGGGTTTTACGCAGAATGTGACGGATGCTGCTATGTCTTTGCATGTTCTTCCATACCTGGAGCAAAAGGAGTTGGTCAGGCACTCTTGGTTGGGAACTGCATATATATGCAAGAGTGCCCAAATCTGACCCCAGCACTCGAGGTGCAGCCTCACCAGTGCCGAGTACAGGGGCACAATCACCTCCCTGCTCCTGCTGGCCACACTGTGTCTGACACAGGCCAAGGTGCCATTGGCCCTCTTGGCCACCTGGGCCACTGCTGGCTCATGTTCAGCCGCTGTCAACCAACACCCCCAGGTCCTTCTCTGCCAGGCAGCTCTCCAGCCACTCTTCCCCACGCGGTTATCATTAAATAGATATTTTTACTACTACTAGCTACACCTCAGGTAATATTTTGAATGTTTAGCCATTGAGTTTACAAATGTGCCACACAGCAAACACTTCAAAATCCACTATACTTTTAATGCTATAAATTTTAAAAACATTATTGAACTTTCCTTGAGTTGTGGTATTGTACAGCATTAAAATTTCATTTATTTATTGATGGCTTTAATATAATTAATTTTAAACAATATATTTTCTGTGAAGTTGCCACTCAAATTCTTGACAATATTTGGGTTTTCTGTAAGCATTTTCTCAAGATCTTTAATAATTTTTGTAATACTCAATCGCTTGTTAGAAAACTCTACATAAAAATATTTGGCAGGCATCCTCTTAACAAACCTCACTACACAACATTCATTCAGGCAACCACAAGGCCGGTTACATTTTGCACATGCAGTGTTCATTACAGAATTATTTTAATCAATTTAAGGATTATGACACAAGGTCATCTTTTGTTCCAAACAGAGCTGCACAGAAAATTATTTTTTTTGCCTTGAGAGAAGATCATGGGTTTTGAATCAATTGAGAATAAGTCAGCAGTTTCTGATTATAAAATTATCTTTCTGGAAACACATAGTATCACAGTATCACAAGGCTAGAAAGGACCTTTGAGATCATCGAGTCCAGCCTATGACCCAACACCAACACCTACTCATCATCTAAACCATGGCACTAAGTGCCTCATCCAATCTCCGTTTAAACAACTCCAGGGACAGTGACTCCACCACCTCCCCAGGCAGCGCATTCCAATGGCCAATCACCCTTTAGTGAAGAATTTTTTCCTAATATTGAGCCTAAACTTCCCCTGCTGAAGCTTGAGACCATGTCCTCTTGTTCTGTCGCCCGTCACCTGAGAGAAGAGACCAACCCCTGCCTGACTACAACCTCCTTTTCGGCAGTTGTAGAGAGCTATAAGATCTCCTCTGAGCCTCCTCTTCTCCAGGCTAAACAATCCCAGCTCCCTCAGTCGCTCCTCATAGGGCTTGTGCTCCAGCCCCTTCACCATCCTCGTTGCTCTCCTCTGGACACACTCCAGCATCTCAACATCTTTCTTAAACTGAGGGGCCCAGAACTGGACACAGCACTCAAGGTGTGAAGCTAGCTAAGTGGGCAGTACTGGAAACACAGCTGATGCAAGATTTCCTAATGCATTGTTTTTCTATCGTTCATTCAAGTGACCACAAGGCCAGCAACTCTATTAGTTACCTCTAGAAACTTAAACCAATCAAGTTTCTTTTTCAAGCGTCTTTAATTTAAAGTATGGTACAGTACAAGCTATGTGTGCTTCTGGCAAACTGACTGAAACTAATTTTAAATATTCAGAAATAATTCTATTAATATTCAATTAAGTAATTCCATTATTTCTGTGACACGAAACTAAGTTTCTCAGCTACTGCTCTCACCGTAGGTCTTAACTCATGTGAGGAAGAGTACCATCTTGTATGAAAGTACCAATAAAGTCACAAGGCAAACCTTTCCCACTTTTTCCAGTAGAACCAATACTTAGTATTTAAAGTCATGAGCAATAACTACCCATCTTATTTTAAAGCTTTTGAGTTTGTACAAATCGGGAAAGCTAAGCTTCAATTCAGTAAGTAAGGTAAGTGAAAAAAGCTTTGCTTTTTCGTTTTCCTTCTGCAAAACTACATCTCCTGTACTCTACTTACTTATGACCTTCTAAGATGTTTAACTACAAAACAAGAAAATTACATGTGAGAAAACCTTGTTTCTGCAACACCATCCCACAAACACAATTACTCAATTGGCTTGTGCACTAGTGCAAGGTTCGTCTCCCACCTCACCCGACATGTTTAGCCTTAATCAAACATAAAAGAAAGAGCCAGTGAAAACAGGAGTCCTGCTCAAAGATGCCAGCAGGGCAATTCCAGTGTCCAGCTTTCTAAAGGTATGCCAAGGACCAGCTCCCCAGGCACCCAGATCTCCATTTAGTCAGTCACCTGACCACTCACAACATGTTTTCATAATTACTCTCTTATATTTAATGCAAACAATAAAAGCTAGCTTAGTTAATCCTTGAAGCACATATACCTTTGTTTTTCCTCTTCATTAAGGTATTTCAATTTGCACATACTTTGATGTTATGCTTCTGAAATAAAACTCACACCACTTTCCCATATATAATTACTCATCTGGATTACTCCCATCTTCTACACAGTTTATACACACTCCCTGCATTTTCAAGAAGGATGTAGGGATGTGGGTAAGGACTGCAAGTTTTGTACTGATTTTCCTCCCCAGCTGAGTTTCTAGTTTAAATAGTATATGCAGTTTCCAACCAAGATCTATAAATCTCTTGAAATAAACTGTCAGAGTAAGTTTTATGAAAACTCCCTCTCTGTGGTATTCTCTAGCCCAATTAAAAATTCCTTATTGATTGTTCTAGTTTCAGAATATCATCAGTCTAAAAATACCATCATAAACAAATCGTTAGCCACAGATAGTTAACTAGGAATCAGTACAGAATATTTATTTAAGTGAACTGAGATGAAATGGAATATAATTTTGACAAAAAAAAAAAAATGTATAGTTTTGGTGTGGTTTTTAAAGGATACAAAGCTTGTTCAAAGGCATCCACAAAATGCCTCAGGGCAGAACTGACACTGCCAGAATTTCTCTTATTCTCAGAACATAAGTCACACCAAAACATACTTAGTTTAACCATCATAAATATTTATTCACCTATGGTGTAAAAACCCAAGTTGGGCTTTCACAAATTTTTGTTTCATTTGCCAGACATGCTAAGACATCTCTATTCTGCTTACTTTTCTAGGGGTTTTTTTTGGTCAGGAATGACAAACTTGATTCAAATTACACGTACTCGTGATTACACACTTGTGAACTACTCTCTATTAAGCTTTAATTAAAGCTCTCATGTTAAATGTTTGCCATTATAAAGGTCTTACCTCAAAAATTTCAAAGCCATAGATGTCCAGCACTCCCATTACCTTCTTTCTCACTTTTGTTTGTGCCTTTAAAAAAATCCCAAACAAAACATTGAATCAGTCATTCAGTCATCTGTACCCTTCATACTTGGGAATCAAGAAAATTAATCTATCTCATAAGTAGGCTGACAAATTCTGCGAACTAAAACGTAAGTATGGTTTCCCAAAATACACTTCACACAACTTTCTTCATAAGCTTAAAAAGAGAGCAGACAGTAATTTGTTGAGCTGTGATAAAGTAATTCAGCTGCACCACGTGTAACACTGTACGACACATGAAATCAGCAAATAGAGTTTTTACTGTCCAATTAAATTTAAAGGATTCCTATTGATTCTTTTTACTGGCACAAAACAACAATACCTTAATGCTCTCATTGATTCTGGTAACAAGCCAAGAAAACAGTCGGCTGTACAAATTCTTTGCCAGAGCATCACGGGCGTAATAAGCCTAAACAGAAGAAAGAAGGAAAATGTTACAAATGCTGGTCTAATCCCAACCTTTTCCCATTACTTAGCAAGGTGTTATGAACAGAGTGAGAATGGCTCAGGCAGCAGCAGCTCTGCCTAAGCAGGCACCGGAGCCAGACCAGAGGTTTTGGAACACCGTGGCAGCACCGGCAACTTGCTGGTGCCTCTACCTTCCTGGCTGGCTGGAACAGCAGCACAACCAGGGCACTCCTCTCCTGCTCATCCAGATATCCTCCAAAGACTCACATCCCCCATCCTAATCCTAAGCAAAAGGACCTGAGCAGCTGCGGTCAGGGAAACCACATTCCTGCTGGCCTGCGCTGATGAGACACAGGTGGCAACCACACTGGCTCTGTAGCATTACAGAAACACAAACTGGCAGCAAAAGTTTCTCAGCAGCTTGGGGCGTACAAGCCACATGAAATTAGACCAGTTCCTCTAAATGAAAACAGTCTGCCACAATAATTTCAACGTGCGTTTTGTGCAGAACTGTCTCATTTTTTAATTCTCTGCAACATTTTCCTATCCCTCATCTTTTTGAGGTAATTCACACATAAAACCAGAACACCCAGTATATTTGAACATTTCAAAACTGTTGAATTAAAACTCCACTTATGGTAGTGATAATGCTTTATACAGTACAGCTTATAGTAGTTTTTATTTGGGCAGTTATGGTTTAGTCATGCAGAATAAATTGCCATTTAAAGTTATTCTTTCCTTTAAAATCAGGACCTCTTTTTACCTGAGCCACATTTAGTGTTGTTGAAACTTTCTCTTGCTTGGCTTCAACTGTCCGGAAGCTGAAAGCTCTTTCCAATACAGACTGATCTATACCTGTCAACTCGCAGATTTCCTTGAGTTCTAGCATGAAAAAGGATGGTGTAAATATAATGAATATTTTAATATCTTTACATTTTTTTTCCCCAAAAACTATTAGCTTATAAGTAGTTCATATTTTCCCAAAACAGGTTCTCTTAAGCAGTTTCCTCCATCCACACTCTTGCCCTGCTACCCCAGAAAGAGTTTTTAAAAATACACACAGCATAATGTAACAGAGTTATTGGATTTGAAAGCATTTTCTATTTGGTTGTTTTGGTGAAAGACCTTTTCTTCCATTTATGATAGACTACTTTTCCTGTTGAAAAACTTCCAAATGAAAATAAATGAACCTTTGAAGAGTATCAACTGCAAAAATGCAACCAAAGGAACAATTCAGATAGAAATATCCTACTGCAAAAGAAATAAAAGCCTCCACTGCAGAATAACCAAGCAGTCACAGAAATGCATAACACCATTTAACATTTCAGAAGAAAATGTTAACAAAGTAGGAAAAAGAGAAAAGAATAATTTTTGGAATTTCAAATACAGCAACTGAAACTGCACAGAATTCAATCCATACTTGCCTTCCGGTGACTTTTTGAAACAATCTCATTTAATTCATATGTAAGGATATTACACGTCCACAGAACCTACAAAATCAATAACGACTTCAGACAAATGGGTGTTTTTTCTCCCATCACTAATCCCATCTTACCGTTTTTATCTTTGATTTTACTTTCATCCAAGCCATTCACACGAGATTCAGGCTTAAATTCAATATTTCCCAATTTCAGAACGGCGGCTACCACTTCAAAAATAGACTGTGTTTCGTGATCCATAAAACCAACAATCTGCATTGCATTCTGTAAAGGGGACAGATTAAAGAATCCACATTTAAACAGATCATACTAGCAAAATTCACCATTTACCCATATTACTATAAATTAGAAATGTTTTATGAACAGTTTTGCTACAGAAAGAATATGATATAATTATTATGCTTAGAAAGAGTTTTTTAATAAAGAAGATTAAAGACGGTCTGGTAACTGAGCTGGCATGTCAGTCCAGTCCACTTCTAGGACTCATTCAGTTTACGGCTTTCTAAAAAGCATCACTTCTTTTTAGCCACTCAAATTAGCTTATAACCCAACCTAATTTTGCACAGTCAAATGGACAGGTACTGCTGTTTTCTCAGTCCTTTTAAAGGCCAGTAACTTTCAGAATTTAAATTTGCATACACTGGGTAATAGGGTCCTGTATTATTCTTGTCCCTGATTACAATCAAGCAAAAAAATTAATGGTAAATGATCTTGAGAACCACCCCAGCCCTGTTTTTCTTTCAACTTGGTCAGCATTACCTAGTTCATGAAGCTCAGTCACTGCCATCACAAGCAACTACACAATATAACCTTTTCCATGATCCAGTCAAGGGGATTCAGGCTTTTCACCCCCCTTACTTTTTTTTTTTTCTCTGTCTTTTTCCCTTTCTTTTTCTCTTTTCTTTTGTGTTTTTTTTTGTCTTTCTTTTTTGCATTCCCACTAGAATAGGTTCTTCCTATTTTCCAGTTACAATGAAGCTTCTCTGTGCAAACTCACTATACCCTTGCAAGAAGGGGGTGTATCAGACTGAAAATGACTCAGAAAAGATGACCCTCCAAGCCAAATGTGAACAGTCAGACTGAGGGCATAAGAATTGTGCATCACTGTTGAGCCCTTTTGAAGTTTACATCGAACCCATTACTTCCTACCCTAACTGTTCTGAAGTTTGCAGCATCATCCACTCCATTCACTTTCGCAGAATCAAGGCCCAGGTAGTTGTATCTGCTGAAGTCCCGCTCCAGTTTGAGTTTGCCTAATAAATCAAACAAAAATATCCTTAGTAACAGCATTCTTGTTAGTAGCTCTTTTTTCTCTGAATCAGTTTTCTTCTTTGTTTACAATACAGTGCAAAGCTAATTCTGACTCAGATATCTGGTTAATATCAAACCATATATTTACTTCAGGTATTACTATTGCCACTACTACCAACAATTTGAAAAATTAATCATCATCACATTTCCCACAAAAGAAGCTGTGTATGGAACAGAACATTAAATATAAAGACTCATATCTGAAAAGGGCACAAGGGCAACACTTACAGAGGAGGTCTTCCGAGGCACCAGATAGTATCTGATAGAAAATGTGAAAGTTTCTTTCACCTCTTGGCTGCTTAACAACACGAGACTTCTCTAGCAGATCTAAACAAACAAAAAAACCTCACAGGTCAGGTAAAATGTTGTTGGAGCAAAACATTTTAATACGAATATAATCCCCCATCGCTTTCTATTTCATTGTTTTTATATCATCTTAAGTAAATTAGTAGATGATAAATGGTAGGCACAAACCTTATCACAATGTATTAAATTAGTACATATTTCTCAAGTTATTCGAGCAAGGTGTAAATCCAGTACACTTCAAAATGCTACAGTCTATGAGCTGCTAAAGAAAACTCAGGTCAGGGAGGCAATGTGCTCAAAAGACGTCAATCGATTTACATTTCCACTACAAAATTAAGGCTTTGCGAGAATGATTGTATGGGTGAAGTTCTGAAAAGAACTGAACTGTTAAAAGGCTAAGCACATGAAAGATGGGCAAACGAAAGCAGGAAGCCAAAAAAGGAAAGAACTTAAACTGCATAACTGTAGCACTTTGTGATCCTCAGGTGCATCAGACTATGAAATCATTCCCAATGTGACCGACAGAAACTCCACTGAAAAGCAGCACTTTGAAAAGCATCGCTGCACTGACTCGGTAGTTTGACAAGAAGATTGCTTTGTCCACCACCATTAGTGACAGGCACATCTCTCAGCCTTACCAATAAGAGGAAGAATCCAGGCAGACAGAAGCAGCAGAGTGACTTGTAACACATCGCAACACTTCAGACTCTACATCATATTGACTATAGAGGTGACGATACAAAGGCTGTTTGGCCTGTACTGCACTGAAAGACTGTGGTCCCCAGTGCACCATGAGAATGGAAGGGGATGTGATAAGAGAACCTCTGGACAGTGTCACTCACTACTTTTCTACACAAAACCCCCCACTTTTTCCTTCTTTTCTCAGTGGCACACAAGGAATCCACATCATTTCTCCAGATAGCAAGCAGGCAGTCTCCAGTATGCTCTAAAGTTACGTGTCTTCAGCTACATGGAGACAGAGACATCCAAGTGCACAGCAAAGGAGTTCCCCATGCCCCTACTGCAACCTTCCCAGCATAGCTTGCCCTCACTGGGGTTCGGTTCTCGCTAAGCTGCACTCATGCCAGAAGAAAGGAAAATTAACCACAGCTTGGATGTCTTCAGAAGAGCTGCCACACAGTTGAGATCAAGCTTTCATGAAGGTAAAACACAGAGAACGCCAACCCAATTTAAGGACACCTGGGGTTGCTAAACACTTTTGTTGCCTGGCTGCTGTAATATCCAATGTGTACGCTATCATATCTTTCCTCAGATTTTCATTTCTTCTGAAATTGAGCCTGCTGAGTCTTACCAACTCTGAAAATTAGAGGAGGTGCTCAGTGCAGCCCTTAAGCCCCACCATGGAGGGGCAGCTGGGGAGCAGTGCCTCTGCGTTGGGCTGCAGCCTGCGGGCTTCACTTTTTGGGCATGCCAGGGCTTAGCCTGAGAGGGAACGTTTGCCCTGTACTTTGCTCCATGAACAGAGGAGCGAGCGGGAGTGCAATAGAGGGTACTCATACTTTTGCTAGCTACAGGCAGCACGTTGTGTCTGTGCTGCCCACTGTAATTACCTAAGCTTAAACACCTTCTTGTGGAATAGGAACCAAAGACCAAACTTCAGCCTACAAAACTATCCAAGACTTAAGGGGCCCTCCTCCAAATAAACAGCCAGATTCAAAAATTAATTTCTGCTCTAATAACTAGCCAGTGACAACAATGACAAAATTCAGACAGTATTATTAAAATTCTGGTTGGCTCATAGTAGGACAAGTTTCAAATATTTTACAGACTAGATGAATGTTATTCCATAAACATGCAATTGCCCAAGAGAAGAACAGTAACCAGTGCAGCAGGTGACAGTGAACAGAGCTCCCAACAGTCAGAGTATCTGACTGTAAGAAGACAAATACCTCTCCATCGTTTAATGTGCTGCATGTGCGTGACCATGTCAGAAGTTTAGCCATGTCTGAACAGACATTTATGATTTTATAACTCAATAACTTTACAGTCTCTTTCTTTCCAAAGGTGGCCCTGTTTCAGCACCTGGAAGTTTTGCATATTCTGATGAAAGTACACCCAAGATACACTCAAAGAAGTGGCCATCACGTATTGCCAGCAGCTCATCTTTCCATTAGGATGAGGCAGATTTTGAATTTTTCAATTTTATTGGCATTTTTTTCCTTTTTTTTTTAACTCACAGATGACTGCCATCTGATGGCTGACACTATGTGAGAAAGGCAGAGATCAGAAGGTGTAGTTCTCACCAGCAACCTAGCGTGCAGCCTCTCTACCTCTGACTTCACCTAAGGTTGGGACTCATCTCCTTCAATTGTGATTCAATCTCAG
Organism: Neomorphus geoffroyi; assembly: GCA_033558235.1. NCBI lineage: Eukaryota > Metazoa > Chordata > Aves > Cuculiformes > Neomorphidae > Neomorphus > Neomorphus geoffroyi. Next base: position 33,430,749 of record JAUMJM010000027.1, read on the forward strand.
AGTTATCCTAGTTAGCCTAACTATCATATACCTGATCCTCTCTAGTTTTTAATTCATAACTGAAAGGGAGAGGCTGATCCACCATCCAAGTGTTAATAGCTGGGCTGAGAAAGGCAAGGTGAGCGCCAGGCAGTTCAGAGTCACACTGGCTGAGAAGGTTCCCCAGTGAAGTGCTGGAACGCATCGCAGCCAAATTTAATCTCAAAGAAATAAACAACTTCAGCTCCTGCGGTGGCTACACACACTTCAGGAAACGGCTGTATTTTCAAAGGATATTGAAGCTATGCAGTTTGCAAAGTGGTTTGGTTTACTTGGGTTTAAAAATATTCTATATATAAATTCACTCGAATGCTGTCATAAAAGCTCAGCTACATATTCTGACAAAATATTGTCTTTAAGCCTTTTTCTAATTACATGAATGCCTTCAGCAGATGTAACACACAGTTTCTTGAACATGTCATTTTAGTCATGTTAGAAGGATAACTGTCATGGATTTTTCACCACAGATTATCTCATTCGTGTATTTTTAGAATAAATGATTTTAACCAGTTAACAGCCAGCTTTCCAAGGTCCCAATATTCCATATTCTTTCAGCCTTTGTAATTGAGGACAAAAAGCTCCACAAAGCAGTTACTGACAGAAAATCAGGTATTTACCTTAACGAAGCAGCTGCTACAAATTCTTTATAAAGCTGTACTAATTCTCTGGTTTTTCCCCTTTATTTCTGTTCATACGCAGACTGAAATCAGACTGGCAGAAAAAATCCAGACCATCTGTCCTACCCTTAAAAAACTTCCCTTTGTTTGCCCTCATTAGCATTTTAATAAATAAACTAAATGTATTTTCCTTAAAGCAGCTACTGCACAACCGGTGACTTTTGTGTTAACTCTCACATGATTACAAATTCTGTGGATCAAACAGCCACACGAGAAGAAGCAAAGATGCACATCTGATTTCTGCACGCATCCACTGGGTAAGTCTGTTTATAGTGGCACGTGTGGACAGATGGTGTTTATCTATATGAAAACCCACACAAGGAAAAGCTCTACAACTCTATATTACATTTTGCTATACAGTCTGTATGAATTATGTATAGGAAGTATACAGAACTAACTAGAGAGAACACACAGAACTACAAATGGTATATTCATGGATTAGCAGTTCTTTCCGCATTATCTAACAATGCTTCTGCTTGAATGGAAACATTTAATATGTTGCACATATCAAAGCAACTGTAAAAATGAAATTGCTTTTGAAAGGTCCACCCTGGAAACACTTCTTCAATCACATCGATTGAATATCTGATGATTCAGATGACTCGAAGTCCTCGGGTTCTAAAGATTACTTGTTATTCCTAGATAACATTAGTTAAATGCCAAAGATCTGTGTAAGCACCCTGCTAAACCATTCTACCGAACTCAATATGAAAGAAAAAAAAACCTGATGCAGAATACTTTTGCAAACTCTAATGCACAATTTTACATTATTTCTTTTTGGTTACTTGTCCCATTAACTTGATCAGTGCAGAAAAATACAGGATATTTGTACGTCTCTAAATACAATCTCCTTCAAGGAAGAAATAAGCAAACACTACAAAAAATTACACTTCCTTGGTACATTCTGAATAATCCTGCAAAAGCTTATTTTAGTCATAGTCTTTTCACCAGGGCATGACCAAGGACCTTTTTAACTATTCAAGAAAAATTACAGGACTTTTTCTAGTCACAGAAGCGTACCTCTACACTCATGCTATGTTAAATTATGTTTTCTGTTTTCTTGCCTTTCTTCTTCAGCTGTAATAAAAAAAAAAGTCACTGGCAAAACAGAAAATACTGTAGTGGCTTCTCAGGATTGTTTTCCCATTCCTTCCATGAAGGTTATGCTAGTGTTCTCTTGAATGAAATTACACATAATTGTATCAAATGAAAACTACTCTCCGGGCAGTATGTGCAGTGAAAAAACAATTCTAAGAGTGTTAAATCTTGACTACTCAAGGGACAAACAATATTATAAAATGAGCTAATAAAAATGTTTAGTATTTTTTGCTGGCGGTTTGTTTTTAAGCACTTCCCAATTTAGGCAAGGCAATTGCCTAAACAGTGGCAATTGTGCTAACTGAAACACCAAGGGAAAAGTTGGAACAAGTTAAGATTAAAAGAATCAACAAGGATCAGTATCTCTTTCCATAATGTCTAATTGCAAAGTTTGTGTAATATTTCTCTGAGCAAAGAAGCTTACTAACTAACAGCAATCACATAACTAAAATCAACAGCCTGGGTTGTTCATTTTTCACAAAGTGGGTAATTACTTTTGTCTCTTAAAATGAACAAACTGTAAAGAAGAACAAGTTGTAAAGTTATCGCTATCACTTTGGTAAATTAAAATTTGTTGCTTTAGATAAGCATAGGTTTCTTCTACGTTCTGTTGGGAAAGCTGGTAAAACAGGGCTCGCTCTTAATCACGTTACTTAGACCTTAACTACACTCTGCCAGTTGAAAATGGCTTTTCAAAAGCAGGCATTATATATACTGTACTTCACCGGCACCCTGTTTTCTCCTAGTTAATCATTAAATCACTGAAGAGCTTGTGCAGATTAGGAAAGATCACCTAAAGCTATAAAGCTAGGTTTCAGCAGAAAATCCCAGGTGAAACCTGAAAATTTAAGACTTACTAATATTCTGGGAAAGATATTGTAAGATGTCTAGTTTTGAAAAGGTCCTAAGCAACTGCAACTGTGAATCATTTTGGACTGTACCGCGAAAACCCATTTCAATGATAACAAAGTGTGCATACAAATATCGCCTGGAGTACAAAACAGATGTAGGATGTAGCATCTTTGGGCTGCGAGTCATACTATAGAGCTACTGCAATTAGCACCTATTGCTTTAAAAACAAACATACCTGCTTTTACATAAAATACTTAGTATCCTGTAATCACAGAAGAATGGCAGTTTCTTTTGTATCTTTCTCCTGCTCCCATTCCCACCACACCATGGTCATTATAATAAATGGAAACGTAAGAATAGTATTGATGGTTTGTGTAATTTATTTCCACAATATTACACCCAGGTGAAAGTAAGTCAATTACCCAACAGCCCAACTGCCTTTCCTCACAAGCACTCTGGAAAAATTCTCTGAGTGCATAAACATTGACAAGAGCGTTCAATGCAACAGCAGCAACCATAAACACCACTCAGGAGGACAGAAAGAGCAGATACATCTTGTACTCAGTTCAATGAACAAAAATGTAAATACAATTTACCAGTTTGCAAGTGCATTTTAGAGCAGCAGCACACCTGGGACTGGTGTTTGTTACAAAACAGTGATGAGATATTCTACAGCCACAGGTGACCAATACAGCAAGCGTTTGGTGTCCAGAACTCACAAGAGTAGTTCAGGCTTCCTAACCCATGCACAGGTGAGCCCACGAATGGATGAGCTGGCTGTTAGCTAGCGACAGGGGTGTGTGCCTCACCTTACATGGATTCCAGCAGCTCTGACTCATGGAGAAAACAAGCTGGGACCTTCACATAAAACTAACAAAAAGGCAGGACTCTGAAGACTCAGGCTTAGTACATACCTCAGCCTTCTTCCTCCTGCCCCCTCCCCCCCCCCCTCAGTTGCTGTTGATGTAGGGTCAAAAGAGCACAACACATACTACCTAAAATAATTTTTATTTTGTAGTCTTAAACGAAAAAAAATTCCTGACTGAAGTCATATACTTAAGGATTGCATAAATCATGTTCATCTCAAATCTTTCACACTCAGTTTTTCTTTTTATGACTGTACATCATAATATAGCGATACATCAAATGCACTCAAGAAGCTCTGAGCAGCCATGTAATGCACATATAATGAGTCTCTATGTATTTTACGCTGTTTAAACATAAACTTATCTTCAGTTTGGCCATGTACCAGTTCTGACTTAATAGATGCTACAAACCTCTTTCATTTTATTATTCCCATTCTAATTTTACTGAAAAGATTTACCCTTCCATTAGGGCACATTAAACATTTCAGATCTATCAGCCCCTGCTAAGCCCAATGGACATCTCCATTCACTGCAAACTGGACAGGGTAGACACCAGTATGCGTTGTCATGATAATTTTAGCCTATAACTTCATTCCATGAAAGGTTCATTTGTAGGTTAGCCCTTGCCATTAAGAAGTAAGAGGTCACCGAAGAGCACCAAGAGAAATGCCTAAGCAAAGGTCACAATAGCACCAGCCCCTACATGAAGGGCTCGGGGCAGGCTGGCAAGCCTTTTGCAGAGCTTCACAGCTTTTCAGAGTAGGACAGACCAGATCATTTCAAATCAGATCTTTTAGCCTAATGGGTCTCTGTTTATCTTTACCAGTCTGATAAAACTAGTAGCTTATTTTCATTATTCTTCTTGTCATCAAAATAAACTAGATGTTCACTTTGTCTGCTTCCAGTCACTCACAGTATAAAATACAGCTGTGATCCAAAAAGCCCCCTGACTTCAATGGTGTTTGGAAATCAAGCTCCTCAGATACAACTATTAATGTTTAATCAAAATATTATTATATCACCTTCACATCATGTTAACAACCAAACCAACAGACAGTCAGAAAGCAAAGAATATTTATGAAAAAACTAACCATACTTTCCCTTTTAAGGATAGGAAACTTGAGCACTACTTGACTTCCTATCGATGAATTAAGACGACAAATCCTATATTTGACTAAAATGAGAGTAAAAAGTAGGGTAAAAGAATTTAAGGCCTTGATATCTCCAGAATGGTGACACCTCACAACAGAAACATTTCTTATCCAAACACAATGCTGCAAATATGTGGAAAAATGTAAGGCAGGAATTGGACAGAATTCAGCCCAGGTTCTAAAGAGAGTTGGATGAAGTATCCAATTTAGTGAACATTATATCAAACGTGAGATATATTAACATGAAGCTACAGGAACTCGGTATTTAACTGTGAAATACCCTGTCAGTACGGGGTGTTTCATATTTCAAAAAGTAAAGTCTTTTTCACAACAGGGCTTAGACGTAAGGTCTTTATTTTTAAATCTATATTCATTTCTTGCTACTAGATACCTACTAAAAGTGAGAAGACCGGGAGAATGCCTAAGATAGGCATCTTTTAGGAAGATCTAAAAATGCATCTGCCCTTGATTACATGTCATTACATCATTATAATTACATGTAATGTCATAATTACAACATGCAAAGACTCATAAGGTCGATAAACTATAGAGTAACTATTTCAGTCACCTTTGATACAACACAATATTTTAATTAGGTGATTCAGCACGGTGCTTTCAGAAACAAACTGCTGAATGTCCACTCTGCAAAGAAGAGTTCATTTTTATGTATCTCTTTTCAATGTGAAACTGAAACAAACAGCACAGCTAGAATGCTAGAATCTCTTTGTCCACATCTAATTATCAATGAATACACTGACTATATTTGGCCTCTAGTTCCACTGACTGCCAAATGTCAAAGTTAATAGATAGCTGTAAACACTTAAACAGTGACTGCTTTGAGTTTCACAATCTACACTGTCACAAAAATATGCTCGTCCAGGCACAGCTCCAAAAGGAGACCTGGTCAAGAAAAATGTTTGACCTGTGAAAAAAAAAAAAATCAAAACCTATATTTATGCATTAAATTCTTCACAATGTTTTAAAATGTTTATATTATATTTGGAGAGTTCAGTTCACCTTGGACAATTCTCATTATTTCACAATCAGTAAAATGGCAATGGAGTCAAAAGTCAGTCTTTAGAAACAGCAGTGAATTTGGCTGAGTGGGAAGACAGGTCAAGGCTAGGTCAGTGACACCTAGTATAGTCACTCACCACCCTCCTCCTTCCCATTTTAAAAATAAGAAAACCAAACAAATATAGCTTTATATAGCATAGAAGAGCAATTTATTTTAAAAGCTGCATTTAAACTCTTGAAAGAAAAGCAAGTCAAAGCATCTTGGGCTGGCATTCAGTTCCCAGCCTCTTTTTTCCCAGCAGATGGCTGGTTAAAATTTCTGAATTGTTACAGATTTCATAGCATCATCCTCACATCAAGTAACAAAACCTGAGGCCACCTTTCCCTCGCTAAACTTAACAGCTGTTCATCCTCCCTCATGAAAAACCTTTTCCTACGCTGTGAGGCATGTTAAAATTAGTACAGAACACTGATTTCAAACGAGCATATCCACCTCATGGTGATCTCCGGCATACTTTGTATCACCCTATTTTGTAATTTGGAAGAGTATTTCAGAAATGAAAATACATGACCCATCAAACCAAGTAACACAACTAATCCCATGGATTCAATTACAAAAAGAGCCTCAGACACTCTTATCCATCTGCTGCCAGGTTCAGAGACAATATATGAACCCATGCATATTACTCGGTACCTTTAAAAAAAACACAGTACATTAATCATTCATGCTTACTTCTTCAAGTCTGTTTTCACTTACTCTAAGGTACATTATTTACCACCAGAATAAAAACAATAAAATTAAAAAGAATGTATCACATAAAGGAGAGAGATTTGATTAGACTTTTTTAATAATTTAATAATCTTTCTTTTTGAACAAAACATTTTAAGTTGTTAATATGCTGATACCAAAAGTAATACTCACAGTTGCTTATAACTCCTCCAAGCGGGTCACCCTTGAAATCAAATTCAATATCCATGTATTTTCCCTGTGAAAGCAACATATCATGAGACTATAACTTCTGATTAAGAAAGACATTTTTTAAGATATTATTCGGTCATTTTTATAGGCTATAAGAGCCATCTGGCAACCTCCTGTACACTCCTTCAAATTTTGGAAAACAGAAAATTATTCAAAGCTTCCAAAACAATTGCATTATCACAGCCAGAGATTTTCATAAAAACAGCTTTAATCAGGTTAGTAATGCAACCCAGTAATTTGCTCAATTTCTAACGTTATATGAAGAAAAAGTACATTATGTAAACTCTCACCAGAACAACAAAACCACCAAACAATACTTGCGGCCATGTAGGTATTACCATGCTTATTAACAGAAGAATGCAGGAAGAAATTCTCCGCCATGCAGACTTATTTTCTCAGTGTAAAACCATCTCAGAGCATGAATCAAGGCAGTTGAAGAATAGTCGCTCAGTTTGCCTTTAAGGACTGACAGGCACGATTACCGTTAGCCATCATGGGGTGTCTATCCCTGAGCGTGTGCCTGCCTTGTAAAAGTGATGGATTTTTCCCCACTGAAGTCTTTCTCTCGTAACTCAGGAAACCAAAGGCAACAATTAACAAAGTGCCACTGTAAAAGTGATTTCATTTGTAGCTGTAGTGGTGCAGCGCGCTTCCTTGACTTCCATTTGACTTTTCCACATCACAGAAGATTGCTCTGGTCTTTGCATCATTTTAATTTCGATGACAAGTGCTTAATGTAGTAACAGCCATGTTTAACAATGACAAAATGGACAGACCCATACTATGTAGAAAAGGCAAAAGCAGTGCAACTCACATTGGCAAGGAAGCTTAGAAAGATAAAAACTGCTGGTAGTAATTCAAACGAATTCCATAAACCATGCACAGAAATTATCTCACCACCCTCTGGTGCTTACTTAACAGAGGATAAAACCAACCTATTGAAAAAAGAAGCCTTTTGTTTATACTTTCTTATTCACTGCATTTAGCAAGAGTTTACTTTTTTTTCATTCTCTTTGGATTTTAATTACAGGACATAAAAAATAAGCACTTTACGTTGCTTCCTCAAAGATATTTTCTTATTTACTGGGTCTTTTGTCAAGATGGGCTTGAATTTTATTTAAACTCTTCTTCTCCTTGCTGGCAGCTGAGGCAGGCTGGACAGGACAGTACATGTACTTTCTTGTTTGAAGTTAATTCTGAGATGATTCAGATTTCTGAGATAAAGGATTAAGTCAGATAATTAAATTTTAATTTCCCAAGGAATAGGCCAGCTGGATGTTTCCAGAAGTATTTTTAGCTTTGTGTTTATCAGCAAGGACTTGAAAGGCAAAATAGTAGTTGGTTGCACTTTGTCCTGGAAAGACTTCTGTTTGCAAACGGCACCTATTCTCCACTTCACTGTCATCTCCTGCTTTCCACAGAATGGCATCTCTGACAGTTGCATTTTTCCTACCCTTTGTATTAAAAAAAACATTGTCTACAATACCTCCTATGTTAGCCCTGATGTTGGGATGAAGACCCTTTGCTCTGTTTGGGAGGACTGGTAATGACCGCCACAGGATGAGCATTCATAGCCATGCGGAACAAGATCATTAACCCCCAAGAATCAGATGAGAGGGGAGAGAAGTCTCTCGTGCAACAAAAAGCTGCTTTTCAGTGTCACAATATCCCATGCTTTTATCTATTTGCTTTTACTCCCAATGCACCAGTTTCCCACTGTATTAATTTGTCTTGTGCTGTCTACTTCACACATCTCAGAGTATTACTCTTCTGAACACAAGTGATCAAATTACAAATTACATTCAGCCTTCTGATTTTAGCAGAAGAAGCTGGGAGGAGTAATCACACTTGTGAATCTCCCTACTTTAATATCATTTTTTTTTTTGTTGGGGAGAGTGGGGGGCGGGTAATTGTCGATTCCTATAATTTCACATTCAGTTTCATGCTAAAAAAGCATGAATTCAACCAGTTGGTTACAAAGAATATAAGCAAAAAAGTAATTTTACAAACATTTATATTAAAATTAAAGTTGTAAACACAGCTTGAAACATCATAGAAAGAAAATGAGAACACAAAGCAGCAATTTTACCAAAAAAAAGTGCACATATGAATGGAAAACGAGATCTACACAGAGATTGACTTACCAAGCAGACAAGTTGCTAGACACATGGTCACTGACTTTAAAGACACCGGTGCCAAAAAACTAAAGAATCCAGCTGTGCTGTAATTTTGTCTTCACCCGGTCACAGGCTGCCACACACTACTTTTTTTTTTTTCTCTTTTTGTTTTAGCCTCTACTTTGATTCTCAGTAGAACTCCATGCCCACATCAGAAACCAACAAGATTTCTGACAAGGAGGTGAAACATCTTTTTAAAAGAGGGGTGGACTGCTAATAATGCACTGCCAACAAAATGGGGAAGAAAAACATGCTCAAATGTCCAAAATAAATACTGATTGCTGCTGAAGGTGTTTATCCTCTCCAAACACCACGGTCCTCAGACAACTACAAGAAAGTTCTCTCTTGAAATTATTTATTCCTTCCTTACAGATGGCTTGATGCTGATACAAGGTATAACAGAAATAGCCAAAACCATAACATGCTTCCCTAAAAGGAACTGAAATTCCGCCTTCAAGAAAATACTTACAAATCTAGAGGAGTTGTCATTCCGCACAGTTTTGGCATTTCCAAAGGCTGGGAAAAGAGAAAAACAGATCTGAAGACCAAATCTATCTTTAAAAAAAATATTTAAATGCTAAAATATCTATGATAAACATTTATGTTCTGAGAAACAACACCCTGTTCATTGTATGAGGATAAATGGAGTGTGACAGACATGGTCACAAATGAGAAAACACCTATGGAAGTCCAAAGAAGTTTTGTCTCAACATTTTCTTTGTTTAGAAAAGTGAAAGAAAAGCAGACAAGCAGAAATTGTTCTAAGACAAAACCACACCAGGGGTCTGAATCGTCAGATTTAAAGTTTTATTACCCAAACAACTTTAAGCATAGGAAATACTTCTTTCTCTTCACTCTAGAGAAAGAAATTAACCTTATTTCCCAGAACCGATGATGGTAAAAGATAGAGGCCACAACTGAGGAAATAACAAAATGACACTTAAAAATTGTTTAATCAATGCTTTGAAACTGATTTATTTACACTGTTCCAAAAGATTTATCCTAGCTTAAGCTGAATATTAATCAGCTGAAGTAAGTCTGATTTACAACAAAGGTTTAACGCACTCTTTTCAGCCTGACCTAAACTAGCTTCTTGAATAGTTTGGTTTTAATTTCTTTAGCTCAAGTTTTCTGACAACGAAAGGACTTGCCAGGGCTACATTCAGATGGACTGGCACCAGCTTTGAATGTAGGCAGGACAGGAACCCAGACTCGAGAACAATTCAAGACCTAAGCAGCACACATTGTCAAAGCCCATCAAGTCAAACAGGAGCGTCCTCCTACATCACTTAGTACAGCCCTCCTACTCCAACAGGAGCCTTCAGTTATCCCAGTGTTTATTTATGTAGCATATATATTTTCAAAGATCAAGTCAAGTCAATGTTTTTTGGACAGACATAAATACATGCTTTTAGGCTTCAACAAACTTGCATGAGTAGACTTATTCTTGATCAAAGAAATAAAGCCAAAAGGAAAAGTTTGTTGCTCCTGAAGGCCAAGGATAAGTGAAAGAATTGTTTTTAAAATCTTTATGCCCTGCAATAAATCATGTTTTCAACAACCAAATCTCTGAGCTGCATTTTCTTAAACACAGTGCCGAACAGTAGCGTCATTTATAACCACGCAGATTCAAGCACAAGCGTTCCATTATAAAGCATGAGACACATTCCTCAGTTTTCCCTTAAGTTCATTGTTTCTAAAAGTTACAGTAGCAACTGGAGTTTGCAAAAAAATCCCATAAGATAAATTATGCATATGTAGCATTTATGTCATTTTCTTGCACCACAGCTTGACTGAAACTGAACTATATAACCAAAGAAAAATAAATCTAACCACAAATGCTTAATTTCTGTCTAAAATCTCTGTAAGCAGCCAGGCTTACTCAGCGGCCTCATGGAATAATCCCGTGTTCTACCTTCCGAAAAGCTAAATAGGCAGTTACCAATGCCTTAAAATGATAAGGCACTCTTCTGTAAGCTTAGTCTCTTCCTCTTGCATTAAAACAATGATTCATAAACCAACAAAAAATCTAATAGATTTGACAGTCCCTGGGGAACAATCTAGCTTTGGCAAGAAAAACTTCCATGCTTCCCACACTATTTGTGTCTACATCTGAAATCTGCCTTCCAAAACAGTGATAAAGGAAACACAGCTCTCCTTTTGAATCCAAAACAATGGAAGACTGCAATCCCCTCGTTTACATGGAACTTATTCGATCATCAAAAAAAGGCTTATCCAGCATTTTTAATATTTTAAAATGTTAACATTTCATCTTTTCTTCACAAGTGTTTGCTTACAATTTTTGGTTTGTGTAGAGTCAATGATCATATTTTACCCATCCAGTTCACCAGTACTCTCAGTCCACTTTTGCACTCCCTTTCCTTTTTTATTTTTGCCCCCCTGTTCTCACTTGTATAATATCTAGAGTGCTTGCTCCCTATAGACTCCAAATCCTTGCATATACATGTAGATAGCTAGGCAAATAAAACGTTGACACTCAGTGTTACAAACATTGCATATCATCTGGCCATAATGAAAAATTACTGTACAGCAGTCATGAGATTTTGTCTCAGCACTACAAAAGCTTAGAGAGCTGCGGGAAAACCGAGCCAGGAATCAACACAATAGACCTAAGTAAGTCGGTGCTACCCGAGGCACTTCTAAAGGCAATTATCAGACAATGGGGAAAAAACTGCACGCTTTGAGGATCACACAACCTATCTCCAGGAAAAATGAAGATCCTGTTCCTGGTAGCCAACATCTTTAATTTAAACTGACTAATTAAAAAAACGAAAAGTCTTTCAGGCAAGAGCAGGAAAGGCAGTTGTCAGGAAGACGGGTCGACAGAGTCCCCAGATCCAGGGAACAATAAGTCTCAGAGAACAACAGGCACGCATACGGACTGGCTTAGTTTTTTCTAAGATCCATCTTCACTCTTTTTTTTCTGCAAGAAAAATAATGCTTTACAGATCTTGTTTGTTTACTAGAGACTACAATAATATAATTTGGAGGGAAATTAATCGGAGGGACTGAAGTCATGTCTTTTGATACAGCCAAGCATCATCAAGGCAGGGTTAAGAAAGGGTACACTCTCAGAGAGCAGCTTGAGGAGCTTGGGAAATATGACCTAACTACCTAAGCTCTTTCTTCAGGAGGGAAATAGTTTTCTTCTCAAGACAATCTCTCCCTAACTGAATGAAATTTTGCAGCTGTCTTCACAGAAAGCATCTCCTATGATTCTGGACACCAAATAACAATGAAACATCAACAGATGCAGTTTTCCAAAGCAACTCAGCAGGAATGCTGACACACAAAGAGGTAATCGCTCGTACATGTTCCATGAGACTCTTACCTTCAAGAACTGGATTTGACTGCAAAAGTTGTTCTTTTACTTGATTAACCTCTGCCCCTTTTCCACACACAGCAGCCACATATGACATGACAAGTTTGCTTGCCTCTGTGGGGTGACAGTAAAATTAAACAGCGATAAGTACTGGCAAATATACCATAAAATGATTTGCAGACTTGATCACATTTTCACCATGCCAGACAGGAACTGTAAGCACATTTCATTTCATTTTTCTTCTACATTGTTGCACCACCTGGAAATGAGGAAGGAGCATAACCTCCTACAACATCCACGCCATTACGCCAGCAGCTCTATTGGCTTCAGTACCCACAGCCTTCCCAAGCTAAAGAAGGCACCAGTGGACATGGCACGTTACCCGCTACTTTTTCATTTAGCATCAGTAAGAGGCATTCAGTAAGGACAGAATATTATCACTAGCTGACAAGTTGGAAATGTTTTTATCTAGCCTAGAAAAATAGGCTCAAGCAGTTTCAAGACGTAAAAGTCGATCACTTTGTATCAGCAGATACACAACAGCGCAAGTGTGAACATAAAACACTACCCACATGTAATTACAGTTCTAAAGTACACTACAAGTAAATGAACGACTGCACATCACCTAACATTATGCAGTCTGTTTCAAAGCGTAACAACCAGAGAAAGTGAAGTATTCATTTAAACAACAAAACTAATTGGAAGGTACAAACTTTTAACAAAGCCTGGAACAATTTTTGGACTCTCAAAGCTGCGTTCGTATAGGTGACAATCACTCAGGTACAGGCAGAAACAAGTACTAAATAATCCATCCAACCTTTATGTTTTTGCTGGTCAGGATGAAGAGCAGCAGAGAAAGGATTCTGTTTATAAACAGAGTCTGTTATGTTCAGTACGATGCAAGATAGTGAAATCTGAGGCAAAATCAGACAATATACAATGTAATTACTAACAGCTGGAATCCCTATCAACTCACCACATTGGTCATAAAAAAACAATGCTTGCTCTTCAGAGATCTGTTCCAAATTTAATTGAGTTTCATTTCAGGAAAGAACTGACAAACAAAAGGCTATCCCTTGGATTTTGATTCATTCCTATTTAATCAAATTTGTATACTAGTATTAAATTACTATCCCATATTGTAGGGAAAACTTAGCAAATCTGCAATACAAGAAGCAAGCAAGGAGCAAGTGTCCATAAGGCCTTCCATCTCCTTTAATTGTGCCTCGAAGCCAGCTCTCATTTTTAAGAATTCGTTCCCTCCACAGGCTGGAATTATCAAATTATTTGATTTGAAATATTTCCTAGTACAGTCAACATCTTTAAGTAGAGCTATTCAGTCACTGAGAGAAGAAAGCACTGAAGCAGTAAATAAGCTATTATAAAATAATACGCATTAAGACAACATACAATGACTTCAAGATAAGCTTTGAACATCACTGAAAGAAAATAAAGGCCCTTTCTTTTATTAGGACACCAGGAAGGGAATCATCAACTCAACAGCTAAAAACATTTAAATGCACAATTTATTCTGGTAATGTACCATGTTTTCTTGCACAATATTACTATCAATTAACAATATAAACATGCAGTGAAAGAACAAAAATGAAATTAAATTTAAAAATCCTAGCAAGAACAAAATAGGAATTAAATAAGAAAAAAAAAATCCCAACTGATAACAGTTCAGTGTCAATTCTTCTGGCCCAAACATGAAAAATGTTCTGGCTACCAAAAATCCAAAACAGAGCTAGACAGGATCTGTACTAAGAAGTTTGTTTCCTTAACTCCAACAACTTTCTCCTCATCCTCCCCCCTCCTTTTTTTTTTTCTGCAATGAAATGACTTGAATTTCAAACCTTATATTATTCTGTACTTACCTTTACAAAGAAGCAATAATTTATATTATGTTCCACATGGCTATGAAAACTACAGAACTGTCAAAATCTCTTTACAAATCTACATCTTCCAGAATATTCTATACAAAAAGAGAAGTTCAGAAACTGAACCACTGCCATATCTTTTGACTGAATAAATAAATAAGAGGTGGACCTCATTTGTATGAGGAGCTTGGTAGTTCTTAGCTCCTGAGGAAATCGTTAAACAAGTACAACATTCCTTTCTAAAATCTGAACTCCTAGACATAATCTCTAACAATCTTATAAATTAGAACTTCATTATTTTCATACACAATTTTACTGAACATGTATGTGTTTTCACATTATCAAACTGAAAAAAAGGATTGTACTACATGATTTCAAGACTTCTCAATTGGATACTGCTAATCGAAGAAAAACAAAGACGAAGCCTACACTCTGTATTTTCACAAAAGGCTTGGAAAGCAACTTCTTGTTACCCACTTGAAGTCTTGATTGGTATAAGCATACAAAGCTCCACATCTTCTCAGACTCAAAGGGAAAATACCTTAAATTACATAGAAACAGATGTATGTGTTCTTACCCGCTCTTCAGAAAATAACTGGATTCTTTCCTTTTTAATGTCCACCTAAAGCATTCTGCAGTTATGCAATCCTTTCTACCATTCGCGTTTAAAAATCAGCAATCATTTTCAAGGCAATTTCAGCTTTGCATGAGAAACACAGTGTTCTGGTACGCGAGCCAATCTTAGAATTGCAGCTGAGCACAGCATGCAAAAGACCGATGAACTTTCCAAAGTAATCAGCTACCATTATTTATTTTCCTTGGATAAATATATGAAATCAAACTGCATTACGCTATTTATCAAAAGACATGCAAAAGTATCAAAGGATTGTCTTCCAGGGTAGAAGACCAAGAGCATTCAGTTTTCTCCATGTTTCCCACAGGGAGAATCTAAAAGTTTTCTGGTCCTTGCAATACTCTATCACAAACCAGCACTACTTTAGTACGACTTTGCATAACGATGAGGATACTGTATTAACAAGCGATAGGGCTCATCACAGTGACAGTGTGAAAAAAATACTCATTTATGGAAGTTCACACCTACGGCAATAAGCTTGACAGCATTCATTTTCTGCAGTTGCCAGACAAAAAGATACCGATATACCCCATGTTGTGGATTTGGGAACCAGTGGTGGGTACGTATTCAGGCAAAGTTCTCACCAGAGAGAAAAGGAGTCACTACTTATCAGTGCCACATTGCTGTTGCAGCCTGGGATAAAGTATTGTCTGCTGAGGGCTCATGCTTTCTGTTCTTCCCACTGCACATGGGCTCCTTTCTCTTTTCTGCTTTGTGTGCCACCCTCCCTCCTGCCCTCACGCCCTCTCATCTTCCAAGGGCTCCTGGCAGCCTCCTGTTTCCTCTTGGAGCAGTTATTACAGATCTGTGTTACTGTGGCCCATGGGATGCAGCACATGGAGCATCCATAGCTTGGCACTGACTTTGTGATAGGTGCGCTGTGTGCATGGATTTGAGGGAAGACTCTAGTCTTCCTTTAACCTCAGTCCTCTCCATGTCCCCCCAAAATGGGGTCGGTTTTCTTCTCTCTTTGCCCGAGAGCTGCTAGAAGAATCCACCTTGTGGATTCCCTGTCCCTGGAGGTCTTCAAGGCCAGGTTGGATGAGGCTTTGAGCAACCTGACCTACTGGAAGGTGTCTCTGCCCATGGAGAGCACAGGGCTTGAAATGAATGATCTTTAAGGCCCCTTCCCACCCAAACCACTCTATGATTCTATGATGTCTCAGCTCGTACAGACCCTAGCATCGCTTTGCAAGACTCATTGTTTTTGTGTAAGATGAAAACTGCTTATTACCTGTTTTCCCAGCTCCACTCTCTCCTGTAATAAGGATGCACTGGTCTTTGTCCTGGTCCCTTAAAGATCTGTATGCTTCATCTGACAGAGCAAAGCTGCAAAGTAAGAAACAGTCATTTGAGAATTAGATAAAACAAATATCAATAATAACTACAATGTGTCCTTGACATCCAGGTGGGGGGGGGGGGGGGGGGGGAATAAAAAATAAATAAAATCAACAAAACCAAACACACAAACCCCTCACAAACAAAAAATCCACAAGTGCTAATGTTCTGTAAGTGGTGAAGCATTCACTTTTCAGAATATAAAGACCCACAGAGGCAAAATGGATACTTTTTCTCAGTGGCTTATTTAGACTTTCTCCAGGAACAAGCATAATCTCTAAGTCCTGCTAAAGATAGCAAGCTCAAAATAGATGCCTAAAATTTCAGGGGAATTCAGATAGTTTTCTTCATTGAACAAAATGCCATATTTGTCATTGAACAAAATGTCAATGCCTCAACAAAAAGTATTCTGTCTGAAGACATTTAAGAAAAAGGAAATAAGAGAATCCTAAACACTTGTAATACCAAAAGCTGCAATTTCTGCTCTGAGAAGTATGAAGAAATCTCAGAACTTTATAAAATATTGAGCATTCTAAGCATGTGAGTATTGCTGGACCTTTGCATAAATATGCAGAAGCATTTCCCAATAAGCGTGTTCTTAACTCAGTACAGGTGATATCATGTAGTGAAATTAAAGAATTTCGAAAGAACAGCTTTCTTCTATCAAAATTGTCTTTCCATGGAGCTCAGAACATCATGACCCTGAAACCACTGGGCTGCAGTTTGAGTCCTGATATGCTCTGTTGCCATGCAGCAGCATATCTTCTGGAGAAACGTAGATGTGTTACTTATTAATTTAATTACTCTAAAATATTACTTCTAAAGAAAAATATCTTTAGAGTAATATTCATTTTTTTCAACTGCATTTGTCAGTTCATGGAATAAAGGACTCTGAAAACTAATAATTAGAAACCTTTAGAAAAACTTAAGTAGATCATAAAAGCAAAAAAACCCAACAAATAGAAGAGGCAGACTTGTATTACACAACTTAAAGAAAAAAATCTGGTAGCCAAACACAGCATATTCTTACATGAAATAAATATCCATTCAACACACCAAGAGCTTTGTCAGGTTACTGCATCTACTAAAATATTTGATGTTTGTATGTACTTAAAAGTGGATATTGTTTATTATTTATAGTAAACAAACCATGTGTGAAAAATAGAAATAAACTCTCAGGTCTACACAAAATGCATCGTTGTTTTTAGGTTCAATGCCCTTTCTAGAAACTTGATTCTTTATTCTCCTACAGCTCAGGAGCTTTGCATTCCGCTGATAACTACAGATGGATCAAGTATTTGTTTTGAATAATGTAGCGATATAGTGCTTTCACAAGCAACTGTAGCCCCTTTATAGACAAGCAAGCTTTTTGCCACCAAACTAGTTAGGGGTAGCATGGACAACACAATGCAAGTACTGAGAGCCATGCAGAGCCTTTTTCAGAGGCTCCTATTGCCACAGCCTGAAAGCTTCAAATATTAAATCTACATACACTCAAATTAGTTCAGATTTATTGCTACCAGTCCGTTAACTCAGGCAGCTCTTCCTGGCTTCTCTCCCCGAAAACGTTTATGGAGAACACGTCGTATTGTCCCCAGTTTATCACCACATGCAACTGAGACAACATTTAAACTTCCTTATCCCTTTATCAGTATTAGACTCATTTCATATTTGCTTATTTAGGGTTTGGTTTTGTTTGCTTCTTTGTTTTTATGGTGGCATAATGTTATCAGCCCAGCCATCCTGCAAGAGACCAGCACACCAAGCAAGAGGTACACTGAAAAGTTTGGAAAATGGGTAAACTAAATACCTCATGGCTCTTTTGCTACTAAATAATCATACTTGCCCTTTCCTCTCTAGGTCCTGCAAATGATGCTCCATCATTGGTTCCCCTCTGTTTATGTTGCTCTCCTGTCCTCTCCTGCAGCACATCTGTCTTTCTAGTTGCACAACCAACCCCAGGTTCCACCTCTCTCACTCCTTTTCTTGCCAAGTTCCGTGTCTAAGGCACTAAATCACATTCTTCTCTCTGCATGGACAGTTGGGCCATCCACTTAACAACCACGATCAAAAGTCATTAACTCCTTTTAACACATACACCACTGACCCCAAATTAAGACTGATCCCTCAAAAATTAGTACTGCTATGGTGATTGAAGCATTTGAACTCCGTAGCGCAACTGGAAGTGAAAATGTGTTTATGAGAAAGTAGCAGGCTGTCATGTTTTTAGCATTACAGCAAAGTCAATTTGTGATGTGGCCAACATGCTGGAGAACTAGCAAAAAAAATATTCTGCTGCTGCTGAAAGACCATGACACAATTTCTGGCATCCGCTTTACTGTCCGGAATCCAAACTACAGTAGCAATAAGCCTTTACCAGACTCTCTTACAGGACATATTTAGGAAGTGAGTAATAATTGTTGAATGCTACTGCAGATAAAATTGTAAACTGAAGAGTACAATGTGCAGCACTCAGAAGACCTTATTGCAGCACACTTTACATTCAGTTTTGCAAGATAAAACAGGCAGGAGGATGAAGAGGAAAGAAATCAAACTATTCTAAGCATTGATGGGTCATGTGACAGAATGTAAATACTAATGCCGTGGTTTCCATGGGTTTCGTTCAGGAAACTGGCTTTTGGCAGGAAGATAAGACTCCAAGATGCTTTTCAAACTTACAAACTGGATGGCTCATTCTGTGCGTGCCATCTTTCAAAATCTCAGCCATCAACCACTATTTCATTGTTGAAATAACTTCTTTGGCAGTAGTTTCATGTTAGAAAATGAAGTCAGCATCAAGCATAGAGAAAGTATTTTCTCTGTTGATATAGAGTTATGAGTTAATCACCTTAGTAACCATTCATCTTTTCTATACACCAAATTTTAGTTTCCAACAGCCCCTGTCAAAATGTATTTTACTGCCTGATGTATTTATTAACTCTGCTTGCGCAACAGACTTAAAACACAAAATCACACTTTTTCTCCTCCCTCAGCAGCAAAAGAGAATAATACTGTATCGAGACCTCTGAAGTTGGAGAAGAGAGTGGGATTTCATTCAGTTCTGGTTTTAATCTACTCTAGTCAGAGACATTTGGCATACATTACCTTTTCCTTCAACCTTCTACACAATTCAGCAAAGCCTAAAACTTCAAAGGGGAACAAGAATTATCTACTACAGATGAAAGAAAAAAATAGGTTGACTCATTTCAAAAGAAGTTTTGCGCACGCACTTATCAAAATTTACCTAATAGAAGTGTTCTAAAATTAACCTCTGATGCTTCAATCACTGCTCCAACAATTCAACTGAAAGAGGCATAACCAAAAGTGTGTTTAAATAACTGAGATTTCTTTGTCTTTCTGGCATTGCACAAACAGCACCAGACACATTTATGTCAGAGCCTGAAAAAAGATGTTTAAGTCAAAGAAACAGAAGAATCTATTCCCTGGTTATGTCAACTCTCGTGACACGTCATTAGAACTCTCAGTCCTTCCTATCTATCATTGCCTTTTATCTTTGCAACAATAAAACAAAACAAAACTTTGAGTTTCTTAGTTCAAATTCTATTTGTTCCAAAAATATAATTTCATGCTA
Source organism: Neomorphus geoffroyi (assembly GCA_033558235.1). NCBI lineage: Eukaryota > Metazoa > Chordata > Aves > Cuculiformes > Neomorphidae > Neomorphus > Neomorphus geoffroyi. The sequence continues at coordinate 33,450,392 of JAUMJM010000027.1, forward strand.
TTCCCTATTTGTTACAAACACATAAAATAATTTAACATCATTTTAGTTTAACACGTTTTAATGATCTATACACAACTAAGAATCCTTCTATTCTTTCCTTTTAGCAAGACTAAGGCAGCTCTGTAAAGTGAACATTTCTAACCACAGGTTTAAACAACATACTACTCTATGAGTCACCTCACAATTGCAGAGTCTAAGTAAAATTTTAGAATAGTTCGTAGTTTATAAAGCAGTTATAAACCATATGCTTTGAATTAGCTGGTGAGTGTGTCAGCAGTGTCATTTACCATACCTTATAATAAGCTCTCCTTTAATTCTTAGGTTTTCATGAAAGAAGATTACATTTTCCTACCACAACAAAACACAGAAATATTTATTGCAGCTCTCTTTTAGCTAAAACTTAAGTATAGAAGCAATTTCAAATCAAAATGCCACCCACACCTAACTCAGTAAGACGACTCTGCTTTTTACAGCACAGCTTTTTCAGCCGCATAGCTCCAGATGGCCAGATCTGTCACAAAGTCCTAACCCAAAACATCTAACAAAGGGAAATGGCAAATAGGCCTCCAAGGGGAATTTCCAAAGGGTTCCGGCAATTTTCAGCAGCACAACAGCATCTCTATACTCTAACAAACAGCAGGGTCAGAAAGAGACAGGAGCAAGGTTCCTAACCCACTCACTCCAAAACAAGCACCAACTGCTTTTGCTTAATTTGAACACTCAAGATTGCATCACAATTACACCATGGGTAAAATCTTTGCTCTTATCGTCACAAATTCAGTTCATGGGAGGAGTTCTTTTCTGCCATTTTTTTGCTTTAAGTCAAAATCCCAAGGATCAGTATTCACCAGCTATTGGTACTTCTTTCCACTATCATTTTCATTCTTGCCCTCATTTCCCTTGGTGGTCTCAGTTAACACTGTCTTAAACTCCCTCCAATTGCTTTTCTCACACTCTAATAGAGTCAGTCTCCTTCATCCCATCTTCTCTGGCTGTTGCTTTGAATCTAAGAGTTTCAGTCCCCATTAAAACATTTATTGCTTAAATCTTAAGTAGCTTGCAACTACTAACTCTTCTGTTACTTTCAAAGAAAATTAATAAAACCTCTCTTCCTGTCTGTTCTAAATCCTCATGAGGCAGAGCCCTGGTACCATTTCATTTCTGCTCAACTGTCTAAACATGCTGGCAGAATACTGGAAGTCAGTGCTTACCAAATACTATATACCATGCCAGACTAAAAAGAACAGCAGTAAAATGTAAACTGTATACACATTTTTAATGTAAACTTTATATAAAATGTAATTTATATTAATTCCTTCAAGTTTCACTAAGAACATCATTTAAGTGCCTTCCTTCTCTTTCTGAATGCATAGGAGTCCACTGTAACAGGCTAAAAGCAAACATTATTTTTCTCACAACATGCAATGGAAAAACACGAGAATCACAGCTTTTAGGAGTATAGAAATTCTTAATAACCTAAGTTAAGAACAGTGGAAGTACATGTTATGAAATGCTTTGAGGCTTTACATTGTAAATCATCACTACTTGCTATGTATGTTCCCCCCGCCCATTGAAGCTCAGTGGAAAATTCACCATTCAGGAAAAACAACAGTAAGAGATTATTTATAGTATTAGCTCATAGAGCAAAATCATTTCATCTAATTGCCCTAAGGATAAAAAGTGTACTCCCATTTTCCATAATTACAAACTGTCTCATGTTCAGCACTATGACACATTTGAAAAGAAAAGGTTGATTAGCCTGCCATTGGAGTGAATAAAGTAACAGCTAAATTGAGAGCACATCAGCTAGGATAGACCTTCACAGGCAAGCAGCTGCTCTTTGAAAAATGCCAGTCAGGAAAAAAATAAAGCAAGTGTAAACACCAAGATAGAGAGGAGTGCTAAGACAGATGGAAAGCCTTTTCTCCTATTCATATTCTCCAGTTTTACTTTCCTGGTGAGCACAAAACCCTGTTTTGTCAACAATCCTATGTGGCTAATACACACAGCAGAAAGGAACCTCCTGCATACGCTTTCCCCACTTTGTTATTCACGTTAGCAAGCGTGACATTATTAGAGGCAGAATAAAGCTCAAAGCTGTGTAAATCAGCTCATTCGATCTGTAAGACGCAGCCACAATTTACAGAAGGAAAGGGAGAGATGGGAAGGGAGGTGGAAGGGGACAGACAAAGCCACTCTATTTTCACGAGCAAAACCCTTTAAAGCATGAGCTAAAATTAAGTCAGATAGATTTATCTTCTGTTCCAGTATATTGGGAATATAATATACCCTCCAATGCTCATTTAGACACTGCAGGTTTAGCAGAAGAGTTGACTCAGGCCAACATTCTGAGGTCTGGACAAAAAGAAAAAGATGTTCTTTCTGAAACTCCTGTCTTTTTCAGAATGAAACACTTTTCAAACATGCCCAGCGGACTTCTCCTCAAAAACCTCCCTACAGAGAGTTCCAGCCAATGCATCTTCCCCAAATACTGTGCCTGAGCAACCTCATAGCTCACCACAGCCCAGCTGGAGGCCATGTAACCATCACCTCCTCATCTATATTAATACTCAGCCCCCAGGTCTAGCAGGAAGGAGTAACTCCCATTTTCACAGCACAGTATTAACCAGAGTCACCCCACATACCAGGCTGTGCAGAGAAGGACACAGCTTAGCCTCTGACAGACCTACAGAGACTCACTTTGCTATAAGATGCACTGCAAGGATATAATGTTTCTTGGGTGAATAGGCATTTCTGTTTACAAAAAATAATAATTTTACTGGGCCATGATATACTTACTTGAAAGGAAGCACAGGAAGTGGTTGCTATTGCTTTGTTTAAAAACCTATTTAATTAGATGTAGTTTGTTTCCTAAGATAAAACAACACTTGCAGGTTTGATTTAATGATTGCCTAAACCAGCCAAATCCTTACACTCCATCAGTTTACTGCAAAAGAATACACTGAATCTCTTTGGTAGCCATATTTTCTTAAGAAGCTCTAGATTTTAACTTAAACTGCCAGTCTGACTGCACCAAACAAGCATGTGGCCACCTGTGAGGGAAGCAGCTTCGTGGCGTAACAGAAACGCTGGTAGCAAGACTCGCATTTCTCCACGGACTTTTGAAGCATTGTAGCCCCTGAGGTTAGGCTTGTAAAAATCAGGATTTATTCCATTAACAAATGCATTCCCCAGTTCAAAAGGAGTAGCAAGGGGTCAGACAGCTGGATGGGACAGTACGGAAAGAGAGGTGCAAACTAATTTTCCTTGTTTGGCTTCTGTCAGAGTTTACCTACAGGACACAACATTTTTTAATATTCCAGTTTACTCTTTCATCTACGTATTAGCAGATTTGAATTACATCTCTGATCCCTTGCATATATTTAGAAATGAAGGGCTGGTGGGTCAATTAGGAAAGAGGGAAGCAAGAGAAAAGAGTCATTCCCTTTCTGCACTAAAATATCCAGACTCTTCATATTTTACAGGAAATTGAATTAGTTGCTGTACCTAATACAGCATGTGTCTGAAAATTAGTGAAGCTAATTCGTCAAACATACATGTTCAGTTCATGTCAGCTTTGATCAAATTTTACATGAAAGAAACCTCTTACTGCAGAAGACACGCTTTGAGTATGCGGTTGCACCATGCAAATAGCACACTAAAAGTAAACTTCCCCAATAAAACTGTAATTCACCTTGCCTGAGGTGGCTAAGCATAATACATACTGCATCAGTATAAAACACTGAGAAACAATCATTTTTAAAACACTGATCATGGCTAAACACGGGCCCTTAAAATGTTCCATATCTACTTCAGAAAATAGGTGCAGAGCACAGGTTAATTGAAATACTTTGAAGATAAAACTCTACAATCCTATTAAAGGAACAATCATCATTATAGCCTGCTTATCCTGTGCAGGTGGGAATATACTGTTAGAATCCTAGAATGGCTTGGTTGGAAGGAACCTTAAAGATCATCTAGTTCCAAACCCTCTGCCATGGGCCAGGACACCTCCCACTGGATCAGGTTCCTCGAAGAGTCATCCAGCCTGGCCTTGAACATTCCCAGGGAGCGGGCATCCACGACTTGTTTGGGTATCCTGTTCCAGTGCCTCATCACCCTTACAGTAGAAAATTTCTTCCTAATATCTAATCCAAATCTAGTCACTTTTTCCCCTTTTTTAATTTATTTTTTAACTAGGACATATCTTTGGACCTTATAGTTTGAGCTCGTCCAAATCAGCAGCACAGTACTTATGCTCCATGCCAGCAACTTCTTGAGCTCACAAATGAACCCTTAATAAGGCTGTACCACTTGTGGGGTTTTCCAGAGGCAGAGGAGAGGGGAGTGTTGCTCTTATGATTTCACATGGGAAAATGTTTAGCAAACAGTGTTCCACATTGATGCCTCAAAAAAAGTACTCCTTCTTAGCAAAAAGAAAACACGGCTTTTACTTGCAGCCCTAAGAAACATCACCCTTAAGTCAGAAGGTACAAATAAGTCATTTCCTCTCCATGCAGTGAGAGCAAGAATATAGCAAGTCAAGTTTTGGCTTCCACAACACACACGCGTTGGTACCGTGTGCTCATGAAGGGACTTCTCTTACTGCAAATAATCTTATTCCTGAAACATCAATACTCTCAGACAAGCTTGCTCTACTCTGCCAACTGAAGTATGAAATATAAATTTATTCCATTATTCTTAGGTAATTAAACATCTACCAGTACTCAGAGGAAGACAAACAGTGAAGTGAGGTGTCCAGTTTCAGGTACACCCTTCATAGAAAGGGACGTGCCATCAACGTCTCATGTCATAGGACAATAGCACACCGTAGCCCAACTAAACTCCAGTACGCTGCACATACCTAAGAGATGCCACATCTCACATCAAAAGATACATCTTGGAGTGACTTCATAACTCTGCATGGTGAGACAGGTAAAGAAATGTCTACCATGTGGGTTGTGCAATAGACTGCACTAGAAGGCAACGCAACTTGCCATCAGAAAAAATGCCAAGCACTCCACAAAATTCCTATTACAATATTGGAGAAATCGGAGTGTTGTAACATTCTCATAGGTGTTTCTAAGCTAAAGTTAGTTGCTATTCATCAGATTTGAAATCTAGGCTCTGCAATGCGAAAGTTAGCATGCAGCTGCCCTCAAGTTTATCAAGAGACAGCAGTGACAAAACTGCAAATCAAAGTAATTCAGTTATCTTGAAAGCATCTGATGGACAACATCAACACTATGTAATTACACAAGTATGTTGTTACTTGGAGGCGCTACTGATTTTTCTAATTTTGCATGTAACTCTAAAGTACTCTTAACAAACCATGTAGTTTGCTAGGAAGTTAAGAAGCCTTATGCAACATATTTTACCTCACGGCTCTCTTTTTCAAATAAAGCACCACTCATGAATCCCTGGACAATGCAGGCACTGAAGTTCATCTCAGCTTGTTAGCTCAGGTGACGAGTCTATTCATTCTATAAAATGTCATTTGCTCAAATTTGTGGATATGTATCCAAAACTTTCTTTCCATGACTAGTCAAAGCAAGAAATGAAAAGCTTTTTTCAGATTGCTCAAACGCTACGTTTCAGTCCAGTCCATGGGGATTATTCCAGGGACAATTTATTTTAACAACTATGTCCTTGGTTGGTCTGCTGATACTCAAGGAGGATGTCAGCTGCATACAGGATTTTTGCCCTCTAAGAATCATCTTGGAGCAATTATGACCCGTTGCAGTTTGAACTCCACAAGGTTTAGCAACTGAAAATCATTTCTGTAGTACATAAAAGGAAACAGTGCATACAAGAAAAGTGCAGATTTGAATTCATTTACCAAAATGACCACAATTAAACTGTCTTTGTAGTTCAGACCTTTGTTTGTAAACCCTGGTCCCAGCTCTCCTATCTATTCAAAACATTAGTAAAAGATTATTCAGTGTGCTAGACAGTAAATATTAAGACTGTCTATTTCCTGATTTACAACATGAAAAAGTTTATCTTTCATGCAAACTACATTAACCGTGATGTACCCAGAGTTGAAGAAATCAGAGCCTTTTGTATAAAGTCGTCAATAAAAAGAGATTGAATGGAAAACCTTCTGCTTCTAAAGATAGTGCAGGAACTGGAATGTTAGTGAAGTTTCCTTAAGGCTTTAAACATCAGCCTTGTTTTCGTTGTCTCTAAATTCATGACAAAGGCTTCTAGCGTAGCAGATGGGCATTTCCTGGTGTGTTATGAACTGCTAAAAAGAGAAGAAAAAAAAGACGACCATTAAACACAATGAGACACTTCCAGTGAAAGGACGACAGCTGTTCTTAATTGCAATTTGAAATCCTAGTTCTTAAGAGAGCACCATGCTGCCAGTTCAGGAAAGGTCTAATGAAAATGCTGGTACGTGTACACACAATGCATAAAACGGGATTGCTGTCATTGCTGATAGGGCCTCTCCCTGCCCTCAATTTCCATCTACATTTAAGAACTAAAACATAGCAGTGCCTCTTTTTAAGTAATTTCCATTATGGAAAAAGCCTCAACATTCTAATGAAAAGAATAATGAAGCTACCAAAGCCTTTTTTAAGAATCAAGTTATACTTAAAGCCCCCTGAAATGTTTAAAAATGTTTTTATTTCCAAGTTGTCTCAATATCAGTCAATTTTCTAATCAGAAGAAGCTTTTTATTAAGCAATAGAAAAGGGCTAGCCTTGTTTCTAGCCTAGAGATACAAATGAAGAGCTAGAACAACTATCTGAACTGATAAGAAGAGACAAAGAGCAGTTCTGTATTGACGAATTTGGAGAACTGCATTGCAAAACTGAAAAATTACTGTGGGTCCATTCCTTTAATTAAGTGCCCATTTCATTCACAAAATTCAGTCAGACATATTGAACGGATTTTCAAGCCTTTTGTGTGAATTAGGAGGATTCTACTTTACGTGATAATGTGAATTAATTACAAAAAAATCTCAGTGTTTTATGTCCTAAAAATATCAATGACATAATACGAACACTAGCCAGAATGTTCTTGTTCCAGGAAAATGAGAGAAATGGGATCTGGCAAAAAAGGTTACCATTAGTTTAGACTACTGGAGCATTAACACACATCACCCACTACTCAATATATATGAAAGCCCTTTTTGCCCTTTTTTCCCCCAAATTATTTTTGCTCCAACAATTTAGCCAAACCCCAAACTTTTTTATGCTTACAAATAAACACAGACTATAAAAAATACACTTACATGCAAAAAAAAAGAAGAAAAAGAGATGGCCACAGATAACTAAACCCATTTGACCCTCAATCCCCAACGCGACTGAAGTCAAATGTGAAAGTATGTTGTGTACAGAGGTACAAGTAAATATTTGAAAACAGTTCTGAAAACAAAGTTATTCTGTTGAGGCTCTAGGCCAGCAGTTAATTCATGAAGGATGCCCCCAGATTATTTTCCTTTGTACACCATGACGACAACTATAGAGTTGCAGAAGCATCTGGAACAGATCTCAAGTTAAGTGTTAACTCTTACAGGTTTTGCAAGGTTCTTCAAGAAGTCCACTGGACATGTGAATGCCTTTTTTTTTAATTCAGCTAGGACCACACATGGCTCTCCAAATGAGAAACTGATGGACAAGCAGGCTCTACCAGAGCCAGGTGGGTCCTGTCCCTCTGGCAGAGGGACTTCGGGAGCTGTGATTAACAGTCCTGCCAACTGAGATGGCTGTGGAGAACAAAACGGTCTGTGAACCAGTGGATTTGGTGCTCTTCAATAATTCTGTCATGGCAGCATATGCTATTGTAGCTCCTGAAAGCAGAGAGATGCTGGAGAGCAAGACTAGGGCAGAGTCCTCTCTGCTTCCTAGGGTATTATTTTGGGAGACAGTTTTGTCTTGATGCTTTTATATCCCCTGTAGTCTATATATACCCCTTCTTAGCCTAGGAAGTGTTTAAATGCCACAATAGCACAAAAATCCAGCTGGACTTCACGCTGCCAGACCGCCTGATGTCTGGGCGAGGCTATGTGCAGCCAGTTCTGGCAGCTCCACTCCATCTGTGCTACAGCTCTGTGATGACACACAGCTTCGCAGATTTTCATGTTGGAAATCTGATGTCCCAGACACTTACAGAAGAATGACAGCACCAGTGCCATACAAAAAGAATTTAAAGGGCCTTTTCATTTCTTAATTTAGGCAGTGCTACTTAGAGGACCGACAGAAAGCCTCATTCGAGTCATTTGGAATCCAGTCTAAATGTCACTCCAAATCATTTTAAGAAATTAAAATGAAGTACAACATTCATCTGTACACTGCTTTTCCAGGCTGTTTATACTTCTTGGGTGTTAGGCGCGGTTTTTGAGCCCCCTTACAACTGCACATCCTGCTATAAATCATACTGGACTATTAAGCATTATTACCAAATTTCATGCAATCTAATAATGGCAGCAAACAAGCAACTACTGTTCTTGTCAATAATACTATATTCACCCCTGAAGCACTGGGGTGAGGTGGCTGCACTGTGTGCTCTCTGAACCAACTAAAAATTGCCCTGCTCATTTCATGAAAAAGCTAAATTTATTGTTGCATTCAAGAGAAACCTTGCTTCGTATCCTAAGTCTTTTAAGTTCATGAAATTCTTTTAAAATGCTCTTCATTTCAATATGGCCACATGACAACTGCCTTCAGCAAAACTGTTTCCTCAGAAGGACTTCTGAGTGTAAAATTTAGGAAACTGGGCGGTACGCCAGCAGTCTGCAATAGAAGATGCTCTTCTCATGACTTCTGAATCTTGAAGTCCTTCTGATTCTTGAAGCAAGTGTGATGCTTGAGGGATTTACCTTCCATGAATACACCATATCCAGTACTGCTGCATTGTAGAGGTTAAGAGAGTAATAAGCCTGACTCCTTCTAAAATAAGAACTCCATATTCTCTGTAGATTTTTTTCTCCCCTTTCTTCTTCCAGCTCTTTCTTAGCATGGGTTTAACAATTAGGTACTGGCAGTCCTGCCTAATTGCTATTTATGACTTCTGTCAGGCGTAGAGGTTCCCTCCCTGCCCAGCGGCTGATTTTGCCAACTAACCTCTGAAGGGATCATCTTCCCTCGACTATAAAACCCTTCCAAAAGAGGCACTCAGCTCAACCACATGGACAAGTCCAAAGACTGAGTCTCTGGAGAAGTCAGGAATTGTTAGGAATAAGAACAAAAGGGTTGTAAAAAGGTGATACTGCAAGATGAACAAAACTCAAAATGGGATGAGGGGGCTGGGAACAGAGATTTAAAAAAAAAAAAAAATATCACACCCAACCTACCCTGCCCATCCCATACCCTCCCCCGTCAAGAAAGCAAATGAAGATTAGGCAACAATAAACTGAAAATAAAAAAAGGAAATGTTAAAATAAACACACTGGGGCAATGAAGGACACTGAACCATGGCACAGGCTCTCACACCACCATCCCCTTCTTTGACAAATAAAGTCAGCTACACTGTATCTTAAAATTCTGCTAGCTATGGGGAAAAGCTTGGGTTTACACGTAAGCAAAAACTATCCTTCACAGCTGTGGCTTTATTATGCCCTTCAGACAAAAATATTTGCTTTAAATCAAGGAGGAAAAAGGGCTACTCTAACCTTGGTGTTTCCGAAGACATGCAATCCTAGAATACCAGCAAAAAAAGCCAGAAGCAAAAATACAACTTCTATATTCACTGCTCACATTGGCTCAGAGCTTGAGAAGGAAACAGCAAATTGTATCTATTGCCACAGTAATTGCACATATCCGCAGGATAATGATTTGTCCCAGTAATTATTAATGTGACGATCATTGAAATGGGGAACACTAAAGTTCCTCATTCTTACATTTTAATACGCATCAGCTTGATATCTTTGTGCTTGTATCCTATATAAAGGCGAGCTGGTTTTCAGGAGTTGCCTACAAGAGTTGAAGTCTCCCTAAATTTGAAAGCTTTCAATGCAAATGTATTATCTCTTCATAAATATTTGACTTAAAAGAACTAATAACAAGTAAATAAAACATACAGCAAAATTGTCTAAGTGGAATTCAACAGGTATCTGACAAAAGCCTTCTCCAGGTATTTTCCAGTTATTCAGCATAAATACTTCAGTGCACAGTTAACAACGCACATCGACTCACAACTCTTACTTGCACGCAGCTTGCCATCAGCAGTAGAGTTGCCACTTTTTACTTTAAGGAACAAAATAATCTGTGATTCTTCCGAAGGAAGAAGGTAAGGTATTTCAGAACGTAAAGCGGAGCAAAAAGCCCCACGTCACACTACCTCCCAGACACGGAGAGCTGCTACTAGCCAAGAGCCGATGTTAAGATATGAAATGCAAGAAGGCACCTCCTCCACAGTGACTTAAAGGGAACCTGTTACAAATAAATGGTACGATAAGCTATTTATTTCCTATTGCCTTCACTTCAAAGACGCCAGCAGCTGCCTTTGTCACTGGTGGAAGGTAATGCAAATTAGCAAGATAAACGGCTTGGTTCTCTCTCATGTCGAACTTACCCACAAGGTAAGCAAAACAACAATTACATCAACTGAAAGAGTAATTACATCAACTGAAAGAGCAGAACAGAAGTGTAAAGACTATATAAATCAAGTAGCAAAATGAAATGTCACACTCTGCCCCATCAAGTCAGAGACAAGTTTGATCCTGCCTTGCAGATAAAGACAAAAGCAGCAAGATTAACAAATCATTAAAAGAAAGAAACCCAATCAAAAAGCTTGGTAAACTTCCTATTACATCTATGCAAATAGCCACAGACTATGAAAACAAGCATTCAGGAGGCCTAAAAAAGTAACTCTTTATTATATGGTGCCACAACTACAGTGGTGTATTTAGAAAGGAATGAACTATTAAAATAAAATCTTTTTGATCAAATTTTTTGAGGTATAACACTACCCAAAATCACCTGACCAAAAACTTTCTCCCAGAAATACAGTTTGGCTGCCCATTTAAAATCTGTCCATGGCCTTACTCTGTATTTTCCAAAGAACATTCAAAGGAAAAAAAAAACAAAAAAAAAAAAAAACAAACCACCCAAAGCCTGCAATTAAGTATTAACTAGCGTCACGGAAAGCATCAGGCACTTTCGCAGACGCTCTTGAGGAAACACAGAGCAGACGACCAGGTGTACTCCCTCATCTTTCAGATCAGGGCTAAGAAAACACGTGAATACATTTTCTCTCCCATGGGTGTGTTTCCCTCACTGACCATATATAGGAAAAAAAAAAATCTCTAGGTATGGATTTCCTTCATGTCAACATATACTTTTCTCTTTTTCCTTCCATTTCCATTTGCTCACCAAGCCTGCTATTTTACTGTGACTGTTGGCGTTCTCAAGCACATCCACCTCATACAATTCCATCTCATCCAAATGCTTGCACTTACCTCGAGCATAGGCATACGAAACTACGGGAAAATAGGCAAAACATGTTTTGGATTCCTCATTTCCGAGGAGCTCCCATACAGAGCTGGAGGTTTGGGAATGCCTCATGGCAGTCTGCTCCAGAAATACAGACACTGAAAACTTGGGATTCCTAAACCTGAAATTTCTCTCAAAAATGACAGATCTTTAGAGAATATAAGCCATCACACCAACAACTGACAGAATGTTTATTTCTGATGGAAGAGGTTAGGTGCCATACAGACCTAGTTTCTATAGGATCAAACCAAACCACGGCTAGAAATTTTTGCAAGAAATTCTCTGGATTTTTCTAGTTGGCAGTAGTAACAAAATTAAATTATTTGTACAAAGGAGATGCTGTAATAAAAAACATACTATATATAATTCTATTTCTAGACATGCTTTCAAGGTCATATGCATTGGATATCCTTATAAATGGCCAAGAGTTTTGCCTTGCTAAGGATTATGGAACAGAAACCAAAAGCCTTTTCCCAAAGCACACACTTAAATGGTTCAGTGGGTTTACCCACAATCAGTTCCTCTGAAGAGGTCATGGCTCAACGGAGATTTACACATCAAAGAAAAATAAGTATGTGCATCTCCACAAATCAATGTGGGGGATTTTACCCCAAAAGAATTACCACAAATTGCAATTTATCTCTTCATAAAAGTTCCTGAGCAGCTAAAAAAAAAAAAAAAACCCACCATGAAGATTGCAAGGTCTGGGTGGAAGTCTAGCAGCCTCTTCAGATATGCCTAAGCCCTGTTTTTAACAGTGGCCTGCTACTCCCAGATACGTCAACCCTTGAATTAGCTGCAAGCTGCAAGGCTGCCTCTTTCCCAAACCCAGTTCTTGGTCTGTACTGAGCAGCGTGGTACGCAAGCACCACACTGATGATCAGTCCAGGCTTGGCTGCAGCAGGACCATATGGTCACCCTGTAAGTGCACCTCATGATCTACTAATCAGCTCTACGTTCAGAGTGAACAACTGGGCTGGCATGAATCCTTAGGCTACAGCACAAGGCACTAAATATTAAGGAAGAAGAAAAGTTGCTTAGGCTTCTCAGAGATTGCGTAAGGCAGCCTACGTAGCCCTTATGTTAGACACCCACAATATTTCCGAAGTATCTTTTAAAAATTGTGAGAAGTTTATAATTTTAGCAGAGACAAAACTGATTCTCTTGATTCTGTAGTTCTCATAAGCATCTACAAACAGGTGGGAAAGGAAGCAAGGGCACCCTAGAGAAGATCATCTTATATTTCAACAGTTTGAAAATAAAATGCTGTATTTGTAAAAGAAATCACAACAAAGATTATTTCGTAATCCTGTATTTTCAAAGATGTATTGTCTACTGAGTAAGTGCCAGAAGACAAAATTTTCATACAGAAGCAGTACCAAATAAAGAAAATTTGTAGAGATATTGTATCCATCCAGGACTAATTAATCTTACACTTTTCATGACTTGGTATTCTATCTGAACTTGCAATGAAAATTTATTACTATCACACAGTCACTAACTCCTGAAATAAGTTAAGTTGAACATTTTCTCACTTCAAATCACTGTTCTTAAAGAGGATTTCTAGTGTCTGGACTCCAAAAGTCCTTGCTCTGAGATGACAGCTTGACTATATGATTATTGTCATTAGTGATGAACGATGTTTACAAAACGTTTTTATACCAAGTTAAGACTGTTCAGACATTTTTATACCAAGACAAGAATGAGCATTGACCGTTTCTGTTCTGGAAAACCACCTCTCAAGAGATGGAAAACGTGGAGATCAATCTATTACTATGTACTTGATTCAACATGTAACACAGTATTATACGTAGTACTGACCTTCAGCATGACAGACAAACTGTTATCTCCCAGATTTTATTTTTACAATCCTCCATGATATAACAGCAAACTATGCAGCTGAACAAAGTTAGCAGAGCACAAAGTTCTTTTAGGAAGCAACTTTGTTAATTTAGCAAGCAACTATGCTTGCTAGACAAAACTGTGAAGAAAGTAAACCTGAACACAGCCAGAGTTCAGATCCAAAAGGGACAAGAACTACCAGAAGCTTATGCGATCTGATTAACTAGGTGTTAGCACTTCAGTCAGTGTATCTGGAAAAGTTATAGATGAAGTGTGAAGGCAAAAAATTGATCAGAACAAAATAACTCCCAGAACTCTTCCCACACATAATTTCCTTTTAACCTAAAAGCTAACAGGGAAGGACAATGCATAAGTCTATGGCCATGTCTAGAAAAACTGATCACTGATCACTCAAGCAGCCACCAGAATATGTGACTACAAAGTCAGGTGGCAAACTCACAACACAGGGAACACTTCTCTAACCCAGCATAACGTAGAGAAAAGGAACAGATGCCTTTAACCTCATGACTACGATGTCTAACAAGATTACTGCAACTTACAGACCTTGAAGACAAGATATGTCATTTTCAGGCACACCACCCACACCTGTGATCAAGGTCTTGTCCTGTTATGGACAGGACTTAACCATGTTCCTTTACCCTCAATAATTCTGACCAGGCCCAAATAATATAAGTCATGTCAGCTCTCTATAACCACAAGGCAAGGCCTTTGACTTCTTTCCAATATGCACCCCTGTAAAGGAAGTTACAGAAGTAAAATGAATGTCAGAATAAAACATTATACCTACTTCTTAGCTTTATATTCCTAAATTTAGGCTTGGTACCTACATCACATGCAAATCATATTTTGCAATATTACATGTCTGCATATATGCTACATATTTTATCATTAAAATTTGCATTATATGTATGTGGCACTCTGACTGCCCTCTTAGAATGGGCTCATTTCCACACAGCACAGATGAGAGAAGATCAAGCGTTTCTTTTCCTACAGTTACCATTCAGACATATGCAATATGTTTCTGCATTCATCATGAGGGTTTTTTTTCATTTTTTGCATTGTGCAAACAGAAATTAGAAGTTTCAGATATCAAATATTTTTAATACCAAGAGGCTTTCACAAGGCAATCTGGATTTTGAAAGAAACAGATTTCTTAGAAAACAGACTACTTTACAATGCAGTAATAAAGGCTACTGCTAACAGATACAGGAAAATGCTCCGAAATGCCCATACCAGGATCTAAACACATGAAACAGAAAGAGTAACTCATCTTGACTTCTCTTGAAAGTAAGTATGAACTAAAAAATTCATTTTGGGGGAGCGGTGGTGTGACTTTTGTTCTATTTGCTTTAATCTATACAGAGCTTTTGATGAGAGAGACAGCTGGTACCATCTGTTTCAGAACAGAATGAAAACTAAGATTTCTTCACTGTACTTACATGTGAGGACTGAGTTCATAAAAGTTCCGGTTTCTGTATTCTTCTACTTTCTCTGGAGTATAAATGGGTAGCGGTCTGTAGGGATTTATCGATATCACCACACTGCCAATGTATGTCTGTTGAAGGAAAACAAAAAAACACTGTACAGTTTTCTTTTTAACATACGTTTGCTCCTTAGGGATTATTCTCCCATTTAATAATTATGCAAAACCAAGAAAATTGCCTAATTGCAGCAACGAATAAACATGTACATGCACTCTGAAACACCTTTTAGATCTCTCTGAACAATCACTTTTGGGTACCAAGTTGCTATTTCTACATAACTGAATGCCTCTTACAAACATTTTTTTAAAAGAAAGCCTAATTGTATAATATTTCCGTGACTAATTCAGTATAGGGGAGGGAAAGGGAAAAGAACACATATGTTCATGAACAATCGACTCCATCTACATGGCAATTACCATAGAAGCTTTGGTGTAGCCCTTGTGCACTTGTGCAAAACCACATAAAAGCAAAGCTGGTCTTGGACTGTGCTCCCTCATCCAAGGAAGAGTTTCACGCTATCTCTTCAAAGCCTCAGGCACAGAAGAGCACAGGGGAAAAAACTTCAAGACTGAACAGCCTCTGACAGGCTTCTGTCAATGGAGAGATTTATGGTCAGAATTCAAGTCAGTTGAAGTCCTGATGTGGTTACTCAGCAGACATGCATTGCAATTTATATTTCCAGATTCTAAAGATACTTGCTATTACCCTTGGAAAGCACACGGAGTAATGCCTTCGTTTATTCTGCTAGGTCCTGTTCACTACCAAGCTGAATAAAAACCGATACTGTACACCCCGATCACCATGTTGGCACACCACACAGTTAACCTGCCTTTGTCAAGCCCAATGCCAGATGCCCTGCAGCTCTCTACGCCTCCCTCCAGCTGCAAGGGCCGCATTCAGATACACCTGAGTGGCAAGACATGCCACGACTCCATCCCACCCTTGCTGCAGATACAGATCAAAGATTAATTAAACCCCAAGCATTTTTTATGGCTTTCCACAACCACGAAATAAATAAATAAATAGCTAGATAATACCTGGTGTCTTCCAACCAGGGACTCCCTAGGAGATATAAAGGCTGTGAACAAAAGTCACAGGTTCCTGTTATTTGGATTACACTTGTTAGTAACTACTGAAGAAAAATAATGGGGTTTACGTAGATGCATGACTCCAAATGTCTCCTTCACCCTGACACCTTAGCATCTCACAATCACTATTTGGATTTACCACCACAATTTTCCTTACAGGGAAGCGCTACAAATGTGGCAACAGAGGCAGCAGAAGCCAGTGTTACCCACCAACAGGTTCAGCACAGCGTTGAATTACCTCCAGAGATCCAGTCACAAAGTAACAATACTAAGTGCTGCCATCTTTCACATTTAAAGCAATTTCCTGCTAAATATTAAACAAATCTGGTCCTAGGCACAAAGCTAGAAGAACAAGATTTCCTCTCCTCCACACCATGCATACACATAGGGCAAGCTGTGAACTCACATGGCATTTTCTGTCCCATTTAAAATAGATGTGAATAAACCAGACTGCAGTGTTAAAACAAGTAGTATGAGGCTTCCAGAATTTCGTAGTTTGTCCCTGCAGTGTTTACTACCCACAGAATGAAACAGAAGCAGCCATTGCTGACAACTCATCCTACAACTGCTGCTACAATGAAACACAATACTTCACTAACTGGCCCCAAGACTCACCATTTCTAAACACAACTTTCTGTTCTCCTTTGGAATTGGTCGGAAACCTCCTGCAAAACATTCTCCCCTGTGCATCTGAGCCCAGAACAGACCAAGTACAAATAAGTGGTCATCTCCCTAGGTGGGAAAGTGGTTTTCGTCTATTTCTATTCTCTGGCTGAACAAGAAGAAAACATAAAAATTGTCTTTCTACAGCGTTTACTTTGCTGTTTCAACACATACGACTTTGGCAATTTATAAGTTTACGTATTCTTTGCATGAATAACAGACACCCCAGTAAGAAGCTTTCTAGTCTTCATAAGTGCATGGATACCCTAACACTTTCCTGGTAAAACATTAATATGTTGTTTCCTCTTACATCTTAAGAATTTGTGAATTCAACATGTTGCGAAATGAGTGCTGGAAAATTATCAGTAGAAGAGACATGAAGGCCAGATCCTGAAGATTATTTTTGAAACAGGAATTATTAGTAACTCAAAGACTTGCCCTTTTCAGCTATTCTACTATCATAATACTATACAATTTAATTGCTAAGCTCCTTAAAGTACCCCAAGATGCCCAAGTAAAGAAAGATGAGTGAAAGTGAAAGCCTTCATTTTAATTTTGAACACAGGCATTCAAATGAGATTGACTTAGAACCATCTCTTCATAACTAAGTATTCCTTAGATGACGTATTTGGGGAATTCAAGTCAGCTGTTTATTGTCAGATATGAACAAATACAGATCATTTCCTGAAATACCAATATTTCAAAAGGTCAAGTGACTATATAGAAACAAAGATATACTCATGCCCATTTTAAACACCAAGCCAAAGCATGCCAAGAAACCATTGGTTTTGCTGCAAAGCTGCTTACAGAAACTAATACATTTCCTCTTCTAAAAATGCCAATATCTCAAAGCTGATGCCTCATTGCTATTTTCCACTGGTGGTCTGTGAGATTCCACATAGCGGAGATAAACAGATCTGGAAAATAGCTTTCCCACATAATATCTGCCTTCCCACCAGAACTCTATTATAAACAAACAAAATAAATGGCTTAAATGCTTGAGCAAGCAACAAGCACAGAAACATTCCAGTGCTGAAAGCAGAATGCTCAAGAGTAGCAGGAGACGGTAATGTGGAACTCCAGGGACTACAGCGATCTTTCATTTTCCCTGTTTCATGAAAAAAATGAAACCCCAGAGGAACAACCTCATGATGATGAACATACAGAATAAAATCAGGAGATTTGATTTCCTTCTTGGCTTTAAAATAGTCTCATTATGCAAGTTCGGACAAGATCTGCCATCTCGAGTTTTGCTAACTAGAGACTCCTGATAACACTCCTTCCTCCAAACTTCTACTTTATTTCAATAACACACAAAGGTAAATTCTGTCTCTTTGGTGCGTTTGTCCAGAACCCAAACCAAAAGGACTCCCACTCGTCATTTATCAGAGCATCTGTCACGTAGCATGGCAACACTGTAACAGGCTAACATTTCATCTACGGAAGACAGCATTCAAATTTCTATCAGGTCAAATGAAAACATATTCTGCATTCTCCACCAAAACTCGTTCCTGTTCAGTAAAGGGTTTAAGACCCTGAGTAGGAAGACAATTCTAAATCACAACACAACTGGAAAAGCCAATCATATTTGTTATATCACTTCTAAGTCCTGCTGGATGTGCAACATCCAAGACATTGTGATGCCGTATTTTCTCTCCCCTAGGGCATAACAGCTTAGGGCAGAATGTTACTACAACTTCAAGCTCATTTCTGCCTTGCAAGGCTTTCTGTGCTTTCCAACCCAAGCAGCTTTAAAACTGGCTTTAAAAGAGGCCTGAAACAGCCAGATGATGCAAGGCTCCCGTTGTTTGGGAGAAACCTTCAGGCAGCAGCGCCTTCCCAGCCAAGGGCTGGGGAAAACTATTGCTAGAAACTGGCAAACTGCCTGAAAAGCCTGTGGATCTTTTCAGCTGAGAGGCTGCAAAAACTTTATAGGGAGCCCAGCAAAAGGTCCCCAAACACCTCTGCAGCCAGGATGCACAAGCACTGTGGTGAAATCTGATACACAAGCAAAACGCAGTACAGGCCAACTCAAGTAGAGAAGCTTTTAAAAGACCACTTGTGGAACTTAGGGGAAAATATTTCACACCTTGGGATACAGTATATTAATAAAGCTATTCTTCCTCCTGAAAAAGTTTGTGTCTTACTCCAAGGGCCCAGATGACAGAAGATTGCAGCTGCAGATGCCAGGGTATGTTATTGAAAGCAGTTGAGGCTGCACTATAGGAGATGCAGAGCTATGTAACTGCCTGCTCCATATCTTCAAAAGTTTTTCTGGATCTGTGACATCCTCTGCAAAGCATCGTTCTGCAGAATCTAAAATCATAAAGAAGCTACACAGATTTGCTACAAAATTTCTGGAAGTGTATTCTACATCACTCTTAATAGCTCTCTTAAAAACAAAGCCACTACTTCTTACCCGTGGTAGCCTGTAACAGTCCAGCAAAATTGCTGCTGCACAAAGTCACTCCTGCTGTAAAATATCCAATTACTAAGGTACCTTGCAAGTGTGCTAAATTTCCAGGACCCAATAAGGTTCCTGTATTTATTTATTTTTTAAACTCTGGAACATAAAAATTGAAAACAAAAAAAGATTGCTAGAGTGGGTACTGATTCTTCCATGTATGCAGAGCAATTTTAATACTGCAGTTATGCATAATGCACATTCGTTTAGTATTAATTCTGTTCGAGTGTACTGTTTTCGTATCATTTTGAACAGTTTCAGATTACACCACTAAAACAATTCATTGAAATGAGAGACATTGAAGTAAAATCAAAGCGAAGCATGACTAGATTTTATTGGAGGAAATCCAGAACCAAAGCTTGGGCAGTACAGTTTTCTTCACGGGGGGGGGAGGACCGTGTTTTGGTTTTGTAGGTATTTTTTAATGTGACACATACAAAATTATATTTCTAATATAATCCTGATATTCATTTGTCTTTGCCTGAACTTCTGCGGGTTTGGATCTTGCCAGCTCATAAGCACATGTGCCACTGCATGCTCAGAACAGCTGAGCCAAGGAGATGGCAGATGCAGAAAAAGCCTGTACTTACATGTAATCCGTCTCAAACTCAAACAGAGCCTGGAAAATTTAACACCGCAATATTACTTCGTAATGAAGTTTCTCATTTTAATAAACACTAGCGACTAGATCAGTACTTTATTAAAATATCATCTCTTATTTGAACAATCATGCTGTGTGCTCTAATTTGTTTTTCATTGTGGTTGGCCACAATAATACAACTAAATGCACTCTGCTTCTGGTCCATTGTGTTTTTTCATGTTGGAAACACTCGGAAAGCTACAAGACAATACATTTGGAAAGGATGAGGAAATGTAATGGCAAGACTAAAAGTAAAACCACCTTAGACCATTATTGCTATTTCTGGGGCTGTGATTTACTGTATTACTATGTATCACAATGTAGGTGTTCGTATTGTTAGTGGAAAGGGACGGGCTGGGTACTTGAAAAACACAAACAAACAAACTAGGATTTCATCCTGTAACAGTTAGGGTTTGCTTGCACTATCATGACAGCACATACAAAATAAACTCTACCTGTGATCCAAACTGAGCAGCTGCACTTTGCATTCAGCCAATGCCTCGTGCTTCAGTGAGCTTGGAGTAAGAGCAGTGCCTCCGGGTACCATCTGCAAGTAACTAGGCAGGAACAACCCTAAGATCCCAAAAAGCAATGATCAAGTGGAAATAACAAAGTTTGATTTGCTTGAACAGCAGCTTCTGTGTGGATTCTCCCATATCCAGTAAGGGCTGGACTCACACAGCATAACACAGCACTAGTCCTTAGTTAGCAAAAGAAACTTCCACCCTCTCATGAGCCTTTCCTAGCAAATACAGCATCTCTCCAAAGCTCCTGATCAGCTCTAAAGAGGCTGCAATGATCAGTGAGATGCTACAGATGCTGGTTCTATACCCCCTGACTGGAAGGGAAGACAATGATCCAAATTCACTTTTCCAAAGGCTAGTTTGAGGTAAACTGAAAGCAAACCCAACCTTTCATACTTACTGTCTCTCTCCCCTTCTCCTTGATACTACTGAATATTTTTCACTGTAGTTTGGAGTCCTTTCTAATTATATTTGTGTAAGTAAAGAAATATAATACTGGATTTCTGAATTAAGACAGCCTGTTTTCCATGATGAATAAAACTCTCTTGCTCAAAATCACAGCATTTTCTCCCCAGAAATACAGCAAAGTCTGTACATTGTAACAGGAAAAAAAATATTCAATTAATCATGATAGGCAGCTTTGTAAAACTTGGACAGGACAGTAAGGACTGCAGAGAAAACTACTAGACACTGTATGAGTTCCTGAAATCTCAGGGGGAATGAAGCATAAGAAACTGAGGCAACAGTATCCACAATTCAAGGAAAGCCATCTTACTGCTGGGGGGGAGGAAATAACCATTAGTAGGTATCACAGTCATGTACCAAATATGATGGCTGATACAATGACTCAAGAAACAAAGCTCAAACAGGTAACACAAACTCAGAAGCGCACATCTATATCCCAAAGCAAATAATCATGACACAGGCAACCTGTGTCAAAAAGGGTAACACTGCTAAAATAGTCTTCAATTCAGGCTTGATCCTGCAAGTCCCTGTGCAAACAGCAGCAGTCTGAACAAGCTATGGCTAACCCACACTAGCCCCATTCAAGCCCTTAATCGTACTGCAAGCAGTTTTAGATCCGAACCCTGAAGTAAGAGCACAGCATTTGCCAGAGAAAGACGCGCAGCAAGTTGAAGCGAGTACTTAAAGGGGATGCATGTGCAGAGATTGCCAGGTTTCTCTTTTGAGTTTCTGGAGGGTACAGAAATCTCTCCTCTGCTCAGTGAACATTGCTGCTAACCTCGCAATCATTATGACAGACTCTAATGTTCTTACTAATTAAGCAGATTAATCATCTCAGCCATCCGCCTCTCTGACTACACTTGGATGTTTTTACACAAACAAAATTCCTACATGGGATGCAATTACAGATGAAATGTGTAAAGTAAGCGATGAGGAAGTCAACCCAAAGCAGACAGGAGAAACGTTGGAGACAGCTTTAAAAATACCCCAGAACTTCAGTGCTTGCTCACTTTTGAAAAGACAAAGACTTGTTTTTGTAAGCACACTGGAGATTGGATTGTGTCTATGCCAAGAAACCACTGGTGAAAACATTAGTAAGAGTACTCATTCCAAATTTTTTTCATTATTTCTGTACAAATAAAACATGTGGGGGTTGTGACTCCTGTCACGGTGCAGTCAAGGGTACCCTGTGTTCTTCAGGGTGAAAACCATGTTTTTACAGTACTTCTATTTCCGGGGTTTTTGCCAATCTTTCATTAGTCTTCCTTTTGTCTTTCTATTTCATGTAACATGCACTGAAACCACCAGTAAATGCCCAAAATGTCATCATCACCTTAGTGAAGAAATATATAGCACCTTGGGGAAGAGCCAACACTGACAGTCCCTGGAGCCCTACAGGAAACATTTCTTATATCACCTCCTCTCTTTTTTCAGTGTGACATCAGAGCCATAAAAGAAAAGAGTGTGTAGGGAAGGAGAAGATCCCTACACACAGCCCACAATACACAATTTTCTGTGATCCTTATTCATGTTTTCTTACTCCTTTATGCAGATATTGCATATGGCCCTACAAACAAGTGCCTCAAAAGCTACGTTCAGCATTGTGGGAGCAGGAAACAAACCACTACCTCCAGGTAAGTAACTCTCCTCCCATGAAACACTTCAAGATAAAAAAAGCAACCAACTTGCTTGCTGAAAAATCTTTACTCCTGACTAGGTGAAAATTATAAAGTGTTACCAGAGTGGGCTGATGCAAAGGCCCAGAGAACCTACAGGATTTCTATCCAGATAATAAGCAATGCAGTATTTGCAGGGAAGCAGAATACTTCTTTTTAGACCACAAGCTATGACAGGAAAAGATGTGCCTTGGGCACATAAGCCCTTCTTCACATCTGAAGGAGAAGCAGCAAGCTCCAAGGTCCTAGACCGTGGCAGCTGCAACAATATTATTACTACAACTCAGTAGCTTCCCTCAAAGAGGGAAACGGTCGAGACATTGCTGGGAAAATCGCTCAAATCGACGCAGGCATCCCCTGAGGGAGGAAGAGAGGGAGATCTGAGGAAACTCAGGTCCCCTGGGCTCTCATCACAGGCGGACGGATGGCTGCTGTGCTCCAGCTCTCAAACCATCCTGCCTTTAAGAAAGGACTCAGTCATCACACCTGCCACTCTTCAAACTCCCAACGGAAGACCAGCAGTCCAGGCTAGACTTGACGGATAAACACAAGTAAATATGTTGAAATACAAAAGAGCAGAGCCGGCTCTGGCAGGGGAATACACTCTTCTACGTGTTGCTGCAGGAGCGCGAGGGCCCAGCAGGCACGCACACAGCTAGGACACACCCAAAACACAGCGGCTAACAGTCCTCTTCAAAACCCCAAGGACCCTATCTGGCCTCAAGAAAAACATGCTGAAGGCCAACATGATAGTGCTGACATCAGAAGGTACTGAAATTGAGAATAAAATGAAACAATCACACAATGATATTGCAATTAAGATTTTCCCAGCAAGATGCGTATATCTTTCCCTGTACCACAAAACTGTTCTTCTCAACAGCAACAGTTATATGGAGGGATGGTCACACAAGGCCAATGCAGAGCAAGACAATTGGTCTCATTCACCTAATTCTGTCCCTCACCCTCTTCTTCCAAATGCAGCATCTGGAATACCAGATACAAGTGCAGCAGGAACAAAGCCACTGTCCTTGCCAGCAATTCAGCCAACTCCCAGATTCTCTAAGGTAGCTGAAAAAGGGGTGAGTCAATAATATAGAGAGATACAGTGGAGTAAAGTCAAGTCAGAAAAATAAAGGCTATCCCTAAAATATTGAAACAATTGAGAACAACTGGAAGCAGCTCGGTCTGTGAAACAAGCACACCTCAACAGCCACACCAACAGAAGAGAGCCACAAGGATGGTACCTCAAACAGCTAACACTGAGTTATTATACTGGAATGCCAAATATTTAATATTGCAGTAATAAAACAACATGTGTTCAGTACCATGAGACTGTTCCTGCCCAAAACAGCCCACAAACTCCATGCGCAAAAAACACAAATTAAA
Organism: Neomorphus geoffroyi; assembly: GCA_033558235.1. Taxonomy (NCBI): domain Eukaryota; kingdom Metazoa; phylum Chordata; class Aves; order Cuculiformes; family Neomorphidae; genus Neomorphus; species Neomorphus geoffroyi. Next base: position 33,474,086 of record JAUMJM010000027.1, read on the forward strand.
CACTGACATCAGAGAAAGATTCTGTTTTGCTGTAAGAATAAAAAGCAAACAAGCATTTTCTTGTAAGGGACAAAATGTTGACCTCCGCAAATTTGGGAAGACTTCAAGAAACAACGTAACTGTGGGGAAAAATGCGCAGGGCAGCAGAATAAAGCAATATCTGGCCTCTAAAGGCTGACTCCCACGAGCCTAGGCAGCTCCACTCTTTTCCAGGCTTCTCACACCTCCCTTGCCCCTTCCACATGTCTCAAGACAACAAGCTCAGAAGAAAAATAAGTTTCAGACCAATACATATACTACAATTTACCTCAAATCTTTACCATTCATGAGTCACTGTAAACACACATACAGACAGCTGCCCCCCTCCTATTTGTCAGCATCCCAAAATACAAAGGAAAAATAATCACTGAGATGGATCAGCTGAGCATATTTCAGCCAACTTAAAAAAATAAAATATTCAAAAGAAAAGTTCAGGAAGAGAGTTCAACAGAATGTGTCAAAATTCATTAGTGACACACAAACTGAATTTTACAAATGTATTTCAAGTTTTCCATGTGGTCTCTAGGTCACAGGTTTTTAACCACACAGACTGCTCCCTAGAACCTTCAAATAATCAACATTGTGTCTTTTTCTGCTTGCTAAACTGAAATGCCCATGAGCCACATTTTATTCTGTAAAGACAAACTCTCACAGGCTTTTGTTACTGATATTTACATAAAAACTTTTGAAAAAAAAAAGATGCAAATTTTACTAATAAAAAGTTTAAGAGATGCAATAAGAATATAATAAACAATTACAACTTTTTAATGAGAGTTTTCTTGGTCAGACATACACCAAACATTTCCAGACATGACTAAACTCCAAGATTCCCATTTCCAATTAACACATGCACGTTACCCAATAAGCCCTTCCCCCCAAAGCCACTCGGCATGAGATTACTGCAGAATCTGATGGTCTTTAGTAGAATATTTGGACAAACTCCAGCTCCACCAGCCTTCGTGCTTATTTTTACAAGCACAGCCTCCAGCTTTGCACTCTGGTATGCAACCTAACACCCAAGACCATTAAACTCTCCATCATATACACATAAAATTGAACAATAGGTAATCAAGCTGTAGTCTGTTCTTCAACTGTTAGGAGTACTCTTATTGCCCTGTTTGCAACATGGCATGAAACTTGACTGATTTTCTTGAAGGGCTTACAGTGACTGTGCCCAGGATGGCACAACAGGCCCATCAGGGGATCAATCTGAATGTTTTTGTAAGTGGAGCTCTTATGGACATGATCTGGAATTTCAAAGGTGCAAAGGGAGCTGGCACTATAATCTGCAACATCAAACATTCAGTGTCAAACTGAACTAATGTGAGAGAGACTAGAAAAGACAAAAATTGTATTCTCTTCCAGTAGAATGAACCCATTTATCTTGTCATCTTTGGCTATGGGGAGAGATTTGGCACTCTTCACTGGTGGCTCGATCTGACTCCTGCATTTACCTACCCAGATTGGCAACGTGATTATGCAATGCCTGGCGAACTTTACAGCATTTTCAAAGCTACTCGTGTTACAGGTCTCATTCCTCACAATAAAGCCTTTCGAAGGTTATAAGACCTACTCCATTTGAAAACTAGCATATGTAGTGCAGACACGGTCATCAGTCTACAGAAAACTGCTTACAAACTGCTGTTGAGCAAGCTCTGGTTTACTGCTGTAGAAACATTTCAATATGTTCACATGGCCCCAGTCTGAATTTTCTTAAACTTGGACGCAACTTTCGGTAATGCCGACAATGGAGCACTGAGGAGTGAACTTAACCCCACAACTGAGCCCTGAAAGGACAAACCCGTTCCTACTGCCCTCTGAAAGGATCCCGAGATACCAACTTATGCTGCTTGTTAGAGCTGAAGAAATCTGCACCTTTGTTAAGCACCAACAGTAGTTCTTTAATAGATCGATTTGGTTTCCACAGGATAGCATGCAAACCATGGATTTTATGTGGTAAAACAAACAATAGCTGCAGATATAACAAATGCTTTACTGCGCTCATCTGAGTCTAAAAACAAAAATGCAAAGTGTAGTTTTCATGAGCGAGGTTTGGAGAGAAGTAAGTGGGTGACAATAAGGAGAAGGGAGAGAAGAGTTTGCACTTGAAAATTAAGGTGGGCTTGTTACCATGAGCACAGTTCCAACTGTCACTGTTCCAAAAGTTTTCTAAAATACACAACAGCGGCAGGAAATCTGCAGAGCAGCAGAACTCAACTGATACAGAAAGGAGATACTATTCCTTGAGTGATTTGGTAAATAGAACCATGCAGCATCACTAGTTTAGTAACCTGTATACTTGGTAACACATCGTGGCACAGACGTAAACATCTATTCCTTCCACCTCTGATGTAGCGAATGTTTGAATACTTGCAAAGACCTGCAACATTTTGCCTTCATACTGCAGATTCACGAACAGTACTTGTAAGACCTTAAAAAAAACCCTCACATGATCAAATGAAACTGGAGATAAGAAGGGTAAATGATGGTGCAAACTACAAGGGAATTATTAAAAAAAAAAGCCCACCGCCAAAAAAAATCCTTTTGTTTTGGCAGCAGTTCACACTTCGCAGTAGAACATGTTTATAAATATTAGGCTTTCACATCTGCAAGGCAAAGTATACTACACTGCTAGAGAAAAGTGACACCTTGTATCACCTGCCAAAGCACATAATACGCTAATTACATTGCACATTAGTGCCAGGCACAACCAAATCAGCGACTGAGGGAAATACCTGCTTCTCTGTCACTGTCTTAAAGAACTGTGTGTTTGAACATGCTTGTAAACTAAAAGCAGATAAAAATAAAACAGATTACCCATTTGTCATTCAAACTTATCTCTGTCAAGAAAATCTATCCAGTCTAAATGAAGTAGAAACATGTAATTAGATAGTTTGCAATCCACAGCAGTTTATATAAAAAAAAAATCTTTAGAAATCCACTCCCATATGACACATACCAGTCCTTCTTAAGAGATTGCATAGCCTAAGGTACTCTCACAGAATAGGTTTCTATCCTTAATGCTTTAAATAAAACATCGAAATATGATTCAAAGATTCCAAAAGGGAGTACTGTCTTCTTCAATCTCTAGGCAGATAATTCCCTTTCCTTCTCTTCTCCATAGTATTTTCTTGAGCTAAAGTAGAATGAGATGATGCAGTATCAGCCACTTTTACTGTAAGTATTAGGAATGCAGAGTTAACCCTAAAACTGTTGTGAAACAGGTTAATTATACAAGCCACTGACTGAAAAAACCTCTGAATTCCAGCAGAGGCAGCCACTGCAGCCGTCGAATACGGGGCACTGGCAGGTTGAAAGGACAGTAAAAGGAGTTTGATATCTACCTGCCTGTATCAATGTCTAAGGGTTATCAAAAGGGAACAAACTTCACCTTCAAGGAACAAGGAAAATTTAAGACAGAAATTTTTGGAAATATAACTATCAAAGGTATCAGGAAGATTTTTTTTTTTTTTTTTAACCATTGTGGAAGAACTCTGTCCACAAATACAGATGGGTTTGGTTTCTTCTCCAACAAGGTTTCAATGGATAATGAGAGTCCTTGTCTTTAACTTCAATTTTCTGGTCAATTTAAATTGCCAGTCCAAACTTAAGGAGCGAGTAGGCGGAGGTGATACAACAGCAGATAGATGCAACTGTACATTGCCAAGTAAATGTTTACAGAAAAGAGAACAGGCATGGTTGAATAGGAAAAAGACTCCAGAAGAAAGATGCGGCAGACAATGAAGAGGAGACGTACAAAACCACAGACTACAACCAAGGGGAAGAAGAAGCAAACAAAAATAACATAGATCCTCCCATGCTGGAGGATGGAAAGAAGAAAGCACAATGAAACCATGAAGGTTCAAATCTTAGCAAGAAGGACAGTTACACTAAAAAATTCAAAGGGGGCGGGAGGGCTAAGTTATAATTAAGTACAGAACACATCTATTTGATTGTAATAAGCTGCAGGCACAACTGCTTGCAGATCATAGCTCTACTTAGGCTTAAATAGTACAGCTTTACTCTTAAGTTACTTATCTTCCACAAGTGGTCTTGGCAAGTCATAGAATCATAGAATAGTTTATGTTGGAAAGGACTCTTAAAGGTCATCTCATCCAACCCCCCTGCAGAGAACAGGGACATCTTCAACTTGTGTTCACCCTGACCCTGAATGTTTCCAGGGACATCTACCACCTCTCTGGGCAACCTATTACCAGTGGTTCACCACCTTCATTGTAAAAAATTCCTTCCTTATATCTAATCTAAGTCTACCCTCTTTTAGCTTAAAACCATTACCCCTTCTGTTATCACTACAGACCCTGCTAAGAAGTTTGTCCTCATCTTTCTTATAAGCCCCCTTTAAGTACTGAAAGGACACAATAAGGTCTTCACAGCCTTCTCTTCTCCAGGTTGAACAGCCCTAAATCTCTCAGTCTTTCTTCATAGGAGAGGTGCTCCAGTCGTCTTCTTTGAGTCCCTCCTCTGGGCTCGTTCCAACAGGTCCACATCATTTCTGTGCCGAGGGCATCAGAGCTGCATGCAGTAATCCAAGTGGGATGTCACCAAAGCAGAGCAGAGGGGCAGAATCACCTCCCTTGACCTGCTGGCCACGCTTCTTTTGATGCAGCCTAGGATACAGTTGGCCTTCTGAGCTGCAAGTGCACGTTGCTGGCTCATGTCCAGCTTTTTATCCACCAGTATCCCAAGTCCTTCTCAGCAGGGCCGCTCTCAATCCCTTCATCCTGCAGCATGTATTGATACCGGCAGGTATCTCAACCCAGGGGCAGAACCTCGCACTTGACCATGTAGAATCTCCTCAGGTTCACACAGGATGACTCCTCAAGCTTGTCCAGGTCCCTCTGGATCACATCCTGTCACTCAGGTGTGTCAAACACATCATTCAGCTTGGTGTTGTCTGCAAATTCGCTGAGGGTGCATGATCCCGCTGTTTATGTCATTGATGAAGATATTAAACTGTACTGGTCCCATTAGAAACGGCCATGGGACACCATGTGTCACTAGTCTCCATTGGGACATCAAGTCATTGACCACTACCCTCTGGATGCGACTATCTAACCCATTTGTGATCCACTTGAACAGTCCATCCATCAAATCCATATCTCCAAGAGAGAAGGATGTAGTGGCAGACCATAGCAAAGTCTCTACAAATCATTAAGTTCACACAGCCTCAGCAGTACAACAGATACAATATCATGCACATTTTAACAAAAACAAAAAAAAACCCAAACAAAAAAAAAAAAAAAAACAAACAAAAAAACCAGAGAGATGAAGCAGGAAATGAAAGCCTTAACTGGAATCTCAGTTTGCCTCTTCATTCCCAGCCTATGTTTCAACTGTCAGTTCACAACACCTCTGTATTGAGATTAATATGCCTGAAGATATGAATTACTTCCACATATATCCAAGCTCATTATTTCTAGTTTAAAATCCATCCACTCTAATATTTTTTTTGGCAGATCAAAGGTAGCAGGCAAAGACAGACCTAGCATATTCCAAGTATATACTGTTTCTACATCAGCTTGCTCTAACATCCCGGAAGCGCCCTCCCTGGAAGAGAAATATTTGTAATTGCAACATCCTCTGACATTGCAAAATATCAAATATCAAACTTACTGTTATCATCAGTTCTGGAACTGTTTTTAATGTAAATCAGAGGGCCACTATGTTGTGTAACAGTGAAAAAGCAAAAATATCCCAGATGGAAAAAGATGAAATTCAAACAATGCAGTACAGGAAAGGCTATAGCACAAGTAAAGTTTAAAATATCCCTAATACAATAGATGACGTTCGGGCATTCAGTCTATGTATATCCTTATAAACACATATTTTAAGAATGACAACACAGCTCCTTGTAGGATGTTATTTGTTAACATATACTCACATATACTTCACTGTGATCAAAGCGCTTTTTCAGATTATTGATGAATGAATCCTCATTAAGCGGCTCTAAAAGAACCATATCTCCCACTCCTATCATGTCGTCTAAAAGTGATGTCTTGACCTCCATTTTGGCCATTTTCTCCTGCAAAGAAAGCAATGAGAAAAAGAAGATCAAATTTAGCTCAAAATTATTATGATTATTCACAGGCACTATACAGTAACACCACTTAAAGAATACATTGATCAAATGATGCCGCTTTAAAACGTTTCTTCCAAGGAACTTTATCAAAGGCATTCTCTCTATCCAGGTAGTCCATAGAATTCCAGAAAGTTATTATAACAGTCAACAATGCCTTCTGGTCCACTATACATTAAACATGAAACAGCAAGAAACAGTAATAAGGATTCCAGTGGGCACCACATCCAGATGTTTTGGATGACTTCAACACCACGTTGAAGTGTATGCAAACCCAAGTTTTATCAAAAGCTCCATCAACACATCCAGTGTATTAAATTAGGGTTTAAATTTGTCAATACCCTAAATTTCTTTCTCATCCTTAACTGCATTTCTCCAGCCCTATCAACTTTAAAATGGAATCTGATTCAATGAACTCATGCAGAGACAACACCCAAACTACTTTACCTTAATTCACGAACCCTCTACTCTAAGAGTGCCCCTATCCCAACACAGTACTGCTCTTGGATACATGAGGCTACCAAATAACTTCATTTCCTAACCACATTTGTTTGAATTTATTTTTAATTTTATTGGTTAAGAGAGTACTTTCTTTGGGCAGCAACAATCCAGCTGATAAGTGGAGTCCCACCATCTACGTAACTGCAGTTGCTAAAGGCAGACGCCAGATTTAAACAGGGAACCAGGATCAAACAAAATAACAAAGTCTGATAAAGGAAGTAATTCAGACAAAGAAACCAAGGTCAGGTGAAAACTCCAGACCTATTTGATCCTCCCAGCCTTTTATCATTCCAATTCAAACCTTACAGAAGGTTAACTGAGCTCCTCAAGAAGTCCAGGCACACAGTTAAAGCTTTCAGCTTTCATGACGAGACCAAACAATGAACGTATTAGCAGTGGCAGCCAGCAAACACGGAACCAGAGGCGAGAGAACAACTTTGCTGACAACACAAACAAGTACCAGCTACTGCACAGCTACAGCTACACAAAGTAACAGTTGAACTGCACCAGTCAGCTGTAACCTTTCTGCTATGAAATGCTATCAAGCTGTCCTTACTTCACCATCACTCCAGCACATTATAATTCTAAATATTTTTGCTTGTTTTTCAAGACGTCTTTAATTCACGCACAATCAGTATTAACTTGCTATAGTAGCCCTCCATCAGAGAACTAATTTAAAACAAGTGAAGCCTTTTATCTCTTGCTTCTGTCTACAGCCACTGCGTTACTACATGTTATTTGATTTTTGAGCAGTGAGTGACATTCGAGGGATATTAGATCAAGACTTCAGTAGCGTTTGATGTTTCTCCAAATTCAACGAAGAAAAGCACAGCTCCACAGGCAGCTAACAGAAGCTATACAACAAGATCCGTAAAACCTGAATCAAGCCTGGGAATTGCTAGAAATTCACATGGAAATGGAAAAACAGTGTTGAACTATGGTAACCAACCAAAGCTGAGTCAACTCTGCTAAACAAATAAAGGAGCATTTATTTTAAACAAAAACATTGGACAAATATTTTTGTAGAGAAAGATGGGTTTTTTCTTAGAAGTTCACCTCTCTGAATCACCAAAAAATTTTAAACATTCACAAAATCTTTTCATAGGTATCACTTCAACTTCTGTATCACATTAAGACAAATTCTTTAAATTAACAGTCTTGTTTCAATGACCTAATTACTTCCCATACATCAGCTAATACTCAAATAATTTTTGAAGGCTTAAAAAAAGTCCTTCTCAAGTATGGAACTTATTAAATACTGGGGTTTAGCCAAAAAAAAGCCAACATAAAAATCCTAATATGGGCAACTTCAACCCAAAATTTAAGTTCTAAGTACTATACCTCATCCACCATTGTGAAATTACATACTACCTACCACACTTCATGCATCACTGCTCAGGAATTTCAAGACCAAGAGCAGCCAAACCCATCAAGAACATTGATGTATTCCAAAGCTCAGAGGCACATTTTGTAGAAAAGATACACAGAGACACCATATCTACTACTAAAAGCAGGATCAGGAAGTTATATACAAATACCAATTTATCAATATACCTGAAAATGTTGATTTTATGGTCAAAGGTTATTTTTTAACTTCCGTCTCCCCCAAAAATTTAACATCATACTATGGTTAAAATATTTCCATTAACTTAAGAGCTAGAAAATATTAGAAATATAGTTGATGAAAAATATTCGACAACATGCCTAAATAGCTTGTTTAACACTGAATTTTCAAAATCATTTGCAATAGCTTAGCCTTTTCAAAGTACTCATTAAAGATTACTTCATAAATCAATGCATAATTCATGAGTATTCTACCATACCAAAGTGTCAAAGTTGTCAGCTTCCACTTTGGTGGTATCCAATTATAATCCCTGCTCTAGTTTAGTTAACAGGAAAGGAAAATCTGATAAGCTTGTGGGATAATTTGGTTGCCTATCTGAGGTAACAAGAGGGGGGACAAAAAGCATTGTTAAGAAAAGACAAGAAAGTTTAAACACACATTAAACAATTAGATTTAATTTAATCAATAATTGTATTTAATCCACTAGAAGAATTTAATGGAAGATCAATATATACAGCATTTTCAAAATACCACATCAGAGAATCATAGAACGGTTTGGGTTTGAAGGGGTTCCACCCCATGGGCAGGGACACCTTCCCCTAGACCAGGTTGCTCAAAACCTCATCCAACTTGGCCTTGAGCACCTCCAGGGAGGAAGTATCCACAGCTTCCCAGGGCCTCACCACCCTCATAGTAAAAAAATTCCTTCCTAATATCTAATCTAATCTGTCCTGCTCATAAAATGAATACAAATCCACGTCCAAGTATTGGCATTTGTCATATATTCAAAGGTGTCTTGTAGATGGAAATCTGTTCCCATCAGTGCTGGTGCCAGCATGCTCACCACGATTTGGAGAACAGTACATAAATATAGGCAGGTTCTACCTATACCTATATTCATGCATCTCTAAAAAGATGAATTTTTCTCAGCCATTTTCAATGAAAATGAAAGAGATGGGACCAAAATATGCTGCCAGTGTCAGAGATCAGTACTGACTGATACCACAGCTGTGCTGCTGAGACAGAACCAGCAAACAGGCAACTAGGTTCGAAGAAAGAACCAAAGTGGGTTGTGTCCTTTAAAACAAGAACATGTTCAGCTATTTTCAAACGAAGATTGCTGAATGGGAGATGATATATGGAGGTACTGAAGTGAGGCTGTTTCGAACTGGAATTTCAATAAAAACTAAAATAAAAATGTAAGTGGTATGCCTCCCTCAATTTACCCATTCTCCGCTTCTGCAACTGCAACCACCTCATTCTGTTGTTATCGAGAAAACCAAGAGTTGTATAAAGATTACAGCTGAAAATTATTAATACAACAAATTGGCTCAGAAAAAAATCCAAAATTCTTCTAACGCTTGCAGTCTGCAAATCAGACTCCTCCTTAAACACTGCCTGATTTCTCCCACACCCAGTGACCACTTGCATCTTTTCCCACAAGTACCTTTCTTACCCCTAAAGCGAACACCGGCAGCATTTCACAACATCTCTCATTTCTCTAGTCATTTGTCAAATCTGTTCTTCCTCACTTTGGTCTCATAGCTAGGCCTTGATTCAATGGAGTGAGAACACTTTGAACACATTTTCATTCTTAGAAAAATAAAGAACATTCAGTGATCCTTCACAGCTTGATCTGGTTTACATTGGACATCACGCTCGGGAGGGAAAGTACTGGGCACGCAACGTCTGTGAAATGCTTTTATACACACACTCCCACGTTACTCGTACCCTTTTAAAACAGATTGTTGCATCTACTGCTTTCAACGCCTGGGACTGCCATCCAGTTAGGTTAGTTGAATTGAAAACATTCTTCTCCCTCTTGGCCACAAGGATGGCAAATTAAAAATTACTCCATTCCACAGCCACAGCAGTCCTATCATCAGCCAATCTGAAACAAGAGCTAATGAAAACTATAAATAGAAGATAATAGAGAGAACAGGCAAAACCCCCAAAGCCTTGTACAATTAAGTTCACACATCCTCCAAGGGGGAAATGAAGTAATACCCTGTTATTAGCAGACAGCATGTTACAGAATTGTCCAAGGTTTTCCACATCACCCTAACACAGTAAAACAATTGTCAGCAGTTTCCTACAGATGTGCAGTCCTTAGCACACATTCGCATTTGCTGTTGTGGCACTACCACTGGCTGCAGAGGTGGCTTGGTTTTCTTCTTTTGTGGCATTGTACCGAAAGGACAACTTCCCTACCATAAAAATTGTCACAACACATGTACTCACATATGCTTCAAGCTCTAACTATCAAAATTAAAAAAAGCCTTTGGTTTCACTACCACCAACTCACAGTGGGAAATAAGCACCTTCTTCTTTGGCAAGAATTAGCAGGAACAACCTGCAACATTAGTAATTCAATAGCAATAGTTCAAACTGATTTCATCTTCCAGATCTAATCCTAAGCTCCCATCAGGCTGCAATTACACTTGCCCCCTCGCTGCCTTTTTCCTCTGTAAGGGAGCAATCAGTTCACGCAGAGCAGGGACACTGACAGGCCACTGCTGCAAAAAGCAGCCAGCGACACAGTGTCATTACCTGAACAAAAGAAAACCAAAAGGGCCTACAGACATCTTGAACTACTCCTGACAAGCATAAATATCAATTTAGCAAGAGGCAGGATTTAAATTCAGCCTGTTTTGCTGCCCAACAAACCCTACGTACCACTGGCCTCCGACTGATGCCCAGAAGGCACAAGTTCATTGGGAAAACCTTATGCTGGTTCACCAGGTAAACTGAGGCAGACTCTGCAGCTAAACTATTATACCACACTTTGCACTCAAAGCTAGATTTCATGACATCGGTGTGTATTAAAAAACACCGATATAATTTAAAGAAAATCTTTGTTTTCCTGCCAGACTTTTAGTCTCTGGATACTACAGGGTAGCAGTACCCCCAGCATTTCCTATCCTGCTAGGAACACCTGCACCCTCCTGCCCAGCAGTGACTGCTCACAGATGCTCCATCACCAACAATGTGCTGCAGAAAAGAGTACGCAGAAAAGCCTGTGATGTTGCAGCCCATGATTTCTTCCTCCAAGAAAACGGTCTTGAGAAATCTGACAGAGATACCACAGGCAGGAATGTTAATAGATATCACAGCAGCAGTAAAACCACTCTTAAAGAACTAAAATGCTTCCTCTGACTCTCCATCTTTCCTTTTGCTCTGGCCAACATCTGAATATCTTTTGAATTCCTTCTCCTCCCACAGCCCTACTGAACAAATCAGTGTTTTTCCAAACTGAAAGTTTATAACTTGGGGCTTTTGAAATAGCTAATGCTTCTCACATCTCACCTAGCAAGCAAGACCTATTATTTGAAAGCCTTGTGTAACTTCTCTTTATTTCCTGTAGGCACTGAACATGATGCACGTGTACCAGATTCCTGGAGTAGTTAACAACAAACAGCTCCAGTAAATTGCAAAAAGTAAAGTGTGGCATTAAAGAATATATTTGTATTAGGACTGCAAGAACGTTTGCATTCAGGATCAGCTAAACAGGAGTGGCTCTTTAGCAACATCAGATTAAGACAGAGTTGCACACCAGTAACTGCAATTTAGATGACACAAGATGTGTCCAGCAGAAATCCACAGGAGGAATGAACACTCCACTGGCTCCTGCTCCCAAGCACCATGTATTTATCTAAAGATTGGGCAATTTTCAAGAAAGAAACAGGCTACTTAAAGTACTGCTGAACAAACAGCTGCAACCACGTGAAGCAATATAATCTTTTAGTAGTTTAACAACAGAGGCTTAACTGCAGTTTAGAAAAACTTACAGTGTAATAATTGGAGGTCACTAGGAAGCGTACAAAATGTTCACTGGGACTTTATCTCCTGCTGTCATAAACAAGGACTGAAACTTTCTTCATTAACAGGACTCTGTTATAAATGTAGAGAGGAGAGGTTTGATTGTTACTGCTGGAGTTCTTTGGCGTTTGTTGGTGAGGTATTGTGGGGAAGTTGTTTTGTTGGGGGGGTTGTGGTGGTTTTTTATTTTTACATCAGCTTGAGTACCGTCTATATTAAGCAGTGACCAGTTGTTATCAATCCCCCAAAAGTGTGAGGGAGTCCTCTTCCATTTCTCTGTTCATGTCCTTCATCACGAGACTACACACCACGCTTGCACCACATAAAAGGTGCACAGTACCCCACCACAAAAACAAAATAACCTGAGCCATGTATGCAGAAGATACAGCTTTGCCCTCATTCTCTTCCCCAATCAAAGACTAATTTAAAAGCCTAAAGGAAGGAGGGGCTACGTTTGCATTTCTCTAACACTACTTTCTGCTACTTTTGCATATTAGCTTGAATAACATTAGCAAGGATGTTATCTGCTGTAAGAGACCGTGGGGTACATCTATTCCACTATATCGACTTTATACTCCCAGCAATACAAGTTTTCAAATTACTTCTATGATTATTTTGAAACCACAACACAATCTCTGCCACCAGTAATTGCACTCAGGGGTTGATCTGTTTCCTAAGTGAACTTGCAGTCGTGCTTTATCTCATCTAGGTTGGTCATACAGTCATATTAGGTTTTCGGAAAAACATTTGGGTCCTCCAGTATTGCTAAGGGACCCTTTTTTAGTACCTGCTAACATACAGTTTTAAAATACTCAAAAGATGTTTAGTGGTCTATTTTTACCCTGCAAAAGTTTCTTTACATTTTGGATTATACTGACAGGCTTCAAAGATTATAGCTGTGGATCAGCCCTTTCTGTAAATGATCGTTCTGGAGACCGATTTTTTCTGGGTTTTTAAATTTTTTTTTTAATTACTTCTGTCTAATGGGGAGAACACCCTGGGCATTTTCAATGCATCTGGAAATAGGTTTTTGCTAACAAGGCTGTTCACAGTCCAAAATTCTGGTTAAATTCTCACTGACTTCAGCAGAAACAAGATCCATGGTGGTTTCTTAAGTTTATGCTTTTCTTAGTCATTGTCCAGCCACAGAATTTTATAATCATTCCAGGTCCACATCTAGAGAAAGGGACAAAATATTCAGGAATAAAGGGAGTATCTTTTTGGCACATAACTCAGCAAGATTATTTTTAAAACAAGAAGCAAAATGTGACTGTTGTCAAAGGTCCTGCCTTCTTCCCTAAAACCAAAGACTAGGTTTCAGACTGTGCTCTTTGGACAACATGATTTTTTAAAAATTGTAAGTACAGAATATGAACACAAAGAAAATGCCCTCATTATTTCAAAAAAAGATTTAAAAAAACCCACAGAAAACAAACAACAGAAAAACAGAAAAATTAGCTTTTACTACTGGATATCTGAAGCAGGAGGTGCACTTTTAAATTGATTATCTCCATCTTTCAAGCTGCCGCTTAAACTTTTCTGCCAATTTTTTGGGATCCTACCCAAACCAAAGGTCATGTTTGCATAGCTCTTGCAGAACAGAGGCACAAAACCCATGGTAGCACTTATTTATTTTGGGGGATCTTCTTTGTTTGTTGTATGTCACACACCAGTACCTTGCTACCACATCAGAGCTTGTGTTCAAGAGGTCTTCCAGTAACAGTTCCTCACAAAATTCTACAAACAGCCCTCACAAAATCAAAACACCTCTTTCAACTGAGGTTTCACTGCTTTGAGAGTGACCCAGCAATCAACTGCAATCTAGATCTTTCATTTATACTTTCATTATGATAGTGGTTTTAGTTCCCTTTCCACACAAGCACATGGGCAGAGAGCAAGCCTTGCTTTGCTCCAGTCGGTACACGAACCACACATCCCTGATGCAGGCAAAAGAAATCTGCTCATGGTAGGGCAACTGGAGTAAATACCAACTTATAACATGACAGTAAAGTGGATATTAAGAGATGTCTTAATACTACAGGGTTAAAATACCAGAGAACATGCTAATCTTCTCCTGAAATGCTCCTGTGCATTGCCTGTTAAGCAGCCAGTGATAAGCCTTGAAGATATGCAGAACATGAAATAATAGAACAGGTAACAACACAGCTTCACTCAGCTGCCAACAGCAGAAGGAAATGCAGCCACAGAAAGTCATCACAGGAGTCACTGAACCAGACTTAAAACGAGGCACAGATCAACACAAAGCTAATCAGGAGCTTCAGGAAATCCAGATCCCAGAAGAGATGTTGGTGACCCTATCTACCCACCTCCAAGCCACCCACAACAACTGAGCATACCCGTAATATCTTGAGCAGCTGGGAGACACCCATCGAACTCGCAGAGCTACCCATAGAGCAAGGTCCAAGTTTCCAGTCACCCATATTCTCTTCCAAGCAGTTAAGGTCTGAGTAAAGCTAAAATTTGCATGGCTGAAAGCACTGCACATTTCCACACCATTCATTTTCCCTTTCTATTTAAAACAGACGGAAAAGAAGTAACTCAAACATCACCTCAGAAATCTTATTCTTGCCTGATGCAATTTCCCCCTCCTGGAAACCTCACTGATGGGCTCCTTGTAATATTTGGAATGATTTTTGCCTAGTATTTTCTAAAAATAAGACTATGCTAGCCTTATACATCTTGATCTATATATCTATTCTGTTTCCTATTCCTAATGTTGAATTTCATTCAAAGCACAGAGGAGTAAAGGATAACAGAATAGCTAATGTTCCACATGTCTGTAAAAGCAGGCAGGAGAGGAGATCTGAGCATAAGAACCCCAACAGAGGCATAAGCTGCAAGGAGAACAAATACCTCATTAAGTCCTACAGAACCACTGCAGAAGAATCGCCTCATAAAATTCCCTAGTCTCAGAAAAACTCCAAATGGAAATTATTGCTTCTCTGCAAGTCAATCCATCACAACAGAAAAACCTGTAGGAAGTCAGACTATTAGTCCCGTTTCTCCAGGACCAGCTGCCAAGGTAACAGAACGGTGCAAGGTTTCACCCTACAATTTGCCATCACTGTCTATTCTGCACAGAACACCACTGTTTTTAATGAAAAGCAGGGGGAGAGATAAAAAAATTGGATGAAAATGACACAGGAAGAGGAGGCACTTATTAGCCCAAACCCAAGCTAAAAAACCATCTACTTAAGAGCAGGGAAAGCTTAGATAAATTATACTGTTAGACATGTTTGCTTGTCCCAAGTGTTGAACTATATCCACAGTTTCGTGGCTTTCATTCTCAACAGTCATTTTCAGTAGGGTACCTGAAATCACATGATAAAAGCCATTCATTTTTAAATCAAAGTACCTCTAGCTATTCCTGTGGATCTTTTACCACAAGGTATCTCAGACAAGGGGAACAGTTCATGAAGCTACATTTCAACACACAGTAATCACTCTGGTCCGGATGACCATGAAGTTAGAATACAGCAGAGAGCATTTTTATTAACATCCAGCATGATAAACAAAGGCATTTCCAAATCAAATGTAACACTTGGCAGACGGACACCTTCCTAAAACATTAATAGAAGCACCTCCCTCCAGCAGAAGGAAAACTGCCAGTCTCACAAACTCGGTGTATGCTCACAAGTACTGAGCTTCCCTTTGCTTTGTTTCAGCAAGAACTACAATCCAGCAGTTTTAGGAAGCAAAAAGATCTGTCCACCTGGGATATAGCCAAGCTTCCTGTGACAGAAATCTGGTACGAGGAGCTCCCGCTCTAACCTTGTTTGCCAAAAGATTTTCCAGGGTTTCTCCTG
The DNA here is from genome assembly GCA_033558235.1 of Neomorphus geoffroyi. Lineage (NCBI taxonomy): Eukaryota > Metazoa > Chordata > Aves > Cuculiformes > Neomorphidae > Neomorphus > Neomorphus geoffroyi. The sequence goes on from JAUMJM010000027.1 coordinate 33,489,933, forward strand.
GAGTGAACTGTTTTAACGCAGCCTTGCACTCTTTGATCTCTGAAGGTAATCTCCAGAGCCCTTTTAACTCCAGCAGCCTGACAGTCTGTGAACTCAACAATGGCAATTGTAGCTATATCTGTTCTGCATGTTTGAGACCAGTGCCAAAACCACTGTATCATACAGCCATAACTACTATACTGCACTACTCCAGAGTGTGATTATTCAGCCTTCTAGTATTTCATGAGAAATAGTTCCTACAGTGTGCCTAATTTCTAGCCTAAATTTATTCATGGTCAGCTAAAATCCACTTCTTGCTTGTGCTAATGCTATTGGGTTTTTCTTTCATTTTTAAATTTAAATGTGCTTTCTCCCTCCCGGGAAAAGAGAGTGGATTGTCTCATGGTCCTCATTCTGAACAAAGCATAGTCAGTATTGCTTATTTTCCTCTCAGTGGTTTCCCCATCCTTCTGACCATCCAAACAGCCCTTTTCTGCTCTCACTCATATTTGAGCCTATCTTTGCTGAGCCAGGTTAACCAAGGCAGTACAAACGATTTCTGGTACATCATGGCAGCTATATTTCCTCACCATAATTAGAGAGAGAGGGATTCATTTTCATCCCCTCCAGTACTTCTTCTCCTAAGTTTCACCTGGAATCCGCACTTCCCTAGCTTACCCTGTGTGACTAAGCTCAATTGCTCCATCAGCCACAGACCTACTCCCACATATGAAAACTAGGAAGGCTCTCTAGAAACTTAAATAACCAACTGGTTACTGGTTTAGCAGAAGATTTAACTTGTTTAGCTTGTAGGCTTAACTACTCTCCCCTCACCCCCCCAAAAAAAATCTATCTTTTGACTCCTACCACCTTCCTTCTAAACTGTCTCCAAGCCTCTCTTGATGAAAAGGTATTCCTGGTATTCCTGCTGCAATGTAGACATCCCAGATATTCCTCCTTGCACAGTGGATAAGCAGAGCTTCACTAGAAATAGCTTTTCTCTCTGCCCTTGAACATGAATCTCTAGCAAAGCGAAGTGGTGGAGGGTTAGGGAGTCCCCAGAGTCCCAGAAGAAATGGCACCTCTCCATCCCTCAACCAGCATCACCAGCACCTCTCGGTTAAGCTGCTTATCTGCTTCCATAGGAAAAACGTAAAGGATTAATATCAACTTTACTCCCTTCAACAGCTCTCCTAAAAGCAGAAGGAACTTCTCATTACAGTGCAATCAAAGAGTCCTTATGTCATAAGGACTTTAAGGATACCTCTCTGATGTAAAAGGACACCCTTAACTGCCCTACAAATTGTTTTACCACGAAGGCATTAAAATGCAGAGAGTAAGCCAACTTCCTTTCCTCATCCTTTCCCAATACACAGAATCCAACTGCTATCACCCAGCAGTTTCTTTGTTGCACTTTTGAGGTGCAGGTTTTTCAAAAGTCAGTGAAAAAGAGAAGCATATTATCAGGACATTTCATATGCTCCATTGTGCATAAAAACTTAGAGGCCAAGTCTTTGCAGATATATTAAAAAAACAGTATGCTCTTGTAGACAAGAGGAACACTCTATAGAGAAAACACATATCAAAGCGTAGAATCATTTCACGACGTGACTGCTCTGTATCTGGTTTTCTTTCCAGTGTAGTAAATCCTGCAGTTTAATTATTCTTATTCCTAATTCAAGTACCCTCAGTGGCTCTCAGAACACACAAACTACAAAAATATGGAAAACTAGAGAAAAATAAGCAGAGAGCAAAAGCAAGAGGGCTTGCATACAGAGCATATTTGTGGGCCCAGGAAACTTGTACCACTGCTGACCAGGCTGTGGTCACAAACTTTCAAAAACTGTTTTCTGCTGACAGTAGGAAAAGTGAGAGTCTCTTTGCTGCCCGTATTTAGAAAATAAAGAAAACTACAGCAAGTAATTCTGATGGTACAGAATCCACCAACTCTTCATTACTTAGCACCTATTCCTCGTAATTATCTCCTCTGTTTCTCTTTCCTATATGCTTTTTCTTTCTCCCTCGTATCTTTTCTTTTCCTGATCCACCAGTCCAAGACCATAAGGATTTCTGCTAATCTGAGACTCTAAGGACTACAGCCTCTACAGGAGAGGGAGAACAAGGCAAAGTGTAGCAGCACAACCAAATCAAAGCAATTCCGGGGCAGAACTGCACAAAGTCAGGGACAAGTCAACTATCTAAAAACCATGATACACCTTCTCCCCACCCCTGCAAAGGAGAAAAACTTTGTGAGAGTAAATGTATCTCACCCTCACTCCTTGGGACTCTGGATATTTCAATTCCTTATCTTGGGCCTTCAGTTTGTCTGCTGAAAAGTTAAATCTGGCTGCTTAGTCTAGAGGCCACAAGGAGCGGGGAGAGACAAAAAGGTTAAGTGTCTGCACACTTTTCTGTAAAAGCTAAGCCACTAGCTCTTCGCATGGAAAAAGACAATTTGAATGGTTCTAGCCCTGTGGCTGGATGATACATTAGTCTAAAATATCAAGTCTGCAAGCAACTGCAAAGACTCTATAGTTACTTAAAAGAAAGGTAAGCAAACTGGGAGATAAACTGCTTGGTTTCATGAGAAATTTCTTCCAACACAGAGCAAAGGATCAAAAATGGTCAGAGTCACTGAAAATGGGTACGTATACCTTTAAAGCTCTACTCAGAGAAGAGCTCTTCTCCACTTGATCGCTGAGGATCGAGTCACACATTACAGAATATGATTGCAACAAGCATGATATACCAGTGGCTTCTGGAGGATGGGAACAAGTACCAGAGGTAAGTGAAGAAGTAGAGGCCACTTGATTAGCGACAAAACAGTTTCGCAGGAGATCAAAGGCAAAAATTACAAGCAAGTGTGGAAAACAAGTTACATTCCTATATTGAGGTACGGGAGCTGGGAAACCCAGAAAGGGTAACAGAAAGTCTTCCTTTATTTGGTTAGTGAGCAGACTTACTTCTGTTCAAAGGGATAAACACCTACTGTACTACTTTAAATATTGCTACTTATGTGAAAGGACAGAGAAAAGTTTTGATAACCTCACCTTTTCCTTCCCTCATCATTCTCCCTCAAGATGAGGCTTAAGTCCAACAGCCAAAAAGAGGAGATCTTGGTCTCCACACTTTGTTCAGATACCAAAATCCGGAGTCATACAAACCAAACAGAGCAAAGTTTTTACAATCTACAAGAAAACTGAGGCACAACTATAAATGGTCAATGCTTTGAGACTAATGCTTGAACCCACCAGGAAACAGTCACAAAAAGACCCTTGTTGCCGTTTCAGTACCCTCTTTAACAGCTGCTCCACAGCACATGACAAAGGGTTGTAGCCCTTTCTACTATCCCATCAGCACAAAATAAAAATCTTTTTTTAACCCTTTTTTTGTTTCATTCTAGGAACTGCAAAACAAAAGAAAAATTATTTTATTCTGTACTGCTTGTTTATGACCAAGGCATGCTTTATGTTAGTTTATACATCAGAAATCAAGCTCTGGTTTCCTTCTTTTTTGGAGGATACTAATGGAGAGGTTACATAAGGGTGTAATAGGAGCTGTTACTTCCTTTCCCAGTTGACGAGAAAAAGCTGTGGATCAGGTTACAGTCTCGAGGGTCGTTCATCACTACTGCAGCCTTCCTATATTTTTTACCAGTAGTCTCCCAACAAACAGGAGAAGCTACTTAGAAGGCTCTGAGAATTTAAAAGACTGAGTACATAGGTATGGAGTAGAAGCCTTTATTTTGTCTTTCATCAAACTCAGGAAATTCCCTAAGCTTGACGCATACATCACTCAAGTCACCATTTTCCATTTCAGTTTGTTCATCATTAAAACAATGAAAAGGATGAATGAAATATAAGGTAAGATGTATAGGACGGTCTGACACCTGAGCTACATTAAATAAGCTTAGCACACAGACAGAGCACTTAACTTTGGCAGGTATGTTAGTGTTTGTCCCAGTTCTGACCACACAGGGCAAGCAAAAGGAGGAAACACAGTGTCCAGATTGGCCTGTTCCAGCACTAAGCTGTTCTCCAAACCATCCCACCTGCTCTTTCTTCATCTCCCTCTCTAATTCCCAAGCCATTGCTGTTACTGCTGCTGAAGGAAGATGAGATCAGACTCCAACATGAGAAATTTCTGTTCCCACAGAGCTCGCAGAAACCGGATGATCTCAGAGGATCATGTGAAGCAAGTCCATGACACTTCCATGAGGCAGAGTATCTACAGTACATTGCCAGCAGTTTGTTAAGTGTTCACAGTGGGAAAAAATAATGGCTTTGCTTATGGTTCCAATTTCTCTCTCCCACTTCCTCCTCTCATTTGCCAGACTTTTTTTTCCCTTCCCCTAGAAGTAGTAGTAGGCTTGCAATGTACATTTGCCCTTCTAAAAGGAATTACATCAGGTCTTGCACAATGTTTGAAAGGGCTAACACATGTAGTTGAACTAAAGTACCATGCCCTGGAAACGTTTCCCCATAGAGTTCTTATCCACATGTGATTTAACAAGATCTCTTACAGACGAAAAAGAAAAAGAAAAAGAAAAAGAAAAAGAAAAAGAAAAAGAAAAAGAAAAAGAAAAAGAAAAAGAAAAAGTTTCTGTGATCTAAGACGCTTTCATGTGTTTTTTCACCTTCACCTTACAGAGCACTCAATCTGTTTGTGGCACCCACATGCCGCCAGAATCTTTTAAGATGCCCGTCAGATATGCTACCTAACACCACCTATAGTTTTTTTCAGAAACATCTTCTTTCCTAAGGCCAGGGGGGAACTTGTAGCAACTTAACACACCAGTAATTGCAATATAATGGTAAACACCAATATAAGTGGTGACCAACGTATGCTACTCTGGAAATAACAGGAATGCTACAAGTATTACTCCTTCACACAGAATCAAGGCAGAGGCAGCACACTGCATTAAGCACTAAATTAAAAACATTCTTCATCTCAGGCATGGGACAACTGGAAATAAAAACACATGAAGAGAAGAACATCATTACCTTTAATACATGTAAAAGGAGCCAAGCACTGAATTCCACTTTAACAGATGGGTTAAGTCTTCTTTTTGACACAGGGCTTGACAAAGTGATGATTCATCCAGGGAAGGATGGGCAGCTTGTTGCCAGCTTTAATTCACAATCAACAATAGGACAGCCGGATATGGGAAACTCATGATTCAACATAAAAATTGCACAGTCAGCCATTTTACCTGACCTTTACATTGTCAGCGGTAATTGCTAACCTGGATATATTTTAAATAGTTTCTCCAACATACATTTTCATAGAAGGGTTTGGGTTGGAAGGGACCTTAAGAATAATCCAGTCACCATCACTTAAAGATCATTTTAAGAGTACTTAGCTTTTATTTCATTACTGTTAAGTTTGTCCTTCAGTTAAGCCAGTGGTCCTGATTAAATACATTGCAATTGACTTAATCGCATCGTTTGAAATGGCAAAGGTTTAAATCACCCGAGAAAGCAACCAGCAGCAGGAGCACACGGATACCGCGGGCAGGGCAGGCAGCGCTGCCTCTGCATCCCGGCGGGGATGGGCAGCGCTCTGCGCGGGGCAGCGCGGCCACTCCGCGGAACAAAGGGATGCGCTTCCCAAATCCCAGCCGCAGCAGATGTCCCACACCGCATCCCGACAGCCCCCGGAGGCACAGACAGACGGTCTGAGTCGGGAGGCTGCACCAAGCCGACCCCCTCATGCAAGCTCTTCGGGACAACGACCCTGTCCCGGGAAGCCCTTCCCTAAGTCTCTTCTCTCAGAGCTCCCCGACGGCTGAATTTATCCTCCTCCTCCCAAGTTACCGATGCTCTTCCCACGGTCCCCCGTCACCGTCCCCGAGCCCCGCTCTTTTGAATCCAGCGGCGCCGCGCACACACGGTAATAATTTCAGACAAGAAGGAACAGATGCCACGGTCTCCTTCCAGAAAAAGCACACACACATTCTTACTCGGAGGGGTGGGATCCGGAGCATCACTGTGCGTGCACACCAGCATTCGTGCCCGCAGGGAGCTGCCCAAAGCCCACAGCCACCCACCAGGTGCCAACGGGAGCCACAACGCCGCCAGCCGTCTCGGAGCCGCAGTTTTCCCCCGGGAAGGGACGCCAAGAAGGCGCGGGGGCTCCCGCTCCCTTATCCCAAGGCCGCCGGGGCTCCCGCTTCCTCCTCGCAGCGGCCCCGCCGCTGACCGCCCCCCACCCCGAGCCCGAGCCCTGCAGCACCGGCCCCGACCCCATCCCCGCAGCGGTTCTCGTCCCGTCCCGTCCCGTCCCGTCTCGTCCCGCTCCGTCCCCGCACGACAGAGGAGTCCGGTGCCAGCCGTGCGGGCAGCGGACACCCCAGAGTAACCATACCTCTGCCGCCGAAGGGCGCTGCCCGCCGTCCCGCGCCCCGCGGTCGCTGCCCCGCCGGAGCCGAGCGGAGCGGGGCGCGCCCCGGCCCCTCCCCACCCGCGGGGGGCGGAGGCGCCACCGTCCGCCCCGGCCCCGCAGCGCCCCGGCCCCGCAGCGCCGCCCGGCGGGCACCGCTCCCCGCGCGGGGGGAGGCCGGGCATGGGGACGCTGCGGGGCGCCGGGCGGGACCCGGCCTCACCTGAGCGCCCCGTGCGCTCCGCCCCTCCCGTCCCTCGCTCGGCTCCAACCTGCGAGCGGCCGCGGCTCTCCGGGTCAGCCCCGGCACCAGATTTTCTCCTGTGTAATTCGCCTTCAGCCTTCACAAACCAAGCCAAAAGAGAAAAGGACCTATTTTGGCGTGAAACCCAACCCCTCGACTCGATTCCTGCAAAGGTGTTTTCAGCACCTCCTCAAAACATGCCAGCATTTTAAATGCAAGCACCCGAAAGTATTTACCGCGGGCTCTGGCGTAGCTTATCTGCCCTGTCCCGGCCCTGATAAGCACGGCAGCCACCAACAATGCAGGGCGACCGGCCCATTGTGTCAAAAGAAGGGGGAAAAAAAGAAAGCAGCCCCCTGAGGGCTGTATTCACGCTGTATCTCGGCCATTCCCTGGGCTGAAACAGGGTGTGAGGGAAAGCAAGCAGGCATTTCTCCCCACCCCCATAAAAACTCCCCAATGCACAGATAAGGCAGGGAAGAATTTAGGTGCATGCATCACACTCGGGTGCTTCCTGGCAAAATACCCCACCTGAAAAGTTCCTCTACATGTGCTTTTTCCTAAGAAGCCAGTTACCACATTATAATTTTTGCCATTGTTTTCATGGTTGCAAGTAGGCTTTTGGGGAGCTGGGTTGGTTTGAAACAGCACTAAGCTTCAATTCAACTACAAGCGAAGCTTAGGCTTCACAGGTAACAGTGAAGAGGACCTGAACCGCAGGCACACAACACTCTTCAGTATGGGGAAGAAATCCAGCTTACATCACCAGATTCAGTATAACCAGAACCATACAGAAAAGATGCAAAATGCATTTTAAAAGCTTTTCTCATTAAACCGATTAAGCTATTCCAAAGTCAGTACTGTATTTTCAGCTAAATATGCTATTCCTTGGTAGTCCTGCACATAGAAAGATACTGTATGCTCACAAGTTTCCAAATCCATCACTAAATACAAGTTAGAGACAGCTTTCGAATGAATTTTTAGGAACTAGAGCCCTACAGCCCTACTAATTCATAAACTCATCACTGTTTTACTATCTGTAGATTTTCCAAGCAGATGCTTAGCTCCTGAGATTTGTTTTGCCCTAAAGTTTTGCTATCTATAAAAATAATGACTGCTTTTGTCAGAAGTGGTCCGAACTGTTTCAACAAAAATTTTTCCCACTGGAAAATTGCAGGCTGGGTTAAAAATTGGTTTTGGAGGAAAAGTGACAGTTCTGATCCAGGTATTGGCAGGAAGAGAATTTAGGTTTGGGGTGGTCCAAAGGAGACACAGGCAAGAAACATTCCTGAGCGGCATCATGATCCCATCCTTTCACCCCATTCTCCATTCAGGTGAGTGCTTTGCTCATGACTCAGCTTGCTGTTTTGGGCTACAGTTATTGCATTCTTTCCCAATTAATGAAGAAAAAAAGAAAAGCAATTTCCTTTTACTCCAAATCTAAATGAAAACAAAATTCAAGTGTTTGTAAGGGATGACGTTAACTGTCCAGCCAATACTATTTATCAACAAGACACCCAGAACAGTAAGCAGCATCTCAAGACAGTGACTGTAAACATTTCACAGAGAAAGTATCTATTTCAGCTTCACACATTAAATTATCGTAAGTCATTGCACTGGAATGAAAATACCAGATTACCTACCGCAGAGGTTAAAATTCTCCTTTTCATCCAAAGAGAAGCATAAACACAGGAAAAATGCAGAGTAGCTTTCCTTCCATGGTCCTACTGCTGTGCTTCCAAAGGGTTAATGATGACTGCTTTTCAGACACACTCTTCATGCCCATTTGATGCTTAGATTCTTGTAAACAAGAATGTCCATCTGTAACAGCTGGTGATACTTGCTAGCATTTGTAACACAGATAATAATAAGCATCCTCATGAGGTTGCCTTGTCCTCCAGGAAAAGAACCAATAATACCCAGAGGTTTCCCATGGCCTTCAGCACTCCATTCCTCCCTTATTTCAGATCTGTGCAAAAGGAGATATCTCATTATCCATTCTTATTCTGGGGCAATTTTCTATTCTTATTCTTCATAAAACGCGAGTAAGCATCCTGTCACTATATCTTACGCTTTTTGCTTTGTCCTGGATTAATAAGAAACACTGGCCTTGAAACCCGTGTTCTTTCCCTAAGGCAAGTGAGCGCAATACAAAGGGTATCACAACCCAATCTACTTTTTTTTTTTTTCTCCTTTCTACTGCATCTACTGGCCTAGCATAATTACCACCGTCACAATCTACAGTAAATGAAAACAAAATCTAAAATAAAACACAAGATACATCTGGTCACAGCTGACCAGGCAGATACTAATAATTGTTTTCTTTAAGAAATAGCTCCTTTCTTAAAACCAAGTGATATGTCCTGGATCATATAAGAGATCGGGGATAATCAGTATTCGACACACATTCCGGTCTCTTTTGAATATTAGCTATAACCTAGAGGATATTTAAGGGGAATTTCTAACTACTGAATCGTCAAGTATGCTTTCTTTAGCATGCACTCGTCACTCTGAAAGGGCAGAGGCAGAGGCTTTGTTTCGCAGCAGCGTATAGCAATTTTGGAGAGAAAATGGGAATGTGGCTGCATCCCTATTTTGCAGCTCCAGAATCATGGACTCACCAGAAGCTGTGGCAGATGTCTGCATACATCAAAGCAGTTTTGGAGCTGTATATTTACAGGTGACCCTTTTTTCTTCCCTTTTCTTTTTTTTTGACTTTTCTTCAGGGTAGATTATAGTTTCTTGATTACAGCCTTACGGTCTACAGTTTCACAAACCAAGCAAGCCACATATAAAAACCAACTGTAAAACTAGCTGTTGCTAAGATTGCAAGGGCAAAACTGGAGATGCAGGGACCCATTTTGACTGGCAAACCATAAATCAAACATATAACAGTCGTTAGATTTGCCTGTGACAAACCCTGACAATTAGAAGAGCACTAGAAGCATCTCCTAGCCAACCTTGCTGAGAAAAGGAGACAAAAAATAGATGAACCAGCCACTTCAGAGAACAAAACCATAACTACCGTGAATCATAATTTGTACTGCCTGTCAGGATTTGCAGCAAGGCAGGATAGTAGTCTGGTCTCAGTTGTTTTCATGGCTCTAGGGTGAGGTTAGTTCACTAGAAATACAGAAACATCTGATGTTACTAGATAAAATTGGATGGGAGGTAGTAGTGCATTTGAAAAAATGCATTTAGTTGCTCGAACCATGCATTTAAATACCATAATTAACAAATCAGTACTTAAAGACTTTATTTTATAATTTAAAATTAGCTTTCAATAGTTAAAATAAAAAAGAGAGAGAAACCAATCCTTGTTTTTCTTAATCTTTGTTTCAGACACCAAGGATAGTTACTGATTGATGTGATTTATTATTTCATATTTGTTTGGACATACAGTTCTCATATATGGAGAGACTAGCTATGCAAGATCGAATTATTCTTATTCATAAATGAGGAACTTGATTCAGTAAGAATAACTAAAAAAAAAAAAAGCAAACCCTTTACAGAGCTAAAAACAGAGTTTAGAGGTCCATGTTTCTAATCTCACGCTTACCCACAAGATCAAGTGTAGCCATTTTTCCCATACTCAGTGAGAAAACTCTGTGCACTCATATAATGTTGCAGCTATACCTCTGTTCTAAATCGGTGGGACTGAGTGCGTACCAGATGTTGTGGAAATATACCCTACAGTAGTTATAATACTTTTCCACTGAAAAAACAAAAAGACCACAAAAAACAAACAGTGCTGATAATACAACAACAGGAAATCTCACTCTCAAGACTGAGCAAGACTGAGTCCCTGGCTGCTGTGTCATGGAATATGGCAACAGGTTTGAGCTCTGTCTGCACGTAAGCTAGGAAACAAGCTGACAGTGGTCCAGAGAATTCCAGTTTTGTGACTGGAAAACCAGAAAGCAAAGACTGTACATGAACACAGCTTCTGTGGCAAATTAAACTGCATAGAAGTTAGAACAGACAAGCAGTGGCTCTGTGCAGCCACAAGCTGGAAGGCTCCTCAAGGTGCTTTGAAAAGCATCGGTTAATTCAGTACTGAGATAGATCATCTGCCTTCTCCAGCTGTGGATTTTATACAGGATTTGTATTCCCACCTGTCAAAACATTGATAACTTTCCATTTTGCCATAGTGTCTCCTTGTTTTGCCAAATAGGGACTTTCCTTTTTTGTCCAGAGGCAGCAATATGCCTTCAATTAGTGCAGCATTTTTCTCCTTCGCAGCAAAGGCCAGTGTGAGACAGCCTGAGGATCTAGACCTAGAATTCAAGAGAAGAGGTCACTCCAGGGGATTTTTTACCCTGTGTGTTGGTGTTAAGCACAGGACAGGATCTGAGAGGCAGCATTCACTATTTTTCTGGCTAATTCAGGCTTGATAGCAGTTTGGTCCACAACGTAAGCCACCAAAGTCCCCAAACCTAACCTGTAGGTTCCATGCTAATGATTTGTGATAGCCAAGAAACACCCAGTATGGATGGCTTAGCCCCCACCTCATCCACCACATACCAGTCTGTATTTAGCAGCTGAGTGCTGCAAGGTATTCAGGCCTCTCAAAAGGCACATCTGGAAAAGTCCCCCCTGCCAATACTAACATCAGCATAATCTTTTACTTTAGCACAACTGGGTTACAATGGGGACATGTCAGAAGTTTCATTTGCACAGTTCTTTCCTTTGAAAACACATTTGAAAACTGACTGGGTATAAATCTGGGGGCAGCTGACTCAATTCAACAGAATTTCCCTGGAAATGGGTTTGGGTGTCCTCCTCAGCATCCAGCAGGGAGAAAGGATGGGAAAACTGCTGGAGAGTTTAACACCGGCAGACTCTGCAGCTCCATGAGCTCACAGCACATGCCCAGTCTGACCCAACGGTGTCAGCATCTGGACCCAGTCGCCACCAGGCAGACCAAACCTTCATGCAGTCCAACTGCTCTGAAGAGCTGAGCACCTCCTTCGTATGTACATGGGTGATTATTTTCTGGTTCCTCTTCATAAGTACCTGGGATGCTATAACAGAAAACCCAACTCCTCGGGGAAGCAGGTACTACACTGTTCAATGAACTCCATAGCTGCTAGATCACACCAAGACACAAAACCAGGGTTCCCAAACAGGTTTTCTTCTCTTGCTGCTTTTTAAACAAACCATGCAAAAACTTCTTTGCTAACCTGCCTTAGTAACTCTTCGCAGTACGGATTCCTCAGTCAGACTACCCAAACATCTCAGCTTTTCAGCTGAAGAGTAAGTACATCCATTACAATTAAGAAAAAAAATGCAGAAAAAAAAAAGAAAGGAAAAATGCAAGAGAGCTATGAGAACCTTCTGGACTGTCACCTCGTAATTCTGCAGATGTGGAACATATTTCACGAGCTTAAAGAAGGGTTTGCCTAGAGTTAAGGTTTGCAGTTCTAGGCTTCCTAAATAATACTCCCCCACGCACCCAAAGGATTGTACTGTTCATGTTACAGAACAGGAGAAGGTCCCATATTTCCTAATATAACAAATCAATCTTTCCTCCCTCTGAAAAGGAAACAGTTTGGAGACACAGCTGCATGCATCCCTTCACAAACAACCCCTCAAGCAAACCATAAAATGTGTAATTAGGGGAGGAAAGGCCCAGTGGCCTGTGTGATTCAAAAGTTCATGTCAGATAAGTCTTCACATTAAGCAGCAAGGGCCCTAGAGAGCACTAGGGAGATGAGTCTCTCTGTGCACTGAAAAATTAACACCACCAGTAATGTATTCATGCTGCAGTCTCCGTCCACACAAGGACACACAGCCTGAATTTTTTTGCAGCAGGGTAATTATGGATATTCTTTTCCCATTTACATACTTCTCACAGAACTCTCTGAATTTTTAATATATGTGTTTTCGTGGATTCCCAAGCCCAATATGTGATATGTTAAAGATAGAGTTGCATGCGTCACCACACGTAACATCTGTTTGTGGGGATCCTTCTTCCCACACGCATATGAATGTAGCGATGATGTGTTCTTGTGCTCTGTATGGTTCTCTGTCGTCAAGGGTCTCTGCTTAGAAGGAGAACTTGTACTTGGATTAAGGATATTGGACTGTGACTATTCTTGCAAACAACATTACCCAACACAAAAGCATTGAAATTGAACTCCAGGTATATGCAAACTTATTTTCAGAATAAAACCAAGCATATTATAATAATAAATCCCATACATCACCTACTGAGGCTTAACAGGTTGCTGCAGATTGGGAATGATATTCCTGTATGACAGCATGAAAAGATGAGGAATTTATACAATATACTTTTCAAGACTTCCAATGAGAAGTTATGCTTTATTATTATTTTTCCCTGCTATTTTAAACTGGTGTGAATTTACACTAGAAAAATGACAGCCCATTTACAGAAGTAATAGATAGAAGATGGTGTTAGAAAAGGAGTTGCACCATTTACACCAACAGAAGCTTAAAAGAGAATTACCTGGGTCTTTAGCAGGAGACTGTGAAATCCTAAGAAAGACCTTATAAAAAAATCTCATCACAAATATCAATACTAAACAGTGTACACATTGTTACTTATAAGGAAGTTATTCTGCATATATTTCCTTTACTTATTCTCTCACCTTTGTGATTTTCTTAAAGGAGAGTTTAAATGGGAACTGACTGTGCAAGTTTTAGGCTGTGGACTCAAAACTTTTTTGACTCCAAGGAAAAGTGCAGGCAGATGGACAACTCTGTCAAACTCCTTTCTGGCTATCCACCACTCTATGGATGGTAGCAACAATGAAAACAATAGAGATTAAAGAAAGAAGTGCAGTATGGAAAAATCAATGGGTAAAAACTCAGAAATAAGATATTTCTGGAAGTTCCACCTTAATTTTTTAAGCCTGAGAGCATTCTACTTCCCCTGCTAACTAAAGAAGAGACAGCAACTTATTTGGGGCATGTAAGGACATTTTTTTAATCCAAGAAAGCCTGTAGAAAGTAACCCAACTGTGTTGGATCTGCACATGCCAGACAGATGTTGCCAGCACCAGAGTTCTTCCTATGCTCCCCAATCTTTAATTACTCACTAGGAAACCATGCATGTCTTATATGCAGGGAAATAGCAATTTCTTTGTTCTCTAGCTTTATTACAGCACAGTGAACCCTTTAGAAGTGCAAACTTTTGCCAACAAGAAGCAAATTAATAACATATGTATATAATGTGTTTCTGCTTCCATCATAGGTGAATGCAGTACTTGTAAGAGATGCTATTTTCAACGTTCCTGAAGCAAGGATCTTGAATCCAGCTCCAGCTGCACCAGCAAGATCCAGCTGCAATTCTACTGGAAGAAGCAAGGCAACAGTGATGTAACTGATGTGTCAGCCAGAATTTTAGCTCTGTCCAGGTAGAAACAGAGCAAACACATAAATGCAACTTTCTTTTACATTGCCCTATCAGCACCTCATCAATGCAGTTACTAAAGCTATCCTACTGCCTGTTTGAATCCAAGAATATGCTTTATTAAATGTCACCAGATTAATCACTAGTCTCTCTGTCAAATGTAACTTAGACAAATGCTTCCAACATTCACTGATTGTGTATGATTTAACTATCCTGTGATTATTATTCTGTGTAATATATAGATTCTTATATTTATACAAACAAAATGTACAATATATTGTGGGTGTTTGGTCCTATGCTTGTGTTCTTCTATGGTGTGTATTACGAACAATTTGCTTTCATAGATCCCATCAATAGACAGTCAGAGTCTGTCTTTTGTTCAAAACATCCACTTCGTTATTTCATATTCACTTATTAAGAAACACTCTCATTGTGCAAGTTATAAACCATCCTTACCTCCAACACTGAATTACCAAAAAAGCCCTGGTACTTTTTTGAAGGACTACAACCAGTGAAGTACACAAACCATGTTTATGTTTAAGTACTATTCCTAAATGTGTGCTTATTTGAAGCAGAACAGCTGGGCTGAACTAGGCTTTGAATATTAAAAATACACTCCGTAATAAGTGTTTAACAAAGATAACTATTTCGGTTCCTCAAACAGATGCACAGGCTTGGTGCTGACTGTCCCATAAGCCCTGGGTATTGTGCCCATTTCCAATATGGGATAAAACAACAGGGAAAGAGAGAAGACATAAAATAAAAGTCTGTGCCAAGGCATTTTGGGGGTATTACTCAGCAGATCACGATGGGTCTGAAGGTCACATTTCATGTGCATAGAGATACTTCTAACTGACACTAAACAAGCAGACTGGCTGCTTGCTTTAAACAGCCCTGAACAAACATTAATTGAAACCATCTGTAGGACACATTATTGCTGAAGTAACTAAAGATGTTTAGTTGACTTTGGACTAAATTACCCAACAGCTTCCCCACAGAAAAAGCACATTCATGAAAGTAAATGATTTACTGTTTTAATATAACACAGAACAAAAAGGGCTTACACGTGACTATAGTTTCTATGATTATTCTGTCAAGGAAAGAACCATTGAGAGAGAGACAATAGCTAGAAAGCTGCTGCTTCATCTGTATAACTTGTCTGTGAGCTCTGAAGCATCCTCTTAAGGGAAGAACTACTATTTTTGCTCTAAAACAATTAATAAGAGAGTGGGCCCTGAGAGAAATTGATAAAAAAGGAACTTTTCCTCCAGCACATCATCCATCCATCAGGGGACACTGAAAGTTAGATGTGCTGTACTCAGTACAACACTAGGATCGTTCCTGCCATACATCTTATAAATACCGGGAAAGGGATCAGAGAAAAGAGTGCCTGCCCCTCTTCCCCATATCATTTACTTCTTATACCTGTACAAAAAGAATGAGAAGGGTCCATATTGGTGAAAGTTTCTTGCTGTATTGCCTCTTGTATCTAGCAGTTACCTCAGCAGGGACAATGCAAGAAAAGCTTTTACTACGGGATGCATGATGAGGGTTATCACACTGTATTTTACAGGGAATTATTCTGTGTAATGCTTTAGCATCATACTATGCATGCTGGCAAAGTCAATGATGTGTCGGTGAGGGCACAGAACTCAGCAGTGTGTTGAAACACAGGACAACACGCAATATGAAAACACAACAGAGCAGCAGATGCTGAGGATATGTAGGTTATTCAAGCTCTTGAAAAGAACACTCATGGCGAGAGAATTTCTGAGATCTGATGAAAGGACAGATAAAACACATTTGCTACAGTGCAAGAATTAGGGCTGGGAACTTTATCAAGACAGCATACCAGAAAAGATAGAAAAGTCTCAAAAAGGCTGGATTCTTTATTACAAACAAAGCTGGTAGACTTCAAATAAAACTACGTAGGCTACAATGAATGGTTTTGACTGTAAGGAGAAAAATGAAAGGCTGGAGTCCAGAAACTGTCTCTGCCTACAGACAGAACTCAGTCTGTAGGAGATCCTTATTCAGCACATTTCCTACCAAGGACTTTAATCTACATTTTCTTGTTTAGAGAACAGATAACTTTCTCCATGTGAGGAATTCCACCAGAGATGGGCTCAGAGGAATGAATGAGCATGGCAGACACTACTGCGCATTTCACACGAACACTTACCAACCACCATTGCCAAACTAAGATTTCAAAGCCCATGAGGAAAATGCTTTGGGGGGGTGTGTATTCAGAGCCGAGTCTGAGATATCAACCCTGATTAGCCTGTGGTTGCTCATCTCCTGACAGTGCAGTTTGGGTGGCATAAAGCCTTAACCAAGCTCAGGCATAAGAAAGGATTTCTTTTAAAGGATATCAATGTTAATGAACAACTCGGTCTTGTTTAAACATTCAGACTGTGATATGGGCAAGTATCTGAGTTTATCACGTCCTCAATCTTTCGAACAGCCAGATTCTATTTGTTAAGCATTGGTCAGGTCAGAAGGAATGAGCTGACCATGAGTGGCAGTGGCTGAACTTGAAATCTGGACTTCAGAGACCAAAACATTCAGAATTTGATGCAACTTTCCCTCAGCCATCATGCCGAGTTTTGGGCTGTCCTTGTAAACTGAGAGACTAAAAGAAACTGTCCTGCAACCTTACTGGAAAACAGAAAGGCACATTCTCACTCTATTTTTCTTTGTACTTCTGTATCTAAAATCTAAAAAGAGATGCTGAATCTTTGTACCAAAGGTAACAATACAAGCACAACTGGATGTACTAACGTTAGCTATGGCTTTGTTATTTCTTGCGCATGTTAGGAGCGGAGGATTAAATATTAAAAGCCATACAGAAAGGCAGAAACTAAACATCATGTCAATTTTAAAAACAAACCTTCAATGTCTTCCCTTCATTTATGAGGTGAATTTATATAGGTGTATTTTATCCTTTGGTTAGATTTTTGTATTGGGTTTTGATTATGTCAGTGGTCTACAGCTGCAATATTGTTGCAAAAACCATACAGGTGTTTAATTTAAAATAAAAAAGGCTTTGGTGAAATATTTTTAATCATAAAGCTGTTTCTACTAATATTAGATTTTTATGAAGCCTTTTGAACTTATACTTTTCATATATAGGGTTCAGATCATACATGGTCCCCTGTGAAATTAGAATAGCCCTGCATAATTATTAATCTTTTAAACCAAGGCTTTTCAAACGCTTACTTACTGATCTGTTCTATGTACTGTTACGCAACAGCTTCTCATGAATTTATTAATCACGGACGTATCACTGTTGAATCATTCAATATGTTCCACTGGGGCTTCCCATTCCTTCCCTCAGGGTAGACTCCTTTCTTATTGCTCTGGCTCAGTCTGCATCCATGCTCTTTGACTGCTGTAATACTGCAGTTTAATCTTTGAAGTTTTTGAAGTAAAAAATTGTAACAGAAAGATGTGCATAGAAAAGAGTATAAAATACCAATTAATGTTTTGAGCCACCTGCAGAAACAAAGCCCTAGCCTTTGCAAGCAAGATTCAACTAATGAAGAGCCAAGTGCACTCTTACTTGCCAGTGATATTCATTTAGTCCTCTACATCCTTTCCCTCTGGAGTGGAAGAAGGGTGGCAGCTACTTTTGCAGCCTCTCATCCTTCTTGCTTTTTCAGCCCTCGCTGCAACCAAACTTTCAGGAAATGTAATGATATTTATATTTAGCAAATAAACTGGTTTCTGAAACCAGCTCTAAGACTGGAGTTTTGCAGGTATCAGGCAATGAAGGACCTCACCTTTTAGCTCGATCCTGCAGCTGCATTAACACTTCCTCAGGACAGTCTGGGTTTGTTTCAAAGCTTTCATATGCTGCCATCACTCCAAATATAATGCATCATGAAGCTCAGACTCAAAGCAATTTACATAAAGACCTGACGGAATTGTCACTGTCAACATAATTGTCCCTTGTCCTCATTACCCGGATATTTCAAAAAGACACCCATTTCAGGGGATTTTGTTTAGAATAGTTGTATCTCTGTATTTAAGCAAAAAGAATTAGCAAGGCAAACTCCCTGAAAGCCAAGCACAGAGTAGGATCTTGCCGCTGCTTCACACAGGGTTAAATTCACCACCACACTGGCACCCAACACAAGGACACCCAATTATCACTTAAATAGCAAATTTTTCCTTCAGGACAAACAACTTGCCTGTCCTCATTAGCAGAAGACTATGACACAGCTGAGGAAACTGTTCCCCTCAACTTATATTTTCCTAAGGAATCCACCGAAATGTAAGCTGAATGAAAGAAAGGAAAATAGAAAGAGTCTGTTCCCAGATGCCAGCTGACCTTTTAAACTTAGGAGAATATCTACTAGCTACAGCACAGAAGCCATGGATGGGAGCCCCCAAACTCCCTCTGAACCACCTTTAACATGGCCAAGGGCACAGTCATGGCAGAACAGACTGTTACACGGACTAGTTGTACAGGCTGAAGTCGTGCTTTAGTCTTCACTGCAGGCATTCCCTTAGAGTAGGGGTTTTGAGGCATAATAGCTTATTTAATAATGAGCAGTTTCTAACTTTAACTAGGGAGACCATGCATGCCTTTAGTCTTGTCTTAAAAAAAACCATCAAGGCTAATCACTGATCTTAGGTTTCACGTTTTTTAGTTGGCACTTTAAAAGTAAACAAAAACCATGTTGATTGTCTTTTTTTTTTTTTTTAAGAGAAATCCTTCTCATCTGTTTGTGTCTTTCCCTTATGTGTGTTAAGAAACCTTGAGCAGTACCTCCTTTTCTCCCACCTTTCCCTGCTAACCAGTTAGCTATAGCTGATTTCAAACCTAGCAGTAATCTATGCTAACTCATTTTATTTGCACAAAGGTTGCATTAAATATTTTCTTATTCTCTTTCTTCAGCACACTTTTCCTAAAAAAGAAGAAAACATTACATATTCCAGCTCCACATGATGCCAAACAGACATCTCCTGAGCAAACAGAATAAGTTACTCAGTATACTAACTATAAAGACAAGATGAAGATTACAAGCAAACATCTTCTACAGCTGTAAACATTAGCTGCAAGGCTTAATATTCACCACCATAACAATTTCATGCTAGGCCTATTCCAATGCCTTCTCTCCTCATTGCTAAAAGCAAGCAGAATTTTTTTTCCATTATTATGGAACTCCTATGTACTATTTTTGCAGGGAGGAAGGGATGTGTCGATAAATGACTTTGAAAGCCAATCAAAACTAACACTGGATCATGTATCTCTTGGTTTAAGGTTTGACAAATCTCCCAAAAAAAGGAAGAAAAAAAAAATTAAAGAAAACGAGAAGTGAATGGCCTGGGGAGTTTCTGCTTTGGCAGGACAAGAGCAAGGCACTAGCCAAACACATTGCTACCAGCATCCAGTTTTGGAAATTTTAAGCGACTGAAATCATAGCTTGCTTCAGTATAATTAAAACAGATGCTCAAAGGACACACAGCAAGGCTAAGTAAAGAAATTACACAAATGTATTTCAATAATCAAAATGTCTTGAGTAGTCTGGGGGGATGGAATTTGTGCTTTGAAACTAAATCAGGAAAATTGGAAAAAAACATGCATCATAGTAATTAGATCAGAATTGTCCCCATGCCCCAAATCACTTTATTTGGACTAATGCCATGTATTAAATCTAATATTCTACAAGTTTTAATTTTTGCAAGCCATGCATCTTTCACAAACACACAAAGATTTTACAAAGAATTTTATATCCATCACCCAAGATCTACCAAAAAGCAGATATTACCCTTTTCTCCAGAACACTCTTAGACATTTTGATGTCAGTGCTCAGGTGGGCAAGCTTCCAGCTACAAGGAAATTGTTCAGAGCACTAACCACTATATGTGCTTCCCTGTAGCTGCTTTATCTTGATTCTGGGTGCGGAAAAAGCCGTTAACCAATTTAATGATTGGTTAAGGAAAGCTTGTGTCTAAACCTGCTAGGGTCATTTCAGCTATTTTTGTCAAGCTACATATGGTCTCTATAGGAAACAATTATCACTTTATAAGAAAATGTGAGTTTCTGTCCAGCCTTTTCAGTTTCTAATGGAGTTTGCACGTGTCTGTTCATTCTGCTATTTTGAAGTCACTCTCCTCATTTTTAATGACTTTATAAAAAGAGCTATGAACAGGCCTATTGTCTGCTGGATAGAGTGGACAGAGCACTATGTCTGTTTTCCATCTGAATTAAATACTCCTTATGACTCCCTCCAGCAGTATAGAGGACCTTCAAAGACTAGTATGAAACTCAGCCTGAGTAAGGCCTGTTGACAATGACAGAATGAAGTAAAGAGGTCTCATTAGAAAGGGAGGAGTTAGGCTCCCTAGCAATTAAAGGAAAAAAAAAGTGAGTTGCAAGCCATACGCATTGATTCTATTTTCTTCGTGGATGGTAATAATCCATATGGTGACATTTTATCTATCAAGTCTGTATTTGTTAGCAATATTAAGTAGTAATTATGTCATGTGTTCTGAATTGGCACATACTGTTGTCCACAAAATGTTATAGCAGACTTGCGGCAGGGGAGTTACAAGAATCCCTGACTTCCAAGGCTTAGGCACTGGTAATTTGATGGCAGCATGAGGGCAATTCAGACCACAGAATTTTTACAATCACACTATGTAAGTCCATGCAGATAAGACACGCAGGTACAGTATACAAGATACAGGATAAAAAGAAATATTTTATCCAGCTTACAAGGTGTTTCCTGCACTCCTCAAGATTGATGGAAGAAGCACCTTCCTACAGCCTCTCCTTAGAGAAATCTGAGGGGGATTTTAAATCAGGTCAATATGTTAAGGTTGTTAGAAGAAAGTATAGAATTATTAACTTACTTCAGATCCAGGATATTTCTAAATTGCTTTACTGAAACACTTTCCATGGCTGCAGACTGAGCTCCACTCTGCTTGCCACAAGATGCATCAAAAACTGCTCATGGGCAAGACTGTCCTCTGCTGTACGCTTCCAGCCATTTTTCACATCACCATTTCTGTGTACTGAGCATTCTGGTTTCCAGGCATTACACAGAGTAAATATTCCACGTGCTAAGAGATATCCTACACGTCACTGGCAGATCTAACTTGTCTTCTTACAGAGACGCTTTTCCTTGAATGTATTTATAAGAAAATGACACTTGTTTTATCACTAATTGGGAAAGAATGTGAATCCAGCAAGCATCTTCTATGTGTTGTAAAATGACATTCTGGAGTGGCTTAAGCTTTTTTCAGAAGAAGAATAGAAGACACATTTGTCTGGAAGGCAAAGGATTGCTCTTGTGATCAAATTTAAAACATTCATTCTCTATTTGTCAGAATTATTTTGATTAGCCTTATCATGCATCTTACACAGTAAAAATATAATGGGGAAAATAAAAACACCATTTAGTCACCAGCTAATTATTCACATGCATAGAAAAACTATAGTTGATAATATAGAGTACCACTACCTAGTCTGAAAATCTGGTAGTCAGGCTATCTGTAGTGACCTCATGCTTCTGCTATGATTCATGAATATAGGAATCCATTAAAATGCTTTCGTTAATCCCTGATGCTTCTACTGTATGCAAAAGGCATGCAGCTTAAATACAGAATTATACATAGGCTTTAACTTTCTGTCATGACTCCCTCCTAAGTCTCATTGGCTTAGGAAGGGAAACAAACGATGAATTTGAACTACATCAATGAAAAGTTTAGAGACAAGTTAGGGCAAAATGTTTTGCAAGACATGATTATCATGACTATTGCATCTGAGTGAATAAATGTTATTCTGAAGGTTCATCACCTTTTTCTGTGAATGGGAAAGCACTCAGCTTTACCTTGCTGAAAAAAGGTTATGCAACCCCTGTACAAACTGGTGTGGGCAGGAGCTGAGGAATGAAAATAAAAGGAAGTATGTTAGGGAAAGGCAACAGTTTCTTTTATTAAAATTGAGCAATCTGTCTGTATTTCCCGTCCCATCCCCAAAAGTCACTGATGATCATTTATATGTCATGTTACATTATTGCTGTTGTTGCTCTGCAGACAGTCACATTGTGGAAATTATGTTCCATTCCATTTTCATTAAGCTAGCAGTTGTTAAAAGCAGCAAAAATAAATATCACAGAAGCAGACAACAAAGGTGCACACTAACTCACCAGCTCTGTATGCCCACTGAAAAGCAGTGATTGCTGCCATCCTGCACAGCTGCTTCCAGAGATGTTGGAGATGGAATCAACAGAAATCATACAATGCAGCCTTTTAAAAATGACACACTTCTGTGAACTTAGGGATATGGTTTTCCACCTCCTACATCCTTTTGCCTGCCTCTTTCAAGTGGAAGAAATCAGGCGACTGCAAATACAGGTAAGCTATAACCGGTAGCCAACTGCCACCATTTCCAAGCTCTTTGAAATGTTTAGTTGTCTCTAGCTCTCTGCCACCTCAAAATTATTCACTTTTACCTGATGATGTGCTTTGTGGGCTTACCCAAAGGTCCCCAAAGTACTCAGGAGCTGCCGGGAGGGAACAGTTGTCCATCAACATGAGTGAGAAGGAAATCTGCTGAACTGACAAGCTGGAGCAGCTGCTCTGGACTCACTGGTGTGGGCAACACTGCTACCTACACAGAGTCAACCAGGTCCTTTCTGCAACCCTGCCCACACCACCATCATCAAACTGTTCCACCTTGAGGCAACACACAGGGCTGCTATTTCATCAAACCCTCACAGAGAGGGGTCCCAAGAGGCTTTCACCTTGGCAGAAACACTTGAGGCCGGCATCTGTTCTAAGTTTCTGCCCCATCTCAAGCTGTTAGATGAGATAAATACCTCTGCTTTGTGTCCAGTGTAATCCTGAGATGCAATAACCAGATCGGTTAGCTGTGGGGTTTTACAGGGAATTGTCTTCCTGTAGGTACCTAACTCCACGAGAAAGCTCCTTGCTTTTGGGACAAACACATTGCCTCAGTGTTCCAACTCCACCATCCTGATCAAGTAATTTCACTTCTGTTACCAATGTCTAGAAAAGAAACAACATGTCCATCTTTTAAGGTTCACCACAGTAACTTTAAATTAATCAAATCAAGGACAAAAAGGAAGCACTGTTTAAGGAAGCAGTGTTTACATCACAGAAGGTTTGCTTACAAGCTTCTTTCAAATCTAAATTGGTGCTCCTCACCTTGTTTTCTCCTACACTGCTGAAGGTATTTTCAAGCTCTACTTAAAGCAACACAATCATAAGGAGTCCTAAAGCACCCAGTGACAAACATTTTCCAGAACGAAGTCAACATACACATAGAAATGTAAAAACCAAGCAAGAAAAATAAGTTTTCAGATCTCCTTTTGTAATATGAAATCAAACAAGTCATATTTTCCTTTTTTCTTTCTTATTTTGTTAGAGTAAGTTTTAAATGGAGTGCTATGCAATTGACGGAGATTCATTCTTCTCATTCAGATTTGAAAGATTGATTCTTCAATTATAAATTGTATCCACAGCCACTGACTTGCTACACAGTCTATTTTTAAAAGTACATGAAAGATTAGTGTACTATAGAATAATATAATACATAGACTCTATAGAATATATTCTGTAATATACAGAATAATATAATAGAATACCTGGGATAAGAACATTTAGCAAAATTCTGCCATGTAGAAATCTGAAGTTAGTGTTTGAGATCAAAACCATGGAGATCTGCAATATCAATTTACAGTTAATCCCAGGCTTGCTCTCAGGGGGGCTCAGGTCACTTTTTAATGGTCTTCAACAGCTGCACACATACCACTCATCCCTCCTCAACCCACCATGCAACCCACAAGTGTTGTTTCCACCTATGAGGATGATCCAAATTCTTACTAAAAAGATCTGATGCCTGCTATACATTCAAAATTACATATTAATTTACAAAAGGAAGCATATCATAAGTTCATCTTCAACAAAAAAAAACCAAATGAGGTGGGAGGGGGCTATTTCAAGTTGGAATTGATGCATTTCTCTGGAGCCAGCAGTGGGTCCCTTTAAGGTCCTGCTAAAATCCTGTTGCACATGTTCCAGGGGATTTATACACTTTAGAGAACTCATCAGAAGTGAGGGGGGAACCAGAAACCTCGCCAAAGCAAGACCCTCTGCTTACTGCTACTTTTTGTGGACTGAGTCAGTTCTGCCAGGAACCATAAGCAGGTTTACAAAGCAAGCACCCTTCATGCAGGTCACCATCTCCTCTAAAGGTCTCCTAAACGTCTCACCCTGGCTATGAAATACAGTGACTTCTGTAAGAAATGCACTTTTCAGCACCCATTTCTTCAAGAAATTTTGCATGTCTAAACCCTCTGGAGCACACTTCATTTAAAAGAACAACACCTCATTTTGCAAGAACCCATGTTTTCAGTATCTGCCTCTAGCCAGGAAGTCTAGTAGAGGTTACCCTCAGTGAATGATGACTTTCAGAATTTCATTCAGAAAATTACACCTCATGTAAAGCTTTACTGTTGCATCTTGACCTACTAGCTCCAGGCTGTAGGGACCTGACATAATGTTCTAATACCAAACACAAGTTACCTCATTTAAAAAACTCCTTTAACTTAAATAAAATACTACCTCAGAACTCACTCCATTGATGTGACTAAGCTGAGGCATGAAGGGACATGAAACAAATTAAGTGCTAATAAAATTATGTGACCCCTTGAGAATAAGCTTTATTTCAGTAGTAATTTCTGCTTTGTACAAGCTGAGGCAGGAGAGAATTCACACACACCAACAGCCAACTGAGATGGCATACGATGACTGATCAGTTATGAAACAAGTGTCACAATAACAACAGGCATCAGCAAAGCCTCAGTGCAGCAAGAGTTAAAAGCATGTGCTGAACTTCACTGGTGGGAATAATTTGGGAAGCAGAAAAAGTAGGAGTAGGATCCTTTACAATGACTTCAGTTTTTATTAACATATTTTTACAGGATATCCCAGTTAAGCCAGACAGCTTGTTTACAATAGGGCTCTGTCCAAGGACAGCTTAAAACTATTATACAGTACATACAGAAGGACAATACAGTCCCAGTACAAGCTACCAGCAGGCAGTAAATCATGTCAAAGCCTCATGTTACACCTGATTAACTGCTTGGCTCCAGTACTACAACATATTCCAAGAATGCTTGCTTCAGTGTAGTTAAGAGTTGTCAGAGAATTTATGTCATCTGAAGGCAAGTTACATAAAATAGTGCCCCAGTGTATCATTTAAGAAGCATTATTTGGCATGAGCTGCAAGAGTGTGCACTTCACACCTGCAGTATCCTCCTTCAAAAGGGACTCCATTTAGATGTCTCACTAGGAGAAATCACATCACCTCTGTTCCAACAGGTTTACAACTGAATTATGCTTCATCAAACACATCCAAAATTTTATCACTCAGGAGTCAGTCCATCCTCAACATGGCCAGTGCAATTAAACTGAATTTCCCACAATTTTTTTCTTGATTCTGAGAAATGGCTTAAAAATAGATATCCTCTGAAAGCTGAACTACTTACTTTTTTCACTAAACATACGAGCCTGTGAGTGGACCAGACAGTGAAATCTCTACATCACCTGGACATAAAGAAAACGTTGCTTCTGCACAACTAAAGAAGCAAATTTCCAAAGCAACCTAAGGTCCACAGGCTGCATGCTTGTTAAACGTGCAAGACACTATGAAAACCAAGCAATAATCCTTATGAAGTCTGTGTTTATCAAACTGTCAGTCAGCAAGCCATATGGCATTAGCTGAGACGTCATGCATCTTGATCAAGAGTTAGAGTTCTGTAAGTCAGCAAGTCAGCTGTAAAATCCACTAACTCTCACTCTCTATGTGCAGCCTTTTTCCAGAGCCATGCAGGAACTCAGCAGGAAGCTGGAAGTCAGTTTTAGTAGAAACACCTTCTGCACACACACACGAACAAATCCAACATTTCTATAGGATTCTTCACACTTGGCCAGCAGGAGGCTTCTTTGTATTCTTTTATAAGATGTACTGATCATCACCTTTAATTTTTGAAGTACAGTCTCATAATTATTATCTCTTTCCTTAGACAAGCAATACTTCAGCTTTATTCTTGATTTCATAAACTGCTGAGCTGGTTTGTTCTTCAGGTCTCTGGAGGAAACATAAACCCAGTAAGGAGGACAATTTCCTGCATTTAGTATATTGCAACAGGCATGGTGGGATGAGCACCTGAATTTTTCCTCTCGCTTACTGAGTTAACTTCTTATTTTAGCAAGTAAATTACAGAAAACAGCAAAACATTTTCTTCTAAAATTGAACAAGGAGCTTAACTAAAATAAAAACAAATCTTCTGACGATAACAGCAGAAGAGCAGACCACACATTTCTCGACTGCAAACCTATTTATCTACTTCTGTTCAGTTATAAGAGCATTTCCACAGCTATCACAAGGAGAATTGTTAATAAATGAAAATCCTGATATTCAAGCACATTTCCATGGTAGAAGACGACAAAAAGCCCTTCTGGTTTTTGTATGGAGTAAGACCCAAAATAAATACTAAGGCCACAGCAAAACAGATAAGAAAAATATCTTAGAAATCCAGATACGGAAACGCAGATCATCCACAAGCTGTAGTGACATTTAAGGCAGAAAAGAACACCTGAATGGTACCACTGTGCTGGCCTCTAGGCACCAGCACTTGTGGAATTGAGAGGCAATAAAGAAACCAGCACATATTCTCTAGCAAGGTGTGATGTGAGACACAAGAATCAAGATCCAGGGATCAGCAATTTGAAGAGGGAATGCTTACAATAGCATCGGGGAGTGTGTGAGGGGTGTGGGGGTGCTTCTGGGTAAGAAATTACTGTTGGGAGAAATGTTTGGGGATGGATTAGGTGAGGCCAGCTTTTCAGATGACTTCTCTCTTTGAATCCTGAGCAGCTCAGGAGTTGTCCTTACAGATGTCACAGCTTCAAGAGACAGTAACTCTGGCAGGACCATCTCTAATGCTGTCATGGTTTTTGACTGAAAGCTTGCATCTGCTTGGCTGAGAAAGGAAGAGGGGTGGGTAAGAGGCTGGCAGCTCAGCTGTCACTGAGTTTCGTAGCAGTAAGAGCCAGCAAGGCTGAACACAAGTACTTATAGGGTTTAGCAAATTTCCCTCCAAGCCTTAAGGTGAAACGTGAAAGCAAAGAGCTCCACTGCTGCGACATGAGCCACCGGGCACAACATACCAGTTCAGACATCTTTGTGGCTAGAAGTCACGCTGACTGCTCAGCAGAAACAGCAGTCCCACTGCAGAAGGAGAGTAAGGTCCAGGAGGGTGATCATCAGTTGCCACTGCCATGTAGTTACCATTTGTGGAGCTCAGTGTCTTCAGCAGCCTTGATCCTTGCAGATCGCAGTGGAACATTTAAATCATCTCTAGTTTAGAAAACACAAAACTAGTTAATGTTAATGTCTAGGTGTTTTTATTTAACGGCACGTAAAAACAGAGCTTCAGTCTCAACTAAGGTGTCAGTGAGTTCAGCTCTTCAAAGTTCAAGACGCAACCGAAAATCTGTGACTCAAGCTAGCTGTGTTCATTACCTTGCTCAATTACCTGCAAATGTATAAGTGGAAGCAACAGCATCTGCCTATACAGACTTGGTGACTAAGTGCAAATATTTCTTTTCCCTATCTTGCAAGTCTTTGCCCAGAGCATCAAATACCACAGTCATGATCTGTTAACACCACCTTTCCTGTTGAGCTGTGCTCTACCATTCCACACTAGGTTTCCAAGAAGTTGTATGCCTCTGGTAATTTAGCCTGCTAGAGGCACTCATAAGGCAAAATCGATGGAAACTGCTGTATTCCTTTCAAATGGATCCATGCAATTTTTAAATCGACTTTCAGAAATATAGCAAATACACCCAGGGAAATAAATGAACAATGTGGATTGCTGCCTGAAATCATTAAACAGATAGCTCAGGGCATTTACTGTTGTGATGAAAGAAAAGAAACAAGAGATTAGTAGGCTTCACAGAAATAATGTGGTTTAGTAAATCCACCACTTCCACTACAGAAAGTTTGACATCACCTGGATTTATAAATACAGTACCATACAAGTTGGCTTTCTCAGTTTGGAAATCCCTACTGATACGTTCAATATTACGCAGGAGACATGCCTATAGTAGAGGGCTACCTACTGCTCTTGCTTAGACACACCCGCAGATCTGTGACATTATTGTTATTTCACTGCACAGCTTTGTAAGAAGTAAATAAGACTACCTCCCATTCAAGTGCAGTACAGAAAGTTTGTGCTGCCAGTGTACCAGGCTAGATCAGTTCTTTCTGAGGAACAACACAAAGATAGGTAATGAACCTCATGATATCTCAAAGCCAGCAAGTCAGGAGCTGAACTGTCTATACACAGAGCAAGCCTCAAAATCAAGACAAGCTTTGTCTTATTTTACTTCAACAGAATTTAAAGGGAACTCAGGCACCATATTTAGGTGAGAAAAGCTCTGCTTTTTTCCAATATCTCCTTTAAATTAAATATTCATATGATAGTAGTACACTTAAACAATATAGTGGCAAGTTTTAGCATGTGCTCTGAAATGGAATTTTACTACCTTCAAATAATCTGAAGGATGAGTTATCAGAGACATTAGTCCTGACTGTATTATTCTTCCATCTGAAACTACACCTACAGTATTTCAGCATTACAACAATTTACACTTGCATCATCTTTTCCATTATTAAAAAAACCCACAACTTGACCAGTGTGCTTGACAAGCAACTCTTGCTCCATTAAAATGATATATCCAAACAGATCTGTGCTACACACTGCCTTGTCATGGAAGTACTTTATTCCAAGCAATGAGCATACGTGGGTGTCTGCTCATGACTGAACTTCTGTTTTAAATATATATCCCAAAGACGCTTTCCACAAAGTAAAGGTCAATGGAGAGGAAGCAGGAAAAACTGAATTGTTAAAATTTCCCTGAAGGATTAATAAAGTCATGTACAAGAAAAGATTTTGTTTCATTGCTAATGTTAGCAAGATGCAAATTTGTATTTGTTGTATGCTTTATTTTTTTAAAGCTTGAAATCTTGGATTCTATGAGAAACAGAATCACAGAGTATAAACTGCACTGTGAACATTAACACAATAAAAAATAATCTGCAAAGTTTTCCCCTAGTTAATAAGATGCCTAAAAATGTTTCTAGTACTAAACCTGCCAAACTACACCTAACAGTCACTTGGTGTGATCTCACCAGTATTTCCTTGGCTTGTTACATATCACATTCCTACATGTGAATTTCAACAGAAGTAGTGACTGTCTGGGATCCATGTGTTATGGAACCCTCATGCCGAGTTGCACAGCTTCCCCAGAAAGAGTAAGAAGGAAGCAAACAACAAAATGAAGAAGGAAAGAAAAAAAGTTGACAGATAATGACCTAAGGTGATCTTTACAGTGACACACTATACTTGAATATGGTTATTTATGGATATGATTATGATTTTAATAACACCATCTACTTGAAAAAAGTTCAGTAAGTTAGTTCTAATTATACCAAAAGCCCCAATAACAAAAATAATCACTGTGCCATCCCAAAAACATTCTCGTGCAAAACCAAGAACTTTACATGCAGGACAACAGACTTGCCAGATGGACAGAGCTATTTGCACTTTACAGACAGGGAACCAGAGGCACTGAAAGCCAAACACATCACCCTATGCAGCCTTATCTCAAAGTCTGAGTCAGAGAGGCAGCTGAGCAACATGACTATTGCTTCGAATGCTGGTCATTACTCTGCTGTCGCCTTTTATTCCCCCTTCTACATTTCCAGTGCCCATTCAACTGCACAACCATTTACCTTTAAATAATAAGCACTTAGGGTGAGAGATGCATACAATGTTTAACAAAATTGAGTCAGGGCCTCTGAGAAGCATCACTACACACACAACCAGAGTGGTAACTGTCCTAAGCCTGGCTATAGGATGGATGGGAAGGAATGATTGAAAGAGGGAATATTTATTGTAATAAAGCTCATTATATATTAATCTGATACTTCTGGTTTGCATAAATTAATTACAACCTCACTGCTCTGAAGCATCTGTGTGGTCATCATCATGCTTTTTTCCCTTCAGGTCAAACAAGCATATCCATTAGATTAAGATATAAACACAGTATAAACACTGAAAAAGAAGGAATAAAAAGGAACTATGATTAGAAGAAAAATACCAAAATAGTAAAGAAGATACTAGAACAAATGAAACATTTTACTACAGTGGAGAAACGCTTACTGCTGCGATCTGACCGATACTGCAACATACACAAACCTGAATGTTGATGGAAGACCAAATGAGCTTCCACAATTCAAATCTGAACTTTGCTCATGGACTGTTTGAACTGCCTTTTCCAACCAGTGCTCTCTTTAGTCTATTTTCCATATCCATAAATAATATTTACACCTCATGGAAGGAAAAACTGATCCTGTGTTTTAATGGATAACAGCTCCTTGGATAGTCTCAATCTTGGTACAAGACACGACTTGCTTTCCAGTATACTGGAATTAAATGCACCTCATAACATATGTTACACTTTGGCATAGTTTCAAGGGGTTCTCCACATTCCACTCAGCTGGCACACTATGAAGCCAAGCAAATGTTTAGGCCAGTAAAAGTAGCTATGGGAGAAAGATCTGGGTTTGAAATTAGCTATATTTTTGCCCCTATATTTGAAACTGGTGAGGCTGCATCTTGAATACTTTGTTCATTTTCGGGCCCCTCAGTACAAGAAGGACATTGAGAGCTGCTGGAGAGTGTCCAGAGGGCAAGGGAGCTGGGGAAGGATCTGGAGAACAAATCTTATAAGGACCTGCTGAGGGAACTGGGATTGTTTAGCCTGCAGAAGAGAAGGCTCAGGGGAGACTTTCTTGCTCTCTACAGTTACCTGAAAGGAGGTTATAGTGAGGTGGGTGTTGGTTTCTTCTCTGAAGAAACAAGTGATAGGATGAGATAAATGGCCTCAGATTGCACCAGGGGAGGTTTAGATTGGGTATTAGAAAAAAAATTCTTTACCAAAAGAGTGGTTAAGTATTGGAATAAGCTGCCCAGGGAAGTGCTGGAGTCTCCTTCCCTAGAGGTGTTAAAAAAAGTGTAGACATGACACTTCATGACGCAGTTTAGTAGGCACGGTGGTGCTGGGCTGACAGTTGGATTGAATGATCTTAGAGGTCTTTTCCAACCTTAAAGATTCTATGATACTTTTTTAAGTGGGTCCAGAGAAGGGCCACAAGGATGATCAGAGGGCTGGAGCATTTCTTCTCTAAAGACAGGCTGATAGAGTTGGGGTTATTTAATATAGAGAAGGGAAGGCTCCGGGGAGACCTTATAGCACATAGGGGCCTACAGGAAAGCTGGGATGGGAATCTTTATTGGGAAGTGTAATGAGAGCATGAAGTTAAACAGTTTTAAGCTGAAAGGGGGTAGATTGGACACTGGGATGGAATTTTTTACTCCTGGGGTAGTGAGCCACCAGCACAGTTTGCCCAGAGAAGTCATGGATACCCCATCCCTGGAGATGTTAAAGACCAGGTTGGATGAGGCTTTGAGCAACCTGATTCAATGGAAGGTGTCCCTGCCCATGGCAGGAGGGTTGGAACTGGATGTTTTGTGAGATCCTTTCCAAACCAAACCATTCTATGATTCTATATCCTATCAGTGTTATCTTTCCGTAACATGAGGTAGAGCTTAATTTTATATACCGTCTTTCTCAATAGAATTTTTTTTAATGGCAATGCCATCCTTTTAATTTCCATAATTTCATCAAGATACCTCTTTACAACCTTCTTGTTAATTACTTGCTACCTAGCATAACGTTAGTTTTGGTAAAGAAAGCCACATGGAAAACACCATCTTTACCTTGGTGAACTCAGGCAATATAATCACATTGCTTATAAACAAATGCATTCATGTAACTCAAATGTGGCTGCCTCCAAGTCACGACACAACTGCCACATCAGCACACAACCTCCTGTCATTTGAGAACCTCATTCAACCTATCAACCCTTCTATCTCTTCAGACTGATGACACACAAGTTTTGAGACAGAGGTAGGCCTTACTGACCCCTAGCTATAAACTGACGCGTTGGGGAATGGCTCAAGGAACAGGGACATGGGTTCCTGGATGAGTTAGTTTGCAGCATGTAACAGCGTTAAGCCTGAGCTGGTGTGCCTAGGCCTCCGTTAGCATAAGCGAGCTATGTTAGCATAAGTGAGCTATGCAGGAGGCCCATGAAGATAACCTTGAGCAAGTAGTAAGCAACATTCCTGGTAACGAGCCAGCATGGAAAGGATAAGCGGCCGGGAAACAAACTACGGCTGGTAAGTGATGTCACCAGTAGCCAGTAATGTTATAATACGTATGCATAATTAAAGTAAAGGTAACCAATTATGTTATAACACATGTGCATAATTAAAGCAAAGGAGCATAAAAGAAGCTGTGTCACATCAATAAAGGGAAGCTTGCTTATGATTCACATTGAATACGCGTCTTGCTTTCCTCCGCTCGTCGCACTGACGAATTTGTGAATTCCCATCATAGTTGTTACCTGTCTTAATGCTAATGGACATGGCACAGAAACCATGGATTCCAGCATTTATTCACAATTAGGATCCTCTGTTTGAGAAAAAACCCATGCAGTTCACAAACAATGTAAAGATACTTATTCTCAGCAGAACTGCAAAACAATAAATCTTCAAATAAGAAAAAAGTCTGTTTTTTTTAAAAAAAAACACATTTTAATTACCGTGTAGTTTGCTCGGTTTTCTTTTGAAGATGCCAAACATATGGTATGGTTTACGCAACACTGGTAGTGAGCTCAAGACAGAAGATTTGAATCTAGCTGCAGGATTATGAAAAAATGTAACACCATCCATTGAGATTATTCTTCTCATCAACTGAGTTTCATTTTGCATACATAGCTAATTCCCGTGTATGGCTTGTAGTCATAGCTGATGACATGAGAACAATCAAGGGGAGGAAACCACTCACTTCTTCAGACAGGGTACTCCTCTCCTTCCAGATGTGCACTTTCATTTCTGGCCCCAACAGTCTCAAGGAAAAAAAAAAAAAGAAGTTTGTGTACAAGGGAATGTCATTTTACAAGATGCTCTCTTCAAACTACACAGCATACAGACTCTGGCTGTACCTCCCTCCATCCCTCAAGTGCTTTTGCAGGTCCCTTCCGAGGAGCTCCCAGGGCTCAGCCCCTCACAGCTGTGCCAGTCAGCACCCATCACCTCTCCCAAGCAGGCTGGGCAAAACCCCTCAACTGTTTTCTTTCTAGGGCTTCAAGGAAAGAAGTGAAAAAACAGGCCGTATACAATCATACAAAATACTACAACCTTCGATAATACCACATCTTTTGGCATCACTCAGTATGTGACTGCTCTGTGCGTTCAAACACAGTGTTATTTCCTTCCCAGGAAAAGCACTTTAAAAAACAACACATGGCTTGTAAAACAAAGTTTAAAAAAATACCACACAAGACACTAGCATTAGTTTAACTGTGAATCTCTTGCTCAGTTCTCATGAGTGCAAGGAACTCAGTGGTTTCTGTTCTGACAAAAGATAATGTTAGCGGTGTAGGTTATCTGCCCCACCATACCTATTGGAGCAGCACTGCTCAGTCTCTGGGTCACAAGTAGGTCAGAAACCTTCATGTGGCAGTTTGCAAAACAACTATACACAAAGTAAGATTTTTTTGAAAGATAAACATACATTCCCAGGTACAGAAATAAACCCAAACAAATCAGCACTGGAAAAATGATAATTCAAAAGTTTTTCCTCATTTTTTTAATTGCAAAAGATAACTAGTGTGGCAGCACTCCATAATATCTTTGTGATTCATTTTTTCCACCCAAAGAAGTTAGGATGTTCTCAGATTTTTTTTTTTTTAATGAGCTTAGGTCATATGAATAAAAAAACTCTTGAAAAACTCTGGTCTTAATGGCCTCACCATCAGGATTCCCTGTCTGAAAATGTAAAAGTTGCAGGTTCTCACCAGGCACGTGCTGGGAATCCTGAACTAGAGGAGAGAAAAGGAAAAATCAGATCACAGATTTCCACTCATGATGGTTTTAGGATTGGTGATACAAACTGTAGAAGGAGTAACTCTATTCTGTTTTCAAAGTATTAAGAAATGTGAGAAATACATAAACTTAAATATTAGAAATGACAAGTGAGTCAAAGGACATAAGCTATTTACTGTTTGTATTTTAAAAGAATATCTTCATAGTACCTACCATTTTCATATTTTGGCAACATTTACATTACTAGACGCTTAGGATGGAAGAGAAAAAGCACCTGGTTAATTCATTTTAACCAGTGTGACTCTAACACGGGACTACTTGAGGGGATGCTCCCCTAGTACACAAAGTCCTGAAAAGGAGATATGCAGAAATCCCCAAGCAGTTTTCTTGTGTGACACATCCATCCAAATTGGCCACATGCACAGAACATCAGCAACACAGCAGTTTGTTGTCTGCACCAGGCAGCATTCTAAATATACTTGAAATGAATTTTGAATGGCATTTAGAATATGAGCTGAGCTGCCCAGTCTTTTACACACATACAATTTGTGGGCGTCTGAGTGATGCCATCAAAGCTATGCTGCCCATACCCAGGTTTAACAGCTTGCTGTTCACTTCAGCCCTAACCCAGTTCTGATTCAGGACTCTCCAATTTAGCAAGAGCCTTAGCACTCCCTAAGCCAGAGCACAAGCCCAAACAATGCACAACAGGCACCAGTCTCAGGGAGGAATTCCTGCTGCAAATGTTGCTGTCTCAGTCAAATTGATGTGCTGTTTTGCAAATAAATCCGTAATTCAGTATTTAAGGCATTCACTGGCACTCAAAGCCCTGGTTTCCTTCCCTTACCAGACTGAAGGAGCCCAGACATCCTCTCATTTTTCCTCTCCCAGAAGACTTCTGCTATCATGAAACTGCAGGCTGCTTCAGAGTGTTATAGAGAGAGGATGAGGAGTACTTTCTCCCGCAGCTGAAGCTGTGCCACTTCATCCAGACCAAATGAAGACACCATTATGCCCAACCACAAAAGCCCTTACTAGGAAGAAGTCTGGGCTTTGACTCCCTCTGTACATGCGTCAGATGTCATAAATGCTTCATGTGAAGCACAAAGTCCTTGGACTCTGATGCTGGAGTGCCTGAATAACCAGGCTGCAGTGAATCAGCATGCTCTCTCCTTCAATCTCAAACCTGTTTCTCTAGGAGAACACCCATTTCCACCTGACAGGAGCCTCATGACCAGAGCAGCTTTGGGGACAGCACAAGATGTGAGCTCAAGTTTGCTCAGACTGACAAAAGAATTGAGCTTTGGTTTTACCTATGTTCTTTTTTGGCCACAAGCCACTTTCTTCCCTACTGGCATTTCACCTCATGTTAGTCAGCTCTAGAAATTACGTTTTTCTCCTTGTGAAGATAAGAGAGCCACACTAATTTTTTTTATACCATTAGAACAACTTCCAATGCTAAATTTCACATGCAGTCTTAGTTCTTCATGTTGGCCTACACCGCAGACACTCCAACTGCCTCCCAGTGAAAACAAGCTCGTTTTTATTTATGGTATGAACCAATCATACTAAAAATTGATTTATATTGAACATTTTGAAACAAACTATAAAAAGGCACTTAAAATCAGAAAAAATAATAATTTTCAAAATAAATACAGGATCATTATACTCACTCATACTGCTTCTCCATCCTCACTGCCACAGGAATTGCACTGAGAGACTTACCAGTTTGTAGCTAACCTTTACCTTACAAGGGCTCTTACCTACAGCATGCTGGGATCTAGGAAAAAGCAGGTTTACAGACAAAAAATAAAATCCCATCTGACTAGGATTTATTATAGAAGGTTGGAGAGGAATAGAAGGATCTAAGCAAATACCACTTTTGTACTTTCTAGAAGGAAGACAATGAGCCTATAATGGGCATGGGATTGCCATCCTTGTTGTGATACCCCAAGATACACTTATGTTCATCTGTACAACTACTTCAGATTTGTTGATAACTAATTCTCTAGCCAAGGAAAAATGTAGCACTATTTCTGAAGATACGTGCTTTGTTATACAAACAATAAAAAAAGATAAGAAGTTTCAGAGAGAAACATAAATCAAGTGGTACTTTTGGTACCATCAGAGTTAAAACCCGTAACTTTAATATAAAATACTTCAAGTGTTATCAAGCAGAGATAATCAGACTTTGGTTTAATTGCTCCCTTTGTGAAAAGACTTTATTAAATTAATTAACCAAGTTATCTTCTCAGAGCACGATCCATTACTAATTCTAAAAGTATTGATCTTTTCATTTGGAAGTCATTGTTTGGTATCAAACTTGTTTTTGCCATTAGCATACACTAGAAAGCATAATAAAACTCAAGGACTCCTGTAAGGACCTAAGAGACCGCAAAATATTCCTAAATATGCTCAGAAATTACCATTATGCATAATCACCCCAATCTCAAATAAGGAAGATAGTAAGAACTTAAGTAGCTATTGACAGCACAAATCCCAAGTGAGCTTACTATGAAAAAATTCTCTTTTCTCTTGTCCAGCCAACATTGACTTACGTGTTAATCAAGTTGAATCACCAAGTCTCCATTTTGCCCTTCAGGCTGTTCCTCACAGGACTGTCTGTACAAAACCACAGCATTCCCCAAATTACACTGACTGTGAATTGCTTTCTCACAGTATGCTTTGGAAACCACTAATCACCAAGTCCTCAGCTTCTGTGCAAACAAAAAGTGATCATTACCAATTGACAGGGAAGCTGTTGAATAAAATAAGAAAAAAGCTCCCTGAGCAGCCACAGACTACAGTGAGTAGAAAAGCCTATTAAAATACCACTACTAGCATTCCTAACAATCTACATAAAAAGGAAACTGGACTCTGAAGTAATTTGGGAAAAGCAAAACTTAAATTTGCATATCATTTAGGAAGCCAAAGGGTTAAAGCAATCATATACATCAAGTGAAGAAAACTGCTGAAGAAATAGTACCAAAAGAGAGATACACAAAGCAAAGCAGATTTTCATTGATATTCCACATATGTAACTTTTCATTACCAAAAAGGGCATTTCATTTATATTACAAGGTAATTAATACAGGGCCCTCAGAGTTCCTCTCCTTCTCCTTGCTCTTCTAAACTACTTTCTTTGCCCTCATTTCTTTCCATACTTCCACCAATTCTCCACACATCCCTTCCATAAACATTGACAGATTGGCAGTCAGGTGAAATTGAGACCTTTCAGATAGTTTCTCCCTACCTTAATTTTGTCAGTGTGTGAGTTTACATGGTGACTGTAGGACCCCAAGTGGCATTGCCCTTAACTTCTGTAAGATAGATGCACAGGTTTCTTTCTCCTTAGAGGAATACCTCCTTCTCAGAAAAAAACCTTACCAGAATATCCAAATCTTTCATCTTGAGAGCCAATAGCTCTGAGTTTTCCCAGGATACATACTAAACCATACAGTGCAAAATTGCAAATATTATGAAATGATAAATAGTGTATGCATCAAAGTAACATAGTTGTTGTTCAAAGATAGCAACAAAAGAAGAGAACTCCTGATGTCCCAGCTTGAAGAACTTTTTGCTTTGATCATGCTGTGAATCGGTGTGGAAGATCCTCTCCCCAGTAGTAGGAATGGGCATGGACTCTCCACCAAAGAGGTCTCGGTACAGGCGCAAGCTACAACAAAAAGCCTCAGGAGGGAAGTCCCTTACCTACAGGGCACTCATTCTGACCTGCTCCTGCATTGCTGAGTGGTCACTTTACCCGCACCTGCCAAAGAAGCAAAGCTAGTGACTGTGATATCAAAACACCATACTGCGAGGAAAGCAGAGACCTGAACCCAACTCAGTGGCAGACAACTTCATTTTTTATAATTCTTGATTTCTCATTATTCTCTACACAGCAAGTTATTTCTTTTTTTTCTAACTGTTATCATCTTGAATTTGGGTAAGATATGTATCTTTTATTTCATATGGGCTTATATATCTGTACATATGGTTCATTCATTACTGGAAGAGGGAAAACAGTAAGTTTTTCAGCAATTGTGAGCAACAAAACAGCCCCAAACCCCTCATCTTTTCTATGCATAACAATCATTCTTTTAGCTACACATAAACACAGAGCTAAGAGTTTTTTCCAGTATTCATAAACAGCTTGTTACAACATGTAACTTCAGGACAACATTGCTGTTCCTGTCTTTTTCCTCAAATAGAGGACGGTAAGGGATGTGACCACGCAACTGCTGATTTATGCTGTGCTGACTAGGAGGAACTACACTGCCAGCAAGACAATTTCTCATGATTACAGTGTTTACCAGTCTCCCTGAGACCAGAAGTCCATGTTCTGAATGTAAAAAGAAGAG
This sequence comes from Neomorphus geoffroyi, assembly GCA_033558235.1. NCBI lineage: Eukaryota > Metazoa > Chordata > Aves > Cuculiformes > Neomorphidae > Neomorphus > Neomorphus geoffroyi. The sequence goes on from JAUMJM010000027.1 coordinate 33,528,336, forward strand.
CTCTGAACAGTTCAGAGACAAGACATAACACATGTATAGCATGTACAATATCTCCTGTATGCAAAAGATAGATGACACATACTCTAATTAAAGGTTAGTCAAGGAGTATAATGACCAGAGGCCAAACATAGGAGATGATTATCATGATTACAGGCTGGTCAGAGAGATCAAAGTAATAAATTGGCTCCGTGTTCCTAGAAAAAACTTTGTGAACTTTTGATGAGAAGATTACCATCTCCTGAGTTCCTTCTCCATTACTTGAGTCTTTTTCTTCCCTTTAAATAGCCAGCACAATTTAGACACTTGCTTCTTAGTCTCCTCCCTTGACCGGTGCTGAAACACTGGTGAAGTGGAATGAAAAGTTACATAGTGAAGATTAACCTTGATCTGTGGAACTCAACAGTGACTTGAACCTGTCCTGGCTTGTGCTTATCTGTACTCTCCAGGGCTGCAGCTACCACACTACCATGACTCAGTGCAGCTGAAGAAACTCCTTCCCCTCCAAGGACTGCCCTAGACTCTTTACTTGCTTGCCCTTCACTTCAAGCAAGCATCATTTCAGCCTGTCCTGCCTTGCCAGTGCTCTTGCTGAACTCCTCCACTGATTGTGAGCCACAACTTCTTGCCCCTGAGTTTCTCCTTTCAGCCCACACAGCTGCCTCCTTTACACTCTTCCCATGTGTTAGCTCAGCAGTAACCAGTGCATGCCTCAAGCCCTCTCCTCCAAGATTCTGTCCTCGTAGCTCTCCTCCTGAGCTTCCTCAAACTGACCTAGACTGCTTCTTCCTTCTTGTCTCAGTCCTGCTCCACAGCACTTTCCATCATATCTAACACCCAGCTGGCCCCGGGACTACAAGCAGAAGTTTATTCCTCTCCTCCAAAAAAAAGAGCATGTCCCTTCCACAAACTTCTGTAAAGCCCCAGGGGTCCTTACACCTCACTACACTCATTTGCCTGTATCCCTCACTGTGAGGATCACCCTCTTGTTTTCCTGCCTCCAGAGCCATGGCTCCTACTCAGCACCCTTCATCCCCACAGCCAGCTCCACAGCTGCTTTCCATTCCAGCAACCAACTTGCCTTCACTGCCCCACCTGCCAGAAAATGAGAGGAAGGAAGAAGGAAGGGGGCAATTAGAGTTATTTCCCCAGAAATTGACCTCTCAAACTCAGATGAAGAATGACATTTGATTATCTTAAGTTTTGGGAATGACACCTAACTGACCTTTTTTTCTCATCAGCTCTTGAAGCAAGCCTGAATAGATATTTGCATCAGATAACAAGAAGCATAATATCATCTTAATAGCGACAACTCTACCATACAGCTTCTTTTCTAGGTTAAACTGAGAAACAGCAAGAAAAATGGGATTGGAAACCTGTTACCTGTCTTATTTTGGGGGGATCGTATGAACTACCTGCCTTCTTATCACATTAGAGATAGCAGTTACATAAGGATGCACAGAGAATGAGTACTTAATCTAAAATGAAATAAATAGTTACCAATATTTATTTAAAAGCTAAAGGTAAAAGTACAGTGCAATAGTTCCCCCTACTGACAGCATAAAATCAAATTACTAATCAATGATATTTCCTGTGTGGTCCTTAAATTATTAATTCAATGTCCTAATGCGGTACCCACAGAAGCTTACTGCTACACAGTAAAACATGTGAAAATCAGAAAAGTATGAAGATTGCCTAAATGGTAGAGAACAAAACTTGGCAAAACTCTAGTTAATTCAGAAGATTATTTATAAGGTATACAAAATGACAGCATGCAGTCCTATGCAAAGGTTATAAAATGTGTGTGTGTGTATGTACTCCGGATGAAATGGCAGGATATTCATGAGCAAAACCAGAAACATAGGTAAAGTGCAGCTGTGCAGCTTCCTATGCTTGCTGAAGTCTAAAGGACTGATGGCAGGTCTGAACAGAGACTTAAACTCCAGCTGTACTTGGGGACTGACCTCTTTGGACAAAGAGCAAGTCTGACACTCAGTCTGGTCCCAGTTCCCAGCAAAAAGCAGAGAAAATATTGTCATTCTCCTTTAGCGTCAGCTTTTCTGAGCCAGTGGCAGCTGAGTTAAATCAGAACTAAGAACAGCTTACAGAATTCAAAAGGCAATTTGGGAGTAGATGTGCATTTGGTCATAAAGAGTAACAGAAGCATTCCTCTGGCCTTATGAGCCTAGTTTTCATTTCTGGGTTGTAAAACTAGCATTGTTTTGTACTCTGGTCATTTAGCAAATCAGTAAGAGGCTGAAGAAAATCCTCTAGCACATTACAATCTCATCTCACTCAAAAAAGGTAATGAACAAATATGCAATGATACAACATAAAAGAATAACAGAGAGTCTACTGAAATACGCACGGGACAACACGATTCTATAAATCAGGATTTTGCAGACTTCTGTTATGATTTTGGCTCTTTATATACAAATGTACTTGAAAGATCATTAAATGCTACTAAAGATAATGCCAAATCTCATTTCAAGCATGTGTACAGCAAATATTGTCTACCTAGCTGATATTAAGATGTGGGTCAGATGCTGACATCTTTATACAATCTTCTAAAAGTTGCTTGTGTATCAAAGCTTCTCACATCAGTTTCAGTTCTCTCTCTGCTCTATCTGGAAAATGTAATTACACATCAATAAAGCACACACTTTCCTTTTAACTGTGTCTCCAGCATTTGGCTTTTTCACTTGAACAAGGTTTTTTGTTCCTCCCAGCACACAGAGTGTAATACCGCTCAGTCAGCTCCCTGGCACTTCCATGAGCATGCCTCTTATTTTGGGTTTTATTTTCTGCCTGGGGCAGAAAAGCCTTGCTCATGACTGAGGCTTCTGTTAAGACAAAGTATGACCAATAAAATAATAGTCACTCAAAAGGACCTTCTTTAGAGCAGATTGCAGCTGATTTACATCACACAAGAGCCACACACAATCCTACCATCCAAGTCCTGTGCCAAGGTAAGAGGGATTTGAAACAGATAACTTAGCATTTTCCACTTGCTTCGGTTTCAATAGCATTGCATCTGTTATGACAGAAATCCTCTTTTCAATAATTTACTACTTTATGGCAAAAAATAGAGTATGTCTCTGTTGTTATAACCCTTGCTGTGAGAGTATTATTTACAGATACAATATTTGATCAGTAACTACTTAGGACAGGGACCAAGCCCATTGTCTTGAAGAGAAGCTACTGCACCCCAGGTACACACAAAATGAGGAACACCAGTAGCTGCTGTACGATGCAACAGCACATGGTGTTTCCATGTTCTACAGCCAAACTCCTCTAAGCAGAGCACTTTGCCTTTTGATTTGTGTTTGTTACAGCAGAAGCAGGATGGTGTACAGCAGGATGGTGTACAGCAGAAGCAGCATGCCTGGGGAAGCTGGTAGCTCCGCATCAGCAGAGCAGCAGAAGCCCAGCTCCCTGGTGGTACAATGGTCCTCAGCATGGTGGGCCCCACACTTCTGCCCAGCCTCATGCCCCGCAGTACAAACTGGAAAGATTTTGATGTTTTTTTAAGCCTTCTGAAAGACCAATAACCTCCTTCCTCTTCTGAACTGTTCCTAGAGAACTGTCACCACTTCTGCTTCTCCCATACCAGTTCTTCTCCAATTCTTCTTCTCTCTGGTGGTTTTGCACCACCTGAAAGCTGGGGAGGGACTTTTTACAAGGCCAAGTAGCAATAGGACCAGGGGGGATAGTTGGAAGGGGGAAGATTTAGATTGGACATCAGGAAGAAATTCCTCACGCTGAGGGTGGTGGTGCCCTGGCACAGGTTGCCCAGGGAAGCTGTGGGTGCCCCCTCCCTGGAGGTGTTCAAGGCCAGGTGGGATGGGCCCTTGAGCAGCCTGGGCTGCTGGGAGGTGTCCCTGCCTGTGGCAGAAGGGGTGGAACTGGATGGGCTTCAAGGTCCCTTCCAACCCGAACCACTCTGTGATCCTGTGAACCGCACCCGCCCCGAGGCCCCGCGAGGCCGCTGTTTGTTGGGGTGCGGTGTTTCTTTCTCGGGGGGTTTCTCAGCGCCCGCAGCAGCGCGGAGCCTCCCCCGGGGCTGACGCACAGGAAGGCGCTGCCGCCGGGGCCGGGGCCGGGGGCGGGCGCCGCATAAAGCGCGGGGCGGCGGGACTGGACGGGAGCAGCAGCGGCCGCGGGGCAACAGCAGCCGCCGGGAGGGGGGAGCAGCAGCCGCCAGGACCGCGGGGCCCAGGCAAGTGGGGCGGGGGGCGAGGCGGGGCTCTCCCGGGGGCGGAAGGAAACCCACCCGGCGGGCGGAACAGGCGCTGTGGGCAGAGAGCGGCTCGCGGGCACCAACCGCGCTCCTGAGAGCACCCGGCCACGCAAAGGGGAGGGGAGACCCCACCACTGTCTGCAGCGAGGTGGGCGTTGGTCTGCTTTCCCAAGTGACAGGAGAGAGGTGATGGCCTCAGGCTGTGCCAGGGGAGGTTCAGATTAGACATCGAGAAAAATTTCTTCACTGAAAGGGATATCGGGCACTGGCAGAGGCTGCCCAGGGAGGTGGTGGAGTCCCCATCCCTGGAGATGTTCAAATTCGGGTAGACGAGGTGCTCAAGGACATAGTTTAGTAGTGGACAGGTATGGTTAGACTCAATGATCTCAAAGATCTTTTCCAACCAAGCAATTCTATGATTCTTAAAAAAAAAAAAGATACAGAGCAGCAGCGCTGTCGCTATTGCAGCCAACTACATCTTAATGCTCCCTGTCACATGCCACCTGCCTCTGCTGCCTTCAGGAGTGAGCCCAAACCAACTACAACTGACGAGCTTTTTAAATTGTCATGACTCCTTTTCTGTACAAGGAAAACACACATAGGGATGTGCTGCACTGTCACAAAAATCCCATTTACAATCCGCACCCATGTGCCTTGCAAGCATTTATGCATCCCTGCACTCTGTGTAGAAGGCCTGAGGGGGTTGCAGTAAAGCCAACATCTTGCGGGTTTGGGTTGTTTGTGGGGTTTTTTTCTTTAGATAATAATATTATATTTTCTTACTAATCTTTTTAGGATATAATAATTACTAGAATTCACCAGAAATTGCAATAAAAAGTCCCACAGAAAGTGAATGGGCTTACAAATCTTAATAATTTTTTTCTGACCGTGGGTTACTAATGCATCATGTTCCTTGTATGCATCACAAGAAGGTCTCTGTTTCTTTGTTGCCGTACTGATAGTTATAAAGACAGCAAACCCCCTCCTGAACCTGAGTCCTTCTCAGCAATTTAAAGAAACAAAGTTAATGTTCGGGCAATATTTTTTCCTCTCTGAATGGAAGCGATAGAGAGGAGGGAAATGTCACTGGGCACATTTCCACTGACATTATACAGTGTCCTTCATACCACACACAGAATCATCCCATCCAACCTTTGTTAAGGAGAAACTAAAACTGTCACTCTTACTTTTGCGTGAGTCAGGACCCTGTTATACCTTGAGATACTTCAACTTCTTGTTTTTTCCCCTCTGACTTAAGAAAATGCAGAATGAAAGACCACACCATTAAAAATATGATGCATTCTCTACTTCAAACTGTCGACATTCTGAAACTATGATTCACAATGGGAAATAGAAAAGCTGTTTATAAAAGGTCAACTTTCAATATTGATGAAAACGCATCTTTTTGTCAGGGAAAATTTCTATCAAAAATGTTCAAACAGATGTAATGTGTTGACCTGCTGCAGTGCAATCTGTAGTTCATGAGTGGATTTTTTGTAGGGTGTTAACATGAGCAACCATCATAACAGAAGTGAAGAGAACCCCTGGTATAGGATCAGGGTGTGGGCAGAGCCCACTGAAGGACCATGAAGCCAGGGCATGGGCCCTAGGGCACCCTTTTCTCTCCTTATCCACAAAGGTCTGTTCTCAACCCTACTGCCGAAGTTTTATTTGTGCGCTATATCTAGAATTACAGCCTGGGGTAGTCTGCCCTGAGGCAATATTTTATCTTTAGTCTTTCTTGCACTGAAAAATATCACAATGAAAATGGTGGTTTCACCAATGGGATTAATGATGATGTGGTGCAACCCTTGAGTGCAAGTACCAGAAAGGTAGTGTTCAAGGTATTTACGCAGAGAGCCTGCTTACCCAAAACAATCTCTTTAGTCCACGGAGAAGAGCAGGTACTAATTCAGCCAACTTGAAATGTGGCGCAACCAAGCTTCAAACTTCAGTATCTCAGCAAACAGCCAAAACTTACTTGGTAAAGTTTTTTTAATAAGAATTTCAGAGCCTGTCATTGGGTGATTCTAGTCTTGCTTGTCTTACAGTTTTAATATGTTTTCACACTTTCCATTTTTTTTCTTTCGGTAACATCAAATCTCAGAATATATAGCAATTAAAAATTGAAAAGATAAACTATATGAACAATTTCCTTTGTAAAACGAACAGTATTCTCAAAAAAGAATATATGGGGCTATAGGAAAAGCACAGTAATGTATAAACAATTATGCCAATATGTAATGTATAAACAATTATGGCTTTAGGAAAAATTTGAGTGGTATGTATTCATTAAAAGAGGAAATTCATTGCTTTCTACTACTCTTTCATAAGAACAGGTTGACCTGGATTTGAAGAGTCCAGTCCTAAGCAGCTCCTCTTGATGAAATTCTCCCTGCTTTACAAGCACCATACAGTACCACAAAACATTTGGATTAAGGAAGGAAATTGGGAGAGGTGCCCATTCAAATGTAAGGGCTAGAACTTCTTTTAATGGTCTTTCTCTCTTTTCTCTCTCTTCCCTTTAACTGACTGCATTTAGTGAAATATCATGTGTTTTGAAAGACAGAATACACAGGAACATTAAGTATGTAATAAGAACTGCAATGAAAATAAGTGGCCTATGCACTTTGGATTAGTAATTCATATTCACCTTTCAATGACAAAAATGTTTAATATTTTATTTTTCAGTATGTCCCAATGGAGTCAAGTTCAACAACTGGAAATAAAGTTTTTGGAGCAGGTGGACCAGTTCTATGATGATAACTTCCCTATGGAAATCCGGCATCTACTCGCACAATGGATAGAAAGCCAAGATTGGTAGGATTAAGTTTATTTTCTCCCTTTTGATTTCAGTCATGAACAATACTTTCATTATCTGGCAGATTTCAGAGAGCTCATTTGTGAACTGTGCAGGCACCTGCACTCCAAGAATAGCATTCCACTGGTTATGGATTTAGCCTGTTGAACTGTCAAATTTTAAATTTAAGTAATGCTTGGAAGTGAGATTTCGTTTTAACTTATTTCTAAGCAAAATCCAATAAAAATATCTAGAAAATTAATGGTATTACAAGTTTTTCATAGAAAAAAATAATTAAATTTAGTTTTCAGTGGAAATGTTATACATTTACCTCTTGCAACATAAATTTATTCATTTGTACAAAATTGCCCTTAAATATGGATATATAATTTTGGGGAACAAGTCACCTATTTGCAGAAACTGTTCTCCAGAAGGTGAATTTATGCAAAAATTTGAATCAAATTCACTGGATAATTATCTTAAGAAAATTCAGAACTAAATGCCAAAAAAGTTTATATTAGTTGTACCGGAAAGAGACATCTTAATTTTTCAAGCTAAACACACAAGACTATTGAAAAAAATCTGCCAAGGAATATAATCTTTTTTTTACAGTTTACAGCCCAGTGTGAATGGGGCTACAGGAACATGGGAAACAATTTTTTTTGTGTAAGATTTACTAGGCTTATCTCAAACAGGCATTTGCCATTTGGAGGGCAAGGAGAGGGAATGTCACAAGGACAAGAATGCCATGCATTTCAAAATCTGTCTTCTTTTATTTTGCTTTCTAATTGTATTGCCCTTCACATACCAAGCTGTTCCATAAACAGCCATTAAAGCCTGTTTCATGTGTGTTTGTGTCCTTTGTCCTCTACATACCCTTCATGAGTAGCTTCAGAGTCTTCCTGTATCCCTAAATAGTTTGGCCTTCATCTGGTGCCTGGTGTGAAGATCTATATCTGCTGACTGGCCATCTGGCTGTTGCCTCCTGGAGCAAGTTATTACTGCCATTTTCCTCAGTGAAGGCACTAATTTGGATCCCTCTCCTCCACTAACCTGCCAGTTTCCTATGAAATTTGTAAGAACATACTGTCTTTACAACTTGAAGACCAGTGTCAACTTTGCCTGAAACTGTGCAGCAAATTCAGAAATTCTGTGTGACTGACGGAGCTAGAGGGACAGAATACCTAAGCCCCATTTCCTCTGAGAAGTAGGCTAAATATATTTAAACATTCACTGGACCAGAGACTTAGAAAACCCTGACTGTCTCCCCTCTGGCTGATTCCATAGGCTGTGCTAAGAACATCCTCACCCTGTCTTTATAGCTGCATATCTACATGAATATAAATAAAAGGATCATAAAATCAATTATTCTCAAACCTCCAACTATATGCAAATCATCATATATTTAAAGCCTTTTTTGCTGCCTAGACTTCTGAATGGATTATAATTTTCTGTTCTGATAGATTGACACTTCTTATGACACTTTAAAATTGCATGGTTCTCATTCATTGGTTCTTCAGGGAGGCTGCGTCTAACAATGAAGCAATGGCAACGATCCTTTTACAGAACTTGCTAATACAAGTGGATGAACAGCTGGACCGGGTTTCACAGGAGAAGAATCTTCTCTTAATACACAACTTGAAAAGAATCAGAAAGCTGCTGCAGGTAGGTCATTCAGATGACAAATTGCATACTCTTACTGGTTTCCAAAGGTAGTGTCCAACCTCTGTGGAGCGCAGTTTGTTCTTATGCTCAGCGCTGCCCTGATAGCCATAGACTCCAAGCAGCTATGGGAGGACCAATCCATCAACAAGATAATTCAATATAATTCCACTGTCTGTTATTTTGTGGAACAATAACCCATATTTTAATGCACTCTACTCAGATACAATAATGCTTTGACTTCTTAGCTCTAAGTGTATCTGTGCCTCACTCAGCTCCTAAAAATACGACCTATGGATGTTCATATTCATTACAAGTGTAGTCACCACCTTTCAGGCACAGAAAGATATTTAACTATGTTTAACTGTTAACTATTAACCATTAAATATTATTAGATTCCTATCTCAGTAATAAAAATGTGTATTTAGGGCTTAAAGCAGCTCTCTGAAAAAGGAACCCTTGTAAATCATTAGCACATTTGCTATTTTATGCTTAGCTGGGATTATTTGTCATGAATGGCTTAAAGGATTTTCCATTAGGCTTCTGCAAAATGATATATCTTTTGGTTGGTGGAATGTTTCTTTAATAATTGTTTATCTAAGGCCAGGATTCTCAGAGTTCCACTTCATTAGTCACTGACTTCCCGACATCTATCCGTCTTCTGCATAAAACAGATATGCATCTGAGTTTAATGAAAGTTTGGGGGTTTTTTTCTCTTCTTTGATGTTGTTTTCCATAAGTATTTAAATGACAATTATATTGCTTGCAAAAACATTTTCTTTATTTGAGATATGTATATACACTGGTCTGGAAAATCTTAGCGTGGCCTTGCCAATTATTTTTTTCTCTTTATGGCTGTGTGTCTTTCTATTCTTTATCCTTAACAGTGCCCTCTTAAAAATGTGACAATATTTCCATTGATACCACTTCTTCTTCTAGTGTTATGCAAGCAGTCTCATGTAACTTAAACTAAGGTTTTTGTTTCTTTTCTGGTTTGTGTGGCAGCACTACCCATAACTTCAGTACTGCTCAAACAGCAAATTTACTTAACTGCTATTGGGGTTAACTGCAAAAAGGTTAATTCTGTTATTTTTTCCATGTTCTTGACACACTTTACCACAATAGGTCTGAGACAGAGCTGTATTACCTTAGTGAAAGTATTTTCCCATAGTAGCATACATGTGGAAAGAGCATTGCAGGGCACATAAACAGGCAGTTGCATTGGAGTATTCCTGGCTTAAAAGACTGTACATTTGTGTTTACACCATCGCAATGTGCACATGCAGAAGGATTGGTATAAATTTACACACAGGCTCTACACAATTACGGTCACTGTTCCTTCTTGTCTTCACACCATTTAGTTTATTCTAAGTTTTTTACCAAAACTCAAAGTGGCAGCTCTGTGTGCTCTGTGAAATTTGGTGTACTGCGACAAGTAAACAGGGCTTGGGCATACATACACAAGTTTACTTAATAGCTAGTGTGAAAATGGCTAGAATGAAAAACACTTCCCTGAAGTCCTGTTGTATTTGGAAATTAGATGATGATGTGCTTCCCGAAGAGCACAGAGCAAAGGAGGCTTAGTCCAGAAAAACGAGAAGTGGAGTTTTGAGTGATTTTCAATTAAGTGGTCTCTCAAGTGACCAGAATCTGAATCACAATTCCAGAAAAAGCTGCAATGCTTAGACGTTCCCATTACAACTGTACAGCTAGGTTACAGTCACCATCTACTAGTTACAGCGGCTGCAGCACCAGCACCAGGGTTGGCCTTTTCCTTCTCTAGATAAAGCTGCAGTGAAGGTCCATGTAGGGTAGCCCTACCCATCATTTCACTTAATGGGTGCCTCAAAAGAAACAATCTGTGACATGCACCAGCTAGTTTTCCCTGTCACCCTGTAGCATTGTAAGGCCCTGACTTCAAATGCTTTCCCAAGCAGCAAGGTCTGTCTGCTCCCTTGGGTTGCAAAGGTTTCTGTATTTGCAGTCTAAAGCAGTATCCACCTATTGAGAGGACATGTGTGACGCTGGAATTACACTGCTTATTGAAAAGAATTGCAGTCAAGCTTTGCAGTAAAATGTTTCCAGCAGAGAAAAAAAAAAATAAAACAGCTCTCTCCATCACTATTAATGCTACCCTTTCCTCATTATATCAAGATAACAGATAGCCTGTACTTAGATAAATAGCTACTAGTTTAGTTTCAAAATACATATGTGAACCAGCAGACAATGAACAGCACTTTCACTATGAGAGCATTTCCTGATTTCTTATGACTTTTAGCATAATCATGCACAGTTTATTTTGATTTCCAAAATTTCTATAGGCTTGAGTAAAACCAGGCTCTTGCAATGGGGTGGTTATTGTTATTATAGATAAGGCAAATAACTATGTCTTAAAATTCTGTGACACGGGTACTTTGGATTTTTGTGTAAAATATTGTATTACGAATTCTAATTTTTAGAACATAGATGATAAATGTATTTTCAGGCAAAGTATGGACTGCAGGTTCTATAGAGCTGTGCAGACAGTCTCCTAAGCTTCAGCTGTTAAAATTATTTTCATTGGTTAAGTAAGTACATTAGGAAAACAATGCTATAGTAGTTGTAATCACCTGACAACCTATGCTCGTTATTAATAGTCAAGTATTATTAATGGACTACAAACTATACATAACACATAGGATCTGCAATAATGTCCTTACATTTAAGTATGAAAATTACGTAATCATAGGTCTAATTTTTTTAATGCATCACTGAATGTGTTTTATTGATGAATGTATGGGAAATTTGGAAGTGGCCATTTGGTTCCTGGCCCACAGCAGAATGCACATGCAGATACCTAACACTTACAATTTGAGTTTCGAGAGACAACACCAGAAGAAGGTGACTGATGTACACAGTACAGTGCCGTGGCCCCTTTTGCCCCAGCATACCACCTAGGGAAAGGGAGGCTGGAAGGGTATGCTGTAAAACTAGCAAGGTTTGTCACCCACACTGATGGAGGAAAGGATGGGCTCCTAAATAGGAGAGGAAGCTGCATTTGTAAACATCCTTTCACTTCTGATGACTCTGCGAACATTGTTGGTTTGATTTTCTCTGAAGGATAGCCCACTTCTATCTCTGCTTTGCTCTCCAGCGCAAGCACTTCTTTGAATTGTCACGGTTCACTCCTCTTCCTTCCCCTCTATACCACACACACAAATGTACAGATATGTGTACAACGTGCGCGCACACACAAAACTGTTCAACCTCAACACATGACCTAAGTGCATTGTTCGTTCATTATGTTGAGTCAAATTGTGTTGCAATATTAATTTGTATTCTTGTCAAACTAGATAATGCTGGAAACGAGCATTTATCACTAAGTATGCAGAGGAGTATCTAGAGCTATGTTATAGGTTCCTAAATACTATGACAATAGCAATAATAATTAAAATTAGAGAACACATAAAAACCATTCAAAAGCAATCTGTAGTTCTTGACAAAAGGCAAAACGAAGGACTAATATTTAACTAGAAATACAACTAGACCATCCTCTTAATGAAGAGCAGGCTTAGAAGAGAAAGCAATTCACACTTTACACATGGATTATGCAGTGGTTTGCTAGACGGCAAATCATTCATTAGGATCCATATTCCTGGTGCTGTTACTGAATCTAGAGAGAATTATGCCCACGAGTTATCAGCACCACAGTCAGGCACACCCCGTCTGAAAGATGTCTCTGGGATTCACTCTTGCTATCAAATGGAGGAAAAGTTCTATTTTGAGCTCCACCTGAAACATCTTTATGTAACTATTTTAGTCATTCCATATAAACTACAGTGGAAGTAGTGGAAGAGGAGAGAACTTGCCTGCCTCGTGCTTGCAATACAAAGCTTTGGGCAATCTTAGGTGTTGTGAGGGACAAAGAGTAGAAGTCTTAGCAGGAAAACAGGTCTGTCTGATACTCTGACTTTTAGGCCACAAGGACCATCTCTAACTTCTCACCATTCAAGAAATATCTATGGTATATGGCATTTCTGCTCAGACTGCTGACATTTCCAAAATTATCTTGAAGCAAAAAGAAACATTGACAGCAGAGCAGCCTTTTGTTGCTGTGCTCCTCGGTGGGAGATAGTACAGCACAGTTGCTTGCTAAGGTTAAATTCTCTGACAGTCTTTCTACAGAACACTCTCTCCCCCCAACTGCAGTTCCAGAAAGGGATGAGGAGAGAAAATACTTGGAGGCAGGTGGGGAAAGAGGAGGAAAACTATGTCTGTGGTTCTTTCTCCTGCTTAAAACCTAGAGATGAAGAGCAAAGCAGATTAGTCACAAGGAGATGGGTTGTGCTGTCACCGTGACAACAAAACATAAAGGGCAGATGTGAAGCACAGAAGAGCTGCCTAGCACTTCTAGGAACCAAATTGCAGATGCAACAGTCTACACAACCTTAGCCCATGAACAATTATGTCTTAGTATTCAGAAGGAATGTTTTTAAATGACAGTATGCCTGTCCCTGATGTAAGCTCCTGTGCAATATGTGCGATTTAGTACACGAAGATGGTTGGTGAAATACAGAGACACTCATGTAAGTCAGGCATTGTTCATTTTCCTGACTCATGTGCCAAAGTCTTTGGTTAGGGGAGAGCATTCAGGCTGCAGTGTACCAGGTGAGCCAAGGCAGGGAGGGCTTGGCGTAGCCGGGGAGTCAGAGATGGCTACCATACCTCAGTATCCCACTGCTCTGTTTAGAAATGGTACTGGCAGGTGAATGTCTGTGGGTCTCTGAGTAATTCAGTGATGTTCACCTCAGGAATGTTCTTCCCCCCTCAGCTCCAAGTTGGGAATATGGAGCATCTGGCAGACACCTGCCAAATGAGGTGTAGCTCTGTGGCATGCAGCCTGACCCAGGTGAGCTCCCAGGGACTGAAGAGTTGCTGGCTGTGTTGTGCACTGCAATGATTGCATTGCAACTACACCAGGTAAAAGCAGAAATGCCCAGAACCATCCTACCCATAACTGGAAGTCTCATTTATGCTCTAGATTCAAGATAACTTTTGAAAACAGTCCCTTCTCATTAATGGCAACATGCATCTCTGCCACATCATTGTTTATGGCATTATGGGCAAAATGGGATTACATAAATCTTCCTTTATGAAAGTTGAATAACAGATTTCAGGAAAAGGAAGAAGGGCAGCTCTGCTCATTTACCACTGAAGCCTGAGTTAATGAGTGCTCTGTGTACTCTGGGGAATGTTTTGCTCTAAATAATGTATATTCATGATACTCGTTTAATACTTAGAGCAGATTTGCAGGTATTGGTCAACTTTACCCACTGACAAGCCCTGTTAGAGGCTAGGATGAGTGGAGGGCAGGTAGTGGGGATTCTCCCTGAACAAGCAAGTCATTGTGCACACTATGGACATCTTGGAGCCTGCTTACAAAGGAGAGGTCAGGCAGAAACACCAGATTTGCCAAAGTCATGCTAACCAAACATATCAAAATGAACTTTTGGAAGCGCTATAGTTATACTATGAAGTTGGGAAAAAACACTTCATTTGTATTTCTTCCTCCTACACAGTCTTACTTTCTTGTGGAAAGATCTGGAATAGTATCTCTAAAATATCTTCTGTCATGCATTACCATTATGGCACTTTGTTCCATATAAAATTCATGCTGTGTCTAAGTAGTGCAAATAAATAGCATCTTACTTCACACAATGCTACTTACAACAACACAGTAGTTCATTCCTGGTTTTACTTCAGTTCAAGTGACTGTTTATGCAAGTTACTGCACCAGAAAGATACATGAATGAGGGATCCTAAGATTATTTATTTTAGTGCATCAGACAAAATGGAGAAAATAGCATTAGATCCAAAATATGACATTCCAGTTGATTCTTAGCAATAATTATAATAAGCACCATGCTGAGAAACAGTTGTGAAGAGTGGAAACGCAGCCATTGATGCTGAACTTGCAGTTTCCTGTTAAAACTTACAACAGGGTGAGAATGGAACAAAATAGAGAAAGTTTCTAGTACATCACAGAAGATCCATTTAAAAATGTTATTTACATGTATTTTGCACTCATGTATCCTGCCAGATCAACAAAGCAAAAAATTATAGTAGGAAGTGTGCTTCAAACCACTGTGTCCTGCTGTGTAATACAATTCAGATTGCTCTTTCATATTAACATCTTACCCCCAGTGAGTTTTCCAGTTCAGCCATTAAAACTATTTACAAAAAAATTTGGCTTACAAATGGAGAACCCTCCATAGCAGTCTGTACGCCAAAGCAGCTCCCTGTCTGCTGTTGGTCACTGGCTGGTGACTACACATCAGCTAATAAAGGTTTTTAAAATGCCTGACACAGGGATGGAAAAAAGGTTACTTATTAGCAGTAAAATACTTTTGAGTTCCATTATTTGAAGAATGTAACTAATAATTTAAAAACATTTCAGTTTTGTTTTATAGAAGGAATAAAACAGTTAGCTTACAAACAGAAGTAAAAAACCAAATAAACTAAATATCATCCAACAGGCTTTGTTCATTTTGAAGTACTAAGGGCCCAGCTGCAGTCAAACATCTGGCTCAGAGATTAGTTAATAATATTCAAGTCTTTGTGTCCAGAAGATGGAGGGGGAAAAAAGGGAAAAAAATATCTGTCCTCTCTCTCCTCTGCTATTTTATCCTTTTTATTTATCCTGAAATAAATCTCATTTAAATAAGAAGCATCGCTACATCATTCACTGCTTAGAAATCTGCTGTTTCTGTGGACTGTTCCTTGACAAATTTTAGTGTCTATTGATAGGCATTCAGGAGTGGAATTTGAGGGCAAACTGGGGGGTGGAAAAAAGGATCTCTGTTTTCACAGCTTATTCACTGCGCTTTTAGGGCTTCGCCTATTGCAATTTGGTTGCACATGCCCTGAAAACAATGAACTACAGCATTGCAGACTTGTGTATTAGGAGTTCCCACACATAATCAGAGTTGTCTAAAGCAATGAGGTTGCCTTTAAATTCTCGCATGTATTTTAAGAGGAGGGAAGGGGAAATCTAAAAATAAAAGTCTAACAAGAGCAGTCTAAACAGATAGTGTCACAGGTACTTCCTCTTAAAGACCTAGATAAAACAGAGCTGTCTTTCTATTAGAAGAAGATTTTTTTAGTAAGAATGTCACCTGTTTAAGTACAGGCTTTCAAAAAAACTGCCAACCACTTTACCTATATCAGAGTACAACAAGGCCTGACTCTTTCTTTGCATTCTAGTACTGTCTTCATTAGACTTTGTGCCTGGATGTAAAAAACAAAGGTAGAAAATAAATCAAGGCAAAATGTTGTTTGTCATATTAATAACTATGTATGGTTATGCCTTCCCACGCATATGTTTCTTTGAGATACATAACTGTACTAAATATTTTTCTTTCAAAAATAAAATCGTAGACAAAAGGTTTTTTCTCCCTGTTTTTTAATTACATGAAAAATGAGATATCTACTTACCTAGAAAGATGATGATAATTAGACTTAGTAAAACAAGCATATCACAAGTGAGCAACAGGGAAGGGAATGTATTTTTGCTTGACTTTGTAATCCCGTTTCCTATCTCTCCGTGTCCCACCTCCCTCCCATCAGCTTCTTTAGATGTTCATTCAACTTCATCAAATACATCAACAGTCATAACAGTTAATGGTTCCATGCCTCCAGTAAAGCTGCTCTTGTATAAAATTGAAAGGCTCAAGAAGGTTTTTTTCTAGCAGAATCCAGAAAAAATACAGCTGATGGGTTTGATATTTACAAAAAAAACAATAGAGAGAAAACCAGGTAAGAAACCAACCAAATTCTGAAGCACTTTTTCAGAATTGGAAAGCACTAAAACCTACTTGAGTCCTTTTCAGGTCACCTTGAAAATAAGGAGTAAACCACGTGACCCCTCACGGACTTTCTAAAGGTTGCACGGCACATCCTTCTACCTTACAAGAACAGAGCAACAGTCAGTAATACCTACTTCTCTACTTTAATCACTGAAAACAGACTCAGGATACTCAAGTCCTGCAGATACAGTATTCATTTATAGATGTGTGCAGTACAGAGAGACCTCTGACCCCTGAAAACAAAACTGGCCAATATTACTGCAGCTGGGAATGATCCACTTTGTGATGGAGCTGCTCACAGGAAAAGAAGCTCAATTTCAGAAAACTAAAAAAAATGGGAAAAAGAGTAAGAAAATGAGTCCCTGGTCTAGATGTCTTCATTTGTCTCAGAAAAAGCCTTAAATTTCTCATACTAAAAGACAGGGTTTTGGTGTTCTTTTTAAAAGCACACCCCTTTTAAAGTGTCGTAATATGTATTTTAAAGTTTCTCCATGATCTTACAACTTACAGAATCAAATCTGATGTTTCCCCAGCCACTTTTTTATGCATCTTAATGTATCCCAAGTAGTTCAAGCTGTTTTAAAATTTGGCTAAAGCATATAAACTCCGCACACTATGGTGTATACATTGTTTTTGCAGAACTGCCTCATGATCTGGTAAAAGAGTATCGTAACTGACATCTCTGGAGTAGAGACAGTACATGCTGGGCGGTGGTAGGAACATTTCCTCTTGAGAAAATATCATCAGCATTCAGAGAAAATCTTCACCTGTTCAGAATGAAAGTTTAATTTCCCCCATTTGCTTAAATTTAGCATCATGCTGGTAGTCCAAATGAGATCATTTGTTGTTTGTTGTAAATGATGATACGGAAGACCTCATCAAAACAGAAGAGAGGAAAAAAATTTTATAACAACAACAGAATTACAGGAACAGTAGATAAGACTAATGTTTCCATTTGAAACTTCAGATGAAAAGTGAATCCTCAGTTTCTTTTTGTTGGTATATATCAAAAGAAAATTATAAGTTTTCTCTATAAATATCTAAACATAATAACACAATTTTGCATAACTACAGAATCCACACCCTTCCTCCTTTCCCAGCTGCCAGTGCTTATGTCACACTAAGGATTCCCCCATCTCAAGCATTTTTTCAGTTAAATTTCCTTTATTTTCCAACTTATACTACTCTTTCAGTGTCAGGAAATAATTTTCAATTAGTCATTCAGAAGCCAAGGTAGTTTTCAGCAAATTCTGCACTCAGCTGAAGACAAATTGGAAGTGCAGAACAGCAAGAATTGACAGTGGATGGATAAGAAGGGAATTGCGTGGCATATTCTGAAGTGTAATTACCTCTGAAAAGTATAAAACATAGGGAGAAAAAAATTCAGTGTCATTATTTTGATGAAGTCAAATACATTGGTTATTGTGACCTTTAGTAATTATTGTTATTTAATAAGTTACAATTATTGAGATCTCTAATTCTAACTTATCAATTTATTATTGTGGAGTTGCAATCCATCGGTAGATTAGTGGCAAAAGAGGCTATCGATACAGTATATATTGTACAAATACAGCAATTCTAGGAGAGAGAGATCAAGACCAATAGAAGGGAATGCCTGCTCAGGCTGTGGCACACAGCTCAGCTCTGTGCCAGCTATCCAGTGTTCAGAGCATCTGTCTATTGGAAAGGAAAGGCCTTTGATCACAGCATTTGCACTTTAGATCCACTCCTAAGACAGCTTTTGTCTGAAGGGCTGCTGTTCCAGGAGGGCAGGTGGTAGGGTTCTGACAACCTGCTTGGTGTCTGCTCAGACTGCATCAAGTAGAGTCAAGCAATCACCAGACAGGTACAAGCATGGGAATCTCTACAGGCACAGCTTATTACTAGAGCTTTATGGGTTAGAGAAGAAAAGGGGGGAAGAAAGTGAATTTCACTTCATCTCTTGATTCAGATGTTTTTCTCCTAATGAAACAAAGAAAAAGAGAACAAATTTTGCATATGAATAGTATCTAGTGATGTCAGGAAAGTCCCTAATACCTAGCATTTTTTTGTGGGGGATTTTCAAACATCCCACTGTCAGAAGATTATTTTTTTAAGTGCTTCTTCTACATAAATGCATTTCCAAGCTCCAAGAGAGGATTTTTGTTCCTTCTTCACTTTGTTAAATAGCTTTTGTTTGACTCCTTTTTGTCAGAGGGCAAAGACAAAAAAGCAACCATCAACCCTTAGTGCTCAGTTTCTCTTGGGCAGAGGTAAACCGGGACTAAACACTCCTCAAGCTTTTTAGCATCAGATAGCCTGCAGATACCAACATGCGGTACAGTACTCATACGCCAGCCAACTATTTGGAAGGTGGGACCCTGTTGTACCAATAGAAAACTAACAGCAACGAACAGAAATTAATAGACATTGAGGAATTAATATGCACATCAGTGGATTTACACTAGTCACAGATTTCTCACCATAGCTTTCAACCCAAGCCTTAGAAACTGGATTTTTTTTCCTCTCTAATCAAGGTGCAGATGTATGAGCCAGGCTTAGCAACTCAACTGGCTGCCTCGGAAACAAGCCAGCTCTGTTCTCCCCTCTCCCAGCCAACCTGTCCTGACTTTGTATGTGCTGGTCCTTAACAACAAGCTCATCCTTTGCTGAGCAGTTTCAGTTCAATGAGGAGATAAAAACCCATTCAGAAAAAAAGCGTGAGTGGTTTCCATCCCAGCTGGCAATCTGGATTGGCTCAGGCAGGCACCGACTGGCACAAGACAGGGGCTGGCACTGCACCACCAGGAGCATGACCATCCTTCCAGCAATTAATTTGCTCTTGCTGTAGCTGTTGGACCCTACCAATCTCTTACTTCTTCATGAAGCTTCACTTCACTCTTCACCTTATACAGGAAGATCATAGCCATTCCCCATGTTCATATATTGCCTTCCCAAAATTACATCCTGATGCTATGCAGAGACAGCTTGGGAATATGCCAAATAAAAGGGACTTCAGTTATATTCCTGGACCTGAATTTCAGTTGCGCTGAAGGAAAGGTACCTGGTGACTGCCCTTACAGCCAAGAAGCTGGCAGGGAGAAAGGAGTAGGCAGATCTTTGGCACTGTCATTTGACATGGAAATCAGCAGAGCACCCTTAGTGTTAAATCCCCCCTCACTACCCAGCAAGAAGCAGGCAGGAAGGGAGTGCTTAGTGTTCCATCTGGGACATAGAGTGTCCTGGGTACCACTGCTCACTGCTTCTTTTTTTTTTCAGAAAAACTCCTGAAATCACAGTCTAGTTCATAACTCCTGTTCCTCAGGGTAACTGATACAGATGATCACCAGAATAAAGCACCACCCTTAACTGCTTTTAAAGAGATCAGAGGAGGTACAGCGCTGGGACTGCTTTGGGTGTGCACTGGTTGAACTTGTGCTTTATTTATCCTGAGAAGACTAGAAACTCTCGAAATGTTAGAAAGCTTAGGTTCATTGCCAACATGCCGTGGCAGTCAAAGCTTCTCTAGAAAGGAACACTCTATACATCAGTTATTTAGTTTTAAAAGTCCTATCACTTTCATCTTAGTCTCTACCTGGACCCACAGTATAAGCAACAGCATGGTATTTAATTCAGAGGAGATCAAATGAAGTCTCCATTATTAAAATTACCACTTGTATATAGTATTTCTTTACCTTGTAATTGAAGTAAAAACATTTTGAAAAAATCTTTCAGGTTACTTAGATTTCATGCAAAAGCACTCAGGAAATAAGTCAGGTTTGTCTGTCTAGTAAAAAGTGTTATAAATATATGTTCACTGTCATAGTAGCAGTTGGAATATAGAAGCAGTGTGTTCATATTTCTATCAGATGTGTTCACACTCTTGTTCCTAATACAATTGAAATGAGATATCAACAGAAAATACAGCATCAATTTAAATATATAAACTTACTGTGCCACATTCAGAGAAAGCAAGAATAAATGAAGTTCTGAATGGCAGCAAAATATGATGAGAATGAAAACTAATCAGAAAGAGAGGAAAATAGGACAAGTTGAAAAGTGGAAAATGTACAGGAAAAGAAATGAACTGGATTCATTCTAATGAATGGCTGAAAACTGTATAAGCACTGAATAAAGGGCATCCGAATGAATGAGGCATGAATACCAAATAAAAGACGTGAAGGATATTGAGAAACACTGAACAAATATATTACCATGAAAGACACTGCTTGAGAATACTCAATCATTCCAATCTGATAAATACAGCACAAACCAATATTTGTTCAAACTGTGCCCAGTCCTCAGTCAGCAATTCTGCATCTCATTTATGGTGATGTTAAAATAGAGATATTTTTTGTTCTTTGGGACAAGAGTTGCTTCTTCTTTCATCTTAGGTACATTATTTGTTGAAGGAGAAAAAATTGTTCATAGACATTAAAATTTAAGTCTTCTTTTTGCTGAGGAGGCTTTTTTGCTTGCATCATTATTGTACTGATAAGCTTACAGTTTTTTGTTGACAGAAGAGCTGCATGCTAACAGCAGCATCCTATTGAAAATGGAAGACATGATAAAATTGTGCACAGAATAGACTGACAGGAAAGCTCATTCAAAACAGCTGTGTTAGCAGTGGAGCAATTTGATCTTCAAATGATGTACATCTCAGAGTTGTGTCTTTATAATCTCTGTAGAGCATTGGTAAGAATATTTTATGACAATGGCACTAACTGATGCTGCACTGCACAGCTGAACCAGTGCTAACAAAGGCTGAGGGCAGGAAGGGAATCTTTTCCACCCTTATCAAGTTGTTGGTCATAGACACTGAAATACATTGATTTCCAGAGGGACATTCTCAGTTTTTAAAAGTTATATTTATTTGTGCTTTCAGGGCAAATATCATGGTAATCCCATGCATATAGCAGTAATCATCTCAAACTGTTTAAGAGAAGAAAGAAGAATATTGGCAGCAGCTAGCATGCCTGTACAGGTAATGAATTACATTTCATTAATCTGCTCCATGTTAATCTGCTCACATGCTTTTAGGACCAAATCCTGTCCTCTCATTCCACTAGAGTAATTTGTGCACACTAGATATTGCCAAATGTTGCCCTTTAAACTCATGTTTGTACTTCATTAGTGCCTCTACTGCTGCAAACATTGCTATAAGTGACCTCTATGTTGCAGCTAATCTTCGAAGACTTTAATCTGTAGGAAAGGCTTTAAAGAGATTATTCTTTGCAAAACAGATGTGTATATTTTAAATTATGCAATGCATTAATTCATATTAATTATGCAATGCAAAAAGATATTCTACCTGATATATTGCAAAGGCTTTGATAGTTTTTATGTTGTTTGAAGAAAGAAACTTAAAAATTACATATAAACTTTAATTTGGGGAAAGTGTTACATGGGTAAAACCCAGCCAGAATTTTGAAGTCAAATGTATTCTTTTTAATCACCTGTAGCTACAGTACATATTCTCATATGAGTATTGTGGCATAGGTATCTTTCAGAAATCTAATAATCTATGTTTCAGTTTCTTTAATTTACTGGAAGTTTAATGTTTGCAGTATATCCACACCATTTCACCTTTTGGATTTCAAAATTAAGGCAGAATGTTTTCCAAATCTGTGGTTGAAGACTATCTTCTGAGTTCCCTCTCTATGCTAGAACTTGCAGTACAGGTATTGTCACTTGTTATTATTACTCATCCATCTATTTTTTGTTCAATGTGTTCCAGGGGCCGCTGGAAAAGTCTCTACAAAGCTCCGTGGTTTCAGAACGACAACGAAATGTGGAACACAAAGTGTCTGCCATCAAGAACAGTGCTCAGGTATTTTTTGTCCTGTTTGCTGCTTATGCAGCCGTGATTTTCATACAGACATACCTGAACCACTTTTAAGCTGGGTGGCAAAAATACACAGCTAACAAGCTGTGCCAACCATTTTCCATTATTCTGAGGACCTCAGCCCAGACTAACTGATTGGGACATACCTGGATCCTCAGGTTTTTACAGCTGCTGTGGGTTCAATTTGAGAGCTCTGTATTTTATAGCTGTAACACTCATCCCTATGTATGTGGCAGACAGACCACTTAGTGCAGTAAGAACATGCCTTGAAAAAGATGTGAGGTTCAGTAAATATATTTCTGCAACTCTTTTAGTTGGGTCAGCAGTTTAGACTTCATGACCTCTGAGTTAAATACAAAGATCTTTGTAAAGCTGAAGGCTGTATGACATAATTACATGTTTTGCTGACATGAGGGGAGAAGACACTGGGAGCTGATATTAACAGTTCTCCAGGAGTTTCCCATACCATGGCAGAGTAGAGCTGACCTGAGCCAAACCTGTAGCTATGTCCCATAGAGACCTTGAAAGCCCATTCAGTTCAGTTTAAAGAAGGATAAGGATTCAGATGGCCTGCCACCTCTTTGCTATCCTAGCTCCACTTTCAGCTTGGCAGCAGTCACAATGTAGATGTTATGCTTGAAATACCTGTCTATATTCTGCTCAAGAGTAACCCTCTTAGTTTAGTGGAAAGAAGTCCTAGCAGTATTCTTCATCACTGCCTCCCTACATGGGAAAGAAAGATTAGAGAGAGGAAACACTTAAAGGGATAAAGCTAGCTTTAGAAGAATGTGATACTGGATCTGTATCTGTGTATAGAATCATAGAATCATAAGGTTGGAAGAGCCCTCCGAGATCATCGAGTCCAAGCATACCTGCCTCCCCACTAAACCATGTCCCTAAGAAACTCATCCACCCATCTTTTAAACATCTCCGGGGATGGCGACTCCACCACCTCCCTGGGCAGCTGTGCCAATCCCTGACCACCCTTCAGTGAAGGAAGTTTTCCTAATGTCTAGTCTAAACCTCCCCCGGAGCAACTTGAGGCCATTTCTTCTCATCCTATTGCTTGTGAGAAGAGCCCTGCTCCTTTCAGGCAGTTGTAGACAGTGATGAGGTCTCCCCTCAGCCTTCTTTTCTCCAGGCTAAACAACTCTAATTCCTTCAGTCTCTCCTCGTAGGGCTTATTCTCCAGCTCCCTCACCAGCCTCGTTGCCCTTCTCTGCATGCGCTCCAACCCCTCAATGTCCTTGTAGTGAGGGGCCCAAAACTGAACACAGCACTCAAGGTGCAGCCTCACCAGTGCCGAGCACAGGGGTCCAATAACTACCCTAGTCCTGCTGGCCACACTGTTTCTGACACAGGCCAAGGTGCCATTGGCCCTCTTGGCCACCTGGGCATACTGCTGGCTCATGTTCAGCCGCTGTCAACCAACACCCCCAGATCCTTCTCTGCCAGGCAGCTTTCCAGCCACTCTTCCCCAACTCTTCCCCAAGTATAAAGTTGTATGATGAGAGTCGCAGAGCAAAAGCAGCCAAAACAGCCTCCCGTGCTACTCCTTCTACCTGTGTGGGGATGTGCAGCCATGCCTAAAACACCAGTGAAAACGAGAACAATTTCTAGAAACAAGGGGGTTTTGTAGGTAATTAAGTTGAACACAGAAATCAGCCAGCTCCTTGTGTATGTAATTCTATGCCTTACACATATAATTTAAAAGTTTAGTCTCTAAAATAAAGAGGAAACCAAAATGGATAATTCTGTGTGTCCTAATTTAGCAAACAAGTTTTTATATTTTCACAGACGCTTAAGGTTCATATCTCAGGGAACTAAAAAGCATTTTTATGAGTTGTTTGCAGAATCAAGGCTACCTATAAAGAGCACAGAAACAGACCTTCAAAGTAAAACAGATGTTCTCCTATAGTTTTATTTTCCTTCTTTTGATGTGTCTTTTTCTGAATTATCATTGTTTGGTTACTAGAAAACACCTAAACTTTTTGCAGTGCATATTAAAACAAACCCTTGCTAAAAGTCAAAGAAGCAAAAATGTTTCATTTCTTTGTCCATATTCTTAAGTAATTCTCCAAATAAATCTCTGAGCATTGCTCCTGTCTTCGGCTCCATCTTTCTTGGCTTTGTACACCCCATTCCAGTTTCTACTGAAGTCAATGCAAAATTATCCATTTGCCCTGCTTTTAAGTTCCAAGTGTGTTACATTATTGGCATAATAATTTCAGTTTAGCTCAGGCTCTTTCTACCACATCATTGAACTAATAAATTGAACCACAAGAAGTGGTTAAGCTCTATCAACAGCTATTTGACTGTGAGAGAGAGGGTAATAGTTGGCTTTCGGAACATGTACAAAAAATCGGTAGTTAGAAATGTGCATTTATAATTGTCTTTTTTAAAGTTTACAAGTGAGTAAAACAGAGTTCCCAGAATTGCTTAGGAATTTTCAAATGATAGGAAAGGAAAATACTACATTATGTGTTTGTCCATTATGAAATAAATTCCTTTTCATGTCACTGCAAACACCTAAATAATTTTACTTTCTTTTCCCTGGGAAAGATGACTGACCAAGATGTCAAATACTTGGAAGACTTGCAGGAAGAATTTGACTTCAGGTATAAAACAATACAAAGCTTAGGTAAGAGTTTTTATAATAATTTTTAGAGTCTGTAGGAAATGGTGATTCTGCAGCTAGACCCCAATATCAGAGTTTTTTGTGCATTACCCAGATAGCATATGTAAACATAAAAAATGAATTTTTAGTTTACATAAAGTTATACTCTTAGAACATAACGACTTTTTGGGGATTGAGAGGGTAAACAAGATCTCATCGAGCAAGTATATTTATTTTCTATAGATAAGCTGTGTAATGGCATGGAAAGTAGTAATTTTATGAATTTAAATAACCTATTTTTCAATTTCCTCACCTTTGACAAGGCCCTGCCTTGGCATGATGAGGAAGAGCCTCTTGTTTCCCACAGTAGATTTGTGCAAAGCTGATTTTTTAGCCTCTAACTTGGCTTTCTATTCTTTTTTGACCACAGTGGTGATAACCAGCTGGTAAGCACTCCAAATGCATGTTTGAGCAGCTTCTGATGGTTGAGATCTGCACATGGCATGATCTCTTTCAGAAAAGAAACTGAGGTCCACTTGTGTCTGCTCAGGAATTTTCATATTCCCTTCCTTTGAACATGGAAAGACATTGGGCTTGAAATGTCCAGGTTCTTAAAGATGCCAATCTTATATGCTTAAGGCTGGATATGGCCAGCCAATCCAAAGAGATCAAGTTGCATGGTTTAATGAGTTGCTACTCATCAGGCCAATCATAATTATTGATCATACAGATGACTGAAGCCTGCACCACTTGCAAAATAAAATATGCTTACATAAATGACTTTCAGGGCTTCAGATTTCCCTGCGTAAACAAATGCTCTACACTAGCACAGCCAGCTTGCAGTACCTTACAATGAATGCGAGCAATTGCTGTGGCTGAGCGGAAAATCTGTTACTTGCCTTCTTTTATTGAAACTTCTAGCCTAACATAATGAAAAGATATTAATCCAGATCTTAACAGAGACACAGTTGGCACCAATTTCTTTTTTGAAGGTAGCATGAAAGGTGCAAGAAGAGCAAAAGGGTGGGGAGAGCTGCATATGAAAGAGAATAAGGCAAACTTGGGGAAGCTTGAAACTAATGCATGATCGGAGAAGCAAAAAAGTCAAGGAGGGGGGAAATACCCAGTGATCAGTACTTCTGGCTGCTGAAATCCCCACGGTGATGAATACTCTATTTCTGTTTCTAATGCCTAACCTCGGTTCTCTCAGCCAGACATGTAATTCCCATCAAGTCCAAAGAGCTCTAGTCTGACTGCTGGCACCATGAGCATACTTCAGTAATGTACATAATACACAAGTATACACATGACTAAAATGTATAGATTTTTAGGTATCATCCATATGTTTTCTACCTTCTTCTTTTCATATACACATCTAAAGACTGGAGTCACAAAATCTTATCTTAACATAATACTAAAGTTAGTCCATTCAAATGAAACACATTATTACATAACTATGTCTGCAGTTTATTTATTCACTAGTTCATGCTGCAGTGTGGTGGTGGTTTTTTTTCCCTTCTGCCCTTATAAACATGCACACGCACCCACACATGCATTTATACTGACTTTTTCGTCCCCCTGCAGAGCAGAACGACAAAAATAGCGCCCTCATTAAACAGGAAATGTTGGCGTTGCAGGCGATGCTCAATACTTTAGACTACAAGAGAAAGGTGAGTGACATGTTTTGTCAGTTGTGGTTCATTTACTTTCTCCCCTTATTCCAACATTGAATACTTAAATGTGTAGGAATACCTTTTTAAATTCTTCTCTCAGAAGAACAGCCAAATAGCAGGAGTTACAAATCCAGAAAAGGTTTTGGGTGGGTGGGGATGATTTTCACCAGCATTAAGAAATTGGCAATTAAGTAACGGCTCAATCAAGGATATGGCTCTGCACACCTCAGAAGGGAGGTAAGGACATTACTTCACAGGACCTCTTATATATTATGCTGAACAGATTATTTAGTTGGCAATATATACCTTTTAAAATAAACAT
This sequence comes from Neomorphus geoffroyi, assembly GCA_033558235.1. Lineage (NCBI taxonomy): Eukaryota > Metazoa > Chordata > Aves > Cuculiformes > Neomorphidae > Neomorphus > Neomorphus geoffroyi. Next base: position 33,555,315 of record JAUMJM010000027.1, read on the forward strand.
AAAATATTCAAAGTAAACGTAGTCTAGTAAAGAAAAAACAAAAACCTCAAACAAAAAAATCAAAAGAAACAAAAAACTTCCAAATAATAACAAAATCAAATTTTTTTAAAAAGAGAAAAAATAAAAAAGAAATAAAACAAAACCAAAAAAAGGCCCACCAACCTGCCAATGGTACCTTGCTCTGTTCAGTGACCAAGACTTGCAAATACGACAAATTTACAAATTTGATAATATGACCACTTCTTTACTGGCACAGAAAAGAGTACTTTTAGGCAATTTGCTTGAGTCCACGTGCTTTTTGCAGATAAAAGCAAGAAAACAAAAAACCCAATGTACTGGATATGATATAAAACAAAACAAGGACTTTTTGACCTTGACAGTACTTGTAAATGTCAACTTCTTGAAGGTGTTATGCCCACAAAGAATGCAACAATCCTCCTTCTCACCCTCCCCAAAAAAAGAAGTTAGTACTGAGGAAGAGTTCATAGAGATTCAGGATTAATTTCAAGTACAATGGGTGATGAATCCAGTCACATCTGAATTAAAGAGACTAAACCAGCAGGGGCTAGATATGGTTACTTTCAAAGATATTGAAAGAAATGTAATCAGCACTTATATCATAATTGCTGAATTTTGCGGCTGTTCCCTGTGGTAGGTTTGTGACACCTTCCCTATTTTACAGGAAGTACTCAGTAAAATAGGGCGTGTGATTCATGAAATCGATATGCTCATGAGCAACATGCTGACTGAAGAGCTGCTGGACTGGAAGAGACGGCAGCAGATTGCCTGCATTGGGGGTCCTCTCCACGGTGGGCTCGATCAGCTCCAAAACTGGTAAACTTGCCTTGAGCTTGTGTTTCCACTGAAAACCACAGGAAGTCTGCTGCACGTGAAATGATATTTCCTTTAGATAAGTTACCTTGCAACAGCAGCAAATTTGTTAGCAGTTAAGCAAGTAAATAACTAAAAATACAGTTTGTTTTGGTGGACAACATCTGTTATTCAGGATTAATAATATTACAGTGAACTGCTGAGCCTGAGCCATGGCAGTGGCCCATTTTTTGCTTTGACAGTTGTTCCAGATACATGATACTTACCCTCTTGGGAGTTTTGCTTGAGTAAGAACTGTGCTGATTGAATTTGTCATTGAGGACAGTGGGAGTTTTGTTTAGGCAGGAGCTGGGTAGACACTTTATGCTTTGACTCACTAAGGTACGTCACTCCTCCAGACTTCAAACTACATAGGAAATGAATGGCAGTAGTCTCTGTGGTGGCAGCTCTAAAGGTGATTGCAAACAAAATGAAAACAACATTATGTTTAGAAAGATAATGCAGCCAGAGAACATCAATGTCCTGGTCATTTCTCTCCCATCAAACTTCTCTTCTGGAAAAGGAGAAATAAAAGTAAAAAGAAAATAGGAAGGAAAACAACCAAGAACTTTTTATGTTTGAAGAAAAAAGTAATTTTTGTCTTTTTTGTGGTTTGGGTATTTTTTTCCGCAAAAGCATTTTTGTTTTCCAATAAAGATGCTAAAATAGCTTTAAAAAAAGTGAATTTATATGCATGTACCCTGTTAAACTCTTAGCAAGTGTGTTTGGATTTGATTTTCCTAATCATTTTTACACTTCCTCAGTCTTGGTAACTTGCTCATTTTATATAAATGTTATCCTTTTAAAGAGAACATTTTGCAAAACCACTGAGTTGTAGGAAAGAATTAAAATCGGCACAAGTGCCCTATATGTAAAATATCAGGACCATGTATCTATTTCTCCCAAATTATTACAGACAGTGTTGCATTGTAGTTGATGAGGTCTGTTGTGTAAATATTTATCTTTGAAAATAAAGTACCTGATTTGCCTGATATATTTATATACTCCCATAAACAAAAGATGGAGGGACATGAGTTTGGATTATGTTAGAAAGCACCAATTGGTACTGATTTCCCTAAGCAATAACTTCAGTAGCCTTTTTATGTTGTAAGAAATATTTTACATGAAATATTGCAAACATATTTTGTCTTGCTGTAGTTTTACACTGTTGGCAGAGAGTCTCTTTCAAGTTAGAAGGCAACTAGAGAAACTGGACGAATTGTTGACCCGACTGACTTACGATGGGGACCCCATCCCAGTGCAAAGGCCTCAGCTGCTGGAAAAAGTCAACTTTCTGCTCTACAATCTTTTCCGGAAGTGCGTAAGCCACTGCCAATGTACATAACTTTACCTAAACTGATACAAATGTATTGGCAACAATTAAACCAATATCATTAAGAAGAAGAAAAGAGTCTGTGAGGAGTTTCCAGTGTAAAAAGTATGTACATTTGTCTCCAAAACATCCAGAAGCTGAAGGTGCCAAGCAGCTTCTCAAATGTAGCAGTTAAGGGTTTGAAATCAAGTTCTGACTCTTAGGGGAACACACAAAATCTGCTTATTTAAGTAGGAGTCGGGTACATACTGCTGAGAAAAGTTGTGATGGGTTTTGTTTGGGGTTTTTTTAAGTAAAGATGGTTATTTGTTCCTTGTCTTTCCCCTTCCCCACAAAGACAAACAAACCAGTTCTGTCCTCCCACTGCAGTTCACCCTTCTATTAATATATAAAATATTATCGTAATTTCTCTTGCCTTCTGTACGAGCTATAGTAGAGATACGCTTCAAGTGACTGTCTGAAAGCAAAACATGGTCAATTTTTCTTTTTTTAAAAAAAGAAAAAAAGATAAAATTATTATTTTATTTCATTGGAGCCAGGCTCAGTGTATTTTCTTACTCTGTTTTATGGTTCTGATAAAAGTCTTGGTTTTCCAGACTTCTATCAGCCTTGTATTTTAGGACTATAGAATTTGTTTTGTTTTGATTTTTAATGTATTCCAAATATCTGTTTCTTATGGATCATTTTGAGCACTGAGAGAATGTAGAGAAATAAGTCTCCAAGATACCAGCTCCTTTTTTCCCCCAATACAGCTATTTGTTTATGCATGTTCCTAACAATCTCTTTGTTTCACTTCTTTTCACACAGTTCATTTGTGGTTGAAAGGCAGCCCTGCATGCCCACACATCCCCAGAGGCCAATGGTTCTTAAAACATTAATACAGTTCACTGTTAAATTAAGGTAAGGAAAGGAAATCTGACATAAACTTTATATTTTTATACTGCATTTTATCCTAGGAGAATCCAGAAAGCCAAGCAGACGAACTTGTGTTAGAGATCCTTTTGACTCCAGGGAGGGTTGTCTGGAATGGAGATAGAAAGGCCACAGAATCTGTTGCTCATGTTAGTGGCAATAAGGAGTAAATCAGTGTGAGGAAGTAGGCAGACTGTGGCCAACAGTCAGCACCTTCAGGGTTCTGTATGCATGAAATTCTTAGTTTAATGACTTTACAAACCGAGTAAATAATGACCTACATCATACAAGCCAACAGACTACTCAGAGCAGGTAGGAAAGAGAAAAGTCTGTATTTTTGAGGGTTCTGCTGAATCAGTGGCAAGTTCTTTCTGTCCCACAAAATCCTGGCCTGACTTTGTGAAAAGGATGAAGATTGGAGAGGAACTCCCATATCATTTCCACCTCACAGTAAAAGAATGCAAGGAGGGCTGGGGTGTGTGGAAAGTGTGCGTGAAGGAAAGGACATGTACATCTGCAGTGCAGTCATAGATTATACAAATCCATCTCTTAATTATTACTTCTTTCTTGTCTCTCCGTCTGTTCCCTCAAACACATACTAACTTTTCCACATACTTGCAGCAAGGGTGGAACACCTCCATTGGAACAGCTCGGCTTTTCTTTCTGAGTATACAACCCTGTAAATTGTGATATAATCCTAGATGATTAATCTGTTTTCAGATTATAACCATTTCAGATACTTTAGTAAGGAGCTACTGGTCTCTAATATTTTCTGATGAGAAATTTATTCTGTTAATATTCACTTTTACATTTTCTCTTTTGAAGGTTGCTAATTAAATTGCCAGAGCTGAATTACCAGATCAGAGTGAAAGCAACAATTGACAAGTAAGAAACTTTAAAGTGAAGATATTCTCTCCCTACAGAGATAACACAGGTTTCTCAATTGCTACCCTGTCTTCCTTAGAAGTTGCTCTAAAAGGGAAAACAAACCAACCAACCAACCAAAAAAAACCCCAAACAGTTAAAACTTTAGGGTAATGCTTTTCTTTTTTTAATGTGGAAGATTTCTTTGTCTTTTTAATAAAAAGCTGCTATGTCTAATCAATAATTGCAAATTAGAGGCAAGAAGTCCATGTAAGATTTGTGTCAAGACTCAGATAAAATTCATCAATCTGAAATAGCAGCAAAAACTTGAAATGGTATTTATAGAATAGTTAGCTTTGAAATAACACTTATCCCTGCTTAGGTTAATAGTGAAACTTCTCCAAGTAGTACATGAGCTCATGCTTGAAAAGCTAGTACTGTAATTAGTAACTCTGGCAGCTCACAGTTTTACCCCAGTCCAAAACTAAGACTGCTACATAAATCTCTTCTTTCAGAGCCTGTCTATACTATTTTTGTGAAAACAGTGTTAATGCTGCCTGGAGTATTTCTATTTGAGTTGATGCATCTTCTCTAAGCAAAGTGCATTATTTTGATCAACATCCAGTACTGCAGAGCAAGCTTGGTTACAGATAGGTCAGGACATCAGCAAAGATGATCCAATTCCTCACCATCCACCATCCCCAGGTACCAGCTACCTCCACTCTTCTGGCTGTCATGCTTGACTGCACAGACTTAGGGGCTGGCCCAGAAGAAGGAAGGAAAACACCCAGTGAGAAAGGAGCAGGAGCGAAGCCAGGACTGTTTTTCTCAAAAGCTGTGTACTGTCCAATTTGCTCCTGTACATATGTTCCCTCAGTAGACGATGAGCAATCTGCATAGGCTTGTACTGTCTCAGAACACAGGCAGGCAGGCAATTAGATAGTACTGCAGCTTTGAATATCTGCGTATCATTCCGATAGCAAGAAAAAAACTCGATAAAAATATACTACCTGCATATGGCCAGTCGCAAAAGTCTAATTGTGCAGCACAAATTTCAGTTCTTTAGTTTAAAAAATGCAGTTCTATTGGCAACACAAATTAACTTTGACAAGGCAAAATCTGCTGTCAAAATATACGTTTCTCTGTACAATTTATTCACTGATTTACAACCTGTTTCCCCCCTCACCCCCCCCGCCCCTCTTCTGTTTTAGGAATGTTTCGACTGTAAGGTAAGAGAAGAAAATATCAGATTTCTTAAATTATCCAATACAATATTATTTGAGTACCAAGTGTGATGTCCTCCATAGTAATCGTAGATTCGTTTTGTGTGGAACGCACGTGAAAGCAATGAACATGGATGAATCCGCAAATGGAAGCCTGTCGGTAGAATTTCGACATTTGGTAAGATTGACTGGTTTTTCCCCATCATGCACCTCTGGTAAAGAAATAAAATATACTTCAAAAACTACGCAGGGAGAAAAGCGTTACTGCCAAGTCTACACTGATTTTCTTTTTACTTATACAGAAAGTTTAGTCTTAGAATCTCTTTATCCTGTTCCATACTTTATGCATTCCATAAAATAAGACTACATATTTTCACAGAAAGGCCAAAGCAAATCCTAACTAATGGCAGAAAAGAAAAAGACTAATCATACTGAAGTATACAGCTTCTCAGAAACTGAGTTTTGTTAAGAAACCCACACAAACAAAGCAAAAAACCAAAACCAAACCACACGAGCATTGTCTAGGGGAAAGATATAGTTGAATGCTTTAGATCCAGTTGAAATTAATGCCTACAATAACTGTCCTTTTATAGACTGTAGTACTGCTTCTGTAACTTCTGTAATATCCCAGTGAACCATGCTTTCTGACCAGACATACCTATAGTATTTTTTTTTGCTTAACCACAGATGCAGCGTGCTAGTGTAGCTTTGCAAAAAGACCAGAGATTGCTGGTCTTTAGGTTTTTTTGTATTATAAACCTCGCAAGCACCCTAATTAATGATTTGTTACATTAATTTAAGTTCTTAACTAGACTTTTCAAGGCATAGTATCAGAGCCTTCATTACAGTGTACTTGTATATTGTAAATAAAACCTTGTTATACTAAGAACATCATGGTTACAAATCATGTTCTTTATGTGCACTTCTGTCTATAGTTTCTTTAGCACATAAGTATTGTTTTGCTTTATACAGCAACCCAAAGAAATGAAATCAAGTGCTGGAAGCAAAGGAAATGAGGTTTGTGCATTTATTTTATACATTACTTCTGATTACTCTCTCACAAGTATTTCAGATTGGATTTTATTAAAATCAAAGGGTGACTGTGCATTGTTAGATTTTAAAATAGATATTATCCTTATAATAAGTACAGGACCCAGTTGTCATATGATAGTATAATGAGAACTTTTCAGAACTATTCAGAAATTTTAATTACATGCCTTAAATTTGTATATTAAAAAAGTTACAATAGAAGGCAGGAAGTAATAATCTGAATGTATGCTTTCCTCTTGAATGGCCACCTACTTCGTCATTCACATTTTGATAAAAATAAGCCTTTTTGTTTTTTTTCTCAAACAATTTTTTCTATAGGAATGGTTCTTTAAACATATATTCTGTTAGCCAAGTTTACAGCTGAAGTAAGGGTACCATTATACAGGCATCAAAGAAGCTTGCTTGCTTGGACCAGGATCAAAAGTGTGCTTAGTTTACCAATATTCATCTGAATCCGGTGGTAGGTTCCCCTCCTGTGGTGACACTGTGCTATGAGTCTTACCCCTAACAAACCCGCAGGTACATGGCAACACCCAGATTTCAGAGACCTGCACATACCACCTGCCACATGAGGTGAACAGGTGTTGCAAGTTGTTGCTCCCTAGCAGAGGAGCTTAAAATCCACACATTCTTCCCTTGTGGAGAAGAGAAAGCAGTAGTGTTAACTTTGGCGCTAATCCACACCTAGAACTCTGTGCCCCTGCATTCTCTTCCTCCATCGAGCGCTCCCTCCAATCCTGTATCCCCCTCCAGCACCTCTCACATCCCAACCACCCTGTGCTTCTTCCCCTGCCCAGCTCCTCACCATCCATACAGGTCTACCCTACACGCTGCTTCTCAGCTCTGGCTTCCTACAAACTACAATTTGCCTGCATGCCCTGGCTCTCACAGACAGAATCAGAATCACAGGCAAAAAGGCAGCTGCCTCTGTTCATTCACCCTCTGCATCACTGGCAGGAGGGGAGGGTAGAACTGCCTCAGCGGGGGCGGGGAGAAGGCAAGGTGGCCTCACCCCACAAGTAAAGGCAGGAGGCAGGGAGGGGAAAGATGTGAGCACACACGAGTTCCAGGGTGGCCTTGAACTGTCACCATAAATTTAGCATTGCTATTTAGCAGAAAAAAATCTGCAGATAGATCTCTGACTGAAGCAAGAGCCAGAAGCTTGCAGCAAATGACCCAGTCTCTGCCAATGCTACCAGAACAATTAGTGGCTCCCAAGGTAGCTGAAATCATAAGATGCGTCTATGACTGCCTCTGCTTGCCTAGGGAGTGAAATTGCCTCTACTGGCTTAACGTATCTCAACATCAGAGGAACTTTTTTGCACAGTAGAAGTGCTGAGAGTAAAGTTGTATTGGCAAGTTTCAAAAGTAAGTTAAAATAAAATAATAAAGTCACCTCTATCACAGTTCAAATAGGTGTCGTTATACAAGCACAAAAGTTATTATGAGCAGTCTTTTGGTACAAAGCAAAGGTGGGATCAGCATGGAGAATTTTAACCAGAAACCTAAAGCAGAAGGTACTTCTGCATGCTTCACACGGTGTTTCTGAACGGAATAACTTGCAACCCGATTAGCAAGACTGAAACTTCAGGCTCGCCTCCCAGTTACGTTGCTACTTATAAAATCATTTGCATGAAGACAAGAAAATGCAGAAATGTAGGTGTAAAATTGTTGGTGCCCTACTTCTGGTAGCATTTTACTCCTACTTTCACACATTGTGCCTTCATAACTGTATAAAACACAGGGCTGTGGAGAATTAGGACAGCTGAACTGTGACATAGTTCACTACTAACTGATTTCCTCAACCAGAGCTTTCCTTGGTCAAATCACAGTCCATGAAGTAATTATTAGCATGAACAAGTTTTTTGATTAACAGAAACTATAATAACTTGAAAACTTGGTTTGTTTACAGGATGCTTAGTAAGCCGAGACTGTAGTTGTTAAGTACGACTTGCCTCATAAAAAAAGTGGCAGCTCTCTGTCTTTGAGATTTGGCCTTTCATGCAAATAGTCCTTTTTGCCTGGATGATCTATCCGTAATAAAAATTTAAGTTTCTTCTAAATCATAACAGAGGGGAGGAGGAAGGGGAGTTTCATCGGCCCTTTTCAACTTTGTGTGAGCAATACACATTGAGCTAGATCAATTTTATCTGTATTAAAACATTTGAGCTCATTTGATAATTAAGTATTTCACATAAAAGCCTTCACTTCCAAGCTGGGTTTTCCCTTTGCAAGGCAGATTTATTATTCACATGTCTGAGGATCTCCTGTGGTGTCAACCTCTCATTTGCACACTAACTTTTGTTGCAGTATCCTCTATGAGGCACTTCCCTGAGGAATAATTTTATTTTACATTGAGTGAAAGAGTATTTCAGTAAACAGGAGCATTTTGATTCACGATTTTTTCTTTTGTAAAAAATGTGACAAAATAAATATGTGATAGAAGAAAAAAAGCCAAACCAAACAGGCGAGGGACAAATAGATTTTTATACTTTGACTTTTGGGGATAGAAATGTGTATCAAAAGATATTTCCCAAGGGGGAGAAATTCCAGTCTTTACAGAATTAAGCTGGTTGGTATCAAACCAAGCTTTTACTACAAACTTTAGTGAACTATCACAAGCAGATTTCCTTTTTCTGTCAAAGAAAAACTTGGATTTTTTAACATGAGATTGAGATTAATGATTCTGGTTTCTACTCCTCCAACTAGTACTGTAATAACCACACATAACAAGTATGTTGTAAGATGTGGGCCCACTTGTCATTAAAGCTGTGGCTTTTTGTTTTGTTTCTGGTTTGTTTCTTCTTGAAATTTACCACCTTTGTTGAAATTAGAACTGCCAATGCCTAAAGAAACTTTAGGAAAAGCTGGAGGCAGTCTTTATGGGAGACAAAGAATAATCAGTTAGCTTCTTGTATGTGGACACTGTTTAAAAGCAACATTCTAAACAAATCAAAAGCAAAAGCTAAAATTTAAAAGTGTTGCTTTAACAGTGTCAAGGCTTTTTCAGATTTATCAGGAAAACCCACCAGTTCTGGAGTAATTTAATGTCAGCGTTTCAAAACCAAATTTTTCCTTCACTTCCTTCTTTCCTGCTCTACTTAGGTATTTGATACATGTTTTCTTTCACACTTGCGTAATCTCAGCATTCAGATCGCTAAAACAGTGCTAAGTGCCACCTGCGTGTTCAGTTTTCTAACTTACACCCCCAGGGCCCTCACATGGTGACCGAGGAACTGCACTCCATCAGCTTTGAAACACAGGTCTGCCTGTATGGACTAACTATCAATTTGGAAGTGAGTATTCCAGCCAGATTTTCTAGGGCAAGAATAAAAAAGCATTTTCCAGCAGCTGACATGAGAACAACCACGTGGGGCCAGACCAGAGGTCAGTCTATTCCTAGATCTTGTCTCCAGCAGTAACCATAAGCAGACAAAAGCTTTCCAGAGCTTCTGGACAGAAAGAGAAGTACACACAGGCTTACAGTAACATTTTTAGCCCTTGTCTTCAGCATCTCAAATACTGGCCCTCGCGGTAATTTTGTGCAAAGGTAATACCTCTTACTAAGCAAAGACTGTCACGGTCAGTGACAAAATCCATTAACAAAATTCATATTCACTGGCAGGCACAACCTTCCATTATGTATTATAAATTAACACATTAGAGAAAGTCTATGATACCAGCTGCAAGCCATAGGCTAAGGACGTCCCTGTGTGCCTAAAATGGACCCTTAGTACCTCTTCTAGTGATAAGGACTCCAGCTACATTTAGGCTTTCTGTCTCAGTCCAGCTAACCTGAGTCCTGAATGCTCTCTGAAACACCACTTCTCCCTTGAAATGCAAGATAGACATCGGTTACCAGCAGCTGATCCTGCTCCGCAGGCTAAAGAACAGTAATTTGAGTAGTGAAGGAATGAAAGAGGAAAAAAAAGGAGGCTAAAAGAAGACAAAGCATAATGCAGCACTAACACTTTCCTTAGCAGCATTTACATAATGTGTTCGTTCCCTCCACCAGACCAGCTCTTTGCCTGTGGTGATGATCTCCAATGTCAGCCAACTACCCAATGCGTGGGCTTCTATTATTTGGTATAACCTATCAACCAACGATCCTCAGGTAGGTCTTCAGTATGCAAGTATTGACTTCTTGCATTTTCACATTTCTATTATTTGGATATCAAACACATTCCTTATGAAAAGGGTATGTTTCCTTCTTTAACTGTACTTAGGTTTCTCATGTGCATTGTTATCAGCACTATACTCTTTAAAGTTGTCCACTTTATCTTTTGTTCCCTGCCCAGATATAAAACCATTTGCATGCTTAACCTTTCTTTTTGTACGCTAACGTAGTAGTTCTTAAACTAAGGACACGTAATAGCCCTTCTCCGTAGCTTTTTTAGTTTGAATTTGGGTTTTTTTGGATACAGTTTGAGTACTTAGATGCTCTTTGTGCATTTTATAGGCGCTAGTGCTTTCTATGGAGATCATAACTGTTAGGTAGCACCTTCTAGTGGTTCTAACCATGAGCAAAAGCAGAGTTTTCCTTTCTCAGGCTCCTGCTGGCTCAGCGCATATTTTACTGCTACTGTATCTGCAGATTGCAGAATAGTGCTGTCAATAGCTCTGAGGCTTTCAGCAGGGGATGAGCGGCAGGCACATAGATGTTCGGAGGAGAGAAGGGGTAACATAGTTTACCATGGAGTGCGCACAGCAAGCCAGCTGACCAGCAACCTGGACTTCATTATCACTCTGTGATATTCCAAAGAGTCTTCTGCACAGTCTTCAGTATGTTCATTACATGTATGGTCCAAAAAATCAAATTAAAAACTAAGTTGAGCCAAATAATTCAACAGAAAATCACTATATGAGTATGTAATGATTTGGGATTTCTATGAACCAAACATTATAGGGAGAGTATCTACATTTACTGGATAGGCTTTAGGCATATTTTCACTGTCTTAATGTACAATACTATGAGAAGCTTAGCAAGGTATTTTATTATCCAAGATTCACACAGACTCTCTCTCTCTCTAGGATTCCTCCCCTCTTCCCTCCCCTTACAACTCTGCCCAGGCACCCAAGTGGACCTTGCTTGGTGGCTGCAAGTGAATTCCCTCTTACCCTTCTCTTTTAACATTTCTGGATTCTGCTTGAGTACTTGCAACCTTCTTTTACAGCCTTTAGTGTAGTTCATGGTTGCTGTCTAAACTAATTCTGTTCCAGAATTTGTCTTTCTTCAACAATCCCCCTGCTGCCACTTTAAGTCAGCTCTTAGAAGTACTGAGCTGGCAATTTTCATCATATGTTGGTCGTGGACTCAATTCTGAGCAGCTCAATATGCTGGCAGAGAAACTTACAGGTAAGATCATAGAAATATACAGATTTTATTTGCTTTCAGGCTCTTATATTTGATAGTCACATGTAATGACCTTAAGCATGACCTCCAGTTCCAGAGCTGACTTCAAAAATGCCACAATGACATTTTTTTGCCTTTAAAGAAAAGCACAAGTCAGCTTATTCTTACCACAAAGTAATTCAACTTCTGAACTTCCAGGCTGCTAAACCGAAGAAAGAGGGCATCAGAGTCACACTGAACTGTGATGTTATTTTGTTTTCTTAGCAAGTAATTATCTCATGCATCTGAAATCAAAAGGAAGTCTTTTTGCTTGCTTATGGGTTTTGGTTTAGGTTTTGTTTAATTTTAAATACCCGTCCTTGTGGGTATATTTAACTCTGGGACCCATCCATCCCTGGTGACAACACAGGAAAGAGGCCCTGCAACATCAATGAGATAAACTATTGAACACTTAGTCCTGTCTGCCCTCTAGAAGGGCAAGGCCTTAGGGAAAGCTGGCAGAAGAAAGTCTTATCTGTTTCTGGAGAAGAAACAATTATAAAATATATTGTGAGCTGAAACTCCAAGCTGAGGGTGAAATGATACCTCTACTGTTGGGCAAAAAGAAAAGCATTTGTGAAAGATGGGAACCTTTACTTTTATTGCTTCCAAAGCTGGGAAGGGAAGACTGGTTTCCTTAGATAACAGTCACTGTTTCTGATGTTTTCTTGGAGATTACTTGCTTAATGAAGGTAGTGGAAGTAGTGGAGCTGAGAGGCAAGAATCATTGAAGAAAAAATAAATTGTCCTAAAAAATGGAAGCTCAAGATAGAGTGAAGGCCAAGAGAAGTAACACTCAAGCTAAAAACTGAAACTGAGCACACAATGTTGCAGAAATAAAGTCTCACCTGACTTTGGGCAAATATTCTTCAAGCTGCCATTATCAGCTGCTTCAAACTGATGCAGAAAAACTGATCTGCAGCCCCTTAGCATGCCCCTCTCAGTCCCACTCCAAGTCTGGATGTATTGTACTCACTCCCCAACTATGCACATGTCAACCTGTATCTATTTCAAAGCTTCAGAAAAACAGACTCACTGTTTGATTTTGGTTTTGTTTTTCTCTCAGGACAACAAGTCAGTTACAGTGATTATCAGCTGTCCTGGGCAAAGTTCTGCAAGGTATGGTCCTGAAAGTAAAACTAGATTCTTCTTTCTTTTAACACCCATGTACACACCTGTTTCTCTGATGGTACTAGATAAGAATACCGTTTGCCATATGCAAGACTTGTACACCAGCACAATCACATTCATTGTAAAAATTTAAATAGGAAAATAATATTTCCAGCTTGGACTAAGCTTGGGCTAAGAGATGTACTTAGTTACATTGGTGCAGAGATCAGAAACTGTCATTGTAGTGTGCCTTATATATTTATGTAACTGATCAAAAGAATGTGCTATCAATGTATGCAATACATTTTTCATAAAGCATACAGTAAATTTTTGCAGTTGTGATCTAAATGATTTCAAGTCAGCTGATATATTCAGCAACTTTGATGAGGAATGGAAAAGTTATTAAAAAAGACAGGTAAACTAATTTTATTCATATTAACTACAGTATTTAAATACATAAAGAACCATAGAAGGAAGTTCGACCTTCTAATCACCAGTTCTCTCAAAATGTAATTTCATAACAAGGAAGAAATAACAAATATGCTTTATTTTTTTCCCTTTAAAAATGAGATGCTTCCAATGTGCATCTTAAAAATCAATTGTTCCTTTGTCAAGCTGAGAGAGACATCACTCAAAGCAACCGTTCACATTTCTCATTCTCGCTTGAACAAACTAGATTATTCTTAAGCAACTAAGTCATGTTGTGGCTGTTGGGTAACAACATTCTCACAATTCTCTTCTTGTGTGTGTTGGTTTTGTTTGTGTTTGTGTCTTTTCTTTTTTTCTAACCATTAGGAACATTTGCCTGGAAAGTCTTTTACCTTTTGGATTTGGCTTGAAGCCATTCTGGACTTAATTAAAAAACACATTCTTCCTCTTTGGATTGATGGGTGAGCAACAAGGAAACACCTATATATTGATGTGTCTCTGCTTTGTCTTTTTTCTTTACTAATCTCAGTTTTAGCTAGGCAGAAGAGATTTTGCAGAGTTTAATACTTATGTCTCCCTCTTCCCATTTATAACTCTGAAATTTTTGCCAAAAGGGAACAGCACCGAATCTTTTAGAAATGTGGGTTTAGATTTGTTTATCAACTCTGTCAGTGTACAGTCAAGTATGTAAGAAATGCCATCATGCTTCATAGTACTTTGTGCTCAATGCCATACTCCACGAGTAAGTCCCATGAAACTTCTGTCATAGTTTCAAGACTTTATAAAGCTTTTGTAACCAGGCTTTGAACACCTATATAAAGTTTGGCCAGATGCTTTGCACAGATTGAAGTCTGTATTTTTTTCTCCAAAAGCAAACCCATGATTTTTTGTTACACTTCAGGTATGTAATGGGATTTGTAAGCAAAGAGAAGGAACGAATTTTGCTCAAAGACAAGACACCAGGAACATTTTTATTAAGGTTTAGTGAAAGTAATCTGGGTGGAATTACCTTCACTTGGGTGGATCAGTTAGAAAATGGTAAGTATAAATTTAAAAAAATAACATAAACCTTAAACTCTGCAATAGTCCTGTAATATGGGTTTAAAAGTAAATGTCATGTTTATCATGTCTTAGTATGGTTTGGGGCAAGACACAAGTGTTATTTATTGAAACAAAAACCAAAACTCTGAAAGTACCTCTCAGTTCTTTATATTAACTCTGTAAGTTCATTAGGAGGTGTACCTGCTTACTGTAGGCTAAGTTTGTTTCCACGTTTGCATGAAGTATAACTTGAAAGATACTATAGCAACGGACAGGTAAACACACACCAATGTAAACTGCAAAAGAAAGACAAAAATCCATTCATTCCAACTGCAGATGCTGATCTACCAGTTCTCGGCGGTTACTGTGCCTTTGTGTATTTTTACAGGAGACGTAACATTTCATTCAGTAGAACCCTATAACAAAGGTCGCTTATCTGCACTGCCTTTTGCTGATATACTGCGCGACTACAAAGTTATTATGGCAGACAACGTTCCTGAAAACCCTCTGAAGTATCTGTATCCAGACATTCCCAAAGATAAGGCCTTTGGCAAACACTACAGCTGTCAGCCAAATGAAGGTGGGGCCCCATTTCTGTATTTACCCTTTCTGCAAAGCAGCTGCAAAGTCAAGAGGTAATTTGAGGAAGGGGGCAGGAGGAGGAAGGAACAGATTAAGATGCCTCCTTTAATCAGCATCTTCAAGAGAACTGTTTTAACACGTGTCTATCATTTAGATAGCTTTATTTTGTAAATATATCCTTGGTATTAGAGGTTACATTAGAGGCGATGGCATATATTGCCTAAGAAATAGATCTTAGGGTAAAAAAGAGTCGAAAAGGGTTTTTTTTCCTGACCAATGCATTACAAAATTTAGTTCTCAAGTATTTAAAGGAGATGAAACTGAAAAGTCATCCTGCTTATGGATTTCATAATTGTGTTACACTGTAGTATCCTGTCTCTTTAATTTCAAGTAAGTTTTGTATTTTCCATACAGTTTGGAAGACCTGCTTTATTTCAGCAGTATAACCTCTGGCAACTGCACTGGAAAATATGAAAAGACTGGAGGAGAATGGCTCCAAATACATCCAGGCTCCTGTTCTTTCTTGTCCAAGCTAAAAGTCAGGCCATTTTAGATCAAACTCAATCCCTCTCAAAAAACCCCTTAAACCTTGATTTTCTTTAGACATAATACACATTCTTCTGGACCTTAAGTATGAAAGGTGACAATTCCATTTGAACTCAAATTCCTACATTACTTAAAGGCATTTGGAGGCCAGAAATGGTTTTCCCTCTCATTTTAATTCAGTGGACTTTGCCTAATGCTCTGATCCTTTAAAAATTTATGCAAATGCTTAATTTCATGTAAAAGACATTGCTGAAGCTGTATCTGTAGAGACAGAGCTCCCCATAAGCATCTACAGAACTGAAATCTAAAGGCTCAGATGTACCAAGCTTGTAGAGTTACAGTATATTTGCTTTTGAAGCCCTAACGAGATCTCTTTCATCAGTTATGGTATTATGTTCTGAGATACGCATATCAAGAGAGGACAGTCAATTATATTATTAAGACCTGAACTCAGAAGGCTAATCTCAGGAATTCCCCTCATTTTTATGGCTGCATACTTAAGCATAAATAGGCCTGCAGCACTTAAAGCACATAATCAACTTCAAATATATAATAAAATTGCTAGTCAATATTTAATTTCTCTAATATTTACTTTTAGTCTCAAAGCCCTCAGATGGAGGAGGCAAAGGTTATGTTCCTTCTGTGTTTATCCCAGTCTCCAAAATGTAAGTATCCTTATAGTTGTATTACACTTCAAATGTTATTTTTTTAAATTTACATGCTATTTTTCCTGCCTCCCTTCTCCTATTCAAACAGTTTGAAAGCAACACATTGTATGTTTTTATTTAGCCAAGGACTGCTAAAGACAAGAAGGGGAAGTAAAGAACTTAGTTTCTATAGTGCATTTCCCATCCATGTGGCAAAATATTTGTTAAAATTGAAGGCAGATTTTACAGTACTCTGATGTCTTTCATTGCCTCCTGATATTACAGAGTCAGGTTTATCCTCTCTTCCCTTGGTCCTGTCTCCTGCATTTTTAAATGCATACCAGGTTTTTGGCACGTGCTTACAGAGCCAGCAGCAAGTCCGAGTACAGGCTTACCTATCTTAATAAGCATTCACCATACTCCACTGCTATGCATCAAGTAGGTGGGATTTAGGTTGCTTTCAAGATTATTTTTGTGGGGTTTATTTTGGTTTTTTTTTTTTTAAGCTTAAATGATTCTACAGATCCACATTCTCCATCAGATCTTCTTCCAATGTCTCCAAGCGTTTATGCTGTGCTGAGAGAACACCTGAGTCCCACAGTGATCGAAACTGCCGTATGTTATAAACTTTTCAATTCATAAGTTAATACTAAGCAAATGGGACATGTAAAACAGATGTTGGTTATAAACAGACTGCTAGTACGATAAGGAAAATATGAGAGCTCAATCTTGCTATATTACATTCTGAAAAGATGGTGCAGACATTCCCTATTCTAAATGGCACAGGATGTTGCAAGCATACTTGGAAGCTCTGTGTTATGTCTGACACGCTGGCCAGTGAACCGTGAATGTCATAATTGAAAGATCTGAGTTCTTGCACACATGAAGCCTTTACACTGACAAATACATAACGATCACACAAATTCTGTAGACAGCACGAAGGACTTGGCTTGCTCAGGGAAGGAACATAAAAATTTTCAATTCAGCAAACTTGCACAACTTTTTAGTTCTGCACATTTCTACATGGGCTACCGAAGGGAGAAATGAAAAGTCAACTAAAACATTTTTAGCAAATAAAACTAATATTCACTAAGTATATAGAAAGATTGCAGAAATACTGTACTAATGTCCTATTAAAAATACTTTCCTCTTTTACTTACTGACTAGAAATTTTGTTTGGAATCATTGTGGCTTTGAGTACTTAGAGCACTGATACATACCCAGTGGAAATTTGTCCAGAAGACTTCTATCAGGAAACCATCATTTGGTTTTAACAGCTTTGAAAGAAAATTTCCTTTTTAATACTAGCTCTTAGCTTTCTCTATGTTCAATGATTTATGATCTTTAAACAGCTATGTTTAAATGCCTGTCAACTCCCTGTCAAATGTCTCTCTGTAAACACACCTCCTCACCCACAAATAGAAGAATACTAAAGCAGAATCCTGACTGTCAATGACTGGAAGCACAGTTAAACTTTGTACACAAACAGAGGAGTTCCTTAATATACACCAAGCTGAAGATGCCTTCAAGAGCAAAATGTCTTTTTTTGCTTTTTCTTTTTCTCTGATAGCACGCATGATAAACAAGTTTTTCAGCTAAAATTGAAATGCTAGCACGAACAGAAATTCTGCATTAAAACCTGCCACACCCAATTGGAGACGCGTCCCCACTAATTTGTTGTTGGGTTTATAAATATGAAAACAGTTCTGACCCTCTGAGCAGCATTTGTGAACTACATAAGCATTTGCATTTCTCAGAGTTTGAGCACTGAAAAAAATAGATGGCTTTGCTTTTGTTTATCATCAAGCTCCAAACGTATTTTGGGTTACTTTTAGCATGCACAGTAATTATCAAACCAGCTCTGTCCAGAACTTCCACGCCAGCTGGAACCATTGCAATCTTATGGGGTCATAATCACAGAAAATGAATGTGCTTGATGATGAATTGGGAGGGTCAAATACAATCATGCTGCGGTTTTGAAAGGTACTAGAGAAGTGATTCAGTGCTGCTAGATGGTATGTGGATTTGTGGAGGATCTTGCTAGAAATGTTTTCAAGTGGTGCTAGAAATGTTTTCAAGTGGTGCTAAAAATTAGGGGATAAAACAGTTTTGGAAGATTTTTGAAGAATTCCTTCCTTCCTTTTCCCATTCTGTTTACCTTGGTAAATGGGAATGAGGAAAATATGGAGGTTTTTTCTTTATCATCCCAAATTCACACAATGTAGTCTACCCTGGAGAAGAGCTGGCTAAGTACAGCAAGCAATCTGCATTGTTAAAGCAACACTTTTCCTCCATAAGATGCCAATAAAAAGCACTGTGTGAGATGCAGAGAACAAAAGTGAAAGCTGCAGCAGGAAAAAATATCTTACAATTCAGTAACTAAGTCTTAGCAAGGTATACTTTCTGCAGCCTTGCTAAATTCCCTTCTATTTGCCCCCTCTCCAGATTTCCCTATCCATCGCAAAAATAAAGATGCTAGGAAGAACCTGGCTATACCTGTAGCCTGCAACAAGAACAACAAGAGTTCATATATCAATATATATAATTATTATTGCAACTGTTTCCCACACAGTGTTTTCTAATGGGTATTCCTATATTTTGTACGGAACTAGAAAAAGACTCTCAGATCCTTACCAGTTTGCATTACATTGTCAAAATGACACTGCAGTTACCTTCATCAAGAGGAGGCTTCATCTGCAGTTATTTTTGAATGAACAGCAGTAACTGCCATGAGACTAATCTTTTCCTTCTTTTCTTATAGCTGAGTTCTCCTTACTCAACTGACTGAAGTTCACACACTGGAAAAGTTCACAATCGTGTGAACAGTGGATGGGTTAAAGATGCAGTGAATGTTTTTTCATCTTCTTCATAAAATGACGTTTCCTGAAAACCATTCTGATGTTATTCTGTGGTATCTTTCTGTTATCAATACTATATAAACCAGGAATCCCTAGGGATTACAAATAGCCTCCTGTAAGTCAGAACCGCTGTCCTTACTGAGAAAAGGCCAAATCCTTTCTCGCTTGGAGATTGTTTGACTTCAGTGGGGTCCAGCAGGGATAAATTTTACTTGCAGAATTATCATCTGTAGAATTGCTTTAAATACAAGAATATAAGTAAATGTTTTGCTTCTGAGAACAGCATATAAAGATAACTAAAGATATTATAAGTTTGGGGAAATTAGGATTTATTATGTTTAAAAGTTTCTGTTTAATCATTATCTTGTATATGATTGGTTTAGCTTCTATTTTAAAGTGAAGATTATCATCCCTCTGAGTTCGAATGTGCCATAGGTGTCCAAGGTTTGCTTGTTTTCCAAAGATGAACTACCTTCAGCATAGATCTTTATCTGCCACCACAGCAAAATTTGTGGACGGCAGGCAGGCACGGCTGGGCAGAGAAGGGAGTTCCAAAAAGGAAACAGACATAAAACTTGTAGTGTCCAAAGGTTGTCTCCATTTTGCCAGTGGAAGAGAGGGTAAATAAGATTTGCCCCTCTCACAAAACAGTTGCAGAAGTAAATCTATTTGTTCATGAAGTAATCAGATACTACAGCAACTATTAGCAGAAAGTCTACAATGAAAAAATCTGAGTTTGGACACTATCTGGTAAACACAGACTGGGAAGCAGTTTTAAAAATAGTTGCTGAAGAGCTGCAGCCTTTGCTGACCACTGGGCTATTTGTGC